>OZ010793.1:551384209-552765875 GCA_963932465.1 Maratus speciosus
ATTTTCTTTACCAATAAGTTGCCTATTCTTGAAAAGTACCATTTCGGTACTTGTTAGTTATCCCGTCGACCAAATTACTGTCGCCAAATTGTAAGATTGAATGCCAATAATGGTTGATCGTAAATGTCACATTCACTTGACAACACGTGTTTACGTCATCAAGTGATTTTTATTTCGACGTTTTATTTGTATTTTTAGTAATGTTATACTAATTTATTTGTTCTTTCGTTATTTAAAGTAAAAATTATGTCAATTTTAAAATTTGGCGGGTGGTTTTGCGATTTATATAATTTGGCGAAATTAGTCGACGGGATAACTAACAAGTACAAAATTTTCACTTGAAATACTAAAAAGAAAAAAAATTAATGAAGAATAAATGATGCCACAAATCAAAATTGTTTATTTAAACATCAAATAACTGTTTCAAATTTTCACACGCAAAATATAAGTGTTGTTTTTGGCGATTAAAAATGCTATTGGGTAGATTATCGTAAAATCTGAAACCCTCAGTTATTATGGCTAATAAACTATATAATATGGCCTTTTTTCTTTGAAATAGAAAAAAAAAATCCAGATTTCTTTTCCTGTTTGATTAAATTTAAATATGTTTTATTGCACTTTAATCTTAGTGCGTGCATATTTTCTTTGTTCCATGAGCTGTAATTCGGTTTTCTACGAAAACATCCAGCCAGTGAAAATGACACACACTAAATTTCCGTGACGTATGTAGATAAATTGTGCTTTTTTATCAGTTTTTTTATTACAATTTTAAAACGAATCGGAACTTATTTTTCATAGTAGGTGCATTCAGTAGGTTACCCTCATACGTACCTTCTGGTACAATCAGAAACGAAATCCGACAAATATTTTTTGAGTTATGCTTGACGAAAGGTTTTATGAAAGGTTTTAATATCCATCGTAGCTGTTTTTTGCCCGGAAAGTAATATTACGCTGTGTATTAGCCTTCGCTTCGCTCAGACAACTAATATTATAAAGAAGTAAAAATTGTTTGTTTGTGTGTTTGTTCGAGGTAATCTCTGGAGCTACCGAACCGATTTCAAAAGTATTGGTATCAAAGTGATTGTCTTAGTACCACTTAGAACATAGGCTATATCTTATGCCCATGCCACTAATCCAAAGGGGTGCAGGAGCAAAAACGTTCAAAAAATGCGATTTTTGTGTTATTGAAGGGCCTAGCAACATGAAATGTGGAATGGTAGTTACTTATAACATATAAAGGATCTTTAAAAGCATTTCTTAAAATATTCGAAATTTAAAGACGGGGGGGGGGGGGGGGGGGAATGCGCAAAAAGATTTCTAAAAAAACGTTCTAAATGGTGATTTCTACGCAATGTCATGAAGTAACGAACCGATTTAAAAATTAATGGTGTAAAAATAATGGTGAAAGCCCTTGCTCTAAAATAGGCTATATTTTATGTCGGTGCCACTATTCCACAGGGGGTGCAGGAGCAAAAGACGTTCTAAAAATGCGATTTTTGTGCTACTGAAGGGCCTAGAAACATGAAATCTGGAATGGTAGTTATAAGACACAAATGATCTTTAAGAACATTTCTTTAAAAAATCGAAATTTACAGAGGGTGATAATGCGCCAAAGGCGTTCTAAAAACGTTGTAAATGGCGATTTCTACGCAAACTTAGAGAGTGGAAAACCGATTTCAAAAGTAGTGGTTGGAAATTGATCATGACAGCCTTTGCTTCAACATGGGCTCTATTGCAGGTGGTGTCACTACCACCTGGAATTTTGAGCAAAAAACGTTCTAAATTGCAATTTCTGTGATACTGAAGAGGCTAGAAACTTTAAATATGACATGGTTGTTACTTATAACATATAAATGCCCTCTCAGAACTGCCGAAATTAAATTCGAAATTTAAAAGAGGTAAAGCGAAGCGAAGGGGCGAAAAGCGTACTAAAAAAAGTCTAAATTACGATTTCTATGCAATCTCAGGAAATAGTAAACTGATTACAAAAGTAATAGTTGCGAATCAATGGTAACAGTCTCTGATTCCACAGAGGTTATTTTTATGCCAGTGCCACTACCACATCGGGTTGGCAGAAGGAACAACACACGTTCTAAAAAAGCCTTTAAAAACTTTCTGAATTACCATTTCTATGGAATATTAGAAAAGATCAAACCGATTTCAAAATTAATGTTGCTAAAATAATAGTGACAGTTTGTGTTTCAACATAAGCATATGTTAGTACCTGCCACCAGAGAGGTGATAGACCGATGGACAAGAAGCTTGGAATTTGAGATGATGGTTATTTTTTTATATGTAAATGCGTACTAAGAACGGTTTATTTAAAACTTCAAATGAATAGTGAAATGAGCGTAAACGCTTCAAAATATTTTCTAAATTATCATTTATTTAGTTTTAGTTCTTTTTATTAATTTAAGTCTAATTTCTGCCTAATGCAGTGTAATAATGAGGTTTAGTTAAACTGTGTTTTAAATAGTAATTTTTGAATTATTCCTAAAAGTAAATTTTTTTTAAAATAAAAGTTAGACATATGAATATCACTTGGCATATTTCCACTATTACGCGAGTAAAACCATGGGGTTTGCTAGTACGTATATAAATATAGATTATACAAAACATATTTCACATTTAACACATAAAACACACGCTTTTATTTTATATAAAATAAAGTCATTCGTATCCGCTGAAGAATTCCTCCTTTACGATGACTGTCATAAACAACATCTACAGTAAAGTATTCATAGGGCATCACTATCGCTGAATAATACACAAATAGAAAAAATATAGGCCGTCACTCAAAAAACTCGCCAAAAACAAATCGGCTATCTAATTATTCATATGCCTTCATTTATTTCTAATATAGATAATTAAATTTAAAAAAATTAAAATTGCTCCATATTTTATCAGAAATCATTTGTATTTTTGAAAATGGCAAGTATGTTAATTAATTTTTTTTTCAGTAATTATGCGAAAATGGCATTAATGGGAAAAAAGATATAATTACTATTTTCCAACTATTTTCTCTTTTCTTTCTACAGACATGGAGTACTTGATTTGCCAAAATTAAACAAATAGCGCTAAAAACTACAAAAATATTAATATCTCAAAAATAAATTGAGTTGCAGTTTTCAAATAAATTATATTAAAAAGTACGTTTTTTCCCCAATATAAAAATCGAGAATGTGCGATGCTTAGAAGTTTAAAAAATTGCAGTAGAGTATTTAACATTACAATACTACATCTGCTTTGTTTTACGGCTGGCTTATACAACGGAACGTTATCTTTTGGAGACGACATTTTAATAGCTTGGAGAAAGAAATAGCATACCAGGGGCTAATAAAAATAATATTATTTGCATTTTATTCGTCTTTAGAGCAATTAAAGGGTGTACATAAATCAATATTCAACTTTACAGGGCTATTAAAAGAAAACAAAAAGAGGTACAACCTTGTTGTTTATCGGAAATAAAAAAATAACAGTTGGCAGTTTAACCCGTAACTGGAGACATGAATTTCCTTACGCGATCAGAGACATAGAGTCTAAAAGACTCCAATGTTATTTTTCTTTTTTGTCTTTTGTATACAGCATTGGAATTTATTTCGGAAACGCAATATATTCTGGAAATCATGCAATGATAAAAGAACTACTTGACGGTACTGAGGAGATGATTTCATTCAAGCAGAAAAACCACGTGATCATCAGAGCCAAAGAACAATGCGGAGTCATTTTGACTCTCGTCTCCAGTTACGGGTTAAATTCAACACAGTTAGTTATAAGTGTTCAATGTGAGCCCCTCCAGAAACACGAAAGATATCGAGGCGGTAACATAACTCATCCCACACTTTTTCAACATGCCCGGTGTGAATCTCTGAATGGCTGCAAATATGCGCGTCCTAAGTTCGTCAATGTCAGTTGGTATCGGTGGGACAAACACCTGACCTTTGACGTGCCGCCAGCATATTCACAATACCTACTCGGTTCAGATTCGAGACTGGTATTTCTCAGTATATTTTTCTGGTATGAAATTTTAAATATTCTGAAACACTTATGAAGACGATTGCTACCTCACAGAAGCAAGGAGTTAGTATTTAACATGTTCGGGGTCTACCGTCTTATTAAGAGGACACATGACTTTTCATAAAGTATGTTTTGTTTTAAAATTTTATTTTGTCATTATCTCGATATAGTAATGATAGTATCCTAATCCTAATCTTCTGCTCTCGAAGCTGGTAGACGGGAGGTGCTGGGTTCGATCCCAATCGCGCCCGTCGTCCTAATCGTTCGGAGTTTTCGTGGTTTTCTTCTAGCCATGGATTTTCATTCGTAAATACGTGTTAGGTTCTCTTAGAAAGACCCCCACGAAGGGCACTCCGCCTCGGGCCTATATCCTTAGTGTAGATAATCGGCCGTCAAAAAATCAACCAACCAACCAACGTAATCCTAATCATATATATTATAAAGCATTAAGCTCTAAAATTTCCGCTCGCGTGTTTTCAAAATCTACCCGATGAATTTTTTTGCAGATTGTATCATTCGATAGAAAATATTCCCGCGGTGGTTTATGCTCAAATATACAGGGATGACTATGATTTTTGGTAATAAATTTCGCATTTATTTTGATCGAAAAGGTTATCAGAGGTCATTTTTGGCGACAAATGAATTGAAATGGTTGTATCCGTTAGAAAATAATATAAAAACCTTGCAAACTAATGAAGAAAATAATTACTGATATTTAATTTAAAAAAAAAATAAAATCCATTTAAATGAGGGATAATGTTAAAAAACGAAAATACAGCCGAACCTGGTTAAGACGGGTTTCAAGGGAGAAGACAAAAGTCGCGTATTAAGCCGAATCGCGTATTAAACGTGATATCTACAATGTTGCAGGAAATGGGCTCATTTACACATCTAATCGTCTGATTGAACTTTAGAGCTTTCATTTATACGTTTACGGTCGAAACTTGTGTCATTTTAATTAAAATTTAATTGTACTTCACTTTAACTCATTGTTTCTTTTTATAGGACAGACTGGAATAATAACTGAAAATAAATGTGGATTCCAACATGGTTTTATTGTCGATTTGTACGTTACAACCAAAAATGAAATAACAGAAATAATTTTCATACTAGACTAATTTTTTTTTACAGAAAAAAAAATAAGTTTTTGAAGGACAACCCAGTTTTTAAAATCATGTTTAGTATTTGTATTAATGAGTACCATTATAATTAGTCCTTCTTTTTAATATAAGAAAAAAGCTATCTTTATAAATTTTTGTGTAAATAACTAGAGGCTCTGCCCCCTACGAGCTACGCTCGCCAACCCCCGTTCAGGCACACCCAAATCCAACAAGTTGGAAATTGCTCGTCAAACGTGGCAAATGAGGTGCGTTCGTACTATAACTAGTTTTATAATTATTTTTTGCACCCCATATTGTACTGAATGTGTATTTATTTGCCATTCATAAGTGCATAGTCTGTAACATCATTAAAATGCACTTGCAATATTTTTTCCCCATTCCCCTTAATGTAACGGAAAACTTTTGACTGTCCCTGTAATTAAGCTATACATCCGATTTTCATGAAATTTGAAATGGCTCGACAAAATTTTGCAGCAATTATATATTTAAAATTTCAGCCCATTCGGAAAGCTGTAACATCATTAAAATGCACTTGCAATAATTTTTCCTATTGACTTTAATGTAAAGAAAAACGTTTGACTGTCCCTGTAATTAAGCTATACATCCGATTTTCATGAAATTTGAAATGGCTCGACAAAATTTTGCAGCAATTAAGTATTTAAAATTTCAGACCATTCGGAAAGCTTTAACATCATTAAAATGCACGTGCAATAATTTTTCCCATTGGCCGTAATGTAAAGAAAAACTTTTGACTGTCCCTGTAATTTAACTATACATCCGATTTTCATAAAATTTGAAATGGCTCGACAAAATTTTACATCAATCATATATTTAAAATTTCAGACCATTCGGTTGGGTAGTTTTTGCTCTATTATATGCGGGCGGACGGACAGACAGACGGACTGAACGACGACTATAGGTGCTACGTATTTATATAATTACGAACGCACCTAAAAAGCACGCTAATTTGATCGACTTTAAAAATATTGAATTAAAAAAACAGTAGCGATCTCTCTGTAAACGGGTTTCCATTCGTCTTCTTTGGATTGGGGATTTTTAAGGCCAAATCTGCTGCTGTTAGGAGATACAATGGCTGTTTTCGTATTTAATTAAAAAAATTAGTCAAACATTTGAAAATAAGCTAATGTAAAATGAATTAAGTAAACAGTGTCATTCTCTCCCGGTATTTTTTAACAGCGCTATAAGATAGTCCTTTTAAATAATTAATTTTAAATGTATCGTTTCAAATCTGACGTAATTTACACCAAAGTTTCGTTTTTGTTATTAATATTCACGTGAAAATACTTTAGTTGTTAGAAGGAAATATTATTTGCGCTGTCTTCGAATTCACGATAATAGTTGAAAAGATTATCTCAAAATATCTCGCGCAAATATATTTTTTTCAATTTAAATTGTTTTGCTATATTTTTTGCCATTTTAAATATGACGTAATTTCCTCAAATTACAAGTTTTAACGCATAATAATGATTTTTTTTTTTTTTTTTTTTTTTTTTTTTTTAAGATTTTGTTTCTCTTTTAAAATTCAAGTGTAAAGATGGTTTGGCACAGATGTCATATACGATGTCATATATTAGCGCAATTTTTTTTCTGACGCCAATTTCATATACGCAACGGGTACTTAACTGGTGCTAAAGTGTCGTTATTTTGCTTGATATGGTAACCCGGATGTTGTTGTTTATGTTATTGATGTTTTCGCCAAATTGGCGTCGGAAAAAAATTGCGCCAATATGGGGCGTATATGACATCTGTGCCTATGGTTCTTATGACGTAATTGTCCTGCTTTTAACATGTAATCATTTAATTCTAATTTTAAAGTTTTATTTTTCCGTTTGTAATAGTCACGTGTAAATAAATTTTTAATTTGAAGTAAAAATTATTGTTTGCACTGTTTATGCAACTGGCAACAGTTTAAATTAATAACATTTTCTAAAATTTGTAAAAAATATCTCTCGAAATGCTGAAAATTTGAATTTAAAAATGAAATAAAACCACAAAAAATGAGTTAAATAAGAAAAATAAATGCAATCTGCACATCGGGAACTTATAACGTATAAAATGATCTAAAAATGATTAAACTCTCATGTGTATTTTTAGCTCCAATAAAACTTTTTTAATGGAACGATTTTGTTCAACTTTAGCATTAAATATCTCTTAAAATAATTCTTTGATTTGAAATCTGTCTGCATCAGCGTATTTATCAAACATTTCTCTATAATACCACCGACTTTCGTATTTTTGTATGCAACAGTTTTTTTAATATTAACGATGAAAGGCCATGCTTAAGCATTCAAATTGGATGCCGATCTGCCCGGAATATCTACGCAGATTTTCATTGGTCCATTTCCAAATCAAAACTTTTTTTTTATATATAGAAGGATATTGTTATGTTAGCATAACAAAAAGTAGAGAAAACAAAAGAATTATCCAACCGCAGTTGTTTAATCTTTACGAGTACATTTTTTCTTGCCTATATGCATTATAAAACGTAGTAGTGATATAATGTACATTTAAAACCTCACTAATGACAGGTATGATCATCTCTAATCATATAATTTTTATGACGTATCTGAGTAATCTGAATTCTTCTATATCTCTCTACTACAGTAAAAACGTACACGAACCGAGACACAAAGATGCTAGGAAGCGGGATCAAAGAAATGCAGTTTTACCAATTTAGCAGGGTTTTGTTTTATTCAAATATCTACCACTATTTCCCATTAGTAATTTTCACGTTAATTAAGCTGGTATTAAATAAAGTAAATAATACTAGTAGAAAACAGTGGTTTTTATTTGAATAGAAATAATCGGCAAATTTGGCAACACTTGAGAAGAAAGAAGAGAGAAGGAATTCGCATCTTAATCAATTAACTCGCGTCTTAAGCGTGATTTCTTCCTCAAAGGACCGAAAATCTATCGCGTATTAAGCGGGATCGCGTAATAACCGTTCGCGTAAAACGTGATATTTTGCATTAGCCTTAGGGGCGATGTTCAAGGGATCTGGAAAAATCCGAGTATTAAGCGGGATCGCCTATTAACCGTGAGCGTCTTAACCGGGTTTCACTGTATTTAATTTAAACCTGAAATAAATATTTGTAATTTAATTTAAACCTGAAAGAAATATTTGTAATGCTTAAAAATTAATTTAATGAGAAAGATTACAATTGATACCCAATATTTGGCTCTTTAACACTTGCGTTAGATTATAGAAATGAATTGAAAATTTGATTAGATGAATTTTTAATGGAATTTTATTTCTTTTTGTTCTTTTATTTTTATTTTTATCTAATTTCCCCATCACGTGACTTATAGACGAAACAAGCAGATGCAATTGTGAGTCACATGTGTAATTATTATTTGCTTCTTTACGATTTTTTATTTTACTTTTGTCGCTAAACAATGTGAATTTAAGCCAAAAATGTGTAAGCGCGACATTAGCTTGAGGATGTTCTCAGTGATATTTATAAACTCGAACTCAGAGCAACGAATATTATCTGTTTTTTTAAAGCAAATAATTTCTATAGTTTATTTCATTTTTTCTTAAGTCATATCACCAATTTCATTTATAGTAAAATTCACAGCTTCCAAATCTGGGAAATGAAGATAATTTTTAAGGAAATGTATGCAATCATGCGTTATTACTATCGAAAAATTCAACATTTTGAAAAAAAATTACAAGTCTTTTGTAATTCGGCATTTCTTCTTCGTCTTTCTTCGTATTTTCCACTCTGTTATGCAATATTTTAAATGATATTGGACTACTTTTCGATCATCGAGTCACCGACAAATGGCATATCTATATAGTATATAAAATAAAGTCTGGATTAGGGGACTAATTACCTTTTAATTCTTTAATGAGGAAAAATTAAATAGTATAAAATGTTGAGGGAAAAATTCAATATTTCTATCACTTGCTTGAACGTGAAGGAAAGCTCTGAAAACTTTTAATATATTTGATATTATAGATAACAATGTATATTTTAAATATAGAAACTTATATTCTTGCTTTCAATTTATTTTTTCATCAAGAATATTTTTAATTAAAGTACAAAAAAATTATTCAATTGAACAAAAAAATATATATTAATCCTAAATCCACATACAAAAAATAGAAGGCAAGGCAGCATTAATTTTTCCCCTTGAAATTGTGCATTTTTTAAGAAACGCGCGAGAATTCAAAGAGGTATAGCCATGGAATGTAACAAACATTTTTGAACCAATTTTTGTTATGTTAGTAATCAAAAGTCAATCTTTAATTTTTTGAGCATATTATGGACTTATTGATCTTTATGTCTGTGCAATATTGTTAATGTCGGACCTTTCCTTTATTTATTTTTTGCTCATACATAAGAGGAAAAATTATGATTTTGTCATTTAAAAAAAAAAAGTTTCTAAGGTTTTATTTATTTATTTTTATTTTTTTTTTATTTATTTTTTTTTTAAGATGAAGGAAATAAATGGGAACTTTCAAACTTGGAGAATTTGATCGTCATATGTAATACTACACCATGCATCAATTTCAAAGATATTTTTTTAATTCCTTTGATTTTTTAAAACTTTTCTAATTTTTTCAAAATTCTCAAATTTTCAATTTTTACAACCAATTTAAGATTAATCATGGAGACCAGATTATTATTACTCAATAAATAAGAAGATAATTTTTCAGAGGTTACAATATTATAAAAAAAATCCTTTCTGTTTAATAGTTTTCAAGATACAAACTTCAAACTTGCAAGTTTCGACAATTGCACGCATGCCATTCTGTGCCACAAGTTTTTTAAATGTCCAAAACTACTAAAATAATTTATTTTTTGTGAAGATATTTTGCAACGCTCTATTTGAATATGAATTGAACCTGTGTGTCAAATTTTTATAAAAAACTATGTGGCCACGACATTTTAAAAATTTTTGCTCATTTTACGTGGAAGGACCCAAAGGAGAGTGCGTGTTTTTTAAAGCGTGAAGTCATTTTTTGTATACTTTTTTTAAAAGTTATTTTTTATTGCAAAAAGGAAATGGCATCATAAATAATATAATACCGATATTTTTCTGCAAAATAATTAAATAATAAAACCGATTATTTTTCTGCAACAGTGGAAGTAATTGTGAAGGCGCCTACCTTCACATATTAATATTAAGACTTTTCCTCTTTCCCCCCTTTAAAATTACATTTTTTTAAATTCTTAAATTTAATTATCTGTCTGCATTCGGATTCAATCTGTTTTTAGCGCTCTTTTCCTTTCATAAATTAAGCATTCAATTCTCAGTCTCTTTAATATTTTAACCGCAGCGCACTGCAGTTAAAAGAAAAGAAATCATTTCCTTTTCTCGCCTAATAACTGGATTCTAATTTTCATCCTTCTGCCTTAGTTTGATGATATGCAGAAATTAGTCAGACATATTACTTCTACATTTTTAGCCGTTGGTCCAGATGTAAGATATTAGTCATTTCAGTTATTAACCCTGTCTTTATTTTGTTTTGTTCATTAACGGGCACTTCGGCCGCTTCAATCCCATGAGAACTTTGGCAAACCCTATCGAATGTTCTTTTGCGGTTTATGTGCAATAATTACTAAGTAATCATCTGGCGTTAAATAGTTCTTATTAATCTTTTACATTCCCCATTCAATTTCAATTATTGTACTTTGACCACATGTCTTCCTCTCTTTAATCTCGCCATATAGTATATATATTTGGCGAAATTGTGTATGTAAGCTTGCCAACACTCCAGATTTCGAGAAAGTGTATTTTTGAGTGAGACTAGCTTCTGAACTCGCATGCTCTGAGCATAAGAATGTAGCGAGACTCTCTCTCCAACGCCCGGCTCCGGCCGAGGGCTCGCCTTGCAAAAAAAAAACTACCCGAACCTGGTGTCCGATTTGGTCAATAAAGAATTAGTTGTAACATTCGGCTTGTCTCTATCTGCAATATGGATTAATTCGTTCTGTTAATATTGTTTCACTTCGTTATCAACTCTTACAGCCATCGGAAAAATTCAACACAAATGTACAAAATCCAAAGCTTCGCTACAGACAATTGGTGCCGTTCAGTCGCAAGCGAGTTCCAGTTGGAGAGAGGAGAAATTTTTTACGGTATAATAGACTATAATTTATCGATTTCCTAAAAGTATTTGGTAGAAACTTTCGATGCTCATCAATTGACTTGACTTTTCTGCATCCTGATGTTGTCGTGTACAGGAGTACACAATGCAAAAAAAATGTTAAAATTTATCAACTAACATCATCAAGCCTGCAAAATTCTGAACTATGCTCATTGCGGTGAATTTCTGCACTCTCTCTCTCCTGAAATAACCACAGCTACAACAAATAAATTCCGATCAAAATAATGACTCGAGATTCTCTGCAAAGCGTTTCCCAACACAATGTTCACCGAGGTTATTCTATATCATCATGCCGTCAGCTTCCGTCACAACTAGCCGATAACCGCCATCCTTTCGACCGGCATAAAAAAAAAAGACTTGCCGATACCGAAAATACGTGAGCGCCTTCGGAATGAGTCATAAATCCTCCATCGCCTGTTTTTGTTTTTCTCCTCCTCTTCTGTTTCTCCTATGCTGATTTACGCAGCTGGATCAGAGTTTCTAAGATATTCCAGACTATGTCTTGTATCGGCCGAATTTATTTTTTAAAAAAAGAAGAAACAGAACAGTAAAAATGATTTGTTCTTCTACATTAAAGAAATTTTTTTCTCCTTCCCCAGTAACTCTATGAAGAAAGCGTGTTCATGGATCTACATGTATTCTATTGCATTTCAAGGAACTTAAAAAAATAATAATAATGTTTAAGTTTCTTGTTCAAAGAAAGACAGTTAACATGCAGTTTCCTTAGAACAAAAAGTAAAATGATAAAATATAAGTAATGAATATTTAGGTGAACTCCACATTCAACTATACGCAGATATACCTAAACATTTTTTTTAAGAAAAGAGTATTCCTGCTGCTGCATAAAAAAACCCACACATATGTTTTGATTTCAGTTATTATTTTCTTACATTATTATGTCTTTACTTATAACATTTCCTTGTTTGCTCAAGGTAAGTTTTATTTTGCTTTAAGTGTTTGAAGAGTTAACTTTTGAAGAGCCAATTTTTCAAATATAGATCATATTGTGTGAGATTACCTTTCTAGACTTTGATAAATATAGATAAAAAAAATCAAATTCATTTTTTTAGATTATATTAAGGGGATGTGTTTGTTTTAAATGTTTGGTTTGTTACAAACACATTTATTGGTGTATAGAGAAAATTCTTTGTTGTGATGAAATTAACTTTTCTGCTGGCTAGATTTTTAACGATGACATTTTTTTTTTTTTTTTTTTTTAAAGTTAGATACACTTTTCCAGGTTTTAAAAGGTATTGTGTTTTAGCATATAAGTTACATATTTGTTATTTACTCACTACTATTACATGTTATTATTTACTCACTCAAAAAAAAAAAAGGTTGTTAAATTGGCTTTTTCATTCTAGTATGCTTATGGTAAGTGTTGATTTATACTTTTATATTAACTACTGAATAATACAGAGTAGACAGTGCTTGTTTAAAAAAAAATTTCTACTTTTCCTTTTTGTGCAGTGGATATTAAAATGGTATAATAAGTCAGTTAATGTTGATTCAGTTATGAGGATTAATTACCAAAAATAATAAAATATAAAAAAAATCCTCATGGCTGGATTATATTGCTCTTTTAATATATATCTATATATATTAGTTTTGATGGCTTCGTACTAAAAATTAAGCATTTATTTTTATTAATAACATGCTAAGATTTTGTATGTCTAGGGATGCACTGCATATCCAGTTCAGTTTCAAAGTTTTTTAATTTAGATAAAAGATTGTCCAAAATATTTTTTTTTCTTTTCACATTTCCGATTCTTATTTAATGCATTATATATATTTTTCGGTGTGACACAATGTTGCAATTCTGAGATGAGATGTTGTTTTTCTTATCTCCATTGGCCTAGGATTGCTGAACATGGTTGCTCTCGCTTAATTTCTTACATCATTAGCGCTGGTCGCATTTTTCCTCCCCTTTTTAGATATTATGCGTCTGCAACTGATATGTGTCGCATTGCATTTTATATAAAAATGTTATCTATTATGATCACAGACAAAGTTTTTATTATTTTGGTTCGTGTACTTTTAAAACTCAGCAATCCTGTTGTAATCAGGCAGTCTGATGGTGAAAACCTTGTTAGATAAAAAAGGGGCATAGTGTATAAAAAAAAGATAAATAAAATAACTTAAGGTAATTTTTTCACAGAGCTTAATGTAATTTTGACACAAAAGAATGAGGTAAATAAATGAAAAGGCTTAAACTGATACTGGACTGATATTATTATTATTATTGATTTTTTTTTTCCTTACTTGTTGTGCTTAATATGTTTCTTGTGGTAGCACTTCCTACAGGTAATTTCTTTTTATATATAACATTTTATATGTTTTTTTTTATGTGTATATTATATGTTTTGTCAGTCATCCATATCAATAAGATATGAAACTTTTAATACTCATAAGTATACGTCTTGCAACTTGTATACTTAAGGATAAGCACTAGTGACATATAAAAGAAAAGAGAGAGGAAGGAACCAGTAATGATGTTTAAATTTGCTCATTTTCAATCCTTTCCAGTTGGTTGCTACTAATTTAAGAAAATTAGATTTGGCATCTATACAGTACACTTTTCTGTTTAGATAGATCTCTCATATTCCAGTTTACACGGATTTTATACATTTTTATTCACGTCTCATTAATTTATTCCTATAGCATAAGTTAGGCTCCTTCGTTTTAAAATATAGCTCGAGTCATCATATCTTAAATTTATTTTTCATAAAAAAAGTCACTTTTTCCTTTTGATTTCTATTTCTACTTTATAAAATTTTTATAACATGAGCCGTAAACATTTTATGCATGTGTTAGATATCAGTATGCTTGTTACTGCATACACACACAATTTACACGCGCACTACATTTTACATGTCATTATATTACTTGAGGTAAATTTTTAATTATTGTTTCCTGTGTTGTGTAAGTGCTTTTTTCATTGCGCTATGTTCCGGAAATAGCCTAATGATTAAAGGTATATGTTTCAGTTTTGGCTAAGTGGATCGGCCGTCCACTTTCTCAAAAGTGGAATATATTACTTACATGATACAAATGTTCAATACCTCACATTAATTTACAAGGCGTTCGCGCTCTCTTTTATATTTTTTAAATGCATAATGACATATCTCTCATACTATTTGATACTCCGTACATGATTCCCCCCCCCCCAAACCCACTCTAGCTTACTATGGGCAGATAGTGAAGTTAGATGTTTCCCTTCATCATTTTTTTTTAAATCTCGTGTACACACTTTTATGATTTCAAGTTTAACCTGGTACTACATACACACACATATTTACATTTGCATTTCATATGGTCTTGTTTTGTAATAATTTTATGACACTCACCTTGGTTAAACATGGTCATGATTCTGTGTGCTTGTACATTTTTTTTACATTCTTTCTCAACATTGTGTACATTTTTACAAATACATAGTTCTACACTATTTTAAAGTTTGTGTATTTTTGTTGCCTTGACATTTTTTTTATTCTCGGATTGTTACGAATTTTTTTTTTTACATAATGTACTTCAATGCAATATTTGCACATGCACCTTAAATTTACATGCATGAGTTAATTTCTAGCTAGTATTTTTTACACATTGGTTAATTTTGTTGTTTACGCGCGGCTAGTGACTCGTTGCTATTTTATTTATAACATAAGGTATTTTATTATAACTGACATGATATTTGATATCGTTTAAAATGTTGTTTTTTTAAAATTTATTCAAATGCATAATGTGAGCTGTTATGTACACTTTATTTTTTTTTAAAAAAAAGGCTATTCACATATAGTCATTAAACTAATTCTTTGGCATTCTCTCACATTTTAATTTTTAATTAGTGAGTTATAGTCTCACAGTTGTCTTGTGACGGATACATACACTCATAGATCATAAAGTATAACGCTTGGTATTTTGCTATTCGTTTTTTTTTTCTCTTTTCCAACCCTTTACTTGGAACATGTTTGGCTTGGCATAACTGCTACAGTTTAGCGTAGAGTTATGCAATCTGTCGTGCACTCGTACATTTATGCACACTTCTTTTTAACGTGATACAGTAATAACTTTGGCAGATACACCTTTTTTTAATTTTTAACCCTTAGTTAACCATTTATGCAACTTCTTTTTCTTTTCACAAGTAGTTCATGTGTTGGATATTTATTTATGTTATACAAAATTTGCTCAGTTAGAATACAATTTTGTTCATTCATATACATACATTACACTAGTTCATGTGTTGATTTACATATTTTGTTCACTTGCTTTTACACATTGTACTTTGCTTACGATCTATTCGACAGTATTCCTTTTTTTTTTCTCACAAGTAGTTCATTGAGTAATACACACTGGCTGGTTTAGAGTATAACCAGAGTTTTCACACATTACACGGAGTTCATTGCCTTTATTAACCCTTATTCATTACATTTTGGTGGTTAACTCACTAATTATGTAATTGAATCTCACTCGTATGTTAGTGTTTTGGGTTATTACACACCTACTGTCTGTATATTTTGTTGGCAAAGTGCATAAAAATGGTAGTTCATTGAGACATTATTACAAGTAGTTCATGTGGAATTATACAATTTGTTCATGTGTTTATTTACACGTTGTGTATGCTTGCGTACACACTTATTCATATGTTTTATTTCAGGTAATTCATGAGTTTGAGGTTTCCTTTTTCCTCCCTACACACACATACAGTTTTTTTTTCCTGTTACTTTTCTATCTTTTAAACTTTACACCATGTTTCGATATTAAAATGTTCTATCAGTTTTTTTTTATTTTTAAATTTTAACAGAGTTGTTTTTATTTATTTTATGTGTTTGCATAATGTCATAACATATCAATGACACCATCACTTTGTCTATGTACAAAGATTTTAAAGTTACTAAGAGTTATCCGTCACATGACATGTTAAACTACACACACATTTCGAATCTGTTTACTTTTAACATGCAACATTTTTTTTAACACTTTCATTAGATACATCTTACTTGAAGGTGGCAGATCTAGTAAGGTGTCTTGTCACACTATATTAAAGCGTATGCAATTTCTTAGTAGATGTTTTTAATATTTTGGCTAGGTGTTAAATTTTAATAAATGCACAGATGGTCTATACATGAAAATTCAGAAAAACTAAAACCTTTACATATCCTTTTTTTTGTGGCAAATTTCATTTACTGTGTTTGATTCTCACCGGTTATCGAGGGAAATTTCTTTTTTCTTTCACACTCATATGTTAGGATTTTAAGGAGTTCTTTTTGGTAAACAACACTCCTTTTTCTATATTTTGCAAGAGACAGTTTATCTTTTGCGGTAACACTCCTGTTCCTTTTTTTGTGTATTTAACGTAAAGGTATGGCTCCTGTCAATTATACACTGATGCGTTTTGAGTAGAGATAGATAGATTTTTTTCAACGAATGCAGCAATATCTTATGAAATTTACAGTAAAAAAAAAAAAAAAAAAATTAAATTTAACCCTTTGGTAACGATTTTTTTTAAATACGGTACACTTTTTTCTCTTCAGTTACATTTTGCTGTTTGGTGCTTGGTGCATGTAGAGAATTTTTGTTCATAGTTAACACACACAGTAGTTCATAGTTTATCTTAGTTCATAGAAAAAAACCCTCACACGAGTTAATTGCTTTGTCAATTCTTTGCGTGCATCAGGGACTAATTGTCACTGTTTTTACAACTGATTTTCAAAACACTTAGGCATTTTACTTCATTAATACACTTCTTTTGTTCATTGTTATTTATTTACACTTGAGGTCAGTGTGACACATTTCTTCGGTTCATTGTTACAATTTTACACTTGAGGTCACAGTGATGCACTTCTTTGGTTTTTTGGAATTATTGCACACGTTTGCTCTTTGTTTGTTTGTTTTTTTGTTGGTTCTATAACAAAAGTTTCTTTTTTCACATTGAGGGAATTTATTTAAACTTTTTCCACGTTTATTTACACACATATTATTTTTGTAGTCAGCATTTAATTTTATTATGTCACACATGCTTTTCTTTTTTTTTTCAAAAAAACAAAAAAAAGAATAAGCGCTTGTTGCATCTGTTAGGTATTTTACTGATGTTTATAGTTTACAATGGTATTAAACTTAAAAGTTTGTCTTGTTCAACATTAGTGAATATTCTTTCAGTTTTTTTTCGTTTGTGCAATTTTACAGGCAGGTACTCTATACAAAGGTTTCTACAAAGGTTACATACAATGGTTAATCATAGGTACTGCGCGTGGGATTGCTCATTTTTAGGCAGCATTTTTTTTTTTTAATGGTAGTTACACATTATAAATAACAGTTTTTTTTGTTAGTTTCGCATTATTGATATTTTTTTTTCCGTAAAAAAAAAAGGTAGGAAATGTACACTTCTTTCACATTAACATGGCATATGATTGAAATCTGTTGACCTTTTAGTTAAGTGTTATTTTAATTTAATCGGTAACAAAAAAAAGGGTTTCCTTTTTTGGTAACTTTACAGGATTACACTTTACTTTTATTTTTTTTCATTCGGTACCTTCCTTGGCTATTCAAGGTATTTCACGTGATAAGGTAGTTTTCTTATGCACGATTTTCCAATCACTCAGTACACAGGTGTGCACTATTTTTTTTGGTTTTTGTTATGCTCATTGACACATGTGGTTTATTACTGGTATATACCAGTCGTAACACCAAACGGTGTTATTTATGACTACATTCACACACACACACATACTTTTATGTCACCTGTTGTATAATGCTTATTAAAGCCCATTAAATTTACTGTACATTTTTTATAATTTTTGTAAGGGGTACTTTCTCTGGAAAGTTCTTATTACCTCTTGTTATACCTTATAGGAGTGTAATATGTTTTAAAATACACTTTAGTTAAATTAGGTTCTCAGTAAAACACATTCAGTCTTTGGTTACAAGATAAAAGGATGGCAACTTTCAACTTTTAACAAATAATTTACCTCCATCTTCCTCTCCTTTTACTAGTTACATTACTTTTAAAAACTAGAGATGTCACAACTAGTGCTGAAAAGGTTACAATTTTATATTTACTATATTATGTAATGTTTTGTATTTATATACAGTTCATGTCTCAAAATATTTTTATAAGTTGGAGTATGACCAACATTTGTAGCAATTGTGGAAATTGCTCTTGCTTGCAGTGAAAGTTCAAGCAATTTATATATTAAAATCTTCTGGAACTTTATAAAAAAAATAATGGTGTGCACACGTTAAAAAAAAATAAGAAGAAAATAAGAAAACAGCTGTCCAGAAGTATTAACTGCAGTTCAAAAAAAAATTTCAATATTTTTTATTTTTGGCAAGTCTTTGGTACCAACTTGCTTTGTCATGCTTATAGGCATGCTTTTATATGAGACATGATTTATTTGTTCCTTACATATTTAGTATTGCTGTATATGTTTATAAACTGTTGGTCACCGGGTTCCCTCTACAAAATATTACATTTTTACATATTTTCTTTATGTGTAATGTATTTGAGGGAAGACATGGGGTAACTTTTTTTTTCTCTCGCGGTTCACTTCGTTCTTTTTCGGCTGTTGGGGAGATATATGTGAAGGCGCCTACCTTCACATATTAATATTAAGACTTTTCCTCTTTCCCCCCTTTAAAATTACATTTTTTTAAATTCTTAAATTTAATTATCTGTCTGCATTCGGATTCAATCTGTTTTTAGCGCTCTTTTCCTTTCATAAATTAAGCATTCAATTCTCAGTCTCTTTAATATTTTAACCGCAGCGCACTGCAGTTAAAAGAAAAGAAATCATTTCCTTTTCTCGCCTAATAACTGGATTCTAATTTTCATCCTTCTGCCTTAGTTTGATGATATGCAGAAATTAGTCAGACATATTACTTCTACATTTTTAGCCGTTGGTCCAGATGTAAGATATTAGTCATTTCAGTTATTAACCCTGTCTTTATTTTGTTTTGTTCATTAACGGGCACTTCGGCCGCTTCAATCCCATGAGAACTTTGGCAAACCCTATCGAATGTTCTTTTGCGGTTTATGTGCAATAATTACTAAGTAATCATCTGGCGTTAAATAGTTCTTATTAATCTTTTACATTCCCCATTCAATTTCAATTATTGTACTTTGACCACATGTCTTCCTCTCTTTAATCTCGCCATATAGTATATATATTTGGCGAAATTGTGTATGTAAGCTTGCCAACACTCCAGATTTCGAGAAAGTGTATTTTTGAGTGAGACTAGCTTCTGAACTCGCATGCTCTGAGCATAAGAATGTAGCGAGACTCTCTCTCCAACGCCCGGCTCCGGCCGAGGGCTCGCCTTGCAAAAAAAAAACTACCCGAACCTGGTGTCCGATTTGGTCAATAAAGAATTAGTTGTAACATTCGGCTTGTCTCTATCTGCAATATGGATTAATTCGTTCTGTTAATATTGTTTCACTTCGTTATCAACTCTTACAGCCATCGGAAAAATTCAACACAAATGTACAAAATCCAAAGCTTCGCTACAGTAATCTGTTTACCACCATTTTGAAAAAATTTCGTAAACACTTTTGCAATTAAATTTAAAACATAACAAGCAAGAAAAATCATGCGTACAGCATAGATTATTAAACACTTTCCAACACTCCCTGAAAGCTTTAACGAAATTTCGTTACTTAGGGAAATAAGGTAAATAAGATAACGAAGTAAAAATTTAAAAATCTGATTTCAGTAGTTACCGGCCATAGCCAAATATGCATTTCAATTCTTTTTAACAGCCCTGTATTCGATCTGTATGTTGATATATATACTATATAATGGGAAAATTTTGTTTAGCAAGAAAATGCATAACAGGTTGAAATTCATCTTTCAGCAATTTATACTAATAGATGGAAACATACTTGAATACTTTTGTACAGCCTTCTAGTTTACATAGTACCTTTATTACATGCCACTATTTAGCTAAAATTTAATTCAAACTAAAACACGCTTAAAACTACTGAAATTACATTTCGAGAAATTATCATCCATAGACGGCCATGTATCCAACTCTTTGCGTGGCCCTGCATATCATTTTATCTATATTCTACAAATTTTTCTTAGTAAACTAAATTCAGTTCAGCGTAAAAATGCACAACTCCTTTAAAACCCACCTTTAACCCGAGAGTAGTCGCGACATTTTTTAGATCGTTAGTAGTCGCGTTCGGTCTATTTGCCGCCGTTACCAGCAGGCCGAAAACGAAGGGGAAACTTGCCGGTGTTATCAGATGATCGAAAACGGATAACGTAGGGTGAAAATATTGACTGAACTTTAAAAGATTACAGCAATTATTCATTTTACAACCTTTTACAGCAAATTATTTATTTCGCTTAAGTATATATTCAGTTGGTATCTAGATAAATGTTTTTAATAACTCTTTCTTCGTTTTGCATAAATACTTAAAAGTAAATAGTAAATGATTTGATTGAATTTCTGATGTTACTATGAATCAATAATTAGTAGGAAAACATTTACGAATGTGAATCTAAATTCGTGATACGGTTTTTTTTTTTCGGAAGGATAGAATCAGAGTCAGGTAGATTTTTATGATACTCCGGCACTCTGTATCCATTTCATAAAGTAAAATTAATAAATTTAGCATCAATATATTACACGGACATTAAATTAAACAATTAAACTGAAAATAAAAATGGAACCTATGACATGCAACAGAAAATAAAATAAAATACCACTAATTCACCAGCATATTATATATATATATATATGTAATAAAGAAAAAGGTAAAAAAATACTTAATTCGAAATTATAAATGTAAATATTGTAACAACGTTTTATTTATTTATTTTGTGGGGTGTCTGTGCGTGTATGATTGGGGGGGGGGGTGGCTATCGAGATTTTATGATTAAATCCATTTTTCAAATGAAAATGCACGATTTGTAGTTTTTCTACTTATTTCAAGGGGGAGCAGCACCCTTGAATAAAAACTCTAGATACGAACTTCCCTTATACAAAGTAAATAATAAGTTATTGAAATTATATATTTAATTTAAATACATATGCAATTGTAGATTTAAATCCTAAGATGGATAAATTATTTTAATTAATAGAATCACTGAAAGGGTCATCTTAACAGGGATGTATTTTACAGCAACTATTTAATTAAAATAAATATTCAATTGCACATTTTATAATAAGGTATTAATGTTATAATTTATTGTTTTATAATAACATTCATTAAAATAATAAAAACAATAAGAAAATTTTCTCCGAAATTATAAATATGCAGCAATAATTTTATTTAAATGAATTTTCTCTCGTATTCTGGAAAACATTATTCTGAAAAATAGTTTGAACAATTGATGAAGGACAACAAATTTAAATTTGTTAGTAACCGCCCCCAAGTCTCTATTGGATTTCAATAATAATAAAAAAAAACATTTTCTGCGGCATTGTTTAAAAAAAATGTGTTTTAACTTACAGTATGAAAATTTAAAAATAGATAAATTTTAGAAAAATACTTAAAATATTTTTTAAAATCATAGTATAAACATTCACTGAATTATCCAAAAGAGATTTTTATTTGCGTAATTTCTAATCTACATTATAAAATTCTCATTATTTTTCTTATTGTACAAATAAATTATATGTATGTTCTTCGCAGATATACATACTACATTTCTGAGAAAATTGTTTTATCTTTCGAATTTGTTTTATTGTACAAAAACGATACTTTTCAGATTTTGGAGATACGGCAATTTTTTTACTGATTCCCACAAAATTATCTTCTCTTTTTTTAATGGTTTGGCAGTGTTATTGTCTGTTTTCTTTCATTTATATGTTCCGGTAATAAATGGAAAGCAACTTCTTTCAAATTATAATGATGAATTTCCCTTTTTTTCCGTATTCAAACGATTATCAATGTGAGAATTTATTCCCGCAATATTTAACAATGAAAAAAAAAATGCAAGTGACCATCCATCAGTTTTTTGTGCGAACTGACTTCACAACTAATATAATAATACAATTTTAAGTCACATTCTAAAAGTAAAAAAAGTACTCTATGAACGAGTAAAATAGCAGAAAGAAAGAAAGACGAAATAACAACAAGCAGAGAGTCCGTGCTTCGAAGAAACTTTCCCCCACAGATTTCGCGGAAATGGGAAAGGATGAACACAGGGGGGAAAAATTCAACCAACGCAAGTGGTCGCAACGCGGTCATTTAGACCGATTGAAACTTAAGAATGCGATAAAATGCTAAAAAATAGCAGGAATGACTTGCAATTTTACTACACAAGAGTGTGAACACTCAAGGTCAGCTACACGGAATTTGGCTATCGTAACTTTAACGGGAAATGAGTTCCAGGAAGATAACGAATTTCGGGCGGGGAAAAGACCAACGCGAGACTATTACCGGGTTAATCAATTTATGCTCATACTCAGTAACATTTACTAATTCATTTCTGTAGCTCTGTATATGAACTATAGCACTTTTTAGTATGCAAAACTATAGTGAACAAGTAGGTAAGTGTGATCACAGAAAGCACAGAGGGTTTCGTTTAATATTCCTTTCAAAACACTTTAACCTTTTGAAAAATCTGTTAGTTCCATATTTCGTAACCAGAGGCTCACTCTATTCTAAGCAAACCTCTATCCGACCGAAACTACGTTTTATATACTATCCGTAGATATATTAGTCGAGGGGATTAGGCCGATAGCACCCGAGATAAGTAGGCGCCCCTGGCGGTAAAAAGTGGAACTAAAATATGTAAGGCTCTGGTGCATAATATGAAAGACTGGTCAAAGGGGTGTCGGCAAAAGTTGGAAAAGTGCTCCCCGGGTGAAAAGGGCGGAGGTTAGAAAAACTGCTTAAAATACACAAGTTAGAACCCGGAGGAGTAAATAATATAAGACTATTTGAAAATTTCAGGATTTGCCATGTTGTCTGAGGTATTCAGTTATACGTATGCAAAAATTCATGTCTCTAACTTAATTAGGGCCTCTCTTAGAAAGAATTGCTTAAAATACATATGTGGTAGCTCAAAAGGTTACACGTAAGACATTTTCAAGATTTTATGATTTGTCGCCTAGCCTCAGGTGTTGTGCTATAAGTATGCAAAATTTCAAATCTCCAATTTAATAAGGGGATCAGTTAGAAAGAATTGCTTAAAATAAGCATGTGGGAGCCTAAAGGGTTAAATGTACGATTTTTTCAAAATTTTATGATTTGTCGTATGATATGTGGTATTCAGTTATAAGTATGCAAAATTCCACGCCTCCAACCTACATAGGGGCTCACTTAGAAAGAATTTTTTTAAATACATATGTGGGAGCTCAAAAGGTTAAATGTACGGCTTTTTCAAAATTTTATGGTTTGTCATTTAATGCGAGGTGTTCAGCTATAAGTATGCAAAATTTCACGCCTCCAAACTAATTAGGGGCTCACTTAGAAATAATTGTTTAAAATACACATGTGGGAGCCCTTTGGGCTCCCACATGTCGATTTCCAAATGTCGATTTGCAATGTCGATTTCCAAAAAGAATTTGAACGTGATGGTTAAAAATGAAGGTCATTTTCAGATTCAGTGCTAAAAAGTACGTAAAAATCAATTATCATAAGTTAAAAGACTTAATCATCTCCTCTACTTTATAGTATCCGATTTTTTTATTCTTTAAATTTGGCATTTATGATTTGTGAAATATCCTGAGATGATGGTTAAAAATTAACGTAATTTTCGGATTCAGTGCTAAAATATACATAAAAGTTAAAAAAAAAAACAACAATCGTAGTCTTGTATTATCTCATCTAAAACTTTTTCTTAAACTTCTTGGTGGTAATATTCCCGAATTTTTTTTGTGTTATTCTGTAAAATAAGTATAAATGGTAACCTCCGAAAATCATAATAATATTAGATTGTTATTTGATTTGGGCCAGTATGTAAAATGTAATCTCGATCGGATATTTAAAAGTGAGTTAAAGTTCGAATATAAATTTTGAACTCGGAAAACATACATACGATCGTTGAAGTAACATAAAAAACTTATAAAAATAACATAATTTTTGTTAAAAGAAATCATAAAAGAAACAGTCTCATATCCTGACAAAATAAAACATATGTTATTTTAGCCAATCTGAAACATAATAAATGTTAACTGAATAGTAATACTTGTAAGATTTTTTCAAAGCGCAGATAGACATGAAATAAGATCTTCGAATACTTTAAGCACTTGGTATGTGATCCCTCAATGCCAAGCCGAACTCATTTGTTTTCAGAGCAGAAAAGTGGCATAAGTCATGCATTTTTAAATTTTCATAACTCTCTCAATTTTAATGTTATATGAATGGGACTTTTTTGTCTTACTTGTCAGTGTAATAGGAAATATTTACTAAATATAACTTATAGGACCGGGGGACCGTATAAAAATTTAAATTTCGTAATTCTTTAAGAAATGTTTTTATTGACCCAAATCGTTTTTAAAATATTTCTTTACCTCATTTAAAGCATTTTTGTAATTGGAACTATATGTCTATGACTAACGGTTTAGGAATTAGCCATTGGACACCGTTGAGACCGGACACCCTGTATATTATTTCTAATGTTAACACCCTTTTTTCTTTGCACATGCTAAAGGCACAGCGATGAATGAGATATTTTTTGAAAGATTCTGCAACCGTCTTTTTCATAGTATACTGTGAAAACACATTGTTTGAATAAGAAAAAAATACAGTTAATCATAAATTTATAAAAACACGTGCCAGCAAATAATCTTAAAGGCTTTGGTGAGAAAGCCTCGCACGTGTCAACAGTTTCTTTCTTTTAATTGGTAACTCTAATAGACTTTTTACATTTAATATATGTTTTTATGATGTCCACTAACAATAGCAAAAATCATATTTGTATGAAAAATAGCAAAAATGCTTTGAAATAAAGTTTTCAAACGTATTAAAAACGATATTTTCGATTTGTCCTCTTGGCAGGTTATATCAACCGAAGAAATCGCAAAAGATATTGTAATCAGCCTTATTGATTTTGTTTTTTTTTTTTCAGTGTTTTAACATCGAAATTCATTTACATGTCTTAAATTTATGTTTTATTTATATTTTATTCTTTTATTTATTTGTTGATGAATGTTTTAATTTCGTCAATGAGCCGAAAACAAATGATGAGCTATTTATTCTTAAGTGCAAAATGAAATTAAGTGCAAATTGTCTCACGCGATAGTGATAGATTTGAAAGAATTCATGGTTGGAAATTATTTTAAAAACGATTAAAATTGCATAAATAGCAATAGATTTTTTTTTCACAAATTGCGATATTGTATTCAAACTGATTGCATTTGAAAGTACATTTTCTTCCCTATTCCACGGTGTAAAAATTGAAATTGCGCGGTACTTAGAAGTTATGAAAGTTGATGTTTCTTAATATTAAAAATTTCATACCAGAAAAATACTCAGAGAGATACCAGTGTCGCATCTGAACCGGTGTAGGTATTGTGAATATGCGTGCCGCCACAAATGGAGTTATGTCAGGGCTGTGAGGTGGCCATTGATGCAGAGCAAGATCTTGGGGTGCTCGGCGACCAATTGGTATGGCAATTTGTCATTTAAAACTTTCAACTGTTATATTATATTTCCGATGAACAAGAAGGTTGCACATTTAGATTTCTTTTAATAGCTCTGTAAAGTTGAGCTATTCATTCATGTACACCCTCTATTTTAAAATGGCGAGTGACTCCACTTTCCGAAATTTGGATATCATTTCATCTATTTTTATTGAGATGCATGAGATAGAATACTCAGTAACCGCAGTCTACCCTACTTAAATAATTGGAAATCATCTTTTTTATTATTATTTTATGATGCTATATCCTTAATCGCTTAAAAACAGAAACTAACATCATTCCAAATGACGTAAAATTTAGTTCATTATAGCTTTGTTCTAAAAGAAGCGTGCAATAATATATCCGCGGAAAAAAAGTAAAATGATTCTACATTTTCAGTAGTATAGATATTTAAAGGAATAGGGGAGAATGGGGAGGGTTGACATATATATATATATATATTTTTACAAAGGGATTTTTTTTTATTTTTCAAATATTGAACTTTGAATAAAGTTTAATATATCATTTAATTCGTTATACAATCAGTTATATCAAAATAAAATTGCGACATAAGTGTACTATATAAGAAAATTATTGGTTTTAATCATTAGTAAATAATGTGCCAAGGCTGACCCACATAAGGGAGGCTTGACCCACTCTATGGGACGCTTGACCCACTTTGTTTTATATTGAAATATTTGTTGAGAAAGATAAAATCCCAAAGGTGTGAAAAAATGGAGGACTGGGAGCAGGAAAACACAATGGTAAACCTACGAGTCAACCGCTAAAATTGGGCTTTCAAGCATTTTGCACCAAGTTATGACTTGGCAGACCGATTGCCTTTTTAATATGCTAATTGAGTTTTAACTAATTCAAGAATTTCAGCCGTGAACTCGATGCCGTCTCCTTGTCTAAAATATTTTTCTTGCTCACGCTATTTTACTGTAACTTCACAGAATAAATTTGCATTATGTTAAAAATATAACCATTCAATATTCATTATATACAGTATATAATAAGAAAAAACTTTCAAAAACATTTATTAAGGAAGCACTGACCAAAGAAAAGAACATTTTACAAAGAAAAGAACATTTTACAAAGAAAAGAACATTTATTAAGGAAACATTGACCAGGTCAACTGTCCTTCACGTTGATTGGGCCAAGGCTCCCCACAAAGTCTTTTTGTAAGGAATAGCCCATAGTTATTTTACGCCTAATTTACTGCACAAACTTTATGTCTGGAATGAAATCTCAATATTTCTGCATTATTTAAAATCTACTTACTTAAATTTCTATGTTATACTTTATCTGAGAAAATCTTACAAATTATTTCTAAAAAAAACACACCTTTTAAGTTAAAAACTCTTCACAATAGATTCTTTCCACACCTGTTTCAATTATCTGCAAAAAATCAAGGCTGTAGTTTGAGCATTCCAGCAGATATGGTTGCCACCTATTAGCAAAACTGTGAAATTATGTTAAATATGAAAAGTGAAGCGTTGGTCAACCCTCCCCTATGGCCAACCCTCCCCAGTCTCATCTTAAATATATTAAAAAATACAAAAAGATACTCCAAAAAGTAGATTTTTAGACACCTTCATAAACGCATGAAATAAAATTTTGTTTGTTTAAAATACTAAACCAATTAGGCAACTTAACGCCGCGTTTACTTAAAAGTAGAGGTAGTTCGTCCGGGTCTTGCGGATTACCATTTTCAATTTTATTAGTAAGTCAACAGAAAAAAAATTGAGATACAATAAAAATTAGTTAAAAACAAATTTTAAATACCACCTAACACATTTTAATGCGTTTAAAGTGGAAGAAAAAATACAAATCAATCTCTAGCTTTATTTTTTTTTTTTAAGTTAATATGGAATACGGGTAATATGGAATAGGGAATATTAAAATTGCAATAAAAACCCCGATTTAAAAGCATAACCACAATTATTTAATGAGTAAACCTTAGTACATCGTTTATAAATCATCAGATTCTTTGGAAAATTATTTTAATTTTTAGACTCGTCTTCAAACACTTGTCTAACTCATATTCCATATTACCCGAAACACACCATCTTGAACAACATAACCTCTTCATTCGTCAACAAATTAGCATAGAGGAAACCTGACTAACACTGCAATAAATATAATTGTTAAGCTTTATACCGAACTTGGTTAATATCACTCACAATGAGATTTTATAATTAATACGAATTTTATCAAATTTACCTGCAAAAAACTGCAAAAACTGAGAATAAGATTTTATATCACAGCGTTGTTCGAACATCAGGTTTCCAAACAGAACTGTTCGCAGTGCCTCATGGCAGTACTAAGAAGCCGTATGGCAGATTTATGCTTGACTGCAACACCCTATGTGCCAGATACTGAACTATTCCATATTGTCTGTTCATTCCATAATACCCGAACTTCCTATATGTTTTTAAATCGATTTTTTGAATATTTCTTTAAAGGTATAAGTGTGCAGCATGTGCTGCTAAGAGGGTTTTGAATCAATTCTTCATTTACGTTGCTACAGTCTTCCGCATGTATTAAGCATTCCCGAAGACGGCTAGGTAGAAAGTTTCCTCCTATGAATTTTAAAAATCTGACTTGAAATTCGTTCCCGGAAAATCCAAAAAATAATTTTTGTGCAGATTGGACAAATGGTAAAAATTTTATGAGTTCAATAGTTTATGATAACTTCAAACGCGTTTTTATAGAAACAGGATTTTTTAAATCTGCGAAGGGTCTAACGATTCAACCATTGAACGTATTGACTTGAAATTTCCTTCCCAGCAAAGTAAACACTTGACAATGGAAGGAATTTATAATATGTTGAAACTGTCCATATTATATATTTTTACAGCAATGAAAGAACAAAAAAATATTTATAAAAAGGATTATCGAATTCACATGTGCGCCATTATGACCTTTGTTTCACTTTTTCTGGTTTTAATTTTATTTTAAAACAAATTACGTTTATTAATGTATAGAAATACATTTGTAATTTCAGGTTATGTTTAAAATAAGCTCTAACCTGCGCAGATTGGCTGCGTTTTTCAAACCTAAGGTTCTCCAACCGCCGTAATAGATGCCATTTCGAAATTAGTTTTGATAAAAAAAAAACTATGATTCATTTCTTAAAAAATTAATAGAAAATTTTGAAAATACAGAATGTTCATAAATCTTGTCTATTGTCTTAAAAGAAATTCCACGTTTGACCCGTTTTTCAGACGATTACAAGTAATCGTGTGCTTAACATTAATACTACAGGAAATTTTACTCAAGTTTATAAATATATTTTACACCAGAATTTTTATTGGAAACTGTTTAACTTATTTATTTAACTTTTTCTTCCTTGTATTTTTTATACGTATTGTATAAAAAAAATCCTGGTACGAACCGAAATATTTTCAATCGGTAGAGGTCAAATGACCTCTCACGGTACGTTTAGTGTTAAGTAAAAATACAGTAATCAAAATGCAAATTCCTTTTTACACAAACGTAAAAAAAAGTTATATAAAAAACTTAGATCGGAAAATAAGAAAGTCGTACTGCATATTTTCCCATAAATGTAATTAAAATTATATAGCTAATGACCAGACTATTTTATCGCAGTCAAAATGTCTAATATGTTTAAATGTAAGCTTATTATTTTAGTAAAATTTTATTTACTATAATTATAGATATGTTGTTTAAAAATATATCTACTATTATTTAAATTATGTTAAGAAAGATAAATGTTATTTTTTATTCTGACTGGTTAGTATAAGAGATGCCAGAATGTAAATGATTTATAACCAAATGTTTTTTTGTTTGCATAATGGATTTTTTAAATTTTATAATATCTGACATTTCATATCTCCTATATTATTACTATTTTTACTTCTAATATATATCTTAGCATTTATTTCTGTTCTTAGGTTCTTTTCAATCAAGTTATCAATATATCACAACCAATGTTATATCACAGCTGTTCATAACATGCTACGGCGAAAGTTCGAAAGAAAAAATACCAGTTGAAGATTGACGATACGCTCATTAACATTTTTTTTTTTTTTTACTCTCTATCTGTCTAATAATAAATGTTTTCCTTTTCATTTTTATAACTTTTAGTTTTAAATATTCGTAAAAATTCATTTAAAAAAAAATATTTACTTATTACTAAATATAGATTGTAATTACACTCTCGTGTGATGCAATATTTTTAGCTGGATGAAAAACGTATTATGCGCGCAAAATCGGGTTTGAAATTGGTTATTGAGTAATGTGTATGTGAAAAAAAAAAGTCTATTTATTACAAATTCCAAAATTAACCTACTTTAATGTTTACAAGCTTTAAAAATTTAATATAAATGTTTTTAAATAGTTTCTGGTAATATTGTAAACTTTGAATACCTGTATACATACTCATGTATGAAGTATATTTAAGTGGATACAAAAACATATATGCCCATAAAAATCAGGTTTAAAATTGATTATTAAGAACAAATGATGTGTTTATGTTAAAAGATTTACATTTATTTCGATATTCCAAAATAAAAATTATATAATTTTTACAAGCATTAAAAATCAGTATAAGAGATTTTAAATAGTTTCTTGTGATATCTTAAACTTTTGATATCTATGTAACACTGACATGTATGAAATATATTTAAGTGGATGAATAACATATATGCACTCAAAATCAGGTTTGAAATTGATAATTAAGAACAAATAATGTGTGTATGTTAAAATTCTTATATTTATTACGATATCCCAAAATGAACCTGATATAATTCTTACCAGCAGTAAAATTTCAATAAAAAGGTTTTTAAATAGTTTCGGGTGATAATGTAAACTTTGGATACCTGTATAACACACTCATGTATGAGTTATATTTAATTAGATAAGAAACATACATGCACTGAAAATCAATTTTGAAATTGATTATTAAGAACAAATAATGTGTATGTGATAAAAAATTTCCATCTATTACAAAATTCCAAAATGAACATAATATAATGTTTACAAGCTTTAAAAATTCAATATAAGAGATTTTAAATAGTTTCTTGTGATAATAAAAACTTTGGATATATCTTATGTATGAAGTACCGGATGAGCAAAAAGTCCATATAAACTTTAAAAAATCATAAAAACCGGAAAAATAACTGAAATGAAAAACTGTTTGCAGGATTAGCATCTATAGGTCACGGGGATTTTTTTAAGACAGAAAAAAACAGCCGACAGATGGCGCTGGTTCTTACGATTTTGGTGGAAATATGCAAATGAAACGGTTTTAAGAACTTTCGCTCATAATCCAGAACTAGATCACCGTTGTGAGCCGTGTACGTGATCAAGGATGCTGAGTATGAAGGATAAAGCTTTATTGGTGAAGTTATTTTACGTGAACTAGTTCTGGATTAGGAGCGCAAGTGTGTACAACCGTTTCATTTGCATATTTCCACCAAAATCGTACGAACCAGCGCCATCTGTCGACTGCTTTTTGAGTTATTTTTTATTTCTTTCTTGAGAAAATTCTCGTGATCTATAGATGCTAATCCTGCAAACGGTTTTTAATTTCGGTTATTTTATTGGTTTTTATGAATTTTTAAAGTTTATACGGACTTTTTGCTCACCCGGTATAGTTATGTGAATATAAAACACATATGCACTCAAAATCAGTTTTAAAATTGATTATTAAGAACATATGATGAGTATTTGTTGAAATTCTTACATATATTACGATATTCCAAAATGAATCTACTATGCAATTTACAAGCATTAAAAATTTAATATAGTTTTAAAATAGTTTCGGGTGATAATGTAAATTTTGGATACGTGTATAACACATTCATGTATGAATTATATTTAAGTGGATAAGAATCACATATGCACTCAAAATCAATTTTGAAATTGATTATTAAAAACAAATGATGAGTATTTGTTGAAACTCTTACATTTATTACGATATTCCAAAATGAACCTAATATAAATTTTACAAACATTAAAAAATCAATATAAAAGTTTTAAATAGTTTCTTGTGATAATTTAAACTTTGGATACTTGTATAACACTCTCATGTATGAATTATATTTAAATGGGTGAAAAGTGATATAGGCACTGAAAATCAGAACTGAAATTGACTATTATGAAGAAATAATGTGTATGTGATAAAAATATTCCATTTATTATAAAATTCCAAAATGAACAAAATATAATGTTTATAAGCATTAAATTCTGTATAAAAGATTTTAAATAGTTTCGTGTGATAATTTAAACTTTTATTATCTCTATAACACTCTCATGTATGAAGTATATTTAAGTGGATGTAAAACACATATGCACTCAAAATGAGGTTTGAAATTGATTATTAAGAACAAATAATGTGTATATGTTAAAATTCTTATATGTATTACGATATGCCAAAATGAACATGACATAAATTTTACAAACAGTAAAAATTCAATATAAAAGTTTCTAAATAGTTTCGTGTGATAATGTAAACTTTGGGTACCTGTATAACACATTCATGTATGAATGATATTTAAGTGCACAATAAGCATACATGCGCTCAAAATCGATTTTGAAATTGATTATTAAGAGCAAATAATGTGTATGTGATTAAAAAAAATCCATGTATTACAAAATTCCAAACTGAACATAATATAATGCTTAGAATTATTCAAAATTCAATATAAGAGATTTAAAAAAATTTCTTGTGATAATGTAAAGCTTGAATATCTCTTACGTATGAGGTATAGGTAAGTGAATGTAAAACACATATGCACTCAAAATCAGTTTTAAAATTGATTATTAAGAACAAATGATGAGTATATGTTGAAATTCTTACATTTATTACGATATTCCAAAATGAACCTAATATAAATTTTACAAGCATTAAAAATTCAATATAAAATTTTTAAATAGTTTCTTGTGATAATTTAAACTTTGGATACCTGTATAACACTCTCATGTATGAAGTATATTTAAATGGATGAAAAGTGATATATGCACTGATAATCAGAGCTGAAATTGACAATTAAGAAGAAATGATTGGTATGGGATAAAAATCCTCCATTTATTATAAAATTCCAAAATGAACAAAATATAATGTTTATAAGCATTAAATTCAGTATGAAAGATTTTAAATAGTTTCGTGTGTTAATTTAAACTTTTATTATCTCTATAACACTCTCATGTATGAAGTATATTTAAGTGGGGTGTAAAACACACATGCACTCAAAATGAGGTTTGTAATTGATTATTAAGAACAAATAATGTGTATATGTTAAAATTTTTATATGTATTACGATATGCCAAAATGAACCTAATATAAATTTTACAAGCATTAAAAATTCAATATAAAATTTGTAAATAGTTTCTTGTGATAATTTAAACTTTGGATACCTGTATAACACTCTCATGTATGAAGTATATTTAAATGGATGAAAAGTGATATATGCACTGATAATCAGAGCTGAAATTGATAATTAAGAAGAAATGATTGGTATGGGATAAAAATCCTCCATTTATTATAAAATTCCAAAATGAACAAAATATAATGTTTATAAGTATTAAATTCTGTATGAAAGATTTTAAATAGTTTCGTGTGTTAATTTAAACTTTTATTATCTCTATAACACTCTCATGTATGAAGTATATTTAAGTGGGGTGTAAAACACACATGCACTCAAAATGAGGTTTGTAATTGATTATTAAGAACAAATAATGTGTATATGTTAAAATTCTTATATGTATTACGATATGCCAAAATGAACCTAATATAAATTTTACGAGCATTAAAAATTCAATATAAACTTTTTAAATAGTTTCTTTTGATAATTTAAACTTAGGATACCTGTGTCACACACTCATGTATGAAGTATATTTAAATGGACGAAAAGTGATATAGGCACTGATAATCAGAGCTGAAATTGACTATTAAGAAGAAATAATTGGTGTGTGATAAAAATCCTCCATTGATTAGAAAATTCCAAAATTAACACAATACAATGTTTATAAGCATTAAAAATCAGTATAAAAGATTTTAAATAGTTAATTGTGATAATTTATACTTTTGATATCTGTATAACATTCTCATGCATGAGGTATATATAAGTGGATGTAAAACACATGTGCACTCAAAATGAGGTTTGAAATTGATTATTAAGAACAAATGATGAGTATATGTTGAAATTCTTACATTTATTACGATATTCCAAAATGAACCTAACATAAATTTTACGAGCATTAAAAATTCAATATAAAATTTTTAAATAATTTCTTGTGATAATTTAAACTTTAGATACCTGTATAACACTCTCATGTATGAATGATACTTAAGTGCATAAGAAACATACATGCGCTCAAAATCAATTTTGAAATTGATTATTAAGAACAAATAACGTGTATGTGATAAAAAACTTCCATCTATTACAAAATTCCAAAATGAGCATAATATAACGTTTACAGGCATTAAAAATTCAATATAAGAGATTTTTAATAATTTCTTGTGATAATGTAAAGTTTGAATATCTCTTACGTATGAAGTATAGTTAAATGAATGTAAAACACATATGCACTCAAAATCAGTTTTAAAATTGATTATTAAGAACAAATGATGAGTATATGTTGAAATTCTTACATTTATTACGATATTCCAAAATGAACCTAATATAAATTTTACGAGCATTAAAAATTCAATATAAACTTTTTAAATAGTTTCTTGTGATAATTTAAACTTAGGATACCTGTGTAACACACTCATGTATGAAGTATATTTAAATGGATGAAAAGTGATATAGGCACTGATAATCAGAGCTGAAATTGACTATTAAGAAGAAATAATTAATGTGTGATAAAAATCCTCCATTGATTATAAAATTTCAAAATTAACAAAATACAATGTTTATAAGCATTAAAAATCAGTATAAAAGATTTTAAATAGTTAATTGTGATAATTTATACTTTTGATATCTGTATAACACTCTCATGTATGAGGTATATTTAAGTGGATGTAAAACACATATGCACTCAAAATGAGGTTTGAAATTGATTATTAAGAACAAATGATGAGTATATGTTGAAATTCTTACATTTATTACGATATTCCAAAATGAACCTAATATAAATTTTACGAGCATTAAAAATTCAATATAAACTTTTTAAATAGTTTCTTGTGATAATTTAAACTTAGGATACCTGTGTAACACACTCATGTATAAAGTATATATAAATGAATGAAAAGTGATATAGGCACTGATAATCAGAGCTGAAATTGACTATTAAAAAGAAATAATTGGTGTGTGATAAAAATCCTCTATAACAAATAACGTGTATGTGATAAAAAACTTCCATCTATTACAAAATTCCAAAATGAGCGTAATATAATGTTTACAAGCATTAAAAATTCAATATAAGAGATTTTTAATAATTTCTTGTGATAATGTAAAGTTTGAATATCTCTTACGTATGAAGTATAGTTAAGTTGATGTAAAACACATATGCACTCAAAATCAATTTTAAAATTGATTATTAAGAACAAATGATGAGTAATTAAAATAATAAAACTTTGTAAAATATCACCATAAAATAAAACAATACACGGGACGCGTTTCGAGCTAAAAACATAACATCAGCTACAACAAACACGTATCTGCAAGCGAACAAGGTCAAAAATGAACTGAAGGTAAAGAATGTTGCTAAGAATCCGACAGATGGCGCTAGCTGAAAGAGGCACATGTAGAAGAGAAAGGTGTTGCCAAAAAGATAGAAGAGGAATTGATAGGGAAAAAATGGAAATAAAATAATTAAAATAAAATAAAAGAAGTAAATTAAAAAATATAAATAATAATAAATAAATAAAATAAAACAAGAAAAAACAAAACATCCTGTTTTTTTTTAAACAAAATAAAAAGGAAAATAATTACAAAAGTAATTTCTACGCTGGGGATAGGAAAGGAGATGATGGGCGATCATTGACAAGATTAGCAGAATTTTTAGAAATAAAATATGCTTCATGAAAATCCAAGTGAGAGGGAGAGGCAGGGGAAGAAATAATTTTGGCCATGGAGAAATTGAAACAATGACTGGAGGACCAACAGTGAGAAGCAATCGAAGATTTAGAGATTTCTTGATTTGCAATATACCTCTGATGCTCGCCTATTCTGAAATTTAAAGCTATCTTTGTTTGACCAATACAACCTAAATTGCAAGAGCAAGGAATATAATAAACACCCCACCGGTTCTCAGCAGGAACAGGACTTTTCAGAGAAGAGAATTTTATTTTATTCATAGGATTGAAGATAACTTTAAAATTAAAACGAGAAAGGATTTTAGCAATTTTGAAACAGAGAAGAGAATAAAAGGGCAAAACTATTATTAAAATTAGGAGGATTATTTGAATCCAAAAAAGGACGTTTAGGCTAATTAAATTTACACAAAGCTTTATCAATCAAAAAGGGATTATAACCACGAGCAAGGGCAAGAGATTTGAGATAATTAATTTCATTATTCAGAGCAGAAGAGTCAGAACAAATGCGTAACGCCCTAAAAACAAAAGTATAAAAGAACGCCACTTTTTGTTGAGGAGGATGATTTGAAAGAGCATGAGGAGGAAGAGAGACAGCGAAAGGTTTTCTATAATCGGAGGTAGAGAACCGATCTGTTTGTTTTGAAACCAAGACGTCAAGGAAAGGAAGGGAAATGTTCTCTTCGACCTCGAGAGTAAGTTGAATACAAGGATCAACAGAATTAACAAGAGAAAGGAGATTAGAAAGATCCAGCTCAGGGGGGATTAAAATGAAAGTGTCATCAACATACCTAAACCAGAAAGGAAATTTATATAAACTGAAGAGTATTTCTTCAACAAAATGCATATCAATATCACATAAAAGAGGAGACAGTGGATTACCCATGGCCAAACCCTCAGTTTGAGAATAGAAAGAATTATTAAAATGAAAAGCAGTTTGCCTGACACAAATACTAACTAAATGCAGGATTTCATCAATCTCAATGCAAGAGTAATGAAATTCGCGCAGCCTTCTTTCCAAACAATCAATTGCCCCTTGAACAGGCACGTTAGTGAAAAGGGATTTAACATGTAAGGAAACCATTATATAATTGCAAGGAGAAAGGTGTTTAATTTTATCAACAAAGTCATAAGAGTTTTTCACGGTGTGAAAGCTAGTGGATGATAAGGGAGAGAGTAACTTAGAAAGGAACTTGGCAAGTTTATAAGAAGCAGTACCAATATTGAAAACGATAGGGCGAAAGGAAAGGGTAGGTTTATGGACCTTAGGAAGAGCATAGAAACGAGCACAATTAGCGATAGAAGGGGTGACAAAACGTTTGGTGTTATCATTAAGAAAGACAGAATTTTTAATGACATGCTTGATATCAGATAAATGCTTAGTAGAAGGATCCTTTTTTAATTTGGAATATGGACCAGAGTTTAACAAAGATTCAACGTGGGAAATATAATCAGATTTATTGAGAAGAACTGTTTGACCGCCTTTATCAGCCTTAGTAATAAGAAGGTTAGGAACGGAATTAAGTTCACTGAGAAGAAATTTCTGAGAAGAAGAAAGATTAGACTTTTTAAAAGATTTATTAGAAGAAATGACATTAGACAAAAGTTAGCGAAGAGCAAAAATCCGTTTCTCAAGGAAAGGGAAATAAATTACAGTTTTACTTAACTGTAAATGCAAAGAATATAATTCATATTCGATGCAAGAAAGAGAGCAACGAACATCTTGAATGATGGCTCTAAAAATAGGAAACTTACTCCAAGTTAAGGCATTTTGAACACGAATGGAAGAAGGAAGCTTGAAAATAAAATTAATGAACTTAGGAATAACCCTTGAACGTTTACACTTTAAAAGAAAATTAAGCCTATTCAAAAACCTAGCGCGCTTCAAACGAAGCGCTTCAGTCATTTAACAGAATACAATCTGTTAAATCACTGTTTGAAAAAACCTAATTCTAACAGAGATTTTAATTGATAAAGGAGACATCTGATAATACTTTTATTTTATTTTAGTTGATAAAAGTGGTTCAAAATCTGTTGTCTCAAAATGATGGTTTTTCATTTACCACCTTTATAATCTGAGCTCTTCTTTTATTACATTATTATTTCATTATTTTTACTTTATTCAATACACAAAAAGAAATTATCGAATTTGTGAAAAATTTCGACTTCCGGTTTTCGACAGATTTATGTATTTTAGTTTGAGACATAGTTTTTAGTTGAGTTTGACTATTTTTAAAAAATGTCTGTCTATGACTCTGTCTTTGTGTCTATCTGGCTCTATGTGACACAAATATTGTGGGCACTGTAACTCACTAAATACTACATGGAATTAAATAAAACTTCATATTCATTTAAAATTTGACAAATAATGATGCTGATTACATTTGCCATTGATCAATGGAAAGGGGAGCTTGTGTACTGTGCTTGGAGAAAATACCTAATCTTGCTCACAATCAATTAATGTAATATAACAAGAGTGAATGAAAAGTTCCATATCCTGTTCCTTTTTTTTTTTTTTTTTTTTTTTTTTGGCGAGCTTTGTGTGGGCGATACATTTTTTGATGTTGTTATCCGATCTTCGGCCTTCGGTGTTGCTTTTATACTAGTGGAATGGACTTTACATACATTTTTTTGTGTAATTTTTGGCACTTAGTATATTTTTTTAGAATTTTTTTTTTGTTTTCGTTTTTATTAACTATTATTTTTTTGTAGATGTAATAATATGTTAATATATGTTTTGTACATTTTTATGTTTTAAGATGCATATAACATTAACGTGCATAATATAATGTTATGTTTTAATTTCACATACATAATAAATATATAAAATATGAAATATGTTAAATTATAAAAATATATGTAAGTATACAGTATAGCATTTATTTATATAGGTATATATTATGTATTTATATATGTATATCTATATATATAATTACATATCTAATATAAGTATAATATACACTCATTGCCATAAAAATTTGCGCACCAAGAAATAATTGTGGGATCGTAACGAAACTTGGCATGAAGGTACATATTAGGCAGATATGCAAATAATTAGAAATGCAGCGTGATTGCGCATTGCGTAATGCCACTAGAGGGCGTTGAACTTTGTCCTCCTTGGAGTATAAAACTGGTAAGCAGAACGTGTCTGAGTGTACCTTTTCTTTTGCAAAGGAAACGCTGAGGTAAACATGCCGTTACGCAGCCATCGAAGACAATATGAGCAGCTGTCAGAGTTTTAGAGGGGAAGAATCATCGGGATGATGGAAGCTGGGTGGTCAGCTCGGCGAGTATCTCGTCAAGTAGGCCGTTCTGATTTTACTGAGAGGAGGTGTTGGGAACAGTTGACTGAAGAGACGTCATTTACACGGCGACCAGGCTCGGGACGCACTTGATAGACCAGTCGTCAAGAAGACCGTCACATCATACGAAACGCACGCGTAGAGCCAACTGCCTCAGTGGCCGCTATCCAGACACAGGCAGAATCTTCACTACGGATCCCTGTGTCTTTCCGAATCATCGCAAGGCGCCTGGCCGAAGGACATCTGGTATCGCGGCGCCCATTACGTGTGCTGCCAATGACGCCCACCCACCGACGCCTCCGTTTGGATGGTGTCGCTTACGACAGGATTGGACTGCAACGGAATGGAACCAGGTCGTCTTCAGCGACGACTCTAGATTCAATTTGAGCAGCCATGACAATCGTGTTCGTGTGTGGAGGCCCCGTGGTGAATGCCTCAATCCTGCCTTCGCTTTGCAGCGACACACCGCTCTCACAGCTGGTGTGATGGTATGGGGTGCCATTGCTTACGATACACGGTCATCCCTAATATTGATCCGTGGCACAATGACAGCCCAGCGGTACGTCCAGGACATTCTTCAGCCACATGTGTTGCCACTCGTGGCAAGGCTTCCAGGAGCCATTTTTCAGCAAGACAATGCTCAGCCACACACAGCAAGGATGTCACAAGCCTGCCTCCGCCACATTACCATCCTTCCCTGGCCTGCGCGATCCCCAGATTTGTCACCAATCGAGCATAACTGGGATCATTTGGGACGGCAAGTTGACTACCCTACGAATTTGGTTGAACTCGAGGCGCGTTTACAGCAACTGTGGAACGAGATGTTTCAGGACATCATGCGGAACTTGTATGCCTCAATGCCCGCTCGTATCGCATCGTGCATTCGCTCTAGAGGGGGTCCAACAGAGTACTAAAATTCCCGTTCATTTGTACTTTTTTCTGCAATAAATGATCCTTTTTCTTTGGTTTTCTACTCACTTACTTATATGACAGTAGTACTTACGCGTGTAAAATTTCGTTTCATTTGGACATCTTTTTCTTGGTGCGCAAATTTTTATGGCAATGAGTGTACTACATAAAAGTAATACATGTTTATATGAACATCATATTTATTTTTTCAACATGTAACGTATATAACGTTTATTCAATAAATATATGTTTATAAATATTTAAAAACCATGCTTTTCCGCCATCTTGAAAATTTTGGTAAGACAGTAAAACGGCCTTTTGGCGCCATGTTGGTTTATTTCGCCAATCACGCCTGGGTCATTTTGGGTTGCGTTCGTAATTATTTAAGTACGAAGTACCTATCTGCCTGTCGTCTGCCTGTCTGTCCGTCCACCTGTCCGCATATAACAGCGCAAAAAATACCCAACCGAGTGGTTTTCAACTTACTATATATAATCGTTGCAGAATTTTGTCGAGTCATTTAAAATTTTTTGAAAATTGAATCCAAACTTAAAAGGATATTACTAAAAGTTTTCTTTATTACATTAAATCTTATCATACGTAATTAATTCCATAGTATCCCATTATATCTATTTTCCATGGTGATTCCGTCCTATTTAAGATGGAGTCCTATTATTTCCGTATTACTGAATTTAATACGAAGAATCGTAATAAATTTTGTATTCATGCACTTTTGCATAACAGTGCAACAGCTATTGCACAAAGATCAGAATATTTATAAAACTAGTTATACCACGAACGCACCTCATTTGCCATGTTTAACGTACAATTTCCGTCCTGTTTTATATTATCCTTCACTGATCACTGATATTCTATACAAAATTTTAAGAAAAGCATTATATTTCATTTCCGTAACTGTTGCTGTATCAGTATGCTATTTAAATTAATGTATTAAAATGACGTAGAAGAAAGTTTTGTGATAGCCACAACATAATATATTTTTATCATTATATATTTCGCATGATGCTTATAAACATTTAACTGTTTAATACAAACAAAATCATGAAATATATATTATACGAGCATAAAGCAATACTCGTATAAAGCGATAATTAAAATGCATCCTGTGATTTATACAGAAAAATGTGAAAAAGTAAAAAAAGTGAAAGAAAATATAATCAATCATAAAAACTAAAAGTATTGAGTGACTATCTTCACAAATAAAATTGCTGCAATGTACACTGCAAATAGAGACGTCTTAAATTCAGACACATATGTGACTGAAAAAGAATTTCAGACACTTAAGTGTCTGAATCTGAAAATTCAGACATAATAAATGTCTTACTTTAAGACACATAAGTGTCTTACTATGATCATGATGTAAATGAACAGGAAAATATGTCTTAATTGTGATTATATGTCTGAAATTAAGACATTTAGAAATTCAGACATTTAAGTGTCTGGATATGATATAATAGCATCATAACTATGACGATTGTGTCATTATATTTTTCAGCAGCACCAGAGAATATTTTGGATAAATGAAAAATGTTTAAAATACAGTTCTGCACACAAAATTTGGTATTACTTTATAAAAGAAAAAAATTGATTAGAACATAGAACGTGTGTCAGTATTGTACAAATCCATTTATCAAGTTTTGGGACTAAGTTAATTTTATGATGTATTAAGTTATTAAATTATTACTTTTCACAAAATTATAAAGTTTTTCAAAAATTACTTACACTCGTGGGTCTACGCCGGAGAATGCGGAAAACTACCACTAAAAGAGTAATATATATATAGCTTGAAAATTGAAATACTAAGATTTGAACGCGAGCAGAAAAAAAATATAGGGTTGGTTGGTTGGTTGCGTTTATGACGGCCAAATATCAACACGAGGGATATAGGCCCTAAGGGGGGGGGAGTGCCCCGTGGGGGTCTTTCTAAGGAAACCTAACACGTATTTACACAAGGAAATCCAAGGTTCGAAGAAAACCACGGAAAACTCCAAACGATTACGTCGACAGGAGTGATGGGTTTTGAACCCAGCACCTCCCGTCTACCAGTTTCGAGAGCAGAACATCTCGGCCACTGGTGGGGCAAGAAATGTAGGGAGGAGCAAGACTGAGGAACAGATATGCCTGTAGTCTACTACCTAATTCGCTTTTTAAAATGCAGAACACAAATATAAAATAAGCTAAACTAAGAATATTTTGTCACAACTCCCCATGCAAGACAATTTTTAAACATAAAAGCAATAGAACAAATTTACAATTAAGAAATATTAGATATTCGGAAATAAATTTGTAACAACATTTTTCAAAATCAAGAACTGAAGCAGTTTTTATTTGGAGGGGAAGGAAGGTGGGGGTTCTGTCTTCCTGATCCTTGAAATATAGCACCACAAATAGAAAACCTCTGTTTTAAATAGAAACACGTGAACGTTAAAAGGCGAGCAGAGTTAAATTTTCTCTTCTATGTGGGTTTTAGGGGTGTTTGATTATTCTCTAAGGCACTGGGACGAATGCATTTTAATATTTTCTTAATAATCAAATATAAAGAAAATTTCATTAAATTTCAAAATCTCCCTTCGTAATCCCCCCCTCCCCCCCCCCCCACACACACACACTCATGGACCTACATTACTACTCAAAAGCTTGTAGAAAAATAAAGTTTTTGATACAGATGTACCTGCTTAAAATAGTAAAATAGAAAAAAAATGAAAAGGTTTATTAATAATATTGTTCGTAAAAAAGTGTTTCGCATAAAAACAAAAACCCCAAATTTTATTATTACTAATTTCTATTGTGGAACATTCGACAATTTTCCTAAATGGCAAATCTTTCCATATCGCAGAGACAGAGATAGGTAAAAAAAAAAAAGAAGAAGAAGCGTAGAATTAGCCGCGCATGCGTAACTGAGACAGTGTCGAATGTAACAGCGGAGTGTTGAAGCGAGAATTCTTTGAGTATTTACAAGTCTTAGCACTTTGTTTTTTATTCATTTTTCTGTTCGAATAATTATTCCCCGCATTTTAATCGTGGAGTTGTACCCTTTCTGCATCCTGTCAGTGTTTTTCGTGGTTGTTGCGTGGTCTCGCACTGTTCATTTCTTCTAATTTCGAACGTTTTAAAACCGCTAAGCCTACCATGTGCCCAGCTTTACAAGCATGGCCGTCGAATCAAGTTCACATCCGGCTGCATTAATTCCGAGATTCTTAAGCATGAAAAAACCTACTGTATTAAGGATATAACATTTTTATCGAAAACCTCAATGGAACCATCATCAGTTCTCAAATCGGACCTAGTAGCCTAAATCAACGATTTCTTAATTAAATATCAATCTCCAGAAACAGTAATATTAATCATTCTCTCATGCAACTTTATTACGGCGGATTCATAATTTAAAACTTGTAGTGAGGCGTAAATGTTTTTGAAGACAAGCATTTTCCTATACAATAATAAAGTAAAGATCCCTACCGCCACAATATTACTAACTGTGCTTGGCATTATTCTACCTGATTATTTAATATTGTGGTATCAATATCAAAGATTCACAGTGTTTATTAATAATGTTTTAATTTAAATAAAACATGATAATGCATAAAAATATGCGTTAAAAATTCTTCTATTGGATTATTGTATTTACAGGTAACTCCTTACTGGTTTTTTATTTTTCTATTTTAGAATGAACGTAATTATTTAATAGGTATATTAAAATAATATATTGCACTCTTAATATTAAAGTTTATCATGCTAATTTGTTTAAATTGCTGACGCTGTCTCTTCTTAAAAAATCTCTTGAGAATTAATAAAATCTTTTAAAATTTTACAATTGTATGTTTAGTGTGTCAATTTTACTTTTTTTTATAATTACCTATGTGTTGCTTAAATGATAATTTTTTTTTTATGATTGCAAATAAGTAGTATATACCTATATCTTGATTATTAGTGAGAATTTTCGCATTAGTAATTAAGTGTAAATAATGTGTATTAACAAATGATTATTTTTATACTTGTTTATTCCCGTTCAGTCACGCGTTTAATAAGAATTAAACTTTTTTCTATAACCATGCTTCGTGTGTTAAATTTTAAGTGAATTTTGTGTTTGAAGTTCATGTACTCCTTCAACTTTTCCATAAGATTTTAATCCTATATCGATTAATATATGTTTTTTATATGGCGATAATGGTCCTTGTTATCTCGCAGAATGTGAGTATTGGCCGGGGGCGGGGAGGAAGGATATATGTTGTCATGTGTTAAAATTAATTTTCTTTTATTATTATTATTATTATTATATAGTAAAGAACAGAATTTCTTTTACGAAACAGCATTTCTCTAAGTTTTTGTAGCCTTAAGACCTTTTTCATCCCCCTCCCCCTAAGCCAAATTTTGGGTAACTGCAAAGGAAAGTTTGTTTATAGTCTAACAGGAGGGGTGGGGGGGAGTGGTTGTCACTCAAAGTGTTAAAGGTACTTAGTTGAATTTTATGTAGCGGGCCAGTGATGATGACTGTTGACCAGTGAACTCTCATTCTTACTGGCCCTTGGGACCAGTACTCCTATCATTGAAATATTTTTTTTTTTTTCATATTGATAAATTTAGAAATTCATATTGAGAAATGTTATCAATCTTTTTTTTCGCTTCATACAGTGGATACAAGAGCATGAAAAGAAATCACAAAAGCATAAGAATGAAAGTTTTTATGAATTTCAGAATAGTTTATAAGTTTCAATTTTCCAATGTGAAATAAATCTCTCCTATAGTATTCAACTGAACGACTATTTTTATTTATTTATTTTTAATTATCTTTATGAAAACTTGTTTAAAAATAGAAAATTATTTATGTATATTTACTGTGTTACATAACATATTTAACCTGGAAAGATTAACACCAGGCCTGACAGACCCAGAGTGCGTATGGTTTTTACATTTGTTACCATTATTTTTTGTTAAATAATCTTCTAATTATTTTATCGCAGAATTTGTAACAATTGTCTGCGACTAAATAAAGTGACGATTATTATTTGTATTTATTGGTGACAAAAACTATTCACACCCTGGGCATGCGCCCGTCCTCCTGGGTTAAATTTTAAAATGGAGCCATATTTAAAAGATGCTTTAAGCAAATAATAAAATCTGTGTAATTAATCCAATATGCGCTAAAAAAATATTTAAAAAATCAAGTTGAGTATCATACACAGAAATGAAAAAAAATATGAGAAAAAAAATTATATGGTTATAAGTAAGACCCATTCGCCCATGACAGGGGAAGATACTTTTCTAATTGTTTACCATCTGATTGGTGAGTTATGTAACTTCGCTGATATTTAAGATTCTGTGAAAGAATGTGCTTTGAAGATTATTCTTTTGATTATGTTTGCTCCGTGTACGTATATATTTTTTCATATTATTCAATTTTTTAATTTATGCCTAAATAAATTACCGTATATACTCACGTATAAGTCGAGAAATTTCTGACAATTTTCGGTAAGCAAATTTGGGGGGTCGACTTATACGCGAGTCAGTTAAAAAAGCAAAAACATAAACATCGAATACTGCAAAATTATGTTCTTTTTATGTGTAAGAATAAAAAATAAAGTACTATATAAAATATATAAATGATAATAATTTATCATTTAAATAAATTCAATGATTTGTTTTTATTTACTTACTACCTTCTCATTGGCAAGTGAAATCTATGGTTTGATTTTGTGCAAAATTGAAGTAAAAAGTTAGGGGGTCGACTTATACGCGCGTTTTTGATTTTTTACAGAATTCGCATTCGAAAGTTAGGGGGTCGACTTATACGCGAGTATATACGGTATTTTTATTACGATGTTTATAGGGGAAAATATTTTTAGAAGTTTCTTTTCACCTCAAAGATTTTTTTTTTATCTGAATGTAAAAAAAAAAAAAAAAAAAAAAAAAAAAAATCATGAAAATTAAGAATAAAAAGAAACTAATTTTCAAAAAAAAAAAAAAAAAATGAAATAGGATTTTAAGTCTATTTTTTATGTTTGTGTTTGATAATGTAGCATCTCAACGCAAGTTATCTTTGTTGCATTTCAATTTTGTTTTTATATGATTAAAAAAAAAAAAAAAAAGTATAAATGCACATTGTAATGCTACAAATTAAATAGAGTAACTTATCAAGTAATTAATTGGTTGGTTTGCATGTATGGATATTTAGATTCATATGATTTAAACTTTAAAGTAACTTTGCGAATATTATTGATTAATGTCAACCGCTGGACCTAGAATTTATTTAGAGCATTATTCCTACACTGTAACAAAAAAACTTTTTATTTAATTAGAATGCGCCTATAAATGAATATAATAGCAAAACCTCTGAATAGCGGACGCTTCGGGAGCACGTAATTAATCCGCTATTTGCTGGTATCCGCTATATATAGGGTAGAATTAACTGGTTCTATGATTTTTTTCTTCATTGTTTTTCTTTTTACACTAGACTGCTTAAAAATGCTGTACAATATATACATAGACTGCTTAGCAAATTTTAATATATTTGGACATTTTCCCAAAATTCTTTCTTTTTCTTTTTTTTCTTTTTCTCATTTAAAAAAAGGGAGTTCATAACACCAGCCTGTTTTTTTTTTTTTTTTTTTTTTTTTTTTTGAGATATTAATATTTGTATGACAAATTTAAAATATTCAGAGAAAGCAAAACCTTTAATTTATCATTAATAGTATTATTTTTGAATTATTATATTTAAACGTTAAAATATTTCAAAGCACACTTCAAGGAAAGAAACTTGTACTTTCTACTAAGAAATGAACAGAATAGTACAAGATATTTACTTTATATCAATTTTAATTTGGTTTCTTTCTCAATGTAGTTAACAATATACCAATCATGTGGATAAGAAACGGCTTTAGTGACTGCCATTGCTTGTGTGATTACAAATTTCGTGGGGAGCAGAAATGAAAGATATTTATTATAAAGGATTTCTGTTTCCAGTTATATTTACTATATTATTTATCGTTTAAAAAGTGTCAAATAGACATGCTGTCCATCCAGAATCCTATAACTACTGTTCATCTCAGCCGCCGATGTGTGATTGTCAAATTTTTCAGTATTTCTTGGTAATGATAAATACATGGCTCGCAGTGTTCCTAAAATTTTCGCATTTTGCTACCAGTATTTAAAGTAAAACTTCTTCGTGTTACATTCCTTTAACATTTATAATAGAAATATACGATAAAGATTATCTTTTTAAAATAGTGGTAGCAAGGATGAAAATTTTAGGAACACTGCGAGCCCTGTAAATAGTATAATAATAAAAATGAAGGAAGAACAAAAAAAGTAAGAGTTTCATACTCAATTTTGAAATAAAAATGCAAAAACTGCTTAAAATAATTCACTGGGAATATCTAATTTCAATGGGAAAAAATTGTACAACAAAGCAGGGATGGGATTCTTTCTGAAGAAATGAATCATTTTTTATAAATGGGAATAATTTGTTACCATAAAGCAGAGCTGATTGCAGCATGGGCAAACTGGGCTGTTTCTATGGGCCTTTAGCTTTACGGGCCCCCAAATTTGGTATGCAATATCCATAAATCTGACATTTTAAATTTGTTTTGATCTTATACTTATTTTAATAAATATTTTGTATTTTTAGAGCATGATTAGGTTAAAGAAAAAGATATATTTATCCAAATATGTATTGATAGCATCGAGTAGGCTTAATTTTTTTTTCTTTTTTTTTTTTTTTTTTTTTTTTTTTTTTTTTTTTTTTTGTAACAGTATATCAAAGCTGTGGGGACGGGCGCGAATGAATATTAGGTCTTTGAAAGTTCGCACTAAAAGTAATAAACATTTTGGATGACGTAAGGCATATATGATATCACACAGATACATATTTAGGTGAAAATATATAGATATTAGTCTATTCTAAAACTACAAAATACTGATTACAATCATCATAAGGTCAAAAATGATTTGAAATATCAGCTTTATGAAAACTTCGTACCGAAGCATCCCAGTTTTACCACGCTGCAATCAGCTCTGCTTTAGGCTAATGTCAGACGGACGTCTTTTTACACGCTTTTATCCTTACGTATTATCCCTACACAATGCTAGCGGGATTGTGTAGGGATAATACGCAAGGGAAAAAGCGTGCAAAAAGACGTCCGTTTGACATTAGCCTTATGGTAACAGATTATTCCCATTTATAAAAATTGATTCAATGTGGTCAAATATGGCTGCGTATATGGCTTAGAATGAAAAGTGGTCAAAGATGGCTTCCCATTGTTGAAAAAAAAAGGCTCAAAGATGGCCGCAATTAAGACATTTGAAATGTCTGAAATTCAGACACAAGAAGTGTCTAAAAATTTTAAGACGTTTTAAAACGTCTGAAAATCGAACACTCCTGTTTCAGACACTTAAGTGTCTGAAATTCAGACGCAAGAAGTGTCTTAAAATTTTCAGACATTTTAAAACGTCTGAAAATTGAACACTACGTTTCAGACACTTAAGTGACTGAATTTCAGACATTTCAGTTTACAGTGTAAATAAAGTTTTTCCCGATAAATATATGTTTTCCTGCAATATACTTTGCAAAATAAAACTTTATATAATAACAAAGCACGAATTTCTTTTAAATACAGTTTTTTATGGCAATATAGCTTTTTTTACTAAATATCCATATATTGAAATGCTTTTTTACTTAAAATTATCTAGCAAGTTCGAAGTTCTAGCTGGAAAATATATCTTATCACCTTATCCAATGAACCGCAAAATTTCCATTAGTAATAAAAATAATTAATTATAAAACTATAAATTAAACGTTACTCAAAGTTTAAAGTCTGGAAATTAATTAATTGTAGAATAATAAATGATTGAGATTGGAAAAGTAATGAAGTTTGCATTTAGATGTGAATGCATAAGAAAAGATAATGAAATAGTTCTAAAACTAGATTCTAGGAAACAACTAGTACTGTTTAGACATTTTGATTAAATTGAAAGTTCAAACACACTCTGTTCAAATAATGAATTACTATTTCAGCTCTACAATTCAAAATAAAATAAACTAAGTTGTATGAAAGCAATTCCAAATGAAAATGATATACTTGCTGACATAGTGGATAATTAAATGATACGAATAATTTCAAATTTTAGTTTGTAAGATGAAAAAAAAAGCAAATTTTGAAAGCTAGCCACTCAGTATTGTTTTCATGCGTAGATATTACACTAAAAGGAATTAACAAAGTTCGTACTAAAGAAATTTGAAAATATTTTGGTTTTAATGCTAATTTCAGAAAATATTCAAAAAGATTTATTTCGGATCACGAAACTCTCAATTGGGAATATTTCAAAACTCTCTAATACTTTTAAGTAGATTTCGTAAGAAATACTACCGACTACATTTCCCCCTATGTTGGAATTTATGAAATATTTTTGCAGATCTACGCCTATCATGACCTCTAGAACCAAAAACCACCGCCACTTCAAAACTTTATCTATCTATATATATAACTTTTTTATGGACACTATAACTTCCACAACTCTGCACAAATCTCTTCCCAATTGACACATAAAATCAAGGGCATAAAATCTCGGCCAAGTTCGTTAATGGACAAAATCGGGGAGACCGAACCCCTCCCCCCCCATAACTTCTTAATTATAATACATATCAAGTCAGATTAAAGTTATTATTACTTCTAGCAAAATGGCCAAAAATTTATGTATAATAAATTTTTAATAAAATTTGAAATATGCTCAGGAGGCGAAAAAAATAGGGTTTTAGGAAGAAAAAAATTCATTACTTCGTCAATTCTCAAAATGTCAAATTCAAATAAACTTATTATAAGCCCTCTTAATACTATCTACAACTTTTATAGTGACAAGCTGATAGGACCAACTCTTACTGGAAATAAAAATTAAAAACGAAAAAAAGGGGCGGTTAAGGAAGAAATAAATTCATAATTTTGCCAACTCACAAGATATACAATCCTCTTAAATTTATTATATATCTTTTTAATATTATCTACAACTTTTACATTGACAAGTTTTTGATATGATCAACTCTTACAGCAAAAACTAATTAAACAAAAATACGAATTGATGAAAACATTTTCGTATTAAGGGTGTACTCAAATCCTAACTGCTTACTTTCTGACACATTTTTAATTCATTTTACCTCTTAAACGCATCCAATTGGCCGGTTTTCTTATTCAAAATCTATATAATGTACCGTATTGGTTATTTTTTGATAAAAGCAGAATATATTTCTACTAATAAACGGTCAAATGCGAGTATTTCTCGAGTACAGAGGGTTGCGTAGAATAAATATAAGAATTAGTAATCGTATTATTAATAAAACCGTTGTCAAAAGAATACTAAGACTTTTTAAAAAATTATACAACGTAGGGTTGGGTTCAACTGTATATATTAGAAAAGTGTAAAAGGATATACCACGAAAGTACAAAGAGATATGGAACGTGAATAATATCAGATATAGCTATTGTGTATAATTCATTTTTTAATATTATCCTAATATGCTTTTGATGAACTCAAATTAGGTACTGACAATAAAAGCAGTCCATATTTAAACTTCATTGGGCATTTCATAAAAATAAATTCAGCGTAGTAAAAACCTATCTTCCTACCGTGTAGCTAAAACCTTTGTTCAAAGTTTAAATTTGGCATTGTGCTAATCGCGCTTCGAAAGGAGGTCGCAAAGTTGCAACGCCGCCTTGATCCGTGTGGCGTTTTTCCAGATAGTTTTTTTAATTAACTTCTAAAGTCACTTGAGGAGTATTGAGAGATCCACTCAGTGCAAACTGGTCGCGAATCCCATAGTATTTATGCAATTAATTCAAATTAAATTAATCTGTTTTTAACAATTTGACGTTTATTGATTGTATATTGCTACTGGGTATTGCATTCTCCAAATATATCATTTAAAAGTTTTATCTGGTCTTTAAAAGCCGATGGTACATAGAGTACGCCGCCCCTTACATTATGTATGTCCAAACCGTCCGTGTCATTAAGGGTTACTATCTCGGCTAATCACCGACGATTTTTTTCGAGAATCATTATCAACAATGCTTTTATACTTCTGCTACGATAAGTACATCGAGCGCTTTAAACACTCTTTGTGACCTAGGGTAATCGCTATAATTTTACTGCAAGGTTTAAATTGATGTCTATTATCTCTAATCTTTTCATAATTTTACTTTCAGTAGATTCGGAATTAGAGGGGGGGGGGGGCATATTTTTGCGCTACATTTTTGTCAATATCTTTGAAAGCATAATACTTAAAATTGAAAGAAATGCATTTTTCAGTTCAGCGTTACGAAAGCTATCTCACGATCACCCGCACTATATACAAAGAAACTAGTTTTTTTTTCAAGTAGCTTAATTAGCCCCTGTACGTTTTTACTAAATATATTTATGGATGTTTAATAATCTGAAAATATATGGGTCAATAGTCTTTATTACATTCCCCAGTTTGAACTGTCCACGTTTCATAGTTTTCGAGTAACATGGCTGTGACAGACAGATACAGAAGTGATTTTATAATGGTTCCGTTTTTACTTTTTAAGAACTGAAGACCCTAAAAATGCTGTGAAAGTGGGCAGTGTGAACAGAATTTCCCGAAGCGATAGTACTGGAAACGAAAGAAATCGTCGTACTGGGAAAATAATTGTTTGTAAATCAAGTTATAATTAATTGAACGAAAAATAAGAACACGGGTCGCTTATAAATATCTTTAAAAAAATCACGTCAGCAAATTTCATGTTTTTACTTTTAAAAATGAGTCTGAAAGTTTGCCAGATAATTTCGAGTTGTTGAGCGTGGTAAAATATATATTTTTTTTTTATAGCGCCTTAACATGATTCTGATAAAACCAGCTCTTACAGAAAAATGAAATTAAAAACTCGTCAAAAGCGACCAGATAAAATTGTTAAAGTGGGTTTCCCTCTAATCTTGATTTATTTTTTATTGGTGAAATTAGTACTTAACTTCAAAATCTACTTCCGCCTGTAGGTCGAGCCGGCAGGGATTTTTTTGTTTATTATAAACAATTATTTGACTTTAAAGCTAGTTTAATATGTAATTGAAATTTCAAATTCTGATGAGGCTGTTCCTCCAATGTGGGGAATGTGCCCTCTTGGTGGTAGCACAAATACCAAGAATAACAGTTGCCCCACTGAGTTAAATGGCGATCATGCGGATGGTTTTGATAATAAGGATGAGATGAAGAGTGAAGTAAGTAATGTGAATTTCAATGATGAAGTGGGTACTAGAGAAGATCCTATTAATTGTAGTACCACGGTGAAGAGCGTTGTAGTCAACGAAGTGGTAAATGATGAAATTAGGACTACAAGTAGTACCACTAACGATGATAATATGAATTCTCAAACTACTCGTGTGAAGAATATTATTGGGCGCCCTATCATCCAAAATAATGACCCCGACTCAGATAATAGTGCTAATGAGGATGACGATGAAAACACTGATGATGACACATTAAATAACTTTAACATGAATATTGGTGCAGATGGTGATGATCTGGGCGGGGGCGAAGATGAAGATGATGATTTGGACCCCGGTGGGAGTGACGCTGGTGAGGCTACTCCCAAGGACATACCGCCGGAACCAGGTTTCATTGAAAGATTCGCCCACCTTTTCACCCAGCTTCTCAATGACAATAACCCGAATATGACTGAATTTAATGCTATTTCCGACGATTTTATAACCTGTTTCAAGAAAGAACTTAACTTTAAAACCAGCAGTGACGACGGGGCGGTCCGTACCATTAAGAAAATCGACCCGAATAATGCATCTGAAATCCAGAAATTTTATAGGAAGAATCGGAAAAAGCCTTAAGATTAATCTATAACGAAGACTCTGAATTCTGTGATCTGGACCCGGAGGAGGTTGCAGACCACTACTGCACAGAAGGCCAAGAGCCGCCGCCTAACAAGGATTTTATGAAGGGAGGCGTGCCTGCGGCCACAAAGATGAATACTAGCCCATTTACAAGGCTTGAAATTGTTTGTAAATTGAAGGTCTGTGAAAGCACCTCCCCGGGCCCAGATGGTATTACATATAATCATATTAAATTAGTTGACCCAAATGCAATAGCCTTAACTCCACTCTACAATTGTTGCCTAAAGTTCCAAACCGTCCCGTCATCTTGGAAAAAGACAACCACAATATTAATTTATAAGAAAGGCTCAAAAGAAGACCCTGGCAACTGGCGTCCAATAGCCCTCGGGAACACAATATACAAATTATATGCAAGCTGCCTCACCAAGCGCATGTACAATAGGCTGGAGAAAAATAACATCATTCCTCCCAGCCAAAAAGGTTTCCTGCCACATGATGGGGTCTTCAAAAACAACTACGTACTTGAGAGCATAATGAGAAGTTTTAAGATCAAGAGAAAAGGCCTGTTCTCCTTGATATTTCGAACGCTTTTGGCTCCCTTCCCCATTGGGTTATATTCGAAGCCCTGAAAGAGGCAGGTGCAGGGGAGGAGTTTGTCAACATTGTTGAAGATGTTTATAGGGAAACGACCACCATCTACAAAACGACTAAAGGACTCTCGACCCCTCGTGTGGCAGGCACCGGGGTCAGAAGAGGTGACCCACTCAGTGGGTTTATTTTCACCCTGGCTATTAATTTCATCTTAAAGAAAATTCAGAGAGAGGGGGCTGCAAGGGATCCTGGCAATAATGACTTGTTCCATCACATCCTCTAATACGCCGACGGCATGCTCCTTATTGCGAGGACTACCGGAGATCTGCAAGCCCTTTTCTATCTCATCAATATAATAGCTATGAAAATACATCTAAAGTTCAACCCAAATAAATGTGTAACTTTGCACTATAGTAATAGAGCCTTTGCTGGATGCCGCCCTACAATCTTCAACCTGGCTGGGTCGCAGATTCCGTTCTTAGATGATGGAGCCCCGACTGTTTTTCTGGGTAAGCCTATAGGTGCTTTCTTACCCCGGGATTCAGTCACGGTCGAGAGCATCCGGCAGAAGGGCATCAAAATCCTGACTTCTATGTTGGCTCCCTGGCAGAAGATTGATTGTCTTAAATAATTTTTCTTTCCGTCTCTGCAATTTCTACAAAGAAGAGACCAGATCAGCAAGACTGACTCTACCCTGATCGATGACACACTTAAACCCCTTATAAAGAATACTTTGGGCCTCCCGTCTAATGCTGCAAAAAATATTTATATGACAGTCGCGATGACAGGCTGTTTGCATCCCGCTCGCAGCAGAAGATAGCGACATTGCCTTGATAGACGGGGGGTTCAAGCTGCTAACATCCGCAGATCCTGTAATTCAACGTCTTGCCTGGGATGAGTTGGTCGAGATTGCCAACTGGAGATGTGGCTCCACTGACCTGCTCAATCCTCAAACATATTTGAATTCAGCTCCTACTGCCCGTACAACTGATAATTACAGGTCGCCATGGTCCAGGTTGCGGAAAGCCACCAAAAGAACAGGTGGAATCGAATGGGCAATTCCCGATATTGGTATCGTTGAACTTAAGGTGGGTGAAGATTTCGTAAAAGATAGACGTGCAATTTTTCGCAACATAAGAAAGCATTTACGTAAAAAGCGCACACTGTCATTGAGGGATCATCCCCACCAAAGTAAAACAAACACTTGTGTGACCGCGGCTAAGTCCAGCTGCCATTTTTACGTTTTTACATTTGACGGAAAATACACTACTTTTAAAGACTGGAGGTTCGTCGATCGTGCGCGGCTGGGCTTATTCAACAAACTTAAAGCCTACAATAAAAGCCGGGGTCACACCAACGTAAAATGCCGAAAGTGTATCAAGTCGGAAACTCTTCCCCATGTTCTCGGCCACTGCATGACTCATAGTACTCTCTAGAAGAAAAGGCATAATGCAGTGGTCGGGCGAATTAAAAAAGCTGCTGAAGGGAGGTGGACAGTCATTAGTGTGGACCAGGCTTTTGGGGGTACCAATTTGAGAGCCCGACCTGACCTGGTGCTGAAGAAGAACAACGACATCCGGATTCTGGACATTACTGTGGCGTTTGAGAACCAGCTTGAAGCATTTGATACAGCCAGGAAAACTAAGGAAGATAAATACGCTGAATTGGCGAGTGTATTAGCGACGGATGGTACTAGAGTCAGGGTTGAAGCAATTCTGGTTGGTGCCCTGGGGTCTTGGGATCCTAAGAACGATAGAGTTATAAAACGTCTATGCTCGGAGAAATATGCTAAGATGATGCGAAGAATAATAGTAAGCGAGACCATTTCCTATTCTCATGATATATTCTTCGAGCACATGAAGTTGGATCCTCAGGACTCTGGGGGGCGTAGAAGATAGTTGCCATGCTGCTAGTCTCATCTTTTTTCATCGTTGGTCTTCATGTTTTTCATGTATTATTGTATTATAATTGTTGTTTGTGCTTGTGTTTTAAATAAAGTTTTAATAATATTTTTGACGCATATATTGACAAGGTTCTGAGATAAAGAGTCACAGACTGACTTAGGCCACATGGACACACACTTTTACTTAGTAAGCTGCTTTAATTGTAAATTCCAGACCCATACGTGTAACATTTTCCGTAGTATATTTAATTGAAATTTCAAATTACTTAGCTGAAAGTTGTTAAAACTTTCTATGATTTTCAGTTTTAAAATTCGTTACTAGTATAATGTAGTTTAAGGGGACACAGTACCTTTTAAACTACTTTTTCGATTTTGAACAATACTGTAATATACCTAAATATAATGTCACTACAGATATTAGATACTATAAAGCAAATACGATTTCATATAATTTCAAAAACAAATCTTGTAGAACAGCCTATTTAACTAAAATTTAAATTAAAAAAAAATATATATTTTTTAAATCCCTACTACTTTTTTAAATACGAATATTTTTGCTTAAATTTTTTTTCCATATTCCTTAGATTATCTATTATATATATAAAATCCAAACGGAAATTTCGTTCCGAACGCTGAGATTTCGAGTTCTACCGCATGGATTTTTACGGAACTTATACCGTTAGATAGGTATCGTTCCAGGGAAGGTTTTAAGCTATAACACACCATTCTACCTAGATTGGTTATAGAATTGGTACGGAAAATTCTATTATTTTGGACTTTGTTACTTCATATTTCCTTAAATATCTGGGTTCCTATTGGTCGTAGAGCTTAGATCTCGCGGCAAAAGTAGCTCCGAAGCACCCAAGCAAACTTTTCCCTGCGATTATTTTGCCGTCTTCCGATTTCCTCTAACTCTATTAGGGGCCCGCGTAGAGCCCCTTTAAAATATTTTTCGTAGTAATTTCAGCAATTATCTTAAATTATTGGTTAAGACCGCCACACTCCCGATTCATGTATCTACGGAAAGGTTGCATGAAGGAGTTTCGTTCAGATACGCTTTCGTTAAGAATAGAGTGCGCTCCCTGGTGGTGGAATGTGGAACTAACATAACGCGATATTGTTAAAATTAGGAAATCTAACAATGCGATCTGTTTTAAACTTTGAGATATTTCATAACACATAATCTATTATCTATTCTATCTATTATATCTATATAAAATGTATTATATATATAAAGTCCAAACGAAAATTTAGTTCCGAACGCCTAGATTTCGAATTCTACTGCATGGATTTTGACGGAACTTATACTGTTAGATAGGTATTATTTCAGGGAAGGTTTTAAGCTATAACACATCGTTCTACGTAGGTTAGTTATAGAATTATGACGGAAAGTTCTGTTATTTTGGGCGAAAGGATTACCATTATTTTATTGGCAATGAATTTTTTGATAAATGAATTGAAATGGCTGTACATCGCGGAAAAAAACTGTTACTAATTTTATTTAAAAGGAAAAAAAAAGAAAAGAAAAGAGAAAAAAAAATGACGAGTGGTAATATTGGAAAACGAAAATATCGAATTTAAACATTAAAGAGAATGTTCGTAATGCTTAAAAATTTATTCAATATGAAAGATTGCAGTTTTAAACTATATTTGGCAATTTATCTCTTGCGTCCGGTTAAATAAAATGCATCAGAAAATTTTATAAAATAATATCTGAGTGACAATTTTGTTTTTGTTTTTGATTTCTTTTAAATTTACTTTTTATTTATATTTAACTCGACCATCATGTGACATACAGAAGAAACTAGCAGATGTAATTATAAAAATGACGATACTTGTGAGTTACATATTGTATGTTTTTTGCGATTTCATTTTATCGCCAAACGATTTAATTTTAAGCCAAAAATGCATGAGCGTGCCATCGGTTTGAGCGACGTTCACAATATTGGTTATTTCTCAATAAACGACAGCATTTTCTGGAAATACCCAATTCTACTTATATATATATATATATATATATATATATAATTCAAATGGAAATTTCATTCCCGCTGCTTATAACTCGAGTTCTGCTGAACGTACACTGTTAGATAGGTAATTTTTCGGGGAATATTTTAGTACATAACACGTCGTTCTACGTTTCTTGGTATTGAATTATGGTTTAAAGATCTTTAATGAAATGAACCTGATAATGGAAAATTAGCCTCTTTAAATGATTCTGCCCAATGTATTTCGATGGAACTTGGACTGTTAATTAGATAATTTTCCAGGAGTGTTTTCAGTATACAACATGCCCTTCGATATTGTTCAGCCATACCGTTTTTGGGAAAATTCTGTAGTCTGGTGTACGCAATTATCACAATAGCCTTTTTAAAATTAAAATAAACGGTTTTTGATAGAATTTGCATTATTAGTTTGACAATTTTTCAGAGATAGTTTTAGTATATAATATATTGTTCGACACTGTTTAGTCATAGAGCAATGGGTTAAATTCTGTAATTTTCCAATATAGCTGCGAGTCGGAAAAAATGGGCTTGGCGAGACAAGGAAAGTTTTCATCCATATTTTCTGTTCAGTTATTAGATAATTTATTTACTATAAAGAATACATTTATCTCTTTTTTATATAAAAACAGAAGTAAATTGTATATAAATAACAAAAATATTAATATTCATAAATAAAAATTTATATAGGAATATATATATGAATACATATTTTAAAAAGCTTAAAGTTCATTTTATATGTTTTTATAGCTGTTCATATCATTTGGCCACAAATCTCACTTTCTTAAGCCCGAATTGCGCCAAGATGTTTAACATCTAACAGTACCCATTGATCTTAAAATCAGGAAAATTGGAAAGTAGATGTAGTTTTTAAAGTATGCATAAATTAAGGAGATAAATTACGTTATTGAATCCATAGACAATTGGCATATTTGGTACCGATAAGTTACATAATTGAGTCTACTGACAATTGGCGTATGTTACCTGGCGTGGTTTGGCGCATAATTAACTTAGGAAAAGGTTTAAACTGATTCTGTGTTTTTAAAGCGGAGCTATTCTGTAACCAAATTAACACAGAATTGGCGTGATTTGAAAGAAAACTTTTTGGCGACCTTTTCTTATTTTTACGTTATACCAACACCATACCAAATTGTATGCTATTGCGCCATTTATTTCAATCCTAAATGTGCAAAATTTTTTGGTAATTTACAGTATAGGGATCTTGGCGAAACAGAGAAAATAGCCTTGGCGGAGAGAAAATTTGGAAACATATTTTCTGGCAACCTATTCACTGTTTCATTTCATATAAACAAGCATTTTTTTCTGCTTATACAATTTATTTAACATAAAGATGCAATTTATCTAATTTTAATTAGAAACAGAAGTAATTTGTATATGAAAAACATTTATAATATACATATATAAACAAACAAAAAATTTCATCAAGTTTGTTTTCTTAACTGTTTATATCAATTGGCAATAAATCTCACTTTCTGATGTCCGAATAGCGCCAAGCTTTTAAAAAAACGCCAAGGCGCCTGTAGTGGAAAAGAAAAGTACCAAATTTTATTGCAAACGATGCCAAACTTTGGGGCTTGATATTTATTGAACGCGAATTTCTTTTGGCTTTAATTATTATTTATTCGTAACGCTGCAAAAAATTTTAATTTACTATTTTTTGAAGGTGGAAGTATTTTTTTATTATCAAGTAAAATTAAGTTATAATTTCATTTTTCGCTGAATAAAACATGGAAATGTTTACTGCAGTGCCAAAAGACACTTAAAACGTCATGCGCGTAGTTGGCGATTTTGAAAAAAAAAATATTTTATAATATCGGAACCCACAGCAAATTGGCTCATTTTAACGACAATGATTTGGTACAAAATGAAATACATTTGTTGTAGACATAATAGTAAATCTCAATACTCACCGATTGAAAAGTCTTTAAAATTATTCAGCAGAGACAACGAGAAATAACTTGCAGTTTCATAAATTTTAATAATCAATATTCTTATCTATCTATCTATCTACTTCTGCTTCTACTATATATACTAGAGTAAAATGGAAATGTGAAATTCGTCCCGATTGCATATAACTTGAGCTCACCTGAATGGATTTTGATCATAATGATAGTTAGATAATTTTCCAGGGAAGATTTTAGTATATAAAATATCGTTCTACGTTGCTTATACATACAATTATGGTTTAAAGTTATATAATCAGACGAACCCGATCATGAAAGATTAACCTTTTTAAAAGATTCAGCCGAATTGATTACGATTGAATTTTCACTGTTAGTTAAATAATTTTTCAGGCAGAGTTTTAGTATATACTATACCCTTCTGCATTGCTTAATAAAAGAGGTGTGGTGGAAAGTTCTATAATCAGTTGAACCCGATTATGAAAGTTTAACATTTTTTAAAGTTCTACAGAACGGATTTTGATAGGAATTTCATTTTAGTTAGATATCTATTCAGACATGGTTTTAGTATTTTGCATATTGTTCTACGTTGCTTAGTCATAAAGTAATGGCGGAAAGTTCCATAATCATATGAAACCGATTATGAAAGATTTGACTTTTCAAAAAGTTCTAGATGGCGGATATTGATAATACTTTCTTTGTTGATAAGACAATGTTTGCGGAGGTTTTAGTTTATTGCGTATCATTCTACGTTGCTTAGTTACAGAATTATGGGGGAAAGTTCTATAATCAGATGGACCCCTTATGAAAGATCAACCTTTAAAAAAAGTTTTACTGGATGGATTTTGTCCGTTTGTTCGTTTGCATTATTACAAGTAGTTATATAAATTTTCAGGGTTTGTTTTATTGTATTGCGTATTGTACTATCTTTCTTTACCAATCCTACTGTTATTGATCAACTAAAAGGGTTAAGACCTTAATAGCTGAAAATTTGTCTACACATTAGAAAATATAATAGCACATTGGCTTTCTTATCGTTTTCAGCAGTTCGAAAGTACATTCCAGGTAAGGTTCCATATTGCTTTAAATCACAATGTCAAATTCAATGATACATTTTGTTTAATTCAAGGTTCATTTGGATAAGCAGTCCAGCGTAGCGGGCATAGCCTGCTAGTACTACATAAAACTGTGCATGGAGTTTTAGATGTATGGGATATTACATTTAATATCAATGTTTTTCTCTTTTGTATAGTAAAAAATCAAGGAAAAATAATTGAAATTCTTAAAAAAAATAACTATAACCTTGAATGTTAAATCCATGCACAATTTTATGTAGTATGTTTTTAGGATTATAGAAAAAATTTTGAAGCAAAAATATTCATATTTGAAAAAGTAGTAGGGATTTAAAAAAAATATATTTTTTTTAATTTAAATTTTAGTTAAATAGGCTGTTCTACAAGATTTGTTTTTGAAATTATATGAAATTATATTTGCTTTATAGTACCTAATATCTGTAGTGACATTATATTTAAGTACATTACAGTATTATTCAAAATCGAAAAAGTAGTTTAAAAGGTACTGTGCCCCCTTAAAATCATAAATTTTTATTATTTCCGTTGTCATTGTAAAGATTGTTCTTAAATTTATAAATCTTCGTCTCGTGTTAATTGTATTCTATATGAACTAAATACCCTCATAGCATGCATGGTCACGGTGACGTCGTTGTGACGTCACTGTAAGTCACTGTGGTCACGTCACATCTGTGACCAAAATGCCACCACTCAGTGATGTCACATTGTGACTGAGATGTGACCTTCTTAGAAAACTTTAAAAAATTGCAAAAATTCTTCAAAACATGTTATTTACTGTAAAATTATATTTTTCTGGCAATTAAAAGAAAATTGTGACGACACCATTATGTCACTGCATGTAACGTATGTCACGTCACATATATGATAAAAAAAACTACCATATTGTAAGTCACAGTGTGACAAAAATATGAACTTCAAAAATCTTTGAAAATGAAGAGAAATAATTTAAGCAGTTCCGAGTTACAGCGACATAAGGAATGAAAATATATTAGTGGATAGCAACTAGTAAATTATGTCACGAAAGGGGGAAGGGGCATAATAAATAAAATGCACGATACAAGCATTAATAAACTAAATTTTCATGTTATATTTTATCAATTTGATGGATTAAGCGGTCTCACAGACCGCTCACAATAGTTATGCGGCAATTTTTGTCACATCAGTTAAGGGTTAAACAGTATTTTAAACAGTCCCGAGTTACAGCGGCATAAGGAATGAAAATATATTAGTGAATAGCAAATAGTAAATTTTGTCACAAAAGGTGGGGGGGGGGAGGGGACATAATAAATAAAGTGCACGATACAAGCATTAATAAACTAAATTTTCATGCTATATTTTATCCATCTCATAGATTAAGCGGTCTCACAGACCGCTCACAGTAGTTATGCGGCAATTTTTGTCACATCAGTTAAGAGTTAAACAATATTTTAAACAGCTGAGTTACAGCGGCATAAGGAATGAAAATATACTAGTGGATAGCAAATAGTAAATTCTATCACGAAAGGCGGGGGGGGGGGGGCATAATAAATAAATTGCACGATACAAGCATTAATAAACTAAATTTTCATGCTATATTTTATCAATTTGATATCAAAGACAGTAAAAGTATTCTTTTTTCATGATTTCAATTTTATCTAGCATTGCAATTTAATATAATAATCCTCCACTGATTGTTACACTCTCATATAATTATTGCGCATTTCAGATTCAAATCAGTTGTTTACAAAAACAAATAAATAATAAAAACACACCTGCTCAAATCGTCTGCTTCGCGAATTTACCATAGAATAAACAAGAGAATACAAGGGAAGCCACTTCACTCCACTGTTTAGAACACCAGCACTTCTTTTAATATAAAAGAAAGACATCTGCCATTTTAGGATATTACAAATATACGGATATTATTGATGAAGCATATATGTAAGTCTTATTTAATTTAAATATTTTGTTCCTGTTTTGTATATATTATAATGATGAGTTAAATAGTTTTATGTTACACATATAGAAAGAGACTGGTCTGTATTGTTTTCAGAAGGATATTTTTATTCGATTCTGTTGTATCTTAATCTGCCATCGCTCGAAAAAAAAAAAAAAGCTGGCGCAGAGACTGATTTGTGCTTACATTCATAGTAGAATGAATGTAAATATTAATTTTTAGTCTCTTGAGATTGAAAATGTGTTGAAACAGTGGTGTGGAATTTTTTTCGGCTTTTTAATGTTTTCTAGTTACTAGCACTTATAGCATCATTATTATTTTGGAGTTAAATATGAAATTAGAAATTGTTTCAGATTAAAAATTAACATTATGTAAGCATTTTTTTTTTGTTTGTGATTTTAATCAAACATTTAATTGTAGACACTCAGAATCAGTTATTAAATTTTCTTCGATTGTAAATTCATTTTCTACGTTTTCGATATATGTAATCACTGGAATAAAAAAATTAAATATATTTAAGCATTGAAATAAAGTGTTTTTCATGCCTGTGATAACAAGTTTATAGCTTAAACTGCTTTAGAATATTTTTTAAAAAGTTGGTATGTACTTTCGTAATATAGGACTGAATATTTTTTTAAAGCGATTAATAACTACTTTCTACATTAAAATGTTTTTTAAACAATAAAAATAGTTAATATGCAATCATTTATTTTACGTTTATATGTTCTTTTTAATACTTTTCAACAAAGTTGAAAAGTGTTTATGACTTCGGTTTGTCTGGCCGTCTGTCCGCGGTCTAACTCTCGCAAATATACTCGGATTGCCTTGAAATTTTTGGATGTTATTGACGTTTACCATAGCACGGCCCCTATTTGTAATGAAGTTTGTAGCGTGTTTAATTCATCTACAGGAACAGTCAAGAGTATTTCGTTACACTACGGCCTACGGGAAAAAATCGTTCCAAATGATGTTTAACGATTTTACACGCTTTCAAAAAGAATAAAATTGATATGAATTTATAAAACGCACTAAAATATGCATTCTGAAGGGTATGTGGTGCAACGAATAGTTATTGTTCATTTACAGGGCTAAAAAAGGGATTCCAATACATTATTATACAGGGATGGAGGGAATTATTTGCGGCGTACTTTAATTATGTTAATCTATTTCATATATAATGAAATTGATATAAGTCGCTGAGGTTTACACAATATACATTATTTCATGATAATACGAAATGTATAATGCATTTACAGGACACACAAAATATTTCCGTTACTATATTGTATCCGAAGTTCATTAGGGATGATTGCTGGAAATGCATATTTAATTATGATATGCGCTTTTATGATTCACTATATTTATGCATAGAGTATGGTATATATAAATGCTATAATTCATATACAGGACTACATAAAAGTATTCGTAAGGGTTACTGGGTATATGCGCAAATTGATTAAAGGTAGTTTTTAAATGAGTTATGGATTTTTACATTGAACTGCATTTAATTTACTAAGAAATGTTTGTAGAATATAGATAAAATGATATACAGGGTCACGTAAAGAATTGAATACATGGCCATCTATAAATTATAATTTCTGGAAATGTGATTTCAGCAGTTTTAATAGTGTTTGAATTAAATTTTAACTAAGCAGTAGCGCGTAATAAACGTTCTAGGTAAACTACAAATTATACAAAAGTATTCAAGTATGTTTCCATATATTAGTATAAATTGCTGAAAGAGAATTTCAACCTGTTATGCGTTTTCTTGCAAAAATAAATTTTCCCATTATATAATATGTATATCAAATTACAGATCAAATGCAGGGCTGTTCAAAAGAATTAGAAAACATACTTGGCTATGGACGGTAAATGCTGAAATCAGTTTTTCAAATGTTTTATGTGTTTTCTAAAATATTTACTTAGTTATCTTATTTACGTTATTTCCCTAAATTACGATGTCTTGTTAAAGCACTCAGGAAGCGTTGGAAAGTGTTTTAAAATCTATGCTTAACGCATGATTTTTCTTAATTGTTTTTTTCTATTTCGCAGATCAGTCTTTTCCTATAAAACATACCAAATCTATTTAGCTCATATTCACAAAATACAATATACACGGGAATAAAAAATTTAAATAAATATGGCTTATCATGTCATGTTTAATAAAGCAATGACTAATCACAACACATTAAAATTTTACACATTCTTAATATCACTTGAACTCAAGATAAAGCTTAAAACTTAATAAAAAAAGATGTCAGTTGATAAGCATTGTTTTTTAAGTGGAAAAATTTAAAATGTTTTAGAAGAATAGGACTCCAAAATAGCGATATTTTGCTAAAAAGTACGGTAAAAAGATAAGAATTTATATTTCAAACAAAACTTTATTTTAAAATTGTGCATTTTAAAATTCATCACAGTGTTTATGGCAAGAACCATCACAGTATTAATACTCCGAATTTTTTCCAGATAGAAACATTCGGCTTGCATACAATATTTCAAATGAAAATCAAATTTCAAATTATTTGCTTAAAAGGCGCAAAGGCCAACTTAGTAAAAAAGATTCAATGCCGGGAATCGAACCCCTGCCATCAGTATAGCGCACGGACATTCTACCGACTAAACCACGTGGAACGATACCCAGCCTGGAAAATTTCTTGCTATTACATGTTGGCAAGGCTACAATAGCAGCACAAGATGGGATATTTATCGTGAGCCACCGACACGGGGCAAACACGAAACTTAATTAAATTCAGCATCGGTTGAAACTATATTAATACTTATAAATTTTTCCAGAGAGAAACATTCGCCTTGCATACAATATTTCAAATAAAAATCAAATTTGAAATTAAAATTGCCTTTTAAGCATGTAATTTGTATTTGGTTTTCATTCGAAATATTGTATGCAAGGCGAATGGTTCTCTTTGGAAAAATTTCCAAGTATTAATATAGTTTCAATCGATGCTGGATTTAATTAAGTTTCGTATTTGCTCATTGTCGGTGGCTCACGATAAATATTCCATCTTGTGCTGCGTTTGTAGCCTTGCCAACATGTAATAGTGAGAAATTTTCCCGGCCGGGTATCGTTCCATGTGGCTTAGTCGGTAGAATGTCAGTGTGCTATATTGATGGCCCGGGTTCGAGTCCCGGCACGGAATCTTTTTCACTATGTTGGCCTTAGCGCCTTTTAAGCAATTAATTTGAAATCTGTTTTTCATTTAAAATCATCACATTTGTTATGACAAGTTCGTAACAAATGACACATATTTCACAAATTGGTCACAATGTGACTTCAAAGCATTGTCACTTTCGTCACAGGTTCGTCACAAAGCTAATGCCAAAATAGTCACAAATGGCACACTTTTCACAAATTAGTCACACCGTGACTTCACAGAGTGGTCACAATGTGACGTCACAAACGACCTCTAAAACGGCCATAACGACCTCGCATTGTAGTCACTGTGACGTCACATCGACGTCACGTGACGTCACATCGACGGTCACAAAATCACAGTGTGACTTTACAACGACGTTGCCGTGACGTCACCATGCCTTACGGGTAAATGTGAATGATAAATTGCTGCAACAGACGAGCTCGAAATTTTGGAAGTAAAATATTCTCATATTACACTACATATGTATCTCTAAGACCAGCGGGTAATGTAAAATTTGTAAACTAAATCTAAAATTATATAATGCATCATTAATCGAAATGAAATATTTATTCCATGCTTTATCCAAATGTATGGAAATCTCACATGACCTTTATAACGACAAATTTTTAATAATTGAATTTCTAAGAATTTCAAGATAACGAAGTTGTATGATATTATTTTTCACTAAAGCAATTATTATTGACGCTATGTAAGAAAAAAAAGAAAAGTTAAAAAATACAAGTAGTTACAAAAATCCTACAATTGCTTTACATTGTGTAACTGCAAAATTTTAGTTAGCGGATATATTTGGGTATTTTTCACACGTACAAGTCTATTCTTTAGAGCATCGAGCAAAAATTAAATTTCAAATACTTTTCTTAGCAAAATCTCTCACAGAATATTTTTTGCCTGTGGCAAACTGCTCTCGTGTATATTATTTAAAGCTTCAAGCAAAATATATATATAATAATAAACACCTTTCTTCCAAAAAATTCACAATGAAGTTTTATGCATTGGCTTTATAATCAAAATCTCCCAGTGCTTCATTAATAGTATTTAACTGAATACGAATAATTCGCCCCTATGTCCCAAGTGTAGCCTGTATTGAGCAATTTTAACCTGCCTGCAGCCCATAGCCCGAATGGACTACTTGGTCAACACTCATAAAATTCCTCAATAAAAAGCAAGAGAACCGAACTTCCAAAATGTAAATGAGCCGTGTAGACACTAGAAGCCCTATGAGATATTTCAATGTACCACTATATATGCATATTATGCTTCTTTAAAGACATACGCCACCAATATAATAAGGCGATATCAAAAAATAATTATCCTCTTTAAATTGGCTCTGGCGCACATTACACTGTACGGTAAAAAAAGACAAATAGTTCTTATTCTACAAATATATAATCTAACAAAGAGCTGAAAAATTTAATAAACTCTTCTAAGTTACCTGCTATTCGAAAAAGACGTTCTTGATCAGTAGAAACCGTAGAAGCCAACATATTTTGAAGCTTTAAAGAAGAATTTATGTAAACACATTTTATTTTGCTTAAACGAATTTTCGGAAACGTTTCCGAGTATTTTTAAAGTGCATTAAGCAGTTGTCTCAAATTGGAAAATAGGTTTTCAGACTGCTATTAATTCTCAATAAAAAATTTCAACTGCGTAATTGAAATTTATACATCCGAGGAGCGCCCCCAAAATAATTATTTAATGTTAATGCTGTTAGTTTATCATGCTTGTCTGTTGGGTTCATTTATGACGGTCAATTATCAACATGAGGAATAAAGGCTCTAAGGGAGGGGGGGTAGTGCCCTCCGTGGGGATCTTTCTAAGGGAACCTAACCCGTATTTACGCAAGTAAATCCAAGGTTCGAAGAAAAACTTGGAAAATTCCGAACGATTAGGGAAACGGGCACGATTGTTTTTGAACCCGTGGAGTGCCCTCCGTGGGGGTCTTTCTAAGGGAACCTAATCCGTATTTATGCAAGGAAATCCAATGTTCGAAGAAAAACAAGGAAAACTCCGAACGATTATGCCGACGCGACGGGCGCGATTGGGTTTAGACCCAGTATCTCCTGTCTACCAGCTTCGAGAGCAGAGCCACTGGTGGGGCCATGCTTGTCTGTAAAACATGTTTGTTGAACATTGAAATGTTTACTTGAGAATAGATAGCATCTGAAATAACTATTTAACTGAGAAAACTGTTTGAAACACAATAAAAAAAAAACTGGGATACATTTCCGAAAATCTGTGGCAGCAAAATAACTTCGTTTTTACAAATCTTTTATTAAATATTGAAATTAAATTTCTTTCTGACGTTTCTAATGATAAATATTACATTTTGGAGTCGTGGGTAACTGGGAAAATGTTATTGAATATCTTCGTTTGTGGTTATGTTATGTCTTCAAAGATTAAGTAATATCTGTCTTTTTTACGGCATGCTCCAATTGAACCTAAACTAAAAATAAAGAGAATTAATATGTTTCATTTGTGATTTATTGAATGGATAAATTTTAGTGAAAATATTTTTCGAAAGGTGGTGTTCTAGCAAACGTTTTCCACCTCAGACTATGATGTAAACAAAATTTCAACAAGCTTATTGTATATGCTTCAAGATAAACTTTTTCTACCCTACAATGAATGCTCAAAATACCATTATTTGTTGCAAACAACGTATTGTAATCGCGAAATCATATTTTCAATCAATAAAGGCAATTTGTCTGGCCGAATATCTCGAACATAGCGGCAAAATATTTCTCTCCGAGATGGCATACATAGGAATACATATGATCATAAAATTATAGCATGTTGTTGACGATAAAGAGAGCATATTGAGAATATATTTTATCAATTAATCTTTTATGTGGCGGCATATTGGGTATTAATATTCACACAAAATTTTTCAACCTTAGACCATAATGTAAAATTAATATTCAACAATCTTATTCTATATGTTTCAAGGTAAAAGTTTACTATCGTATAATAAATGCTCAATATGCCCTTCTTTATTAGCAACAACATATTGTAATCGCGAAATCATTTTTTGGATCAATGATGGTAATACGCCTGGCTGAATATCTCAAACATAGGGACAAATGATTTATTTCTGATCTGACATAGTTAGGAATATATGATTTTGCAATTATAGCATGATGTGGACAACGAAAGAAGCATATTGAGAATATATTTAACATATTAAATTTTAATGTGACGGCACGTTGGGTATTAACATTTATACAAAATTTTTCCACTTTAGACTGTAATCTAAAATTAATGTTTAACATGCTTATTCTACGAATGGGTGACAAAATAATACAAACACCTATTACACAAATGGCTTACGAATTGCAACTCTTCCATAAATATTCAAAGCATGAAGTTTCTTTTGGACAGTTTCTTTTCTGAAATGGGATTCTGGAGATGACCATCTATCTCTGACGTTATCAGGGATAAAGATTGCTGCCAGCGATTTCGAACCGCTTTGGGGGGTCAGCTCTCTTTTATCCCTCTCAGAAAGCTTTCTTTTCCGTCCACTGTTGTACTTCGCAGACGACACATTTCGTGTACCGCTATCGTAACGGCTGACTCAGTACTCCTTGCTAACCCCAAATATTTGGGTGTTTTCATCACGGAGCAACCAGCGCGCGGCATTACAACAATCATTCCTTTTTCGAACTCTGACAGGTCAGTCATTATAGGGTTTTCCAGAGCGTATGGTAAGCGCATGCAACACTTATGACTGATTTTGAGTGACTGATACCTTACCTTTCATAACCACTATGTGACGGAAATGAGTGCAAAGTGACATGCGCGTTCTACTTCTTTGAAATGGACCATGACTTTTTCATGGGTGTTCGCATTATTTTGCCACCCATCTGTATATGATCCCAGATAAAAGTTTACTATCCTACAATAAATACTCAATATGTCCTTTTTTTTTTTTTTTTTTTTTTTTTTTTTTTTTTTTTTTTACTAAGAACGCATTTTAATCGCAAAATCATTTTTTGATCAATGAGGGTAATACGCCTGGCTGAATATCTCGAACATAGCGACAAATGATTTATTTCTGATCTGACATAGTTAGAAATATATGATTTTGCAATTATAGCATGTTATTGACAACGAAAGAAGCATATTGAGAATATATTTAACATATTAATTTTTAATGTGACGGCACGTTGGGTATTAACATTTATACAAAATGTTTCCACTTTAGACTGTAATCTAAAATTAATGTTTAACATGCTTATTCTATATGCTCCCAGATAAAAGTTTACTATCCTACAATAAATACTCAATATGCCATTCTTTTTTAGTACGAAATCTCAAAATCGTAATCCCAAAATAATCCCAAAATCATATTTTGGATCAATGAGGGTAATAAGCATGGCTGAATATCTCGAACATAGCGACAAATGATTTATTTCCGAACTGACATAGGTAGGAATATACGATTTTGCAATTATAGATGTTGTTGACAATGAAGGGAGCATATTAAGAATATATTTTCTCATATTAATTTTTTATGTGACAGCATATTGTGTATTAACATACATACAAAAAATTTTAACCTTAGACCATAATGTAAACTTAATGTTCAACAAGCTTATTCTATATGCTTCAATGTAAAAGTTTACTACCCTACAATGAATGCTCGAAATACTCTTCTTTGTTACCAACAAAGTATTGTAATCGCAAAATCATATTTTGGATCAATGAGGATAATAAACCTCACTGAATATCTCGAACATAGCCACAAATGATTTATTTCCGACCTGACATAGGTAGGAATATGAGATATTGCAATTATGGCGTATTGTTGACAATAATAGGAGCATATTGAGAATATATTTTTACATGGTAATTTTTATGTGACAGTATATTGGATATTTACATTTATAAGCCTATTGAACATTTATTTGAGTGAAACCCTGCTATCTTCGGAATATCTTTGTACAAAAAAATGTTTATTTAATAAATGCATAATTTGTATTATCTATAGCGTTAGTTTTATCTTAATCGGAGAAGTAGAACGACCAGTTCAGAATAATCTTGGTGGTAACCTCTAGTGAGAAACTTGTTTCATGCTCACATATGTTGCTACCCCATTTTTTGCATTAGATAAATTCAAAATAATCTGAAGTGAAATATCTTTCATTCATACATGCATCAAATGTAAAATGAAAATTATACTCCTTCAAATTTAACGAATATTAAAAAAAAAAAAACCTTTGAAATAATAATATATTAACATAAGGCTAAAATTTTATGTTGTGATTGAAAAAGGAGAATTACTTTGTGAAATATTAAGTTTTCCAGACATAAAAATAATTAGAACAAAACCCATAAACAAAATACGATGACTGCTTTTTTAACAACATTTTTAAAACAATATAAAAAAGTTATTCTTTATTTTAAATTGAAAAACAATATATTTCTTGCATATATTTTTATTCTACCAAAAATCTTCTTATTAAACAACTTTATATTTTTCATAGCTTTTTTAACAAAGATTTCACCAAATATCTTATATTTTAAGAGTTTTAGGTAGCTTTCATTACAAAAAGTAAAAAGCTACTTATTGCAGCCGTCAGGAGAAAAGGACTTCCGAAAAATTTTCGGTATATTTTCATCGATTATGACCCCCAGACCCAAAAACAATCTTCCGTTCAAATGTGACCTTATATATATGTGTGTGTGTGATTTTTATCATGCGATAACTCTCGTATTTTTAAACCGATCTGGATGAAATTAATTGTATGCATAGTACAAACCAATGTCTCGACCGTGTTCGTTGGCCAGCTTTACTTGCCATCTTTTTAAAAATAGCGACCATTTAAAATATTTAAACAAATTTAAAATTTAAAAAGCGGAGAAGATAAATTAAAAACTGTAAAATACTTTTTTTAAGAGTTTGACCTTAATACAAGGATTCAGAAGTATGTTTTGTTTCGTCTTTATCTTGAAAAATGGCTGAGATATAACAGTTTGAATTGCTAGGGTGGCTGATATTTTCAAACAATCTGATCTTTGTCATGCTGTAACTCTCGTATTTATAAACCGATTTGAATAATATTACTTATGTGCATAGTACATATGAATGTCTCAATAGAGTTCGTTGGCCAGCTTCCTTCGCCATTTTGTTTCAAAATGGCAGCAATTTGCACCGTGCACTACCGCACAATGCTTAAATATTATTAATATCCGTTCGCTGCAAACTCTCGCCAAGCTTGGCGAAATATCGCCAAATTTAGCGATAAAAAATAAGTAACCATAAATGATGCCAACTTGGCTATTGTTTACTAATTTGGCGCAATTTTCATTCAAATTCAGTATTGTCGAATATTCTCTTATCGGGTTCGTCGCCTTTTAGCTTCTTAAAATTTGAGTAAAATTAGCTTCGAGTTAGCTATTGAAAAATTTTAAAACCAAGAAATATGAAAGCTACCTTTCCCTCCCGGCACATGCCGAAAGGACTTTTTTTTTTTTTTTTTTTTTTTTTTTTACTTTTAAATACATTTGATTAAACTGCTATGATATTAAAAAAATCATGACTTAAAATAGGAATCACTCTGTTGTTTGAATCTTGTATTTGGGTAATTTTAGTTAAATTAAAGTAAATTCTCACATTCGGATATTCATTTTTGCGACTCAGCCTTAATCGGGTTATTTAAGAAAATCTGCGTAAAAAGCTATAATTTAAGAAATCACTTCATAAATAATAGTACAACTTTCTTTAAAAGAAAATTGTTAAATGATTTAATACTGAAATTTCAAAACAATGCAATGACACCATTTAAATATATTGCATATTACACTGCGATGTATTATATCTCAAAATATGATTTTTCATTTGTCTGTATTAACACTTAAATGCATAGTGTAACTCAGACTTTATAAATAATAGTACAACTTTTCTTTAAAAGAAACTTGTTAAATGATTTAATGGTGAAATTTCAAAACAATGCAATGACACCATTTAAATATATTGTATATTACACTGCGATGTATTATATCTCAAAATATGATCTTTCATCAATCTGTATTAACACTTAAATGCATAGTGTAACTCAGGAGTTACATAATATATTTTTGCCATTTGGCGCTTTCTGTTGGTCTTTTTGCGAACTATTATGTGTTAATTATGTGTGTCGAGAAGTCTGTTTGTGTTCTGATTTGTTATCACAGTGAAATAGCATCTTTTGTCGATACTGCTTGCAATGTGCTCGACTGGAGTTTTTTCTCTACCTTTATAAAGTAGTCATTATTAATTCTGCAAAACTATTAAAAGCTTTATAAAAATTATTATAACGTTGAATAGCTGATATTGTGTAGTGTAAACACTTTAATGTAAGTATATAATTTAAAATTATCACTTTTTGAGCAAATTGTGTTGCGTAACTCAGGACTGGCATTATGACATTACGTCCAGCAGAAACATAAATAATTTTTTTCACTATTTTTCTAGAGGATAATTAATATGCTAACATATAATTTTTCCGAACAAAATAAAAATTCACGCATAAAAGGGTTAACAGTGCATTCGATCCATATTTTAATATTTCTGAGCAAACAAGGAAATAGGAAATAAATATATATATATACTTCACGCATAGATTATGTTACGCTTTTCAATACGTATTATATATACGAGAACTATATACATACGTATATGAGTATTTTAACATAACTTCATATATTCAGGCGTTGGAAGAAAAGAAAATAATATAGTTTTAAACACAATTTCAGTCATATACCATCAGAAGTTGGTAAGATAATCGAATTTATTTGTGTAGAACTGTATATCATAAAAGCCAAAAGTCCGTATAAACTTTAAAAATTCATAAAACCGATAAAATAACCGAAATGAAAAACCGTTTGAAAGATTAGCATCTATTGGTCACGGGAATTTTTTTAAGACAGAAATAAAACATAACTCAAAAAACAGCCGACAGATGGTATCATGGGGATCGCATCAGATGGTGGTTCTCGGGTTCGCTGAAAAGATGATTAAAAAACTCCAACATATCGATGAAAGTACAATCACTTATTTATTTATGTTCAAAAACAAAGGAAGACATCTCATAAAAATGGAGCTTCGGATATGAAGCAATACAGAAGGACACATTAAGTATCGTTTTCATCACTGCAAATTCGTTTCATCACTGCTACGCAACATCACAAAAAGAAAAGGAAAACAACAGCGGTCCTTTAACGGACCTTCCAGTCAGGCGGTCAGAGGCGAACTGTGTCATAATGCGTACTGAACTCATATGTCTTGGCATATTGTATTATCACCAACTAATCAAGAATTTGACGCCTATATTACAAAGACAAAGCATTGGCGACAGGATTAGCAGGCAAATTACGTGGCAGCCCCGCCTTTCGGCGCACCCACAGGATGTGAAGCAACCCTACATGTTTCAAGAATAAGTGCGACGAAAAGTCTCGCATTTGTTTATATTAAAAAAAACAGATTCCAGTTAAATATGATTCAGTAATCTTTAACAAATGTATGTGAAATGTAGAAAACATAATGATGATAAATGAAGATATAATTTAACACTCCAATTCCAATAAATACATTTTTTCTTTATTTCCTTTTTTACCCGTCAAGTTCTAATAGGAAATGAGAGTGGTTTATTTATAGTGCAGATAAAAATACGTTAAAGAAAATGAACCGTTAAAGGGGAAGTGCAGCTGTACGAATTATAACTGCGCACGATTGCTGTTAACTAAAAACCGTTAGGAAGGGAAATGAATAAATAAATAATCGAGAATGAGAATTTTGAATAAGTGAAACAAAATATCTGAAACAATAAATCTTTATATGTGTTGAGAAAAGTTCCTTGTGAAAGGAAAAAAAAAACTAAATGAATGTAGAAGTATGAATTGTTTTAGGAAAAAGAATTACCATAATGAATTTACTTGTTTAAAGTAGATTTTGAGAAACGGATGGTGAAATTGATATGTTGCAGATAAATCTGCCACAGATGACACTGGTTCGTACGATTTTGGTGGAAATATGCATATGAAACGGTTATAAGCACTTGCGCTCCTAATCCAGAACTAGTTCACGTAAAATAACTTCAGCAACAAAGCTTTATCCTTCATACTCAGCATGCTTGATCACGTACACGGCTCACAACGGTGATCTAGTTCAGGATTAAGAGCGCATGTTCTTAAAACCGTTTCATTTGCACATTTCCACCAAAATCGTATGAACCAGTGAGATCTGTCGGCCGTTTTTTGAGTTATTTTTTATTTCTGTCTTAAAAAAATTCCCGTGACCTATAGATGCTAATCCTGCAAACAGTTTTTCATTTCACTTATTTTTCCGGTTTTTATGATTTTTTTAAAGTTTATACGGACTTTTTGCTCACCCGGTAGATACTTTATGTCTTGCGCTTGTAATTTATTGATTACAAAATTTTAATACAAATATTTTCGAAAAGGTGCTGCTGTAGCAGTCAAACAAAGATTTAAGTAACTTATTCTATATGCCTTCAAATAAAAGTTTACTGTACTGTGTTGCAATAAATATTCAAAATGCACTTTTTCATTACAAATAACATATTGTAATCGCAAACTCGCATTTTCGATCAGTGAAGGCAGTAAGTCTGGCCGAATATCTCGAATATAGCTACAAATTATTCAACTGGCGTAGATACGAAAATATGATTTTGGAATTATAGCACGTTATTTAAAATGAAGGAAGCAGATTGAAAATATATTGTAGCATATATTAATCATTTATCTGACGTCGTATTAAGTATTAACATTTATAAGCCTATTGAACGTTTATTTGAGAGATACAGCGCCGTCTTTTTGGAAAACCTTTGTATAAAAAAATGTTTTATTTGTATTATTTACATTTTACAGCATTAGTTTAATCTCAATCGGGGAGTAAAACATACTTCAAAACACCTCTGTGTAACGTTAAGTGGGTAACTAATTTCTTGTTCTTCCAACGTCAAAAAACCGCAGCAGATACATTGTGATAAAACAAAAAACGGTCAAGTGCGAGTAGCGCTCAAAGGGTTCCGTACAAAAAATATATGAATTATTAACTGTATTGTTAAAAAAAATCGTTGCTAAAAGTATAGTAAGACTTTGTAAAAAACTGTGCAACGTAGAATTGGGTATAGCTGTATATACTAGAAAAGTATGAATGGGTATACCATAAAAGTTATGAAGCCTAAATAATATCAAATATTGCTATTCTGTACAACTCTTTTTTGTTTTATCTTATCCTAATCTGTTTATGATGAACTTAATTCGGTACTGACAATAAAAGTAATTCATATTTAACTCCTTGCGCTCTGGTGCTGTTTGCGGATGTATGTCAGTAGCCACCAATGTTGCCGCATCTGGCAGATTTTTTTTTTTTTTGAAAATTTTGGATTAATACCACAAAAAATCAACTGATAATTTTCTTTTACCTTTATTTATGGAAAATTAATCATCTTGTAAATCAAAAATAACAGTTTACACTTTCTGGTGAGAATTCGGAAAGTCTAATTAAAAAAATCAGCCGTATATCATATTGTCGGAAATGGCCAAAATAGCATGACATACGCTACGTACGTCATAGAGCGCAAGAGGTTAAACTTTATTTGACACTTCATAAAATTAAATTCAGCGTAGTAATAGTCTTTCCTTTTTACAGTGTAGCTAAAACAAAATCCTTGTTCAAAGTTTAAACTTAACATTGTACTAAGGGCGCTACCAAAGAAGGTCGCTAATTTGCAACCCCGCCTTGGTCCGTGCCGCGTTTTCCAGATAGGTTTTTAATTAACTTATAAAAACACTGGAGTCATGTTGAGAGATCCACTCAATGCAAACTAGCCTCGAATCCCATAGTATTTATGTGATTAATTCTAATTAAATTAGTCTGTTTTTTTAAACATTTGACGTTTGATGCTTTTATACTGCTACTGGGCATTGCATTACACAAATATATCATTAAAATTTGCTATCTGGGCTTTAAAATCCCATAGTACATAGCGTACGCCGACCTTGTCATTATGTATGTCCAAACCGTCCGTGTCTTTAAAGGTTAATATTTGACTAATTACCGACGATTATTTTCGAAAATCATTATCAACAATGCTTTTATGCTTCTACTACGATAGTTACATCAAGCGCACCTCAACACCCTTCCTGAATGCCTGCAAATCGAAATTTGTGTGTAACGGAAAATGCGTTTCTGTAAAAAACTATGCGACTTAGGGTAATCGCTATAATTTTCGTGCAAGGTTTAAGTTAACGTCTACTACCTCTAATTTTTTCATAATTTTAGTTTCAGTAGATTCGGAAATAGATGGGAGGGAACATATTTCTGCTCTAGTTTTTTGACGATATCTCTGAAGGTATAATACCTAAAACTAAAAGAAATGTATTTTTGAATTCAGCGTTACGAAAGCTTTCACACGATATCCCGCACAATATACGAAGAAACATTTTTTTTCAAGTAACTTAATTAGCCCCTCTACATTTTTCCTACATATTTTTCTGAATGTTTAATAATCTGTAAATATGTGGGTCAATAGTCTTTATTATTTCCCCCCAATTTGAATTTCCTCTTTCCATAGTTTACGAGTAAAATGACTGTGACAGACGGACCGACAGACACAGGAGTGACCTTAGTATGGTTCCGTTTTCACTTTTTAAGTACGGAAACCTAAAAATGTTGTGAACTAGCTATACTCAATTAGGAAGTTTCAAAATTTGAGAAAAACGATCATGAAATATTGTTCAACCCAATATTATTACATAGTAAATAATATATATATATGTATATGTTACCGTTAAAGTGTATAATTCAGTTATTTTATAGAATACCTAGTTATTTCATAAAATAACTAACCAAGTCCGTTAATGTGTATAATATTATTGGATTCTACACTTTAACTAGTTATTTTATAGAATAACGATTGCCTAACCGTTAAAGTTTAAAATAAAGAATTTGACAATAAAAAAAATCCGTTGTTTTATAAATTAACTGATGATAAATATTTTAAAGTCACTCGAAAAATTCACTTCATATTACTGATAGATTAATTGATTAATAATAAACAGAAACAGAATATATTATATAATTTCATTTTTTATGTTTTTTTTAAATATTAATAAAAAGTAACAGAATGTAGTGAGGAAATATATTTAAATTTTTAAAACTTATAATTACATAAATTTTTAGGCTGCTTAGTCCTATTGGCAAAAAATATTAAGCTTTTTAAAAAATATTACAAAATTTGTTTATCCAAAACTCAAAATATAAATAATACTTACAAAAGAAATAATAATAATAATGTTGAATATTGTTAAAAAATGACATGCTCGAGGGAACAATTATGTTATTTAATAAAAACATAAATATTTAATAATTCATAATTTTTTCCCAGAAGGGGGCAAGTGCGTGTAAATACTACAATGTGTTAATACTATTAGCAAACAGACAAGTATTAACAATCACACTAGGACTTTGTGATTGGTATCTGGCAATTCCATGGAGAAGTCCCTGGTGCTAGCTTTCAGCAGAACTGACCACAGAAAAAAGAGAGCTCAGTTTACCTCAGCAGTTTTTGTCTTTAAGTTAGTTAAAACTCTTAGCCTGGAAGTAATAAATTGTGGAATGAGAAACAAAATTAACAATATATAATAAATTATAATATATAATAACAATATATAACTCTAATAAATAATAGAAAATAAAATGGAGGTATTTCATAAATTTTTAAATTAATATGATCTTATATTATTATTTAAAAAAAAATTATGAATTATTAAATATTTATGTTTTTATTAAATAACATAATTATTCCCTCGGCATGTCATTTTTTAACAATATTCAACATTATTATTACTATTTCTTTTGTAAGTATTATTTATATTTTGAGTTTTGGATAAACAAATTTTTTAATATTTTTTAAACAGCTTATAAACTGCTTAGTCCTATATAAAAATGTTAGCTGTTTAAAAAATATTAAAAAATTTGTTTATCCAAAACTCAAAATATAAATAATACTTACAAAAGAAATAGTAATAATAATGTTGAATATTGTTAAAAAATGACATGCTCGGAGGAATAATTATGTTAGTTAATAAAAACATAAATATTTAATAATTCATAATTTTTTTTTCAAAACAATAATGTAAGATCGTATTAATTTAAAAATTTATGAAATACCTTCATTTTATTTTCTATTATTTATTAGAACAAGGATTGCTGGGATGACACTTAGAATTACAATGCATATTATTTTTAAAACAAGCACACTTTTTACTATCACACAGTGTTTTACACGAACACTTTTTAAATCCTTGCCCAGTGCCGCAACTTTGAGCTGTTGCAATCGATCACAGAGTCGTCTCAACATTTGGAACTTCTTCAATGGAAATTAATTCTTGATCACATATACTGAACTGAGACCTAGAGTACAGCTGCTTTATTTGACCATTCCGTGATCTTAATCGAAAAAATCCATCGCTAGTTTTTTCCATGATGACAGCTAAAACCGATCTAGCATCTCCTCTTCCCCTGTCCACTTCAGGAACTGGAATACGGATTGTAATGCCTATAGATGCCTCAGAATAAGATTTGTCAGACATTAATTCCATTTTCGTAGCTTGAATTTCTAAACACCCTTTAGTTTCTTGTCTTTCTTTCTCGATGTTTATTTTATTTAGACACAACCTGCAGACTTTCTGTACCATTTTGTCTTCTGTGTAACAGACTTCTAGGCATAAAGCATGGATAGGTTGCTCACATTTACAGCAAAATAGGCCGTCTTCGCAATTTTCGGAACACACAACACACAGTTTTACAGTTTCATTCGAAGGTGTATCTTCGATGGAAACAACATTATCATAACGCTCGAAGGACACTTTCCCAGTTTGATTCAAAGGTGTTTCCTTGACGGTGCCATGACCACGTTCAAAAGATGCACTTGGATCATTTAATGCATTTTCAAATTGTTGTTTATCCTCTATTGAATCAAACACTTCTCTTGGAATAGGAGTTGTTAACAGTCCAACTCTAGGAGCACAGCCAAACATAGCCTCGTAAGGTGTTATCTTTATACCAGAATGAAGTGTTCTGTTTTTCATGAATTGGATAAATTTAAGCCCGTGACTCCATGAGGTAGACTGGTTGTCTTGCATCCAAGTTCTCAACATATTTTCGATGTCTTGGTTGGCCTTCTCAACGCTATCTTGACTCTGACTATGTCGGGGTTTACCATGTACGATCTTAAATTCTGGCCAAGTTATTTTCAAGTCTTCAATTATTTTGTTGCAGAATTCTTTGCCGTTGTCGGATTGCAGAATACATGGAGCACCAAATAATAGAAATATATCGAGCAACTGCGTGGCGACTTCTTCTTGTCTCTTTGTTTGAAGAGGTCTTAAAATCACAAACTTCGTCAAATGATCTTGGTAAACTAAAATAAATTTATAGCTTCCATCAGGTTGAGACTGGAAATCTATAAGATCTACTTGACATCTTGAATTGAGATGAGAAAACACCATGGGTTTCACAACAATCGCTTTCTTTCCCGTATTTCGTTTTTGTTGACAAGGTTCACAAACACTCAAAAAAATCTTTATGTCATTCTGAGTGATGTTTTTATAGCGCCGATTCAGTTCTTTTATCATACGGTCTCCACCACCATGTCCAATAGATGTATGAGTTTCATATAAAATATCGAACAGCATATCGCTTGAGCAATAAAATATGACGTCTGGTTTCACATCTGTTACCGGCACAATTAACTTTTCTACGCCCTGAACTTCAAGGACATCATAATGCTGGATTAACCAATAGTCCCGTGGTATTTTTTTCTGTGCTGTTTTAGCCTTTTTTACTTCTGCTATCAAATTTAATAATTTTCCTTGAATAAGTATAACACTGTTTTCCTTTGTCTCACGCTTATTTAACAAAGATTCAAAACGCTCTCGCATTAAGTCTTTCTTATTTACCAATTCATCTCTCATTTCTGTAGAACTCATCGTTAAAAAAAAAGATTGGAAAAATATTCGTTAAAATTCCCAAATTAAAAACTCTAACTTATACACCGCTTACAAATTTATACAAGTTCAATACACATTCGACAAAACGTGAACTGTGAATGACAAATGAAGAAATGCAGAATTCACACTGATTGCAAACCAGACATAACCGACTCAAAACTAACTAAAACCAGCTATAACCGATTCAAAACTGACTAAAACCAGCTATAACTGATACAAAACTGACTAAAACCAGCTATAACCGGTTCATACAGCTTTTACCTGCCGTCTTTAATACTTTAACTGTTAGGCAATCGTTATTCTATAAAATAACTAGTTAAATTGTAGAATCCAATAATATTATACACTTTAACGGACTTGGTTAGTTATTTCATAAAATAACTAGGTATTCTATGAAATAACGGATTATACACTTTAATTTATAAAACATTTTATAAGAAATTTCCCGATAAATCCAAAACACCTTATTGTATTCATTTTCATAAATTTTAATTTCAATACTGTAATTTATTTTGTCATTGCTTACAAACAGTAAAATCACTTGATTTTCTAAAACGAAACTAATAAATCTATTCAAAACTACTTATTTCAAAAGAAATACCACGAAAAATATTTATTCTCAAAATGACAGAGAAATGAAATAGAATTTGATGGAAGCAACTGATATTTTAAATTATGTTAAGGTAAATTCTATTTGAAATTCAATATAAAATTTTACTCGCGTTGCTGAAATATTGACGAATAATGTGTAATAAATTTTTCAAAATGTGTGGATATAAAGTTTCACGCTTTAGGTAAACGAATTGCTGATTTTAAAAGATTTATAAATTTGGAGTTATAATGTGGATATAAAAAATTGTAATGATAATAAGTAGTAATAAATAATTAATTTAATATTTAACTTACCATAATTTAGTATTTCGAAATTTTATGTTTTTTTAAACAATTTTGTCTCCATTATATTAAAATCAGTTTTTAGGAAACAACTCCTCCTTGTAGAATTATGTAACTTAACGCGATGAAATTAATGTCACTCATCCGCGAAAAACCAACATTGTCGTATAAGCCCTCAGATTTTTAAAATTGGAATTAGTCTTCAAGATATTAATGTTTTGGTAACTTTTAACGAAGTTTCTGTAAAGACAGCAACTTAATTATTCCATCTTTTGAGTACAAAAAAAGGTAAATAATCTGATTTCGTCTGTTATCTGAAATGGTGAACAAATATCTTTATTTATATTTTGTTTAAAAAAATCAATTTAAGTTTAAATTCTGTTTTATAAAATGGAATATAAGGAATATTTATATGACTTACTGCATCATTTACTACAGTTATAGTAACAAAAACACAAACAATTTTAATACTTAAAGGTATATACAAATATTATACAGATGTAGAAACAATAAATACATTAAACCCAACTGGAGTGAAAAATTAGCCAGAGCCAGGAATCGAACTCGGGACCACAGTATACATGACTGGGTCCCGGGTTCGATTCCTGGCTCTGGCTAATTTTTCACTCCAGTTGGGTTTATTGTATTTATTGTTTGTATGTCTGTATAATAGTTATATATACCTTTAACTGTTGAATGTAGGCGTTATTTATGTGTGTATGTGTGTCTTAATATATATTGTAGTATGTGTGTTTTATTATAATTTTATATTATTGATCCATATGAAATACTATTTTCCGAATTTGTTGAACATTTAAATGATTGAACTGTGATAGAACATGGAGTCTTGAGCATAGAGTCTGAACATATGCACAGGGCATATGTTCAACACAAAAGCTTTTTTCATAACCATAACAACGCATGCTACTGTAGTTTATTATACTCGACTGAACGAATTCTCGACTTATTCAAGTAAACAATAGCTTAGCAATATTGACACGTTCTCCAAATTTTTTCAAAACTGTTCTCGATCAGTGGAATTTTATTAGCCGTATGGCGCTAGTTTCTTATAATTTCTTATAAAGGCATTCTGCAATAATTACAACCCTAACTTAAACAATGTAATTTTCATAATTTTTAGTTTTTTTATATTATAAACATGATTTCTTGCTGGTTAAAAAATAGTACTAAAATAATTGTAACAAATATTTTCCAAATATAAAATGAAATTAGATATCTTCTCTTGTAATAAGGATACCATTAAAATTTGTTTTCGAGGCTTTAAAAGCGAAAGGTTCATAGAGCACGTTGCTAGTGTCTGTATGTTACTACAATCCGTCCGTGTTGCGTTAATCCTAATTATATATTTTTAAACCGTTTTATGTTTATTTTTATACTATCTTTTATACTATCCTTGGACATTGCATTAACCCTTTATCTACTGAAGGTACTTATAAGTACCATTAAAATAACTTGTTATAAAACTCATTTAATGCATCGATTAGTTGTAATAGTTTAGAATGAGTTATAGACACATTACTTTATCTTGTTCGAAAAGCATTATTGGTTAAACAAAACAAAAATATTTTTTAAAGAATAATTTCTTTTGCCTTTACATCTTTTCGGGCATTACATCTTGGCATTGGAGGGGGGGGGGGGTGGATTTTAGGTAGATTTCGTAAGAAATACTACCTATTGCAGTCGTTACCATGGTGCGACTTTTGAAAAATTCCTTCATAACTTTTCATTACATGACCCCAGGAACCCAAAACCACCCCCACCTAAAAAGTTTATAAATAAATATATATATATATATATATATATATGTATGTATGTACTAAATTTTGTCCGCACGATAAAAGTCGCAATTATGCACGGAACGTCTTCAAACTCGCCAAAAACTTTAAGATAGCTAATTTCTCGGCGGGAATTGAAAATGAGCAAAATCGGTCCAAGGGAATGGGAATGGGGAAGGCTTAAAATTTTGAATACCGTCTTAACATGATTCTGATAAAACCAGCTTTTACACAACAATGGCAGGAAAAAATAAATATTTTTCGTTATAGCTGTTGCCAACAATTAAAAAAAAAGCAATAAAATTCTCACCACAACAATTGCTTTTCTAATGCAGTGTTTTCACGTGAAAAATTAAATTAGATAAACAGTTTAACGAATTGAAAACAAATTGAATATTACGTCATAAGTTTCTAGAGCAAGATTTCTGCATGGAAATTCAAAATGAAATAAATAGTTTGACGAATTGAAAACAAATTGAATATTACGTCATAAGTTTTCTAGAGTAAGATTTCTGCATGAAAATTCAAAATGAAATAAATAGTTTGACGAAAAAAAAAAAAAAAAACAACAAAATATTGCGTCATATTGAAAATATAATGGACCACAGCAGGTGAATATGTAACGTCATTGAGTTTGAAGAAACGTATTAAAACATGATAAAAACCCGACTATGGAAATATTAACATATTTTAACACTTTGAGGTTCTCTGAATTTGATTTAGCCATTTTTAAACCTATTCCATATACATGCGTGTGTGTATATTAGAATTTTCACAAAATGTTTAGCTCCCTAGAGCTCATTCTTAGCGAAGGAACTGGGTTTATCTTTAATCTTGATTTAAGTTTTGTTGGTGAATTTAGTACTTAACTTCGAAATCTACCTCCGCCTGTAGGCCCGAGCCGGCAGGGATTTTTTTTAATTCGGAAATATTTCTATATTTCTATTGTAAGAACATTATATTTGTACATTTCCTAATTCTGCAAAATACTAAGAAATATATTTAAAGTAAAAGATTTGAGTGGAGTTAAAAATTTTGCACAAAATCACAATAAATTTAAATTTAATTAATCCTTCTAAATCCTTAAATCCTTTTAAAATCCTTCAAAAATTTATTAAAGGATTATGTAAATCTTCTAATATAATTTAAACAATTCAAGAAAAAAGCCTTAGAAGATAAAATTTTCATGAATTTATAATTCATTACATAAAGTGTTAAAGGGCGATTTGCTTTTTTCGAATAAAAAATCTTTATATTTTATTTATTTATTTATTTATTTTTTTTTTTTTTTTTGCATTTTTCTATTCCGAATAGTCTATATATTATCCCTGTAAAACGATTTGGCAGAAGTCGAAGTCATTTCGTAGTTATTTAATGCTTGAGGGCAACGCGTTTGCCGGCTTAGGCCGCCCAATTTGTAACACCTGTGGGTTCATTGAGATTTTAAGTTTCTACTTGGACCTATGCATGAAATTTTATCCTGATTTTATATAGGGGGTGCTACGCGTAACACGCTATGAGTTCATTTTAAAACTACTGTACAGATGCCGTAAAACTGCAAACGCATTTTAATGAAAATGACTTTTTTCAAACTGGGCGGGATCAGAAAGCATGAACCATTATACCGGTCTTACTATTTAATTAGGTAGATTTCGTAAGAAATACTACCTATTGCAGTCGTTACCATGGTGCGACTTTTGAAAAATTCCTTCATAACTTTTCATTACATGACCCCAGGAACCCAAAACCACCCCCACCTAAAAAGTTTATATATATATAAATATATATATATATATATATATGTATGTATGTACTAAATTTTGTCCGCACGATAAAAGTCGCAATTATGCACGGAACGTCTTCAAACTCGCCAACAACTTTAAGATAGCTAATTTCTCGGCGGGGATTGAAAATGAGCAAAATCGGTCCAAGGAAATGGGAATGGGGAAGGTTTAAAATTTTGAATAATGTCTTAACATGATTATGATAAAACCAGCTTTTACACAACAATGGCAGGAAAAAATAAATATTTTTCGTTATAGCTGTTGCCAACAATAAAAAAAAGGAATAAAATTCTCGCCACAACAATTGCTTTTCTAATGCAGTGTTTTCACGTGAAAAATTAAATTAGATAAACAGTTTGACGAATTGAAAACAAATTGAATATTACGTCATAAGTTTTCTAGAGCAAGATTTCTGCATGAAAATTCAAAATGAAATAAATAGTTTGACGAATTGAAAACAAATTGAATATTACGTCATAAGTTTTCTAGAGCAAGATTCCTGCATGAAAATTCAAAATGAAATAAATAGTTTGACGAATTAAAAAAACAACAACAAAATATTGCGTCATATTGAAAATATAATGGACCACAGCAGGTGAATATGTAACGTCATTGAGTTTGAAGAAACGTATTAAAACATGATAAAAACCCGACTATGGAAATATTAACATATTTTAACACTTTGAGGTTCTCTGAATTTGATTTAGCCATTTTTAAACCTATTCCGTGTGTGTATATTAGAATTTTCACAAAATGTTTAGCTACCTAGAGCTCATTCTTAGCGAAGGAACTGGGTTTATCTTTAATCTTGATTTAAGTTTTGTTGGTGAATTTAGTACTTAACTTCGAAATCTACCTCCGCCTGTAGGCCTGAGCCGGCAGGGGTTTTTTTTAAATTAAAAGGAATGTGATTTATTGGAGCTTGAATCACTTCAGCCATTTTTATAACAATTAAATATTTTTAGAAGCATGGTAAAATGTGAAAAAAAAGGTTTAAAGAACTTATTTTCAGTTTGCTGCCACATTGTTTATTTTCAACTTTTGGACATTAGAGTGTTTAAAGCTCCATTCAAAACCTATCTACTTCCATGCACTTTGACGAAAACCGATTTCAGACGACTCTTCTGATTTATCGGATACCGCCCGATTGGTAGTGCTCGGAGCGCATGCTAGATCATCTACCCACGCAACTTGAGCAACGTCATCAATTTTCAATTAAAATGTTCATTGAAATGTTCATCAAATGATAATAACTTACATGCAAAAAACTGGGAACTAAAATCTTTATTTTTATTCTAGTACATAAATGCTAAAAATCACTCTTTTTTTTTCTCCCTTCTATAGGCAAATTTCCCCTTAAATAAGGATATCACTAAAAGCTGTTATTAAGACTTTAAGGGGATAAGGGACCTTCAAAATATTTTTTTTTTTAATTTCACTTTAAATACTATTCAAGGGCACACCACATGCATTATGGCATATATGTTGCACACAAGAAATAAAAAAGCAATTGTGAGAAAAATAAGAAATTTTCCTGAATATTTTAAGCGATATGAAGAAGTTTTCAAAATGGCCCATGTGTATTGCATATCAATCAAAATTCGCAATATTTCTTATACGAGTTTATTTTATATATACAAATAAAACAGTGCATCGAATTTTATATATTCGAATAAAAACGTAAGATTTTTTTTTTCTAAATTTCATGAACTTTTCAGCATTTTTGTTTCAAATTTCTGCCATTAACTACCTTTAACTTTTCCAATTATATTTAGTTTTAAAAACTGTGCTCAATTTTATTTGTATATCTATCTATACTCCTATTATAAAGAGGAAAAAAATTGTTTATTTGTCGGAGGTAAGCTCTGGAACTACCGAACCGATTCCAAAAGTAATGGTATCAAAATGATGGTGTTAGTCCAACTTAGAACATAGGCTATATCTTATGTCGGTGCCACTAACCCAAAGGGGGTGTAGGAGCCAAAAACGTTCTAAAAATGCGATTTTAGCGTTACTGAAGGGCCTAGAAATATGAAATTTGGAATATTAGTTACTTATAAGATATAAATGATGTCTAAGAACAGTTCTTAAACAATTCGAAATTTGAAAGGGGTGAAAATGCGCAAAAAGCGTTCTAAAAAACGTTCTAAATGGTAGTTTCTACACAATCTCGGGAAATACCAAACCGATTTAAAAAATATTGGTGTCAAAATGATGGTGACAACGCTTGCTCCAAGATAGGCTATGTTTTATGTCGGTGTCACTACCTCAAAGGGGGTGTAGGAGCAAAAAACGTTCTAAAAATGCGATTTTAGCGTTACTGAAGGGCCTAGAAATATGAAATTTTGAATATTAGTTACATATAAGATATAAATTATGTCTAAGAACAGTTCTTAAACAATTCGAAATTTTAAAGTGGTGAAAATGCGCAAAAAGCGTTCTAAAAAACGTTCTAAATGGTAGTTTCTACACAATCTCAGGAAATAACAAACCGATTTAAATACTATTGGTGTCATAATGATGGGGACAACGCTTGCTCCAAAATAGGCTATGTTTTATGTCGGTGTCACTACCCAAAGGCGGTGTAGGAGCAAAAAACGTTCTAAAAATGCGATTTTAGCGTTACTGAAGAGCCTAGAAATATGAAATTTTGAATATTAGTTACTTATAAGATATAAATGATGTCTAAGAACAGTTCTTGAACAATTCGAAATTTGAAAGGGGTGAAAATGCGCAAAAAGCGTTCTAAAAAACGTTCTAAATGGTAGTTTCTACACAATCTCGGGAAATACCAAACCGATTTAAAAAATATTGGTGTCAAAATGATGGTGACAACGCTTGCTCCAAGATAGGCTATGTTTTATGTCGGTGTCACTACCTCAAAGGGGGTGTAGGAGCAAAAAACGTTCTAAAAATGCGATTTTAGCGTTACTGAAGGGCCTAGAAATATGAAATTTTGAATATTAGTTACATATAAGATATAAATTATGTCTAAGAACAGTTCTTAAACAATTCGAAATTTTAAAGTGGTGAAAATGCGCAAAAAGCGTTCTAAAAAACGTTCTAAATGGTAGTTTCTATACAATCTCAGGAAATAACAAACCGATTTAAATACTATTGGTGTCATAATGATGGGGACAACGCTTGCTCCAAAATAGGCTATGTTTTATGTCGGTGTCACTACCCAAAGGGGGTGTAGGAGCAAAAAACGTTCTAAAAATGCGATTTTAGCGTTACTGAAGAGCCTAGAAATATGAAATTTTGAATATTAGTTACTTATAAGATATAAATGATGTCTAAGAACAGTTCTTGAACAATTCGAAATTTGAAAGGGGTGAAAATGCGCAAAAAGCGTTCTAAAAAAACGTTCTAAATGGTAGTTTCTACACAATCTCAGGAAATACCAAACCGATTAAAAAATAATGGCGTCAAAATGATGGTGACAACCCTTGCTCCAACATAGGCGATGTTTTATATCGGTGCCACTACCCCAAAGGGGGTGCAGGAGAAAAACGTTCTAAATTGCGGATTTTGCGTTACGGAAGGGCCTAGAATCGTGAAATTAGGAATGGTAGTTAATTATAAGATATCAATGATCTCTAAGGACATTTCCTAAAAAAATCGAAATTTAAAAGTGGGTCAAAATTCGCAAAAAGCGTTGTAAAAAATTCTAAATTGCGATTTCTATGCAATCTCAGGAAGTACTGAACCGATTTCAAATATAATGTTGTAAAAGTGATGGTGGCAGATCTTGCTCCAAGATAGGCTATATTTTATATCTGTTTCCACTACCCCAGAGGAGATGCAGGAGCAAAATGCGCGAAAAGCGTTCTAAAAACGTTTTAAATGCCGATTTGTCGGCAATATCTCAGGAAGAATGAATCTTATTTCAAACGTAATGGTAGGAAATTGATGCTCACAGCCTCTGCTCTAACATAGGCGCTATTTTGTGTCAGTATCACTATCACCAAGACGTCCCAGGATCTAAAAAGCGCTCTAAATTTCGATTTTTGTGATCGGTAGGGGCTAGCAACTTAAAATTAGGCAAGGTGCATATTTATTAGATATAAATGATTTTTAAGAACAGTTTCGAAAAAATTGGAAATTTAAAAAGGGGTGAAAATGCGCGAAAAGCGACCTAAAAACGTTCTAAATTGCGATTTCTACTCAATCTAAGGAAATACCAAAGCTATTTCAAAAGTAATGGTTGCAAATCAATGGTGTCCGTCCCTGCTATAACATAGATTATATTTTATGTTGCTGTCACTACCATCTGAGGGTTGCAAAAGCAAAACATGTTCTAATTTGCGTTTTTTGCACAACTGAGGGGTCTAACACTTTGAAGTATGACATGGTATTTACTTACAAGATGCAACTGCTTTCTAAGAACAGTCAAAAGAAAATTCCAAATTTAAAAAAATGAAGTGAGTGAAAAGCGTTATAAATTACAATTTTTAAGCAAACTTATAAATTACCAAACCGATTAAAAAAATAATGATGACAAATTTTGGTGATAGAGCCTGCTCAAACATAAGCTATATTTTATGTCTGTTCCATTACCACCAGAGGGTTGCAGGAGCTAAAAACTTTCTAAATTGCGATTACTGTGATACTGAAAAGGCTAGAAACTTTAAATATGACATGGTAGTTACTTATAAAATATAAATGCCCTCGAAGGAACGTAGAATATAAATTCGAATTAAAAAGGGGTGAAGCGAAGGGGAGGTGCGAAAAGCATTCTAAAAAAGTTCTAAATTACGATTCTATGCAATTTCAGGGAATATAAACCGATTATAAAAGTAATAGTTTCGAATCAGTGGTAACAGTCTCTGATCCTACACAGGCTATATTTTATGCCGGTGATTCTACAACCTGGGGTTCACAGGAACAACAAACTTTCTAAAAAAGGGCTTTAAAAGCTTTTTAAATTACGTTTCTGTGGAATATTAGGAAATAACAAACCGATTTCAAAATTAATGTTGGTAAATTAATGGTGACAGTTCCTGTTTCAACATAGCCCTTTATGTCAAAAGAGGTGGTAGGACTTGGAATTTGACATGATGGTTAATTTTAAGATGTAAGAAGATGGTTTCTAAAAAATTCAAAACTTCAAATGAATACTGAAATGAGCGTATTAATTGAGCATAAAAGTTTCAAAATATTTTCTAAATTATCATTTATTTAGTTTTATTTCATTTTATTAATTTAAGTCTAATTTCTGCCTAATGCAGTGTAATAATGATGTTTAATCAAACTTTGTTTTAAATAGTAATTTTTGAATTATTCCTAAAAGTAATAAGTACCTTTTAATAGAAAAAACTTAATAAAGTAAAATATTACCTTTTAATAAAATAAAAATTTAGTTAGTATTTTTAATAAAAATTAGACATATACATATCACTTGGCATATTTCAAATATTACGCGAGCAAAGCCGCGGGGTTTGCTAGTATAAAATAAACCAGCATAAAAAAATATTAGGAATTTTAACTGATATGGAATGTGCATGGCATATTTTGAAAACTTCTTCATAACGCTTAAAATATTCTGGAAAATTCCTTATTTGTCTCAGAAAATAATATTTTTTAATCTCTTGTTTGATAAATATAATATGCCATAATGCATGTAGTGTGCCCTTGAATAGTATTTAAAGTGAAATAAAAAAATGTGTTTGAAGGTCCCTTGTCCCCTTAAAAGCGAAAGGTAAACAGAGTGCGCCGCCTGTGTATTGCTACAAACTAGTGCTCCCTATTAAACGTATACACGAGTATAAGTATAATACGTATTATACGGGGTGCGGATTTCAGATACGTATAATATGGCTACGGCGGTTATACGTATTATGAAAAACAGCATATACGGTACATCGGATATACGGATCTTACCCAAGCGGTTAAACGTATAAATGTCTAAACGTTTTTCGTTCAAGGCATGAAAATAGATGTTTTAATGCTTATCTGCGGATTAGAGACATTGAGAAATGCAATATCGCGGTTTACCGGCGCCATCACGATTCTTTTTTCAAAGAACCACGATGGCCCGGAGTTTGCCTACCTCGTGGTTGTTGGGCTGGTAGTTAAAAAACCTGAATACTATTCCTCAGTTTAGATTTTGTTTGTTTCCCCCAAAATCTAAGCTATTAATTATTAAATGTTTTACTATTGGTAGTGGGTAGCTTCAAAACTAACTTTCGTAGATCTGTAGCGCAGCACCTAGCTTCTTTTGATTTATGGTATGGGCACTTCGCACGAAACATCATTTTTGCATGCGGCCACAGAACAGACTTAAATTTACTTTATATTTTACAGTGACATTGATCAATCAGACTCTTGGGAAGTTTTGTACTCATACTTTTATGGTATTTAAGAATATTGTTTTCTAAATTTAAAATATTTTGAAAGTATATTTTATTCTAAAAAAGAAAAGAGAAGGCAAGTCATTTTAAGCATGTGCAATTGCGTCGTTCTAAAGCCTGCAAATCGATTATTTGTCAGTCTATAAATAATCGAAATTTATATGTACTTTATACAAAAAATCCCTGCCGGCTCGGCCTACAGGCGGAGGTAGATTTTGAAGTTAAATACTAATTTCACGAACAAAAAGTAAATCAAGATTAGAGCTAAACCAAGTTTAACAATTTTATCTGGTCGCTTTTGACGAGTTTTTAACTTAAGAGCTGGTAACTTAAGAGCTATTTTTCTGTAAGAGCTGGTTTTTATCAGAATCATGTTGTATTCAAAAAATATTTTTCGATGCTCAAGAACTCGAATTTTTCTGACACATTTTTAAAAGTAAAAACATTAAACTTTTTGACGTGATTTTCGAAGAAATTTATAAGCGACCTGTATATTATTTTTCGTTTTATTATTTAGATCTTGATTTATGAACAATTATTTTCTCAGTACGGGCATATTTTTCGTTTCCAGCACCTTCACTTCGAGAAATTATGTTCAAAATGTTCATTTTGACAGCATATTTTGGAATATATTCTGCCTTTATCAAAAATAGACAAATACGGCACCTTATATAGTTTCTGAATAAGAAAACCTGGCAATTGGTTACGTTTGAGATCAAAAATGAATTTAAAAATGAGTCAGAAAATAAGCCGTTTTTATTTGAGTACAACCTTAATTCAATAATTTTTCGTCAACCGCTATTTTTGTTTAATTGTTTTTCCTGTAAGATTTGGTCCTATCGAACTCTCATCAATATGAAAGTTGTAGATAATATTGAGAAGATGTGTAATAAATTTAAGCTGATTGGATATCTTGTTAATTGACGAAGTTATGATTTTTTTCTTCTTTAACAACCCCAATTTATTTATTTATTTATTTATTTTTATTTTATTTTTATTTTTTTTGCAGTAAGAGTTGGTCGAAATTATGAATTTTTTTCTCCCTAAAACTCTATTTTTTACGTCCCTTGAGCCCATTTTAAAATTTATCAAAAATCTGTCGTACTTAGACTTTTGAACCTTTTTCTAGAAATAATAATAGCTTTAAACTGATTCGATATGTATTATAAATAAAACTTTATGGGTTTTTTTTCTGTTTTCACAACCCCCGCCCCTGTCCCTCCTCCCCCCCCCCTGGTCCGATTTTGCCCATTAACGAACTTGGCCGATATTTTCTGCCCTTTGATTTTATGTATCAGTTTAGAAGAGATTTATGTTGAATTACGGACATTATCGTGTCCATAAAAAAGTGATATATATATATATATATATATATATAGATAGACAGATAGATAAACTTGTTTAATGACTTGTTTTGGGTTCTAGGGGTCATGATTGGTGTAGATCTGCAAAAATGTTTCAGAAAATCCAACATATGGGAAAATGTAATAGGTAGTATTTCTTACGAAATCTACTTAAAATGATATTTGTGAATATTAACAAATCTTAACAAATCTTAAACGTAATGCCCTAACATTTTGTATAAAAAATACCATGAGTGCCATGATTAAAAAAAATGGATTTTCATTATACATTAACAGAGTAGAAAACATTAGCTCCGTGGAAATAATAACATTTGCGCCCGGATGCAGTCTTGAGTGTAACACACACGAATAAAGAATTTGTAAAAGATTTAAAAGAAAAAAAACGTACTTATAAAAAGATTCAGAATCGGCATCTTTTACACGAATTTTATTCGTTTGGAACTACTTTTTGTTAATTATGCGACTTAACTATAAAAAATCACAAAAATGTCGCAATTAAATAAAATCAATTTTACTTTTTTTTTTTACTAGTATCAAACTCAAGCGTTTTAAGCAGTTTTCGAGGGTGCATATGCACCCATGGTACCGAACTGGTTAACAAAAATTCACAATTAATCTGAAACATTTATTGCTAGTTACTTACAATGAATACAATTTGTATACATTATATACACAAAATATAAAAATAACGGGGTATCTGATCTCAGTACCATGAGATGAATTTCGAAGACACATAAATCAATTAAGATATTTACAGAGGAAAATAACAAAATCTTGTTTATAAACCATGATATGCAGATTGCCACGGTAACGCCACTGATTTCCAGCTTATTCTCTATTCAGTGACATAAAACTGAAGACGTCCATTGTCATTAAAAGTAAATGCGATACTTGAAATATACATATAATTTAAACGTACGTATCCTTAAATATACGTTTAACCGATGTACACTTATGCGTATTCGGATACGTTTAAACATATATTTTAATGTATTCGAATCTATTACAAACGTATTATACGTACATACGTATATCGTTTAAACGTATAACTGAAATAAATACTTAGATTTTTTACTCTTTTTCTAGAAATAATAATAACTTTAAACTGATTCGATATATATTATAAATAAAACTTTATGGGGTTTTTTTCTGTTTTCACAACCCCCGCCCCTATTCCCACGTATATCGTTTAAACGTATAACTGAAATACGTATCCCATCGGGAGCACTACTACAAACCGTCGTGTCTTTAAAGGTTAGATTATAAATTTAATTGCAGCAATATTTGGTATGTTAATTATTTACAAACAATAAATAATGGTATGCTAATTATTTATATTAATCTAGAACATATATTTATTCACAGATGTCTATTTTTTATTTTGTAAACAGATTCTGTACATTATTATAATCACACAAAATTAGTAAAATTTTATTATATACAATGTAGGAATGTTAAGCTTTACATATTCAAAATATGATCTCATTTAGTTTAATTTCTTCCTAAAAAGGAAACATGTGTTTCTTGAATTTATTTTTTTAATGTAAATGCTTTTCCAAATAATATCCCAAGAGAGACAAAACAAAAAATTCATTTAGAGCTTTATTTTCTTCATTTAAATTACAAAAACACATGACATAAAAAAAAGTAACAAGAATCTTCATAATACGTTAGTATTTTTCTCTTATGAAAGTCACATTTTCTTCAGGATAAATTAAGATGATTTTTTTAAACTATGTTTTTAGAAATGTAATAAAATGTTACAATTTTTGATAATGTTTGAAATGTCACAAGAAAAATACACAAAATGATAAGGAAATTTCAGGAAAATGTCATAATCTGGGGAATTTATTTAACAATTTTTGGGGTTTAAGATCAATAAGAAGTTAGTTTGAATTATATTAGATATTTCTAGACTTACTTGTATCTAGGGATTTTTATGTTTTAATAGTTAACATATGCACATCTGGATAGGAAATTACCTTCGCACATGCACACTTACCTTTATTATAAAAACCTTTGCCAATATATGGGCCCCTACTGATCATAACATTCAAGGAAATGGATTGTCATTTTGAATATTGGTATAGAACCACAATTGTTTTCTCACAGTTGTGGTTGCAGTGACAAATTACAAAAATGTAAAATGGCAGCACTCAATTTTTATCGTTACAAAATAACCTTCACATTGAAAAACTATAAATGAAATTAAAAACAAATTTTAGCAGCAAAATGGTGGCATAAAAATAAACGCAAAGTACGTCATTGTTTGCTTCACGTGAGCTGCAAGAATATATTGTTGACATTGTCATCCATCGATTTCTTGCGTTTACGTGATCGACATGGTCACCAGAATAGTGGCAGGTACACCTCAATCGGTTTTTGTCTTTTGGCTGTTTAAAATTCAAGGTATACACGTCAAAACCCCTACGTGAGTCTCACATGATAAAGACCATCAAATGTGACATAGTGTATTAACTTCATGTCTTGATATATTGTATTGCCATCGTCAAAAGGCGCTAATACGTGAAAATTTTGTAATCGGATTAAAATGATTTTTTTTTGTCGCCTGTTCAGGTAATTTGTTCTTCTTATTTCTTTTATTTGTATTTCTTTTATGTCGGTATTTCATCTGTTAAATTTTTTTTTTATGTCGTTCACAGTTTTTGAACTTAAAGATCATTTTGCGATGATAACAATTAAGTGTTCCTTTTTTTAAATTTTCGGAATTTTCTCACTGTCGGTGTAATTGTGTTTTGTTAACTACTCGTTTTGCTCGAATAGCAAAATTGTTAAGTATTTGCGTTCAGTGACTGTGACATATCGCATGCGAGAGACTTTGAGCAACAAGCAAATCACGATGCGAACATAATGCACTATCTCACATTTGATGGCGTTTATAATGTAGGACCCACTCAGCGGTTTTGATGATACTTTACCTCCTTTTTAAACCCATTCTATAATATACTGCCACCAAATCCCATTCCATCTCCTTGACGGTATTCTTCCTAGGTTCTCATCTTTCGCATAAAAGGTTTAAGACAACCTGTGTAAAGACGTTGAAACACAGACATACACACATAGACACACATGGTGGTATGTTAGCGTAAATTGAAATGTGAAACGATTCAATGTATGGCATATTAAATTGTAGTCTTTTTAGGTGATTTGATTTGAGCTAGCTCGTTGTTTCTCAAAGATAGGTACGGATAATTTTGGTGGATATGGGACGAGGTTCTTGAATATAACAGGTGAGTTTGTTGACAAAGATACGGCGATGTAGTACTAAATGAGTAGTGAAAAAGGGGGTTTTCATCATAGGCTGATTTAATAACAAAATATAATATCACATTAGATACTGAGGGTGATTTACATTTCTACTTAAACTAAATAATAAGAAATATTCATGCAAAAGTAAGCATGGGCACTTTTCTCAATAATAAACTTGCTTTTTGTAGAGTTTACATAAAATGCACAGTTTTCATTTGCATACATATAACAGTTTAGAAATAAAAATCATGACACAATTATGGAGCATTGTAGCGATAACCAACAACACATTGAATAAACACATTTAATATGTTTAATACACATAAATACTTGATACAAAAAATATTAATTATACCTTCCAAATGGATATTCGATAGACTAATTGGGATATTTTGTTGCCACCGATATAAAAGCTATTTGGACACATTTTGTATCTATATTTTTCACAAATATTTCAGTATCCATCTTTCATGTTGATAACAATTTGCTGTTTTCCAGTTATTTTATATACTTATTTGCTCAATATACGAAATAAATCGTTGATTGGCCGACACAGACGCAAATTATTTAAACTTTTATCTTTATGTACAAAGGATATATCTTGCAAATCGTGATATTCTTAAGTAATTTTTAGCATAATGGGACGAAAATTTATTATATTAAAAACATAATTTTTATCATTATTGTTATTTTTAATAAATTGCTTCTGTAGATTTCAATTTGTTTGATTATCAAGCAACTCTGTTTGAAGTAAAGTTTGTAAATTCTCTTGTCAGAGATAATTAAGTAAGACATAATTTTGCTTTCAAATTTCTTCTAATTCTTAAATTTTATATTAGGCGATGTATTTGTTAGTGTTCAGAGCAATATATAACGTTTCCAAACTCTCAAGATTTGGATAGGGAAAACTTAGTTTCATCATATAACATGAATGACTATTGCCTAAAATTTCTTCTTATACAACGACCATTCGATTTTATGAGTTTTCGCTGTTCTTTTGCATAAGATGGCGTTTTTCGTTTTAACTTCATAACTTATATACAGTAGAGCGCCGATTATCGGAAATCCAATTAACCGAAATTACAATTATCCGAACAGCCTATTTCTCTCATTTTTTTTTTTTTTTTTTTTTTACCGAACTTCTATGTATCCGAACAGCCTTTTTCTCTCAAAATTTTTTTTCTAATTATGATGAGATTGTGGATGAGATTTAAAATGAAAAAGAAATTGAAGAAATGAAAACGAATGCTCTGAAAATGACCCAGGTCCATCACATAACGAAGCCTTTGAATGTTTGGAAAAATGGTACTACTTAGTTATCCCATTGACCAATTTTGCCAAATTATATAAATCGCCAAACTACTCGCCAAATTATACAAATTGATATAATTTTTATTTTAAATAACGGAAGAACAAATAAATTAGTATAACATTAAGAAAAATACAAATAAAACGACGAAATAAAAATCACTTGATGACGTAGACACGTGTAACTTGCTTAAAGTCAAGTGAATGTCTCATTTACGACCAACCATTATTTGCATTTAATCTTATAGTTTGGCGATATACTTTTGGTCGATGGGATAACTAAGTAATACCGGAAAAAGATATGAAATGGCTCGAACGGCAGAAGAGCTCTGATCCTATTCAACTAACATATTTAAGAAGAATTCGAGATATGGCAGCATTGGAAAGAACATCTTCTTTGAAGCAAGCAACAATCGGAAGCTTTTTTGCTTAAATTATAATCTCTGGATAATGATAAAAAGAGAAAAAGAAAATTTTAAATGATTTAAAAAAAAAAACAGTTTTTAAACAGTTAGTTAGTACTAACTGGTGCTGCCAGTCCCAAGCCTGGATAAAGTGTGAATGTTTTAGTATACTCAGTAACATCCCTTAAATGGTCTGCTCATTTATCCGAACTAGGGTCGGTCTCGACTTGTTCGGATAATCGGCGCTCTACTGTATATGTAACTTTATATAATGTAAACTTTGTCATCACAATAAAGTTTGAAATATTGAACCTATTGAAGTCTATAAGGGACAACGTATGAATCTTGCAAATATCTTGGATGGGTTGATTAAGCAAGTACGTAGTTCTTAAAGATGGTTTCCATGATAAACAAAAGCAAAAACAAAAGTAATAATAATAATTGTTTTTACGATAACGTCCGAAATACTTAACTAATTCTAAAATAATTAAGACCCTATATTCATATTGCTAGTATATTGGATGAGTTCGTTAATCAAGCATGCAGCTGTAATAGTTTATTTACTGAGACATAAAAGTAAAACACGAAAAACTTATCCTAACGATAAAATCCGAAATGCTGAACCAAATAGAAACTTGTCGTGACAGCTAATTGAAATTGGAAGTATCCTTGATGAGTTCTATAATCAAGCATGCTGCTCTTACAGTTCGTTTGTAGGGACATGCAAAAGTAAAATATGCAAAGTTTGTCGACACGTTAGCATCCGAAATACCTAGACAAATTGAATCTAACTGGGATTAATGTATTTACTGATCTTGCAATCACTCTTTATTTAGTTCGCTAATAAACAATTTAGCTCTTCTAGCTCATTAATAGGGATACATAAAATCCAAACATTCTAAAATTTTCGTGGCGATAATATCCAAAACATTAAATCAATTTAATCTTAATTGAGACAGCGTATTGATTTTGCCAGAATCTTGGATAAAATCGTTAATCAAGTACATTACTCTTATAGTTGGTTTGCGTGGATACACAAATGTCTCGATAGCATTCATTAAATGGTTTAAGTACGAAACACGTTTGATCATCGGCAACATCGTCCACTAGCAATTTTTGAACAATTTTCGAACAATTTTAACAATTTTGATAAAATTGCCAATCAGGTACTTTTGGAAAGCCAAAAATAAAATTTTTCCTGCAAATTATCTTTCTCGCCAAAATAGTGAACTTAGAAGACAGTATTATAAAAACATGGGCCGTTACATCATATACAATTAAAATGTATGGCAAAGAGAAAATTCGCAGAAGGTCCTAAGGAACACCGCAGTGACATTAAATATCATAAAAAGTCTGCAGTTCTATCTAGATTTTATATGAATGATATTAGCTCAGTAATTGATTTTGAAAATGGAAAGATTATTGTACCGTGTAATACAGTGCAAAGAAGTTTAATATGAGAATTCATAGAAATCTTAGTGAGGTGGGGGAAGAAGCGTTCAACGATTATATATGATATAATCTTTCTAGAATTTATTGATGTAATAGTTTTTACTAATAGATGGCGCTTGCTCTCCGTACATTCTTCAATTATCTTGGTGCAGATTGGTCACTTGTCAGGTTTTGATTTCTCGGACATAGCGAAGTCGGTAAGGTGATTATTTTTTACTTTAAATCCTTATGCTGGCCCCATTAGAGAGCTGAAATCGTGGACTTATGTTTTTTTGCGAGTATTTTTTATAACACAGTACATCCTTTAGCAATGTGCATTTTGTCTAGTTATTAATAGAAAACTAATTTTTTCAACATGTATTATGTTTATATGTTTTCTGATACATGTGGCAATAAAATAAATCTTTTCTTCCGAATAAGCCGGAAGGAATTTTACCTTTATTTTCATTTTTTTATCCATGAATCTTTCATTTGAAAAAAGGGGTGAGAGTAAAATGTACTTCAGGAGAAATAACATGTATAAATGTTTAAGCACCTTTGCTAGCCAATCAGTTTATTGTAATTTAAAGAATGTGGTTTTCATAAATGAAAGAATTTTACCTTCTTTATATACTATATACTAATTTTAATCGCTAAAAGGCGTAAATTAAAACTTTAAAAAGAGTAAAAATAGATTTATTTAACTGTTTACATGTTTTGACTCTACACGAGTCATTTTCAAAACAAATAAACAAAAATATTCTAAAATTCCACGGCCTATGAAACGCCATCATACAACTTTTCACATATTGCTTCATATTATGTGTGTTATTTTTAAATTTTATTTTTGTTATTTTTTAATTTTTAGATGTTTATTTTTATTTTCGTAACAGTTCCGTAACTCGAGCCATAATTGTAGTAATTTAAGATGCTGTAGTAATTTGTTGAGATTTGTTAAGATGTTGTAGTCAGATTGTAGTAATTTAAGATGCAAATGATGTTGCAATGTTACACATTTAATTTTCGCGAGGGTTGTGTCGAAACATTGTCAACAGTTAAATAAACCTTGTTTTTACTGTTTATAAAGTTTTAATTTACGCCTTTTAGCAATTTAAATTATTGCATTATTTCAATGTGTTAATTTGTTATATATTTCTTTATATACTGTCTTTTATTTTAAAAGTAGCATATCATACATAACTGTAAAAAATTAAATTACCAGCTTAAGTGTTCCTAGTAAAAATTTTTTTCAACATCAATTTCCTAATCAATATAAACGTAAAATATCACTACTCACGTTCATTTACTTATTCTTCTAAAATACTAACAGCGAGAAGTATTTCAGAATGTTTAAATATTTCTCAAAAATTTAGAATTTGTATTTCCGGATACAAAATGGAAAAAAAATTGTTTTGGAATATTCCCGGATATTTTTCTTACCTCAAAGCTATCTTTATTTTATTTTAAATGCATCAGAATTTCACCTTGAGGCAATATTTACTGCTTTCCAAAAGTTCAATATTTCTGTTTAAAAGTTGAGAAGAAGATAAATAGCATTTACAAATACAGTTTTTCATCCAGAAAAAAATCATCATTTATTTATTATTTATAAAACAATACTTCTAGGGATAAACTATATTTTAAAGAAAAAACATGTCCTTGTGCAACCCGGATTTTATATCACCGTTGGCAACGATAAAAACAATCCACTTCTTTCTTTTTTTTTCTTTATTTTTAGTAAATTTAATTTTCTTCTAAACATCCCATAAGTTAAATTTTTACGCCGTCGAATATGGGAAAAGATATATTTAAATACGGTTTGTTTAAAAATTGTATATTAGTTTACTGACTTTTATGGTTTCTTAACTTGTAACATTAATTTTGTAAAAATTTATTTTTATCGTATGCAGCTCGCTTACGGGGATCAACCCGTTTGCACTTATAACAACATAAATTGTTCAGGGTATGTTTCCGATTAATATTCCATACCGCAATTAACGCTACATCAGTGCATAAATAAATAAATAAAACACAAATTTAATAGATATGTAGACGAACTACCCGTTTAAACACTGAAATTATCAGAATTAAAAGGCTACTGAAAGTACCAAAATTCTTGGCATGCGGTTAACACAATAGTATCACTTTTAATAAATTTCAAAATTTTATTTAAATACGTTACTGATATTTTTCATATACAGTATAACCTCAAAAATCCGGCATCGTCGGGACCGACACTAAGCCGGATAAATTCTGGATTTCTGAAAGAATATCAAAAGTACTTCCGATATTCTTAATGGTGCCTTTAGTCATAATTTAATTCAAAACCATGTGATAATTATGAGAAAAAAAAGAAAATTAAATATTAAAAAAAATTAGTTTAATTAATATTTTCTATTTAAAAAAAAAAAACCTAATAAACAGTGAAGTCATTTCTCCTCATGTAAATTCGTAAACATCGATGTCAATTTTATTTGCTTCAATGTTTTTGGCGTTCTTCAAGTTAACAAGTTATTCTTGTAATTCACGTAGGTGAAGAATATCTATTTCGAAATGATAGCTTTATTTCTATAAAGACGATCTCTAGTCAAATTTCTGCACTTTTCCATAGACACCCTTTCTTTTGCCGGTTCCTCGTCCTCTGAGCTGCAACTAACGTTATCTGCGTTTCCATTTAGCACAGCGTCAGTGATCTCGCTGTCCTGTAAATTTTCATTTTTTTTCAATAAGTAAACAACTGCTTTCAACAAATAATTCTCGTTCTGTCGTAAGTTCGTAGCGCAAAAAAAGCACGAGGGGGGGGGGGAGGAATGACTTTGATGCCGGATTTCTGAATGCTGGATTTTTGAGGTCACACTGCATTATATTAATTTAAATTACCGAAATTTCAATAAATATCTTTAATTAAAAAAGTTATATTTTCAAAACTATTGTACACATTATAATGAGTTATTAAAAATAATTAAGTTTTTTTTTTTTTTATATATGGTATTTATCCCGTAGAACGCGGTAATTTAAATTATAATATGTTTTTATGTGCTTTGGTATTCCTAATGTTGTCCTAATGATTCCTAATCCCCCGTTGCGTATATGACATCTGTGCCTAATACTTTTCTTTTCGTTTTGTTTTAAAAATAAGAAAGAAGTGAAAGCCATCAATTTAAATTTTTCTTTTTTAAATGAACCTCCATCACCTGCGTCTCGCTAACATAAAAATTCCGAGTTCTTGATTTCTCTATCAGAATCTTTCGATTTGGCGAAAGATTGTTCAAGTAAATTGAATTATGAATAAAAGTAACATGATACATTTCTTAGCATACATTTAAGAGAGACCAAACTGGTAGCCAAATTAGTTTAAAATAATAACCTTTTCTGAAATATGAAAAATATATCTGTTATGATTAAAATTTGAGTTGCCATCATTAGAAAAAAGTATTTAAAATTAGAAAAAAATTAATACTTTGAAAACTAATTCGAATTTAAAAATTCTAATACCAGTTTTGAGATCTGTAGATCAATACGGATTTTTGGTGTTAATTTCACCGCAAAGTATTCCATATTTTAGGAGAAATCGCCGTGAAACATAATCAGTTGTTTAATCAGTCGTTTCAAAGAATCGTTACATAAATTCGTTTCATTTAAGCAGTTTCATATATCCGTTTCATAAATCTGTTTCATTGGGATTTTATATATATAGGATAGCTATAAATAATTGACTAGGGAAAAAATTAACAAAATGATATATAATTTTAATATTTCATTTGTTCTAAGTATAATGAATGTAATATATTAAATAATGACATACAAAAATGTTTATGATTACCGACATCGCCAGTGTTAATTTAGTTAATATGCAATTAACTGAATGATACATAACATAATAGTATTCAAAACATAAAATTCCATTGCAAAATCACAATAAAAACAACTTCTTCGTATGAATTTTTTTAAACGATATTGTAAGATACTTACTAACATAATATATATTCTTTAAATACTTTAATCTCTTAATGTCATTAAATAGCTGAACGAGATCAATAAAAGGGAAACTTTACTTATTCTGATATTACCGCGAAAACACAGCAGACGATTTTATTGAAAATATTTTTATATATATATGACAAAATATATCTGGCACTTCCAGTTCATTTTTAGGGTTCCGTACTTAAAAAGTAAAAACGGAACCATTATAAGATTACCCATGTGTCTGCCCGTCTGTCTGTCTGTCACAGCCATTTTAATCGTAAACTATGGAACGTGGAAAGTTCAAATTCGGGGAAATAATAAAGACCATTGATCCACATATTTTCAGATTAATAAACATACATAAATATATTTAGTAAAAAAGTAGAGAGACTAATTATGCTACTTGAAAAAAAAATACTTTTTTTGTATATCATGTGGGGTATCCTGTGAAAGCTTTTGTAACGCTGAACTCAAAAATACATGCCTTTTAATTTTCGGTATTATATTTTCAAAGACATTGTAGAAAATGTAGTGCAAAAATATGTTCTACCCCATCTAATTCCGAATCTACTGAAACTAAAATTATGAAAAAATTAGAGGTAGTAAACGTTAATATAAGCCTTGCAAGAAAAGTATAGCGATTACCCTAGGTCACACAGTTTTTGAGTAATTAGCATTTTTCTGTTATACACAAATTTCGATTTACGGGCATTCAGAAAAATTGTTGAGCATCGCTCAATATACCTATCGTTGCAGAAGAATAAAAGCATTGTTGATAATGATTTTCGAAAAAAAATCATTGGTAATTAGCCGAGATATTAACCCTTAAATGTACGGCCAGTTTGGACATACACAAGGATAGGGGCGGCGTACTCTATGCCTAGTTAACAACTTTTAATGAGATATATGTGCAATGTAATGTCCAGTAACAGTATAAAAGCAATAAACGTCAAATTGTTAAAAACATACTAATTTAAGGGGTCTCGGGACTCTAAAAAGTGGAAAAAATGAAAAAAAGACCATTTTCAATATTTAATGTCTTAAAATGTATCTAATTTTAAAACACAATTTTAATTGGGATGAAAGATATAAGTATGTTCTTTCGTTTCATGTATTTAAAATAAGTATGTTCTTTCGTTTCATGTATTTAAAAAATTGCAAGATACAGAATTAGTATTTATAGGGGGCTCGAAACTGTTAGACATTTGTCGAACAAAAAATTGGCATAACAGTTTACGCGCAGGATTACAAAATAAATATTGCAACTAATGAAAATTTTGGTGCTTACTTATACTTCAGATTGTAATAATTTCCCTGAACTTAAATAAATTTGTATTTAAAGCATTTTTATATTTTTAATGCAATGTTGCATTTAGCTAATACAAATTTTTGAAAATTTCAACAGCAAAATCACCTAAAAAAATATTTTTTTGAACAATAAAAAAGATATTTTAGGTTCTGTTTATACAGACTAATATGAAATATATGTTTTGAAAATTTCATGAAAAAATATTCAGAAGTTTTTGAGGTATCCTGCGCGTTATGCCCAAAAAACGCCATTTGGAAAATAATGACTTTAAAGTTTCGGAAACGCCGCTTCAGCTATTGAGCGGGTATAATTCTAAAAGCCAAAACTTCTGTTCTAATGGGAATTTCAAGGAAACAATTATATCAAAATATTCAGAAAAGATAGAAGTTTAACATCTAAAAAAATTAAAATTTCTAAAATTTTGAAGCTTTAAGATTCTTGCGACCACTTAATCCTTTCCGGCACGGAGTAATTCTATTTATAAACTTATGAAATAATCAACTGACACTAGAATTTATAAACGAATTTATTAGAAAATGCGAACTAGCTTATTTTCACGTACATGATAAAAGGAAAATTTTAATTAAATGTTCTTGGTGCCATTTGTCTGTTTTGGAATTAAAATTAGGTGTCCGTTTTTTTATATTTGTAGTTCATATTTGTAGAATGCAATGCCCAGTAGCAGTATACAACCAATAAACGTCAAATTGCTAAAAACAGACTAATTTAATTAGAATTAATTGCATATTTACAATGGGATTCGCGACTAGTTTGCACTGAGTGGATCTCTCAATACTCCTCAAGTGACTTTAGAAGTTAATTAAACACCTATCTGGAAAAACGCGGCACTGACCAAGGCGGCGTTGCGACTTTGAGATCTCAATTCGAAGCGCGCTTAGCACAATGCCAAATTTATTGAACAAAGGTTTTGTTTTAGCTACACTGTAGAAATAAAGGTTATTACTACGCTGAATTTAGTTTCATGAAATACCAAATGAAGTTTAACTATTCACTGCTTTTATTGTCAGTACCGAATTAAGTTCATCATAAACAGATTAGGATAATATTAAAAAAAAAAGAGTTATACGAATATATTTGATATTATTTAGGTTCCATATCTCTTTGAACTTTCATGGCATACCCATTTACACTTTTCTAATATATACAGTTATACCCAACCCTATGTTGTTTAGTTTTTTACAAAGTCTTAGTATTCCTTTAGCAACTTTTTTTTTTCATAATACAATTACAAATTCATATATTTATTTTACGGAACCCTCCGTATGCGAGTAATACTCGCACTTGACCGTTTATTTAAGAATGAAGTCAACATTGTTTATAATTGTTAGAACGAAGAAAATGTTTTAAATTTAATCTGTCATTTTTTATCTTTGCAAATAAAAAAGGATGTTGAGTTCGAACTTTAGAGATAAATAAATTTATAGGATATTAAAAATTTATACAACTGGTAGAAACTTGCATATAAGTGTTACTACTTTAACATTTTATCACTCTTTTGGGAACATATTATTGAAATATCTAATCGTGAATACGTTTAAGAGATTCGACATGAAAAATATTTTGTATAAATTATGGGGGAAAATATATGAATTTCTATTTAAAATCTCATAATGTAAAAAAATATTATTATTATTATAGATCTGCACTTTAAATATAAAATGTAAATACAAATAAATTTAATAAAAATAATTTAACAAAAAAAAAATTCTAGACATAAATTAGTCTGAACTGCACTAGTTAAACTGCAGAAAAAATATAATATTCATAACAATTTTGAAAATGTAAATGTAATTTGTTAGGAAAATATCAAAAATTTCAAAGTTGTGGGTTTTTTAATTCAGTGTAAAACTTGTAAAATATCAAAAATATAATATTAAATTAAAAAGTAAAAATGGTACAAGTTGAGTTCGAACCCGCCATCTACGGTATAGCGTACTCGCAATTTACCCCGTCGCTATCCAGCCCACGTTTAAAAGAAGCAAATTAATCAGTATTTGAAACGTATGTAGAACTTTGACCTCCATATTTTATATTGCTGATGAATTAATCACAAATAATATATTATAACAGAACTGTCAACATTCATTTTTATGGAAAATCTATAATAAAAATATATAATAACTAACTTTTTCTGTAGTAAAAAACTTAAAAAATTAAACACTGAATTTCACTTTATTACTTTTTTCAGTTGCCAAATCGATTAACTCCACCCGTCACATAAAAATTGTAACATTACTGACGATTACGTTTTGGCTGTATCTGTATTTATGCATTCTACAATATATTTTTGGATTTATATTATAAAGGGAATTATTTTCCGACTATAGATTGTAGTTGCCGAAATTTAGATTCCACGTGTTCTGTGTGTTTTACAATTTGTTTATCATCATGTAATCTGTGTGTACTAATTAAACAGTGAATTATTGTTTCAGTATTCTGAATGTGTTCTATTGACCACGGTATGAAAACTGATCACTTTCCGAGTTTTGAGAATGCTTATATAATTAGATCAGGCTGCAGCATTTTTGCACGTCGTACGTTTTTGGAAGCTTGGTACACGAGAACTGCTAATTCAGCAATTAACGAGCCTGCATCTCTACCAATAGAATATTCAGTTTTGGGAACAGATGTCATAAGTTCCCACGGTCGCCATTTTGGAATTCTTCTTGGCGTGAAAACCCCTTTTCGCCAAGTAGTAAATGTCGCCAACCACCGGTTTATATGCATGTTTGGCTTAACGAAAATAAAATGTAAATAATAAAAAAATTCGATAAACTGGCAATCAGTAATCGTTGTATGAGCACTTCGCGCACATTTACCGAAAAAAAAACATCGCCGAATTCAGCATTTCTCGCGGTATAGCATTCTCAAAATTCAGCAGTTCTCGTTTTGTAGCAATTTCAAAATGTAAAAACTCTTAAAGCAGCAAAATATACATAAAATTATCAACATACCTTAACAGACATCTGCTTTCTTGAAACCTCCAGCACGAAATATCTCTCATAACATCGCCGTCATTTTCCAAAATAGGCTTAATACGCATTGACACGCTATAAACAAACCTCCCTTTCTTGTCAAAATTTCCTCATATTTCTTAATTACTTCAGCAACAGCGTTTAAACGGACTACAGAAACTATAGTCAATGAAATACATCCAATAAATTTAACATAAAAATAAAAAGACAACGATAGAACACGATATCAAAATACATCCACAAAATTCTAAGCTTCTCAGGGGTTGCCAGAACACGACACGTCAGAACACACACATCACCGTCACACGGGGTTTACATATCGAGTTTGTCATATCCGTAAACACCGCCAACTCGCCAACAAAAAATCGCCAAACAATTCAAAACAACAACGGCTGAGGGAAGAGCTGACGGCATCTAACAAGGAAGGTCTCCATACTGGGCATACTCAGAATATTTTGAAGAAAAAAATACTAATTAAACTGCTTATGTATGTAATAAAGGATCAGTCAAATTTAGGAATTACAATAGAAAGTCTGTAAAAAAATAAAATACTTTCGAGTATTTGGCGCGAAAAGACGAAAGCGTCACGCTATTTGTCGTGCAATACTTTTCCTCGCCAAAAGCAAACGATTATAGTGCACCTGGAAATTGATTGTTAATTGATTTTTAGAATGCGTGTAAATAGTATTTAATGAATTTAAACTTAAACAATGAGATAGTTTTATAAATACATTTTTTCGTATTACATATTTATGCTGCTCGTTATTTAATTTTGTTACTTTAAAAACAATTTCCTATATAAAAAATACTTTTATATATTTAAGCGTATTCCAAAATAAAAGCAAGATTCATTTACCAATTATTCATTTCAACGAATTCGTCGTTTCCATAGCAACAGAATTGAATCAACAGTGCTCAATTGGACTTAATTTTGAGACATTGAAACAATTTTAATTTATTTTAATTTTGTTTTAATTCATAAAATTTGATATTTAACTGTCATTATAAATATATATATGACAAAACTATAGTTAAATCAATCTAAAACTGACAAAACTAAAGTCATTTACATTAAATTTATTTAAACCAGTTCAACATGAAACATTTTTATGTTCAAGAGTATTCCGCATAAAAAAGTATTTTTCGAAATTTCATTTCATCGCCAACCGATGATAAATCGCCAAATAAAAGAAATTTTTATTATTTTTTTACGAACGTTCTATCGCGGTTCCGTCAAAAAAAAATTATAAACATATATATCCACATGAGAAGAACACTCTTTATTTCTCTGTATTTTTTTTCAGATTTTTCTGAATATGCCCGTATGGAAACCTTCCTTGTAAGACCAGTTTTGTTTTAACTATAATTTTTTGGCAAGTTGATGTAATGTTTTTCTACTTGTTGAAATTTGAAATCGATTATGATTTTACGTTAGGAATTAGCTGATGAGGGATTCAGAATGAATCCGAAACGACCTTTTATATTGTTTTTAGTGTTTTTATCTTGTAATATAATGTAATGTCTGTTATTTTTAAAAGTTTTTATATATATGAAATATTTTTTATTTATACGCATATTCGAGAGGCCTAATAATACAGATAAAAACAAAGGTTCTAAACAAATTTTTAAAAAAATCTCAAGTTTGCTAGATGTTTCAAATAAATAATCTATTTAGAAATGTAAAAATAAAATATTATTTTCACTAGAAATGAATTTTCCACTTTTTAACACGTGTTAATAATGAGTAATTCATAAAGTTAATAGAAAATGTTAATAAAAAGAACTTTAGATATTTTGTTGTTGCTGTTGTTGTTCATTTTTTATTCATATATTTTGCGCTGTTTCGTAGTTTTATCTTTAACAATTATTTTTTTTTAATCTTCAACTGATTCTTCTTGAATATTGTGATATATGTATTAAATGCCTCTTAATTACTAGCTTTGACGCCATAATTTTAAAAGTACTACTAAGAAATTTTCTTTCGAATGTGTGAAACAAAATAATAGCGTAACGCATATCAATTACATTATTATAAAACTAAATTTTTGAAGTGAAAACTTCTTTAGGCGCGTTGAGTTTTTTTTTAGATGGAGAAAAACACTGATTTGGAGACACTGTTACGTAACCGACATGCTAGCATTTTGGCAATTAGACACTAGCGCGCCAAGCGGTGAATGACAGGAACTTTTCCCTCTTCAGCTCAATCTGCAAAAGAACAACGAAGCTAAAACTCACTTTTTCTCCCGGCATTCACACAGAAACACATACACACACACATTATCAGTTTTCAAAAACTTCTTTAGGCGCGTTGAGCTTTTTTTGAGATGGAGAAAAACCACTGATTTGGAGACACTGTTACGTAACCGACATGATAGCATTTTGGCACATAGACACTAGCGTGCCAAGCGTAATATAATTGTGGTATTGTATTCATTAATAAAAATACTTTTGGATAGTATTGAATTGGAGTATGGATTTCAATATTTGGATAGTATTGAATTGTAATGGTTGCCGTTTATATTTTACCGGATAAATCTTTAAATGCAATACGAGGATTTTTGTACGAAAATTTGTTTATTTATATTAACATGTATAATTTAATAATATAATTTAATATAATAATATATATTACAAATTATTAATGGTTACTTATATGTAATTTATAGTTAAATTATATTACTATGAAAATTGTAATAGAATTTTGGTAGTAATAGTTTATAATAATGAATAAAAAAACACTACATTTAAAAGTATTTCCTGCACGATAAAACATTTCCCGACGATTAAAAAAATACACACGTAATTGTTGAAGTTTTCACTTCTATTGGCACTCCCGGAGTGCCACTGTTTTTTTTTAAACGTAAAACTTAATTTTTATATCTAGTAAATCCGTATTTAATTATTATATCTACATTTTAGATTATCCGCAATTTTTTTTTTATCAAAAACGCACATTTTTGATTTGCCTTTCACTTTTAGAAAGTTTCTGCGACATTTCAGAGAAGCATCACTTTTTAGTCCCGATATGCTTCTTCTTTCAGCCAGCAATTACAATGTCGTCTGTAAACAATGAAGTTCCGTTACATAAGCCAGTCGTAAAGTGAAGCAAATGTAACATTGTACGGGATAATATCTACGGCATTTTTTTTTAACTTATAAGCATCGCACATTTTCAATTTTTATACCATCATATAGGGGAAAAAAGTACTTTTACATGCAATTTGTTTAAAAACTGCATCTCAATTTATTTTTGAGATTTTTATTTTTATTTATTTATTTATTTATTTATTTTTTTGTAGATTTTAACAAAAATTTTTAATGTTTCAACTGAAGTACTCCATTTCTTTAGAAAGTAAACGAAAAATAGTTGGAAAATAATAGACTATATCATCTTTTTGTTGCCATTTTTCCATAATAACTGAAAAAAATTAATAAAAATGCGTGCTATTTTGAAAAAATATAAATGAATAATTTCTGATAAAACATGGAGCTATTATAAACTAAATTTAACTTTAATTATCTATATTAATGTCACAAACGAATGAATACATGTGTATCATTCGACAGCCGATTTTTTTTTTTTTTTTTTTTTTTTTTTTTTTGCGGAGATTCCTGAATGACGACATCACTTTTGCTGGAATTGTGTATTATTCTGCGATAGGGGATTATTCTTATGCATACTTTTCTGTAGATGTTGTATAATCCTGGATTGTAAATGTTGAATTCTTCAGCGAATGCGAATGACATCATTTTATGTAAAATAAAAGTGCGTGTTTTAAGTCTTAAAACTGAAAATAAGGCTTGTGCTATATATATTTATATACAGACTTTGTTTTCATCGGGGGCAACACTACGTTCTGAAAAAGCATGATTCCAGTTTTCTAGTTAGCCCCCGGTATGCTATTTCTTTCTCCCAGCTTATTATCTGTCGTCTTCAAAAAATAACGTTACGTTGTATAAGCCAACAGTAAAACAAAGCAGATGCATCATTGTACGAGTAAATTTTCTATAGCAATTTTTTAAACTTCTAAGCATCGCATATTTTCAATTTTTATACCGTCGTATTGGGGAAAAAAAGTACTTTTAACTGCAATTTGTTTAAAAACTGTATCTCCATTTATTTTTGAAATATTAATTTTTTTTTGTGCAGTTTTTAGAGTCATTTGCTTAATATTGGAAACGGAAGTACTCCATTTCTGTAGAAAGTAAAGGGAAAATAGTTCTAAAATAGTAATTATATATTTTTGTTGCCATTTTCTCATAACAACAAAAAGGAAATATAATTAAATACGTGCTATTTTGGAAAAATATAAACGAACGATTTTTGTTAAAACATGGAAATATTATAAACTATATTTAATTTTAAGTATCTATATTAATGTTACAAACAAATGAAGGCCTATGAATAATTTAAATAGCCGTTTTTTGTCGAGTTTCTTTAATGCGAGTATCTTTTTGCTGCATTTGTGTATTATTTTGCGATAGTGTCAACCTATGCATGCTTTACTGTAGATGTTTAAGAGTGGATCGTAAATGTGGAATTCTTAAGAGGATGCGAATGACGTCATTTTACATAAATTAAAATCACGTGTTTTAAGTCTTAAAACTGAGCTACACTAGAGTCCCGATTATTCGAGTCCCGCTTAACCGAGTTTCCGCTTTAACCAAGTTATTTTCTTCTGGTGGACTGATGGCCTCTATTATTATGAAACAGCCATTATAAATGAAGTGTTAGGTGAAGATGAAAGAGCAGTTGTAGAAAGTTAGAACTCTGATTTTCTGGTCTGAATGAGGGAAAAAATGGCTATTTTTTCATCATTATTATTATGGCCATTTTTTTTTCTCATTCTGACCAGAAAATCAGAGTTCTAACTTTTTACGACTGCTCTTTCCTCTTCAGCTAACACTAACGTTAAATAACGTTTCTATTTTTTTAATCCTAAATACAACAAGAAAGAAGAAATCATGCGTCAAGCATAAATTATGGAACACTTTCTAACACATTCCGAACACTGTAACAGAACTGCACAGTTTCCATGTTAAAATATTATGTCTAATTCAATTAGATGGAAACGCATAACACATTTCAAAACCCGATTTCAACAGTTCCCATCTACAATCGGGAAATTATCCGAATTCTTTGATCAGCCCTGTATGTGTATATATTGTATTGCCCTATCGTATAGTAGTCAACTTGTAGTGAAATCCAGTGATTTATATCAATTTCAATACATTTGCAATAGCGTATTGTCATTAAAATACACAGCAAACGATTTCTCCCCATTGACTATAATGTCACGGAATTCATTTGAGTGCCCTGTAAATGAAATATTAATCCCACATACTTCATATACGATACCAAACTTTCCTTGGTGATCCTAAATAACGTTTTATAATTGCATGAAAATCCGAGTATATTTATTAGGGAGATAGAGCGTGGACAGACAGCCAGACGGACAGACAAACCGAATGCACAAACACTTTTAAACTTTGTAGAAAGTATTTAAAAACATTGCCAAGGTTCAATGCTTAGATGAGTTAAAAAATTGATAATGGTTATTTAGCTCACTTTTTACGTTTAAAGTGGCCGCATTTGCCTATGTTTGAAAAGTGTTAAACAGGCCTATTTTCTCCTCTACATTACTAACGTTTCCACATCTACAGTGGCGGTCAAAAGTTTCCGGCCAGCATAAATTTTTTGGTTAATTTGTAAGTATACCCATACGAAGAGGAATCTCGAAGTGATACTTATACACTTTATTGAGATAACAGTTAAGAACTTATTTCTGGGATAAAAAATAAATATCAATAAACTTAATTGACAAAATTAATTGCAAAAGAAAACGCATGTTCTCAAAAGTTCCGGCCACCTTGGAAAGTTTGAAAAAACAATGGTGTTATAACATAAAATAACAGTGATCAACAACATTTACAATTAGTATTTTGTAATCATACATTTAGCAATAAGTACTGCGCCACAGATACGTGGCATCGATTCAATGAACAGTTGTAGATCGTCAATGTTAAGTTTTTTCCACGGTTCTTGCCATTTTTGTGAAAATGCTGCTGAATTGGAATATTTATAATTCCACACACGTTTTCAAGTTAGTTTTAAAGATTTTCTATTGGATTCAGATCGGATGATTGGGCTGCCCATTTCAAAAGCGGAATTTTTTGTGTGCAAAAGCCACTGCTTGACGAGCTAGCATGTATACTTTTGGTCGTTATCATGATGAAACAAATAGTTGCGTCTACAATTTTTCCTCCAACAAGTTAGCAAATGATCTTGCAAGATTTCCTTATGCATTGTACTATTCATCTTGCCACGGATTTCAAATAACGGACAGGCACATTTTCCAGAAAATGCTCCCCACAGCACAACGTGTCCTCCGCCATGCTTCATTGTAGGAATAACATATTTCGAATCTTAACTTTTGTTTTTAGGTCGTCGGTTGTAGTTTATCTTATCAATCCCAAAAAGATTGAACGTCGATTCATCGGAAAATAGTATTTTTTTTTTTCAGTTTTCACTTGATCAGTCTTTTTATTTCTTGGCAAACGCCAGTTGGGCCCTCTTATTTTTTTTTTTTTTTTTTACTTATGAAAGATTTTTTAACACTGTTCAACTGTATCGACTGTTCCATAAAGTCCTACGTCACGTAAACGTCTTGACACAGACTTATTTCAGCAACAGACTTAAATAACAGCAACATTTTAACACCTTAAATCTCGGGGAATTGCAGCGGCATTTTTATGCGGGTCATCAACTGCATTTTTCCTGATAATTCTGTCAACAAGAATAGTCGTTTTTCGAGTTCCCCCGGACCATGGCAAGTTCCGAAGGCCATGACCATCTTTATATTTTTTAAAATATCGTTCACAGCAAATTTTCCGATCCACAACTTTGCCGCAATCTCACGAGAGGATTGTCCCATTAGCAACAAACAAATCACTCGTTTTGGAACAATAAATTGTTTAATTTTACATTTTTGAATTTCAAATAACATATTCACGTTGATTAATTAACAAGCAAGGCAAAAAAAAAAAAAAAAAAACACTTTATTGATAGCAAAAACTAACGGATGACGAATGGCCGGATACTTTTGCACACAAGAATTTCGAATTCCTCTCCTTTGCATCAACTATCTTCAGTATCAAATCAAAATGATCACGTGGTCAGAGGTAATTTGCTTATTCCTAACTTTTGGAGCAATTGTGCTTCTTCTTCGATGAAACGTTCTGTCAAACAAATCAAAGAATCTAACTGGCCGGAAACTTTTGACCGCCACTGCATTTTATTTTATTATTATAATGACATCTCATAGTTTGAAGCACTTATATATCAAATTGCATTACAATAAACGAATTTTTTTAATATATTTGTGATTTTGCGTTTGTGATCTTAATTATTGACAACACTGTAGGCGATATAGAAATTAATTTTTATCAGCATAAATTTAAACAAGAAGGAAAAATCATACATAGATTATGAAACGCTTTTCAACACTTCTAGAATACTATAACGGTACTTCATCTTTTAATGAGTGAAACCATCCATAGACAACAATCTATCCAGTTCTTTGCATAGCACTGTATTTGAGTTATATTATACAAACATATTTCAGATTACTAAATATAGTTCAGCTGGAAAATGCTTAACTCAATTAAAAAACAGCCGTAAGCATTTAACGCTCATACATAGTAATTCTTATAATTTCTTTTGTAAATTCCTGCATATGGCCTACAGAATTTATACACACTTTAGTACGGGGAAAAAATCAAACTTAAAAACTCATACCAAAACTGAATACGCACTTCCAGCATTTATTGCTGTTAGACACTACTGTACAATCGAATTCATTTGTGTGAGGATGTAAATGAATGATACACCCCATGTTCCACAGAAAGCATGTGTATGTGAATACTGTGCGTAACTTTAGGAATGAAGACGATTAGGTTTCTTTTTCACATTTTTTTATAACACACAGCACACAAATGTTACAAACAATCACGAACACTGAAGAACATAGAATGATGAAGTGACGTTGTGGTAATAACCCGCTGTTAGAACAAGTGACGTTCATAAAACATATTTTTGGGGAATACTCCCGCTATAAGAAACAGAATAATTGGGGATAAGACCCGCTATAACATAACGTGCCACAATGGCAGCTCAAGAACAACATACTCTATACTTGGGGATAAGACCCGCTAGAATACACAACGTGCCGCAATGGCAGATAAAGAACAACTGAACTGGGTCACATGACCGCAAAGCTGCGGAGCTCGTTCGGCATGCGCACAAGGTCCGAACATGCCGCCCCGCGTTGCAATGTGCGTAGCACATTCAAAATATTAAAAATACACTATAAATACAAGAACTAAATAAAATACCAATACCATAAAATAATATTACAATACAAATACAATAAGGATAAGTTGGAATAACAAGAACTATACAATACAATAAAGTGCAATTCTAGGTTAAACAAAAGTTAAGCTATTTTCTAAAAATAGTTCTATATTGTCCTTAAGAAAAATTTAATGTAGAAAAACATGTAAATCTTAGGTGCACTTTAAAATAAGTATACACATTACATTTCATTAATGGGCAAGACACACAATCTAGATATGGATCTAAGAAAGATATTCGAGGCTGTTTTTACCTTTGCAACCCTAACATTACCATCCTTTCCTGGTATAACCTCTAAGATTCGCCCTAGCATCCACTTACAGGGAGGTAAATTGTCCTCCTTTATGACAACCTAGTTTGATGTTTTCCCCTTTTACCTGCCATTTTGAACGATTTTGGAGATGACTCAAGTAATTTAATTGCCTATTTCTCCAAATTAATTGGACGAATTTAGTGATTCTCTGCCACCTAGATAATCTCGATTCTGTGATATCAATCAACTGAGGTTCTGGAATGGCATCGATAGGCCGACCAATTAGGAAATGGCCTGGTGTCAATGCATTAAATCATTTATATCGGTCGATAACGGAGTTAAGGGACGCGATATTAGTACCCCTTCGATTTGGGTGGTGACTGTTTGGAATTCTTCCATAGTCAATCTAGCACCCTTTAAAGTCCGTTTAAGATAATACTTGAAAGATTTTACACCAGCCTCCCATAAACCACCGAAGTTGGGAGATCTAGGAGGAATGAACTTCCATTCAATAGCTTCTGAAGTAAGGTAATTAGCTAATTTTTCATTCGGTCTACGAACTAACTCATAAAGTTTGTGTAATTCTGATTTAGCACCCCTAAAATTCGTAGCATTGTCTGTCATAATAGAAGCGCATTTTCCTCGCCTTGAAACAAAGCGTTTAAGTGCGGCGATAAACGCATCAGATGTTAGATCCGTTACTATTTCTAAATGAATAGCCTTTGTTACTAAGCAAACGAAAATCGCGACATAAACCTTATGAAAAATCCCATTTCTTTGATTTTTATATTTAATCTCAAAAGGGCCGCAAAAATCGGCTCCTGTATGGTTAAACGTAAAATTTGGATTTACTCTTTCCGATGGGAGGTCACCCATGATTTGTTTAGCAGTAACTGGGTTGTTCCTAAAACAGACAACGCAATCATGCACTACTTTTCGCGCTAAAGTTTTTCCACTTACAGGCCAAAACCGCATACGTACGTAATGGATTAAAGTTTGGGGACCAATATGAAAATACTTCCTGTGAAAATGCTCAAATATGAGTTTTGTGAGCTTATGGCCTTTCGGCAAAATGATTTGATGCTTCTTATCAAAGTTTAAATCTGAATTTTCCAACCTACCGCCAACTCTTAAGATATTATCTTGATCCAAAAAGGGGGATAAACATTTAATTTTACTGGGAGGGGGAACCCTTGATTCCCGTTTTAAACCCTTAATCTCTTCCTGAAATTCTGCATTTTGTACTAATCTAATTAAAGAAACTTCTGAATTTTTTATTTCTGGGGTTGTGAGGCTGCCTCTGCGCCGGTCTGCTAACTTGCATTTGCAATTGTGAAAAAACCTATAAACAAATGCCAGTATGCGAAGAATACCATAGTATTTACCACTTATGTTGAGAAAAAAATTTACTTCTTCAGGATTCCTGAAAAGAGAAAGAGAACTATTAGAATTAAAATCATTACAGTTATTTTTATATTTTGATTTAGTCTCGGGAAAGTAATCTGTTTCTGGCACAGAAATAGTTTCTTGCTCAGTCACTAAGTCATCAGCTGCTAGGAATTTTGGTCCCCTAAACCACATTGGATTCTCTACAAGGGAATTAACACTCGCACCTCTGGTCAAGAGATCGGCAGGATTGTCCTTGCTAGAGCAGTGATACCAAGAGTTCGAATCTGAAAGTTCATTAATCTCTATGACACGGTTTGCCACAAACTGCTTCCATCGCTTTGATGATCCCTTGATCCAGAAAAAGGTTATTTTGGAATCCGTCCAATAGTACACTTTCGATGTGATTTTTTGATCTAGGATGGGTTTTACTTTATTGGTCAGTCTTGCACTTAGTAAGGCTCCGAGAAGTTCTAGCCGAGGCAGAGTTATGTCTTTTATCGGTGCAACACGACTCTTCGAGGTCACGAGATTGACTTCCACTCCACTCTCTCTTTTTATTCTCAGATAAATTGCAGAGCCATACGCTATTTTACTAGCATCAGGCGTGTATTTCTACAGCGATTACTTGATTCAAGCAACCAAGAATTTTCCTCGGAATTTTTAATTCTGCTAAATTTGGAAGTTCTTCGAACCACTTTAACCATTTTTCGTGCACATTAGTTGGTAACTGTTCATCCCATGCTGTCTTCTTTAGCCATAGTTCTTGGAACAGGCATTTTATTCTAATGGTGAATGGCGTCAGCATGCCTAACGGATCGAAGATTTTACCAACTGCTTGCAATAGTAGATGTTTTGACCTTTTTTGCGATGACAAGAATTCTATTAAACTTTTGACTTCGAATGTCAGACAATCTTCTTCTGTTTTCCAGGACATTCCTAATACCTTGCTTAGATTGCTTCCTAGGCTTATTGCAGCATGTTCTGCTTGAATATTTAAACCTTCCTTTTGCCAGCACTTCAGTAACGCTTCATCATTGGTTATCCATTTTCGAAGAATCATTCCTGCTTCAGACATTATTTTGTTAGCATTCAGGGAAACATCAAGAGCTTCTTGCAGCGTATCTTCGCCAGATATAAAATCGTCCACATAAATATATTTATCGAGTAGGTGAACAGTTCTTGGGTGTAGGTTCATAAACCGCTTGATGTGCTCCTTTATTGTAGCAGATAGGAGGAATGGAGAGGCATTGACTCCAAAAATAACACGTTTGAATCTGAAGACCTTGAAAGATTTTAAACCATCATCATACCACAGAAAACGGACAGAATCCCGATCTTTTTCAGCGAGTGAGATTTGAAGGAACGCCTTCTCGATATCAGAAGAAAGGGCAATTTCGTATAATCTAAAGTGGATTAAAATATCAAATAGAAGTGGATTTAAGTTGGTGCCGGGCCATAAACAATCATTAAGGGACAAATCATTGTTATCATGAGAGCTGGCATCGAAGACGATTCGGACCTTTGTAGTAAGTTTATCTTCTTTACAGAGCGCATGATAGGGCAAATAATAAACTGCCCTGTCTAAAACAGGTTCATTTTCTTGCACCTGCTCTATAATTCCTTGCTTTAAATATTCCGTGATTATTTCAGAATATTGTCGAAAAAGCTCTGGGTTTCGATAAAATTTTCTTTTTAGACCTTCCAAACGCTGTTTCGCAACATTAAAATTATCGTTTAAATCCTTCCAGTCTTTTTTCCACGGTAACTGAACTTCATAACGATCGCCTACAAATTTGACAGTTTTATCGAATATTTGTTGTGCTTGATCAGTTACCGATATTTTCGGATCATCATGTTTAATGCCTATAGACTCAAGCTCCCAAAATTGTTTAAAATTATCATTTATTTCATCGAAATCTCTAACGAAATTGCACATAGTAATATTGTTTGTTTGCGTGTTCTCCTCTAGCGCCCCAGTTGGGATCCATCCAAAAACAGTGTCTTGCAGAAAAAGTTTATCATTTATCTTAACTGAATTATGCTTAAAAATTCTATAAAATAATTCAGCGCCAACCAATGCGTGAATTTTTCCCGGTTTGAAAAATGTGGGGTCTGCCAATTCCACAATATTCGGTAAATTAATGTCCGATACATTTAATTGCTTTGATGGAATTACATCCGTGATTTTGGGAACAATTAAGAAATCTATATTCTCCCTGAAAGAGCCATCTTCGTTTGTAATTACACTCGAAATTTTATTTTTTACATTATAAGTATAACCGTTTAATCCTGTAACGGGTACATTAATTATCCTTTTTTTTAATTTCAGCATGTCAGCGCAATCCTTAGTTAAAATATTGACATTGCTAGCATTATCCAAAATTACTCTAAACTTTCGTTTATTTCCGAAATTATCTTCTATAAAAACAAAGCATGTACTCAATAAAATTGATTTTCTTTCTTTACTTATATTATTCAAGGTCTTTAAAGATTCATTATTTACCGAAATGTTTTTCGTTTCTCTATTTACCGCACCTGCAAGAGGGGAGGAAATTTGGGGGGAAGCCAATTCATTTTTGGATTTATTTTCTTTATCTCGATGAAGCGATGAGCTGTGTCGCAATCCACAGGTATTACAATTATATTTTGAAATGCAAGAATTTACGAAATGAGAATTATTCAAACAATTGGTACACAGTTTATTTTTCTTCACAAAATCGTATCGTTCAGAAACATTCATTTTTAGAAACTGAGAACATTTGTTCAAATTATGAAAAGCCAATTTACACAGAATACAAGTTTTTCCATTCGATTTATCATTCGAATTTAGCATGAAATTTTTTTGTTTGTTCGAAAGAGGAATGTTTTTGTTTAAGGGTTTTGAAGCAGAGTATCTATTTACGCTTTCTAACGTAGAACTTCGGTTTTCCAAAAATGACATTAATTCATTAAATTGCGGGTATTCTGATTTTTTAATCGAATATTCAAATAATTTTCGAGATTCCTTATCTACCTTTTGCAATATAATATTGATAAGGATAGCATCAGACAGATTGTTTTGTTCATATTGTAATACTTTTAAGGCCCTCAAATTTTTATTTACACAATCAATAAAGGATCTCAATTCTTTAGAAGACTCGTAATGTATTTTTTCATAATTAATTATGGCTGATAAATGAGTGTCAATGAGCAAACGTTGATTTTCGAATCTTTCAGTAAGTGCTGTAAACAATGACTCAAAGGAATCGTCTGGACTCTCTAGTTGTTTTGCTTCATTTTTTAGCGATGCTCGCAAATAAAACAGCTTCTGAGCGTCATTTAACTGGGCATTATTGATAATTAAATTTGTAAATTGTACTTTAAAGATTGACCACTCTTCATATTTACCATTGAATGTTGGTAGTGGGATTTCAGGTAACTTAACTTTAATATTATTCAAACTTATAGATTCAATACTTTCAGCATGCACATTTATTTCAGAAACTTTAAGATTTTTAAGAAATATGTTGAGACTTGCCTCAAGTTTCTCGAGACGATCTTCGAGTTCATCTAACTCGTTTTCGATTTCTGGTAAGTCCTTAATATCAGGGATATCATAATATTTATCCCGTATTTCCGATACTTTTGCTTGAAGCTCAGGTAATTTTCGAATCTTTATTTCGAGCTCGGTACTCGAGTAATTAATTTCGTCTGTATTATCTTTTACGAAATTTTCTAATTTCGTTATAGCCCCTTTTAGAGCACCTTTTGTTCTATTTAATTTTTCCATAGCAGCTATTTCGCTGCGAAATCGACGGACCACAAAAATTGTATGTGAATACTGTGCGTAACTTTAGGAATGAAGGCGATTAGGTTCCTTTTTCACATTTTTTATAACACACAGCACACAAATGTTACAAACAATCACGAACACTGAAGAAGATAGAATGATGAAGTGACGTTGGGGTAATAACCCGCTGTTAGAACAAGTGACGTTCATAAAACATATTTTTGGGGAATACTCCCGCTATGAGAAACAGAATAATTGGGGATAAGACCCGCTATAACATAACGTGCCACAATGGCAGCTCAAGAACAACATACCCTATACTTGGGGATAAGACCCGCTAGAATACACAACGTGCCGCAATGGCAGCTAAAGAACAACTGAACTGGGTCACATGACCGCAAAGCTGCGGAGCTCGTTCGGCACGCGCACAAGGTCCGAACAGCATGTTTTACTCATAGTACGTCTCACAAAGGAATAATAATATTATTATGCTGGAAATAGTATAACATCTTTAAAAAAACGTAAACGATATTTCACCACAGACCGTAATGTAACTGGACTCTTTTGAGTGCCCCTGAGTGTTAAAGACTTAGTTATCAATAGCAAACATGCCATAGTTATCCTCAATGATATACAGGGGTAGGACAAAACAATATGAACATTTGTGAAAAAATAGCACTCGAAAGAAACCTTTCGTATACTCCTACCCTCTAGCGCTGAAGGGTGCCACCTACCGGATGAGAAAGTAAACACATCAGTCTGCTACTAGCAGTCGAAGCATAGAAGTCGGATGCAAAATATATTTCTGTGTTAAAATTGCGTTGTGGCTGAGCTCTCTGATTTCGAAAGTGGCATGATTGTTCGGGCCCGTCTTGTTGGAGCCTCTGTAACTATAACGGCAACCCTTCTAGGTGTTGGGGAAAATACAGTATCGACTGTAATGTCAGCATATTTGAAACACGGAAAAACATCTTTTAAAAAGCACAACAGTGGTCGAAAGTCGAAGCTGAATGACAGAGACAGAAGGCTTTTGAAGCGGATTGTGGCAAACAACAGTATCCCAGATAACATCTGAGATGAACACACATCTACAGGAGGCAATTACATCAAAACTATCCGGCGTGAACTGCAAATATCTCTTTCTTCTTTATTTTCACAGAGAAAAAATTCTCTTTTCACAGGCGTTCCAACCCCTGTATATCAATTATATGAAAATCTGAGTATATTTATGATAGAGCGCAGGCAGACGGCAAACAGACAGACTAAATTAATTCATAAACAATTTCAACTGCGTTGGAGTTTGTAGAAAAAAAAAAACTTTAGTAGATGAGCGCTATTTATATATATATTTATTAAAGATGATAAACAAACACGAATGAAGAAATTTGTGATATATTTTCCTAAACATTTATTTTGGGTTCTGAGTAAATAATTTATATCGATTTCTTCTCAGCGAAACTATTAGATGCAAAGAAAGTAGTTCTCAATTGTTAAATGTTTTTATAGCAGCTTTCCAGGCAAGGAAATAGATTAATGTAGTGACAGAATTTCGCAATGTCGCCTAAGAGAATAGATTTAGAAAGAATGTTAACGAAGAGAGGGATAAATCCTTACTCACGCTGTCATTTTATTAAACTAGCAGATCAAAACCGGCTTCCAGGGTTACAAAATAGAGGTGAAAACCATATATATGTTTTTAATTAAAAACTCTAATACATTTCTTACATTTAATATATATTTTTTTAGATTTGTCACTAACATTACCAAAAATCATTTTTATATGTTAGTAATAATGTATTGAAATGAAATTTTAAAATTTATTAAAAGCGATGCTTTCGTATTGACATCGTGCCAATTTAACGTCGTGAATTAACAGTCGTAGAAATCGCCAAAGGTCGCTAGCCTTTCTTCGGGTTTCGTTCATCTGACGAAACTCTATTCGTCTCATTCCTATGTCTGTCTTTCTGTCTGTCTGTCATAAAGCTCGTTCTCAGAAACTATATATGTTGGAGACTTGAAATTTTGTGTACTTATAGCTGAACATATCAAACTACAAATCATAAAATTTTGAAAAAGTCTTACATTTACCACCTCTGGGCTCTAACTTGTGTATTTTAATGCTTTTTTTTCCTAATTAAGTTGGAGACCTGAAATTTTGCATTCTTATAGCAAAACGTATACGATTACGCGAAAAATCATAAAATATTTTTAAAAATCATATTTTTTACAGCTCCGGGCATCCCCCTTTTCACCCGGGGGTACTTTTCTAACTTTTGCCGACACATCTCACGTGATATATCATTGAACAGCGCTTTGGCCACTCTTTCATAATATGCACCATAGCCTTAGATATTTTAGTTCCGTTTGTTACCGTCAGGGAACGCCTACCTATGAGCGAGTGCTATGAGCCCGATCGCCTCGACTAATCTACGGATAGATTGTAAAACGGAGTTTCTTCCGGAGAGTTTACAAAATAGTGCACCCCCTGGTTTCGAAATGTGTAACTAACAGATTTTTCAAAAGGATAAGGTGTTTTGAAAGGAATATTAAACGAAACCCTCTGTGCGATCTGTGATCACACTTACCCACTTGTTTTTTACTCTCATAATTTCAGTGGGTCGTTTATATGTCTTAAATTTGTGTTTTATTTATGAATTGATGTTTAAATGGATAGAAGTTTTTATGGACGAAAGTATAAGTTTCATTATGGAATATAAATCAGAAATAAATTCTGAACTTTTTTACTTTTATTAATTTAAGTTATAGGTGCAGATTCACGGTCGCCAGTCACCAGGTGTCGACTAAACGTTTGCTGTGGCCACTAACTTTCGGTGTCTCAGTCGCCATGTGCTTTTTTAAGATAATTTTTCTTATAGAAAAACAAATGTTTGAAGTGTATTTTGATTTTTTTGGTGCAAAATAATCTCAATCATTCATTTTTTATATACAACAAATGTATAACAAGCATTGTATGTATGGCAAAATCAAAATGAGAAATATTGTTTTGCTGATATTCACCACTATCATAATTGCTTAGCTACATATATTTTTTAAACCGCCCAACTTTATCTCCTATCTGTACATAGTTTAAAATGTATATTATTCTTACTTAAACTTCAAAATTTGAAGTATTTTATGATTAAATTAAATGTATACATTTGATGTAATTTTTTTCTCTGTTTTGTTGTGTATGCCTGTATATTAAATAAGTTATTTTTCACTTTGAATTCCTGTTTTTTTAGCCCCCCCCCCTCTCCCCCAATATAAACGCTATTGTTTTTATGCGTTCATTTGAAAATGTGGCCACTGGGTTTTTTTAGGTTTAGGAGTCGCTCCTCCAAGATTTTGGGAATATGCACCTATAATTTAAGTAATAATTTAAGTAAGACACTAATAATCAAACTTATTTCTCTTTTGTAATCGTCTGTCTGCAAGTGAGAGAAATTCATTTTAAAAAATCATGCTTGAAAATTATTTAAAAAACAATAAAAACAGAGTAAATCCCGATACAGTTTTCAAAGAAATTGCGATAGGATTTTCAAACAAATTGCATTTGAAAGTTTTTTTTTTCTCTAATTCGACGGAGTAAAATTTGGAAATGTGCGATATCTAAAAATTAAAAAAATCGCAGTAAAAATAATTAAAAGTTAAATCTGATCGTCTACTGTTGCCATTCTCAAAATAACGTGAGCGTTACTCACAGATACTTTTGTCCTTTATAATATAGACACATAATATATAGTTATATGCTTAATATCATTTAATTAAAAATAATTACGTTTAATACGAAATATTTATGTGCATTATGTATAAATCTGTGATAAAAATAAATGTTTATTTTTTAGTATCATAAATTAATACTTAACAATTTCAGATACCTTTGGGTAAATAAACATAGATGAAGCATAAAAAGCGAACTCTTTCATTATGTAACTGCGCCATTTAAAATAAATTAGTAATATGATTATTTTTTATGCTTAATGTTAACGTAAATTCAAATTATGTTACGTAAAATTATCCAATTATAAATGCTTTTTAAACAATTAGCATAACTATTAATATCGTATTAATTTTAGATGCGTTGAAGTAAATAAAAGAAACATAAAAGGGCTTGAAGCTGTTAAAGATTTATTAATGATTTTCAGTTATGTTAAAAGAAAAGAGTTGTATTTGATTTTCATGGCAAAAAGTTTTCTGTTACACAAAATCTGATTTTTAAGTTTTTCAAAGCTAATAGTATCAGAAACTATGTAACATATTAAGCTATTTTTATTTTTATTTTACAGCGATTAGCTTCCCTTTCTACTACAGTTAAAAATAATATTAGCTTATGTTTAATTTTAACAGCTTATGTTATAAAATTAACGGATTTTAGAAACAATAACTTTTTTCTAATTAATATTTAAAACGCATTAAGTCTAATTCGCCAATTTCACCTTAAGAAAAATATAGCTTTAGAAATATGGATTTAGCAAACGTTCGAATAATGCCATTAGTTGTTGAAAAAGATTGGTATATGAAAATTTCCAGGACTAAATTTATTTTAAAATACGGGGATGGATCATAAAAAACGTTACAAGCAGCAACATTTGAAAGTAATTATTGTGGAGTGAATATTGTTTTTCCAGAGTGGAGGCAGATGGCGCTAGTTGTCTTAGAATGCTGGTGCGAGTAGGTAGGGTAAATTCGGAAAAGTGTCAGAGCGACTGATATCGCAAGACGTTTACAAAAGTGGCTCGCTGCTGCCACTTTGTCAAGGTTACGTGCAGCCATCCAAAACAAACACAGTGATGGCATCATCCTCCTGCAAAACAACATCAACCCCATACAGCTTGCCAAATTCAAGAATTGCTACAAAAGTTCAAGTGAGAACTCTGGAACCGCCAACCTACCGTCCCAATCAGCCCAGATTTGATACCTACTGTGTACTTCCTGTTTCCAAAATTGAAGGAAACACTTATCAGGAACAGGGTTCTCTTCAGCCAATGATGTAAAAGCTGCTGCCGAGGAACTGGCGCAATGGTCAGTTCGTGCTTTCTACCATGCCGGGTTAAACAAATTGGTGCTGAGTGCAGATAAATGTCCAAATAAATTTGATGATTATGTGGAAACGTGTCCAGCAGGTATGTCTCTTAATTCCCTGTTGCATTTTCTGTATATTGTTAATAAATAATTTTTTATTGCCCTTGTAATCTTTTTAACACTTTCCAGCAAATTTGAAAAGTGTTTATCATTCGCTTTGTCTGTCCGTCTGGCCGTATGGCCGCCTGTCCGTCTGTCCACGCTCTAACTCCCGTAAATATACTCGAATTTTTAACAAGTGATAATTCATATTTAGGGTCACCTAACCATATTTGGTATTGCATATGAAGTATGTGGGATTAATATTTCATTTACAGGGCTACCCAAAAGAATTCCATTACATTATGGTACATGGTAGAGAAATCGTTTGCAGAGTATTTTAATAACATTGCGCTGTTTCAAATGTATTTAAACTGATATAAATCACTAAATTTCACTACGATCACTTTATAACATGGCATTCATAGCATTTTTTATTCATTTACAGGAACACACAAAAAACATCGGTTACAGAACTGTCTTTGAGTAATAATTGCTGGAATGTGCAGTTTCAAATTCGGTATGCGCTTTTAAATTTAGATAACCTTCTGCACGTTACTCGTTACATATCAATTCTATACCTGATATACAGGGCTGCACGACAGTATTCAGGCACCATTCTCGTTATCAGAGGAACTTGCTAAAGGGGAATTTTCAATTGAAGTATATGTATTTCTTAAGTGAACAAAATTTTGGAATGCATATAGTTAGTAGATACAAATCTATAAATCATATACAGAGCTGCTGAAACAGTTCAGATAATTTTCCGATTGTAGATGAGAACAGCTGAAATTAAGTTTTGAAATGTGTTATGCGTTTCCATATGGCTGAATTAGACTTAATATTATAATTTTTTAAACGGTGCAGTTTTGTTACACTATTCTGAATGTGTTGGAAAGTGTTTCATAATCTGTGCTGAACGCATGATTTTTTGTTCTTGTTTTGATCTATCCTCGTATAATATTGATGTGTTCCACGAAGTTGAAGGAACTGTTCTTAAGTCTGACGTCCCACCACGATAATTGGAGGTAACAGTCGGAATAAGAGTATGAGAATGTTCTCAAGTATTTTTAGAATGGTAATAAAACACTGTAAAAAAAGGACTAAAAAACGGAAATTGTACTGGCAATCGAGAGTCCCGTACTATTTCTGTTTTTTAACAGAAAATTTCCCTCGCAAATTACAGAAAATTTTCGTTTTTCTTGAATTTATCCGTTATATTACCGCTACATTTTCCGTTGAAACACGGAAATAGTACTGGCGTCTCAATTGCCAGTACAATTTCCATATTTTAGTCCGTTTTTTGTTACAGTGCAATGCTAGGGTTATACAAATTCATGACAGAAGAAATCCTTCTAAAAGTGATGCGTTTACAAATTGCTCGAGAAATATGGATAGATATACATAAGTGGCATGAGCATTTACAGACAATTTTCCGAGTTCATGTGGGATGAAGAAGAAAGTATAACGATTAATCTTTCGAAATAGAACTTGTGTAATGAAATGATTTCAGGATTACAGAAAACAAATAAGGTTACTTTGCCTGAATTGCTGCTGAACTGCAATATATTAAGCACATTATTAGAGTTATTTCAAATTCAATTAATCTTATTTAATAAAGAGAATATTTGACCTTTTTAAGAGAACGTTTGACCAGATAGTACAATTCCTAGCAATGACAACTATAAATTGTAAATAAAATAAAAATACGTACTTATGCAGTATAAAAAAGTAATTAAAATAAATAAATAATTGAATAAATACATTTCAGTATAATGCTTGAATTTTGATTTACTTTATTTTATTATTATATTACTGATTACTATATTATATATATATTTTTAGGTAGCTTTCATTACAAAAAGCTACCTATTGCAGCCGTTCGGAGGAAAGCGATTTCAAAAAATTTTGGTATATTTTCATCGATCATGACCCCCAGACCCCGAAACCACCCTCCGTTCAAAAGTTGATATATATATATATATATATATATATATATATCTGATCTTTGTCACACTGTAACTCTCGTATTTGTGAACCGATTTGGATGAAACTCGATGCGTACATAGTACATACAAATGTCTCGACCGAGTTCGTTGGCCAGCTTCATCCGCCACCTTGTTTCAAAATGGCGGCCATTTAAAAAATTAAAAAAAAAATAAAATTTGAAATGTGGCACCAAAAAATTTAAAATTGAAAAATATTTTTTTCTTATGTGTTTTACCTTGATACAAAGATTCCAGAGCAGTTTTTGTTTCGTCTATATCTTTAAAAATGGCTGAGTTATAGCCCTTTGAATTTCTACCGTGGCTGACATTTTGAAACGTCCTGATTTTTGTCATGCGATAACAGGCGTATTCATGAACTGATATGGATGTACCTTGGTGTGTACAAAGTACATACCAATGTCTCGACCGAGTTCGTACGCAAGCTTCCTTCACCATCTTGTTTCAAAATGGAATATTTAAAAAAAATTTAAAATGAGGTATCAAAAAATTGGAAAATGAAAAAGGTTTTTTTTATGTGTTTGACCTTGATACAAAGATTCTGGGGCAGTTTTTGTTTCGTCTATATCTTAAAAAATGGTTGAGTTATAGCACTTTGAATTTCTAGCATGGCTGACATTTTGAAACGATCAAATATTTGTCACGCGATAACCCACGTGTTTTTTAACCTATTTGGACGTAAGAAGGCATGTGGATAGTATATAGTAATGTCTCGACCAAGTTCACTGCCCAGCTTCATCCGCCATCTTGTTTCAAAATGGCGGCCATTAAATTAAAAGAATTATATTTAAAGTGAGGTGCAAAAAAATTAGAAATTGTAAAAGGTTTCTTTCTTAAGTATTTCACTTTGATATAAGGATTCCGGAGCATTTTTTGTTTTGACTTTATCTTAAAAAATGGCTCAGATATAGCAGTTTGAATTTCTTTATGTGGGTGACATTTTGAAAAATCTGATTTTTTGCCTGCGACAGCACTCGTATATATCAACCGATTCCGATGTGAGTAAGCATGTGCACAGGAAATACTTAGGTCTCGACCAAGTTCACTGGTTTCCCTCATCCACCACGTTGTCTTAAAAGGGCAGGCACTTCAAGATATCGCCGAATTCGGAAACCAAATTTAAGTTACTTTAAATAAAATCAACTTGGATAAAGCTGATAAATTTTGCGAAATTCTCATTCATAATGATTTAGTATTGATAAAAATTAGTATTGAATCTTCTATAATCTGTTTCCACTAAATTGAGCTTCGTGTGTTTGAATAATATAAGCTAGCATTTTAAAAATAAGGCATGTGAAAGCTACCTCTTCCTCCCGGCACTGGCCGGAAGGACTTTTTTGTTTACGTCTTGATTTAGATATACGTTTCATTCTCTGGAAAAACCTTTACCACTTCCTTTTCTCATTACCTTTTTTAAAAGCATCCAAATATATCTGCTGAATATCTGCAATTTCAAACTTGATAATAAAGAATATATACTCTGTTTAACTACTATACTTAGCAGATCATCAGAACAATTTCTCTGAAAATCTCGAAATATTTAAACAAAATTAGAATATGGATTTCAAGAGAAGTATAAAAGAAAATGAAAGCGGTCTTTTTGAAGTAGTCTTGATGTTTCTTTTACCTCCAAGCTATTTTTAATTTTTTAAACATACTTTTGGAATTCATCTTGGAGTAATATTTGCTGTCATTGCAAAATTCAATAATCCAAGTAAAGGGGTTTAAAGTATGATAAAGGACATTATAAATACCGATTCTTTCTAAATTTCCTAAAGTTTAAAATTTTCCATTTGTAAAAAGGAAATTTCAGATAATAAATTTCAAATTCACGAAAATTTAAAATTTTTGATTTGTAAACATGTAATTTGTGATGATAAAGTGTTGAAATGAATTTATAAGTATTTAAAGGAATTTATAATTAACATTTTTCGATAAAATCTGCGCTTATCTTCTGATAATTAAATTGTTTAAGGGCTATCGAGCCATTTTCTGAAAAAATCATTTTTTTATATTATTCCAATAATTTTAAAGGACAAAATTTTAAATGAAAAATGAAAATGTTTTTCAAAGAAGCACGATTTTCTTATTTTTCAAAAGTTCAGAACTTTGAGCCGATGGCATTTAGCTACAACCTTATTTTACAAGAAGAAACTGAGATTTTAATAATTTTTTTTTTCCTACAGGAAGTTAGGATGTTGCTCATCAAGTCCGGATATTTTTGTACAGGTCAACGCGACTGCAGGATTCCAGTATAATATGTGGCCAAATTTAACAACAAAAACTTTTTTAAATATTTGAAGCAATACAAAATAACGTGCAATTATTAGTTTTTTAATTAATTTTTCTCCAACTTCTAAAAGAAAATCCAAAATACGTCAATTTTGAGCCACCGAGAATTTACTTAAGCCCTTAAAACGAGATATTCTACTTTTCTTTTAGAAGATTTTTCTCTTAAATCCTGGTGTGATTATCCTAAGTGAGACAACGGTCATAAATGCGAGCATGGAAATCCCCTAATTTAACAAAGTAGAACTGATGCTCACATATGTTTTTTGATACAGCATTTGATAACAACAGAAAGTGATTATAACATTTTTTAACGATTCCTAAATCAAATTCTGGTGAATGATGTGTCGAACAAATGCTTTTGCTTATAACATCATTCACTAAGAGCATTAATTGGTCCATTGTGTGTTATGGGGAAATCATAAATAGCCATAACAATTTTGCCAATAATAAATATAGAAATATTTGATTTCACAGTAAATTTTGCGTTCGTTTGCCAGTTTTGCTTGTGTATTATTATGGCATATTAACAATAAGTACAGATGTTTAAATTGCTCAAAATAGTTGCAACCAAATCACACAGTAAAGCCGTTAAACCTTTGACAGGCAATTCAAAATATGCATGTAATTAGTGTCAGAGAATACACAGAATTAACCCTTCGAATATTAAATATTACTTCTAAATCCACCAATATGGCCTGTATATTGAGGACATAAATCCGGTGATGTTTATTATGTATATGATAATAGTGTCAGCGAAATATCCATATTTTTCATATGCAAAAACTAATTAAACATCTTTGCATTATTCATATCATCTTAAATTTTCCAAATTTAATAAAATTTATACAATTTATAAAACCAAAAAACCCGACGAAAGAATTATTTCTCATCAATGTGAAACTATTTTTTATTTTACTTGTATTGATGACTTTTAAGTTGTGTTTAATTGTTAGATCATACCTATAAACTATTGGGATGAGGCCCATAGATGTATATGAAGGTTAGAGTTGCAGTAAAGTTCGAGATCCTACATACACAACTTCCAGGTTGTGTAATATTTAAACGGAGCTTCTAACTATAAATTATTCAATGAAACATCGTCTTAATTTTGAAAGTCTTATCCAATGATACGCCACTCAATAGGGTGCGTAAATTATAAAAGCAAAACCCACTTTATAACCATCGGACGGTTAAGACAAATCGACAGAGACCTCATTCATTAAAATCCATCCAGCCGTTGGGATGTCTCGAGGGTATAAAGAAATACGCATACCCAGATACGCGTGAAACACATAACCCTTCTTGGCAGTCGGGTTAAAAGGCTACACATAAAGTAGGACACTGTGAAACATCTTTAATTTACTTTAGAAAATGTATCTCGGTACGTTATTTCTTGCAATCCAATTTCATTCTTTAAAGCAACACGTATTTATGTATAAAGAAATTCTGAAATTCAATTGTCATATCTAATTCAAAAATTTATACGTGAATAATTAAACTGAAAATCTTGAAATAAAATTATTGCTAACCTTTGGCATTTAGAATCAATACAGAATTAGAAAAAAATCAATAGGTTATTTTACGACGGGCTTTCAGAATAAGAGGTTTCCTTTCATGTAAAACATAAAAAAATGTTTTTCCTTCCATTTCTGCACTGATATTCAAATATAGGCGATTTGACGTTAGAAAGACTGAAATGCATGAATATTGGATGATACTTCAAGGAATCGATAGAAAAATGCAAAATTGTCATGATAAAAGAATATATTTATTTTAAATTCATGAAATACTGAAGCAACTAGGTAAAATATATAAAATGACGAATGGTATAAATGATTCAGTGAAAAATCAAGTACTAAATCTTTTAAGCTGATCAAATACAACTAACGTACAATGTGGTGCCAAGAAATTATATTAAGTACTGAATATATTATTATTATATATTTAAAAAATATTGAATATATAATTTAAAACTTGGAACTAGTACAGGCAAAAAATGGAATTCATTATATCTGCTAGTAATCTATTTAAAAAAATCACTTTCAATAATAAAAGACAGAATACATCTCCACTGTAATAAATATTACGTAACGTTTCACAGAATTAGATCCCTTTAGAAGCCACTTTATATTTCAGAAAAGTTCTAATAAATCTCTCGTACATCTATTACGTAGGTTCTGTAGTTTTTATTGGTTCTTGAAAATAAGGGATTTAATTTATCGGGTTACAGATTCTTCGTAAACTCCACTGCAGTATCATGCTGAATTTCTAAAATTTTACAGTGTATATAAAGCTTTTGTTTCTTTAGGTCGTTTTTGAAATAGCAATATGTCTTTCTTTGTTTCATTTCACAAAAGCTTTTGTCAAATTGCAGCATTTGATTGCCTTTTTTCTAGATCTTATTCGGAAATACTTCATAAGAAATTAAAATGGTTAAGAATAGAAAGTTTTATTTTCATTTATTCTATTTCATATCATATCATATCATATATATATATAAGATACCTTAAGGAAAAAATACATCAAAATGAATTGTTGACATTCAAAATGAAAAGATATTTAATCCACTTTTTTCTTTTTCTTCCATAATATTTCTTATAATATGTATATATATATATATATTTTTTTTTTTACAGCTTTAATTCATATTAATTGACGGTGGTAGGTTATGTTTAATTAATGGTTATATATATATATAGAGAGAGAGAGAGAGGGAGAGTTTTTATCTGAAAAGTATGAGAATCATAAAAATTATAACAAGAGGGTGCAAAACATAACATTGAATCTATTAAACAAGTAAAACAAGAACAATAAATACACACAACTCCTTGCTCATCGGAGGGTGGGAGGAGTAAAAAAGTATGTACCAAAAAAAAAAAAATAATAATAATAATAATTCTCACAGGTTTCGCAAATGTACATATTTATGTTACGATATTTTGTAACATTCAAATGAAAATTAAGGTAATAAAAATAAACATAGTTCTCCCTAACTCTATTATAAGGCTCCTCGAAAGTCACTCACAGCATACCATATTCAGAACTTTTATACAGTACTATTCTACAAATTATCTATTAAATAATAACTGTAGTACATATAATATGAGAACACATTTGCATTCGTCGTTAGCCGTTTTACACTGGCTCGTAAATTATGGTGTTTTTCCAATAATCAGAGAGCAAATTTTCCGTATCAGAAGCATGTTTATTAGATCAGTTGAGTAGAAGACAGAATTAATGCATTCGTCACAGCTCCATAAATTATTTCAATATTTTCACTACTTTACACAATTTAAACTGTAGTAGTTAAATCGTCGTGAACTACGTTGTATAATGATGTTGTTTGAAATCAATCTATTGTTGAAAATAAGCATTTCAACATCACGAGCAGGAGTTTTTAGATCAACTAGTGACACGAAAATGTGAGCTTCTGTCTCATGTTTTGGTGTTTTATACCTGTAAGCGGAGTGTTTTACACTTCCACTGCAGATACATTCAATTTTCAATGCAACAATTTCACCAGCGTAATTAAAATTATACATGCAAGAATAGCAAAATAGTATTAATTTTAATGGTAATGGTAATGCTGTTAATCTATCATCTTTGTCATCAGAATATATTTGTTGAACATGAAAAGGTTTTCATCAGAATGAATTGCATCCAAAAAACTTATATTCCACGTTGAAAATACTGATTAATACACTATAAAAACAATCCGGAAGCATTTATGAAAATCATTGGTAATAAAAGAGACTTTGTATTTATAAATACTTCTTTAAATCTTGAAAATACATTAGTTACTGATGTTTCTAAAGAGAAAGAACGTTTTTCGTAATCGTGGGTTTCTTGGAACAGATTATTGTATATTTTCGTTTGTGGTTATTTTATATTTTCTTAAAATAAGAAATATTTTTTTTTTTTTATAGTGCACAATATAATGATATATAAAGATAGATGGAAACTCTTACATGGCACGTCTGCCTATTAATGGTATAAAAAGTATGTAGCTACCAATTGAGAGTTAATAATGTCTACTATGCAGTGATATACAACAATATTCTATGGGAATGATCCACTTATTGAAATTTGCATCAACATTAGTTTTTCAAAAGGTAAGGCTCACTTTTGCCACTTTATTTAAGTTTCTTTGATCAAAACAGACCGGAAAAGTGTATATCGTAAGCAGTTTTTCTAAATAAGTTTTTCTTACAGGTCTAAAAAAAATACGTTAGTGGTTTATCCATTAATTTACAAAGATAAAATTCTAACATGTAAAAGTATTGGGAACATTCAATTAATAATCGGAAAATAATTAGGTAAATTGTAAATAAAAAACTAATTGAATGTACGAATCCCAAAGTCTCTGTTTTGTCTCATACATCTTAATATTTCAAAAAATAGTTACAAATGTTAATACTTTATTATTATTAGTTCAGTACTATAACAACTTCGATTATCATCTTAAGTTTATGCTTCTGCCAATTAATCGGAGAGAAAACGAGTTAATCTCGATCATGATACATATTAAAATCAGTATTTTTTCGTTATTTTGTTGTACAGTCGTGGAAAAAAAAAGTAAACACCCCCTACTAACTCCTCAAATAATTATCGTAGAAGAAAGTTACTGGTACTGAACGATTAGAAATAAAGTCTGCTTTTAAATGATGTATATAAAATTTGCTTAGAGGGCCATCTACATATTAAAACGAACCATAACTTTGTTTTTTTCAGTAGCAGTACTTAATTCTTACAGCATAAATGAACTCTACACCCTTCAATTAGCCTAAAAAAATTTTATGCAATTCGTACCACAAGTTTTCGAGAAATTAATTATTTTAAAACGAGAGTATTTTAAGAGCTGTATCAAAATTGAAGTTCGGTGCTCGATTGTTAACCGAGAAAGCCCCCTTCTTGATCAAGGCACCTTAAGCACCACTCAAGCAGTCAATGAAGCCGGCTAGATTACAGGACAGCAGAAGAAATTTCAAAATATCTATTCACTTCTATCATAGACCATCATTTCGCCGATTGGTTGAGAGTAAAATTACCATTCTAATATAAATTTGAAATTCTTATTCATTCTGATATATTATTGCAAAATATACAATTTGTACTGAACATATAAGAGGATATAAATAACCGAATTTTTGTTAAATAAAAGGATGAAAAACAACAGCCCCAATTCTTTGCAAAATGATATGTATTTTAAAATGGTGTTAGATTACACAAATTTTGGGTTGTGCCATGTTTTTTAGCTTTTAAAAATTGATTTTTATGTATCTTGTAGCTCTGAATCCGAAAACGGCCTTCATTTTAAACCACCACTTCAGGATTTTTCTCAAATCGCAAATTTCAAAGTTAAAATTAGACCCCCCCTACTCTCCCAGCCTCATCGGATCCTTGAGCTGTTTAGTTGTAAGAAACCCAGTATAAGCCAAAATATTGAATAAAATAAAATAAAACTGAATAAAAAAGTCTTACATCTATTTTATAGTATCAGATTTTTCGCTAATTTTTAACCTTGAAATTTACGATTTGAGAAAAATCTTGACATGATGGTTAAAAGGGAAGGTGATTTTTTTTAATTCAACGTTAGAAAATGCATAAAACGAATGATAAAAGTTAAAAAACACAACCATCGCGAGTTTATGTTATCTAATCAAAAACTCTTTCTTAAACTTGTTGACGGTAATCTATCCGTTTTTTTTTTTTTTTTTTTTTTTTGTTATCCTCTAAAGTGTAAGATGGTGAGCATCGAAAATCTTAATAATATTACATTGTCATCGGATTTAACTAAGTATGTAAAATTCAACTTCGATCGGACCTTTGAAAGTGAGTTAAAGTTGGAGTACAAATTTTAAACTGGTAGACGATCGTTTCAAGTTAAAAAAACCTTTTGAAAATAACATAATTTTTTAAAAAGAAATCATAGCCTCAATCCGTTAGAAAATAAAACATATGCTAAAACCAATTATTTTAACTAATCTGAATAACTAATAATAGTTAACTCAATCGTAATAGTTGTACGATATCTTTCAAAGTGCAGATACCTTGAAATAAGTTTAAGTACTTTATATACGATCCTTGAAAGCACGGCCGAAATCATCTGTTTTCAGATGCAAAAAACTAGTATAAGTCATGCATTTTAAAGTTTCATAATTCGGTCAATTTTAATGCTAGATAAATGGGTCTTTTTTGTCTTACTTGTTAGTGTCACAGTAATTTTTTTCTAAATATCACTTATAGGATAGGGGGACTGTATAAAAATTTAAATTTTGTAATTTTTTAATAAATATTTTTCGTGACCAAAATTGCTTTAAAAATAATTCTTTACCTTATTTAAACCATTTTTGTAATTGGAAGTATGCATCTAGGCCCAACGGTTGCGAAAATAATGGTCGGTCAGGTTATACGTGGACACGCTGTATGCAGTTCCTTATGCAGCAGTTATCTATGCAGTTTAAATGAAAAAAAGCAAAAACATTGTGAAGACAAAGTAATGCTAACATTACTTACCTAACATAACATGATGAAGTCAATGAAATTTTAAATGGTAAATATAATTGTTTTTACATAGAAACTAGAAAGCTGAAGAAAATTCTGAAGCCTAAAATACTTTATGAGGAATATGAAGACAAATCTATATGGGAAAGGGATCTAAAAGGAATATGAAGACAAAGCGTTCAAGAAGTGTTTAGCACACCAAATATGTTAATTCAATATGAGATTTTTTCGAAAACGTTTAACGTTCTTGAAGAGTGTTAAAACGAAGTTAAACTGAGTGTAAAAATGATCTAAAAATAAATACAGTAAAAATGTATCATTTTAGTAGCTTGTTGTAATTCTTAAAAGCAGCTGCGTAATAAAAACTCTTCTATCTTCTATGCGAATAAGATTGGATTAAATACACTGATCAAAACAATTAGGGGAGCACATGGTTTTAACGAAATTACGTAAATATTTACACCGATAGGTAACGTAAAATAAAACATCCATAATTTAAGTGTTATAGAAAACAGATAAAGAAAACTTCACATGTCAATTCAAGTTTATGACGTCAAAAACTAGAAAAAGGAGATAAGTGCAGAAATCGGTATTTTGCAGAAACGTCTGTTTCACTGCCTCAGTTGTAAAATTCAATTGTTCAGCTTGTGCTTTGAGAAAAGGTGGCTTGAAAATGTCATAACAACATGATTTACCATAATCCATGGCTTGGCGTGTTATCGGGACAGTTGAATTTGGGGAAACACAACGAAGTGTAATGGCCTCTGTTGGAGTCGCAAGAAGTGTCCATGAAAGGCTGTGGAATCGATTTCAAGACACATGGAATGGTAGTCATCGACTAGTGCATGGTGGAAAATGTGCTAATAGAGAAACTGATGACCGATATAGCCTGTTAACAGTTCGTCGAAACGGAACGGGCAATGCTACTCAGCTGCAAACACATTTGTTCGTGGCCACAGGACGAAGAGTGTCCAGCCAAACAGTTTGAAATAGGCTTCATCAATGTGGTCTCTATGCACGTAAGCCAATGGTCTGTATTTCGTTCACCTCAAGCCAATGTACGGCCCAAATGAGGTGGGGAACTGAACATCGAGTTTGGAGGCAACATTGTTGGAGTCAAATTCTGTCTACAGATGAGTCCCGATTCAGTCTGGATGTGACATTTGATGTGTTATGGCATGGAGAGAAAGAGGCACTCAAAATAATCCCACATTCGTTCGTGAAAGATCACATTACAGACGAGGTGGGTTGATGCTATTGGCTGGAATCAGTATAGGTGGACGTACGGGCCTTCATATCATTCGAAATGGCACTTTGACGGTCCGACGCTATACAGTCGAGATACTGAGACCTCATGTCGTATTTTATGTTGCAGCAATTATTGATTTATTTTTTTTCCATGCATGATAATGCCAGACTTTATACAGTTCGTCTTGTGGAAAACATGCTTGAAGCTAAAACAATACAGCGTATGGAATGACCAGCATGCTCTCCTGACCTAAATTCGATCGAGCATGTTTGGGGCATACACAGAAGACGCATTGCTGCGAGACCGAGGCCTCCTTTTACTGTCCGGGACTTGGAGATTGCAATTCTTGAGCAGTGGAACAGTATTCCTCAAAGTCTTATCGATAACCTCATCGCATCCATGGAAAACAGGTATGCAGCAGTTTTACCTGTTCGAGGAAACCACACGTCATATTAAAAATCTTGCATCATTTCTAAACAATACTTTTTTATCATTTACATGAAACCAAATTGTTGCCCTAAACCATCTTTTCATGTTCTTTTCATCTTTTCAAAGAATAAAAGCTCCCTTACAATTTTTGTGCGTCCTTTTTTCTGTATGGCGCATTAATACACGTGTACTATCCAATTTATGCCCATACATGGCCGTCTTGTACTGTTCTCTTCACTTTTTTGCTTGCTCCCCTAATTTTTTTGAGCAGTGTATATTTTTCTCTTAATTGCTGGAATTGTTGTAATTCTACTGCTATTTGAAAATTTATTTTATATATAAATAAGTTTTATGGGGATTTCTGTGTAGATGTGAATTTGATATGAATTACGATTTTTGTGCTAACTTGTAACAGTGCAAAAATTAATATATTTCATTTAAAATACTCTGAAGAGAATATTCAAGAATGATTGCAATATGGTAATTAAATATATCACAAGATATGGATAGTAGTCTATATTATAAATGACAAACATGTCCGTATGTAACGATGACGCCATTTTGACAGTTGCAATAGCATACATTTAAATTTGTCTTTTAATTTGTTTCCTGAATTTTTAATAAAATAATTGCTTCACATGAATAATTATTTACTTTAATGTCTAAGATATCCAGAACAACATGTATAATAATAATTTGATTTTTAGATAATTTTTTAATTAAAACTGATTTAATAAATTGGTAATCAGAGCTCTTTTTTCAAAGATATTTACAGGAATAATTGGATTATATAACAAAAAATTCTGTTATGGAAAACTTACAATTCTTATAAAAACAGTGTAATTAAATATGTATTGTGATCCTATCTGTAACAGAGAAGTGTTTTGTAGTTGCAAATTTTTAATAAAACTTTTTTAGTAGTATAAAAGCTACACCTAGGTAAATGGTTGAAAAAATAATCATTTTAAAAAATATTTAGCTTCGACTGTTTCACTGTGCTTTCTAAATATGATTGAGCAAATTATTTTGTATGAAAAATGAAATGTATTTTTATTAGTAGATGATTTAAACAAATTTTACATTCAGTTATCTTTAATGGTACTTAAAAGTACCGTTAGGATATAAAGGGTTTGTGCAATTTTTTATATTTTCAAGTATCGCACATTTTTTATTTTTACGCTGTTGAATTGGGATAAAATGTACCTTTAAATGCAGTTTGTTTAAAAACTGTATTACAACGAAATTACATCATTCGTCAACCAATAAATAAAACAATAAAATATAAATAAAAGCACAATTTTTAAAGACAACTAATAGAACTACGCGTTTAAACAACTAAAATGACCAGAATCGAAAAGGCTGAATGTAAATAGTGATCTTTGGGGATTTCTTGGGCTGTTAACTCCTGGCACGAGATCAATATAATAGTATCGCTTTTAATAAATTTAAAAACTTTATTTTAACGCATTGCTGCAATTTTTGATACAAATATGATTTTATATTGTTAGTGGCGATTAAAAAAATATATTAAATATAAAAAATCTGTTAGATTTACCAATATTAAAAGCAAAACATATGGTCAGTCCGAGGCTTTTCTGCTGAAATCTTTGAGATTATTTTCTGACACGTTTTTCCATTAATTATTTATAATTTTATTTAACTTGATATTTATTTTTATAATAACTGCAATTTCCTTTAATCAACCAACCTGCTTTAAAGGTATGTAAGTATACTACGGTAAAAGCCGCTTACAGAACCTTTAAAAATATACCTCATTCATCGCTGTTCTTTTGGTATGTGCAGGGAAAAAAGATGTTGTCATCAGAAATAATATATGTGATGGTTTTCACCTATATTTTGTAACTTGTTAACACTTTATGTACTAAATTATGAATTCATAAAAATTGTATCTTCTGAAGCAGTTTTCGTGAATTTTTGAAACTACATTAGAAGATTTACATAATCATTTAATAAATTTTAGAAGGATTAATTAAATTTGATTTTATAGGGATTTTTATAACCCCACTCAAATCTTTTATTTTAAATATTTTTCTTTGTATTTTGTAGAATTACGAAATGTACAAATATAATGTTCTAACAATAGACATTTAGAAATATTGCCGAATTGAAAAATTGGCCCCCCTATGCTAAGAAAGCTGAAAAGATGCAAAGGTAAAAGAAATCATCCTTTTAAAAATATTTTTGTTTTGTGTAACGAATTATGCTTTTGGAACAAGATAAAGTAATGTATCTATAACTCATTCTAAACTGTATTACTACTAATCGATGTATTCAATTAATTTTATAATAAGTTATTTTAATGGTACTTATAAGTACCGTCAGTAGATAAAGGGTTAAGCCCGGGTTTACCCCCTTGTTTTAATAGTTTCCAAATAAATATTATGCTAAAATTTTACAAACTTGTACTGTTATAGTATACTGATTTAAATACTCAAAATAATTTTGCTACACAATCTCTAAAATATTTGAAAATTCTGAACGCTAAAATATTCTATGATAATTTATGAAGATCTGAAACAAAATAAAGTAAAGAGGCGGCTTTTCTACTCGAAATCTACTGAGTCAATATGTGCTCGCTCTATAAATGTTTAACTTTCTTGTGCAGTGTTAAAATGGAAGAATTACACAAAAGATTTAACGCTTTTGTAATATGTTAGAACTATTAAAATACTAGATTAATACATGAAGCAAGGGAATTATAAAATCATCTAATTAGCCGTTACTTGTAATATCGGGGAATATATTAAAAATCTTAAAAATATGCACATAATTAAATTAATAAGTATTGTTAATTGCTCTACTTATATGTATTTAACTTTTTTAGTGGACTTGGCACCCAAAACGAATATTTTTTTTATTATCAACTTTTGAAAAAATATTTTTATATATTATTATGTAAACGTTAAATACAAATAACTTAACACTAAATTTTTTTAAAAAATCAAATCCTTTTTTCAATGAAAATCAAAAGTTCAATTTTAACCATTTAATTTAAAACTCTACTACTATTTTATTTTTAAAAATTTTCACCTGATTTTTTTTATTGCAGGTCAGTAATGATATTTCCAAAAGATCTGAGGACTGAAATTTTTTAATAGCAATAGTTGTGGAGAAAAAATAATGACTAAATACAACCGAAGAAAAAACCAGTGAAAATGACTAATTTTTACACTTATGCATTTTTTAAAACAAAAGTTATCAAAATATTAAAAATCCCATCCTTAAAACTCCTATATATAGTATAATGTTCAAGTAGGGGAAAAATCAAGTCAATTCATTGACATCTTGAAAAGTTTTAGCATTTTGAAGACATGAGAAAGCTGAAAAAACACGAACCGAGATAAATGAGTTTAAAGATTTCTTTCAAGGGTTGATTATGATATTAGAGTGGTTCTACAAGCAGTATCAGTCTGAAATTAAAAATATAGTCGAGTGTATGGGGTATGCGAAAGATAAAAATGTGAAAATCCAAATTTGTAGAAAATTTTGATATTCTTAGGGTCCCGAGCCTACTTAAATGCTAAAATTAATTAGATAATATTAATAAAATTAAATGTTAGTAGCTTGGACACTCGGCTTGCGAGCAACCAATCACAGTGGGCCGGCGGAAATAGTAAGTGTAAAAGCGGATTGCATTGTTGAGAAGAGAAGTGGGTGACGTGAAAGAAATATGGCGCCTTTTTTTTTGGTAATGCGTTTTCCTTGGCAACTTTCTGTTTTCATATCTGAAAAAAAAGTCACGAAAAGATAGAATTGTGAAACAGAAATTCCGTGAACAGTTTAGCATGCTGTGGACGCTACAGTCACGTGACGGTATTCATTTATTAATTCCACTCCATTATTTTCCGAAATTCACATTGAAATGAACGGATGCTTTGCTCGTATTAGCTGTGATTCTACTTTAGTATCTCGTAATAAGCAGTAAAATCTTAATATGATTTAAATGATGAATCTTTCTTATTGTGCGCATTGCTGATTTAAACCGTAATCTCGTATTAGCCGTGTTCTTATTAAATGGTTTTGACTGTATACATAAAAGAAAATGAACTAATAAAAACTTTTTAACTCGGAAGAGTAGGTTAATTGTTTTCTTTTTTATCATTATGTTATTACAGAGGACTTCACATTTCTAAATACCTCGTTGTTGGTGCGTTTTGAGATTAAAAAGAACATACTATAATTTGATTTATAAAAATGCTCAGAAAAATAGGAATTCATTTTTACAGTAGAAATTACAGTACGCATTTTCAGCTTTTTTGCCATTCAGTGACGTAAGACTGATAAGGTCCATTGATATTAAAAGTAAATACACATACTTTAATTGTACACAAACTAAATTATACGTTTAACCAATATACGCTTATACGTATCCGGATGCGTTTAAACATATCTTTTAAGGTATACATGTTTCATATCGAATTATTGTACACTGTTTTAGAAAAATTAAGGAAACATAAAAATAATAGCGTTACTCAAAATGTTTCGTGTGGGTTTTAATAAAGCTATGCCACAATATACAACACATAGTAAGGTATAAAATAAAATAAAAAAATACTAGACAATTATGATTTTTCAGAAATCAGCACAATTATAAAATTAACAAAAAGAATGTGTTAGTTTGGTTTAGGAAAAATAATATGGAGTATGAACATCCCTAGACGCAATATAACACGTACAGCGATATTTGCGATATTATCAATCAAGCGATCGATGAGCTCGCTGGGAAGTGCCAGCCATTGCTTTTGGAAAACAGTTGCAATCTTGGCAAGGGTCTGAGGAGAGGGGATTGCGAACAGCAATAGATCCTCCTGAGAACAGCAATAGATCCTCCTAAAACATCCCAAATATGCTCGATGTGATTCAGGTCTAAGAATCGATATGGCCGTTCCATGTGCTGAATTGTATGGTTCTGAAGATAATGTCCCACGATGCGACCCCTGTGAAGTCTAGCATTGTCGTCCTGTATCATGGAATCATTACCTATCGTACCGGCATAAGGGCACACATAAGCATCAAGGATACGATCTCTATAGACGTGAGCATCCATGGTTCCACATGGAAAGACATGGAGATCTGTGCTTCCACCCAAAATTGGAGTTATCACTTTAGAGTTATCACTCCAAACACAGACTTTGCCTCCTCCGTATAAATTTCTTTCACGAATGTTTGATGGATGATAACGTGTTTCCTGTTCTGTCCAAATCAAACAACGCCTACTTAGCTATGGAAGCTAAACCGGGACTCATCCGTGAAGAGATCACGTCTACTTTTATTGATCAGCCGTCCAGAGGACATGTTGACGTGCCCTCCTAAAACGTTCCCTCCGGTTACGCGAGGTGAGCGGAACACAAATGGCTCGTCATCTCATGTAAAGACGACCTTCGTGAAGTTTTCTACGCACAGTTGACTTTGACACCAACCTTCCAGTGGCTCAGCAACGAGGGCTCTAAGATGAGATGGAGTTTTGCTTTCGTACACATAACCGCAAATATCGGTCATCGGCGCTTGTTGTAGCTTTTGCCTGTCTAAGGCTGAACCTTCTGGGGGCCAATCCAGTGATTTGAAACTGTTGCCAAAGCCTATGAACCACAAAAGGACTCACATTTAGTCATCTGACACATTTGTCTAACTTTGACATGTCTCCGATATCCCAATAGCTGTATAACGTAATTCTGTGGTCAAATGATACCTTGAGGTCATTGTAATAAATTGGTTATTCCACATTTTTTATTTCACTATCACAGCTGTTTCTGCAACCTTACTCTCTTGCGGGCATTCTATGCTCCTCGCAGGTGAAGTAATCCGACTGAAGCGCCACTAATTTGCATTTTGTAATTTTATTCAGCATCCTTTATTTAACAGCATATGAAAATTTCATACGGATTGTTTTCTTTTTGAACTAGTTATCGCTCTTTTTGGGATTTTTCCTTAATTTTCGGAAACCCATGTACATATATAAGTATATCGTTTAAACGTATAACTGAAATACGTCTCGCGTCGAGAGCACTCGTTTATACCTGTAAAAGGTACCAATATATTAAAAATATCTATAATACAAAAGGGTTATTTAATTTGCAAATTTAACATATAAATAGTTGATAAAAGTTAAAAAATAAATCCCGAGTCTATTAAAAAAGTGTATGAAATTATATAGAAAGAAACTAATGGAAAACATACATCACTGGTCGACAGTTTTATGCGGTTACCAAGTAGAAAAAAAATGTGTTACTTTAGTTATTATCATTGATGTCTTGTTTCGCATAGTTTTAATCTGACCTGGTCAGATAATACATAAGAAAATAAACATTAAATGATAAACCTATACTCAAGATCTAAAATATTTGAAGAGAGTTCTTAACACTGAAATATTTTATAAGGATTTATGAAAGGCCCAAATAAAATATCCAAGAGGCTGCTTCCTTGCAAGAAATCTGTTGAGTCAATATTTTCGTGCTCTGAAACTGTTTAACTTTCTTCGTATCGTGTTAGAATTACAGTAAAGAATTAGCACCTTAATATTATGTTTGAACTGTGAAAAAAAAAAAAAAAAAAAAAAAAAAAAAAAACACTCGTCTAATAAAAATATTGCTATCTCAAGACGATCGAGTACTTAGTACTTCATTTCAGCTAATTGATATAATTATTGTTAGCCTTTAAAATAAATCTTTGAATAAAAATGTAAGTAGATTTAGTTATGATGTATATTACAATTGCGAGTTTTCACGAAACTGCTGAGAATTCAAAAGTTAATATCGATTAAAATTATTTTTTTGTTAAGGGGTATCAGGACTCTTAAAATTAGAAAAAATGAAAAAAAAAGACCATTTTTAACATTTTATATCTTAAAATATAGGGTAGATTGGGTGAAGATGCCGTTGTTTTTGACTTAATTGTTTTAAAAATCGCCTGTTGTTTATATTTGTTATTCATTGATTTCTTGTTAAAGTTTAGACTCATATGTATGATTGAAAAACTTATTTCATTTTACAGATGTTATAGAAAACATCGAAAATTTTGTTTTATTTCGGCACTCTTGCATATATATTCTTGCATTTCGGCATCTCACCCATAGGTATGGGTAAGATGGCCAACTATCTAGGGGTAAGATGCCTTATGGAGTTTCAATGTAAACAATAATTTTTGTGAAGCAGTATAAAACATAATGGGACGAATAAAAGTAACTTTAATATTTTAGACATACTAAAGTTGTTAACTTACTTAATATTAGAAAATTACAAAAATATGAATGTAACAAAGGCTGGCAATATAATAAAAGAACAAACTAATATTTATTTGTTATATAATTATTTATGTTAATATATTTGGTTGTGTAATATTTATTTAATATATTACGTTCTATTTTACATTTAAAAGAATTATGGCTCTTAAGTATGCCTATTTTTAAACATTATAACAAGTTTAACTACGGTAAAATCACTGGGATAAAATGCTTTAGAGTCAAGCTTTTTTGTTAATGTTTTTCATATATCCCTATATTCTTTTTAGCAATATCTCAGGTCTGCCATAAACTACACATTTGTTTAGGAAGTTTGGGCAGTTTTTATATAACCAACAGTTTCACTGAATACACTTGATCCCATCATAATTTCCCGAGGTTTTATTGCACTATGCTAGACACTCTGAACAATCGTTCTCATTTACTTAAAAAAAATCCTCGTGTTCTCAATCTTGGGAGGGAATTTAATCATCTTCCATATCATCGTCAGTTGAAGATTCTGTCTTTCTATCGTTTGATTTCTTATATATTGCCTTTTTAGAAAGGCTTGAGACACCTGGAAATTCGCCGTTGCTATTGTCACACCGATTTAGTTTGACTTTTATAGGCCTTTAAAATTAATTTTATTTGAATATTAAAATGCGAAAACAACTTTGATGAAAATGACGTCATATTTAAATCGATGCATTTAAAATAAATTTCTTATAGGGTCTTTATAAAATTGTTTACTTAGCCATTTTTTACAAGCTAACTTTAAATTGTTGGTCTTATTTAATCCATCACGAAAGTAACAGTTAGCTGTCCCGACAGCAATTGATTCTGTCTTAAAATCCCTCAGCCAAAGTGAAATGAATGGAAACCTGATTACAGGAGATTGCCACTAGTGGTTTAATTACGATTTAATCTTCCGTAATTTTTTCAAAGCAGATGAAATTAGCGTATCTTTAGAGTCTGCGGTGTCTGGATGGATATTGGCAAACATTGCTCGTAGCGGGCAGAAACCCCTAGTTATCTAAAACTATACTCTATACTACAGATATTTATATTTATTAAAAAATTTTATAACTGCATTTAACATAAAATTTTTAACAATGATTAAAATTAATAATTATTAAACAAATATTTAAAGGCCAATAAAGTTTATTTATAAGGCAGAATACATACAGAAACCTTTCAAATTATGTTCACCTTAGATTTTAATATTTCTTTATGTCATTTTAACCATTTAGAAAATTTATAATTTTAATCAACGTTTTTTTTAATCAGTTGATTAAAATCACGATTTAATCACCGATTTAAATTATCTGATTAAAATTGTTGACAAGTTAGTTAATAGCCGAGAGTAATTTAAAAAATGTAGAAACAACCAGGCATTTCACCGCAACGGAAAATAACGGGCATCTTACCCCAAGGGAAAACAAACCGGCATCTTAACCCCAAAAAGTTTTGTCGACTCACCCCAATGTATTGAGTAAGACGCCGGTTCACCCGCTGACGTGAAGAAGCGGGAACCGGCCACTATTTATGCTTTGCAGAAAGGCCAAGTACCAGTACTCTCTCAAAATATCAGATTTATTTCTCTGGTGTGTAAACTAAGACTTATACAGGCAAATAAAGAAGTCGCGTAAAAGATTTTGTACATTTACCAGAAGTGTTAAGACGAAATAACAATAAAAGAGTAACACTTAAAAAATTTAAATAACAGCACAAATGAAAATTAAAGTATCACCAGGGAACCCTCTTCCTTACAACTGAGCTACGTTTCCCTATATCGCCTGCGCATATGAAAACTACGTGATACGGCATCTTGTACAACACGACATCTCACCTCAAGTTACCCTATATGGTTTTAAGACACGATTTTTATTTAGATGAAAGATATAAGTACGTTCTTTCATTTTATGTATTTAAAAAATTGCAAGATGCAGAGTTAGCATTCACAGGGGGTTCCAAACTGTCAGATATTTGTCGAGCAGAAAATAATCTACGCGCACGATTAGAAAATAAATATTGCAACTAAAATGAAAATTTTGGTGTCTACTTATACTTCAGATTATAATAATTATCTTGAACCTCAATAAATTCGTATTTAAAGCATTTTTATATGTTTAATACAAAGTTGTATTTAGTTAATAATTTTTTTTTTTTTTTAATTTCAAAAACATATTCACCTAAAAAAAATTTTTTTTTAACAATAAAAAGGAAATTTTAGGTTCACTTTATATAGATTAACATGGAACGTATGTTTTGAAAATTTTATGAAAAAATATTCAGAAGTTTTTGAGATATCCTGCGCGTTATGCCCAAAAACGTCATTTGGAGAAAAATGACTTCAAAATTTCGGAAACGCCGCTTCAGCAATTGAGCGGGTATAATTCTAAATGTCTTCTGTCCTAATGAGAATTTCAAGGAAACTATTATATTAAAATGTTCATAAAAGAAGGTAGTTTAACAACTAAAAGAATTAAAATTTCCTAAATTTTGAAGCTTTAAGAAACCTGAGACCTCTTAAACCAAGTTAATACTTGCTAAAAATGATAAAAATACATTTACAAGGCAAATAAATACCTTTATTCACATCGACACGTTTCATCGCCCAGACGGCGACATTCACATGGTCTATAATGATACAAATATTTTCGCAAGAAAAAATTAATTTAAATATTTTAATTAATAAAAAAAAGTTTGTGAGAAAATTTGTATCTATAGATCTTGAGAATTTCGGCGTCTGTTCGATGAAACATGTCAATCTGAGTAAGGTTATTTATTTCTCTTGTGTCTTTTTATCACTTTTAGCAAGTATTAACTTCGCTTGAAGATTTTAGCGATTTGCATGTATAATTTTATTATAAGTTTGTATTTTATAGCATTTCATAACATTTGTTTCTGAAACTGTTATGTAAATAGCATAAGTTTCTGGACTCTCAAGGTTACATGATAAAAGTTCTGTATTTGGAGTGTATGGAACAATATAATATTTTCTCCTATTATTCTTTATTATTCAAAATTATTAACAAAATTGACAGTACTGATATTGACAACGAAATGTGAAATGAGGACCATGTAAACTTCCAAAGGTTTCATTTAACCACTTAATTCTCACGCCCGTGCCTTTTATGGTCAGTGTAGGCTACATTTTTGTAGTAAGATTGTTTGGTTCTCACCGGTTTTTTTAAAATTGTGTAATTGGCTTCATCCTCACATAATATTATCTGCCATTAAATAAGGTAAATATTTCTGCTTCAAAAAAGTGGTGGCTATCAAACAATTTTAATTTAAACAAAGTAACCTACACTTATCTAGGGCGACGTTTAAGGGTTTGAACATTCTGATTCGAAAAATTGGAGTCCTATAATAAATAATACCAGACAGACATACTGATCATAACTATATTGACTATTTATTTTGCTAATTGATGGATGTAACATTAAAATACAAAAATACTTTTTCTTCGTGATTTTCTGTTTGTTATTAAGAAAACATAATAAAACTAGCAAACCCCGCGGCTTTGCTCGCGTAATATTTGAAATATGCCAAGTGATATTTATATGTCTAATTTTTATTAAAAGGTACTAACTAAATTTTTATTTTATTAAAAAGTAATATTTTATTTTATTAAAAGGTTTTTTCATTAAAAGGTGTTTATTACTTTTAGGAATAATTCAAAAATTACTATTTAAAACACTGTTTGATTAAACATCATTATTACACTGCATTAGGCAGAAATGACACTTAAATTAATAAAACGAAATAAAACTAAATAAATGATGATTTAGAAAATATTTTGAAACTTTTATGCTCAATTAACACGCTCATTTCAGTATTCATTTGAAGTTTTTAATTTTTTAGAAACCCTCTTCTTACATCTTAAAATTAACCATCATGTCAAATTCCAAGTCCTACCACCTCTCTCAACATAAAGGACTATGTTGAAATAGGAACTGTCACCATTAATTTGCCAACATTAATTTTGAAATCGGTTTGTTATTTCCTAATATTCCACAGAAACGTATTTTAGAAAACTTTTAAAGGCCTTTTTTAGAGCGTTTGTTGTTCCTGTGAACCCAATGTGGTAGAATCATCGGCATAAAATATAGCCTGTGTAGGATCAGAAACTGTTACAATGGATTTGCAACTATAACTATTATAATCGGTTTATATTCCCTGAAATTGCATAGAAATCGTAATTTAGGACTTTTTTAGAATGCTTTTCGCACCTCCTCTTTCCTTCACCCCTTTTTCATTCGAATTTATTTTCGACAGTCCTTCGAGGGCATTTATATTTTTTAAGTAAATACCATGCCATATTTAAAGTTTCTAGCCTCTTCAGTATCACAGAAATCGCAATTTAGAAAGTTTTTTACTCCTGCAACCCCTGGTCGTAGTGGCACAGACATAAAATATAGCTTATGTTTGAGCAGGTTCTATCACCAACAATTTATCCCCATTATTTTTTAACTCGGTTTTGTATTTGATAAGATTGTACAAAAATTGTAATTTAGAACGTTTTTAGAACGCTTTTCGGTTACTCCATTCTTTTAAATTTGGAATTTTCTTTCGACTATTCTTATAAAATAGTTGCATCATGTAAGTAAATACCATGCCATACTTCAAAGTGTTAAACCCCTTAGTTGTGCAAAAAACGTAAATTAGAACATGTTTTGCTTTTGCAACCCTCAGGTGGTAGTGGCAGCAACATAAAATATAACCTATGTAATAGAAGGGACTGTCACCATTGATTTGCAACCATTACTTTTGAAATAGTTTTGGTATTACCTCAGATTGAATAGAAATCGCAATTTAGAAAGTTTTTAGAACGCTTTCGCGCATTTTCACCCCTTTTTAAATTTCCAATTTTTTTTTAAACTGTTCTTAAAGATCATTTATATCTAATAAATATGTACCTTGCCTAATTTTAAGTTGCTAGCCCCTACCGATCACAAAAATCGAAATTTAGAACGCTTTTTTGCTCCTAAAACGTCTAGTTGATAGTGATACCGACATAAAATAGCGTCTATGTTAAAGCAGAGGCTGTAAGCATCAATTTCCTACCATTACGTTTGAAATCAGTTTGATTCTTCCTGAAATATTGCTGACAACTCGGCATTTAGAAAGTTTTTAGAACGCTTTTCACGCATTTTGCCCCTGCATCTCCTCTGGGGTAGTGGAAACAGATATAAAATATAGCCTATCTTGGAGCAAGATCTGTCACCATCATTTTTACACCATTATATTTGGAATCTGTTCAGTACTTCCTGAGATTGCATAGAAATTGCAATTTAGAACGTTTTTTACAACGCTTTTTGCGCATTTTGACCCCCCCCCCCTTTTAAATTTCGATTTTTTTAGGAAATGTCCTTAGAGATCATTGATATCTTATAACTAACTACCATTCTAAATTTCATGATTCAAGGCCCTTCCGTCCCGCAAAAACCGCAAGTTAGAACGTTATTCTCCTGCAGCCCCTTTGGGGTAGTGGCACCGACATAAAACAAAGCCTATGTTGGAGCAAGGATTTTCACCATCATTTTGACGCCATTATGTTTTAAATCGGTTTGGTATTTCCTGAGATTGTGTAGAAACTACCATTTAGAACGTTTTTTAGAACGCTTTTCGCGCATTTTCACCCCTTTTAGATTTCGAATTGTTTAAGAACTGTTCTTAGAAATCCTTTATATCTAATAAGTAGCTGATACTTCAAATTTCATATTTCTAGGCCCATCAGTAACACATAAATCGCATTTTTAGAACGTTTTTTACTCCTACCCCCCTTTGGGGTAGTGGCATCGACATAAAACATAGCCTATCTTGGAGCAAACGTTGTCACTATCATTTTCACACCAATATGTTTTAAATCGGTTTGGTATTTCCTGAGATAATGTAGAAACTACCATTTAGAACGTTTTTTAGAACGCTTTTTGTGTATTTTCCCCCCTTTTAAATTTCGAATTGTTTAAGAACTGTTCTTATACACCATTTATATCTTATAAGTAACTAATATTCCAAATTTCATATTTCTAGGCCCTTCAGTAACGCAAAAATCGCATTTTTAGAACGTTTTTGCTCCTGCACCCCCTTTGGGGTAGTGGCACCGACATAAGATCTAGCCTTTGTTCTAAGTTGGGCGAACACCATCATTTTGATATCATTACTTTTCAAATCGGTTAGGTATTTCCTGAGATTATGTAGAAACTACCATTTAGAACGTTTTTTAGAACGCTTTTTGTGCATTTTCCCCCCTTTTAAATTTCGAATTGTTTAAAAACTGTTTTTAGACACATTTTATATCTTATAAGTAACTAATATTCCAAATTTCATATTTCTAGGCCCTTCAGTAACGCAAAAATTGCATTTTTAGAACGTTTTTTGCTCCTGCACCCCCTTTGGGATAGTGGCACCGACATAAAATATAGCCTATGTTCTAAGTTGGACTAACACCATCATTTTGATACCATTACTTTTGAAATCGGTTTGGTATTTCCTGAGATTATGTAGAAACTACCATTTAGAACGTTTTTTAGAACGCTTTTTGTGCATTTTCACCCCTTTTAAATTTCGAATTGTTTAAGAACTGTTCTTATACACCATTTATATCTTATAAGTAACTAATATTCCAAATTTCATATTTCTAGGCCCTTCAGTAACGCAAAAATCGCATTTTTAGAACGTTTTTTGCTCCTGCACCCCCTTTGGGGTAGTGGCACCGACATAAGATATAGCCTATGTTCTAAGTTGGGCGAACACCATCATTTTGATACCATTACATTTGGAATCGGTTTGGTATTTCCTGAGATTATGTAGAAACTACCATTTAGAACGTTTTTTAGAACGCTTTTTGTGCATTTTCCCCCCTTTTAAATTTCGAATTGTTTAAGAACTGTTCTTATACACCATTTATATCTTATAAGTAACTAATATTCCAAATTTCATATTTCTAGGCCCTTCAGTAACGCAAAAATCGCATTTTTAGAACGTTTTTTGCTCCTGCACCCCCTTTGGGGTAGTGGCACCGACATAAGATATAGCCTATGTTCTAAGTTGGGCGAACACCATCATTTTGATACCATTACATTTGGAATCGGTTCGGTAGTTCCTGAGCTTATCTCCGACAAATAAACAATTTTTACCTCTTTATAATAGGAGTATGATTAATTCTAATCAAACATAAGTTCATTTTAATTTTTCTTAAAAATTAAATTTTCAATTAAAAACCTGATCTAGAAGTGCGAAAGTATTCTCAAGTTGTTGTTAAATCAATGGAAACGTTCTTTACGAATTTTCCGTTTGCATTTCAATATTTTTGTATGATTCTTTTGCCATTGGAAATCTGAGGTTGCCTTTGTTCTTATTTTTTTTTATTTTGGTTGCAAACTCTTTCTCAGGATATTTTGAAAATCGAAAAAAAATAATTGATTGTTGATTCAAAATTGAAAGTGTTAGCAGGAGCTCCTCGGCAATTTATCCGTTAGCAAACCCTTTTAAAAACATGATGCCGCTTTGGTTTATCAACCTTATCTCTACCATTGGCTACATCGTTTAACATTGCAAAAATATTCAAGGCTGGACATATTCATAATATTCAAGGCTGGAGTAGTAAAGTTGAAGATTATTCCAACAGAGCGAAAAAAGTCCAGGGCAGGAATCGAACCTGGATACTTGGCGTGTCGTGCCAATGCTTTACCTGTTAAACTACCCGACGATACCTGGCTGACATAATTCACTCTTACTACACTGGTGAAAACAATTAAATTGACAAATGTTCTTTTTGCAATTAAAAAAAACTAACCAAGCAAATAAAACCAAACTTGGCCAGAATATCATTCGATATAAGATCGATATATGGGAATAGAAAAATGGGCACAACCTGTACCCTAAATAAGGAAACTGGTCACGTGTTCCAGCACAGCAGCTGACCGACACCCTGTCAGTCAGAGAAAAGCATGTCTAATAGAGTCTATGATCGTCTGTAACAGTTACACAACTTTCGCATCGGCGTTTCATACTGTTTACCAGGGTCCTTATCAATCCCTGTTTCAACTGCACCCACTCTTGCACCAAGGCACCATAGAGCTCATCGATGGCCATTAGAGCTGGTGTTCCAGCTGCAATTGATCGTCCAAGGGCGTCCCATACGTGACGATAGGATTAAGGCCATTGGACATCGCAGGCCACTCCATTCGTTGAACATCCTCCGATTAGAGATATTCGCTCACCAACTGAGCCCTATGTGGACGGGCGTTATCGTCCATAAAGACGAAATTTGGTTCATATGCCCCGTGTAAAAGTCTCATATAGGATGTAAGGATCTCGTCCCTGTACCGCTGACCTATCAGAGTACCTCTATCAAACCCATGAAGGTCGGTATGCCCGTCTGCAATGATACCTACCCAGACCATCAGGCCACCTGTACCATAGTGATCCTTTTCGACATTCTTAGAGGGCCGATATCAACTACCGGGTTCTCTCGAGATGAGAACACGTCTCGAGTCACTGTTCAGACGTAATAGCGACTCATCACTGAAGAGAACCCGCCCCCAACTATCCTCTGTCCAGGACAGGTATTCTCGGCATCATGTTAGACGGCGTTTTTTGTGGTTCACAGTCAAAGGGATGCAAACTACAGGACACCTGGCATACAGCACCTGCCATACAGGCCACCTGCATTAAGTTTCTGGGTGACTGTTATTCGTGAAATGGATGTTCCTGTTGCATTATACAGGTGACGAGACAGTTGTGTGACGAGACAGACCTATCCCTTTTGGCTAGAATTCTCAAATAACGATCTTCAGCCGCCGTTGTTGCCCTTTTGTGGCCTTCACCAGGTCGGCGGACCACTGTTCCTGTCTCACTGAACTGTTTCCACAGAGTGGACACCACATTTCTCGAAACATCGAGGTCATTACAACAGGTAGCCTGTGATTGGCCGGCCTCAAGTCTTCCAACAATTCGCCATCTTGTGACATCATCTAGACGATGACAACTAGCCATACTAACAATGGGTAAACAAAGAAATTCAAAAAACAAGGATTGGGTTATGCTACGATGTTTCAAAACGTCCTTACGCTACAAGCTCCGGCGGTCAAATGAGGTACCTCTGCACAAATGCGATCACAACGCCACTGCCTTATGACGACACAGACCACTGCGTGGCAGGTGTGTCCGAGAGGAGCTTAACTATCATCTGATACCTTATTTGCGTATGGGGATAACTTATTTATTTTTTTTTTTTTTTAAAGCCGTTTGTCCCTTTAATTGTTTTCACCAGTGTATATTCACTCAACCTTGAATATGATTTAACCCAGTTGATAAAAAATATTCGTTCTCTTCATTATGAAATAAATCTTGTTTGAAATTTTCTAACCACTCTTTATTCGACTTAAAATTAACTGATGACGATGATGTTCCTTTATCTAATGTTCCTTTATCTATAATATAACAGAACGTACATAAAATTTCAAATAAAGCTATTAATTGCGGTCGATGCAAAACTATTAAAAATTCTGAATTTTATTAATATCTCCTTGAACACTTTACCGTGTGTGATCCCGATTTGAAAATTCTTAATAAAAGCTTTATTATTAAAAAGAATCTAGAATTTACTGATTTATTTTTTATATAAATTAGGGCAGGTACGGCGAACCTATGGCACGCGTGCCGAACTTGGCACGTAAGAAAACTTCTCTGGCACGTGTAAAATATTATAGATTATATACTCAGCTTGTGGAGAACAATCCATTTGTGTAACAGGTATCTAATTTAGATTAAAATAATCCGTTACTTTTGAATGAATTAAGGCTTTATCAATTTCATTGAAAGCACCAGCGTCATTTTTTCGCCAAACCATTTAACACTGTAGTGTTTTCCAAATCGTTTTGCTTCTCTATCAAATTTCAAAGCTTCTATTTTTGAAAATTAAATTTTAAGAGACAGTTTGTATAGTAATATGCGTAATTGACAGGCCTCTACTACAGATTAGGTTTTATTTTATTTAGGTTTAGCGTTTTAGGTTATTTTAGGTTTTACTACATTTAGGTTTTAACTTTGAAAATTGAATTTTAAGTGTTAGTATAAATAATTATGTATCTATTGAACCTGCTTGTACCTGAAGAACTAAAAATTATCTAATTCGGAAGTATATAAAAAAGAAAAACCCATTTATGAATTATTGATACAAAATTCGATGAGACGTGGCTGTATTATTGAGTAAATACAGCATAATAAATAATTTAGGAATCGAATTTAGCATATGTGTAAAAAAAAATAAGTAACATTTCTATAAAAATTGATTATTGGATTTTATCTAAGTTTAAACGTTTCTGGTACGTTAGAATGTTTAAACATAATAATTTTGAAATTTTTGGCACGCATATTCAAAAAGGTTCGCCATCCCTGAACTAGTGGGTCGTACCGGGGCTTCTCGGGTTACAGAATATACGTGAAAAGATTTTTTTTTTTTTAAATTGAAAACTAATAATATTTTTATGTGCAATAAATTTTTTAGATGGCCCACTAACATTAAAAAAGGATTTTTCATATGAAAAATATGAATTATACAATCAAATAAAGTTTCGGAATTTATCAAAAGCGATATTTTCTTATCAGCCTCATGCTAAGAGTTATTTGAACAAGATTTTGCTACTTACGGCATCCTTTTATATTCTGATAATTTCAGAGCTTACATGTCTGTTAAATTTATGTTTTATTTATATTATTTTATTTATATATTCATTGGAAATTTTTTTAAACGGATATTAGTCGTAAGAAAATGATGAACTCTTTATGTTGTTTTGAGTGCAAACAGTTTAATCTTTCATAATCGAGCTCCGCGCGATATAGATAAATTAAAAAATATTTTATGCTTTAAAATTGTTTTTTAAACCATAGAAATCTGTAAACTGAGATGCACTTTGCAAAGAAATTCCATTCGAAAAAAAAATTCCTATTGGGTGACCTAAAAATTTAAATTGCACGATTACAAATATGTTAGGTTTGTGTTTTTTAATATTATTCTTTTATTTGTTTATAAATGAAGTATTAATTTCATTAATTCGCTTTCACAAATATGTTAGATTTGTGTTTTTTTAATATTTTTCTTTTCTTTGTTTATAAAGAAAGTACTAATTTCATTATCCAAAAATAGTCAGAAACAAATGCTGAACGATATTTGTTGTGTTATATGCAAAATGTTCATTATTATTATGTATTGATGTGAGCACGTGATAAGATAAACTTAAAAAAATCATGCTTAAAAATTATTTTACAAAATATAATAAATCAGTCAATTAAGCTACAGTTTAAAAAAAAATTGCATTTCAAAGTAGATTTTTTCCCTATACGGCGAAAATTGAAAATGCACGATAGTCAGAAGATTAAAAAATTGCATTAGCGAAAATTTCAAGATCGAAATTTGATCGTGAAGTGTTGCTATTCGCAAAATCACGTCAGTGTTACGCACAGATACGTTTGTCCTTTATAATATAGACACGTTATCAGTAAAATATAATAAAGATCAGTTATTAGGATGAGGTTATCAATTGAGGCCCTTATACTTGGTCTCGAGCGTAAAAAATCAGCATAAAGAATGAAAAACAGCAAAATTTATTCCACTCTGACACAATCATAGAATTTTTTTCCGCATGAAATCTAAACCCGACATCCTTTTCACCTTCTCAAAATTTACATAAGCACTTCTTATATTCATATTCATCATTTTTTAATTGTATTTTGTTTGATCATTTTATAATCATTTTAACTCAAAACTTGAAGTCACGATTGTCAGCAACATCTTTTATGTGAACAGACGAAGTCTTAACTTGAGATTATAATCTCAGTACCGGAGAGTAAATGATTCCGTTATTTATGTTTTTTAGATGCATTTGTGTAAAAATGTTTAGTTTTTATCTAAGAAAATGATCATTTTCTTTTAAATATGACTTCATTTTCACTTAAATAAGCATTTCGCCTAGCGTCTGAAACTTAGTATGAGTACACATGCAGAAGGTAAAGCAATATGAAAAATTTATGAAGAAAAATACGTGCTTTCAAAAGCAGTATATCATTTTCCGTTCAAAATATTATCCCCCTAATGTGATTTTGCGCCACTAAACCGTATACAACAATTTGTATCAAAGATTTTGAATTTTTATCAGAAAATGGCATGAATATAGATAAATAAACCTCGTTATTTCTCTCTTGTCTGCAATAATGAATGCTATCTAATTTTCACCATTTTGAAAAAATGTAATAAAATGCTTTTAAAATTAAAATATAAAAGTGGGGATATTAATAAAAATAGCTAGTGTGATCACATCTACAAATGAACAGCTTTCAGTTAAAAAAATTATTAGTAAAATTCGTTCAGCAGAATGATCAGGGCAGATGACTAAAAAACACACTTGTGTTTTAAATATATAGATTATAAAAAATTATGAAAAATTAAATTAAGCAAATTATGTTATTTTGATAAAATTATATTAAATTATCCTAAAGAATAGCATTAAAATTTTATTAGTCGAGAGAATTTTAGACAAAAGATTGAGGAACCTGATATTATTTTAAACCTCGAATTATTGTCAAGATCTTCTTTATTTAATTGTCTAAGTCGGCGAAGCAAATACATTCAGGCGAGAATAATCACGTTCTGTAATATAAATCGCTATTATTTGTATACCACCTCGCCCCACCAGTGGCTGAGAGGTTCTGCTCTCGAAGCTGGTAGACGGGAGGTGCTGGGTTCGATCCCAATAGCGCCCGTCGGCCTAATCGTTCGGAGTTTTCGTGGTTTTCTTCGAACCTTGGATTTCCAAGCGTTAATACGGGTTAGGTTCCCTTAGAAAGACCCCCACGAAGGGCACGCCCCCCTGGGCCTATATCCCTCGTGCAGATAATTGGCCGTCATAAATACAACCAACCAACCAACCTTGTATACCACCTCTCTTTTATAAAGACTCTCTAAATATTTGTAAAATATTGCGTTTTATCAGTGTGTGATTTCGATTACATTATTTTCAAAAGTGAAGCATTTTCACCTGTGAAGAATTTCAATAAAACTGAGGTGTGAAAGTGACGCACATCTACAAAACATATTTCAGTTTTAAGAATTAAAATACAGGCTATTGTCGCCCGGTGGCGTGGTCAGTAAGCGGAGGCTGCTGTCACCCCGAGGGCCCGGGTTCGAGTCCCTGGGTAAGACATGGATGTAATTGTGAATGTCCCATTGTAGTTATATAATATATGTAATGGAAAATAAAAATTGTTGTGACTTGTTGTGGTTTCTATCTATAATAAGGATCATTCGAGGCGACAGCCATTGTAGCTATAGGCCCCAAAGCATTCTCCACTTTGGTGGACTTCAAATGTAAAACATGTACACGCTATTTTATAAAATGAAGTCATTTGCTTCAGCTAAAACAATCCACTTTTATAATCCAGTCTTAAACTTCATCTATAGAAAAGTATGCATTTGACGTCGTTATTGCGGAATAACAGACGATATTGTTAACATAGTACGTATTTTAATTTCAACTTTTTTTCAGGTTTTATGAGAAAATGGCAACAAAAAGATACAGTAATCTCCTATTTTCGACTATTTTCTGTTTACTTTCAATAGAAATGGAGTACTTTTGTTTCCACGATTAGAAAAATGGTATTAAAAACTACAAAAAAATATTAATATCTCAAAAATAAATTGAGATACAGCTTTTAAACAAATTGCTTTTAAAAGTATATTTTTTCCACTATACGACGGTGTAAAAATTGAAAATGCGCGATGGTTAAAAGTTTAAAATTTGCTGTTGCGAAAATTGCAAAACCGAATTTTCATTTTAAATTTCAAATGTTGCCATTCGTTCATTTTAAATTTCAAATGTTGCCATTCACAGAAGGACGTATGCGTTACGCACAGATATGTTTGTCCTTTATAACATAGATACATCGAATAAGCAAGTACATTTTTATAAATTTAAGTGCAGATACTTTGCCATTATGACAGAAGCATAAGAAATATGAATACCTTTTATTTAAACATTTGAATATCGATATAACATATTTTTAATAACTCAGCATTTTTACAGTCTTTTATTTAAAACATACTGAGTTTTGTATGTAAAGATGGAAAATTCAAATCGATTTTTCACTCGATTTTTCATATACAGGAGAACCCCGCTAATCCGAACTAATTGGGGCCGGTGCCTGTTCGGATTACCCGAAATTCCGATAAAATTTAGAAAGGAAAAAGATGCGTGCTAAAAAAAAAAAAAATGCACGTTATAAGTACTCAGTAGTACAGCAAACATCCTCCAAACCGGCGTCCTAAGGTCCGGAATGCTGGACAATCCGGCACGACTTTCGGAAAAAAATATTCAATGTTTAATCAATCCTGATGTTTATACTAATCCAATGGAATTTCAGAGTGAGGAATTACGTAACAACCCATTACAAACGGTTCAAAATGCGAATCTATAAATAGCTCTGCACCATTTCGACGAGGGGGGGAAGAAAACAAACTTCTGTATATAATTTGCGAAATCAAACTGTTGAAAGGAAAAATAAATTTTTATCGTATGAATTAAATACTTTTTGCATTTTAGAAAATAATTTTAAAGTGACTGGCAAAGAAACCGATATTCGATTTTTTTTTCTTTTTTTCGGCTTCTGCGAGTAGGATAACAGTGCACGTTTTCATTTTATATTCGTGTTCATATGTTGTACTTTTACATTACTGAGTACTTTTTTTATTCTATTCAGGCTGTTTAAGGAAGAAAAAACGTGCTTTACTGCCATTTTTGGTTTAATTCTAACTTCTGCACATTTTCCCGACATTCATCCTGTAATCTGGAAAATTTCGCAGTCCGGCAAGGTTCAAATCCAGAACGAAAATAAAGTCGAAATAAATCAAGTCGAAAATAAAATCGGTTCGTATCAGTTGGGTTCGAATTAGCGGGTACTGTATTATATATAAAACAAAAGAAAAGGTGTACACATGTGTGTTTCCTATGAAAATACCTCATTTTAATATTTTTATAACTTAATTATACATTAATAAATTACGTTTAAGGCTTTTCTCTGCTAGCCGACAGCAGGTGATAATTCGCTAAATAATTTTTATGGTTACAAATGTTTACGTGTAACAAAAACAATGTGGTTAATTATGCGCCAAGCACACTTTCCGAAATTTGCCAGTTTCCTATGAAACTGCAACAATGACATATTCCAAACACTAAAAGGGGGAAAATATAAATAAAAATGAAAAGTGTAATAATTCTTACAAATAATAGTAATAATAATAATACGCTGGTTAAATTTACTAAAACAGACAATTATGTAATTAGATTTTCCTACCTAACAACTATTTTAATAATTATTTAGTGTATTGTATCTTTTATAAAATAGACTTTGACTTACTTAATTTAGGTGAGTACATTAAATCAAATATTGACACGCGTTGTACATGACTAAAAATGAAATTATGTAACCTATACATGTACTAGTTTTTAAAAAGCTATTTATATCTAAATGTGTGATATCTGTACATAGTGTAATGAGCTCTTGTCACGAAAGCTTGAGATTAATTTTGAAACTGTATTATCTCGATATTCAAAAAATGAGAAATAAAATTAACGAAAATTATTGATTTTGTGTGAAACGATATTTTTTATACTCAAACAGTAAATAAAAATATGTAAATAATACAGTCGAACCCGGTTAAAAAGCGTTTGAAGGGAGTTCACAAAAGTCGCGTATTAAGCGGGATCGCGTATTAAACGTTATTTGTATAATGTTGCAGGAACTGGGATTTTCTACATATCTAATCGTTTATACACAAACTTTAGAGCTTTCATTTATCTGTTTACGGTCGAAAATTGTATCTTTGACTTATATTAAAATCAAAATTTAATTGCATTCCATTTTAACTCATTGTTTCTATTTTTAGGACCGACTTTGGATTAATAACGGAAAATAAATATGGATTCCAACGTGGGTTTATTGTCGATTAATAATATGCAATAAAAAATAAAATAACAAAAAAAAATTTCTTACTAGACTACTTTTTTAACAGAAAGAAGAAAAAAATGTTAAATCTTTGAAGCACAACCCAGTTTTTAAAATCATACTTAATACTTGTAATAAATAATGAGCATCATTATAATTTAATACTTGTAATAATGAGTATCATTATAATTTGTCCTTCTTTTTAACATAAGAAAAAAGAACTATCCTTATTAATCTTTCTGGAAAAAATATTGTTATATCGTTAGCACAGCAAAAAGTAAAGAAAACATAAAAGAATTATCTAACCGCAGTCGTGTTTGTCTAACCGTTACGAGTTCATTTTGCCTATAATATGCATTATGAAACATAGTAGTATAACGTACATTTAAAACCTCACTAACAGGTATGATCATCTATAATCATAATAAATTTTATGAGGTATCTGAGTAAGCTGAATTCGTCTATATCTCTCTACTACAGTAAAAACATTCAGACAAAGAATGTTAGGAGGCGGGTTCAAAGAAGAAGTACAATTTTAATAATTTAGCGGGGTTTTGTTTTATTAAAAATGCACCAGTATTTCCCATTAGTAATTTTCGCCTTAATTAATATGTTATTAAATAAGTTAAATAATAATATTCGGAAGCAGTGTTTTTTTAAAATCTGAATAAAAATATAAGCTAAATTGGCTACACTCGAGAAAATAGAAGGAATTCGCATATCAATGAATTCGCGTCTTAAGCGGTGTTTATTCCTCAAAGGGCCGAAAATTTATGGCGTATTAAGCGGGATAGCATAATAACCGTTCGCGTATTAAACGTGATATTTTTGAATTAGCCTTATTGGCAATGTTTAAGGGATAGGAATAAATACGCGTATTAAGCGGGATCGCATATTAACCGTGAGCGCCTCAACCGGATTATGAGACAAAAATGCTTTTTGTGTGCGAAAGAGAGTAATAATATTGTTTTAAAATAATAATAAAAAAAATAATATAAAAATGCATATGTATACACCCGTAAGTAAATTTCCAAAAAACAAACCTATACATCGCAGACTTGCAATTCGAGGAAGAATTTTAGCAAAGCCTTTTTTTTTTTTTTTTTTTTTGTAAATTGGAATACATGCCGGAAACTTCAAATAACAAAAATATAAATAAAAATATAACGTTTTCATTTGCCTGACGTAGGTTATTTTCGATCGTTCACAGAAAGAAGTTCAGCTGTGTAAAAAATATACGTACAAACTTAAAATTAAATTTATGATCATAAAGCCAGGGTAATTACTTATAATTATTTAATATAAAATTACATTTATCTTCCAACAGATCAAGAGTAATAATCCTCTTTAAAATTCAAGAAAGAGAACCCACGTTATACAAACCTTTACACTCAATTGTTTATTGCACGAAAACAGGCAGGAATAGATTCTTCAGATTTCTTAGAGAAATGAGGTCTTTTTGCCGGAGTGCCAAGAAGGTTATGTGTTTCAGGCATGTCTGGGTATGTGCATTTCTTTATAACCTCGAAACATCCCAACGGCTGGAAGGATTTTAATGATTGAGGTCTCTATCAATTCGTCTTAACGGCCCGATGGTTATAGGCTAGTTTTTGATTTTATTAATTCAAAATGGCGGTCATAAAATACAAAATGGCGGTAGAGACGAAAAAATTCACGCACCCTATTGTGTGGCATATCATTGGATAGGTCTTTCAAAATGAAGACGATGTTCCATTGCTATTTTACAGTCAGAAGCTCCGCTTAAATATTACACAACCTGGAAGTTGTGTAGGTAGGATCTCTAACTTTACTGCAACTCTAACCATCATAGACATCTATAGGCCTCATTAAAATAGTCTTTATAGATAGGAACTAACAATTAAACACAACTTAAAAGTCATCAATACAAGTAAATAAAAAAATAGGTAAGTAATATAGAAAATAGTTGAACATAGATGAGAAATAATTAATTAGTTCGCTTTGTACGCAGTCAAGTTTTTTAATATTTTAAATTAAATTTTTACTTGTTACTTAATTTCTTTAAGCTTCGTGCACGGAATAATACTCCTTTGGAATTGACAGTTTAAAACTTCAATATAGATTGGGTTAAAAAATAACAAGATGTAACCTTATTAAGAAGATACACACGAAATCGATTATCCTTTTATGCCCCGACTAACGGTGTAGGATACCTTTGAAGACGTCGTAAAAGGAAAAAGAACTATGTTCCAAGCTTCAAAACTTGTGTAATAAGTCAAAAATAAAAATCAAACTTCATTTAAATATAAATCTCATATTTAAATTTATACTAAAATATGTATGTATACTTGTGAATTCATAAATAAATATTGAAGTGATAAGTTTTAAAATATATATGATAATAAGAGGGGGAAAACATAACATGTCTTGCGCGCTTGATAAAATCTGAAAATGTGCCTATAAGGAGGAAAGTTTGGTGAAAATAAATACATAATAGTGTTACCTTTATACTAAAACCAGAAAAGGATAAGATTTTATTTTGTTTTTGTTTTTGTACTTTGAAAATATTTTTTAAAAATTGAACATTTTAAATTTTTTTAATTATTAAGTATTTTTTTTTTTAATTTAGTCAATATTTTTACAAATATTCTGGTTTTAGTATAAAGGCAAAACTATTATGTATTTATTTTCACCAAAATTGCTACTTTATATTCATATTTTCAGATTTTATTATGCGCGCAAGACGTGATATTTTTTTTCTCTTATTATCATATATATATTTTAACTTATCATTTCAATATTTATTTATGAATTTACTAGTATATATATATGTGTGTGTTTAAATATAAATAGAGCTTTATATTTAAATGAAGTTTTATTTTTATTTTTGACTTATTACACAAGTTTTGAAGCTTGGAGCACATGATATATATATATATATATATATATATATATATTTTGCTTTTTCGACGTGTTCAAAGGTATCCTATCCCCTTAGTACCATTAATATAACTTGTTATAAAATTCATTTAATAGATCGATTAGTAGTGATACAGTTTAGAATGAGTTATAGATACTTTACTTTATCTTGTTTTAAAATCATTATTGGTTGCACAAAACAAAAATATTTTTATAAGTATTATTTCTTTTACCTTTGCATCTTTTCAGCTTTCTTGAAGTTGAAAGACTGGGGGGGGGGGGGGGATGTTTCATTTCGGAAATATTTCTATATTTTTAGGGTAAGGACATTATATTTGTACATTTCCTAATTCTAGAAAATGCTAAAAAATATTTTAAATAAAATATTTGAGTGGATTTATGAATATTACACAAAATCCCTATAAATTCAAATTTAGATACTTAACTTTAATTGGCAAAATCCTTCTAAAATTTATTAAAGGATTGTGAAAATCTTCTAATGTAGTTTCGAAAATTCACAAAAAATGCTTTAGAAGATGAAGTTGTCATGAATTCAAAATTTTGGGACATAAAGGGTAAATACTAATTCGTGGCAGGTTAAATTAATCCTGGATAAGATTTTCATTATAGAATGCGACAGATGGTGGTATGAATTCTTGTTATTCATATTACTACAAACAGAGATAAATAAAATTATGTCTTTAATATATTATATTTAAATTACTTATTTAATACATGGTTTAAAAATAAATAATGCAGTAGAGACCGCAAAATTTGATCAGGGCTATTGTTATCAATCGCTTAATGTTATCAAAGTCAGCCCTGTACAGGACGTTTACATTCAGTTCAACGCTAAAATCAGTTGCTTTGTGTGATTAATTTTTGTTTAACTATAGAGTTTTTTCAGCATAATAGCTTCTTAAAAGCGTGAAATCAAAAGCGAAGTTCTGTTATAAAATCTATTGATTATATAATGCCAAAAAAAAAAAAACAATATTGATGATAATCATAATCATATTTAAAAAGTGTATTAAAATGTGGAATAATAAATAGAAACACGATATTCTTTCATTTCTCACTAACTGCGCTGCGCATGAATTCCATGTATGGTTAAAACCTATAAAAATTGTGTTTTTACCGCTGAATACCCTCTCTTTGTTACAGACTCGCACTATAAGAACGAATCCTGTATTTAAGGTCTGTTATTGGTATAAAACATTCGGGCACTCAGTGACTTTTCTTTTGCGAAAATGGTGAAAATATTAAAACGAATTTTCAGTATTAAAATAATTTACATTTCAAAAAATAATAATTCGAAAATTGCATGTCAAACGTGGCAAATGAGGTGCGTTCGTACTATAACTAGTTTTATAAATATTCCGATCTTGGTGCAATAGCTGTTGCACTGTTACGCAACAATGCATGAATACAAAATTTATAACGATTATATACATTAAATTCAGTAATACGGAAATAATATGACTCCATCTTAAACAGGACATAATCCTATGGCAACCTATAATCATTACCTGTCATGGGATATCACTGAATTAATTACATATGATAGGATTTAATAGAAGGACGAAAACGTTTATCGATATCCTTTTAAGTTTTGATTCGATTTTCGTAACTTGTAAAATGATTCGACAAAACTCTACAAAGATTATACACTATATGGCCAAAGGTGACCAGCAACTTGCGAATTTAGACGTTTTGTTAAATATCTAGAAAAATACATCAGGAATCAACCTGAAACTCCAGATGTGCAAACAGTATAGTATAGGTCATATATTTTCGTGAAGATTTTTTCCCGAAACCTCATAGGGGGCCGCCAAGAAATTGAAAAAGAACGAATATATTTTGGATAACCTGTCAAAACTAACATAGCAAAAGTGTTCAAACTATAGATTATAATTAAGTGGCTTATTGTAATGATTTGTGTTCATTTTTATTAATATAGCATATACATTCGAAGAAAAATTCAGGTTTTCATAAAAACAGTCTCAAATTTTGCTAAGTTATTTCCTGAAAATAGAACAAACAACATTGTTCACAATACCCTGCAATCAGAATTAAAATATAGTAAAAATTGTATGAAAAATAAACAGGTTTACTGAATAATGCTTCATAATGTGTTTTCATAATGTGAATTTGCATAATGTGTTAGCTAAATGTATAGAGCAACTTTTGTAAAAGTCTCAAAGATATAGCTTGAAAATTCGGAAAATTATCGTTGATAGAATAAGCTCAAAATCCGTTATTCCTAAAATGAAGCAAAAGGATGAGGGGCTGTATCCATAAATCCATTGATTAGTGCCAATATAGCATGCACAATATTTCACGTACTACTGTATTTGGATACAGCCCTCATCTTTTTCCTTCCTATTAGGAGTAACTGATTTTGAGTCTATTCTATCAATGATAATTTTCAGACTTTTCAAACAATGTTTTTGAGACTTTCACAAAAGTTGCTGTGTACATTTAGCTAACACAGTATGCAAATTATATTTTGATTACATTCGGGCTTGCACAGTCAATCCTTATTTAGTAAACCTGCTTATTTTTCGTACAATTTTTAGTATTTATTAATTATGCTTGCAGAGTATTATGTACAGTGTTGTTTGTCATGTTTTCTGAAAAGAACTTTTTTTATATTAAGAACTCTAGAAATTACAAACAAAAAACTTGGCTAAATTTGGGACTGTTTTTATAAAAACCTTAATTTTTCTACGAGTATACATGCTATCCTCGTAAAAATGAACAAAAATTATTACAATAAGCCACTTAATCATAATCTACAGTTTGAACGCTTTTGTTACATTAGTTTTCACATGGTTATCCAAAAGATATTCGTTTTTATTCAATTTGTTGAAGGCCCCCATTGGGCTTTCTGGAAAAAATCTTCAAGGAAATATATGACCTATACTATACTGTTTACACACCTGGAGTTTCAGGTTAATTCCTCATGTTTTTTTCTAGATATTTAACAAAACGTCTAAAATCGGAAGTGGCTGGCCACCTTTGGCCTTATAGTGTATATATTAAATTTAAAACCATTCGCTTGCGTCATTTTAGCGCTGTTATATGCTGACAGATGGACAGACCAGTCGACGACTATAGGGTCTACGTATTTATATAATTACGACATTTCCCCATAAAGCATAATGGAATGGAATGATTTTGAGTGTCTCTGTAAATAAACTATAAACGCTACATACTTGATTTTTAATATCGAACATGGTATAGTAAATCTGAATGACATATATCAATTACAGAGTAAGTTAATGTTCGGACAGACAGACAGACAGCCAGACAAACCGAATACATAAACTTTTCAACTATGTTGGAGTTAAAAACGCAAAATAGTTTGAAATCTCACTTTCAGCAATTTATACCAAAATAGACGGAAGCATACTTGAATACTTTTGTACAGTTCTGTATTTTACGTATTGTCCTTATAGGCACGCTGCTATTTAGCTAAAGATTAATTAAGACTAAAACACGCTTAAAATTAATTAACTCACTCTTCCAGAGATTATCATCTACAAACATAACTTAGTATACTAAATGTAGTTCAGCGTAATGATGCATAACTCATTTAAAAGCCATCTTTAAGCTATTTTCGTTCCTAATCAGTAATCCTAACGAATTCTTTTGTATAGCCATGTATATGATGATGCACACAACGTAATATACAAAAATTGAGTTAAACTTAAAAACTCATATCACAATTAAAAATGAACTTCCATCAATCATCGTTAATGTACAGTTCTTTGGATACAGTATAGTGTCCGAAATCTTTTGTTTGTTCCTGTAAATACTATGCAATTTCTGTTATACAGAAAATAACCTGTAGCAAACCTTAGAGACGTATAAAGATTTCATTTTATGTAAAATAGTTTAACATAATGAAAATACGCCGCAAACAACGTTTACCCGTATACCATTATGTAACGTAATTCTTTTGTGTGGCCCTGTAAATGAATAATAAATATCCTTTCCATCACATATTCAACAAAATGTATTAATATACATTCAGGGTGGATGCATTAGTGCACTTCATAAATGCATATCAATTTCATTATGTTCGAAGGGGGTGCAACACCATTAAAATGCACTTGAAATATTATTTTTTCCCATTGGCCGTAATCTAACGCAATATTTTTTTAATGTCCCTGTAATTGAACTATGCATTCGATTTTCAAAGATTTGAAATGACTCGACACAATTTTCCAACAATTATATATTTTAAATTTCAAACCATTCAGTTGGATAGTTTTGGCGCTGTTATATGCGGACAGACAGACGAACGGACCGGACGACGATTATGGATGCTACGTATTTGTATAATTACAAACGCACCTAAAAATGTAAATAGTCCTGTATTTACAGTATTTTTAGATATGTCGCAACATTTTATTTTTATTCAGCTAGACTAATTTTTTTTAATATAAAATCTGGTCCGTTCTGTAACGTAATGTTTAAAAAAAGGTAAAAAAAGATTTGTGTAAAAAAAACGGCCGCAAAATACTCGCTATTTTATATGTTTCCGAAACTTATGTTTCTATTCCTACTATTAGTTCACACTCTCCCTATATATATATATATATATATCTTGTTCAAATTTTCAATTGTTAATAAAATACTTATTATTGATCCTATCCAGTTGAAATAATTTTTTTCAAACTTCTACTGCATGACAATCGATGTTAATACAGTTTTTTCAAATATTAATTCATTAATTAAATTTTAATTAATTTTAGTTTTATATGGGAGAAAAAATTGCGGCCATTGGTTATTGAACAGCATTTAATGCATCTTCATATCTATAAGGGGGGGGGTTACCATAGGGGGGGACCCTGTTCTGTCGCCAAATACTGCCAAGTTTGTCACACACTTGGCGATATATCGCCAAATTTGGTGACCAAAATGAGTCACTAAAAGTGACGCCAACTCGGCGATATCTCTAATATTTCGCCAAATTCCCTTGGACTTCCATTGTATACCTACTTGCTTATAGAAAATCAACAAATTGAGGTATTTTAATGCAACAAAAACTTATATTAGCTTAACGGATTATATTAAATTTTTCTTTGATGACCTAAGTAGGAATTGACTTTAAAAACAAAATTTTTATATTACTTGTTTAATTACAATTTCGAAATTTTACCAAAATACTTGGACTTACTCTTGAATAAATATTTTTCTTTCATAAAGAAATAGAAATTTAATAATAATGAAAAAAGTATTTTAAAATAATCGAATTTAAAAAATAGTTCAAAGCCCTCTTAAATGAAATAATTTTGAATTTTAAAGTTTTGTACCTTACTTTTTTTGTTTTAAGTACGTATATTTTTTTAAGGACGCATTCTTGTTCATAAATTTACTTATCCGCAATAAATCTTTTTGTTCATAGGAATAAAATGAAATTTCCACTTAAAAAACGAAACTCAAAGTACTTTTGTTTTATGTGGTTTTTCTGTTGAGATGACATGCCGTTTTATTTTCTTTTTCTTTTTCTAATTTGAGCAACCAGCGTGCAAGAACCTCCAGGGAATGTATTCTATTATAATAAAAATTTTGTTCCTGTTGACCGAGTTAGTGTGGAAGAATAATTCTTTTTACATTGAATTTTGAATAAATAGAGCTAGAAATTATCTTTCTCTAAAAGAAAAAAATAGAAGACCATGAATATAAATTTTTAGTGAATTCGCTATTACTTGATTTTGTAAATTTAAAAGATCTTGCTAACGATTTTAACCCTTTATGTATTGAATTATGAATTCATGAAAATTTTGTCTTCTAAAACATTTTTTGCGAATTTCTGAAACTACATTAGAAGATTGAAAAAAAAAAAATGGCCATAAAAAAATGAAAAAAAAAATGGCCATAATTTTTTTTTTCAAAAAAAAAAATGGCCATTTTGTTTCCTCATTCTGACCAGAAAATCAGAGGTCTAATTTTTTACGGCTGCTCTTTCATCTTCACCTAACACTTCATTTATAATGGCTGTTTCATAATAATAGAAACCACCAGTCCATCAGAAGAAAATGAAGTAATCGAAATGTTGGGGGCGACACTAAATTCTGAAAAAGCAGAATTCCTGTTCTCTAGTCTTCCCTTATAGTTTGGCTCATAAATTCGGATACACCCTGAATAATAAATTTTTGACATATCATTAAATGCTTTAGGATGGAAAAGGATTTAATCAAGAATAAAATGAATTTCATATGGTAAAATATGAAATTTCCAATTTTGAGAAAAACGTTTCAGATACATTAAAAAACGACATGTCTCTTGTCACCTAAAGCTGTAAGCAACTTTTTCTTTTTCGAACTCTTCTTACAAATTTGCTCTATACCTGAAAATAACTGATTTCGTAAAAAATAAATAGTTTAACTAAATGTAAATAAAATACCGTGACTTATGTAAAAATACCGCAAAAACATCTATTAACCAAACATTTAAAAGTAAACTATTTTAAAATTGAAAAAACGACTCTTCATTTTTCGCAAAATAAAGGGTACCGATTTTCTTATAGTACTGAGATCTTACGCAAGCGGCCCGAAACTATTGCTCAACCAATGGCAACGTTCTTTTCAAATGTCTCGTTCGCTTTTTAATATTTTTTAAGTTTAAGCATCGCGCGGCAGTGCAATAAATCCCAAATTTAAGTTGCAAAGATTTGTATTGCTCATTTTGTATTATGTTTACGGTTAGGTGAAAACTAATGATTAGGTACATCTAAAATACAAACCTTCCAAAAAAATCTAAGATTTATTTCGATTTCGTTTGAACGGAATCTACGTTTTTAGGGTGTTTAAGTATCATATTGTTTGAATTTCCTTTTTTACTTTTTAATGTTCACTTGGCTTAACTAATTTGTTACAAAAATTTAACATTAAATGTAGAATTAAATGAATGAAATATCTTAATATCTGTCCCTTCTCTGGCCTAAATAATGTAGGAAATAATTTTTTTTTTTTTTTTTTTTATTTGTTCGGCAAACTATGTTTTTGTTTAATATATATATATTTTCCATTCATATGATAGATAAGGTCGTTGTCTAACCGAAAACTTTGGTACATTTTTAGCTCACAGGTTACCAAAGCCTTGGAGCTAATGTGCCCGCAGGCTGTGTATGTATGTATGTACGTATGTACGTAACGCGATAAATCTTGATAAAAATATCCCATTTCCTGGAGAGAAAAAAAATTCTGGGATTATTTTGCTAAGGCGCTTCCCTGATTAGTTTTGGAGTTTTATTGGTTAAGTATAAAGGGAGAAATGTGGGCTAATACCACTCCTTAATTAGATAAATGTGTTTTTCATGCAGAATTATCAGATTTGCTTCAATTTGAATATGCCGGTTTATTCTCATAAGCCGCTTCGTTGATTATATTTGGAGGCTCATTGGTTAAGTGTAAAGGGGGGACGGGGAGCTCACTCCCCTTAATTTAGATAAATGGGTTTTTATCCGATTTGCTTCAAATTTCGTATACCGCTTTATTCTCATAAGGCACTTCCCTGATGAGATTTGGAGGTTCATTGACTAAGTATAAAGGGGGGGGGGATGGGTGGAAAGCTGATCCACCCCCTTAATTTATTTTTCGAGGGGCATTATTTTTTGAAATAAGAGTATAATATACAATTAGTGTGAATAGCCTGTGATCTCAAAGCCACCAGTTTAACTGGGCATTTTTATTTTTATTTTATTCTGATTGCGATTTTTTTTTCTGATGACACTTTCACCTTCTTCAACGGTATCAAAATTAGTGATAACAATAATATATTTCATTGACTATTTGGAATCGAACAAACTTCTGGATAAAAACAATTTTTTATTCTCTAATTTAACGAAATCTATACATCTACAACTTTATTAACATCTATAACTAGATTACGACAGCTAAATATCGAAAAAGCTACATGATCATTCATTGAAGAAAAAAAATTCTTCCTACAAAAGTAAATGCAAATAACAAAAGTAATTTACATTTAAAAAATAATTATGAATTTTCAGGATTTTTTTTGCTTGTGTACCAGTAGAACTTCCAACAATTCATCATTGGTAATTCATCTTTTCAGTAATATCTCTCAGTAATGTTCAGTCTCTTCAAGATCGAAAAGAAAAAAGGTTTTAAATGATTTAATGAATAATGAATATCTTTCAAGATGTTGTAACAGATTTTTTTTCTGAATATATACATGTCTATGACTCTGGCTAACTATGCAGTGACTCCTCCATCTTTTCAACTGAATACTATCAATCAATTCATGTGCATACCATATTACAAAAACCTCTTGGAAAACATCTCGCATCTTTTTAAAGCATTTGGTATCAGCCCCCGGTATACTATATCTTTCCCCCAGCTATTAAAATGTCGTCTCAAAAAAAAAAAAAAAAACCTTTCGCTGTATAAGACAGCCGTAAAATAAAGCAGATGTATCATTGTACTGTTAAATACTCTACTGCAATTTTTTAAACGTCTAAGCTAGCAAATTTTCAATTTTTACACCGTCGTATTGGGGGAAAAAAGCACTTTTAAACACAATTTGTTTGAAAACTGCATCTCAATTTATTTTTCAAATATAATTTTTTTTTTGTAGTTTTTAGCGGCATTTGTTTCATTATGGATACTCATATACTCCATTTCTTTTGAAAGTAATGGAAAAATAGCCGAAAAATAGTAATTATATCTTTTTGTTACAATTTTCCCATAACAACTTTACTACTATTTTGAAAAAAATATAAAGAATGATTTCTAATAAAACATGGAGCTATTACAAACCAAATTTAATTTTATTAGTAAATTTATCAATTTTTACCAATTTTAGGTAAGTATGTATATTAATATTACAAACAAATGAAGGCATATGAATCATTAGATAGCCGATTTTTTTGTCGAATTTCTTGATTAACGACATCTCTTTTTTTGGATTTGTGTATTATTCAACGATAGTGACGTCATATGCGCACTTTGCTGTAGATGTTGTTTAAGACGAGATCGTAAATGAAAAATTCTTCAGCGGATGCGGATGACGCCATTTTAATCATAATAAAAGCGTGTGCTTTAAGTCTTAAAACTAAATTTGTTTTGTACTATCTATATTTATATGCATATATTTTTTTTCATCGAGGGCGGAGGACACTAAATTCTGAAAAAAAACAAAAAAAAACAGAGTTCCTGTTTTCTTGTATTTACATCTTTTGTCGCGCAAAAATGTTTACACGGCTCCCTCTGTAATCTAAAATACAAAAACCCCAGTTATCAACAGAAAGGAATAATCTATGTTATCCCCTGTAAAAATGTGACGCAATATATATCGAAGAGACTAACCATATCTTGGAGATACGGCTCGAAGTACCTTTTAATTCAAGAAATTTAATCTTAAAATTGCTGCCCAAACTATAGAAACAGAACATTTTCCAGAATTTAAGATGTCCCAGGTCATTAAAACAAATTTCAACGTAAACAGTAACCGCATTTTTCTGCAGGCATGGTTTATCAGATCGGCGAAATTTCCATTCAATGAGGCTAGTTCAGTACCAGATGAATATACTCTTTTAATCTGACTAAAATGCCCACCTTTATGTTCTATTGTTTGTGACACATACTCTCAATTGTAAGTTGAATTCATATCCTCTCTCGTGATTTCGCGTTTATTTACAATACTGATGAAGAACTTTAAACAAGTTCGAAACTTTTAATCTTATACAGTAGCGTGCCGATTATCCGAACAAGTCGAGACCGACCCTAGTCCGTATAAGCAAAAGTTTAGATAAATGGACAGACAATTTAAGGAAGTTCCTGACTATACTAAGACCTTCATACTCTATCCAGGCTTAGGAATGACAGAAACCGTTAGTACTGGCGTGTCTTTTTTTTTTTGTTGTTGTTGTTGTTTTTTTTAATTTTCTTTTTCTTTTTTTATCACTTTTGAATTCCAGAGATTATAATTTAAGCAAAAAGCTTTCAATTTTTGCTTGCTTCAAAGAAGAAATTCTTTTCAACTCTGCCATATCTCGAATTATTCTTAAATACGTTAGCTGAATAGGATCAGCGTTCTTCTGCCGTTCAAGCCATTTCATATCTGTTTACGAACATTCAAAGACTTCGTTATGTGATGGACCTGGGTCATTTTCAGAACATTCGTTTTCATTTTCTTCAATTTGTTTTTCGTTGTTACTGCTTCCAACGATACACTAATCGGGGATTCTATTTCGCATGCTAAATCAGAAGAGAAAAACATGAGAGAAACAGGATATTTGGATAATTGGAAGTTCGGTTAAAAAAAAATTTCTGAGAGAAATAGGCTGTTCGGATACTTTAATGTTCGGTTAACTGGAGTTCGAATAATCGGCTCTCTACTGTATTTTAAAGATTTGTATGTGTTTTTAAACTGTTTAAATAAATTGTCTGTATTTTTGTATTTGTTATTAACTGTTCAAATAATTATACAATGACAGGAATGTAATGAATGAAAAACATCCATATGTACTGTGGGCAGTGCAAGATTTTTTTCTTTAGGCGCGCCCTTATTAAACCAAACTGCAGTTTTGGTATGAGTCAAATTTTCGGCTGTTTTTACACCAAAATCCAGATCGTTAATATTAAAGATGAACATACATAAAACTATTAAAGTTCATTTAATTAACTATTAATTTTTCCAGTAAGTTAATTTCAACTTATAAATGCAGTCATTATCATTAAAGGTCCTATAAAATTTGCGACTTGTTGCAACATCCTATTCTCATTTAGAACTACTTAGAACTATTAGGAACAACTCGAATTCATTTGATATCATTTAAAAATATTTTCTTGTATTTATATACTTTTTTACACGACCGCTTCAAAAATTCGAATACATTTGTCATTCATTAGTGCTTGAATAATATATACTCTATTTGAAAGTGCTATATATATGAGGCGATGACGTAATGCTAAATGATTCATATGCCACACAGAGCAGTAAAGAGTGACGTTGTGTATATTCAGTTGGGTTCAAATAAGGGCATTTTTTACGTGTATTAGATGTATTTTTGAGGTTGTTTTAAACACTTTTCAAAAAAGTATAACAGTGTTTATGAATTCGGTTTCTCAGTTTGTCTGTCCATCTGTCTCTCTCTCCGTCTGTCTCTCTCTCCGTTTGTCGATGCTCTAACTCTTGTAAATTTTCTTGGCATTCTATTCATTATTTATATGTTATTGAGGTTCAGCGTAGAATGTGGGAAATTGGAAATTAAGTTATTTCTAGTTCGTTTACAGGATACACAAAATTAGTGCAATTTCAGTTTAGTCTATAGTTAAAAATTGATTACGGGGCATTTTATTGACATTTCGACATTTAAAACTATAAGGATATTCATATGCAAAACTGAGCTGGAAACAACATGCTTTCTCAGGAATATAGAATAGCTAGTAATAAATTGTGTACTTAAAGTAAATTTGAAAGGATTTACATGATGTTGATTTTTTATATTACATTTATTACAAAATTACAAAAAGACTTGATATAACTTTTAGTAATAAGTTCTGTGCAGTAAACGTAAAAATGTATCTTCCGTAGATTGGTAACATAAATTAATGTTTGTACCGGAAATTTGATAAAGAAAATTATTGAAGTTTTTTAATGGTGTCTTCTCACGGTATTTTTTTCGCCTGCTCTTTTTTAGGGATTAATGGAATTTTTTTACCTTTTAATTTTTATCATCTTATCTTTTTATATTGTTAAACTTTTTAATAAGTTATTACACTTTCATTTCATTTCCTTTTTTATTCATTCTACTAAAAAAAAATGATTTTTTTTCTCATGTGGCACCACCGACATCTAAACACTTTTCTTTTTTTACGGCTCCCTAATGCCTCTGGAATACGAATCACCTCTCAATTGGATGTAAAGTTGCTCGCAACTAGAAAATCCAAAAAGCATCTGACATTGTTTCATTGTTACAATTGCTTTCAATTTGTTGCAAATAGCTTTCACTTTATATTGACTTTTGTACAAATAAATTTTTCGCTCATTTTCAAAGATTCAGAAGCATACAATGTGTTAAAACGTGTCCAGAGGTATTTTAATTTCCTGATGCACCATAAAGTAAAAAAAGAAAACATTTCAGATTATGCTTTAGCTTAGATCCATAAGCATAAATTCTTTGAGAAAATCCCCTCTGATGTACAACAAAAAAAATATCAAAGGAGGATTTTCCAATAAAAAAATGAGATGATTCCGCTATTTATTGCTATATTTCACAAGCACTATTGAACTTGTTTATACATGATACAGGAATAAAAATAACATATGCACATTTTGCTCGAGATCGGCTTTTCATAAAACCCTTTATCATGGTCATGCATGAGGGTGTTAGGAATTAGCCATTAGATAACGATTAGATGAGACATTTTGTATACATCTACAATGATTATTTTCGAAATTGTTTATCATAAATGCTATAGTTGTCAATATCATAACAAAATCAGTAAGTTGTCGTTCCCCTTTTTACTCAAAGAGAATTTGGCACTATTTAAATTTTAAATGTTTGAAATATTCAGAATACACCGCTTTCTTCTTTCGCGGGGATGAGAACTTTCCTATGTGATGTTTAAAGAGGTATTACATGAAAAATGTCGAAATTTCAAATTACTTTAAAGTAAAACCGGTTTGACATCAGATAAAAGAATAAATTGCGTTTCAGTCACTGAAATATTGAAGAAGTTACTTTTATCTATAAAGAGAAATCAAATGTTCTGAATATATAAAGTTTTTATGCTTTGGGTATAAATTATTTGCGGATTTCAGATGTAAGTAGCACTTTAAAAGTTTGAAAGTTGCTTACAAGCGAATTGTGACATGTTTATTTTAGGGCTTAGGAGAACTAAGAATTTCAACCATGCATTTTTTGAAATAAGGTACTTATATCAGTGACAAGTTATAATGTAATCGGTTTCAAACGTTTCTATAAAGTTAAAATGAAAAAAGTTCTTCCATTTCATATTCTAATATAACTAAGAATTTTTTCAGAATGTATACATTTTACCAATAAATGGTCCTATTAATGGTCCTTCGAAAAACAGTAATTTTAAATTTAATAGCAAAATTTAATCATCAATACAGCATAAAAACTATAGAATGTTCTAGACAACATAGTAGTTCCCATTGGTTCAAATGTAACAACAAAGATGTTTCTCGAAACATTCTGCGGAAAGAATACATTTTGATGTAGTATTTTAAACATTGTTTTGCGAAAGATCACATTCGGATCATATTTGGTGAATTTAACATGTTTTTAACACTTTCCACACAGTTGAAAAATGTTTATGAATTCGGTTTGTCTGTCTGTCTGCGATCTGTCTGTGTGCCCATGCTCTAACTCGCGTAAATATACTCGCATTGTCATGCGGTTGATGTACGTTATTGAAGTTTGCTATAGCCAGTACTGTATTCAAAATGAAGTGCGTAATATTTATAGTTCACTTACAGGGATTGTCAAAAAATATTTCGTTACATTAAGGTCCATGGGGAAAAAATCGTATTCAGTATGTTTTAATGATGTTACATTATGTCAAATATGTCGAAATTGAAAGGAAACACTACGGTGCATTGCGAGAGGATTACTATAAAATATAGTGTGCATAAAATTTATCTTTCATTTATAGGGACACACAAAAGAATTCGGTTACAGTACTGTCTATTAACAATAATTTCTGAAGTGCGTTTTCAGTTGTTCTCTGAATTTAACTAATTTAATCCATGCGAGGCTATGGAGGCATATATGCATTTTCAAATAGAGCATACAGAACTTGTTTTTTGCACCAGTAAAAAAGAAAAGTAATATATGTTTTCTTTAATTAGAGCATTTTCGTGATTATTTAAGTAAAAGTAACATTTTTTTTAAGTGATGCCAACCGAATAAAATTAGTGTAAAAACCGCCGGTCCCGAAGGGGTTAAGTAATTTTTTTCTCCATTACTTGGTATGTATACATTCTATAACAGAGCATATGCAGGGCAAACAAATTATTTCGAGTACATTGCCGATTATTGACGGAAATTCCTGCAAAATGTTTTTGAATTGTGCTATGCATTCTCTAAGTGAACTAAATTTTAGAATACTATGTAGTATATCCATGTAAATCTAATAGATCATACACAGGAATTTACAAAAAAAAAAATTTGCGATAACTTCCGATCTATTATTGGGAATTACTGAAAGTGGGTTTTCAAGTGTTTTTTTCAAATTGTTTATTTAGAAACCACCTTTTACCTTATTAAACAGCGAAATTTTGAAAGTATTATGAAAGCGTTGGAAAGTGTTTCGTATTCTATCTTACATTGTAGATTTTTTTTTCCTTTTTTTCTTAGTAAAAAAATTAACATTGACGTAAAAACTTTCATAGCTGTAACACCTTATTCTTTGGTTACGCTATTCTCAAGTTTAATGCACCCCTATTCCCATTTTCATTTGGATTCGTGTAACACTTTATAAAATATGATAATTCATAACAAATTTTATATTAAAAAAAACATTATTGCAGTAAGCACTGATAAAAAAATACACTGACAAAATTCATTTAAAGTAATGCTATAGCATTGTGAATGGATAATACTTAAGCAAAAAAGCAGCAAAAAAGACGCCCGTCTGACATTGGTCTTATTCTCACAGCTAAAATAACGCGAGCGTCTGTGCTGAAATTCCTTCAAGAAAAATATACGTGGTGACATATAAAATTCGCCAGAACATCAAAATATTTATTATTAGTCATTTCCATGAAAATAGTTGTTTCTTGGTGGATTTTGCTTAAAATATATCTCTTTGGACGAAAATTCACATGGATGCTTCTGTTTTTACATCTGTTATGGTTAACCCTTTATCGGGCAAGTCAATTCTGTGGCTGAAATGTTGAAATGATTCGCTGCCACTAGCGTCTACAAAAAAATTGATCTGGAAATAAACAGCGGCCTATTTACAACGTGTATTAGAAAAGCAAAATATTTTACTAAAAATTCTGTTGTGAATCGATCAGATTTCAAAAAAGATTATGTAGTAAGCATATTTCCATTACCCAATAAAGGGTTAAAGAAAGTTTCTTCCAGAAAATACTTAACCACTTATTATCAAATATCGATTCAGGCTGTTCTTAACTGCTCTGCTCAACAAGTGCAAAACGTTTTGACATATTTACAAATTCATTTTTTAACGGAAAGATACAAAATTAGAAAGCCTGGCCATGGAAGCTATTTGGAATTGAACTGGTTTTTCCATTTTTTGATCCATCAATTACCTATTGAGTTACAAGCGAATTCGATGACGTGACAAACACTTTTTTCGCCCGATCTTGAGTTCTCTTTCTCCCTTCGCGCAGAAATTCTGTTCAAAACGCCCACTTTGACTCTATTTTCTGAAAGATCTATTGCGTTTGCAAAAAAAAAATGGAAAAAGCAGCTCAATTACATAGTTTCTGGACAACAACACCAGCTAGTTTCAAGCATTTTCGAACAAAAATAAATTAAAACTTATGTCAGAAAATTGCCCTTTTGGATTTGAGAACTTGGATTTGAGAACCCTTAAATGATGGGATAATTACACATCAGTTGGGGAGAGAGATTTCAGTAAACTATAAACTACTTTTTACTGTACCTTTATTTCATGATTTTTTATGATTTTTTTCCATTTTCATGAACATTATGAAGATTTAGTTTTACAAAAACTAAAATTAAAATGCACCGTTCCTAAAATCTGCATAAATCCAAATCAATTATACAAAAACTGTGCAATGCAGTAATTTTATCTCTTTGCAATACCTTTCATATTTTGATTTGTAATAGTAAATTTACGCTGATATATTAATCATAAAAAGGGAATGAAAAATTACAAGCTATAAAAAAATCTGGGAAGTGCATTTACTTTCAAGTTTTGATACATGGCCAAGAATTTTTATGTTTACAGAGATCTGTTTTATCGGCCAAATTCCTATTATGGCGTTTAAATATAGGACATAAAATCTCTATTCTAAATATGATGAGTAACATCTTAAAATAACTTGTGCTGAACATTTTAGATAAAAATGTCTTTTGAATTTTTATGGAACATCTTTTAAGATAATATTTTCACTTTAACTTTATTATGCATATAAGCATTATCATTATTTTCAGCACAAAGTTTATTTATCATGAAAATTCTATAAAATGTAGCAAAACGTTATTCAAGAATGTACTTGAATAGGAATGCATGTTTGTTATTCAAGCAATAATTGTATGCTAATTGATCATTATAGTATTTGATTATATTAATCAATTAAGGGGACCGTGAAAGATAAATTACACTAAAAAATCGATTTTTAATTTTTATTCCATTAAATAATTTAAACTTTTATCTTTCCAACGATGTGTCACGCATATTTATATATATATAAATTAAGTGTTGAAATTATTCATTCTTTCTAAGAGTACTTCACAGCTTAATGGCCATTTAAATCTTTAATTGACTTTTTCTCAAAACTTGGATTTTTCATGTTTATGTTTCCTTTTTTCAATATCTATGAAACTTAAGAACACAGATTTTTATTTAATACTTATATAATGATATATTGTATACTTTAACACGGGGATTTCATGATTTGTTCAGAATTATTTATTTTAGGCAGTGATATCTTACCAAAAATGCTAATTTAAAAATGACTTTCAATAAATAATAATTTTGAGTTTCACTTAGAAAGAAAATGATCTGTTAAAATACGTACATCGTGATATTTTAACTACTATAAAAAATCTAGACCTCTATCTTTCACCATTTCTGAGATAAAGGTACATAAAGTTAGTGAAATTAACATGGCGGAGATAGGGCTTTCCCGGTCCCCTTAAATTTACATTCACAAACGACAACAACTAGCGCAAAAATACAGTTAAATCTCTAAAAACTGGACACCTCCGTACCGCGTAATTTGTCATATATTAAGAGGTAAAAATATAAAAATGATTAGGTGATGAGGATCGAACAGTGCTGGCTATATAGAGGTTTCGTTCTTCGTAAGTGTCCATTACAGAGGTTTTACTGTATTTACATTTTATTTTTATGTTAAATGAAAGACAGAAAAAGTTTCATTACAATAATAACAATAAACCAACACCATAAACTAATGGTTATTTAAAAAAAATGTTCATGAAAATTGCTGGATTTTGATAGTTTATTAAGTTTGTCTGCATATGTTTTATATTCTAAGAGGAAACTCTTTCTGTTGTTGTTGTTGTTTTGTATATTTTTTATTGTTATTTAATGATTACACTTTAAATTGCATATAGGCACACAACGATCTAGGTATAAAAGAAATATTATTTTAATTTGTCGGTATCTATACTAACAAATTTGTATCTAAAATTCCGAAATCTAGAAAGTCTTAGCACCCTATTTGAATTTGATATTTTCCTCTTTTTAACAAATATATCTTGATAGTATTATGAGGTATTTATTATCTAGTATAAGTGAATAATATGTTAAAAGTTCTTCAGGTTTTGAAAAAATCGTTCTGGATTATTAAACTAAACAATCGAACCAGTTGACAATTAATCCTTTGAAAAACATAAGTTAAAACTTGTGTGAAACAGCGAGAACTAAAAGATCTTCCTAAAGCACCATCAAAAAAATTTAAATCCGCTAGGCCTTTCGAAAGAACTTCATCTGTCTTCGTCAGGCGCAAAGAAGATGTGCTCTTACTATAAAAGCAGCAGCAGGACTGAAATGAAAGATAAGGGAAAGGAAACAAGCTGAAGATACAGCCAATAAGTAAGCAGAAATTAACAACCAGTAGGACAGCAACTAATCACAAGAGAGCATAACCCAAACAGAAGAACACAGAGTAGAAGGAGATTCAGTTAGCAAATTGGAAAATTGGAATTTTTTTGGTATTGTGTACGCTGTCGTGTAAAAACTAATCATCATAGAACCTTGAAATTTTATATATTACTAGTTTCATGTGTAATTTTATGCTGAAACTAAATTTACTCTAATTTTTGTCACAGAAAATTATGTGATGAAAAATTAAATATAAACTTTTGGTAAATTTAGTGAATATGATTATAGCAGCCATTAATTATGCTAATGAATTTCAATAAACTTTCAAATTTAGGTTCAATGTAAAATATAGTAGTATAAGTAACAATACATGAAATATTAAAGAAGTATCTTCAGTAGATTTTTAAAAATCTTGCCTGCAAAATACAAACTGCAATATTCCTATTTTTAAAAAGCCTTTTTTTCGTTAAGATTTAATTAATTAATATTGCTAAATATATATATATTTGAATTTTTTTCAAACCATAAGAATGTATGAAAGTATAGAAATAATACATTGTATTTCACTAATTGGTTTTGAAACTACCTATTTCTTCGTACTGATTTAAACATAGTCATTTTCCGGCTCGTTACGTGATCCCTCCCCCGTCTTAACTTTTAAACATAGCGGAATTTCAATTTTTCCAGGATAACCATTTCTATTTACTGATTTTTTTATGATTTTTAAAATAATCTTTAAATATGCTTTAAAATAAAAATCTATATACAAACAGCCCGACTGCGAGAGATTAACCCGTTTGCACTTAAAACAATATAAATAGTTCAGCATTTGTTTCCGACAGATATTCCATGAACAAATTATAAACTGCACCAGTATAGAAATAAAATAATAGAATAATACAAATAAACACGAATTTAACAGACATGTAATAGAATTACTTATTAAGCCACTGCAATTGCTAGAATAAAAAAGGATGCTAGAAGTAGCGAAATCTTTGACGATTTCATTGCTATTAACTCCTGCCAAGTGATTAAAACAAATGCATCGCTTTTAATACATCTTAAAACTTTATTTAATTACATAACTGATATTTTTCATGTAAAGCTAGCCGCCCTTGGAGACCAGATTTGTCTCCCTTAAAATTTATGTTTGGCTATTATGCATGCTAAGCATTGTATCATGTTACTTTTGTTCATAATTTAATTTACTTTGAATTCCTTAACTATCAGTAATATAATCCCTTACGCTAATATTAGTTTTTGTTGCATTAAAATATCTCAATTTGCTGATTTTCTGTAAACAAGTAAACCCTATTGGTTTACAATGGAAGTCTATGGGAACATGGCGAAATATTAGAGATATCGCCAAGTTGGCAACACATTTGGCGGCTAAGTTTGGTCGCCAGATCTGGCCATATTTCGCCAAGTTGCTTGCAAACTTGTTAGCATATGACGACAGAATACGGTCCCCCCTATGGTAACCCCCTTATAGGTATGGAGATGCATTAAATGCTGTTCAATAACCAAAGAGATGCATTTCATTCGAGCGTTGTCATTAAACAATTAACAAATAATCGCGATTTCTGTACCAGGTACGATAGCGTAATATGTATATCTGGATGATTTTTGGTAAATGGGTAATATAAAAAAATATATTAAATACAAAAATACATTAGAGTTTTAAATTAAATGGTTTTCACCGATATCTTGTAACGCTCAGAGTGGATCTCTTGGTTTTATATAAAAATTTAAAAAATTCTAAATTCGTAGTCATAAAAACTTTAAAAGTAAATATTTTTAATAAATATTTCTAAAGCAGAGCGTTTTAAAAAGCCGTTCTTGTAAGTGTTTCAAAATAATTTTGTTTATAAAAGCAAAGTCAACTGACTTTACGAATTTCTCCAACGCACTTTTTATCCGCTGATCCATAACGGAAATTCCCTATAGAAAAAATATAAAATGTCTTTCAAGTGGCATTTTAACTTAATTTTTCTCCTTCTCCAGAACTGAGTCATGTTTTATGTATTTTTTTAGACGTTAAACATTATTAGACTTCATTTTTCATGTCTTATGCTTTTAGTTTTATACTCTATATTTTCTAGCGATGTAAAAGAAGCTTTTGTCATTTAATAAAGTGAAAAAGAAATAACTTTTACATATGAAAGCTAGGACGATTTTCTTGAAAGTATCTTTATATTTACTTTTATTAACAAGATTTATGTTTGATTTTTAGATCAAAATTGCGAATTTATTTTTAATAAAACATAGTAAATCTCATAGAGTCTAACCTAAAACGTTCTTGTGATATGCCATAATAACATTATTCATTAAAGTTCAATTAATATATATGTATTTCCTTTACGAATTAAATTCTTTTATTAGGAAACTTCTTCTTATGTCGATTAAGTAGTATAGTAGAGTAAATTATGGGATATTTTTATAGTTCTGTTTAAAAATTTATAAGATATTTTTAGAGTATCTTTCTGAGCTATCTTTTTCTAACTAAACTCTTTTATATATAATGTAATTAATATTTCTCATTGCATGTTTTTAACCATAAGTAAAATTTATAGTTAATGCTTAAAGTATTGACCCTGCAAAAGGACACTATTACAATACAGTAAACTCTGTCTAAGGCGAAATCGATCGGGACTAAGAAAATTTTCCGCAGTAGACAATATTCCGCTTTAGATAAATTTTACTTTATGTCTATGGATTCGCAGGGACTTGAAAATCTTTCCGAGTTAGACAGATTTCCGTCTTACAGAGAGTCCGCCTTACAGAGAGTTTACTGTAATTATATTCTTCAAATAGAAAGAAAAATGTTTTTTGTAGCACTTTTATTTATAGCAAAAAAAGGTCATTCAATATTACACCAACGCCCCCTGAATACTAGGCCTGAAAGCTGACATAAAAATGGCGGTTGCCGAAGGCGGATTTCTTTTAACGCGTGTACGGTCCCCTAAATTTAGACACCAGTGTTTTATAAAACATTTCTTTGACTTGTTTAATCTCAGAAAAATAAAGCCGAACAAATTTTAAAAAATTATTGGTGCCAAAATTCAAGGGGCATACACACGCTGAAAAAAATCCGCCTTCGGGTCCCTCCTTTTTTGTATCAGCGCTCAGACCTAGTATCCAGGGGGCGGTGATTACACATTTAACTTTTGTGCTTGATTTTGTATGTAATTTTCAACTAAGTGAATATCATGCTTCCTGACACACAGCCCGTTTCAAAACACGAAATGTAAATATTTACTTGTCTTTCATTTGGTTTGTGTTCAATGTAATTTATTCTGTATTTTTACTTTATTTTATCTATAATAGAAAAAGATAGAGTAATCGAGATTTCTTTTTATGAGTTTACATGTTTTAATGGGTCAGAGATACCGAAAAACACGTTTTTACAAAATGTCTGTCTGCCTGTGCGTGTGTCTCTGTATGTTTTTCGTATCATTGAAATGGGTATGGGATTATTCATAACATTGAAACAAACTTCATTTATATGTTTCCGACTATGGCCAGCAGGTTCCAGTTGTAAATGGGGATATTTCGCAGTAAGGGAGAGCTGTGGTAGCAATTTTTAAGCAATTTTCCTTATTATAACATCGGAAAGTGTACAAAGTTTTGCTTAAAATTGAACCATGCCGTACATATTCTTTCAGAAAGTTGCGTTTAAATAGCGAAGTTAGCTATATTCTTTTGGATCCTCACCAGGCTCCTATCATGACTAATTGGGGCCCTGGGCAAAGATAAATTAGGGGGTCCCATTCGAATCGTTGCAACATTATTCAAATAGAACTGATGGTCAGTCATATGTGTAATGCATAAACAATGTTTTCGCACTATGGATTTTAAATAGAAGAAAATTCTTAGCTCCGTCAATTCTAAATTGAGTATCTTAATTAATAAAAATACTATTTCTTTTTCATAGTACAGAACAAAACTATTTTATATAACTTTAGCAACTTGTTATATTACTTTAAGATTAATTTAACAACTTCAACTTATCTAAGAGTGTCAAATACTCTAACACGTAAATATGAGTTTACCAAGTAGTTTCTTTTACATCTTTTTAAGTTGTATACACACAACATAATATCAAATCAAATACATTCTTCTTAACAAGTAGAATGTGTTTTTTCAATAAATCTGAAAATATGGCAATTTTGGGTTTGTTTTTCATATTTAACTCAAAGTTAAAAGAAAAAACTTTATCTCATGACAATTTGAATTAATTAATTTCAACCACTAAAGTTTAGATATGATTTAAGTTCATTGCTAATACAATCTATTAAAATCAAAATATTATTTCTTATTTAATAGTAGTTCAGGTTAGCTTTGCGAAAGAATTGAGCTCTGTGAGATCAAAATGAAATTTTTTTTTCAGAAAGTTCAGTAGAACCTTTTAAAGATGAAATTTGTATTTTGTATTTGAAAATTTTCAGAGTTTGAATTGGGGAAAAAAAAATAATGTGTTATAAATTAATGTATGGAATTGGGGACCCCTTGAGGTCCGGGGCCCATGGGCAGTCCCGATTTGCCCACGCGATATTAAGGGCATGATCATTACAAAGTGTATGTGAAGTTATGTATAGATTTTAACCATATTTCATATAAATGATTTTCACTATGGACATTATGTACCTGTTGAAAATGGGTACATTCTGCCAGAAGGGTTCGCTGTGATAGCGATTTTGCGCAGTTTAAGTGAAGAATTTATGAATATTTTTGTCGAAATTTTATGTTTAGATCTAATGTTACAGGACGAGGTTTTTCTAAAAGTTTGGGGAATATCGGCCTGAAAGTGACACTGTCAATAACAAATTTTGTTCGATTTTCAAGACGGGAAAGTTTAGCTGTTGAAAATAAAATCATACTGAAACACACAATTTTCAAATCTAGTTGAGATTTCATACTTCTAATAAGCCAAAATTTTTCACGTTTTTTTATATATTACATGTTTATTAGACTTCATTACGAACTTCCTTCCACTCCCTCAAAGTCATGGTTTGGAAATATTTATTTATAAAAAAATAAGTGTAATAAAAAACTTGTATGAAATAGAAGAAAGTTTTGGGAGTGGCACATCAGACAAGTTTGCATTGTAATTTTAATTTAAAAAAACGTACATATTCCGATGTTTTTTTCTTATTTTAATAGATCATATTTTTCGTAAAATGAGCAAGAATTAAAATAATATAAAATAGTGACAACGGTTCAATATGCTTCAAGAACAGTTTTAGAGTTTTGTTTTACATTTCCTTTTCAGCATTTATTGTGGAATAAAATAATATCGTGCTAGTCTTCGAAGAATTTTCTCTTTTACTCAAAGTATTCCCTCTTTTTTGCAACGCACTCTAGAATATCATTCAAGTAACCTCTTTCTATACATTTATCACGTTGTTTAGTCAGATCTGAAATATGGAATACAGAGCTGGCAAGAAATAAATTAACCACTATTAGATTCAAAATCCCTATTTTGAAAGGATTTTCTCAATGAACATTTGCTTTTATCGAAAACGAAAACACCATTCGATTTCACACTTCCTCCATGGCAACACCTGCTGATTGTATATATAGTCGTGGGAAAAAAAGTAAACACCCCCCGCTAAATCTGCAAAAAATTGTTGTAGAAAAAGTAACTGGTACCAAACGATTGGAAATAAAGTCTACTTTTAAATGAAGTATATCAAATTCGCTTATGAGGCAATCTGCATAACAAAATGAATCCAAACTTTGTTTTTTTTCAATAGCAATACCCATGTTTGACACTATAAATAAATTCTACACTCTTCATTTAGTCTAAATCCAAATTTTCAGGAAATTCGTATGATTAGTTTCCGAGAAATTATTTTAAAATGAGCATATTTCATGGGCTGTATCCAAATTGAAGTTCAGCACTCGATTGATTAAATGCTACAGAATAACCATTTCACTTTTGTTAATGTATTATTGCTTCCCAATACGACCATTGCACTCGCATAATATGTTTCGACTGTTACCTGCCCGATTGTTTCAATAAAATCCGTAAAATATATATTTTTCAAATTATTGTTTTCTGTACATCGTAGACCAAGGCCCCTTAAACCATCATTTTGACGTTTTTTACTCATAATTCCAATACTACTTGGAAGAAAAATTTTAAATTGAGAATTTGTATAAAGCATTACACAATAAATATAAACCTATCAAAAAAATGTAGGTCGCAATTCATATTTTTCGAATAATAATTTCATAATTAATAATTCATATTATAAAATTTTTAAATTTCCAAATTCAGTGTACTTATGTTTGGGTTTTTAGCAAAATAACCAAACAGAAAAAAAGTATCACATTAGGATTATAATTTCAGGTGATTTCAAAAACTTATCTTCCAGATGACTTGAAGTTTCGTTTCTAGGCATAGTTTGAAACGATGATTGAAAATATACCGTCAAAATTGGGTGTTGCTATTAAAAAAATCAAAGTTTGATCTGGTTTTGATTTGTACATTCATTCATAGTGTAGAATTTATTTATGATGTCAAACATGGATATTGCTGAATATTAAAGGCGTGAATTATCACATTGCTATCTCAGACTAAACCAACAGAGTGAAAAATGTCCAAGCCGGGAATTGAACCCGGGCCCCTGGAATAGATCTCCAGTGCTTTACCATTAACACTAGAAATGCCTGCAAAAACGTATACTTATAACAGCCAAAGCGGTCATTGTGACCAATGTGGATTATCATGCTCAAATATTGTTTACTTGCCATGTTTTACTCTTAGTATCGTTTAATACTATTATTAACGTCATTGCCCATATAATAATATATATTTCATAATTTTTATTATATTTTTTTATATTTTATTAAGTTATAATTATATATTATATTGAGATATATATAAATAACTCATATATATTTTTTAAGAATATATTTATAGTAAAAAATATTTTTCATGAGAAATCGAAATTGCTAAAAACAATAATAAACTTAGTGAAAACAAAAAAATATATTTATCTGCTGAGCAATACAATATTCTGGGTAGCTAGTGGTCAGGGAAAAACACAGTCAAAAAAAAGGAAACTACCAGTATTTTCTTCTAGAAAATACTACGAAAAATATAACGGGACTAAAGGAAGCGGATTTCTCTTCAACAAAATACTGGTATTTAACATATTTTTTTATTGTGTTTTTCAGAATTGATGCCCGCTAGATTGTGAAAATTATAAAACACTTGTACATGTCATCGTCTAGAATTAGCTTTTGTAGAATACTTCCGTGCCATTTGGTCGAGAACGTCGACTGCAAATTTTGTAGAATTGTAGAACTTTACAGTTTCTGTCAAGTGTTTATCACCAGTTTCAAAAGTAACTGATGTATGTCGGGAACTTAGAATTAAAACATACTTATTTTTATTCCCTTGTTAAACTCAGAGTAATATCATCCTTGGCAAGAATTTGGCTACTGTCTAAAGACTTTTTTTCAGATTAATTTCCTGTGGAATTTTGTTTTTCGTCCGCAATTGACTGTGCCAACAATGCCTGTTTTTAGTGACTTCAGCTTTTCTGCACGGGGCAGTGATGTAAAGAAGTTAACTGTGGTAATGTTGTAACCTTTGTTGAAGTGTGGTTGTATAAAGTATGGACAGTTGCGACATCTACTATATAAAGCGTGCATTAAAATTGACAGTGGTCATTTTGACCGTTTCGGCGGCTCTAGGTATACTACTGCAATAATTCACAAATTTTGGCTGACTGGAAAATTTATTACTAGCATATCATAGCTATTCAAATTATGGGAAAAGTCACGGAAACTGAAAGTTATACTCTAAATAGAAACAAACTAGTACACAATGAAAGTTTCGAAACGGCCAAAATGACCGCCTTGGTGGTTCTTGTGTTAAGCCACAAGGACGATGCCCAGCTTAGTATCTCTCACTCACATAAGTCGGTAAAACTGCTACCGCAGTTATTAGATGGAATAGTCTTCATGAGCACAAAATCTAGTGGCGTAACATGAGACGCAAAGGAACCCAGCATCGGTGAATATACAATTTTAATTAATTTTTCCACTACTTTTCAGCAGTGAAATTACGCTTGAAATTATTGAATATTAAAGACGTGAATTATCACATTCCGATCTAAGCGTAAACCAACAGAGTGAAAAATGTCCAAGCCGGGAATCGAACCCAGGCCCCTGGAATAGATCTCCAGTGCTCTACCATTAAGCCACAAGAAGATGCCCAGCTTAGCATCTCTCACTCACATAAGTCGGTAAGACTGCTACCGACTAGATGTTTTTTTAAGACTGGATCGTAAATGCGGAATTCTTCAGAGGATGCGAATGACGTCATTTTATATAAGATAAAAGCGTGTGTTTTAACTCTTAAAACTGAAATATGTTTTGTATTATTTATATTTATATACATATATTTTTTTTCATCGGGGACGACACAAAATTCTGAAAAAGCAGAATTCCTGTTTTCTAGTTTTAAGTATTTCTCTCGAGTATAAAATAGAAGAAAAGGCATATGAATGATATGACTTATTGCATTCTTCAAAAAGTTAATCGAATGTAGAATTGAAATATAAAAATACATTTTTACCCTTAAATCCCTCGGAAGTTTCATCAAAAACATTTAAAAATTCATTTAAAAGAATGCGTTGTAATGTAGCTACATAATTGAAAAAGTCCAAATGTGTTGTTTAATGCCCAACACTACTCATGTAAAAAAAAAAAAAAAGAATAACAAGTGTGAAATAATTTTTATTCTTAGAAAAAAAAACAAAATTATGCTTCTTTAAGAATACGACATTTAAATTAGCAATCACTCTAAAGTGATTGTTTTTTTGTGAGGTAAATCTTTTTTTTTTTTTTTTTTTTTTTTTTTTTTTGTTTCATTCGAAGAAACTTACCATTTTCTAAATTAATTCTTCTTTCTCGTTTAACAAAGCATAGTGTAAAAACGTATCATTCTTAAATATTTCTCTCGTGTATAAAATACAAGAAAGGCCATATGAATGACACAACTTGCATAAAAAAGTTAATTAAATGTAAAATTCAAATATCGAAATACAGTTCTACCCTTAAATCCCTCGGAAATTTCGTCGAAAGCATTTAAAAATAAATTTAAAAGAATGACTTGAACTGTAACTGCATAATTGAAAAAACCCAAAAATGGGTTGTTTAATGCCCAACACTACTTATGTAAAAAATAATAATAATAAGTGTGAAATAATTTACATTCTTAGAAAAAAATAATGATCTTTCTGCCGCCTTGAAATAATGATATTTAAAATAGCAATCCCTTTAAAGTTATTTTTTTGTAAAGCATTTTTTTTTTTTGTTACATCTGAAAAAAACTTAATATTTTCTAATGTAATTCTTCTTTCTTATTTAATAATCATAGTTTAAAAAAGTATCATTCTTTTTTGAAATGGTATTTGCGGATTTTTTATTATTATTATTCATGTACTTTAATAAATAAAATTTCATTTTATATTTAATACATTTATAAAACTTAATGCTATTTAGCTTTATATTAATAATTCGGCATTATATTTGAAAATTAATGTTAAACTTAAATATGCTGATGTACAAATTTAAATAGAGAGCATTTTTTGTCGTTTACTAGCAGACCATTGCCAACTTCAATTAAAAATGTTCACTACAATTAAGTATTTTTATGTGTACAAAAATAAGAGTGTTTTGTTATATATTTTGCCTTTCAGGTCTAACACCCTCCCCCTCCCGTGCACATGAGCCCAAGTTTAAAAAATTAACATAAATAATTTATAAATTATGTGCATGTCATGTTTCTTAACCCACTCCCTCTCCTCAAGGTGTAAATTTAATTTAATACTTAAATGTATACTAGCTACATGCGTTCCCCCTCACAATTAAATAAACTTATTTAATACTTTAAATACTCGTCAGTTAAAGTAGTGAGTTATTAATTCAGCCTATCCAGTCAAATATTAGGTGACTTTCCCACAGACATTTGATTCAACCGTCACAGATTTCTGTAAAATGAAAACAAAATATAAATGAAACGTGTTTTATTTGACAGTGGCCACATTTAACATGCATTCTTTCTTTTCTTACTTAGACGCGCTTGATATCTCATAATCATTTCATGGTCATATCATATCAGTCTAGTTTATTCAAGCTTTTGCAACTTTTTTTAGCTCCTGTGTCTCACACAATTTTAGTAACGGACACTTCTTTCAATAGCTAATGTTGCCAGCTGCCCCTTTCTGTATTCTAACAGATTGTTAATTTTGACCAAAGTCTATAACGTACTATTAAAATCTATGATTCAACACTCCTTATTTTCGACGCGCCCAATTACTACAGAAATTACTTTAATTTTCCCAGCAACCGTAGACTACCTCTAGATACCAGAACTACACTCCTCAAAAAAATTATGTAAGCAAGCAAAAAAAGTGAAGTGAGCAAGCCGAGACAGCCATGCATGGCCATAAAATGGAGGGTACATGTGTATCAATGCGCAATACAAAAAAAAATTGCAAGATAGCTTTAATTATTTGAAACGATCGATAAAACATGAAAAGATGATTTAGGGCAAAAAATTGGTTACATGTAAATGACAAAAAAGCACTGTTTAGGAATGATGCAAGGTATTTAATTTGGTGTATGGTCCCCTCGAATCAATAAAACTGTGGCACACTTGTTTTTCATGGATGACATAATCGATAATACTTTGGGGAGTACTCTTCCACTTCTCAAGAACTGCAATCTCTAAGACCCGAACAATAATAGAAGGCCTTAGTCTCGCTGCAATGCGTCGTCGGAGTGTGTCCCAAACATGCTCGATCGGATTCAGGTGAGGAAAGCATGGCTATTCCATATGGTGTATTGTTTCAGTTTCAAGCATGTTCTCCACGAGACGAGCTGTATGAGGTCTGGGATTATCATGCACGGAATAAATGGAATCCCTAATTGTTCTAGCGTAAAATACGATATGAGGTCTCAGTATATTGTCTGCATAACTTTGGATCGTCTAAGTGCCATTCCGAATTATATGCAGGTACGTACGCCCACCTATTATGATTTCAGCCCATATCATCAAACCACCCCGTCTGTAATGTGATTTTTCACGAACGAATGTGGGATTATTTCGAGTGCCCCTTTCTCTCCATGCGAAAACACATCGGATGTCACATCCAGGCTGAATCGGGACTTATCTGTAAACAGCATTTGACTCCAACCATTTTGCCTCCAATCTCAATTTTCAGTTGCCCATCTTCTTTGGGCCGCACAGTTGCTTGAGGTGAGCAGAATACAGACCATTGGCATATGTGCATAGAGACCACCCTAATGAAGCTTATTTTGGGCTGTTTGGCTGGGCATCCTTCGTTCAGTGGTCAATATAAACTGTGTTTGTAGTTGAGTACCATTGCCTGTTCCGTCTAGACGAGGTGTTAACAGGATATATCTGTCATCAGTTTCTGTGGTAGCACATGGCCGACTTTGTCCTGGTCAACGTCTAAAATTCCCCGTGCCTTGGAATCAATTATAGAGACTTGCATTGACACTTCTTGTGACTCCAACAGCGTCCGCTACACTTCGTTGTTTTTGCCCAGATTCAACCCTGCCAGTAATAATGTGAATATACTTCTGGAGGTGCCTTGCCAGCTGAAGGTCTCATTACCTGACCAAGGTTCCAAATTACGAGACCAACATGAGTAGCAATGTGCAGGTTCCAAACAACAGGATATAAATATTAAGCAACCGACATAACACCGTTCACAACTAAGCAAAGGACACTGCCGATACGATCTAGGGCGCTTGTTGGGTTTATTGGCACTATGCGGCAAATTAGGTGGTCATCCGCCCAGATACCAGGTATAAAACCCGTTTAGCTGGGGCTTCCCGGCAGGTAAAGGCATGGTCATCGGTTAGAAAGAAAGAAAGAGAAGTGAGATAATTAATATGGATTTTAACTTCATTATTTCTGCATTTAAAATACGTTTTAAACATTTTTTTTTACTTTTAAAAATATTATTTTTTATTTATACCTCCCATAATTCTTTTAAATTGATGAATTTAAAAATATTCTGATTTTTTTAATTTTATTTAAATAACTATACTTGGATATTTTAATTAGACTAAAATATATTTTTTAAACTATTTTAAAATTAAATATAATGGTGCTCTCATTTATGTAAATGTAAGATTTTAATAATTACAAATTAACAATTTTGATTTATTAATTTAAGGATAAAGTGTTTTAAAAGACATATTAAACGAAATCTTTCGTGCGATCTGCGATCAAACTTACCCACTTGTTACTTTTTCGATTTTGGTTTCAGATTTTTTTAAAAACAAATTACTTTCACTTTCGGACCGGTTAGGACCGGTCCTGAAATTGAAACTATCTTAATATAAAAAAACAAAAAAAAAACAATAAACAAAACCGAAAAGTAATAACTAGCCCCGTTAACCCTTTATCTACTGACGGTACTTATAAGTATCATTAAAATAACTTGTTTTAAATTCATTTGATAAATCGATTAGTACTAATATAGCTTAGAATGAGAGAATGAGCTATAGAGCATTACTTTATCTTGTTACTAAAGCATTATTGGTTACACAAAACAAAAATATTTTGAAAAGTACGATTTCTTTTGCCTTTGCACCTTTTCAGCTTTCTTGGCGTTTGGGGAGGGGGGGGGTGATTTTTGAATTCGGAAATATTTCTATATTTCTATTGTAAGAACATTATATTCGTACATATCCTAATTCTACAAAATACCAAGAAAAATATTTAAAATAAATTATTTGAGTGGTGTCTTAAATATTCCACGAAATCCTTATAATTTCAAATTTAATAAATCCTCCAATGCTTCTAAAATCCTTCTAAAATTTATTAAATGATTATGTAAATCTTCTAATGTAGTTTCATAAAAATACGAAAAATGCTTTAGAAGATAAAATTTTCATGAATTCATAATTCAGTACATTAAGGGTTTAGAGGTACACCTCAGCTATTTTATACAAAAAAATCATTTAAAAATATTAAATTGCAAGCAAGATATTTGTAAATAACGTTCCCATAGACTTAACTTTAGCTTTTTCGTTTCTACGCGTGACAAGTGTTAGCTATTAAGCTTTGTGTCTTTGTCTGAAAGGTTCCTAGAAAGGAATGAGTCACCAAATACATATTCGTTAGCTAGATGATTGGTAGCATATGTCGAAATTTATAACACACGTTAAATACGTGTAACTATTGAACACACTGGAACACAGTGACTTTTTGCATCATTAACACAATATACAATTTCAAAAACCACTTTCTGAAATATTCTTTTCTTTTTAATTTTTCTTACAACTATTTCAAGATTTAAAAAAAAAAAAAAAAAAAAAAAAACCATACATTTACGTATTATTGCGCACTTGACAGTATCCAATGTATGCTTATATTGTACAATAGGCAGAGAATCCCGTAACGAATGGTGACGTCATGTCGACGTCGTTGTAAATTCACACTGTGACTTTGTGACTGACCGAGGCTAACGAAAAAAGACAGGCTACCGCGGTGGGTCCGATTCTTCTTTTTTTACGGACCGCTGGAGTCACGTGATGCTCGAATGCACCAATGAAGGTGTGCGAAAAGAGCATCACGTGGCTCCAGCGGTCTGTAAAAAAAGAAGAATCGGACCTACCGCGGTAGCCTGTCTTTCTCGTTAGCCTCGGTGACTGACGATGTGACGTCACATGACGTCGATGTGAAGTTATAGTGACTAGAATGTGCAGTCGTTTTTGCCGTTTTAGAGTCCGTTTGTGACGCCACTTTGTGAAGACACGGTGTGACAAATTAATGGAAATTTTGTCGTTTGTGACTATTTAGGAAATAACTTTGTGACGTACTTGTGACGAAAGCTACAATGCTTTGAAATCACATTGTGACCAATTTGTGAAATATATGTCATTTGTAACGAAATTTTCATTAACACAGATAATTTTGTGACGATTTCTTGACGATTCTCTAACAATTTAAAAGAAACACGATCGTCTGAAATTATAATTACGGCATGCCATCTTTTTGTTAGAACTGGTTTGGAGTCGTCGTAAAATATATATATTGGAGTTGTCGGAGTAAAATCGTATACTCATAATTTATGAAAAATACTTTATGATATGTATAAATAGCCACATATAGTATAAAGTTAAAAAATCTATTTCCCTAACATGCCTTAAAAATGTAACAGATTGTGTTCTTTTCAATATTTGAAGAATATTCCCTTTTAAAACAATTTAGTATACATATTCCATTTACATGCTAAAAATTGCACAGCATTAATTTTATTTATAACTGACACAAAAGGACTATTTTCTGTTGCAGTGGTGAGCCAGGCGAAAAGAAAAAAAAATAGCTTTTTTATTTCTCGCATTTTACAGAAGCTTATTGAAACTTTTTTGTCTTTGAGTATTTTTGCACTCTCTTTAAAAGCTTTTAATTTCTTTAACGTCCAAATGCATCAACACATGTGTAAAACTGTACATCTTGCCAATATTTCTGACCAATGACGCTGATGTTCAAGCAAAATTATCTTTTGTTGTTTTTCCAACTGAGTGAAAAGTGTCTTGGTCAGGATTCGAAGGACCTTTGGAATAATCTGCCAATGCTCTGTCAACTGAGCTATCCTATATAAATCTGACGGACACAATTCACCCAGTGAATGTGAATCTATACTTATCTTTATTATAAAACCATATATAATAATACTTTAATTATTTTTCATACTACTCGTATGAGTATATAATAATAGTTCCCTGGGTGAATTGTGTCCGCAAATTTGACCTGGATAGCTCGGTTAGCAGAGCATTGGCAGCATACGTCAAGGTTCTCTGGTTTAATTCCAGACCTAAACAATTTTTACTCAGTTAGGAAAATTAAAACTCGTTTGATTAATTTACCAATTAAAATCATTCTGTTAAAATTAATATAGAATTATCTTTTGATAAAACCACTTGCAGTTTATGCGAATAATATTTGTAACAAACTGATCTAAGCTGAAAATCTTCAGTATAAATGAAGGCGATGCAACAACTTCTGACATTACGCTTTGATACTTCCTTATTATAGTGGCCTGTGCATGTATGTTTACACCATGTTTTCAGTTGCAATTTTGCCGCAGTCTTAGTTAAACTTATATACATATATGTATATCTAATGTATAAGTCTTATATATGTTATGCATGTCATATAGGGTAGGTATGCCGGTAATAGACACCCCTCAGAAAATTTTTTAAATACTATTTTTTAATTAATAGTTATAATTATTATATTCCAGTTTTTTCAGCATTATATTAATCTATCAATAATATTTAACTATTCTCATAGTCTCATTTCCCAATATTAACCAAAAATTTATTGTAAATAACAAAAGTATATCAAAACACCCAAAATTCCAGTAATGGACTCTCTCTGTTCCAGTAATGGGCACCCCACAAAAAGTAGTACATATAATCGTTTTTATGACTGTATTTAGAACCAGAATTTAATGAACGCATAATAATGAAACAAAATAGTTTTTTTTTTTCAAATAAATTTAACAGTTAAGTTATCAGTAATTAATAAAATATATGTGAGAATTGTGAAAGAAATTATTCCGCAGGTTGAATGTTTTGCATGTTAAATAAAATAATTTCAAAGTAAAAGTGCAGAACTTACGTTTGAGGCCACTTATCTGCAGATTTACAAGTTCCACTTCTATGATAAATATAAATTTATTTTCTTATATTAGTTTTTTTTTCTTTTGGTCAGAGATGATTAACAAATATTTAAGACAGGAAATAACAGATTTATTTTTAACAACTTCTGTAACTTTTTTTTTTTTTTTAAATTGAGAGGTATCTAGCCCTATAAACCCCTTTTTTCCCTATGTCCTTAAACAATATTCTCTGATTCCTGATTTATTTTATTGATTACCAGATTATAAAATATGCAAGGCTGAGTTATAAAAAAATAATTTCATTAAAATACTGAAAATTTTACTAACCACACAAAATTAATTTAAAGCAGCTATTTATAAAAAAATGGTGTTATTACATTCTGGCAAGTGCAATTTAAATACATATTAAATTTAATGACAGGTTTCCATTTAAGTTAAAAGATTTTTATGTAAAGTGAACATTACTGAAATTGCATTTTTAGCAATGTCCACATGGGATGTCCATTCTAAATGGCCATTAGTATGTAATATTTAAAGTTTTCTATTACTACCAAAACAGAAACATGGAAGTTTTGCAAGAAAATAAAGAATATATAAATTTATTAAGTGAATTACGCTCTTAACATGTTCATTAATATTTTCACTGAAAAACAATGGAACTTTGAAGCATTATTTTCTGTTTCCTGATTGCTTTGATTAAGAGCGTTAACAATAAGGATGATTATAAAACAGGGAGTTAAAAAATAATAATAAAAGCTAAATATTTTTGATTATTTTTTTATAAATCAAAAACATTCAAGGGTGTCCATTACTTGCACACTTATCCTATACAACATTCATACGTTTTATTATGTTATATGCTTCACATATGCCTTATACACGTGTCACATATATATGTCATATGTCATATGACTAAAATTTCGCCATATACATTATGAAATTTTATGCAAGTAAATTTTAAATCGTTTTAAATACAAGAATTATTTTAAGCTCTATTTAATGTTGAAATTACTGGGATGTTCGAATGCATCATTTTAAGCATATGAAAACAAAAATTATGTATTAAAAAATATTGGCTATAAGGTATCTTTTTTATGTTTGTAATAAACAAAAATTACAAACTTCTCATAATACTCTCATGAATTTAACAGTTAAGTTATCAATAATTAATAAAATATATGTGAGAATTATGAAAGAAATTATTCCGCAGGTTGAATGTTTTGCATGTTAAATAAAATAATTTCAAAATAAAAGTGCAGAACTTACGTTTGAGGCCACTTATCTGCAGATTTACAAGTTCCACTACTATGATAAATATAAATTTAATTTCTTATATTAGTTTTTTTTTCTTTTGGTCAGAGACGATTAAGAAATATTTAAGACAGGAAATAACAGATTTATTTTTAACAACTCCTGTAACTTTTTTTTTTTTTTAAATTGAGAGGTAACTAGCCCTATGAACCCCTCTTTTCCCTATGTCCTTAAACAATATTCTCTGATTCCTGATTTATTTTATTGATTACCAGATTATAAAATATGCAAGGCTGAGTTGTAAAAAAATAATTTCATTAAAATACTGAAAATTTTACTAACCACACAAAATTAATTTAAAGCAGCTATTTATAAAAAAATGGTGTTATTACATTCTGGCAAGTGCAATTTAAATACATATTAAATTTAATGACAGGTTTCCATTTAAGTCAAAAGATTTTTATGTAAAGTGAACATTACTGAAATTGCATTTTTAGCAATGTCCACATGGGATGTCCATTCTAAATGGCCATTAGTATGTAATATTTAAAGTTTTCTATTACTACCAAAACAGAAACATGGAAGTTTTGCAAGAAAATAAAGAATATATAAATTTATTAAGTGAATTACGCTCTTAACATGTTCATTAATATTTTCACTGAAAAACAATGGGACTTTGAAGCATTATTTTCTGTTTCCTGATTGCTTTGATTAAGAGCGTTAACAATAAGGATGATTATAAAACAGGGAGTTAAAAAAAAATAATAAAAGCTAAATATTTTTGATTATTTTTTTATAAACCAAAAACATTCAAGGGTGTCCATTACTTGCACACTTATCCTATACAACATTCATACGTTTTATTATGTTATATGCTTCATATATGCCTTATACACGTGTCACATATATATGTCATATGTCATATGACTAAAATTTCGCCATATACATTATGAAATTTTATGCAAGTAAATTTTAAATCGTTTTAAATACAAGAATTATTTTAAGCTCTATTTAATGTTGAAATTACTGGGATGTTCGAATGCATCATTTTAAGCATATGAAAACAAAAATTATGTATTAAAAAATATTGGCTATAAGGTATCTTTTTTATGTTTGTAATAAACAGAAATTACAAACTTCTCATAATACTCTCATGAATTTAACAGTTAAGTTATCAATAATTAATAAAATATATGTGAGAATTATGAAAGAAATTATTCCGCAGGTTGAATGTTTTGCATGTTAAATAAAATAATTTCAAAATAAAAGTGCAGAACTTACGATTGAGGCCACTTATCTGCAGATTTACAAGTTCCACTTCTATGATAAATATAAATTTATTTTCTTATATTAGTTTTTTTTTCTTTTGGTCAGAGATGATTAACAAATATTTAAGACAGGAAATAACAGATTTATTTTTAACAACTTCTGTAACGTTTTTTTTTTTTTTTTTTTTAAATTGAGAGGTATCTAGCCCTATAAACCCCTTTTTTCCCTATGTCCTTAAACAATATTCTCTGATTCCTGATTTATTTTATTGATTACCAGATTATAAAATATGCAAGGCTGAGTTATAAAAAAATAATTTCATTAAAATACTGAAAATTTTACTAACCACACAAAATTAATTTAAAGCAGCTATTTATAAAAAAATGGTGTTATTACATTCTGGCAAGTGCAATTTAAATACATATTAAATTTAATGACAGGTTTCCATTTAAGTCAAAAGATTTTTATGTAAAGTGAACATTACTGAAATTGCATTTTTAGCAATGTCCACATGGGATGTCCATTCTAAATGGCCATTAGTATGTAATATTTAAAGTTTTCTATTACTACCAAAACAGAAACATGGAAGTTTTGCAAGAAAATAAAGAATATATAAATTTATTAAGTGAATTACGCTCTTAACATGTTCATTAATATTTTCACTGAAAAACAATGGAACTTTGAAGCATTATTTTCTGTTTCCTGATTGCTTTGATTAAGAGCGTTAACAATAAGGATGATTATAAAACAGGGAGTTAAAAAAAATAATAAAAGCTAAATATTTTTGATTATTTTTTTATAAACCAAAAACATTCAAGGGTGTCCATTACTTGCACACTTATCCTATACAACATTCATACGTTTTATTATGTTATATGCTTCATATATGCCTTATACACGTGTCACATATATATGTCATATGTCATATGACTAAAATTTCGCCATATACATTATGAAATTTTATGCAAGTAAATTTTAAATCGTTTTAAATACAAGAATTATTTTAAGCTCTATTTAATGTTGAAATTACTGGGATGTTCGAATGCATCATTTTAAGCATATGAAAACAAAAATTATGTATTAAAAAATATTGGCTATAAGGTATCTTTTTTATGTTTGTAATAAACAGAAATTACAAACTTCTCATAATACTCTCATGAATTTAACAGTTAAGTTATCAATAATTAATAAAATATATGTGAGAATTATGAAAGAAATTATTCCGCAGGTTGAATGTTTTGCATGTTAAATAAAATAATTTCAAAATAAAAGTGCAGAACTTACGTTTGAGGCCACTTATCTGCAGATTTACAAGTTCCACTACTATGATAAATATAAATTTAATTTCTTATATTAGTTTTTTTTTCTTTTGGTCAGAGACGATTAAGAAATATTTAAGACAGGAAATAACAGATTTATTTTTAACAACTCCTGTAACTTTTTTTTTTTTAAATTGAGAGGTATCTAGCCCTATGAACCCCTCTTTTCCCTATGTCCTTAAACAATATTCTCTGATTCCTGATTTATTTTATTGATTACCAGATTATAAAATATGCAAGGCTCAGTTATAAAAAAATAATTTCATTAAAATATTGAAAATTTTACTAACCACACGAAATTAATTAAAAGCAGCTATTTATAAAAAAGTGGTGTTATTACATTCTGTCAAGTGCAATTTAAATACATATTAAATTTAATGACAGATTTCCATTTAAGTCAAAAGATTTTTATGTAAAGTGAACATTACTGAAATTGCATTTTTAGCAATGTCCACATGGGATGTCCATTCCTGGAAATTGAGTAAGCGTTCCAGTAATGAACACGGGTCTTAAAACCTTAAAAATAAATGAAATTTCTAAAGGGTCATTAGTATGTAATATTCAAAGTTTTCTATTACTACCAAAACAGAAACATGGAAGTTTTGCAAGAAAATAAAGAATATGTAAATTTATTAAGTGAATTACGCTCTTAACATGTTCATTAATATTTTCACAAAAAAACAATGGAACTTCGGAGCATTATTTTCTGTTTCCTGATTACTTTGATTAAGAGCGTCAACAATAAGGAAGATTATAAAACAGGGAGATAAAAAAAATAATAAAAGCTAAATATTTTTGATTATTTTTTTATAAACCAAAAACATTCAAGGGTGTCCATTACTTGCACACTTATCCTATATAACATTCATACGTTTTATTATGTGATATGCTTCATATATGCCTTATACACGTGTCACATATATATGTCATATGTCATATGACTAAAATTTCGCCATATACATTATGAAATTTTATGCAAGTAAATTTTAAATCGTTTTAAATACAAGAATTATTTTAAGCTCTATTTAATGTTGAAATTACTGGGATGTTCGAATACATCATTTTAAGCATATGAAAACAAAAATTAAGTATTAAAAAATATTGGCTATAAGGTATCTTTTTTATATTTGCAATAAACAGAAATTACAAACTTCTCATAATACTGTCAATTTTTTTAACACAAAATTGTATTACGAACATGTGATTTTAACCAGATAGTTTTAAAAAAGGAAAACAAATGTGATTAAAATTCAATTTAAATGAGTAATATTAACCATCTGATTAAAATCGTTGACATGTTGTGATTTAGTTCAGCAAAATAAACATTATATTTATTGAATTTATTAAGTTTATTGGACTGATGAAAGTTAGATTGATGACATTTATAGTTTTTATAACATATTTTCATATGAAATTAATTAAAATAGTTACAAAAGAAATCAGGAAATTAATTTTTTCGTACCTATTTCTTATCGTCCTATATCTATATTTGTCGTATCTATTTTCTACATCGTCCTCTGTTACTGCATTTTGAAAATCCAAATAGAGAAAGTTTTTCGAAGACTTATGTCTGATTTCCAGTACAATGATATTGGCGAGATCATATTAACTAACGCCACTGGCATTGTAATTTTTCGGACTAATATTTTATGTAAAATATCTCTTGGCCGCAATCTTGTATAACTTTTGTAAAATTATAAAATTTCATACCAAATGTAGACATTCATATCACAACTACTATTCTCCAGCTGCCGCCTCTAATTGAAAGAATAAATACGCTGTGTTTCCTCTTCTGGTCGTCGCAGACGATAATTTCGGTGCAGATGTTTTATTTTATTTATTTATCCCCGTAGATTTGTAAGTTAAATGGGTAATACATTTTTGAGAGTGTCTCTAACTAAACTTTTCTGCTTGAATACTTTTTTATGCATTTCATTTTTCTTCTCAATCAGTTTCAAACTAATTCAAGATAAAAAAGGTTCTTTTATGCAAATTATAAAAATGATATTAGTATTACTTAGGGAATAAGAAATAAAACATTATATAATTTTTTAGAGTATATAAAATCAATTTAATAGACAATAATGCAAGGCCTTTTGAAAAAAGTTGTAGTTTGTATCACATGTAATAAATACAAAATATGTTCCTAAAAAGTAAAAAAAGATTATCGGGGAAAGAAAAATTTTCCCTTATAATCATTTATTTTGTTCTATAATTTCCAGTAGAATAAAACAGCTTGCAAAATAACTATATTTTTAAAGAAATTTCTGTGAAAAAATAAAAATAGGAATAAATATGTCATGCGTTTTGCATATATTTTGTATATTTTATTATGTATTCAGAAAATGTTAAATTTATTCAAAAAGCCAGAAACAAATAACAGCATTTATTTTAAAAGAGTCACTTAAACTAATTAAACATTAACAGAAAAGGAAAATATTATTGAAAGTATAAAAGTGAATTTGTTTATTATAATAAAGTATAGTACAAAATTAATCCGATCCAAGCTCTCAAATTCACTAAAACGGAATGTTTATATTTTTATAAATTTAAATGTTTAAAATATTTCTATTCATTTTCAACGATTTCTGTAATTCACACTCTGACTACACTATATGGCCAAATGTGACCAGTCCCTTGCAATTTTAGACGTTTTGTCAAATATCTAGAAAAATACACGAGGAATTAACCGGAAACTGCAGGTATGTAAACAGTATAGTATAAGTCATATATTTCGGCGAAGATTTTTTTCCCGAACCCCATGGGGGACCGTCAACATATTGAAAAAGAACGAATATCTTTTGGGTAACCCTATAAAAACTAATGTAGCAAAAGCGTTCAAACTCGAGATTATTAATAAGTGGCTTATTGTAATATACTGTGTTCATTTTTATGAGGATAGCATGTATAATCGTAGAGAAATTAAGGTTTTCATAAAAACAGTCCTAAATTTCGCCAAGTTTTTTGCTTATAATTTGCAGAGTTCTTAATATAAAAACTAGAAAACAGGAATTCTGCTTTTTTAGAATTTAGTGTCGTCTCCGATGAAAAAAAAAATATATGTATATATAATTAGTACAAAAGCTATTTCAATTTTAAGACTTAAAGCACACACTTTTATTTTATGTAAAATGACGTCGTCATTCGCATCCGCTTAAGAATCCCACATTTACGAACCACTCTTAAACATCCACACTAAAGCAGGCATAGGATGCCACTATCGCAAAATAATACACAAATGCCGAAAAAACATGCCGTCATTAAGAAACTCGACAAAAAAAAACGGCTATCTAATGATTCATAGGCCTTCATTTGTTTGTAACATTAAGATAGACGATTTCAGTCGTGACGTTAGTCATGATGTTTTGGTTGGAAACTGATACCAAACAAACGGTTGCTAAGTGGTATTTTCTATTTTGTTTGTGTGTTGCAGCTATATCTTACATCTATATCTCACATCTAAGTGTTTTAATGCTTGATATGTTCTGGTAACATTTTACACGATTTATATTTAAAAAGAAATGACGCATAGCAACAGTTTGTTTGGAGTCGGTTTACAACCAAAACGTCATGACTGACGTCACACTGAAAGCGCCTATAGATACTTAAAATTAAATATAGTTTATAATAGCTCCATTTTTTAACAGAAATTTTTCGTTTATATTTTTCAAAATAGCACGCATTTTAATTACATTTTCTTTCGGTTGTTATGAGAAAATGACAACAAAAAGATATAATTGCTATTTTTCAACTATTTTCCCTTTACATTCTACATAAATGGAGTACTTGAGTTGCCAAAATTAGACAAATGTTGCTAAAAACTACAAAAAAAAAAATATCTCAAAAATAAATGGAGATACAGTTTTCAAACAAATTGCATTTACAAGTACTTTTTTTTTCCTATATGACGGTACCAAAATTGAAAATGAGCTATGCTTAGAAATTTTAAAAAATGCTATAGAGTATCTAATCGTACTGCTTTGTTTTACGGCTAGCTTCTGTAAGGTAACGTTATTTTTTGAAGACGGCGCAAAATAAGCCGGGAGAAAAAAATAGCATACCGTATCGGGGGCTAAAAAGATCTTTTCAGAAAATATGACAAACAACATTGCACACAATGCCCTGCAATCAGAATGAAAAAAAAAAAATTGTATGAAAAATGAGCAGGTTTACTAAATAATGATTCACTGCGCATGCTCGAACGTAATCAAAATATAATTTACATAATGTGTTAGCTAAATGTATAGAGCAACTTTTGTGAAAGTCTCAAAAATATAGTTTGAAAAGTCTGATAATAATCGTTTATAGAGTAAGCTCAAAATCCGTTATTCCTAAAAGAAAGCAAAAAGATGAGGGGCTATATCCAAATACAGTAGTACGTGTAATTTTGTGTAAGCTATATTGGCATTAATCAATGGATATATGGATACAATTCCTCATCTTGTTGCTTTATTTTGGGAACAACGGATTTTGAGTTTATTCTATAAACGATTATTATCAGACTTTTCAAACTATGTTTTTGAAACTTTTACAAAAGTTGCTCTATACATTTAGCAAACACATTATGCACATTATATTTTGATTGCATTCGGGCATGCGCAGTGAAACATTTTTTAGTAAACCTACTCATTTTTCATCCAATTTTTAGTATTTTTTAATTATCATTGCAGAGTATTATGTACAATTCTGTTTGTCATATTTTCTGAAAAGAACTTCTTTTTGTATTAAGAACTCTGCAAATTATAAGCAAAAAACTTGGCTAAATTTGGGACTGTTTTTATAAAAATCTTAACTTCTCTACGAGTATACATGTTATCCTCATAAAAATGAACACATTATATAACAATAAGCCACTTATTAATAATCTCGAGTTTGAACGCTTTTGCTACATTAGTTTTTACAGGGTTATCCAAAAGATATTCGTTCTTTTTCAATTTGCTGACGGTTCCCTATGGTGTTTCGGGAAAAAATCTTTGCGGAAATATATGACCTATACTATACTGTTTACACACCTGCAGTTTCAGGTTAATTCCCCATGTATTTGTCTAGATATTTAACAAAACGTCTAAAATCGCAAGTGACCGGTCACCTTTGGCCATATAGTGTATATAGTAAGGTGGTTTATTTGCCACATGTATGACGTGACGTGCGTTACATGCAGTGACATAACAGTGACGTCACAATATTTTTTAATTGCCAGAGAAATGTTTTTTACAGTAAATAACATGTTTTGAAGAATTTTTGTAATTTTTTTAAATTCTCTAAGAAACTTACATCTGAGTCCCAATGTGACATCACTGGGTGGTGGCATTTTGGTCATAGATGTGACGTGACTACAGTGACTTACAGTTACATCACAATGACGTCACTGTGACCATGCATGCTATGAGGGAATATTTCATTAAAATAGGCATTTACGAGATAATTTCTTTGGGCTATTTTATGAGCATATAATGTTCACCGTAGTCTATTTTCACTACATTTTACGATTTTAAAATTTAAATTTTTCTTTGAATTTGAATTCCGCATGTTCTTAAAGAAATTACGATTCATTTCTTTCATGGTTATTCAAATGTGCCTGTTTTTGTAATACAGGTAAGATTTTGAAAAATCCATACAAATATATTATTGTGAAACGACTAAAGAAATTAATTTTACTTTTTGTACACTGCATAGTTTGCGAATAACGTAACAGTATTAAGTTAAAAATTACTTGAAAAAGCTATAATTTGTATCTCTACCAAAAATAGTATAATTGAATAATATGTAAAATAATGGTAAGTTATTATGCCGCGCCTTTTATGCGAGATATATTTTACATTTTCCCCTGCCAAAAGCACCAAGCATATTGTACACACATGTGCACTATAGACGGTTAAACATGACATATGAGTATGTGGTAATTTACATGTACAATGCATCAGAAGAAAGAAAGTAAAATTGTTACAAAAGCCAGAACCTAGAAATAACAGCATGTTTTTTAGGGTTTCTTTCATCTGACGAAACCCTATTCGTCTCACTCCTCTGTCTGTCTGTCACAGAGCCCGTTCTCAGAAACTATATACATTAGAGACTTGAAATTTTGGATACTTATAGCTGAACACCTCACGTCAAACGGCAAATCATAAAATTTGAAAAAGTCGTATATTTGACCGTCTGGGTTCTAAATTGTGTATTTGAAGCTTTTTTTTTTCTAACTGAGCCCCTAATCAAGTTGAAGACTTGAAATTTCGAATACCAATAGCTGAACACTTGGAATCACACGACAAGTCATAAAAATTTCAAAAAGTCTTATATTTACCCCTCCGATCTCTAACTTATGTATTTTCAGCAATTTTTCTAACCTCCTCCCTTTTCACCCGGGGTGGTACTTTTCTAACTTTTGCCAACATCACTTTGACCACACTTTCATATTATGCACCATAGCCTTACATATTTTAGTTCCACTTTTTACCACCAGGGGCGCCTAACTATTTCGGGTGCTATGGGCCCGATCCCCTCGACTAATATATCTACGGATTAGTTGTAAAACGGAGTTTCGTTCGGATAGAGGTTTGTTTAGAATAGAGTGCGGCCCCTGGTTGAGAAAGTGGAACTAACAGATTTCACAAAAGGATAAATGATTTGCATGGAATATTAAACGAAACCCTCTGTGCGATCTGTGATCACACTTACCCAATTGCTTTATATTGATATTAGTTACAATTTTCTCCAGGCATGTCGAATTTTCACTACCTTTTAGTGACAGCTTTGAGAAAATTCTCATCTATGTGAAACTCTTTGTGCGTTGTAGAAACGCTAAAAATTAAAAAGTCGTTTTATAGTTTTTTTTTTAAACAGAATTAGATAATAGGGTAATATTAAACAAGATTTAATAGACATCCCAGGTAATATACAATTTTACTGTTAAGTATAACATATTGAAAATGTCTTTACGAAATAGCTCCAACTATCGTTCATTTAACAAGAGCATTAGCTAAATTAGTAATACAAATGTTTTGTAAGTTTTAATTAATTTTCACTCAATTCAATTTCACTTAATTTTCCCACAAAAATAATCAATATTTATTTCGGTAAGGTACATCAATACATCTTCAAATATGAAAATTAGCAACATACAAACTAAACTCCAATTGTATTTGTTAAATAAGAACATTATATGTGCAGTTATAATAACGTTTGTACTGATCAAAGCAACGCTTGTATGCAGGTTTCTAAAATTTTCGTTTTTTTCTTCCTGTAAACCAATTTTTACAATTATACGTTTTACTCAATTATTCATTATGTCAGCGAGTATTTAATTTGAAATTACAATAGACCACATTCAGCATACTCTAGTTTATTTTGATTCGTAGAGATAGACTAATAATTCATTATGTTAACATTGTGCGTTTGAAATTCCACTTTTATTAAAATGTCTAAACATTGTTGAGCGTTTCCTCTCGTGAATTTTCGGAGCGCTTTCATTATCCTCTTCCTACGAATTCACAGACAGAAACGGAATTCATTACTTTTCTAATTAACAGTCATTTATTATGCTACAACTGATTAATTTGTAGATTTTAAAACACAGTAAAGTTGCATTTCCTGGTTTCAAATTAATCATTGCATGTATTAACAGAAATTTAGCTATTCATCAGATACATTTGATAAGAAATGTAGTTTTCTGCTGTAGCATTGCTAAACTTATTGAAATAAAATGTGTATTTCAAATACTAAAACATTTAATATGATTTGTAATTTTAAACAATAGAATGTAATTTATTGTATCATGCAAATTTAGCTTTTACTTTTAAATATGCAGTTAGAAATTTTAATTTAATAATCTTTCAGCGGACGCATTATAATTTTTCTCATGAACAGGTGTATGTTGCAGTTTTTGCGACGACACTAGTGTTTGGTTTAGTCCCTAAGGGCAAATTATTTAATAATAAAAGATGTAAATTAGAAATTTTAATTTATTAATCTTTCAATGGGCGTGCAGTAATTTTTTTCATGAACTGGTGTATATCGTAGTTTTACAACACAAGTGTATGGATTAGTCCCTTTGCGCAAATTATTTTATAATAAAAGATGTAAATTAGAAAGAAATTATGCATATCAATCGAGAAAATAAAAGGGAAAAATATATTAAAAAAATACCCGTTTACCGAAGATAATTGCAATTTATTAATGATGATAGTATAAAAAAATTTCATACTTTTTTTATAGCATGTTTAGCGCAAGAAAACAAAGGTAAGAAAGTCTTTTTTAATGTCTATTAATTAAAAAAATCAAATGTCATCTTTTATATTTTTCGCAATTTTCTTTTTATGCCTGAAGCGAATTTCATAATAAAAAACTTTTTCGCTTCTTAGCTCTTGCTATATTCTGTTTCATGTCATTTTGTAGTTTTATTCTTAACTAAATATAAATATGTTTATCTTCAACTAAATCCTCTGGATTGTCGTCAGATGTACGTGGAATGTTTCCCATTATTTTTAAATTTTAAGACCATTATGCAAAAATATCTGCTAATTATTTTTCGTTTGATTATGTAAAACAAAATAATAACTCATCGTAAATATATTAAATGAACTCATACAGAAGTAAATCTTTAAATTGTTAAATAATTAATTAATAATTTAACTACATGCAAGATTGACCGTATTGTTTTAATTTTAGTAAATACTCATTATTTCGCACTGGATATCGTAGAAACCGGTTTTTCTCAAAAAAAGAAAAGAAAAGAAAAGCAAGTAATTGAAGCAGAAAAATGCCCACCAGACAGTTTGATTCCGTATCTGAGACCTATTTACAAAAATTTAAGTTGTTATTTTGTAATTTCCACAATCCTGCCCGCTACAAAATTAAAGAACTTTTATTAAATTTGCTTAAAAAGAGTTTTAAATCCTCAACCTAATAATATTTGTTATAATTAAAACAACACTGAAGTACAAGCTTTAAATATTTTTATTTCTTACCTCCTGCAAGCCAAAAATTTATTATTGTACGTTTCACTTAATTATTCACTATGTCGAAAAATACTCGTATGTATATTCAAAATAAAATTAGCTACATTTAATGTAACTTAATTTATTTTTATTTATACAGATGCCCTAATAATCTAATATTTCAATAGTGAGTGTTTGGAATTTCAGTTTTAATAAAGTATCTAGCCAGATTAGAGATTTTGCTTCCACAATTTCAGAACATTTTTATTATTTTCTTTTTATATTTTCTCATATAGAAATAGAATTCTCAACTTTTCTTATTAGTACTGAATTTTTGTGCTACAACTGATTTAAAACAGATTTTAAAATACTAGAAAAGGAAAATTTCCAGTATTGAATTTTTGCTTTTTATCATTTAAGACATTAAGATATACCTTTTCACGATAAGCATCTCTCAACTTCTTGATGAAAAAATTGCATTTCAGATTTTAAAATATTTGATTTTTCTTTATTAATAAGTCAATAAGTCAACCGCTCAGGCACCGACAAGTGAGTAGTTTATGGTGACCAATTTTATTTATAATGTGTGCATACAATCAAAAGGCAAACAAATCCGGGCCTTGTATACATATAATGCTTGAATAATTGTAGTCCATATATGTTACATACATTGTATATTTACATATTACCAGACTTTACAGAGCTCATCAGCTAAGTGACATTATGATATTGTAAAACAAATAATTTTTTTGCAGGAAAAAAACATAAGATTAATTATAATAATTGTAATAATCATAAGATTAATTATAATAATTGTAATAATCATAAGATTAATTATAATAATTGTAATAATGTTTACAACAACAAAAATAAATAAAATAAAACGTTAAATCGAAACTTTAAAGAAACGTATACAAAATACTAAAATAATATGATTAATAAGAAAAATCTTTAAGTGAGGCTATACAAGATGAAGAGGTGAATGGGTATTCAAAAACATACGTATTACATTCTTAATACTTCACAAAGCTAATAAATTTGTTGAAAATAAAATGTGTCCTAATAATGCATGAATTCCAAGAACTATCTGACATAACGGGTGATTTACGTATATTAAAATGAAATGTTAGGGGACAAGATGTAATGCAATTAATGGAAGTCATTAAAGCACCACAGACACACACAGGAGAAGTTGCCCCAGATATGCTATTTATTTCAGAGAAAAATTAAAGTGTCGGCACTAAACAATAACGTCATGTTACATAAGCCAGCCTAACAACGAAGCGGATGTATCATTGTACGGTTAAATACTGAGTATCTCTACTGCGATTTTTTAAACTCACAAGCATCGCACATTTTCAATTGTTACACCTTCGTATATGGGAGAAAAAGTACTTTTAACTGCAATGTGTTTGAAAACTGTATCTCAATTTATTTTTGAGATATTAATTATTTTGTAGTTTTTAATACCCTTTTTGTAACGGTGGCAACTGAAGTACTCCATTTCTGTAGAACGTAAAGAGAAAATAGTTGAAAAATAGTAAATTACTATATCTTTTTGTTGCCATTTTCTCATATCAACTAAAAAATTTTATTAAAATCGTGCTATTTTTGAAAAATATAAAAGAATGATTTCTGATAAAACATGGATCTATTATAAACATTTAATTTTATGAGTCCAAAGTAATATTAGAAACAAATGAAAGTAAGTGAATCATTAGATAGCCTATTTTTTTGTAGAGCTTATGAAATTGCTTTTTGCTGTCTTTGTGTATTATTCCGGGATAGTGACGTCATATTCCTAGTTTTCTATAGATGTTGTTTAAGACTGGATCGGAAAATGAGGAATTCTTCAGTGGATGCAAATGACGTCATTTTTATATAAAATAAACGCATGTATTTTAAGTCTTAAAACATAAATATATTTTGTAGAAGTGCATCATTTTCACTCCAGTGTCTTTGAAATTTTTCACAGGTGGAAATGCTTCACTTTTGAAAATAATGCAATTGAAATCACACACTGAAGAAACGCAAAGTTTTGCAAAAAATTAGAGTGTCTTTATAGAAGTGCAGTGACCTTTTGGTTAAAAATGATATTAATTTGAGAGTTGGAGTAACCCAAATAAAATGCATTTTTTATTATAACAAATTTTATAGGTTTATTATCATATATATTATAAAGCAGTAAGGTCTAAAAGTTCCGCCCGAATGTTTTCTAAAACTACCCGGTGGATTTTTTTGCAAATAGTGTCATTCGATAGAGAATATTCACGTGGTGGTTTATGAGTAAAATATACAGGGATAACTATGATTTTTGGTAATAAATTTCGCATTTTATTGTTATTTTGAATGAAAAGGTTGCCAGAGGTTATTTTTTGGCGATAAATGAACTGAAATCGCTGTATCCGTTAGAAAATAAATGAAAAAATAATTACTGATATTTAATTGTAAAAAAAGAAAGAAAAATCCATTTAAATGAGGGATTATGTTAAAAAAAAGAATATATTTAATTTAAACCTAAAAGAAATATTTGTAATTTAATTTAAACCTGAAAGAAATATTTGTAATGCTTAAAAATTAATTTAATGAGAAAGATTACAATTGATAAGCAATATTTGGCTCATTATCGCTTGCGTTAGATTATAGAAATGAATCTGAAAATTTGATTAGATGAATTTTTAATGCCTTTTTTTTTCTTTTTGTTCATTTCTTTTTCTTTTTATCTAAACACCATCACGTAACTTATAGAAGAAACAAGCAGATGTAATTCTGAGTTACATGTGTAATTATTATTTATTTATTTACGATTTTTTATTTTACTTTTGTCGCCAAACAATGTGATTTTAAGTCGAAAATGCATAAGTGTGACACTAGCTTGAGGATATTCTCATAAATGGTGTTTTTTCAAGTGAACGAGATCTTTTTTTGAGTACATTTTTATATTCAATTGCAACTTATATAGATATCAGTTAATATTTTAAAAATGGAATCAGATACTTAAATTTTAGTGTGAATTTCTGCCACACATACATATTGTAAAATAAGTTCATATTTTTTAAAATGTTTTTCACCGTAATTCCGAAAGCATGTGATATTTATAAACTCGAACTCAGATCAATGAATATTATCCATTTTTTAAGCAAATATTATCTATTGTTTATTTTATTTTTTCTTAAGTCATATCGCCAATATCATTTATAGAAAAATTCACACCTTCGAAATCTAGGAAATGAAGATAGCTTTTAAGGAAATTTATACAATCATGCGTTATTATTATCGAAAAATTTAACATTTTGAAAACAAAAATTTGAAGTCTTTTGTAATTCGTCATTTCTTCTTCGTCTTTCTTCGTAATTTCTTCTCTGTTATGTAATATTTCAAATGATATTGGACTAATTTTCGATCATCGAGTCACCGCCAAATGGCATATCTATATAGTATCGCTAAGAAAGGATTTTCTAAAGTATCACCCCTAACGGCGTTTTTGCAAGGGGAGGGAAAAAAATTCCTTAAAAATCTGATATTATAATTATGCGTCAGATGATAGCATAATTTAATGTATTTTTGTATGCTGAATCGATTGGTGCCAAGTAAATTCTTATACGTTCAACAGTTCATGACATTTTTCATATTTTTCTAATTTGGCGGTGTCTTTGGCGTCTAAACCTCAAAATATCTAACATTACAGCCGTTACTCTAGCAACAAAAAAATTCAAAATAACTCTTTTGGATAAAGAATAAAAACGGCTCTATAAAATTGAAAAAAAAAAAAAAAAAAAAAAAAAAGAACATTTTAATAAAAAAAATGGTACTACTTAGTTATCCCGTTGACCAATTTCGCCAAATTATATAAATCACCAAATTACATTAATTGACATAAGTTGTATTTTAATAAGGAAAGAACAAATAAATTAGTATAACATTAATAAAAATACAAATAAAACGTCGAAATAAAAATAACTTGATGACGTAAGCACGTGTAACTTCCTTGAAGTCAAGTGAATGTGACATTTACGATCAACCGTTATTGGCATTTAATCTTATAATTTGGCGATAGATTTTTGGTCGACGTGATAACTAAGTAGTACCAAAAATAAATTAGAGATTCTGTGTAAAATAAAAGGACAATTTTACTAAGAAATTATCGTTATAGAACGAAAAGGTACTACTTAGATATTCCGTCGACCAAAAATCTATCGCCAAACTATAAGATTAAATGCCAATAATGGTTGATCGTAAATGTGAAATTCGCCTGACTTTAAGCAAGTTACACGTGTTTACGTCACAAAGGGATTTTTATTTCGGCGTTTTATTTGTATTTTTATTAATGTTATAATAATTTATTTGTTCTTTCGTTATTTAACATAAAAAATTATGTCAATTTGTGTAATTTGGTGAAATTGGTCGACGGGATAACTAAGTAGTACCAACGAAAATATTTAAATATGAAATCAATGTTTGTAACGACTTAAAAATTACTTTCAACGAAAGAAATTGGGTACAGATGTCACATTCGCCCCATATTGGCGCGATTTTTTTCGGTTGCCAATTTGGCGAAAACATCAACAGCATAAACAACATTATGCGGGTTACCACATCAAACAAAATAACGACACTTTGACGCAAGTTAAGTACCTGTTGCCTATATGATATTGGCGACAGAAAAAAATCGCGCCAATATGGGGTGAATATGACATCTGTTCCAGAAATTGGAATCGGAATAATATTTGGCGATTTATAATTTGCTCCTCGATAAGAAGAAAAAATGAATACATTTATAACAGCCGTGCGCAGATCTCGCCAATAGCATTTTTAAAATTGCCAATGGCAGTAGTTACATTTTGCGTATGTAAATTAAAAATAATTCTTTGTTTTTAATTATGGAATTATTTCCTGTTATTGTTTATCTTTTCAGTTTTTTAAATGAAATTAGTGTAAGGCATGCATTTTAAATGAAATGAGTGAAAGGTTTGTATCTTAAATGAAAATAATAAATATAAGAATATGGTATGAAACAATCTTTGTTGATTTATTACCTGCGCCCGGCTAACATAAAAGTATCACTAAAAGTTTCACTTTTCTTTGGGCTCATAGGAATCCAAGTTAACCTTCCGTAATCGGATACTTCACTTATTGGTGTATTAGCTATAATGTTGAAAGCATCGTTTATGTTTGAAGCGAAAATTTCACGATGAATTCTATAACACAAAATCGCATCATTATCATCTACTATATATTTAAAACGGAAATTTGCATTTCATTCCGATTGTTTATAATACTTTGATAGGATATAACACATATGGTGGTACAGATGTCATATACGGCGCGATTTTATACCGACGCCAATTTGGCGAAAACATAAACAGCATTAACAACAACTTCTGGGTTACCATATCAAGCAAAATAACGACACTTTGGCGACAGTTAAGTATTGTTGCGTATTGCAATGTTTCTGACATTGGCGTCAGAAAAAAATCGCGCCTATATAGGGCATGTATGGCATATGTGCCCAAGTGGTTACGTAATAATTTTGGACAGGTTTTAGTGTATACATATTGTTCAACGCTACTTAGTCATAGAGAGAAAAAAAAAAAAAAAAAAAAAAAGAAGTGAAAAAATTAAGTGAACCTGATTATGAAAGTTTAGCCTTTTTTTTTTAATCTACAGAACGTATTTTGATACAAGTGGCACTATTAGATGACGTTTCAGGAATGGTGTTAGTATATAACATTTCATTATATGTTTATTAGTTATAGAGCTATTAATTCCTGTTGTCATAACGGTCTTATTACCCTACCAAAAGTGCATTGTTAGTAATCAACTAAAAGAATTACTTCTTAATAGCTAAATTTTGTCCAACGCTTAAGGTAATATTATATGACAATGGCGTTCGCATCGTTTTCAGCAATGAGTAAGGTGCAGCTGAAGGTCCATATTGTTTAAAATGCAAGTTCAAATTCATCAATGTTCATTTGGAAAAATTGCCCAGCGCAGCGGGCATAGCCTGCTAGTAAATTAATAAAACAGTTCCTTCTTAAACAATTTCTTTCGCCGAAATTCGACGGGTTGCACCTCGTAATATTTTTTTTTTCTTTATTGGGGGCGACACTAAATTCTGAAAAAGTAAAATTCGTGCTTCCTGTTGCTTTGAATAGATTGGAATGGGCCGTTATTTGTAAAATAACAAGATATAAGTCTTAGTAAATTAATAGAGCGTCTATGCTATCTAAATCTTCTAAGTCATACAAATTTATCTTTTTTAACACTTTCCAACATAGGTGAAAGTATTTACGTCTTCGGTTTCTTTCTCCGTCTGTCCGTGCTTTAACTATCATAAATATGCTCAGATTGCTATGTAATTTTTGCATGTTATTGAGGTTCTTTATAGAATGTTTGCTGTTGAAAATCAAGTGTGTAACATTTATAGTTTGTTTACAGGGAGGCACAAAAGAATTTCGTTACGTTACGCTGTATAGAGAAAAAATTGTTCGCGATGCACTTTTTTGATGTTGATATAACTCAAACATAATGAATTGACATGAATCACTGTTGTGGCATATAACATGTTTCCTGTGGAGTATAGAATAAGTAGCATTTTTAGTTCATTTAGAGGCGCGCTAAAAAATACCATTGCGTTATAATTTATAAGAAAAATGCGTTTCCGGTGCATTTTAAAGTTGTTATGATACTTTAAGCATAATAAAATTAATCGAGGTGAAGTACAATGTGCTTTCTATAGATTATAGAAGTCGGAACATTAATCTTTGATTTGCAGGTATACTAAAAAAATAATTTATACGACGGACTATGATCAATAATTGCTGGATGCACGTTTTTAACTCTTTAACACTTTTCAACATAACATAGTTGAAAAGTGTGTATGGCTTCGGTTTGTCTGTCCATGCTATAACTCGCGTAAATATAGTCAGATTGCTATGAAATTTATAGATGTCATTGGGTATCACTGTAGCATGTTCGATATCAAAAATGAAATATGTAGCATTTATTGTTCATTTACAGGGACACTCGAAAGAATTCCGTTACATTACGTTCTATGGGGAAAGTCGTTCGCGGTGTATTTTAATGATATTACACTATTTTAAACATACTGGAATTTATATATATCACTGATGTATACTATACAGCGCTTACTGTGGAATATGCTGTGTGTAGAATTTGTCGTTCATTTACAGGGCTACACAAAATAATTTGCCTACAGAAGAAATTGAACAATACTTGATCTATAAAAATAGCAAATAAAGACTTTGTGCAAGAATATTAAGAAGCAGAAAACCAACGTATAAAAATGCATAAATAATACATAAAAAGCAGCAAACAGCTGTTTCGAATCTACTGGCGAGATTCTTCTTCAGTGCAAGATAGAGCAAAGCACAGCATACCAGAAAAAGCAAGGCTGGGCAAAATGACATAGACATATACCTTACTTATACTTATATACCCGATTCGGGTAGCGAATACGCCAAAAACAACCAATGGGAAAGAAGAAGATGAAACGACTGAGTGAGACAAGTAGCGACGTCTACCGGAGAACGAGATAAAAAGAAACCAAAAAATAAGGGGGGGATTAAATTAATCTTTCCAAATATTTGGAAAATCAGGAGTACTAGATGAGTCATTGACTAATGAGTGAGAATTTTTAATGATGTGGTAAGCTTCCCAAAATTCAAGATCAAGGCTAGAAGAACATTTGTGGATAATGATGGCTGAGGAAAAATTGAACCTACGTTGAAAAGACCAACAATGTTGAGCAATAGAAGAACGTTTAAGCTCTTGATTTTTGACATAAACTTCATGCTCTTTTAAACGAAATCTAAGAGCATATTTAGTCTGGCCGATATAAGATAGACCACATTGGCAAGATATTTAGTAAATGCCCCAGTTATCTAGACGATCAATGGTGTGTTTGAAATTTGAAAAAGAGATTTTATTAATAGAAGTAAAAATAACATTAAATCCAAACCTTCTTAAGATTTTAGCAACTTGCTGACTCATTTTAGTAAAAAATGGCAACACAACTGAAGTATTACATTTGGAATTAGAATGCTTTTCATAATGGACGGGTTTCGTCAATTTCTTATAAACAGAATCTATAATATTAGAGGAATATCCACGATCAACAGCGATAGCTTTAAGGTAATTAAGTTCAGCACTAAGTAACTGTGGAGTGGAACAAATATTGGTAGCTCGAAAAAAAAATGTATTGAAAGCAGCTAATTTCTGGTTAGGAGGATGAGAAGAACCCCATCTTCTTCTTCTTGTTTCATCTTCTTCTCTCCCATTGGTTTTTTTTGGCGCATTCGCTACCCGTATCGGGTATATAAGTATAAGTTTATATCGGATACATAAAACTGTCATTTTGCCCAGCCTTGCTTTTTTCAGCACGCTATGCCTTGCTCTATCTTGCACTGAAGAAGAATCTCGCTAGTAGATTCGAAACAGCTGTTTGATGCTTTTTATGTATTAATTGTGCATTTTTAAACGTTGGTTTTCTGCTTCTTAATACTTTTAATCGAAGCCTATGTACTTATCTATTGAAGCCTATGAACAATAATTTCTGGTAGTGCGTTTTAAGTTGTTGTACGCGTGTTTACATTGAACTATTTTTTAAATATTAATCTCAGAATACTTGCATCATCAATCCATATATTTTGTCGAGAAACCTTTTTTGCTTGTGGGGTATGTGAAACATTTATACTGTGTTTTTGTGTGCATTGAAAAACTCTGAACTAATAATCAAGACAAACATCACTAAATGACAATAGAGGACACCGCCAAACTCAGTTTGAACTATTTCTATGAGATGGCCGCACTGAACAGGCCAAACTTGAAAACATTCATTTCATAGGCTTAAACCTCTCCAAAAAGAACAATGATTTTTGATGAGCGTGCAATTATCCATTATTCTGGACAATTAAAACTCTGTAAGTACAAGTGTGCCCCAAGGACCTTTACTTCTTGGCTTACTGCTGTTCAAACCGGACATACGCTGATTTAAATTCTGTCTCTATTATTTCGAAAGAATTTTTCTTCGGACCAGACATAAGATATAATATATCAAAAAAGAAGCTTAAAAATAGCTGCAAAGTTAGTTTCATCACCATAATTAATCCTTAATTGTTAATATCTTTTCCATATTTTTAATCCAGATTCTTCAATAAATTAGTTTAGAAAAGAATCAAACCATGAAGAAATCCTCGTGTGGTCATTTCTCCGAATAATTCTTTTCCTCACTGAATAAAATATTTTTCGAATAATTCGCAGATCTACATTCCTCTGAATAAAAGGAAAGCGATCATGCGCTACGAAACATGTGGATGATAACAGGTAGGAAAAATTTATTTCCTTTACTTCTGAATTATGAATGAAAGCATAATTTATAAATAATATTATAATCTGTATAATTTTACCAAAGGCACTGCGAACTCAAGTTTTTCTCCCCTCTTTTTTTTATAATTAATTACTGTGTGTATTTTCTATAGATCATAGATAGGGCTGCTCAAATGCTCTGAAGTACATTTTCATTTATTCATGAAAATTGCTGAATAGAAAATTTCAATTGTGCTTTCGTTTAACTGAACTAACTTATAGCATACTATGCAGTATAGATACAAATCCATAGATCATATACAGGGCTGAACAATAAAATCATATATTTTTCTGACTATTGATGGTAATAGCAAAAATTCCATTTTCAAGTGCGTTATGCGTTTTAAAAATTGTTTATATAGGCATATTTTTTCACATTAATGAACTGTGACGGGTTTTTTTTTCCTACCATATCCTGGATGTATCGGAAAGTGTTTCATAATCTATACTGAACGCATGATTTTTCGTTCTTGTTTTAGCATCATGTATTGGCATAAATTCTAGAGTTCACAAACAAGGCTTCGCAAAATAATTCACACATTACATAAACCAATATATGGTTACTCTGAGATTCATGCACATTGCCGGATATGGGAAGAATTTTTAGAAAATGATTTTTTACTCTGTTAATGTCGTTTTTTAAATTGTTTATTGTCGAAGCACAGCTCCTGCTTCCCTGCAAAAATTACACTTATTGTTAACACGATAGAGTCCAAAATATTTGCCGTATCGATACAAAAAATTAAATGGACGTTGGTAGTGCCAAAATCTCGGTGCGTATTGAAAATCATAAATATTCGTCAACCTTAACGGCATGACATGTCTGCTCAAAATTTTCCCATAGAGATAACATTGCGGATTTAAATCTATATATTTGAAAGATAAGGCTTTTTTTTAGACATCTACCTTGAGCTTTTTTCTGAACCAATTTTAATAATTCTTTTTTTATATGATAGTTGTTTCTTTGTAGATTTGCGGCACTAGCTATTTTTTAAATATTCCATTTTATAATTAAATTTAAAATTTAAAAATGTTCTATGATTTTTTTTTTCAAAATGGTAGCAATTGAATTACTGCCATTCTTGTAAAGAAAAGAAAATTAATAAAGTATGTTTATCTTTATTGATGCCAATTTCTAATAAAGTTCAAAATTAACTTTGTAAAAAAAGGGAACAGAAAATGACGCCACTCTTACTAAATTTTTCCTCAAAAAGTTATTACAATTCAATACTTTTTCACTCCACTGAGTTTGAGACGCTATATGAAATGCTTCAATGAGGTAAAGTGACATCATATTTGAATGAAAACCATCATTTTCTCTGATAAAACGAAATATTTTACTACGAACGCCTCTAAAAGATATAAATTTCTGGAATTTCATTCGCCGATACGGAGATTAGAATCACACGTCAAGAGTGCAAATGTTCACATGCAAAGTCGTAGTTAACAAATTTGATTTCAAGTTTGGAAATATATGCATTAATAACTTATTGCGTACTGCGATATTTTTGAAATGGTGAATGTAAATTTGAGATATGCGAATGTAAATTTTGAGTCGATGAAAATGACGTTAAGTTTAGATTTCACGCGAAAAGTAATTCTATGATTGGCTCATGGTGAAATCATTTTTGCTGATTTTCAATCTGCAACTTAAAACATAAGAGCCTCAATGGGTAATTTCATCATAATTACTTATCTTGGTTAGGTATACTAATACATTTTAATATAAATATAGGGAGAGTGTGAACTAATAGTAGGAATTGAAATAATATCTGTTGAGAGTAAGTATTAACTAATGTATGAGTTCCTTTTTAAACACTTTCGTCAAAATACGACGGGTTTCATCTCGTTACTAAACAAAACATTAGCTCCATTGTTATAAATTAAGCATTTTAACCACAACCGAATCGTTAGCGTCGTCAATATTTGTGACGTGAGATATAGATTGACTTTCAGAAGTTTTACTTTCTACGTCCGTAACGACCACTTTCTCTTTTTTTTTTCAGTGCGAACCTTTTATTCTCCGTAATCTACCAAATCGATGCAATTCATTTTGAATTTTAAATTAAGATAAATGAAAAGAAATCGAATACGGGGAATCCGATTTTGGGTCTTAGCCGCACGGTAACGGATTTCGTATTAGCCGCATAGCTACGAGTGATAAATCAAAGAAATCGAGAAAAATATAACAAGGTTTTGTACGGATCAGGGTATTTTCCAGGAGTGTTCCCAGTATTTTTTTATAGAAAAAGAAATCTAGGCTAAACTGGTGAAATTTCGCATTCTTATAAGGAAAGATTTTCTGTAAGAAAATAGCGGTACAGAAGAATTTCCCGGTCGCAAAATTTCAGGAGTCGTACGAACTCTGATATAATGTCATGTATGCATTACTTATATATATGTATTCTTCTGTATGTATGTTTATATTCAGACGTATACAAGTTTGTATTGAGAAATTTCATATTGTAGGCAATTTCATAATTTAGCGAGCGTTGTTTGATGCACAAATTTAACCATTTGGTGGCTGTCCCAATTACAGAAGGTTACTTATTTTATTTCATTTACTGTAAGTGAATGTGCTGCAACTGAAATGCACATTGACATTCTCCGTAACCTTCCAAATTTGCGCAATTCATTTTGAATTTTAAATTAAGAGAAATGAAAAGAAATCGAATACGGAGAATACGATTTCGTTTATCAGACGATTGGTAACGATTTCAGCATTAGCCACATGGCTACGAATGATAATCAAAGAAATCGAGAAAAATATAATGTCATGTATGTATTACTTATATGTATGTATTCTTATGTATGTATGTTTGTATTCAGACGAATGTATGTTTTTAATGGGAAATTTTTGCATAATCGGATTTGTAGACAATTTCATAATTTACTGAGCGTTGTTTCATGTGCACGTTTAACAATTTGGTAGCTGTCCCAATTACCGAAGATTACTCATTTTTTTTAATTCATCGCAAGTGAATGTGTTGCAACTGAAATGCAAGTGAATATTTTGAAGTGAACGAGATAAGCTTTTTTTGTCAAGATGTACACTTGAAAACAGAAATATGTAGGTAACAAAATAAAAAAGTCCTAAAAGCGTAAAGAAAAGGTAGCTTACTTATTTCTTGATTTTAAGATTTTAGCTAATTTTACGGTAAAACACTAAGCTAAAATGCGAAGAACCCGATTAGAGAAGAATCATTAGTGTTGAATTTTAGTGGAAATTTCGCCAAATTTGGCAGCTACAACCAAATTCGCTGCATTTATATCAACATATTTTTGCTCGCCAAATTTGGCGAAATTTTGCGAAATGTCTCCAAGCTTGGAGAAAATTTTGACGTTAAAGTATATGACTATATAGTTTTATGTTCATAATCGAAAAATGGATACAACAACGAAAGATAATTCGTGAGAAATCAACTTCACTAAAAGTCATAAATCATTCCGTGATTTTTTTCAGCCTGCTGCCTAGTTGCAGTGTACATTTTAAGAAATGTACATATTTTTATATGTGTAACATTATACACAAAATTTCGAAAATGCCGGTTAAAAGAAAGTAATTGAGATGAAAAGAGTTATTCAGCGTAATTCTATGTGCAAAAGTCACATAAAAATAATCCAGCTGCCTACGAGTAATTGCGCGAATGACGATATAACAATAATTCAGATGAACAAAAGTATCAAGTTTGATAGAGGAGTATAGCACATTACACATTTGTGCGTGATACATACTTGTTACAAACCTTTCCCTTATACCATATTAAATACGTCTGGGCTATGCCAGACATGCAAGTTTTTGAAGGGGCTTTGAAGTTTTCTGCCGTTTGCTCGATGGATCCGGTTCCAATTTTTGATTGTATGAAAGATCGGAGCTACATTAACCAAATGAAAATCGCTCAACACATCCCTGGTGGTTATTCTTTCTCTTTACCGTAGGCTCTCTTATTCAATGAATTCTCTTTACTTTTAACATTTCTGAATTATTTTAAAGAACAGCAAATCACGCTGCATGAAAATTTTCATAATTCTGACATCAGATTTACAGATGAGCAGCAGAAAATACTTTAGTTACGCACAGAACAGCTTTCGTCATTGCAAACAAAAGTTACAATTTTCCCTAAGTCAACTTTTATTATTGGAAAAGCAAGAGCTGGAAAAATTAGGATAATCAAAGAAATTAGTAAAACAATCATAGAGCAGTTAGGATCAGAAGCTGTCATTCTTTTGCCACTAACAGGTACTGCTGCGCTTAATGTCGAAGGAAAGTTAATTCACTCAGTGCTTAAAAAACCACCGTGTTTTAAATTGTTCGCTGATTTAAAAAGTTAGGCCGAAAGAAATCTACAGCTCAGCATGGATACAGTATTATTTATCGTTATTGACGAATTTTCAATTGTTGTCTTATGGCTGAACTTGAACAAAGATGTCGCAAAAGTACTTTGTTTAAATCCTTGGAAGTATTAGGTAGTTACATCACGTAAAAGACACCCCTCTATATAAGAGACATTCTATAAAAGACATTTTGATCTTCGCAGACAAAAAATGCTTAGAGCTTTTAAAAACTGCTTCACATTAACAAACTCATTGAGACAAAATGACGATCAGCAAAGAAAGTTTCGAAAGACTATATTCGTTTTGCGTGGGTCAAGTTTTAGACTACTCTCATCTCTTATGCAATGGTGGAAAGCTGCACTGCTTCCGGCTCAACTTGAATGATTTCAAGATGCTATCTGCCTTTTTTCCAAAAAGAAGCAAGCGAAAGAAGACAATCAAGAAGTACTTCTTAGATCAAAGTGGTCAATGGCAAGAATGTTAGCAGACCACAATAATTAAAAGTAAGATGTAGTGAATATGATCACGTGGTTGGACTTCAGGCTGGACTTTTTTCAGCAGTTGGATGCAGAGTTATGTTACATACCAATATCTGGATGTAGTGGGGACTGATAAGCGGTGTACTGAGTACAGTAAAAGATACTGTCTATGACCCAAAATGTCAACCCCCATGCTTGCCACAGGCTATAGTGGTTCATTTAGTTGGTTATCATGCCACAAATTAGCATTTGAGCATTACCTGAGGCAACTGATGACTGAATTAAACGCTAGAAAATGAGGATTCAACGGGTGTTATTTCAAATTTCATTTTGTACTATTAAACAGTAATCATGAAAATTAAACTTATTTTTAAATTTTAAAATGTTATGTGTTAAGTTTATACGACTCCATGCTCCGATATTTCGGCCTGACGGATACTAGTATAGATATCTTTGATAAAAAAATAAAAATTCTTAACAATATTCTGTTACTTTTGGAAAGTGTTTCAGAATCTACACCGGCTACATTATTTCTCTTTCTTGAATGTTTTAAATAAGAATTTAGGAATTTTAACATAGCATATACTTGATAAATGAAGTGTAAACACCGCACTATTACACCTTTTTTTTTTAACCACCTACCAGAATCATTGAATCATTTGCATGATTTATTCCTTGATTTTTCCAATCACGAAAAGTTTGTCATTAAATAACGCTAAAACTGTTGTTTTAAAATTCTTTTAGATGTTTTTAATAAATAGAAACACGCTTAATTGACAACGCTGCTGGCCAATAAATTTAGATTTCACTAATAAGATCTTTAAACTTACAATCCTGATATTAATAAAAATAACATTGAAATGTGGTCTCCAAAATGTCTTTTTTTTTTTTCATTCTGCAAGGTCATATTTGCAGTTAGAGGTTTTTTTTTTTTTTTTTTTTTTTTTTTTTTTAAACCCCGGTACGGTAGGCTATTACTTTCTCCCAGCTTATTTTGTGCCGTCTCCAAAAAATAACATTACCTTACAGAAGCTAGCCGCAAAACAAATATTACGATTAAATACTCTATAGCAATTTTTTTAATTTCTAAGCATCGCACGTTTTCAATTTTTATACCATGGTATTGGAAAAAAATGTACTTTTAAATGCAATTTGTTTGAAAACTGCATCTCCATTTATTTTTGAATTATTATTTTTTTTTTGTAGTTTCTAGCACCATTAGTTTAATTTTGGCAACTCAAGTACTCCATTTATGTGGAAAGTAAAGGGAAAATAGTTGAAAAATAGCAATTTTTGTTGCCATTTTTTCATAACAACCGAAAGAAAATGTAATTAAAATAAATGCTATTTTGTAAAAATATAAACGAATAATTTCTGTTAAAACATCATGGAGCTATTATAAACTGTATTTAATTTTAAGTATCTACAGACGCTTTCAGTCATGACGTTTTGGTTGGAAACTGACTCCAAACAAACGGTTGTCATGCGTCATTTGTTTTTAAATATAAATCGTGGAAAATGTTACCAGTACATATCAAGTATTAAAACATTTAGATATGAGATATAGATATAAGATATAGCTGCAACACCCAAAGAAAATAGAAAATAAACCATAGCAACCGTTTGTTTGGAGTCCAAACGTCAACCAAAACGTCATGACTGACGTCGCGACTGAAATCGCCTACATTAATGTTAGAAACAAATGAAGCCCTATGAATCATTAGATAGACATTTTTTTGTCGAGTTTCTTTAATGGCGGCATCTTTATGCTGCATTTGTGTATTATTTTGCGATAGTGAAATCATATGCATGCTTTACTGTAGACGTTTAAGAGTGGATCGTAAATGTGGAAACCTTGAGCGGATGCGAATGACGTTATTTTACACAAAATAAAAGTATGTGCCTTAAGTCTTAAAATTGAAATATGCTTTGTACTATTTATATATACATATTTTTTTTCATCGGGGGCAACACAAAATTCTGAAAAGGCAGAATTCCTGTTTTCAAGTTTTTTTTTTCTACTTATCATTTTCGTTAAGCACTAATTTCAATCTAAAATGGTTCAACTTAAACTTTAAATTACACTGTGTGCAAATTACTTAAAAGATGACAATAAATACTTAAAAAGATGTTAAATTTCTTTAATACTTCTTAGAACTTTCAGCTATAAACACAGCCTTCGTCAGAGAATACAAAAATACTGTTATTAACGTCATATTTTTCAAATTTCACGTAGTCAGTTTCAAAATTACTGAAAGTGAAAGTCAATTTTTAGATCAGGAAAATATTAAGAAAATAAAATATGGCTATAGAGGGATGTGGAATATTACTGTTTTTATGATTCTTTAAGCAAACTGAACCAAATTCTGGGTATGCTTTAGGATAAACTTTCGTTACAAACAGTATTTTCTTTAGTAATCATTTCAATGGATTCACGGATAATTAAATCCCAATAATTCTTTAAGAGGCATATATTTTTTGTATCTTCAAAATTAACTTTTATATTCTGTTTCTAGTTCAGTCTTGACAAGGCTGTTGTTGGCCGATTATACTTCAGATCTCGCAAATGTTCTTTAATATGATCTTTATGTTTACGAGAAGTCATTCCTATGTATTCGAGATACATATTTTCTGTTTTCAGTGTAATTATACATACTCCAGAAACTTTGTCTTTCGGGATTGGGTCTATTTTGGCCCTAACTAGATCTTTCAATTTTACTGGAGGAGTGATGATTATGTTTACGTAAAAGCGAAATAGTGCATGTCTGAGTTCTGGAAATCTGTGAAAAATCTAGTTAGAGCCAAAATAGACCCGATCCCGAAAGATGAAGTTTCTGGCGTACATGTAATTCCACTGTAAACAGAAAATATTTATCTGGAATACATAGAATCTCTTCTCGTAAACTTAAAAATCGTATTAAAGAACATTTGAGCGATTTGAAGCACAACCGGGCCAACAACAGCCCTGTTAAGACTTAACCAGAAGCAGTATGTACAAGTTAATTTCGAAGATACAAAAATTATATGTCCTTTAAAGAATTATCATGATTTAATTATCCGTGAATCAATAGAAATTATTACTAAATAAAATACTGTCTGTAAGGACGTTTTGTCCTACAACATACCTAGAATTCGGATCAGTTTGTTTAAAGAATCATAAAACAAGTAATATTCCACTTCCCTCTATATCCATATTTTATTTTCCCAGTGATTTCCGTATCTAAAAATTGACTTTCACTTTCACTCCTTTCGACACCAACTACGCAAAACTTGAAAACTAAGAAGTTAATAACAGTATTTTTGTATTCTCTGACGAAGGCTGTGTTTATAGCTGAAAATACTAAGAAGTATTAAAGTAATTTAACATATTTTTAAATATTTTTTGTCATATTTTAAATATTTTGCACTCAGTGTAATTTTAAGTTTAACATTTTAAAGATAAATTTAGCATTCTACTTATTTAGTTGCTGGTTAGACATATTTGTATTTATTTAGATTTGTAGAGAATGTAAAATGTATTAATAATGTACTATAATTCAGCATTGTGTGCTTCAGATTCAAGTTTTATTTTAATGTCTAAATAGAGTTGAATGCTTTGTATCATATTCTATCCAAACATTTTCATTATTCTGTTTTTGCGCATTCTCAAGTAGAAATCGATTCATTGCTTTTCTAATTAACAATGATTTATTTTGCTACAAAATACCATTTAACAGATTTTAAAATATAGAAAAGGACAATTTTAAACATTCAAATTAATTATAATGTGCACTAATATAAATTTTTCTACTGATTACTATAGATCAAATTCTCTGTTTGTCACCAATCACATAGCATCTATAGCATCAATCAAATTCTTGATCTCAAATGTATTTCAGATACTTAAACATTTGAACTTGTTTAAATTAAAAAAATGTAATATTTTTCTATATCATACAAATTTAGCGTTTTGTTCAAAAATTGTATTTAAGAATTTAATTTGTTTAATAACTTTAGATTGGTTTAAAAAGACCTTCAGATTTGCAAATAAATTTTGTGCAAATGAAAACAACTTAATGTGTAAGTTGTAAGTGAAGTGTAAGTTGAAACACCACCGAAAACCTGGCGATAAATCCCAATTAAAATAATAAAACTTTGTATAAATAACCATGTTTTGATTTTATGGTGATTTATACAAAGTTTTATTATTTTAATTTTGAAGTGTATGCTTTAAAGTCTGTTTTTTTTTGTTTTTTTAACTCCAAGCTAGGAGATAGGTTTAACTTAATTATCATTTTCATATATTTTTTTTCGAAATACAAAATGACCTGCATTCAATATATTTTTTTTTCTGGTTTGTAGAAATGGACTGATAACTTATTTCATCATTGTGTGTTTGAAATTCAAATTTTATTAAAATATCTAAACAAAATTGAGAGCTTCGTCTCATACACTCCAAACATATAAATTATTCTGTTCTTCGCCATTTTCATTTTTGAAACGAAATTCATTACTTTTTCATTAGCAATCATTTATTATGCTACAACTGATTCATTAATAGATTTTAAATTATAGTAAAGTTTAATTTTCCGCTTTGAAAATAACCTTTGCGTTTAGTAACTGAAATTTCGATGTTCATTATATAAGATAATAGGACATTATATAGAATTGGGTCTTTTTATTCCATATGGTGAGTAAAAACACCCTAATGTAGATTCGAGAACGACTTATTAACAAGTCTCTTCAACGGGTAATTAGTACCACAGAATACTTCATGTGCAGATGTTGCAGCAGATTGTTTCAGAAGAGCAACAACCTGTTTCAAAGGGTATGGATAAATTCACTGTTCAGAATTTCCGTTTAATCTTGAACCATCATACGCTTCAAAATCAGCAAAAGTACCAAAATATAGTTCTTCTGTTTCAAAAATTGTATTTTTGGTGAATCCTGAATTATGGTTCACCCTTTTACCATCCTATGGCAAAACGTGGCAACCAACCACAGATCGTCCGCCATTGATTCTACTGTGTAGGATAAAATCGATAATAAGGCATTTGTATTTTGTTTAATTTAACCTTAACGATGTATAAGGATTTATTTATATTTGTTAACTATAATTTGTGAATAAAGTATACTTCCTTATTAATCCTTAACGGTATTTCATTTTTGTGTAATGTTGATAAAATGGAATTTTACATTGTGTCTCTTTGTATTAGGCCTAGTTGTGTAATACGTTGCTATGTGGTTGTATTTTCATTTCTTATATTTTGCGTAATATTTATCTTAATAAGTATATTATGGGTTAGGCACGGATATTGTGAAATAAGTTTTGCTAAGTAGCTAAGCATGCAGTTGGGAGTTGGGTTAATCAAGAATTCGAATACTGTTTATGTATTAATGTGCATATGAAATGTATTATATTAGAATGTTGCTTGATCAAACTTATGTTAGCTAGTTAATATTGAAATTAGATAAAAGTGTTATTTTCTCATCACTAGCGTAAACTAAAATAATACAAGCACAACTTACTAATGAAAATGATTTTAAACTTTTATCAAAGTCAATACACTCTAAAATTAGAAGGATTGAAAAGTTCACTCTTTGAAAGAGTGATAGGCATTTTCACTCTTTTTGGAGGAAATTTTATAAAAATACACTCCTTAAAGAGTGAAATTGTTCTCTCTGTAGAAAGGAGACACATATTTCACTCAATTGTCCAGAGTGAAATATATCTCTCCGCTAACAAGAGTGAAAGCCGGATATTATAAACTTTTTAAAAATTTCCGTTTAACTTTGAACCAGTCTATTGAGTAAAATAATCAAAAGCACCAAAGTATGTCACTTCTTAATTTTCAAAAACTCCATTTCATAATGCAGCTTTGAAAATTACGCTGATTTGGTACTTAAACGCACTCATTTTCAAGAGTGAACACTCCTCTGAAAGAGTGAATATTCACTCTAAGCAGGGGTGAGTATTGTATGTGTTCGTATTACTCATCAGCCAAACAGAACAGTTTTGTCTACGATGCTTTTTTAAGATAAGAAAAACACGTCCGCCATTTTAGAATTAAAATATACAGATATTATTAAAGTGATTATTTATGGAACTTTTTATTTTCATATAAAATTAAATGTAATTAATTCATAAAGGATACAGAATGATAGAACATTCTCAAAGAGCCTTCGAAGCATTCTCTCGGTTTTAAACTAAACTTTTTCTATTACTGTTAAGTGTGCAGTTTTTACCGAGAGCGTGAAAAGTATCCTCAAAGGTGAGTCATATATGCATTGCTTGCATTATAATTTTTACTCCCTTCTTGAGTCTGCCATGACAGGTAATTATGCACAGTGAAGTTCATAGTATTAAATAAAGAGTGTGTCATTTGAGCCGATACAGCTCAGATCAACGTGTAATATTGAAAATTCCCGAATAAAAAATGAGATTTCTGGAATATAGATAGTTTCGGTCGAGTTTCTGTTTCGGCCAAATTTTTGGCAGCATTTTCGCTGAAAATGAAATTTTGGCGCAACTCAGATTTTGAAACGAAAATGAAACCGAATTATCTGTCGATCTCTAATTGTATGTACTCGTATTACTCATCAGCTAATCAGAACAGCAAGCCTACGACACTTTTTTTTAAATAAGAGAAAGTCGTCCGTGATTTTATGATTAAAATATACGGATATTATTAAAGTGATTATTTATGGAACGTAAAGGTAAGTCTTATTTAATTTTAATATTTTATTCCTGTAGGTTTTGTATGTTATGATTATGAGTTAAATAGTTTCATGTTATATAGAATAAGATTGAGCTAGAATTGTTTTCCTTTGAAATTTGTTGAAAATGTGTTCAAATAGTGTGTTGTTGGATTTTTTTCGTTTTTTTACTGTTTTCTGATTATAAACATTTACAGTATTTATAGTTATTATTATTGTTGTTTAATAGTACAATTATAAAATACTAATTATTATTTTTAGTGCTTTTCAAATAGGTATATTTATTTTTTTTTTAGTTGTATGAAAGTATTTTTCTGCTGTTTATGATTTTAATCAAAACATTTAATTATAGACATTCTGAATCAGTTATTAAATTTTCTTGGATTGTAAACTCATTTTATACGTTTATGCTACACGTAATTGAACCACCAATTGGAAGAAGGGAATAAACGCCACTTTTTGACACATTCATTTTTCTACATTTTTACATTCTTTAGACTTGTAGCGATTAATTGTGAGTTCGAAGAAAATAACAAAAACCATTCGCTTCGTATGTTTTTTTTTCTTCGAACTCACATCTAAGCGCTACGTCTAAAGAATGTAAAAGTGCAGAAAAACGAATGTGTCAAAAAGTGGCGTTTATTCCCTTCTTCCAATTGGTGGTTCAATTATTGGCAGTAAAAAATAAAACATGATATTTAAGCATTGAATAAAGTGTTTTTTATTCCTGATTAGGATGTTTATAGATTAAACTGCTTTAGTGTATTTTTTTATGTTCATAGTATCACTTATATAATATAAGATTGAATATATTCAAAAGAGATAAATTATTACTTTTTACATTAAGAACAGTACACATGCAGTCATTTCTTTTCTTTTTATATATCCTTATTATTTCTTTTTCCTAAATGAATTTTTTCCGATAAAACATATGAAATCTATTTAGCTCAAAAGAAAAATATAAATATATTCCAGGGGAAATAAAAAATCTAGACTCCAAATTCATATTTAATAAAATAATGACAAATCATAACACATAAAAAAATACTTACGCATTCTTAATATTTAGATCAAATTTATAACTTATTTAAAAAAGAGGCGGGTTGATTAGCATTGTGTTTTAGAGTAAAAATTAAAAATATTTTAGAACAATAGGGCTCTGCAAAATAGCGAATAACTGAAACTTACCTTACTGAAAAGTAAGCTAAAAAGATATAGATTTTATATTTAAAACAAAAATTAAAATGAAATCACACGATGTTAATCATATAACATCCACCTATTATACATTTATTAATAAAATTTTATCAGTAACTAAAATACAGTAAACAGTAACGTTGGATTCGATTTAAATTCATTAGCAATGAATACGTACTGAGATCTAAATATTTAAAACTTTAATTACACATGAAGAAAGGAACACAATTAACGTACATTACGGAATTATTAATTTCAATCACTTAAGTTCATACTACATTTTAAATATAGGCAATGTTCATACATTTTGGTGGAAGAAAGTTTAAAGCATTTACTTTGAAATTCAAACCACATATACAAAAATTTTAAATTCGTAATTGTGAAATTTTAAGGTGTGTAAAAATAGTTAAATTTTCTGCAGTCAAAATGCCTTAAACAGATTATTTGAAATTAGATTTGTGTTTGCAGAAAATTCCTTATACAATGATATGAAAGTTATCATTAATTTAAAAAATATATATTTTATTTTAACTTCGAAACAAATTCTGCAGATTGTCTCCATAAAAATGTGTGAGCATTGTCATAAATTGAATTCATGGTACAACATATTCCCAAGTATGGCTCAACCAAAATGCAGTTTAATGGTTCAACCTATTTCCAAAGTATGGCTCAACAAAAATTCAGTTTATGGTTGAACCTATTTCCAAACGAAGATTCAACTTATTTCCAAACAAAGGTTCAACTTATTAACAAACCATGGTTCAACCTATTTCCAAAGTATGGCTCAACCAAAATTCAGTTTATGGTTCAACCTATTTGCAAACGAAGATTCAACTTATTACCAAACCATGGTTCAATCAATTACCAAATATCGGTTCAACCTATAGGGTAAAGTGATGACAGACTTTACCCTATAGGTTGATGGGACAGATATAATTGGGACAGATGACGCAAAGATTGTGTGGGCGACACTATCGCTCCCTAGACCAATTTAAGAAGTTCCTAGTGTTCCTCTGTACTGTGTGCTGTGTTGTATGCGTTTCCACAGCTTAATTGTGAGTATTTACGTATCTATGCCAGTTTTTACGGTTCGAACCTACGTGGTGAGTTTCTAAAATTATTCTAATAAAGTTTTATTATATATTTTAAGCCAAATTAACAGAGATTTCATCTTAAAACCGATTGCAACTGTAGACTAGATCTTCGTAGAATACAGGCATGTGCTTGCATTTATCTCTCGTCGCTCACATGACACAAAATTGCGACGGGATAGATGCGGCCCCGAGGTTGAGGGACAGATGCCGCAATATATATTTTTGTTTTTCGGTTTAATAAATTCATCACTGCGATTTAAGTAGAACTTACAATTACAGGAACGTGTATTAGCGCATTCTGCTACTTATGAAAATACACTCAACAACAATGTTGGTTCACCATGTGTGAATAAGGACAACGTAGGCCGTTTACAATTCTCTCCGTCTAAACTGTTAAACAAAATATATCCTATCCCAATGGTCAAAAGACCTATACAGACAAATAAGAGAAAGCAAATGAATGCAAATATTACGAGCACAGAGTTTATAAGCAAGAAAAAATAAAAATAAAATAAAAGCAAAATAAACTAGAAAGCGTCAAAGAACGATAGCTTGACGGAGGTAAAATTTGCAAAAAAGGAAGGGAAAGATCAACTTGAAAACACCTTACTTGAGGAAGAAACTAAAATATGATTCATCTTCTGACAATGAGTAAATAGTTCCTCTTATGTATTCTGATGTCAGTATTGGATCTGAATGTGCTGAGTGTCTGGAGTCTTATTAAGAAACAGCGTATAAAGTTGGCAGGATTCAGTGCATCAAATTAAATCAATAGCTGCATGAAAAAGGCTCACTTTACTTTTGCAACGGGAAGTGTGGTGTGATTGTGGGCAAATGGAAATACAAAATAAAAGAATGAGAAGAAAGACCAAAAATAAACATGCTAGGGCCTAACTAGAATAGAAATAATACTTGCATTAAGAGCAAATTGCAATCTTCGCCTGGATGTAAACCAGTGCTTTATATATTTTTGTAATTATGCTGTCTATTGTTTCGAGTAATTATGCTGTCCATTCATAAAAATTGAAATGTTTTTCTTTTCACTTTCGTTTTTTGTCTTAAGTTTTATTTTTTGAGCTTGCAATTTTGTATTTTCGTTAAACTTTTCACAATTTAGTTATATATATAATTTTTGTAAGTTTAATGTTATTTATTTTCATTTTAACTAGTTTCAGAAAATAAAAGTATGATTTACTTGAAAAAAAAAATAAACATCCTAGCTTTTTTCTCCATGCGACATCTGTCCAACACCCCATGCGGCATCTTATCCAGCACGTAAAAAATGATGTTAAAAAAAGGCGTTTGGGAAAATAATCATGCCTACTTTATTAAAAAGGTTTTAACTTGTTTAACATAGAAATTAGATTCTAAAGGGTTTTTTAATGAATTCTGGAACTTAGTTTGTTATTTTTGATTTATTGTACACTTTATAAGAAGAAAAGTAAAACTGCGGCATCTGTCCCCACTTTACCCTAACCAAACTTGGGGTCAAACAAAGCACCGAAGGATAGAAAAAGGTTTTAGCATCTTATGATTGCAGCTGCACTTGTACTACCTTTTGGTGAAACGTTGAACCGAAATTTTTAACAGTGTAATTTGCAGAAAATAAAGAGAAAGGATGTGAGAAATATGTGAGTACTTGTATATGAAATATTATGTTGTGTATATAAAGTATAAGAAGTTACGCAAAATGTATAATAAAAAAATAAGTGAAAGGTAGGAAAAGATATAGGAAAAAATAAATGATAATATTTAATTCTTTCAGGTTTGTCCTAACAGGTAGTTTTCAAGAAAATTCAACTTGGAAGACATATAGACAAATAAAACTTTTGCTTTTGAATGTTGCGGAAAATCTTTTGCTGTAACCAAAAGTAGTTGAAATATAATCCATTGAAGTATAATCAGTGAAATATAATCCGTTAAAATATAATCAATTCCCTTATAGAGAGGGCAAACGCCCGGAGCAATAATTCTACGGAGGTAACACAAACCACTCCCCACAAAACAACAACAACAAAAAATAATAATAACAATAACAGAAAAACACATTTAATATATATATATATATATATATATATATATATATATATTGCTTTAAAATTTTTTTAAAAAAACAAACAACCCAGTGCATCAGGCGCAACGCAGCTTCTTATATGCACTAAGTGAATATAGCTCTTTTATATTGACAAAGTTAAAAATGACATAGTCTCAATAAAGAAGATATAAATTATATTCAATTTTTGCATAACAATTTTGTAATAGTACCTGTGGACAAAGCGGCTTCAAATTATGCAATTATATGAAAACTTTTTTATATTGACAAAGTTAAAAATGAGTTAAATAATAGTAAATTTTATAAGGAATGTAAATTAAGTCACACTGTTGTTGTCAACAAATTTAATGCATACACCAAGAATGCTAGAAAGATGTATTCATATAATTTTGCTATTAATAATCATCATACTTTTCCATTTTTGTTTATGACCCAAAATTTCACAAGACACCTATTAAATTCAGATTCGTATGTTGTAATTCAAGAGGCATTGGTAAAAGTTTAAATGTTAAGTTACAGGAGTTTTTGAAGCGCATTTATGGTTTTTTGAAGTTTAAGTATAGAAATACTAGCTATTTTTGGTGTATAGACAATAGTAATGAGGTTTTAAATAAAATTTAAAAAAACGCCCATAACGCCCACTAATTTGTATACCTTTGATTTTGAAAATCTTTTTTCTAATATACCTACAGATTTAATTTATGATACATCAAAAAATATTTTTGATGTGATTTGTATTAAGGAGGAGCTTGGAATTAAAAGAGATTTTTTCTTAAGTTTACGTAATTTCTGTTTTCTTAATAATTTTATTACATTCAATAGCTCACTTTTCTACCAGGTATGTGGCATTGGTATGGGTACTAATTTTTCGAGTTCTGCTGCAAATCTGTTTCTTTTTTATTATGAATTTAACTATGTTTTAAACAGTAATAAGAGTTATGCAGTTTTAAGGTATATCGATGATTTAATAATATTCGATGACAAAATTTTGGTATCGATTAACGATATCTATCCTCCATGTTTAAAATTAAATAAGGCTTCTGTTGATAGTTTACATGTTAATTTTTTGGATTTAGACATTTTAATTAAAGACAGCAATATCTTAGTTAAGCTTTTTGATAAACGGGATTTTTTGAATTTTGATACTCAATCTATGCCACACTGGTATTCAAATTTAAGTAAAATGGTTTTTGTCAACATTATTGTGGGACAAGTTAATAGATTTTATAGAATTTGTAGTAATAAAGAATTTTTGAGCTCACAGATTTTTAAATTTACTGCTAATCTTTTTTATAATAATTTATTTCCATACCAGTTTATTTTTCATTATGTAAATCAGCTTGAAAAAAGTTTTTTAAAGTGGCAACAGCTAAGCGGCCAAACACCGTAATGGATGCCAATGTAACTGCTTGAATATATGAAAGGTGTGGATTAAAGTCTTCTTAAGAACGTCTGGATGTTGATGAACTTCAAGTAGAAACTGAGGTGATATGGAAAGAAATTTATGATTATGAAGATAACGGAAGGACAAGTCTTAATGACGCTGGTCTAACATGGATTAAGACCCTGCTTGCAACTCCTGCTGTTGGAAAGAAATGGAGCGTTGTGGATATTTTAAAGGTAGCAAGTTTTTTCAGGTCTTCACGGGTAAAGGTGGGGGTATGGCCTTCTCTCATGTTCAATGCTTTTACTTGCTTAATAATTTATGTATATTAGAATTTTTATTAATTTGTATTTACGTTTTATAAGTTAGATTGTTTTTTTTATTTTGAATTGGTTGGTTGCTTATGTTTTTAAAGCAGTTTTGATTCGTTAATATTTTTAAAGTAGTTTTGTTCTGTTGTGTTTTTGAAAGTTTAAGTCTATTTGTTGATTTTTATACTTTTGGAGTATGTGGGTTGGCCATATCTTGCGAAACCTGTGAGGATCCAATTTCTGTTTTTGTTACCTGCTTTTTTCACTCCTCCCACTTTCTGATGAGCAGGGAGTGGTTTGTTTATTGTTTTTTAGTTATAAATTTTCATGGATTTTTATTGTTGTTTTGCACCCTCTTTTTCATAATTTTCATAGAGCTATATATATATATATATATATATATATATATATTATTGATATTGAATAAGACATATTTTCCTCAACAATAATTCTCAAAATATTGAAGTAAAAAGATAAGTTCAGCTATCGAATTTTTAGAAAAAAAAGTATTTTTTTATAAATGAAAGAACTGATAAATTTATAAGGTCTTATGGAAATTTACTATATTGTTATTAAAATATGCATCAGAAAAATTTCTCATAAGTTCATATTCTTATTGTCACAATAGTTTATTTCGTATAGAATACCCGCTAAATATTTAATAAAATTTTAAATAATGTATATCATATGAAAAATTATATTCAGTAAAAGCTATTTATATGTATGCATTTTTGTAAAGAAATATTTTGCAAAGGAAAGATTGAAAATAATTCTTTCGTGGAAAATTGCTGTTTCTGGCATGTAGCATTGAAAATTTATGTGGAGTGAAATTCGAAATATTCTTATTTTATCAGTTTTTTTTTTTTTTTTTTTTTTTTTTTTTTGAATCAGCATTGAAAAACAATTGCATGTTTTCTCTTTCTTACGCAAAAGAAACTAACAGCAGCAGAATAAAAATAAAATTTTTGTAGATATCACACTAGATTCCATGCAAGATATATTCCTGATCTGTGGTTTTGAGTTCAAGGATAATTTTTAGTGCACCGAGCTTTGAATATTTTATGAAGATCGAGTCTTTTCATTTTAAAAAAGTACAAGCAGAATAGTGATGCTTCTGTTTTAAAATTTTAGGGTATTATAGAAAACTTGAAAACCTGATAACTATCTAACAACAACAAAAAAATATATATATATGTGCGTTCAGAATATCTTATAACTTTATGTTTCTTAGTTCTAGAAAATATATACAAACTATGCATTTACATTCTGAATTTACACCTGTATCGATTTCCATAAGGCATTACTGTACCAAAAAATGGGGTAGCCATGTATGTCTGTATTTTCAATACTTGTTAGAAAATCAGAATATAATATTCTAGACAAGCTTTTAATTCTATTTTTAAAATAAATTTATTATCGCTTTATGTAATTATAAATGTCTGTAAAGCAATAATAAATATATTGTTAAGAATTTAAAGCCTTTCTAAAAAACTATATTATGATTTTTTTTAACAAGTATTGCAAACACAGACATGCGTGAGTACGCCATTTTTTGGTACAGTAAGGCCTCATGGAAATCGATATAGTTATGAATTCATAATGTAATTAATGCGGGCATTAGCAAAAGCTGTTTTGTTAATTGAATTCGAATCCACACAAACTGTATATATTCCTTTTAGCTGCTTGATATCGATTAAGTCACAAATAAAACTAAATACCTCGTAAAATGTTAACACAATGTCAAAGAAGAAGTTTTAACCTTGTAACCGAGTTACCTATGTTACTATTTGGTTATATACCCTACACTGTTAAAAGTTTGTAGCAAACTTCCAGTCATTTCATTTTTTTTATAGCAAACGATCGTGTAACCGTAATTTAATTATGTTATGATCATATTATTGCTCATATTATGACCGTAATATAGGTAAATTATGGTTATTTAACCGTTTTCTATAAAAACGATAAATTGGACAAATTTTTAAAAGTGCAGAGGGCGATTCAGTTTCAACCGTGCTTTAACTTTTGAGCATGAATCTGAATCTTGTTCTGTTTTTTTATAAATTTCACAAAAAAATTAAAGACTCGGTGAAATAGGATCGCTCTTTTTTCCTTTGCTAATCGTTGATAATTAGTCTTTACACGTGATTGTTTCTTATAATTTGTAAAGCTTTTACTGATCGAGCAGGTTCGTTTCCAACTAAGCTCGAATTAGCCAACTATTAGCATGATTAAAGGGCGATGTTCGAAAGAAGGTGTGGAGTACGGAAAGTTTTGATTATTTCAATGACGAATTCTTTGACGTTCAAAGAGTTTCGGGTATAGACAGGGTTTAGACACTGTTTTTAGCTCACAGGCTATCAAAGCCTGAAAGCTAATGTGCCCACGAGTTCTGTATGTATGTATGTATTTACGTATGTATGTACGTAACGCGATAACTCTTGATAGAAATACCCGATTTGCTTTTAAAAAATTTCTAGGTTCATGTTGATAAGGCGCTTCCCTGATTAGTTTTTGGGGGTTCATTTATTAAGTATAAAGAGGGGGGACGAGGGCCAATCCCCCCCTTAATTTAAATAAATGGGTTTTTCATGCAGAATTATCAGATTTGCTTCAAATTTGGTATACCGGTTTATTCTTATAAGGCGCTTCCTTGATTATATATGGAGGTTCTTTGGTTAAGTGTAAAAGGGGGGGGGGGTTAATCCCCTCCCCCCTTAATTTAGATAAATGGTTTTTTTTTTTATCCAATTGCTTCAAATTTGGTATACCCGATTATTCTGATAAGGAGCTTACCTGATTAGATTTGTAGGTTCTTTGGTCAAGTATAAAGGGTGTTATTGGGAGCTAATACCCCCCTTAATTTAGATAAATATATTTTTTATGCAGAATTATCCGATTTGTTTCAAATTCAGTAGAAAGAGTTGTTCTGATAAGGCTGTTGCCTGATTAGATTTGAGGTTCATTGGCTAAGTATAAAGAGGAAAAGTGTGGGGGCTGAACCACCCCTTAAATTATTTTTCGAGGGGCCTTTGAAATAAGTGCATAATATATAATTAGTGTGAATAGCCTGTGAGCTCAACGCCATCAGTTTCACTGGGCACTTTTCTTTTGATTAGAAGTATTCACCAACATAAGCGGAAGTTAATTTAATTTAGTAAATAAGCAGTTTTGAAAAAATAGTATCATTTCGTTGAAATTAATTCATCATTTTGTGCGCCAATATTTTTTTGTTTCCAATAAAATCGAAATTTATATACTTCTCAAAGAAGGATAAGAATCCGTTTCGCAATTTTAAGCATTCATTTAATTATGCAATATGAAGAAATGATAAAATTAACATATATCAAAAGACATAATACTTTTAAAATTAACGTATATCAAAAGACATAATACTTTTTAGTGCATTAAAATTTTAAAATTGCATTCAAATTAAACGCTAGTGCTACAATAAAAGCTGATAAAAACTGGATGTTTAAAAAAGATAGGTGTTTAACATCTAAAAAAAATAAAATTTCCAAAAATCTTGAAGCTTTAAGAGTCTTGAGATTCCTTAATTCAGGACTGATTCTATTATGGGGCAATTCCATCGTAACTGACGTAACATTTTATCATCGAATTTTGTTTTCAAATCTATGCAGAAAATTTACTAATAAAACTGGAACAAATTTTTACGATTTAAAATATTTCTTACTAAGGACTTAATACTCAAATAGCTGCAGATTATTTCAATCTCTGTTTTAGTCCCAAAAATTGCAATTCAAAATTCTGTAACTGACGTAACACAAAATATACAAACATTTTTTCTGCTTTCATTGAAGTGTAAAAATTAACAAAACTATTCCGTTAAAAAAAGTGATTTAATGTTCTTAACAACACTAAGTAATGCCAAATTATAGCATTAACTTGTTTAATTAATTTCTGAATAATAAAAAAGAAAAAAAAATGGCATTTACACGTGTAACTGACGTAACTTTTATTGTGTAACTGACGTAACATTATGACTTTACAAAGACAATAATGGTACTTAACTCAGTTCGTAAACAGTTATTTACAATGCCTTTTTATTAGGATTCTATTATAGAATATAAAAATATCAAATTTTCCAATCATACCCTTAAATTAAACATATTATAAATTTTATTTCCCTCCCAAAATGATAATTTTCTGTGGAATTGCCCTATGTTCAGAATAGTGACATAATTCGACAATAACTATTGACGTGATTTACTAACTAATAAAAATTATTCTTCTGTTATCTTTTAATTAGTTTATAAATCATAAATAATTGCATAAATGTGAAGCATACACTAAAATATTGAATTGTTGTTTCGTTTTTGTATTTAAAAATATATTTAATCTCCATTAACAATAATCAATGACGAAATGCGATAAAATTTAAATACAAACATTTTTTTAGCTGTCTTGTGCGCTGTAATTTCCTTCGTGTAATTTTTAGATCAAATTAAGAAGCTTGTAATCATATTCAGAAGAATTAATATTAATAAAGTAAAGATTTACAAAGAAATATTTCACAGAAACAACACTTTATTCATCAAAAATGAATATAGATCTGTTTTATCTTTAAAACAATTTTCCAAAACAATATTGTGTATATAAAGAATTTGATTTGTCAATTTAAGCAATTTGTGTATAAGTAACTAATGTTAAAGGCGCATTCTCCAAAACTAAGATTGATTTACTACGGATGCTATGTGCATTTCGTTGACAATGCTTTTCTGTAGAACAATATCCCGTAAAAGTAATAATCCAGAGCATTTATATCAGAGGAAAAGACGACACGTATATGCAATAATAATTTTTAAATCTACTTTATCGGATTGATTGATTAATTTGCCTCGAAGAATGAGAGTATGCAATTAAAAAATGTGATGGAATGCTACCTACCTATCCTTCTATATATAAAAAAAAGTTTTGATTTGGAAATGGACCAATGAAAATCTGCGTAGATATTCCGGGTAGACCCACATCCAATTTGCATGCTTAAGCATGGCCTTTCATCGTTAATATTAAAAAAACTGTTGCATACAAAAATATGAAAATCGTTGGTATTATAGAGAAATGTTTGATAAACACGCTGATGCAGACAGTTTTCAAATCGAAGAATTATTTTAAGAGATATTTAATGCTAAAGTTCGACAAAATCGTTCCATTAAAAAAGTTTTATTGGAGCAAAAACTATACATGAGAATTTAATCATTTTAGATCATTTTATATGTTATAATTTCCCGGTGCGCAGATTGTATTTATTACTTTCTTCTATCTTTACAAGAAGAAAGTATTGGATTCATGAAAATTTTCGAATTCCGGTTTTCGACGGACTTACACGTTTTAGAGGTCAGAGAACCCGAAAAACATGTTTTTACAAAATGTCTGTCTGTGACTCTGTGAGTCTGTCTGTCTGTCTGTGTGTATGTGACACAAATTTTGTGGGCGCTCTATCTCAAGAACTAATGCATGGAATTTAATAAAAATTGATATTCAGTTAGTCCCTAATACAAATTGATGCTGATTAGTTTTTGGTGCAAATCGCTCAACAGATGGCGCTGCTATGCTGCATTTTGTATGATTTCCGAAATGGCTCTATCTCAAGAACTAATGCACGGATTTTCATAAAACTTCAGATTCTGTTAGTCCTTGATATGACTTGATGCTGATTACGTGTTGGTGCATATCGCTCAACAGGTGGCGCTGCTATGCTGCATTTTTTAAAATTTCCGCAATAGCTCTATCTCAACAACTAATGCTTGGATTTTCAACAAACTTCAGATTCATGTATACTTTGATATGAATTAGTGCTGTTTGTGTTTTGGTGCAAATCGCTCAACAGGTGGCGCTGCTATGCTGCACTTTTCAGAATTTCCATTATAGCGGTATCTGAAGAACTAATGCAACAATTTTCACTAAACTTCAGAATCAGTTAATCCTTGATATGAATTGACATTTTGTACATTTTGGTGTAAATCGCTCAACAGGTGGCGCTGCTATACAGCATTTTTCACGATTTCTTCAATCGCTGTATCTCAAGAACTAATGGACATATTTTCATCAAACTTCAGATTCAGTTACTCTTTGATATGAAATGATGCTGACTACGTGTTGGTGAATATCGCCCGATAGGTGGCGCTGCTATGCTGCATTTTGCACTATTTACTCAATAGCTCTATCTCAAGAACTAATGCACGAATTTTCATCAAACTTCAGATTCAAGTACACCTTGATAAATGTTGATACTGATTATGTGGTTGTGTAAATCGCTCAACAGGTGGCGCTGTTATGCTGCATTTGTCATGATTTGCGCAATAGCTCTATCTTAGGAACTAATGCACGGATTTTCCCCGAACTTCATATTCAATTAGACATTGACACATGTGGATGATAATTAGGGTCTGGTGTAAATCACCCAATAGGTGGCGCACCTAATAGGCTATGCTGCATTTTGATGGATTTACACGATTTCATGGACAGTAATATCTCAAGAACTAATGCACGGAATTTCATCTTTTTAGAATCCTCATGATGAGCATAGATGCACTGTGATAATGAATTTTGAAGTATTGACAAGTGTGAGATAGAAGAAAGTTTTGTGATGGCCACAACATACTAGTTTTTCTTATTTGACTCATTTTTTGAGGTTTTATTTCAATTTTAAATTCAAATTTTCAGCATTTCGAGAGATATTTTTTACAAATTTTAGAAAATGTTATTAATTTAAACTGTTGCCAGTTGCATAAACAGCGCAAGCAATAATGTTTACTTCAAATTAAAAATTTATTTTACACGTGACTATTATAAACAGAAAATATAAAAAGCAGGAACTCATTGAAAATTACGTCATAAAAATTATAATTACACGTGAATTTTAAAAGAGACAGAATATTGTAAAATAATAAATTCATAAACATGCGATGGAAGTCTTAAATAGGAGAATTTACGTCACATTTACGTCACATTACACTTATTATATAAAATGAACAAAAAATAATATTGCAAAACAATTTAAATTTGAAAATTGCTCGAGACATTTATTTGATATTTTAAGATGATCATAATATTTCATTTCTAACAAAAGTATTTTTATGTGAATATTAAAAAGAAAAAGAAAATTTTGGTGAAAATTACGTCAGATTATAATTCTCAGATTCAAATTATAATTCAATCTTCCGAAATCTTTTTAAAGCCGATTAAATTATCGTGCTGTTAGAGTCTGCGGTGTCTGAACGGGGGTTGACGAGCGTAGCTCGTAGGGGGCAGAGCCCCCTAGTATAATAATTAACAAGGGTGTCTGTGCGTAACACTGACGTCATTTTGAAATTGGCAACAGCAGCCAATTAAATTTCTCCTTTAATATAATTTTTTCAATTTTTAAACATCGCACATTTTCAATTTTAACATCGTCGAATAGGGTGGAAAATGTATTTTCAATTGGAATTCGTAAGAGAACTGTATCACAATATAGTTATTTTTTTATAGTGTTTTAAATAATTTTCAAGCATGAATGGGTTTTTTTAATTATTATTTATCTCTATCGCGTGCAGATGATTACGACATATAAATCCGTTTACATTGAAAATAATATAAACAATTCGGCATTTGTCTCCATCTTACATTCCATAACAACTTTATCGATAAATAAATAAAACAATGAAAATGAATAAAACACAAATTTAAGACGTGTAATTCAACTACGCGCTTAAACATCTGAGATTATCAGGATTAAAACTGTTGCTGTAAATAGGGATCTTGGGCGATTTTTTTGGCTATTAAATCTTGCACGTGGCCAGTACGAAACTATCGTTTTTAATAAATTTTAATACTTTGTTTAAATGTCTTAAAGATATTTTTCCTATAAAAATGCTTTTTGGTGTAGTTAGTGGGCAAAATAAATTAATAAATAAAATCACTAGATAACAGGAACTCTGTTTTTTCAGAATTTAGTGTCGCCCCCGGCATTTCCATTACTTGTGGTTTCTATTATTATGAAACAGACATTGTAAATGAAGCGTTAAGTGAAGATGAAAGAGCAGTCGTAAAAAGTTAGAACTCTGATTTTCTGGTCAGAATAGAAAAAAAAATGACCATAATTTTTTTTGAAAAAAAAAATTATGGCCATATGAAAAAAAATTATTATAAATATTTTTTATAAATATAAATCATTTTTCATATAAATCAGAGTTCTAACTTTTTACGGCTGCTCTTTCATTATCACCTAACACTTCATTTATAATGGTTGTTTCATAATAATAGAAGCCACCAGTCCATCAGAAGAAAATAACTCGGTTAAGCGGGATTCGGATAATCGGGACTCTACTGCAAAACATATTTCAGTTTTAAGACTTAAAGCACACGCTTTTATTTTATGCGAAATGACGTCATTTGCATTAATATAGATACTTAAAATTAAATATAGTTTATAATAGCTCCATGTTTTATCACAAATCCTTCATTTATATTTTTCTCAAAATAGAACGTATTTTAATTAATTTTTTTTTTCAATTTTTATGAGAAAATGGCAACAAAAAGATATAATTGCTATTTTTCAACAATTTTTTAATTACTTTCTACAGAAATGGGGTACTTGAGTTGCCAAAATGAAACAAATGTCGCTAAAAACTACAAAAAAATTAATATTTCAAAAACAAATGGAGATGCAGTTTTCAAACCAATTGCATTAAAAAGTACTTTTTTTCCCAATACGACGGTATAAACATTGAAAATGTGCGATGCTTAGAAGTTTTAAAAAATGCTGTAGAGTATTTAATCGCACAATGAAACATCGGCTTTTGTTTTACGGCTGGGGTATACAAGGTAACGTTATTTATTGGAGACAAAATAAGCTGGGAGAAAGAAATACTATACCGGGGGCTAATAAATAAAGTTTGTTAATGTATAAAATTTATTAGAGGTTTCAATAAAAAGGAAATGGGTTTTCGCCTGTATTCTGTAACCCCATAAGGTTGGGTTGGGTTCTATAGTACTGTTAATAGAGATGACCAGGCTTCGGGCTTCGGGCGCACAGTGGAATGTTGGCAAAAAAAAAAAAAAAAAAAAAAAAAAAAAACCTGCCAAAAATGCAAAAATTAAAATTTCATCAACAATTGTAAAAATCATAAATTTTTAATAGCTGACAAATTGGCGTGCTGATCTATGTCTATTTCCGGATCCTGAGCCATATCTGGTGGTTCCTGGCCTCAGTTGAAGAGAAAACATTTTTGAAAGAAGACATGATTTTTTGTTGCTTTTTGACATTGTTGTTACTTTTAAATGTATTTTTTTCTCGGGTGGGAGGGGGCTGAATAAATTGTTGAACTGAAATTTAATAAAGCTTACGTGTTTAAGAAAGGCCAGAGCTTAGTGTTAAACTGCGTGTTAATTTGAATAGGTTAGATTTTAATATAATAAAAAAAACATTAAATTTGTAAAAGGATTATTTTTAAAGCATTTTTTTCTCTAGTTTAAACATATCGAAAGCTTTTTAAAGGTGTGTCGGGTTTTGTTGGGCCATTTTTGAACTATAATCGTATTGGTTATAGTTTTGAATACCAAATTCTCAAAAAAATGTTCCGCATATTGTTGCCATTTTATATATATATATTTTTTTTTTGGGGGGGGGGGGGGGAACTAATTAAATCCCATTTATTGCGGCAACCGAATTGAAGAGATAACAAGTAAGAAAAAAATCATGCGTCAAGCATAGATTATGAAACACTTTCCAACACATTTAGAATAATGTAACAAAACTGCACTGTTTAAAAAATTAAAATATTACGTCTAATGCAACCATATGGAAACGCATAATACATTTCAGAACCCAATTTCAGCTGTTCCCATCCACAATCGGAAAATTATGTGAATTGCAGCCCTGTATATGATATATAGATTTGAATCTATTATCTACATGCAAACCAAAATTTAGTTCACTTAAGAGCTACATATACTTCAGTTGAAAATTTACCATCAGCAATTTCCTCTAATAAGGAGAACGGTACGTGAATTCTTTTGTGCAGCCTTGTATTTGAGGTATAAAATTTATATATAACGGGTAAGATGCAAAAAATTAATTAAATTTAAAAGCGCATACCGAATTTTAAACCGTGCACCCCAGCAATTATTACTCAAAGACAGTACTGTACTGTAACCGATTTCTTTTGTGTGTCCCTGTAAATGAATAAAAAAATACAATGAATGTCCTGTTCTAACGTGATCGTAGTGAAATTCAGTGATTTATATCAGTTTTAATACATTTGAAATAGCATAATGTCATTAAAATACTCTGCAAACGATTTTTCCCGATATACCATAATGTAATGGAATACTTTTGAGTGCCCCTGTAAATGAACGATTAATCCTACGTACTTCATGTACAATACCAAACATGCTTTGGTAACTCTAAATAACCTTTATCAATTTCATGAAAATCCGAGTATATTTACCGGAGTTATTCCCCATATACCATAATGTAATGGAATAATTTTGAGTGCCCCTGTAAATGAACGATTAATCCTACATACTTCATATACAATACCAAACATGCTTTGGTGACCCTAAATAACCCTTATCAATTTCATGAAAATCCGAGTATATTTACGAGAGTTAGAGCGTGGACAGACGGTCAGACAAACCGAATGCATAAACATTTTTTAACTTTGTTGGAAAGTGTTAATTGCCGAAACGTCAGTGAAGGCTTACTGTGGAGACACGAAATGTTTTGGTTTCCGTTTGTCTGTCTGTCTGTCTGTCTGTCTGTCTGTCCGTCTGTTCCGCGATAACTGCCGTAAAAAGCATCCGATTAGCTTAAAATTAAGTATGCATGTTGGTAAAATCCCCGGATTTAGCTGTATAGTTTTTGGTTAAATTTGGTTCATGCGTTCGGAATATATAGAACATTTTATTTTGCGACTTAATGCTTTCCTATAGCAATTCAGACGATTTTTCCATTTTTATTTGTTGAAAGGAAATGGCTCATATGATTGAAGGATTTAAATAGTAAATTATGGATGATGGTTCTAATTAGAACCATACATTATTCATATTAGTTTGAAATTTTGTGTATACATTTGTCAGAGTTTTTAAATTCGGTGTTTAACTTATGGAGGTATTTTATATATGTGTTCCAATAATATATCTTTTTATAAATTTACTTTTTTTCAAAGCACATATTTCATTGTTTTATTTTCTTTTAACTGTTGCCTAGCGACGGAACTACACCTAAAAATATCGTAAATATGAAAGTATTTGTAATTGTTTGAAGTCAATCAAAGTCAAAAGGGACGAATTAATGCCTTTGTGACTTTACATATAGATGAAATTTACCCCAGAAATAAAGAAAGACTATGTTCTGCTTATTTTGTTCAAATATTTTTTCTTTTAAATTAAGAAGTTCATTATTTTCATAAGGAATAAATTGACATTTTGCTATAAATTTAACAATCATTTTTTTTTTTTTTTTTTTTTTTTTTTTTTTTTTTTTTTTTTTTACCGTTGCCAAGAAAATCCTATCCCAGAATAATAATTTATCCTAAACAGTTAATTTTGATTTGAAAGATTTTCATGTGCAAGAGGAAAATGAAATAAAAAATAGACATGAATACGTCTTCATATTGGAAATAAAACTAAAATACGAAAAGAAGGTCAATTTGATCTCATATATCAAAAATAAAACTAATATGCTTTGAGGTTGAAATAAAAAGGGCTTGTGTTATGATATTAATTCTTATTATTAAAAGAAATGTTACTAATATCTCATGGTTTATCGTCTGCACACAGCTAACAGAAATGTTAATTTTTAATCGAAAATTTCAATGAGAAAAAAAAAAAAACTTTTGAAAATCAAATATATAGTAAATGTCAAAATTTTACACCGCAAAATTATCGCTGTCGAAAATGACGTCATTGTATTGGGAAATAAATATTCTCATTCTTAAAAACCAAGCATTAACTAGATTACCAAAAAAAATATTTTATGACGAGTGTTACTTCTTAATGCCGTCTCATTTCAGAAAATATGAATGAAAATTATTTTATTTTTAAAAGGAAATTATATTTTCATTCATAAAACCTAAACTTTTAATATAATTGCGTCAATGTGAATCATTTTCTGTCCACCAGTATTGAAAATTAAGGCTCGGAAGTATAAAAAGAAATTTAAGATTTGCGATAACCATTAGTGCAATAAATAAAAAGTTACATATGTAAATTAATGAAACCACGGGGAGTTCAGGAGGCGGAGCCCCCCCCCCCTGAAGAAATCTGTTTTATTATTTAAAAAAATATCAGAATTAGTAGTTCATGAAAATTATTTCAAAATATCCTTCCATAACAACGTTTTTAATTTAATGCTTCTAATGTCTGAAAACTTCGTATTTTTTATTCTTATAAATAATTACATAATTTGAAAACTTTAAATTGCGGTTTGCAGGAAACTGAATATTACCAAAGTGAGTCTAAAAACAATGACTTGCAGAGCTGACGTTGAGGCTCCTGATCTGCAGATTTACTAGTAAATAATCTTTATCAATTTCATGAAAATCCGAGTATATTTACGAGAGTTAGAGCGTGGACAGACAGACAGACGTCCAGACGAGCAGACGGTCTGACAGACTGATGGCCAGACGGACAGACGGACTGATGGCCAGACAAACCGAATGCATAAACGCTTTTCAACTTTGTTGGAAAGTGTTAAAAACGATGTTTATACTGTCGTATTACAGATTTTTAGCTTACAGATATTTGCTTCTTTTGTCTTTAAAGATTCTGTATGTATGTACGTGCGCATGTAGATACGTACATACGTACACAAAACGATATCTCTCGATAGAAATATTAGATCGTCTTCAAATTGTAAATACTTATTTACTGAAAAACGTTTTCCTAATTAGTTTTGGGGGCTCTTAGGTGACAAATAAGGGGAGAAAAGGGGGAAATTAAAGTCTGGAGTAGACGCAGAAATGATTAAAAGGTTATAAATAATATTGGAAGTCATAACAAGTGGGCATCGCATTGACAAAAAAAAGTTCCAAACATGTGCTGATGAAACAGGAAGACTGTAAGTGAACCTTTACAATTGGCACCCCATGACTTAAACAATGCACAAAGTTTTGGTTGATTGTACCACTGTAATTAAGAAAGCAGTCGTATCCATTGGCCAACGATCAGAAGAAGCTATTAAAAAAATTAATTAAACATTACTATTAAATAAAAATCTATCAACAATTACTTTTCTCTTATAAACAGTAAACATTTAAGGCTGCTAGTCATTCAACTTGCAAACTCCCTTCGCTAAAGTTAAATCTATAGGCATGTGATGTATTCGTATTCCAAACTATTGTGGAGTTCAGTGCAAGAGCCCGAACTCATCTCTAATATTTACATGTAAAACTGACCTTTTTACAATATTGTACGAGTAAATAAAGAGTTGCCATATACAGTGTGACTTCAAAAATCCGGGAACTTCAATCAAATATCTTTTCCCTTCCATTTTCTTTTACACTTTCAACTTATGGGAAAAGAAAAATAACAATTCTTTATGAATTAAAACTTTATGATCGAAAGTAAAAATGCAAAAAAAGAATATTTGACTTTTTTTACATTTGTCCGAGACGATTATTTTCTGAACAAAATTTCTGGGAACTGCACTGTTGCTTAGCAACGGGAACAACTTTGGCGAATGCATGACACAATATATGGCCGGAACTAATTTTCGGCAACGGCGATATCAATGATGAGGAAGAATTTTCAGGCTTTCAAATTTGCCGTGAAAAGGCTGCAATTTACGAGCTTTTTGAACATGCAAAATATAAAAATGCATTGAGTGTAGAGAAAAGGGCTACAGAAGATTGGCTAAGCATTCACGAAAATACATCAACAACAAACAATTTAACAGACAGGGAGATTGCTGACGCTGTGCTAAATAGAAAAGTCGATAATGCTAGTAGCAGCTCAGAAGACGATGCTGAACAACCGGCAAAATAAAAGGTGTCACTAGAAAAATGCATAAATTTCACTGGAGTATTAATATATGCTTTACAGAAACAAGTCTGTGTATTTCCGAAATAGCCATCCTCCATATTTGTATAACATACAAAAAGAAAAAAAACATTTTAAAGAACGGCCAAAAAAATTGAAGCAAACAAAATTGACATTGATGTTTCCGAAATTAGAAGAGAAAAAATAATTTCACTCTTTATTAAATTTTTTTCCCCCTGTAACATAGAAACTATCATATAAAGTAAGTTTTTTCTTTAAATATTTAATTTTCTATTTTTGTTACATAATTATCACTTAATAATGAATTAAAGTATGGCTAAAGGCACCATTAAGAATATAGTACTACTTTTGATATTCATAGTTACTAATTTTCATATTCCTTCAAAAGTCCGGCATAGTCTCGGTCCCGATGATGCCGGATTTTTGATTGATATTCATAGTTACTAATTTTCATATTCCTTCAAAAATCCGGCATAGTCTCGGTCCCGATGATGCCGGATTTTTTATTGATATTCATAGTTACTAATTTTCATATTCCTTTGAAAATCCGGCATAGTCTCGGTCCCGATGATGCCGGATTTTTGAGGTTAAACTGTAAATACATTTTTTTTACTTCACTTTCTAAGTAAATCTGAGATGTTTTGGTGAAAGTCTACATCATCTGTTTGATTATTCTTACTAATCGAATAAACATCTTTAATTAAACGTTAATAGTTAAAAAGAAATTGTTTGTAAACATGAGTTACTTAGACTTACAAAAAAAAAAAAAGTTTAAAACGATCCTGGGTCTATACTGTAATCAGAGGAGCATATAAAAATCATAATATAAATATCATGTGATAAAACGTGTTTAATCTAACTTTAATAACAATAGAAAATCAATCGGAATTTCTCTAATTTTCAAGTTTTAATAACTGTACATAGAAATACATTACATTGAAAGAGATTGAGATGAAAAGTAAAAATATTTACACTGAAACGGAAAATGTTTATTATTAGACAGCAAAATGAATAAAAGAAAAAGTGAAGTGTCAAGAAACATGTCGTCAATCTGCAACTCGTATTTCTTCCGAACTTTTCCCAGGCATGTTACGAACATCTGTGATATAACATTGGTCGTGATATATTGATAACTTCAGAGACGCGAAGAAATAAATGACGTGATATATTAAAGAATAAAATCAACAACAATTAAATGACATTTAAAGAGTGACGAATTCTTGAAAAGTTCAAAATCAGTATTCATATGAAATACGAAATTGTTTGTAAATCAGTTATATACTGACAGTTAAAAATGTACAATAACTATTGGATATTTCACTACATTACAAATAGGAATGAAAAGTTATTTACTTAAAAAACAATCTGTCAGGTTCTGAGAAACATCTACTATTAGAACTGTGGTTCTATATTATTTTTTTGTCTTAATATATTATATATTGTATGGGCTGTGTGCTGGAATTTCAAAATAACAGTCTTTCCTTATCTAAAACTGGATCTAAGCCGGTGAAAATGTATAGATGGTATGAAGGGGGAAAAGATAGTTTCAGAAGGGTGTGCCTAACCTTTTGAGATGTCTGTGGAAGATGGGGAGACAATGGGAGCCAGGTAGAAAGCTCCGGAGGTGTTAGATTGAGAAGGAGCAAGGGGTTGCTGGAGGGCAGTCTCTTAGGCTGGGATGGTCAGTTTGAGCGTAGCTCGCATGGTGGACATGTGTTCCTTGGAAAGTTTGCGATTAATGAAGCAATCAAACAAAATAACAGCAATGAAATATAATGAAATCAAATATCTGAAAATAAGAGTAATTGTTTTAAATCAAAATGTATTCAAAATATAAATCAAAGTTATTAGTAATTAAGAATAGAAATTATGGGACTAATTTTCAGTTACTTGAATATCATGTAAGGAGTGATACAAAGCTTATACATGAATATTGTTGATTGTTTTTGTTTTCCAGCGCACACAACATGGAACCGTATATGGCAATCTGAAATCTGAATACTGAATCTTTTCTGTTATTTTATTTTTCTTACAAATTAGGCAAAACCAATCATCACTGTCTAGATTTTTCTTTTTAGATTCTGAATTATCACACCTTTTTTTTTTTTTTTGCAACAGAAGCTTTCTTTACATTATGTTTGTAGTTTTTCTCTTTCATCATTTTCTTGCTAATTGCATTACGCCTATTTTTTAAAACTCGATGTTCCAATTGCTTTTGTGCTGTAAAAGCTTTCTTTTTTCTTCTTCTTTCATTTCAAGGTTTAGTTTATATAGCGATGATGTTAACACAACTGTTTGTTGGCTCCCTCTGTACTTTGATTTAACTGAATTTAGCAAGGGAAATAATATTTCTAATGATTTTTTTTCTTTTGGGGAGGATTTGTGACTGCAGCCTTGTTGCAGGTCAATTTCTTCACAACATACTGTCTGCTTTTTGTTTCCTATATCTTTAACAGCTTTTGTTGTCACGGGTGTTTTTCTTCCAGATAGTTTGTCTATGTCTTTTTCATCAAGGTTTGAGATCTTATGCGTTTAAATGGCAAAAAAGTCTGGTCCAATTTAAGCAACTTAAATTGGCCCAATTACAGCAACTGCGCCATTTTTTAAAACAGTTAATTTCAAGACTAACAACGAGAGGGCCAACCTTGTTAATCACAGATTTTGATTATTTTAATATATGTTGTAGGGCAGGCACCCCTTAGTGTCAGGTTCAACGGATTTTATCCAATGCCCCTTAGTTCTTGAGAAACCGGGGGGGGGGGTGTCTAATATTTGTACACAACTTAAATACTTACTTCGCAACTAAAATTATAGGTTAGTCGTAGCTGGATGGCATGGCGTTTGACGGCTGATCCGAGGGCCTGGGTTCGGTACCTGAATGCGCTACATTTTTTTTTCTCATTTTTTGTTTTATAAATATAGTTGTAATTATAATTTAATAATTTCAATTAAAAATTTTAGCATCATACATTAATTATAATGTTAACAAACTTAAATTTATCATTTCTTATTTGTAAACTATTATTTCTCATCCATTAAAGAGGTTTAAAAAGACATTGGATCTATTATTGAATGATACAAATTCCAAAATCGTGACAAATTCTATTGTGGTGCCATCTAGTTATGATAAAAAAAGGAATATTCAAATAAAATAAAAATAAAAGCAGAAAGAAGATAATGGGGAAAGCAAAATAATTGAAAGCGCAAGCATACTTATTACGAATTTAAAAATCTTTAATATGCAAAAAATCGGGTGTAATTTAATTCTGATGCTAATTTTTAATATAATTATGCTTGTTACTTTAAAAACAGAATAATAGTATTATCGCATTGATTTACTTTGTTAAAGCAATGCGTAAATGATGTTTCTTTAAAATCACGAATTGACACAATTGCTCAATATCTTGCATCGATAAAGAATATATGAAATACATTTTAAAAATGATTTTTTTTTTTTTTAAGTAACAGTTTTATGATGCTTTATTACAACGATTTAGTTAAAAGTAAAAAATTAAATAGGTTAAAATTATAATTGATATACAATATTAAAAATTTTAATTGACAATGAGATTATTAAGTTATACTTACACGTAAATTTATAAAACAAAAAATGAGAAAAACATATGTAGCGCATTCAGGTATCGAACCCGGGCCCGCGAATCAGCCGGCAAACTCCATACCAACTGAGCTACGACTAACCTATCATAGTTGTTGCAAAGTAAGTATTTAAGTTGTGTACTAATATTAGACCCCCCCCCCAGTTTCTCAAGAACTAAGGAGCATTGGATAAAATCCGTTGAACCTGACACTAGGGGGCCTCTAACCTACAACATATATTAAAATAATGAAAATCTGTGATTAACAAGGTTGCCCCTCTCCTTGTAAGAACAAAAACGAAATCAAACAAATCTGCGTGAAAAATATGCGCAATAAACAGGTGAATTCATATATGTATATGAAAACATAACAACTTACCTTAGTTTTAAAATATTCACTAACGTTTAGTAGGAAAATCTTAGATCAAAACAGCTAACTTTAGGTTTTTTAAATTGTCTGAAAACAGCACGTGGTAGGCGGCTGCTTCTTCTAATTATGAGTGCCGTCATTCTGATGAGTAGGATTTCAGTGATAGATGGAGTCTCTTCCTGTAATTAACGGCATAATGGTAACGGTCCAATTAAAGCAGCGGTCCAAATAAGGCTACTCTCCCTTATTCATTTGTACTCCCCAAGATCATGTTTTCAACCGTTGCGCCACAGCAACTGGTGCGCCGTGTAAAGAGTTCAAGAAAATAGTAGCGAATAATTTTTAAGGGGTCTCAGTTCTCTTAAAATTGGAAAAAATGAAAAAAACAGACCATTTTCAACATTTAATATCTTAAAATTTATATAATTTTAAAACACAATTTTTTACGAGGAGGAAAGACATAAGTTTTTTCTTTCATTTCATATATTTAAAAAATTACAAGATGCAGAATTAATATTTATATGCGGCTTCAAACTGTCAGACATTTCTCGAGCAGAAAATTTGAATGGCAGCGATACAAAATACGCAGGATTACAAAATTACGCAGGATTACAAAATAAATTTCGCAATTTGAATGAAAAGTTTGGTGTATAATTGTACTTCAGATATTAATAATTACCCAGAACCTAAATAAACGTGCATTTAAAGCATTTTTATATTTTTAATACAAAGTTGTATTTAGCCAATTCCAAATTTTGAAAATTTCAACAGTTTAATAACCTAAAAAAATATTGTTTTTAACAATAAAAATGTAATTTTAGGTTTAGATAAAACATGCTACTATGAAACATATATTTCGATATATTCGTGAAAAAATATTGAGAAATTTATGTGATATCCTACGCGTTATGCTCAAAAACGTCATTTTAAGTAAAACGACTTTAAAAATTCAGAAAGACCTCTTCAGCTATTGAGCAGGTGCAATTCTAAAAGCCATAACTTCTGTAACAAACAAACAATTACATCAAAATGTTCAGAAAATGTAGAAGTTTAACGTTTAAAAAAAAATAAAATTTCTAAAATTTTGAAGTCCTACCCCTTAAGTCTCAGTTATAAGCTTTTGGTTATTTTGCGCGAAACAATTTCTAAACATTACGAATAAATAAATAAAATCGAACTAAACGATAATACTTTCCCGTTTTAAACACCATCTTTGCTTGATACAAATTTTTCTGCAGTAAAACTGTGACATACCCTTGTGGGCTGTTCGTTTGAAAGGAGGCCATAACACATACCTAACAAACACACAGCAGTGGCACGGATATCTTTACCCCTTTTGACTCTACAACTCCGATTTCAAACAAAAATTCATACATCATTTTAAGTATGTAAAAATTAGATAAAAAAATTTAGAACATAAAAATAAAAATATATTGATAATAAAGATCTTTTTTCACATCTGCAATAAAAAGAAAATTACATATTTTTCATTATTATCGTCGAATAATATAAAATTTTAAAATATACGAACTTCCATATGTAAAATAATCTACTTTTGGACGTTTTCAGTTTTTTTAATTTTTGAAAATCTACGAGCTTTATTTTAGAAATAACGGTATAAAACTTCTCAAATGATATATAAATCATTGGCCTGAAAACTAACTGTTAAAGAAACATTGATTTTTGGATATACCGTAGATCTGCAACGTGGTGATACAAATAGTTAAATACATAGGACTAAATATAAGCTTAGTAAGAAGGTGTGTGTAGGGGGAGGAAAACATTTCCCAAAAATTATTAAAACCAACTCACTTAATTTGGTTCAATATGGCCTAGCCGTTGCTTCTGCAAGTAGCTAAGAAAATCAAAATAACAGGTAATATCACTATAAAATGGTAATATCACTATAAACTCCATGGATTCCAATATCTCTAAATTTGTCATTGGAAGTTGATTTCTTTCCCAACTTGCGAAAACACATAGTTAATGTCTCTATCGAAACTGTTAGTCAAAACCTCGGCTGGAAGTCAACAATTGGCTCGAATTTCACGATAGAACTATCAGACCCCAGGGCAGGATGCGTTAAAAATCGGGAACTCTAAAATCCGAAAGAATGATGCGTTCAAAATCGGGTACTCTTGTACCCGAAGTCAGAATGTGTTCAAAATCCATCTCCGACTGACCGCACTACCTACACAACTACAGTTACCAAATTAACATATCATTGCAAACATAGCCGTGACCACCAGATTCTCGGAGATCCACATGCACTTTGCGAAACTTAAACAGATGACAGAAAAAGTCACATTCGCGTGGTAAATTTTAGACGGTTCGATTAACCAAAGCACTTACAAAGATTCTTTCGCAAAATTAATACTAGCTCTGTTATGATGCCATTAAAATTCTAGTTTGATGAGAATACATCAAATGAAATACTAGACTTATAAATAAATAATTGTTACAGTTAATTAGAGTTATATTTATTAACTTAAGCTAGCGGTAAGCGCACTGGTTACAACTAGGATCATAGTGTCAGTCGCACTAAATTGCCAGATGTCCTTAACACCCAGTTTAGCATAAACCCTGCATAAACAGGTTCAGTAGAAAACCATGTTCTATAGAGAAGCTAACTACATGTATGTAAAATACACATGTATACTACAATATGACCACACTGACGTATGATATTCTATTACATATGCATAGAAGAGGGGATTGATGACTCTTTCCCTTATCTTTGCCTAAACACCGACACGCATAAAATCATAATTAAAATATGCTCTTTTGTAAGAGAGAATGCCAAAGAATTTATCACATTCAACCAATTAATGATACAAGTTTATGCTCATTGCTGATAGAGACAAAATTTAAAATTCAAAATGTAAGCTTAAGAACTAGGCTCGGTAATCGTTAAATGCCTTTGAAGTGTACTGTATCGCCGATAAGACACATGAATTCTAGCAATTAACATTTTTCTGACAGTAAAGAACAAAAGTAAAACTTTTAAATTGATTTATGAATTTCGTAATTCTTATTTTGAACGTCCTTCTATCTTTATAAAACTGTTGATAGAAAATAATACTGTGTTAAAATTAAATATAACTACCAAAGTTATTTTAAATAAACCTGTATTGCATGTTACTGTATATAAATTTAAAAATATTAGTTTATAACTAAACTACATGATTTAATATTAAATTAATAACAGGCGTACTGTGGTTCTTGATTTCCGTTCAGAGAGGGATTTCAGAAGCGGCGGACTGAGAACTGATTTTTAATAAAACCATAGCTTGTATTTTGTGTGCTGATCTCTTATCTGCAGATTATGGGGATTATTGTGGTATGAAAAAGCGCCTTGTTGGCAACCCAAATACAGGTTTCTGCACTGAGGTAAGAAATATATCCTGAAATTATGATACAATGCTAGTAATCTGCTATTGAACTGGCGTCTTATAATTAATATTACTCTGTTACAAAATTGCTCAATTAATTTTAGTACATCCCTCATTTATCCATTCATCTAATTTTAAAATATTTAACTTCCATAAGGTTGAATTCCTTGTTTGATGTTTCATTACGGATAAATAGCATTTTTTTTATATTTCTGAAATGTACGTAACACTGAAAAAAAAAATTAACATAAACATTTTTTTTTATATTTATGCTTTTTATTATTTAATTGCTTTAGAAAAATTTAAGTATTTTGAAGTTCTTTAATACATTTCTGTTAGGATTTTCCATTCATAACACAAAGCATTGACATTTTTATTGCACTCGTCCTCTTTCAATTTCCACTGATCAGCCGAATTGTACTTTAAAAATGTTTAATAAAATCTCAAATGAAATTTTAATAAAACTGTTCAAGTCACATCAGAACTTGAAAGTTACTGTAATACAATACTTTGTTGTCTAAAAGCAAACATTTTCAACTGTTTGAGTTAAAGACAACTAAGTTTTTGACACACGTGGTGTAAACTTTGAAAATGTTTTCCCCTAACTTGTGACATGAATTCTTGTAGACGATCCTTTAATTGGAACAAGACTTTGAAACTGTCATTTAAACGGGACAGTCCAAAAGAAGTAAAAAAGTTTTTAAAACCTTTAGAAATATTTCTTAAAGTGTCTGTAGTTTTGGTTAAAAAAAACGTAAAATTTGTCTTTAAAGGAGACTCTAGAGATTTCTAGAGAATAGCTTATTATACATATCCGTTCATATTCATACGTGCATTAACCTATCCATCCACCTACCCATATATATATACATATATATATATATGGATAGGTGGTATATATATATATATATATATATATATATGTTATTAATTCTTCTATGCGACATTTTCTTTTTACATTCTAAATTACCGGCATATTCATTAATTTCTTATTTTTTAATAATATCTATCAATAATCCTATTAATTTCTCCTTAAACTAATTATTATCTTACTCAATTTACTTAAATATAAAGCTTTTAGTTTATTCCTAAATTGTATCATGATTTCCGAATATTTGTAATATTTAGTGTGAATTCGAATGTTTTTAAAAGAGCCATTTCAATTTTTATTTTTTTCCCAAGATTATTTCCCGCGCTGGGGTACTTTTTCCTTCAAAATTCTTCCACTTCGAATTGACAGGACTCCTTACGAAATCACTCCCAATGGACGTTACGTAGGCTTTAACCGCACTCTTAATTTGTGGCGTATTTATAAGGGTGGGATTTCATGAGGAGACTTATAGGCTTTAAATTAGAGCTTTTATTCAACAACGGGCAAAGGGTTGGCAAACAAGATCACATAAATTCCGTGATAGCAATGAAACAATCTTAATTAAATATAAAGTCAAAAGTTAACTCACGTAACTTCATTTCTCCAGAGCGTGCTGAAGCTGCGACGACGGGGTTCATTTCAAATCCACATCTAGATTTCATCTCACTCTAAATCTGTTCTTGTTCCCAGGCTAAGCTCCAGCCATACATGGCCGTTTCTCCACACCAAAACTACTTACGCAAACTCACACTCTCTCCAAAGTCTAATTAACCAACTAAACACTGACTAACCAACTGTCTACTGACCACTTAACATATTTTCGCTCCCCTATTTATACTCTGGCAGACTGAGCAAATAAATTTGCATACGGTTACCGCTAACTCGCGGAACACTGAACTCCTAATTAAAAATGCATCGCGCACAATTAGAGTGCCTCTAGACTAGAGTTGCGTCTTATACCATGTTCACCTTCAAACCACTAGAAAGACTGTGTAACAAAGTTACTGGTTCCTTACAAATTAGCTCATTGGCCAGAGCGCGCCCGACGTCATGATTTTGTGTTATAGTCCAAGAGCTGTTAAACATTTTAGGGAAGGTATTTGAGGCACCCTGAAAATTTGTGCAATACTTCTTTTGTAATGCCTGAACACAAAATCGGATGTCTGGCTGAAGGATCGTGGCCCAAAAACTGTGCCAGACACGTGTCAAGTGCCATTTCTTGACTACCCAAAAAAGGTTTTGAGGCACGCTGAGATTGAGACAGAATGATATTTATGCTTAGAAAAAAATATTTGGAAAATGACAGACACTTTTGTTGGCACTTTCTACTTGCCAGACAACACGGAATGTTAAACGCGAGTGCCAGTAAAGCTGGACTTACGGTGCCTCGCTGAAGATCCATTTACTGACTTACCATACAAACAAAGCATCAACCGCGTTGCATCTTAAGATGAATTTCAACTGGATGCAGGCGCAATCACAACAAATCTAACTGTGATAGGCTCTCGCAAGACCACGTGACTCATAGCAAGCATGCAGTTCTGAAATTTTTGGAGTACTAATCATGTAAAGTAAGAAAAAATGTGTTATTTGCGCAAAAAGCGACGAAAAAAATCACTGTTTTTCGTGAAAAAACGCTACAAAAATGTTGTGAAGTATTGAAAATTTGGCAAAAACATAGGTTAAAATATAAGGATATTATTTTACCATCCAATGCTAATCTGAAAGAGGGTTATCATAGACATTGCTACAAAAGTTTCATCGCTTTAATGAAGAAATATGGCGAAACAACGCTGGATACCTTCCCCTTTTGTTAAAAATAACCAATGTGCAAGATAAATTTTTCTGTTTAAAGTCCCTATACACATAGGATAAAACACAATATATAGTAAAATCTTATAGAAATTGCACACATATATTTCGAATAAACTTTTCAAATTTTTCAAATCTGAGCACTTCTTTGCAAACCATGACCAGTGTGATCAGTGTACTGACCATAAATTTTTAGAAAATATCTTTATTCAGTAGTTTAACTAACATAAATTAATTTTCCTCACAATTTACATGTAATATTACACTACTTGCATCTCTAGTTTTAAAAAAACCTGTTCCCCTGAGCCTTTTTTTTTTCGGCTCGCTACTGCAATCTCCCCTGAAAATTTTCTCCGCTTCCTTTCTTAGAAACAAAAATTTCCTTTGTATTCGTTTCGAATACAAACCAGATTTTAATCTGCTCCCTAGCTTGAGCTATCTTATGAATATCCTATGAATTCGCCTTTGTTATACTTGGCTTGATGCCCCTATCTTAATGTTTACTTTACAAATTACAACAATTTTACTATCTCACAATTTTAGATCCCGAATTTAAAACATTTAAATTCTACTAAAACAAAATTTGAGAGCCATTCAAAAAAATAATGAGCCTACCTGCTCTGTTGTGTTGAGGTCCCGTCACAGTTGCTTTGGCCAGTGTGCTGCCGTTGAAGTATAAGTCACTCTCTTTGCGTTAGGGTCAGGCCTTTCCGAGGGAGTCTGTCGGTTGTCGGCTCTCTCCGTCTGGCTTTAGGTGGATCTCCTGGATGTCCCTTTGCTCTCTCCTGGGTCGCTGGACTGTTGACTCCTTCGCAGTGTTGCGGCTATGACGTTGTCCTGCTGCTTTATGCTCAGCTCTCTTTTGTTTTTAATCACAGACTGCTAACAATCTCATCTGTACTATTTTTTGCACATAAAAGTTCGTTTCGTTGGCTGCCACCAGTTGTGCCGTGTCCTAAGAAGGCGGTAGCGATGGTCGAGGGTGTTAATCTTCGAAGGCTTAGCAATTTATATTTTCTTAGAATATAATAACATGAAATTTATTTTATAACACAGTAAAAAATATTCTGGAGTAATGATAAGTTGCTATGTACACAACAATGTAAAATTTGTTGAACAAAGTTTATGTAACAGAAATAGTGTCTATGAGAAGGTGGCAGCTAGTCTATTAAGTCTACAGGCATTGCATCACTTGAACGGAAAGCGCTGGTCTTGTCTCCGAGATAAAGATCTCCTTTTTCCGCGACGGCACCCTGGTGCCCTGTCGCCGCTGATTCGGGTATAATTCCCCGGTATTAGGGATCCTAAAGTCCGGCCCTCTCGGCCTTCAAACTCTTCCACTCCAAAAGTCGCTCTTCCAACTCCAGCCAAAATCTAATCTCTCCTCCGCATCCTCTCGTATATATCTCTCAATTCTCTTCCTCTCAAAACAATAGTGAGTTTTTCAGCCACTAACTGTCCGTTCTTTTTAAGAACCTCCCAGGGATCTTTACTGTTGTCTCCTGAGTGGACACCTTAGGAAACCCCTCTTTTTGCACGTGGATCCTGCGATCATATGCTCTCGTGAGAACGTATGTGAGTTCTCTTCCCACGCTCAAAGATCAAAAAAGTTCCGGCTGCTCTTTAGCATTAGCAAACTGTCACCGATTGTCAAATGTCCAAGAGCGATGGTGACTGAGTAGTATCTTTCATCTTGCCGTGCGTCTTACTGGACTTTTAACATATTTTTACTCTGTTTTTGAAAAGCATTAGTTCTTTCTATATGGCGAATCTGATATAGTTCAGATCTTTACATATTGTTACACAATAAGCATATAATTTCATCGTACAATCAATTGGGCAGAATAGCTACTTTCTTGATACATTAATCTACTGAACATAAAAAAGTATAATTATATCAGGTGTGCAAAACAAAACTATTTAAAAAATTTATATTTAATATGTATAATATCAAATTAAAAAAAACAACAACTAATGTTACAATTGTAATATTCAAATGCAAAAACCTCATTATGTGGTCTTTTCTTTTACGTATAAACTTTTTTTAGTTCATTACGAAAACTATGTTTTTTGTCCAGCTGAAGAGTATTCCACATTAAATTTCATTTCTTGCATCTTTTCTTTAATTAACATCCACATTTTCTTACCAAAATGCTCAAAAACCCAAAAAGCGCTCTTGAATGTTTTATTCATAACAAATATATATCCTATGTGTTATGCGCTGAGAGGAATTGCTCTATTCATAAATATTACCTAAGGAAAGAGGCTGAAAGGGATTTTCTTTTATCATATTTGTAGGATCTTTATGTTATGTATTAAGAAGTCCCAGTGTAAAAGAAAAAGGAAAATATCTATTTCCTTTAAGCAAAAGGTAATCATATTTTGCATGTTTTGGATGTAAAATTCATAATTTTAACACTTTTCAACATAGTTGAAGAGTAATTATGAATTCTATTTGTCTGTCTCTATCTTCTATATATCTGCCTACCTTCTATATGTGTGTGTGTCTGCCGTCTGTCTGAATATCTGTTGAAAATGAACTATGTAGCATTTATAGTTTATTTACAGAGACATTCATAACTACTCCGTTACATTTATGGTCTACGGGAAAAATACTTTGTGGTGTATTTTAATAACGTTACACTTTTTTATTAATTTATAGGAAGTGATATGATATGAATCGGGTGCGCTAAAAAAGATTATTATAGAATATGGTGAGCATATCATCTATCGTTCATCTACAGGAACACACAAAAGAATTTTGTTGCAATACTGTCTGTTTATAATAATTGCTGGAAGTGCGTTTTCAGTACTAGTACGCTTATTAAAATTTGATCGATTTTTCGCCTATTACTTGGTATGTGTAAATTTTATAATAGACCATACACAGAGCAGAACAAAAGATCTCGAATGCATTTTCGTTTATTTACTGAAATTGCTGAAGAGGAATTTTCAATTGTGCTATGCGTTCCCTAACTGAAATAAAAATCTATCATACTGGGGGAGGTAGGAGCAATTAGGATCATATTTTTAGAATTTAAATTTTGACAATTAATTGCCAGATAATGAAGTAGAGTACATACTGCTTTTATGTATAATTTTACTCAGTAGGTAGTTGTCTCTTGAAATGTGTACAACGAATTATTTTCAATGTACCATGTTACCTGGTACAAGTGATTTTTTCAAAATATACCTTGTGGCAGATTTTATCTGCAACATATCAAGTTCACCCCCGTTTTTCAAAATCTACTTTAAAAAGGTAAATTCACTAGAGCAATTCTTTTTTTCCTAAAACAATTCATAGTTCTGCATTCATTTATTTATTTATTTTTCCTTTCTCCTTTCACATGGAACTTTACTAAACACATATAAAGATTTATAGTTTCATATTTTTTGCTACTTATTCAAAATTCTCATTCCCGCATATTTATTTATATTTTCATTCCTAACGGTTTTTATTTAAATGCAATCACGTTCATATTTAACTCCGTACAGCTGCACTTTCTTTTAACCGTTCATTTTCTTTAACGTATTTTATTTGCGCTATAAATAAACTACTCCCAATTCCTATTAGAACTTGACGGGTAAAAAAAATGAAATAAAGAAAAAAGGTATTTATTGGAATTGCAGTTTCAAATTATATATCCATGTATCATCATGCTTTCTACATTTCACATATATTTATTAAAGATTACTCAATCACATTTAACTGCATTCTGTTGGTAATATAAACAAAATCGAGACTTGATGTCGCTCTTAGTTTTGAAACATGTAGGGTTGCTTCACATCCGGTGGGTGCGCCGAAAGGCTGGGCTGCCACGTTATTTGTCTGCTATTTCTGCATCCAATCCTTTGTCTCTATATTATCGGCGTCAAAAACTTGATTAGTTAGCGATAATACAAGATGCCAGGGCAGGTGATTTGAGTACGCACCAAACAGAGAGTTCGCTCCCGACCGCCCTGCTGAAAGGTCCGCAAAAAGGACAGCTGTTGTTTTCTTTTTCTTTTTGTGACGTTGCGTAGCAGTTTGTCATGAACGGATATGCTTCTACACATAGAGATATATTTAATCTCTACTTTTACAGAGCTTCGTATTTGAGGCTCCCTTTTTGTGAGATGTCCTTCTTCGTATTGGAAAATGAATAAAGACTAATTGTGCTTACATCTATATGTTGTTGTTTTTTTACACCATTTCAGCGAACCCGTGAACCACCATATGTCCGCCCCACCTCATGGAACCACCTCCTCCATATACCTCTTTGATTGGATTAGTGGTATTTTCTCTCATACCTTAGAAAATACACAGTCATGGGTGAATGAGATTAAAAGATCTCGGTGTGTGCTTTACCGCAAGATATTTTTGGTTTTACAACTATAACTTTTCTCAGGGCTTCAGTATTGGAAATATACACTGAAAAAAAACTTCTTTTAAGGGATTTTCAAAATTCATATATTTTACACTCTGCCTACAAAACAAAATCAAATGCAAAATTTTCTATTGGAAATTAATAGCCTGGTTATACTACTAAAGAACTAATTTTTGAAGTTTAAAAAACTTTTTTTTTTTTTTAAATAACATGAAATGCAAGCAACGGGGAAAAAGGATCAGTCAAAGCTCATATGTTGTGAAGGAAGAGAATTCCATTTACATTGAAAATATTGAGGCCTAATTAGGTTTAAAACATGCAGCCAAGTCCAAAATTTTGAATAAATGCAAAATAAAATTGTAAAAAAAATGTTTTTCTAACACAAAATGTACAGTAATGTGAACTAAACTAGGGTATTTCACAGGATATGAAAATTAAAAGATTAAAAAATACGTTCTAAACCACAGTTTGATTTAAATAGAAAAAAAATTGCTATCCCAGTTTACCCTTAACCCAAAACTCTATGATCTTATTTACCCCGAAAATGCAATTTCGGGGGTAATTAGGATCATGCAGATTATTAACATTATTCTTAGTCTGTTGCGAAACGCAACCATTTCCTCTTATAAACAACATAAATTTAAATCCATAGATATATTTAAATATTCCTACTTTTTTTACACAGGACCTTTTTAACTAAAACATTCTCACTTTGTCGGACAACGTTTTTCTTTGTGTTCTGGAAAAACAGACTTCTACAGAAACATACATTTTCACTCCAAAAAAATTGCACATGTAGAATATTAGACAGACTTCATTATTAACATGGTCAAATTTTTTATCCGTTACAGATTGTTCCTGAAATGTCCCTGATCCTAATTACCCTACCTCCCCTAAAATATATATAATATGTTGATCATATACAAGGAATTCGGATATTTTTCACACTAGTGATGGGAATTTCTGCAATTGCGTTTTCAATGTGCTACGCTTTTTCAAAATTGTTATTTAGAAACCATTTTTCACCTTATTAGAAGGTGAAGCTTTGGAAAAGGTTTCAGAATCTATGCTTGACGTATGATGTTTTGTTCTCTTTTAATTATTTAGTATGTTTATTGTTTATTGAAATATTGGTTGAAATTAAAGGATATATTTAAACAAGGAAATTTTTTCCTGCTTTAAAATAAAAGAAAAACATTTAATGCTATCTTTAATAAATACAAACGAAAGAAAGACTGAGAATATATATATTTAAAAAATGAAATCATTTTTCTATGTGCTTAAATTTTTAAAACTAAAGTTTTTTACTGAAATCTCCAACTTTCTTAATAATAGAATGAACTATTTGAAAAAATCAAAAACAGTGACCATCAAAAGGGGTTAGTATCTATTTTTTTAAATATACATAATACTTTGTTGTATCATTAAATAAATAAAATATTTTACATTCATTAGAATATATACGATGTACAGGTTGTACTATAAAGATTGAAACCCACTTTTTTTTTTACCTGACAAAGTAAGTGGTGCTCTGATTTTTCAAAAATCGAATTTTCGAAAACAGAAAAATCGATTTCCGAATTTCAAAAGTTACATTTGTGAAATTTGATACGACCTTCTAGAAAAAATTATCCAATTAGTATTTTTAAACTTTCATCCAGAAGGATCATTATGAACAACCGTCTATCTGTATCTTTTAAATTGAATGATTTACGATAAAGGAAAAAGCTGACTCATGCCACATTTCTGTACCATTCAAAAGGCTGTTTCATCAGTAAAAACTGACTATGGAATATTTTAAATGACTATTAAAATGACCATGGAATATTTTAAAGAAAAAATGATGTGTTGGAAAATTTCCTCACAATTGCATTTAAATACTACATTACATAAACAGAGCACGCATTTTGTTCTAAATGCTAGAAATGTGGTACAAAACGCAATTTACAAAGCATCCTCAAAAGCATAAAATAAATACGACTGGAGTGAACAAATAGCCAGAGCCAGGAATCGAACCCGGGACCACAGCATGCCAGGCTGTCGCTCTAACCACTCAGTTACTCGGGCCGATACGTGCGTCTGCAATTTCTGGAAAAGTCTTAGTGAAAAGTGTCTGCGTTAGAGCAACAGCCTGGGATGCTGTGGTCCCGGGTTCGATTCATGGCTCTGGCTTTTTTTTTTCACTCCAGTTGGGCTTATTGTATATTTGTGTGTATGTCTGTTTAATATTTATATATACCGTTAACAGTTGAATGCAGGCGTTATTTGTGTGTGTTTTAGTATATATTGTAGTGTGTGTGTTTCATCCTCAAAATGTTTTCCATCAACTCTAATACGTAACTGAGCTAATCTAATTATGCTTTTTTAAGTAGCTTGCTGTTTTTCTCTGCTAATATTGTTACAAGCATCTATTGTTTTTTGTTTAAGGTCAAAAACGATATTGGGAGACAATTAAATACTAATCTTCGAAACTGACCCCATAAGTAAAAACCAGAGGGGTTAAATAAAAGGATGTGTGGGAATATTCTATTGCTCCTTTGAAATCAATCGTTTCCTTCAAAGTTTTCGTTGAGCCAGATTGTGCCATTTATACCCTTCAGTGAAGGTGGGCTATTTTGTGGATAACATGTGTTGTTTACAAGTGATAATACGGTCAACTCCAGAAAATCCGTTGCAGTGCATTTTAAATAAGCTGAATATATTTTGAAGCTTTAAGAGTCCTTTGATAAAACACCCAACCAGTGAGTTCAATTCTAAATTCTCCACCATGCAGAACAAATTTCTCTGCTGGTATATTTAATAGACAAAAACTGGTTTTATATTATTCCAGTAAAGATAGTGTGAACGGTGACTTCATCTTCCGTGAACAAACTTTGGTCCACAGAATGTTCTTAATAAAGTTAGCTTTTAAGAGTTTAAGTGTTAACAATAAGTTGCAGAATGTTACACATCTTTCGAAATCAGAGAGGTGAAGTGCTTCAAGACCGTAAGTACAAAATGGATATTAATAATAGGTTTTAAGTATTCTAACAACTGACATGCTTAGATAGTTCTAAATTTCACTTGCTGCTTGAATGCGTGTTCGTATATTGCCAGACATAATGCGATTGTGTCAATTTATCCGTGCTCCGTCTACTACCGATTTCTTCCATTTTCTTGGGTGAAATTACTGTTAGTGTATAATCGCCTTATCAAAAGATTAAAAAAAAAAAAAAACTTCAAAATCCAAGCTTGTTTGGATATCGTCATTTAAACTCTCGAACAGTTTCTGCAATATTTGTATCACACGAAGCATAAAACATTGTTAATTCAAAAGATTTGTTAAAAATACCAGAAAGAAATGCACATCCAGTTATGTGTCATTATATCGTCAATTTAGAACTCCAAATATTACTTCTTGCGGTAGCATCACATTTTGCAAACCATTTTCAGCGTCGATATCTTTTGTACATATGACAAGTTAAAAGGTACAAATAACAAAACTGCCTTTCAACTGGCGCATCAACAGGGGGGGGGGGGTTGCAATAGGAACGCTCTGCTGCGATGTGAAATGAATGACAACACGATTACTAAAATTGATCCAATGTCAGGTAACATCACCAATCGGATTCTCATTCGTTTTTCATTTGTCTGCACACTGTTGCCATAAAAACACCTCGCGCTGTTGCGTCAGCTGGAAGGTCTTTCGTTCTTTGTATAATCTTATCTAGTATATATACCAAGATTATTGACAATAAAATTGGTTACAAAATGTGATTTGCTACGCAGACTGTACTCAGGATAATCACTGACTGATTTCTAGATATCTTTAAATTTGGTGTATAATGAAAAAAATGGGTTCAGTTGTATTTAACAGATATAATACTGAAAATAAATAATTAAGTTAATAAAAACTATTTGGATGTGCTGATCCCAAAACTTTCTTCTACCTTATACATCTTAATATTTCAAAAACTAGTTACACATGATAATACTTCAATATTATTAGTTCAATACTATACCAACTTTGATTTTCATCTTAAATTTCTACTTCAGTCAATTAAATGAACTAAAAACGAGTTAATCTATAACATGATATTTGTTAAAATTAATAGTTTTTCCTTATTCTGTTGTTATCAGATGTTTGCGAATAGCCGGCTTAGCAGAAAGGGAGTTCCCCCCTTTGCACGAGCCGCCGACGGACAATAGAACTGCGAAAAATCAGGAAAAGTATACAAAAATCGCTATCACAGAGCCACTTTACCGCGCGATATTTCCAAATTCAAGGAGGACTTGTTGGCCAAAGCCAAAAACATGCACAAAAATTTGGTTCAATTGCATGCATAATTTTATACACTTTTCGATTGTACAATTAAGAAAATGTCACAAACATATCTATTACAGCGGGCCCCTTCAGGCAGATTTTTTTCAAATTGAGGGAGGACTTGTTTGCCAGCGCCAGAAACGTACTCAAAAAAATGGTTCAATTCTATGAATAAATTCATACACTTTTCGATGGTACAATAATGAAAATAGCACAGAGATCCAATTATAGCGCCCCCTTCTGGCGGAATTTTTTCAAGTTCAGGGAAGACTTGCTTGCCATAGCCGGAAACATACAAAAAAATTTGGATGTGCCAATCCCAAAACTTTCTTCTATCTTATACATCTTAATATTTCAAAACCTAGTTACACATGTTAATACTTCAATATTATTAGTTCAATACTATATCAACTTTGATTTTCATCTTAAATTTCTGCTCAAGTCAATTAAACGGACTAAAAACGAGTTAATCTATATCATGATATTTGTTAAAATTATTAATTTTTCCTTATTTTGTTATTATCAGCTGTTTGCGAATAATCGGCTTAGCAGGTAGCGAGTTCCCGCCGCTGCATGAGCCGCCGATGCACAATAGAACTACGAAAAATCAAGAAAAGTATACAAAAATCGCTAGCACAGAGACCCTTTACTGCGCAATATTTCCAAATTCAAGGAAGACCTGTTGGCCAAAGCCAAAAACAAGCACAAAAATTTTGGTTCAATTGTATGCATAATTTTATACGTTGTTTGATGGTACAATAATGAAAATGGCACAGAGATCGGAATTATAGCGCCCCCTTCTGGCGGAATTTTTTCAAGTTCAGGGAGGACTTGTTTGCCATAGCCAGAAACATGCACAAAAAATTTGGTTCAATTATATGGATAACTTCATACACTTTTCGATGGTACAATAATGAAAATGGTACAGACATCGCAATTATAGTGCCCCCTACCGGCAGAATTTTTCCAAATTCAGGGAGGACCTTCGTGACATAACCAAACACAACCACATAAAATTTGGTTCAATTCTATGCATAACTTCATACACTTTTCGACGGTACAATATTCAAAATGGCGCAAAAATGGCACAAAAATCGCTATTACAGCGCCCTCTACGGGCGATTTTTTTACAAATTAAGGGAGAACCTCCTTTCCATAGCCAAGAACTTAAAAAAAATTTTTGGTTCAATTCCATGCATAACTTCATACACTTTTCGACGGTATAATATTCAAAATCGCACAAAAATCACTATTACAGAGCCCCCTAACGGCGATTTTTTTACAAATTCAGGGAGGACCTGCTTGCCATATCCAAAAACTTAAAATAAAAATTTGGTTCAATTCCATGCATAACTCCATACACTTTTGGATGGTACAATATTCAAAATCGCACAAAACTTGCTATATCAGCGCCCCCTACCGGCGAATTTTTTCCAAATTCCAGGAGGACCTGCTTGCCATAGCCAAAAACTTAAAATAAAATTTTGGTTTAATTCTATGCATAACTTCATACACTTTTTGATAGTACAATGGCGACAGACAGACGGACAGACGGACAGACAGACATTTTCTATAAACATGTTTTTTGGAATCTCTGACCCCTAAAACATGTAAATCCGTCGAAAACCGGAAGTCGAAAAAAATTTCGATTACAATACTTTCTTCTATTGAAGATAGAAGAAAGTAAAAATTTGGTTCAATTCTATGCATAACTTCATACACTTTTCGATGGCACAATAATGAAAATGGTACACACATCACAATTATAGCGCCCCCTTCCGGAGGAGTTTTTCTAAATTCAGGGAGGACCTTCGTGCCATGACCAAAAGTGTATAAAATTATGCATACAATTGAACCAAATTTTTGTGCATATTTTTGGCTTTGGCCAACAGGTCCTCTTTGAATTTCGAAATTTTGCGCGGTAAAGAGGCTGTGTGATAGCGATTTTTGTATACTTTTCTTGCTTTTTCGTAGTTCTATTGTCCACCGGCGGCTCGTGCAGCGGCGGAAACTCGCTTCCTGCTAAGCCGGCTATTCGCAAAGAGCTGATAACAGAATAATGAAAAACTATTAATTTTAACAAATATCATGATATAGTTTAACTCGTTTTTTAGTCCGTTTAATTGACTGAAGCAGAAATTTAATATGAAAATCAATGTTGGTATAGTGTTGAACTAATAATATTGAAGTATTAACATGCCTAACTTGTTTTTGAAATATTAAGATGTATAAGATAAAAGAAAGTTTTTGGATTGGCACATTCATCTAGTTTTAAGTTTTTTTTCGATAATTATTTGAAACGGCTAAATTATAAAAATAAAAGTATCGTATGTGAGCACAATTTTTAAAGCATCCAATTTGAAAAAATGTGATAGATTTGAAAATTATATATATATATACACAGATTTTATGTTATTTTATTTAAAATAGTTGCAAATCGCAAAGAAAAAGTTCATAATAATCCATGATTGCATCGTGACTCTACATGGAATTCGCAAAAATGCCTACTATGTATTATCATCCGGTTTTATCATTTTCTTTTTGTGTTAAAAATTTACATTTATAATTTAATATAAGACCCTTATTCACATTGTTCATTTTCCAATTAAGTATGAATCAGTGAATTCTAAAAATGCAAGTATGTATTTAGCCAGTGTTTTTCGACAGTAATTTCTGTCTCATTTAATGCCCATATTACACTTAAATTTTCTTATACCTATATTTCAGGCATTATAGTAGCCACCAGTATAGACACTTTTTTTATATTTATAAATAGCATAGTTTTAACGATATACCGGAATTTATGTCCTTTTTAAGTAAAAAAATGTGGTTTGTTTTTTTAAGAAAAGTAAAGAAATGTAAATTATAATGTTCGATTTTAATATGTACAAAACGAAAGATAAAGGATTTTTTAAAATGAAAATTAAGTGTCATGAATCTTTATATATTAATGTAAAACAAATGTGGTAAAAGTGTCTATACTGGTGGCTACTATAATGCCTGACATATAGGTATAAGAAAATTTAAGAGCAAGTATGTAGTTTTATGTAATAATCCTGTTTTATAAAAAAAGGGGGGAAAATGTTATGTTGACGATCATATAAAGATTTCAAAAAGTGGAATTATTTTGAAAATTAATAGGAGGAATATTTCATTACTGTTGTAGTATTCCCTACCTTAGGTTGAATAGTTTTGCAATTCATTAGAGAAACTGCAAAATCAAAGAAAAATCTGAAAATTTAATTCTGTATGAAACAAAGAGAGAAAACGAGAAAACAAAATTAATTTTTCATGAAGTTTCATAAAGTATTAACATCTATTCCAGGAAAGAAAGTTTTCTGGTAATTAATAAATTAGTATACTTTTCTTTCATTTAGCAAGTTATTTTCAAATCGTCTCCATAATTGCTTTAAAAGCTTCAAGAGCATATTTAAAAAAAAAAAATAGTTTTCTAATGCTTATCTTAAGAATATTGTATTATTATTTATCCTATTTCAATGAGTTTGCTTTTTCCTTTTTATGTCTTCCGCTTTTATTTATTTTTTGTAATAACTAGGGGCTCTACCACTCCGAGCTACGATAGTCAATCCCCGTTGAGACACTGCAAACTCTAAAAACACCCTACTTTGATTGGCTTTATAAAGATTGCGCAAGATTGAACTATAATTAAAAAACCCAATGGCGATCTTCCTGTAAACGGGTTTCCATTCATTTTCCCTTTGATTGGGGTATTTTAAGGCCGGATAAGTTGCCATTAAACATCTACTGGCTATTTTCATATTTCATTAAATAAGATCAGTTAAAACATTAAAAAAAAAAGCTAATATAAAATTAACTAGGACTTCCTTCAGATGGATTAGTCTGAGCGATATTGCCGAGAACATAGATATAATAATAACTTTTTGCAAGTAAAGAAAATGAGATGCTATCTTTAATTGGCTATATACTGTTTAAAAATTCAAATGATGAAATATCTAGATTAGTGAATCTGAAAAAAAAATTCATATCAAATTTAAAACAGCACTTCCCTATGTTAAGTCCCTTGGCAAGAGGTAGAATAGCCTAGAGAAGGAACACTTTCACAAGCACTTTCGGACAACCTATTCGCTGTTTCATACAGACATTTATTCAATATTTACACAATTTATTCAATGCTAAGTTGTGTATCTACCCATTTTGTAGCATTTAAATTGCATGTTTGGTTTTTTTTTTGGGGGGGGGGGGATGTAATTTTATTAAATATTTAAAGTTTCTATACCTAATAATTTCAAATTAATGATAAATTAAAACGTTTCTGTTCATTTCACCTTAAATTTTAAACTCAGCAGTAATACAGAAATAGAAAATTGTCGAATATCTTTTGTTCCTGCACCGTTTTACATAGCCAAATTTTTAGAAATTGTTCTGTTGGGAGTATTTATATCTTAAAAGTATGTCAATTTTCATGTTTATATTTCTAACAATTCCACGTACTTTGTTATTTAGATCATCTTTAGTACTTTGTCCTCTTTATTTAGTCTTCAAAATTTCGAATTTTTTAGAATTCGTTCTAAAACTAACATTTGCATCTTATAAATTACTACCATGACAAATATCAAGTTTTTAACTCCAACAGTATCACAGAAATTGCAATTTAGCTATTCTTTTTTATCGTACACCCTTTTAATTTCCAGGTTTTTAAAAAACTGATCGGCATTTACATTTTAAAACTAATAATTGCCAGAAATTTCAAAATTTATATCCCTAGCAATTCCAAATAAATCGTGATTTAGAATCTTTCTAGAATATCTACGTTTATTTCTCACATTAAAATTTTCAACCTTTTAAAAAGAGTTCATAACGAGCGTTTACATCTTAAAAGTAGCCACCACACCAATTTTCAAATTTCTAGCATAAACAATATTACAGAAATCGCATTTTAGAACTTTTTTTGTTCCTGCACCAATAGTTGTTGTTGTACCGACATAAAATACAGTCTGTCTTGGAGCAGAGATGGTCACCAACATTTTTTCTGACACCACTATATTTTTAATCGGCTAGGTAGTTTCAGAGATGACACCCCCACAAACACCCAAACTTTACTGCTTCGCACAGATACGCGCCTCATACTGGCGCGATTTTTTTCTGACGTCAATGTCCTTTACGCACTGGGTACTTAACTGGCGCCAAAGTGTCGTTATTTTGCTTGATATGGTAACCCGGATGTTGTTGGTTATTTATTAATAAATTGTTTATTTATATTTATTTTTTTAAATTATATAAATGGTTTGTTCTTTAATTATTATTTATTGTCATTCCCCTTTTTAAAAATATATATGTAACTGGTATTTAAAAACGAGGTTTTCACCAAATTGGCGTCGGAAAAAAATCGCGCCAATATGGGGTGTGTATGACAACTGTGCCCTTATCTAATACGTGTTAGCAGATGCAATTTTTAAAATACAATAGTTTAAAATATCATCTAGAAATGTGAAATAAATGTCTCGTGTAAATATATTTTTTAAATATAAACTGTTTGACATTATTATTATTTGGTCATTTTAAACATGACGTAATTTCCACCATTTACGGCTTTCAACGTCTATTAATGACTATATTATTTTATAATTTTCTTTCTCTTTTAATATTCACGTGTAAATATAGTTTTAATGAGATAATTTTAAATATTTTTCTGCTTTTAATACGTAATCATTTAATTCTAATGTGGAAGTCTTTTTTCTGTTTATAATAGTCACGTGTAAATAATATTTTAATTCGAAGGAAATATTATTCTTTGCGCTGTTTATTACAATTGGCAGCAATATAATAACCTTTTCTAAAATATGTAAAAAAAATATGTCTCGGAAAGCTGAAAATGTGAGTTTAAAATGGAAACAAACTCTAAAAAAATTAGTCAAATAAAAAAAAATATAATGCTCTCTGCACACCGGGAACTTCTAATGTATATCCTTACAAAAAAATATTAAATTCCTATGTATAATTTTTGTTCCTATAAAGATTTTTAATGGAACGATTTTTACCGTCTTTAACAATTTTTAGCTCTTAAAATTTTCTTTCGATTTTTCTGCTTCAGCGTGTTTATCAAGCATTTCTCTATAACCTTACCCATTTTCATATTTTGTTGCACAGTAGTTTTCCTATTACAGGAGAAAGATCCTAGGTCACAAAAAATCCATTTACTGAGATGTTGACAGCGTTAGTTACATTTTTTAGAATACAGAGATACATTTAAAAATGTATTCGAGTATGTGGTACAACATTATCAATGACATTTGTACGTATATCATGCCATTTTCTATATGGGAAAGCTAACCCGTGCAATATACCGGGTGTTTCAAAAGTTCGGTGCGGAAGTAAAACGCGATAACAAAAGATCTACGGGTCGGAGAGGCTTGCGGTTTTCAGATATATATTCAGCGTGGTACGGGACTTTGTTTGACACCAAAAAAAATTAATAATAATAATAATAAAAATAAATAAATAAATAAATAAATAAATAAATAATAATAAATTAAAAAAAGTTAAAATTCTTGACAGTAAAGAGCGTTATTGCAGATAACTCCATGGAATAATTCCATATTGCTCACACAACGCAAGATTTGGATACAAAAAAATTGAATATGCAATATTTTCTAATGTTTTTGTATCTAAATTTTGCGTTGTGTGCGCAATATGGAATTATTGCATTGAATTATCAGCAATACCGCCCTCTATAGTAGAGATTTTGAACCTTTTCCTTATTTATTTTATTTTATTTTATGTTAGTTTATTTTTTGGTGGCATACAAAATCCCTTATCAGGCTGAATATTTATCTGCAAACCGCATGTCTCTCAGGCCCATAGATCTTTTTTTTTTTTTTTTTTTTTTTTATCCCGTTTTACTTTTGCACCGAGCTTTCGAAACACTCGGTATATATACATATACAGGATAGGCTAAAAGTCCCGCATCATATAAGTTTTTTAATTTTTTTATTTGGGTGCTACCGAGTGCCATGCCATAACGCCAATCTTAGTGGCCAAAATTCTGAGGAACATGAACGTTCGCCTGCAGTTGTGTTATGACAACGGAGGCAACCATATTGAGAACATATTGTAACAATACATGTTTTTCCTATGATGCGGGATTTTGATTCACACTTTATGTATATTATCAATTTTACTTGTATACATAACCAATACTCGGACATTTCAATAAATTATTAAATTTGAAATAATAAACAAATAATAAGTATCTTTTTAAAATATTTTTGCTACAAGGAAATATTTTGTGTTTTTTCAAATATTTACATAAGGATAATTAATACGTGATTTATCACATCACATTGCTAACTAAGCGTAGAACCAACAGAGTGAAAAATGTGCAAGCCGGGAATCGAACCCGGAACCCTTGGAATAGCGCTCCAAGTGCTCTACCAATTCAGCTACGAGGACGATACCCACCTTAAAATCTCTCACTCATATATGTTGATAAGGCTGCAACTGCAGCATAAGATGGAACAGTGTTCATGAGCACACAATCCTGCGGCGAAACCTGAGACACAAATAAATCCAGCATCGGTGAACACATATAATTTTTAATTAATTTTATTTCAATTAATTTTCAATTGTGAAATTACGCTTGAAATTATTGACGCATTAATTATTCAATAATTTCAAGCGTAATTTCACTATTGAAAATTAATTGAAAGAAAAATTAATTATATTTACATAAGAGTTTATAAATAGGATATTCTCTTTATAATTTAAAATTAATTAATGAACTTCTAACTGATGTAAACAAAAAAATCATTTGTAGAAGAAATACAAATTAAAATGCATTCCTGTGTATCTTTGTTATTTTATTTAAAGAAAAAGGCTCTTTCTGCACCGTTAGAAAATATATATCCGTAAACAAACATTATGTGACTAAAATGAAACGTCCAACGATGCTTAATATCTAAAAAAATTACAAGTCATGATGGAGTACTTAGTAGTAGAAAAACTCAATGTTTCATAAAATGTTGCTCGATTACAAAAAAAAAAAAAAATTCAAAATAGATTTGTCTTTTCGACGAAAAGCAAAAATACTCTTGGGAAAGAACTTTAAATCAGTTGACTTTACTTTCATTAAATATCTTGTTTTGATGTTTTCTCTACAAATATTTTAGAAAATAATGTTCAGAAGCGTTTCATTTTAAAAATATCCTTATTCTTGTTTTTCGAAGATTTCGATGAAGTTTCTTTATTTCATTATTGTGTCTTCATTTTATATGATTTCGCAATTTTCTTTCAAAGTAATACAGATTTTGTTTCTTTCTATTGCAACAAATAAAACATATTTGTCTGATTTTGTTTGTGATTACCAAAGTTGAAAAAATAGGAAAAACATTGAAAGTTATTAAGAAATTTTAAAACGTTACAGCAAATTTTTTAAACATTTATAGGTGAGTTACGTTTCGTAGTGTAGACTTTTATATTGTTAAAGATGATTTTATAGGACGTAATGCAAATTATTCCATTTTTTGTGAAATGTTTTTATACTTTAAATATTGTTTGAGAAGTTCTTTTAAATTTTATCTTTACCAATAAACCAATACTCGCTTCTCGGATTGCAGAACATGCTACCCGGTGTACAGTAGATCAGGTGAATAGTTTTTTTAATTGAATACCTTAATGGATTTTTTATTTCTGAATTTTTAATTAGGTGAACTTTTATTAACTTTCCTAACAAGACGTAAAACTAATAAAGTGAAAAAGTATTCACACAAAGATTCAAAACTGAGCCATTGGCTCTTTCAACTAAGCTATCCCTATTATATCTAACACTGCTCACACTTTATGATGGTAAGACTGCAACCACAGAAAAAAATGGGATAACTTCATAAACCACAGCTATTGCTGTAAACATGAGACGAAATTAATCCAGCATCGAAGAATATATACATACAGCGCCCAGCAAAAGTTTAGACAGTGATCGATTACGCTTCTGTACTGAGAAGTATGTAGCGAATTGCTGTAACTCAACTGTAATATATTACATGTGATTTATCCTTTATTAACAAAAATTAAATTTTAAATTATACATGTTACATGTTATATATTATATAATGACAAAAAAATACAATTAACATTGTGGCAAAAATATAGACAATCTGCAGATTTACAGAAAAATAACTATAAATTAAAATCGAATTGCATCCACATTGTCCGCAGTTAGTGCAAAAACGTGATTTTTCATCCAAGAAACTAAATCCTGTATCACATGCGGGTCTATTTCGTACCAAATACTTTCCAAAGAAGCCCGAAGTTCATTAACAGAAGAGGGTTGTTAAAAATTTGCGTAACTCTTACGAGATATGATGCCACAAAAGTTTTCAATTAAGTTCAGATCAGGGTTAAACGCCGGCCGGCCAGTCAAGAACAGAAATATTTTGAGAGTTAAACCAAGTTTTTGTTTGTATGCAACATGAATGGACGTATTATCGTGCTCAAACACATACTTTGGACCAGTTAAAAGGTTACCAAATGACTATAAATTGTTCTGCAATGTATGTATGTAGTCTTGCGCTTTTTGGCGAGCATTGAGGAGATACTGGAGCATTAAAGCAAAGTGAGTCCCAAATCATTAAAGATCACCTCCTTGTTGTCAACTAGAGAAAGTCTGCGGCTCTTTTCGCAAATCGCGACAACGTTATGCCCACTCATTTGGGTCATCCAAATTTCGCTTTTTTTTTGTCAGTGAATATCACAGTACACAATTTGTTCCATATGACACACGTTTGCGATCCCACTGCATTCTTATAAATTTCTCGTAAACTTGTAATCTGGATTTCATAGCTGGTTGTTTTACCATTTTCATGCAAACTAATTTACCCTTTTCTTTAATTCATCTACAAATCGTATCCATTGACACAGAAAGTCCTGACTCACTTTTAATGTGACTAGCAATCATCATTTGTATAGATGCCACTTTATGGATCCTTCTACCATCTCGTTATCCGGTCACACGAGGCCTTCCAAATGTATATTTTGCTTTGAAGGAGCACCTTTAGACAATACTTGATGGACAGTCTTCTTTGGACGATTCAAAGTGGTTGAAAGTTTTACAACAGTATTTTCTTTCGATTTCAGCCTCTATGCTTCAATTACTTCATCTGACTGAATATTTCTAGCTCACGTCACCTTCACTAACCGATGTTATCGTCAGGTGCACTTAAATACATTATGCAGGCGACGTCATAAATTTAAAAATTGTACTTTTCTGTGAACAGTTACCAAAAATCAAGAAAGTGTCTAAAATTTTACAATATGGAAATTTCACTTTTTTCGGTTAAATTAAATATTATCCTACATAAAAACCGTTATTTCCATACTAAAATGTCTTAATTTTTTTTTTAAATAAGTACACACATTTGCATAACCCAAGAGTTCGTATTTTTTTATTTTAAGATTAAATATTATCAGTGTCTAAACTTTTGCCGAGGACTGTAATAATAGGAACGATGCAATGTCCGGGTATGTCAGTTGGCAGCGCTTTGGAGCGCTGAACCAATGGCTTTGTTTCGGATTCTGGCCTGGATAGTTTTCATTATGTTGATTTTACATCCTGTTAGGAATATGAATACAAATTTAAGTAATTAAATATTCAGATACGTTGAAATATCTATCTACATAAAAAGAATAAAAAGAATAAAATGAAATAAGGAGAATAATAAAAAGAAAATATATATTTGTTCTTTTTATTATTATTATTTAGTATTAATTTTTTTTATTACTCATTTATTTTAAATTAACTATACAGGGTGATTCAGCTCGTCGGTGACAAACTTTAAGGATCGATAGAGCACACCTAGACGAACATTTTTGAATAGGGAATGTAGGGTCCCTGACGCGATGGTAAGGCGCTAGGCGCTTTCGAAAATTTGGGTGCCGAAATTCGAAACGTCATAAAAACTAGGGAAATGGTTAGATTTTCTTGCTTGTTGCGTCGAAATGATTCTGTTTGTTTAGACTTTCTTCAGTACCAATTTGATAAGCGTATCTCTTAAAACATGGATAGGGGGCGCTGCAGACTTTGGAGAGCTAGACAACAACTTTAAGCCCGTTATTTTGATAATTTAACACATGCTCGCCAAAGTTTATACTCTAACTTAAAGTTTGAACCCAAAAGTAGAGCCCTGCAAAAAGCGTAAGAGCCGGAATAAAATGTCAAAGTACAGGATGGTCGAAACTCGAAGGCTCCTAGGAGATAAACAAACAGATTTCTTGACTTATGGCATGCATTTTCATGATTCTGTTTGCTGGGGCTCTCTGAAACTCAGTTGAACGGTACAAAAAGAAACATCGATAGGGGGCGCTTTGGGCAAAAAACATAATTCGTTGACATTTCGGACGCTAACTGGAAACGGGGCGCTACGATCAGTTAGAAACAAAACAAGAGAGTAATTTACTTATCATAAGAAGCTATTAAAACTGCAGTTTGTTTGTTTTTTTTAACAAACATAGCTGGTTTCAATCATGCACAATGCGCGCAATAAAATTTACATAAGGTGCTTTTTGCTGATTTATGCAAAAGATATCGTACCATATCGATATGCAAAAGATACGTAATGCGTAGACGACAACGCGAGATGACGTAGTTGTATGCGCAGACACGTCTTTTGAACGTGCGGTACCTACTTAAGCTTCGGGTTACTTGTCTGCAGATCGGTAGTAGGATGGAACGGTACACAAACTCTGAATTGGCTGACATGCATTTGGCGTATGGCGCTGCTGGTTGTAATGGACGAGCCGCTCAGCGGTTGTACGCCGAGCGTTACCCCAACAGGCAAATCCCCTGCCATGCCTTCTTCGCTCGAGTACACCAGAGGTTGTCCACAACGGGATATTTCGACGGAGGCAGGCCTGAACGGGAGCGATCAGTGAGCACCCCCGACAACGAAGAGGCTGTGCTTAACCTGGTTGAGGACAACCCAGGTCTTAGCACGAGAGATATCGCCAGACATGTTGGCATTTCGCAAGCAACTGCGTGGCGCATCTTACGTTCCCGGAATCTGCACCCCTACCACATCCAGCGGGTGCAGTTGCTCAGAGAGCAGGATTTTGGCCCTCGAGTGGAATTCTCAAGATGGTACTTGGCGATGAGATCCAGGGATCCCCGTTTTGTAAACAGCATTTTGTTTACGGACGAGTCCACCTTCAGCCGGGAGGGAATGTGGAACGCCCACAACAGTCATGTGTGGTGTGATGAAAATCCACATGAAACCAGAAGCCGAGCAGCCCAGGAGCGTTTCTCAGTAAATGTGTGGGCCGGCATTCTGGGGCATTGCCTCATTGGCCCTTATTTGTTACCTGAACGGCTGACAGGTGGAAATTACCTGATTTTCCTGGATCAAGTGCTGCCGCAGCTTCTGGATGAGGCGCACGTACCCGAAGGTTCGCGTCGCCAGATGTGGTTCCAGCACGATGGAGCTCCGGCCCATTACACGAACGACGTGCGTCTCCATCTAAACGCAAGGTATGGCCAGCGGTGGATCGGGCGTGGGGGTCCAGTTCACTGGCCTGCCCGATCACCAGACCTCACCTGCTTGGATTTCTTCCTTTGGGGTTACCTGAAGGCCGAGGTATACCATACACCTGTCAGCAGTGCTGAAGAACTTGTGGCGCGCATTGTGGCAGCTGCAGGGCAGATCAGAGATACTCCTGGCATTGTTGGAAACACACACTCCTCAATGCGACGGAGGTGCGAAGCCTGCATCATGGCCCAAGGTCGAAATTTCGAGCATCTTCTGTAGTGTTATTTTTTGTAAATAAATTTCCAGTATCATTGATGTTTTTGGTCTAAATTTATTCAGAAGTGTTGAGCAGAGGTAGAAAATGTGTTTTCATTATTACTAACTGATCGTAGCGCCCCGTTTCCAGTTAGCGTCCGAAATGTCAACGAATTATGTTTTTTGCCCAAAGCGCCCCCTATCGATGTTTCTTTTTGTACCGTTCAACTGAGTTTCAGAGAGCCCCAGCAAACAGAATCATGAAAATGCATGCCATAAGTCAAGAAATCTGTTTGTTTATCTCTTAGGAGCCTTCGAGTTTCGACCACCCTGTACTTTGACATTTTATTCCGGCTCTTACGCTTTTTGCAGGGCTCTACTTTTGGGTTCAAACTTTAAGTTAGAGTATAAACTTTGGCGAGCATGTGTTAAATTATCAAAATAACGGGCTTAAAGTTGTTGTCTAGCTCTCCAAAGTCTGCAGCGCCCCCTATCCATGTTTTAAGAGATACGCTTATCAAATTGGTACTGAAGAAAGTCTAAACAAACAGAATCATTTCGACGCAACAAGCAAGAAAATCTAACCATTTCCCTAGTTTTTATGACGTTTCGAATTTCGGCACCCAAATTTTCGAAAGCGCCTAGCGCCTTACCATCGCGTCAGGGACCCTACATTCCCTATTCAAAAATGTTCGTCTAGGTGTGCTCTATCGATCCTTAAAGTTTGTCACCGACGAGCTGAATCACCCTGTATTTAAAGAACTTGACGAATAATGTAAAACACGTTGCTAAATGATGTATTAACGACGAAATATTTACAATGCCATTTACCACTTTCCATTTATGCACCTATAATATTTATAATAACTGCATGTTTTTTATATTTTTTCTATTATTATAATTATTATAATTATTATTATTATTATTATCATCTGTTTCTCTTATACATTTTATATATCCATTTGTTTTCCTTTAATTTTTTACTTTTTAAAAATTCAATTTGCTCCATTAATCTACTTCTAATCTGTGTTTTTCTGATTGGGTTATGCTCTTGTGTGATTGGATGTTGTTTGCTGCATTCCTATTGGCTGTTCTTCCACTTGTACCTTTCCCTTATCTTTCATTTCAGTCTTGCTCCTGTTGTTAAAGTAGAAGCACATCTTCTTTGCGCCTGATATTCTTTCGAAAGACCTAGCGTTTTAAGAAGTTCTTTTGGTTCCTACTGTGTAGTTAAGTTTCCTTCTAGATTAATTTTAACACAATTATTCTAATTGGTAAATAAATCATATTAGATGTAAATTTCCAACTGGGCGAAAAATATCCGGACAAGGCGTCGAACCAGGGATCTCCTGGCTGAGATGCTATGATCATTAAGGTTAGCTCGGTGAAAAAGTTCGACCAGATTCGTCCGGGATAGCTCAGATGGCAGGGCACTGTTGGCTTCAGCCAGGAGATCCCTGGTTAGAATCCTGGTCCGGACATTTTTCGTCCAGTTCGAAATTTACATCTAATAAGTTTCCTTCTTTCTAAATATAATGAAATAATAAAAAAATAGAGAGAGATATATTTAAATGCATATCCTAAGAAAATCGGACTGGCAGGTAAAAGAACCAAATACTGCACAAATAAAATTACATTGGAATAATCGTAAGGCTTATGACACGATGTGAATTTGGGCGATATAGGTAAGTGTTTAAATCCTGAATTATGTTTCATAAGATTTCAAAATGAAAAATCAAAATCCCTTTTTCTTACTCTATGTAATTATTAACCTGTTAATATTTCTTAATTAATTAAATGTTTATGTGTGTACATTGCCTTTATCTTTTCGTTGGAAGAAATGCATAACAATGAAATTCTGAAATAGAGTCGAATATGTCTATCTATAAGGAATGATAAAATTTCTTTATGTATTTAACACAGACCTCTGCAATTCATGACCCGCGTGTCACCGAGTGACTCGTTTGGAAATTTCAAGTGACCCACTTGAGTTCCTGAAAAAAGTATTATATACAAAAAGAAATTATAAAACATAAATTTGAAACAATCACTAAAAGAATACATAAAAAACAAACTGAAGGTAAATACTAACAATAATATTTTTGTTTCATTACAAAGTTGCAGTAACGAACATGCATAACAAATGCAGACATTGGGCGTACGAAGGCGCAGTGAAAGGCAACGCCCTATCTTCCGTGCCTTCGACCATTGTCCAATCAAAAGTAAAATTGAGCTACTGCTACAATTTGGCGGTTAGTCGTCTCTTTGCCGGTTAGGTGTCATAGTTCTAACACGAGGGGAGGGTCCGATGTTGGTGTCACCTAATGCAATAAACATTTGTGTATCGATAGAGTATAGTTAGTATATAAATATATGACCGTCATAAAGCGCAATCCCAGGGAGTCTGGAGAAAATAAGTCACAATGTTTAAGATACAGTTTATAGTCGGATAAATTTCCTTCGGTGGCAAGCGATTCAGTAGCATGGTCGGTAGTATGTGGGATCTGAGATTTTCTATCCGTGTTCAAATCCGACTCGGGAATACTTCAAATATTCCATGGTTTATTAAAATATGCTTTTATATTTTTAATATGATTTTTTAATGTCTGCGATTCTTGATTTTTAATTAGAATAGGTGTCTACGTAGTAATTTGTTTCGGAAATCAATTTTTTTTCTTGTTTAATATTTTTATATAATACAGTTTAGTTATATAAATACAATTTTAAGTACGAATCTTTGCATGCTTATGTATTTAATGAAAAGCAAAGATAAAATAAATAAATAATAATAATAACAAACTAAAAAAAGTCAATTGGAACTTTTATAGATCATAAAATTAAACTAATTTTAAAATTTGTTTTCTGTTATCTACATAAAGCTACTATTTTTCACAGTGAAATAAATGTACCGTTTTTTACCTATTTTTTTTTTTTAAACTTTTGAATCTTTTAAATCTTGGATTCTTATGATTATAGTTAGAATAACTGTTTTTGTGCTTAAAAATAAGTTCTAAAAAGATATTGAATTGCTGAAAATAGTTATTACGTAGGTAATAATTACAAAACCAAAAATCCGAAATAAAAAAAAAGTCATATTAATAATTTTAAAATGTATATTAAAAAAATCATCAAATATTCAAAATACTTTCATATAGAAACAAAATTAAACTAATATAATTATTCACGCATTTATATCACGTGTTTTAATTTATTCTTCTGTGAAAAATAGTAGATTATTTATTGAAATAATTGTAAATAATTTTAAATAACAACAAAAAAATTCTGGCCTATAGACATATAAATATGCGGTTCTTTTTTTTTTTTAAATAGCTTTTCATTATATATTTAAACATGCAAAATTTCGTAGTTAAAAAAGCACTTGTATCCTACAAATCATACATTTAATTAATATTTTTCGTAAATTTTAATTATTACGCATTTTTTCCATTGCGGCTCGAAAATGATTGATAAAAATTTTCGTTTCGAAAAACAAGTCCGAGCCGGATTTGAACTCTAGTAGAAAAATCTCATATCGCGAATGCTGTCGATCATGCTAATGAACCGCTTGCCAAAGAAGGAAGTTTATCTAATTATAAACTGTAGCTTAAACTTAGCGACTCATTTTCTCAAGACCCATGGGAGTTGCGCTTTATGACGGTCATATATTTATATACTAACTATACTCTATCGATACACAAATGTTCATCCATTCGGTGACACCAACCTCGGACCTTCTTGTCAGTTCACTTTCAGCTGTAGCACTTGTTCAGTAGCGAAAGTGTAGTGACGCAAATACAGTTACAGGAGCACCATAACTACAAAAATTCAGATGCTTGTATAACGCTTAAGACGACTAACTATAAGACAGACTTGACTTAACTGATGTCCTAAGATCAACATCAGGGGTGCCATTGATATCGAAGAGATAGGTATTTCTAATAATTATAATTATAATTTTTGTGTTTACGATTTAAAAAAGCGTATTGTAATTATTTTCTGAATAAAGTGCATTTTATTATTCATAAAAAAAAAGAAAATCAAAAAAGAAAATGAAAATACCACTGACCTAAAGCGTCTTCTTAAGAGGACAAGGGGCATTCAAACTCATTTTTTTTATATTTTTTAAATTTCCCTTTAAGTACTATTAAAGGTCGCATTATATGCATTATGGCATATATCTATCACACAAGAAAAAAAAATTGGACAAAAATAGGGAATTTTCTTGAATATATTAAGCATTATGAATAAATTTTCAAAATGCTCCATACGGACTCCATATCAATTAAAATCTCCAATAATTTTTATAGCAGTTTGTCAATATATATGTCATAAAACTGTGCATAGTGTTTTAAAACTAAATATAATTGGAAAAGTTAAAGGTAGTTAACTGCACAAAAATGCTGAAAACTTCATAAAATTTAGAATATATATATATATATATTTATATTCAAATATATAAAATTGGATGCACAGTTTTATTTTTATATATAAAACAAACTTGTATAAAAAATGTTGGAGATTTTAATTAATATGGAATGCGTATGGGGCATTTTGAAAAGTTTTTCATAACATTTAAAATATTCAAAGAAATTCCTTATTTTTCTCTAATTTTTTTTTAATTTCTCGTGTGATAAATATATGCCATAATGCATATAGTGTCCCCTTAATAGTATTTAAAGTGAAATTTAAAAAAAAAATGAGTTTGAAGGTCCCTTGTTCCCTTAATACAGATATTTTGGTTGATTGTGACCCACAGTCGACCCCTGATTTAAACCTTTTAGTGGGAGTAATCACAACTATGTAATCGAACAGTTTCTTTTCTTTTTTTTTTTGAGAGAATTCGAAAGATTATTTTTTTAAAAAAAGGCAGAAAATCCTTTTGAAACTGCTACCAAATTTGTCGTTTTGAACCGGATTTCAGGACTTAAAAGCATCGGAAAGAAAAAAAAAAACTGCACTTTTGTGGGTAGCCATTTATAAGTCAACAGGACATTTTATATTTTATATTGAGTTGTAATCTAGCAAAATTAGAAAATATTTTTTCTCATTTTTTGTTATTCTTGTTGTTTATTTAAATCATATTATCTATCGAGTTTTGACAGCTTCACTGTTGATCGTCTAAAGCTTTTCTTGAATAAACTTGTTTATTTTGTTTGTTTTGTAAGTTTTGGTTATGTAATCATTTACAAAAAAGAGAATGTTCCCGAAGAGTACGCTAAAGGAGTATTTCAAAATACATAATATATGTTTTTTAATAAACTTATGTTTTTGGCAGACTGTAAAACTTAATTTTTTATATCAAATTTAATCAACACTTACTTATGAGAATAACTTTTGAGTCTTTAATGCACGACGTTAAGCGTTTTATAAAAAACCTATCCGTCTTGAATTTCCCCCAAAAAATTTAAGAATTGAAAAATGCTAATTAAAGAAGGTTTCAGGAACTTATTTGTTCTTACAGAGTATCTTAAAAGCTGATTTTTGTTCCAGGAGTGTTTTTATTCTTAAAGTAATACTTAGTTACAAGGTATAGGGTAACTCTATGATAGATGGCCATAAAGGAGAGATGGCCAGTCTAAATATTTCCAAAACTTGATCATAGATTATAACATAAACTTGTTTGTAGAAAATAGTTCAACGAGGTTATTCATTTCGATGTGCAGTTGTGTTTTTCGATTATAAAAAGTAAGTGTAATTTTAATGTTTATTTAATTTAGTGGTTGAATATTTTTTTTTTTGACTTAAGTATCTGAATGTTTCGCTGTACGTACGTTATAATATTTTTTTTTACTATATGGGCTTTTAAGGTACGAATCTAATCTTCTCTTTTAAACCTAAAACAAAGACGTACAATGGCTATTGATGCTTTAAATTGGGCGACCATCAGTCCTTCAATTCCAGGAGAGATGGCCACATGAAATCGTAGAGAGATGGTCACCTTTAATCAATATTTCAAAATTATAGGGCGTGAGGATTTTAACTAAATGTAGTTAAATTTAAAATAAATGTATAACGTTTATTTTTATAATCATATTAATTGATATAATTGTTTAAATTTTAACCAATAGATATAAATATTTCAATAATAATAATAATATAATAAGACCTAACGATGTATTTGTTTCAGAACATACTGAAAAACGCGGGAAACTTTCATCCCGGAAACTGATAAAATTGATAAATAAACTAAATTAACGCAATAAACCTAAAATTAACGCAAGAAAAAAAAAACGACACTTCCGGCAGCGAAGAAAATGAAATACATTTAAAATTATCAGATTCTACAGATTCCGAGTAAATAGAATTGGATTAGGATCACTGTGTTGGTTGTGCAGAACAATAGAATATCACAACCAAAAAGGATGTCTGGATACAATGCATGAGGTACCTGAAGTGGTTCCATGAAATGTGTACAAATTATGAAGACCTTTGACAAAAATGTAGTAAGATTCTGCGAAAAGTGAAGCATTGAAATTATGCTTCAAAGTTTGTTTATTCGAATTTTACTCACTCACATTCCATCATATAACTGCTCTTTACAAATTACTATATGTTTTTCATGATTAACTATATAAAATGTGTTATTATTTTGCTATTTAACTTCACTTTTTCTTTCTTGTGTTGGATGGCCATCTCTCCTCAGCTTTAACACGTTACGCGCCACGTCAGCCACCGATGGCTGACGTCTAAAATATGATACAAAACTGAAAAAATATATATTGTTTTAAATAATTACTGAACAAATGTTTAAAATTTACCTACCTTTTATTTATTACAGGATTATACATTCTTAAAAATTACTTTAAACATTGTAAATTTTCAGCGCTTCAGTGTCAGTCATCGTGGCACTCAACGTGTAAAGGAGAGATGGCCATCTGCCATTTTAATTTCAATTTTGTTTCCCACATTTTGTTCTCAATATTTAATTATTTTTTGCCCAAAATATTATGAGTATTTGTATAGAAATTTTAAATATGCATAAATATGTCTTGTATTTGCCTTCTACGAATTTTTATTTCAATCTTTAAAAACTATGGCCATCTATCCTGGAGTTACCTATATGCTTGCTTTAGAACTTAAAACGATTATTAAAATGCATCGATCATTTATCAAAAGTCAAGAATGTTTTTTACCCAAATTCAAGATGTAAATAAGGCAATTATAACATATATACACAAAGGGAAGTAAACTACATCAATGTTTAAAAAAAATCTATACTAATAAAAGAACAAATTTGTCTGTGTGTCTGTCTATGTGTGTGCGATGGCTAGCGAAAACTACCGCACGTAGAAGTCTGAACATTCAGGTGTGATTAGTCCAAGACAGGTCCGGATGCACCTGAGGCTTGCATTTTTAATTTTTTAAAGTCCGCGGCCCCTGGGGCCCCTTTAAGTTTTTATGCACTAAAACGTTAATAACATGCCTCTTTTCTATCCGATCTTCTTCGTTTTTGGGGTGCATTCTCCCTTCAGTTTCTGCCCCATTTCCACATTTCAGTTATGACCCTGGCACCCTTGCAATGGCCCAGTACAGGGCCCCTTAAAGTTTTAGTGTACTAACTTGTTAATAACATGCCTCTATTCTATCCGTTCTCTTCGTTTATGGGGTGAATTCTCCTTTCAGTTTCATCCGCATTTCTACATTTCACTTAAGACCCTGGCAACCTTGAAGTTTTAGTGCACTAAATTGTTAATAACATCCCTCTTTTCTATCAGATCTTCTTCGTTTTTGGGAGGAATTCTTCTATCAGTTTCTACCCCATTTCAACATTTCAGTTAAGACCTTTTCACCTTTGCAAGGGGCCCGGTACAGGGGCCCTTTAAGTTTTGGTGCACTTGATTGTTAATAACATGCCTCTTTTCTATCCGATCTTCGTCGTTTTTTTATTAAGTCTCCTTTCAGTTTCTACCCCATCACTACATTTCAGTTAAAACCATGGCACCCTTGCAAGAGGCCCGGTACTGGGACCCTTGATGTTTTAGTGCCCTAAATTGTTAATAAATTGCTTCCTTTTTATCCGATCGTCATTTTTGGGAAACTTTCTCCATTTAGTTATTCTCCCGTTTCCACATTCCAGTTAAGATCATGAGCCCGTCTAGGGTCCAGGGCCCCTTAAATTTTTTGTGTGCCATGCGTTTTTCACATTCTAATTTCCTCACCTTCGCAGCGCGTAATTTTAAAGTTGAGTCTTGAAATCTTCTCCTTAGACCAACACTCACATATTTTTATTGAGGCCCTATGGCCCTTTTTAAGCATTTCCCCAATTTTTTGCACATTTCTTTTAAATTATATTCTAATGATTAATTCATACCGTATGCTTAATCTCGACTAATCGAAGATCTAAAACGCTAAGTACTAAAACGTTGTAACATGTTTTCATGTTAAGGCCCTGTTCTCAACTATCAGTTGGCCCCTTTTGGGCTCCCTATTATAACTCCCTTAAAAATGGTTCGATTCATTAGCTTTTTTTCTAACAACATCTTAGGTTCTCCAGCTATTACATGAACGACAAAAAAATATTTCAGACTTCAACTACCACCAGTACTGAATATAAATACACTGGTTTCCAAAAATTAAGGAAAAACAACAAAAGTAGCGATTACTCAAAATGTTACAAGTAGATTTTAATAAAACTGAGACACAATTTACAACACATAGTAAGGTATAAAATAACATTAAAAGAAATTACCTGACGATTGTAGTGTTTCAGAAACTAATACAATTATAAAATAAGCAAATTGTTTGTCTCAGTTTGGTATAGGAAAAGTACCTTTAATATGGAGTATGATCACCCCTAAAAGCAATACAGCACATGCAGCGAAGTGTGATACTGTCAATTATGCGATTGATAAGTTTGCTATGAAGTGCGAGCCATTTCTCTTGTAAAGCAGCTGTAAGCGTGGTAACGGTCCGAGGATGGGGATCGAAACAAGAGACACATCGTCCTAAAATATCCCAAAGATGCTCAATGGGATTCAAGTTCAGCGATCGCGCTGGCCATTGCATGCGCTGAATTGCTTGGTGCTGAAGATAATCTTCTACGGTGTGAACCTTGGGGGGGGCTAGCGTTACCGTCCTGTAACAGGAAATCTTTTCCTATTGCAACGGCATAAGGGTGCACATAAGCATAAAGAATGTCATCTCTACCCGTAAGGCATGGTGACGTCACGGCGACGTCGTTGTGAAGTCACACTGTGATTTTGTGACCGTCGATGTGACGTCACGTGACGTCGATGTGATGCCATAGCGACTAGAATGCGAGGTCGTTATGGCCGTTTTAGAGGTCGTTTGTGACGTCACATTGTGACCACTCTGTGAAGTCACGGTGTGACAAATTTGTGAAAAGTGTGTCATTTGTGACTATTTTGGCATTAACTTTGTGACGAACCTGTGACGAAAGCGACAATGCTTTGAAGTCACACTGTGACCAATTTGTGAAATATGTGTCATTTGTGACGAACTTGTCATAAACACTGTGATTTCAAATGAAAATCAAATTTCAAATTAATTGCTTAAAAGACGCAAATAGTGAAAAAGATTCCATGCTGGGACTCGAACCCGGGCCATTAGTACAGCGCACTGACATTCTACCGACTAAATCACATGGAACGATACCCAGGCTGGAAAATTTCTCACTATTGCATGATGGCGAGGCTACAAACTCAGCACAAGATGGAATATTTAGCGTGAGCCACCAACATGATGCAAACACGAAACTTAATTAAATCCAGCATCGATTGAAATTATATTAATACTTGGAAATTTTTCCAGAGAGAACCATTCGCCTTGCATACAATATTTCAAATGAAAATCAAATTTCAAATTAATTGCTTAAAAGGCAATTTTAATTTGAAATGTTGTATGCAAGGCGAATGTTTCTCCCTGGAAAAATTTCCAATTATTAATATAGTTTCAATCGATGCTGGATTTCATTAAGTTTCATGTTTACCCCATGTCGGTGGCTCACGATAAATATTCCATCCTGTGCTGCGTTTGTAGCCTTGCCAACCTGTAATAGTGAGGAATTTTACAGGCTGGGCGTCGTTCCATGTGGTTTAGTCGGTAGAATGTCAGTGTGCTATACTGATGGCCCGGGTTCGAGTCCCGGCATGGAATCTCTTTCACTATGTTGGCCTTTGCGCCTTTTAAGCAATTAATTTGATATTTGATTTTCATTTGAAATATTGTATATAAGGCGAAGGATTCACTCTGGAAAAATTTCTAAATATTAATACAGCGATGAATTTTGAAATAACCTTTTGCTGTAAATATAAAATCTTATCTTTTTACCGTACTTTTTAGCAAAATATCGCTATTTTGGAGTCCTATTCTTCTAAAACATTTTAAATTTTTCCACTTAAAAAACAATGCTTATCAACTGACATATTTTTTTATTCAGTTCTATGCTTGATATTAAGTTCTATGCTTGATATTGAGTTCAAGCTTGATATTTGGAATGTGTAAATTTTTTAATTTGTTGTGATTTGTCATTGCTTTATTAAATACGAACATGGAGACTAACAGATATTAATACAACTATTATTTATAGAGCGGCATGATAAGCGATATTTATTTAAATTTTTTATTCCCGTGTATATTGTATTTTGTGAATATGAGCTAAATAGATTTGGTATGTTTTATAGGAAAAGACTGATCTGGGAAATAGAAAAAAAACGAGTAAGAAAAATCATGCGTTAATCATAGATTATAAAATACTTTCCAACACTTTCTGAATGCTTTAACAAGACATCGTAATTTAGGGAAATGACGTAAATAAGATAACTAAGTAAACATTTCAGAAAATTCATAAAACATTTGAAAAATTGATTTCAGCAGTTACCGTCCATAGCCAAATATGTTTTCCAATTCTTTTGAACAGCCCTGTATTTGATCTGTAGGTTGATACACTGAGAAAAATGAAGTACTCAAAAATAAGTAAACCGACGTACTCATATCGAATTGAATATTTTTGGATCAAAAATGAACCCATACTTTCTCTATTTTGAAACATCACATGTTATCAAACCCAAACAAACAAATAGTTTTGTACCCTGCAATGGTTCATTTCATTTATGGCGGCATAAATGATGTTTATTAATGTAAATATTAAATTATGCACAGCATTTAAAAAATAATTTAAAAGTGCTTGGAAATAATGCTCTTTATCGGTTACTAGAAAACAATCAACAAATTTTTCAAAACCCACAAATGCCAATAGATGAACAAGATTAGCACTAATGAACAGAAACATGAACTTCAGGCCAAACAGTGCCTAACTAAATCGAGAATATAAAATTTAGAAAACTCTTGTACATAGAACAGCCATACACCCAGGTTATCCATAACCTTAAAGTTATCTCACAACAAAACACTTGAACTCATGATAATAACTATTAAACTAATGCACCTGAGAATATGTAGAGCTTAAGAACATCTTATTCATCTGCTGCTATTTGTAATTAATCAATCATATTCGTGTTGAAAATAATACACATTTTCGTCTGTAAAGCGCTCAGCTCATCTGTTCTATTATTACTTTTATTATTATATTTATAATTACTATTATTATTATTTGTACTATTACCTTTATTTCTTATTGTTAAAACTATTGTTAAATATTGTAATTTTTTTTTTTTTTTTTTTTTTTTTTTGAATAAACTTGCAACGCGGGATCTGGAAGCCTATGCCAATGGTGGGTTATCCCGCGTTGTAGAAAATGTAAAATGTCATAAAAATATTCGATTTGAGTATCTTGTTAAGGATTTTGCTATTTTTCTTAATAAATAATCAATTAAACATTTCTTGTTAAGAACTTTGAACGGGAAATAAATGTCAGTACATTTTTACTTTAAATTATAGGTTTTTCTTTTCTTTTTTTTGGGGGGGGGGGCAGTACATAACGATTCATATTTGATCACAACCAATGAATAAAAAATGAGTACATGTGTTTCTCAACTTTGAGTACATTTGGATCGGAGCTATTTTGGGTATGTGACGCATTTAAAATTGAGTACTTTTTACTCAATTTTGACTTCCCATTTTTTTAAGTGTATATATACTATATAACGGGAAAATTTAGTTTAGCAAGAAAACGCCTAACAGGTTGAAATTCTTTTTCAGCAATTTATACTAATGTATGGAAACATACTTGAATACTTTTGTACAACCCTGTAGTTTACCTAGAATCTTTATTACACGCCACTATTTAGTTAAAATTTAATTCAAACTAAGACACTCTTAAAACTGCTGAAATCACATTTCCAGAAATTATAATTTATAGACGGCCATGTATCCAATTCTTTACGTGACCCTGTATATCATTTTATCTATATTCTACAAACATTTCTTGGTAAATTAACTGCAGTTCAGCAAAAAAAAAGCATAACTCATTTAAAAACCACCTTTAAGCAATTTGCGCCCATACCCAGTAATCCTTAAGAATACTTTTGTGTAGCCTTGTATAGGAATTATAGCATTTATATACACCATATACTATGCATAAATATAGTGAATCATAAAAGCGCATATCATAATTAAAAATACATTTCCAGCAATCATCGCTAATGAACAGTACTTCGGATACAATATAGCATCTGAAATATTTTGTGTGTCCCTGTAAATGCTATATACGTATTATTCGTATTATACATGAAATAATTTTTAGTATGTTAACCTCAGCGACATATATCAATTTCATTATATATGAAATAGATTAACATAATTAAAGTATGCCGCAAACAATTCCCTCCACCCCTATATCATTATGTATTTGAATTCCTTTTTTGGCCCTGTAAATGAACAATAACTATTCTTTGCATCGCATAGTCAACAGAATGCATATTTTAGTGCACTTCATAAATGCATACAAATTTTATTCTGTTTGAAAGCGTGCGTAAAATCATAAAAAATCATTTGAAACGATTTTTTCCCATAGGCTGTAATGTAACGGAAAACTTTTGGCTGTCCCTGTAAATGAACAAAGCATGCTACAAACTTCATTACAAATAGGTACCGTGATATGGTAAACGTCAATAACATCCAAAAATTTCAGGGCAATCCGAGTATATTTTCGAGAGTTAGAGTGCGGACAGACTGCTAGACGGACAGACGGAGAGACAAACCGAAGTCATAAGCATTTTTCAACTTGTGTCCTATATTATGTATCCTGTATTATATGAACTTTTAAAAAAATATATACTAAAGCAGTTTAATCTATAACTTCCCATCAGGCATGAAAAACACTTTGTTTCAATGCTTAAATATCATATTTTACTTTTTAGTGCCAATAATTACGCGTATCATAAACGTAGAAAATGAATTTACAATAGAAGAAAATTTAATAACCGATTCAGAATGTCTATAATTAAATGTTTGATTAAAATCACAAACAGAAAAAATGCTTACATACAATTTAAAAAAATAAATATACCAATTTGAAAAACACTAAAAATAATAATTAGTATTTATAATTGTACTATTAAACAACAACAAACTCAATAGATAAATTAAAGGCATTATTAGATTTAACAATATCTCAAAAATATTTCCATATGGTATAAGGAATTCCTATTATTTTATAATTTCGCAAATGTTAAATCTGAAAACATTTGTTTGAAGATTTAGGATTTTGAAAGATAATTTAAAATATTATTAGCACTAAAAGAAAATTCTTTCAAATGTTTCACTACTGTAATATGTAAAAATACATTTTCCCAGTATAATGTTAATTTCTAATCTGAAACAGTTTCGTAATCTCATGATAATCGAACATCATATTTAACCCCAAAATAATAATAACTATAAGTGTTAGTAATCAAAAAATAGTAAGAAGCCGATAAAATAATTCGAAATCATTGTCGTTCCATACATTTTCAATCTCAAGTAAGAGTAAATTAATGTTTATATTAATTCCAGTATGAATGTAGGCATGGACAGTCTCTGCGCAGTTTTTTTTTCAAGCGATGGCAGATTAAGATATTTTTCTTTACAGTTATCGAATTTGAAAATATCGCTTCTGATAGTTAAAGATCAGTCCCTTACAAATATAACATAAAACTATTTAACTCATATGTACAGATCAGGAATAAAATATTTAAATTAAATAAAACTTACATATACGTTCTATTAATATCCGTGTATCCTAAAATGGTCATTTCCTTATCTTAAAGTGTTGTAGACGTGGTGAAGGTGATGTTCTAAAAACAGTGAACTATTTATTTCCCGCGTCTTCTCATGTTTATTTTTTTGTGGGCAGACGATTTTCAAGCAGATGGTCTGGTACAGATTATTTGTTTTTGCATGCAAGAGATATGAAACTTGAATGAGCAGTAATTTTCTGAAAGTATGGTTAATTAAAATTTTGTCTTTGAAGAAATGTCCAATGTATTTAACCTTTTCTTTTTGTACCCGTAAAAAGTGGGTTTCTCCGTACCAAATAATTCAAGTTAAAATGTATTGTAAAGTTCCTTTTTTCTAAATAATTATAATAATAATATTCATAATTAGAGTTTATTACATATACCATTGTTTAAATTTTCAAAAGGTGTAAAAATAAATTTAATGGTAATAACGAGCCCCCCTTTTTTTTCTTTTCTTTTTTTTCTTTTTTTTTTTTTTTAAAGTAAAGTTTGTTTTGCACAAATTTTGTATATTTCTTTTATTTTCGGAAAATGCTAATTTTATTTAAAAAGTCTGAAAGAAGTAGAATTTATGACTTGAATACAAATTATAAAAATATTCTAAAGCAAGAAATGCATAGATGACTAAACTCTGAAGACTCTTTCTACGTGCTCATTAAAAGGTGCAGTTTTAACTGTAATAGAAATTTTTTATTTTGAAACCACAGAAGTGTTTCGAATAATCCTGGTCGGTAAAAAAAGAAAGAAATGAATAAATTTCCTCCCAGCAAACTAAATATGTAAAGTGTATAAATTTAATATTCCTAATTCTAAATATATTATCCAAATGCTAGATAAAATTGAAATCATGAAAAAGTATACATTCACCATCTTAGATATCAAATTGATAAAATATAACCTGAAAAGTTAGTTTATTAATGCTTGTATCGTGCACTTTATTTATTATGCCCCCCCCCCCTCCCCTTTAGTGACAGAATTTACCATTTGCTATCCACTAATATATTTTATTCCTTATGCCATGTAACTCGTGACTGTTTAAAATATTTCTCTTCATTTTCAAAGATTTTTGAAGTTCATATTTTTGTCACACTGTGACTTACAATATGGTGGGTTTTTTGTCACATATGTGGCGTGACGTACGTTACATAACAGTGACCTCACAATTTTTTTTAATTGCCAGGAAAACATAATTTTACAGTAAATTACAGTACAGTTTTGAAGAATTTTCGTAATTTTTTAAAGTTTTCTAAGAAGTTCACATCTCAGTCACAATGTGACATCACTGAGTAGTGGCATTTTGGTCACGGATGTGACGTGACCACAGTGACTTACAGTGATGTCACAACGACGTCACCGTGACCATGCATGCCATGAGGGTATAGACGTGAGTGGTCACAGTTCCACGTGGAAAGGCATGGGAGTCTGTACCTCCGCCCAAAGAGATATCATCCCAAACACAGAGTGCCTCCTCCATACGAATCTCTTTTACGAATGTTTGATGGATGATAGCGTGTTCCCTTGTTCTCTCCAAATCAAAAAATGCTTACTATCGCTTTGGAGGCTAAACTGGAACTAATTTGTGGCGAGAATACACCTCCATTGATCAGCCATCCAGTGGACATGTAGACGTGCCCACCTTAAACGTTCCCTCCGGACACATGAGGTGAGCGGCACACAAATATCTCGTCGCATCGCTTAAAGACCACCTTCATGAAGCTTTCTACGCACAGTAGACGTTGATACCAACCTTTCAGTGACTGCAGCAAGGACGGATTTAAGATGAGAGGAGGTTGCTGTTCTATTCCTTCGTACACATAACCACAAATATCGGTCATCGGTGCTTGTCGTAGCTCTTACTCGTCCTTCGCTGAACCTTCTGGAGGCCGAACCAGTGGTTTGAAACTGTTGCCAAAGCCTATGAGCAACAGAAGGAATCACATTTAGCCATCTGGCCACCTCTGTCTGACTTTGGCCTACATCCAATCTTCCAATAGCTCTATATTGCAGTTATGCTGACAAATGATACCTCGAGGTCATACTAATGAATTGGCTATCTCAGTTTTCTTATCTCATAGTGACAACGACACCAGCAGCCGTACTCTCTAGCATGCATTTTTATGCTCCGCACAGATGACGCAATCCGATTGCAGCGCCACTAATTTGCATTATGTAATTTTAATCAGCATCATTTAGTTAACAACATATCCAAATTTCATACGGATAGATTAATATTTGAACAAGTTATCGCTCTTTTTGTGATTTTTCCTTAATATTTGGAAACCAGTGTAGTCTTCTTGGGGCCCTTGGAGCATCTTCTTTAAAAATTATCCGAATTCCTTGCAATTTTCTCTACCATAGTTCTAGTGGCCTCAGATTGCATTAAAAACTACTAGAAAGTGTATTTATCACCCTCATATTTTTATTGGGGCTCTAGGGCTCCTTTTTAAGCATTTACGCCATTTTTGCGCATTTCTTTAAAATATTATTCTAATGATTAGAATAATATTTCGTGCCCTATGATTAATTTTGACTTATTGAAGATCTAAAACGCTAAGTACTAAAACTTTTAAATATGTTTGCATGTTAGGGCCCTGCTCTCAACTATCAGTTGGGTCCTTTAGGGCCCCCTGTTATAGCTCTCTTAAAAATGGTCCGACTTACGAGCTTTTTTCTTTTTTTTTTTCAAAAAACTTCTTGGGTTATCCAGCTACTACATGAACGACAAACAAAATTTGCATACTTCAGATACCACAATTTTGAATATTTATCGTCTTTGGGGTCTTTGTTGCAGCTTCTTTAAAAAGTTTCCTATTCTATTACAGTTTTCTTTAACATAGTTTTTGCGTCTTTCAGCTACTTTAAAACCCCTAAAAAATTTTCTTATACCCAACTATATTCCAGTTAAGACCATGGACCCCAGGAGCCGGTCTGTCTTTATACTTCAGCTACCACTTTTTTCGAACATTAATCTCCGTTTTCAGCATCAACTTACGTCTACTCACTACAGCCCTAAATTAAAAATCGCGTTACTTTAAAGGCAACTTTAGATAAGGAATTTCATCCGTTTATTAAATATCATGTTAATGCTAACAGTAATTCATGAAATTTACAAGGTGAGGAGGCATCTTCCACCGCTTGGTGGCACGTTATTTCCTCGGATTTATGGGCCCAATTTCAACGGGATTTGCTTCCTTCAACTTAGATTACAATTCAGCTACTTTCTGTATTATGAAATTTTATCTTAGACTTTAGTTACCAACATTTTCTAACGTTAATGGTGCATTCTTTTTTTTTTATTCTGCGGGCTTGATTCCTACGAGGTTTGGCTCACTTAACTTGGTTTTCGATTGTCTCCGGTACGTGCGGGCACTTCCGGTGAATGCTGCCATAGGTAGTGAGGATCTAGATTACACGTTCGTTCGGAAAGAAGTTTGATGGGACCACATTAGACTCTGCGGAAGGCAATGGGGCCTCCAAATTAGTTTCATTTAAAAGAATTTCCAAAGATATAAAACCATACAAAGTTAAGTTTTGTTTAAGGTTGTTATTTACAAACCCTGGGCAACGTCGGGCGGGTCTGCTAGTGTTTTAAAAATTACTGAAATCTGTTGCCTTACATATTCAAACGAAAATTTATGGTTTACTTTTAAATGTACTTTTTTAAACACATTCCTACTCCTTAAAACCACCCTTTTGTTTGTTTATTTATTTATTTTTTTGGTTCTATAGAATAAAATTAAACTGCCATTTGAAAGAGTACATTTGAGATTTTCTTCTTTTGTGTTTTTTTTCCGTAAAGTTCAGATGAAGTCGTACTTCTTTCATTATCTAACTGAAAGCAACCAGTTGCAGTAATCTGTAACCTCTAGGGTATTCATTCTATAAAATTGAACGTTTTGTCGAAAATTGATTCCTGCTTGTTGAAGCTGAGCCTAAAAATAATTTTGATTTGTTTATTTTTGAAGAAGGAAAGCTCTAAAAATATATATTAAAAAAAAAAAAAAAAAAAAAAAAAAAACAGGAGTAGTTCGGTGTTGGTTGTTGTAAAAAAGGGCGTTAGTTTTTTAATTTCATTACATGTATGCTCTGTCTTTGAAATCTTTTTAAATAATTATAAAATTTTGAAACGAACAAAACAATCCTCATAAAAATAATCCATATAGAACAGGGTAAATTTGAATTTGATATGTGTACTTAAAAAAAAAAGTAGATTCTAATCGAAAAAACAAAACCTTCTTTTAATTGACAAAGAGTAGATAGAAATTGTAAGTATACTCATTTTCAATATATTATTTTACCTGTGCTAAGAAAATTACTTGAGGAAAGGAAATTACCTGTGCAAAGGAAGTTACCCGTGCAAAGGAAATTACCTGTGCAAAGGAAGTTACCCGTGCAAAGGAAATTACCTGTGCAAAGGAAGTTACCCGTGCAAAGGAAATTACCTGTGCAAAGAAAATTATCTGTCTACAAATTATTATTATTTTTTTTTATAGTGCGCGAAGTACAAATACCGCAGTTTTCAGAAAAGCACATTGAAAGTTTAAAATCAGTTAGAGATTGTTTTAAAGCATTCATGTTGAAATTTATATGTTTCTAATTTGACTATTTTATGGGTTTAGCTTGTTCGATTGAGAATTGTATAATGTTTCAAAAATATGTAAAATAATAAATCAATTTTTTGAGGATTTAAAACTTACGATTCCCCTTAAGGGGTCTCAGGACTCTTAAAGCTTCAAAATTTTAATTTTTTTAGATGTTAAACTTGTATCTTTTCTGAATATTTTCCTATAGTTGTTTATTTGAAATTCTTATTAGAAATGAAGTTATTGCTATTAGAAGCATATCCCGCCAATAGCTGAATTGGCGTTTCCGAAACTTTGAAGTAATTTTTCTCCAAATGATGTTTTTGGGCATAACGCGCAGGATAGTTCAGAAACTTCTGAATATATTTTCATGAATTTTTCAAAACGTACGTTTCATGTTAGTCTGTATAAACTGAACCTAAAATTTCATTTTTATTATTCAATAAAACATTTTTTAGGTAATTATACTGTTGAAATTTTCAAACTTTTGAATTAGCTAAATACAACTTTATATTAAAAATACAAAAATGTTTTTTAAGTTCACGGTAATTATTATAATCTGAATTATAATTAGGCAGAAAAAATTTCATTCTAGTTTCAAAATTTACTTTGTAATCCTGCGCGTAACCTGATATACCAATTTTCTGCTCGACAAAGTCTGACACTTTGATGCCCCCTGTAAATACTAGTTCTGCATCTTTCAATTTTTTAACTACATGAAATGAAAGAAAAAACTTATACCTTTCATCCCAACAGAAATTGTGTTTTTAAATTCTATACATTTTAAGATATTAAATGTAGAACATGGTCTTTTTTTTTATTTCTTCCAATTTTAAGTGTCCTGATACCTCTTAAGACAATAACGACAAGAATGCAAAATTGCAAAAATCCGTTAAATGTCGCTAAACTGCCGAACTTTTCGCGGGAAAGTATCGCCATCTATTGGGAAAATTGTAAATTACATATTATGCATTGGACGAACTGCGTTCGTGCTTCACGGAATTGAAACGCCGATTTTTCTCTTGCCTGAACTCAGGCCGTGCATTAAAAAAATGATGCATTTCCGTTGTGCGAATTGAGTTCGGGCATCACAGGCAAGGGGTTAAAATCTCCTTACAAAATAAATTTATAAATTCAACAACATTTTCAAACCCCATATCTCAAAACGGACATTTCTGATTTGATTGTCGCTATGTATCAATGGAAAGAACACACAACAACATTTTTGTTTCATTTTCGACTTTTTCCGTATAAGTTAAAAAAAAATTTTTGATGAACCGCAATTTACGGAATAAACGGCTATTTAATTTTCTCCATAGAGCACCCATTATTTTTAAGTGTTTTTTTACGATATTTTGAGTCATATTTTTGATTATAATGAAATCACACATTACTTCCCAGTTTTCAGTTTTGTCTGTTATTTAGATGGCGCCAGTAATGAATTAGAAAATATAAATTGAGTAAAAAATATGTAATAGCGAAGAAACATTCTACAAAGTAGATCTTTGCTAGACAAAAATTTAAATTTATAATTTTATTATTTACTAGCATAACTCAAAAAATTATCGTATTAAGATGATTCTGATAAAACAAACTCTTACAGAAAAATGAATTTAAAAACTCGTCAAAAGCGGGCAGATAAAATTGTTAAACTGTGTTTTTCTCTATTTTTTTTTTTTTTTTTTTTTTAGTTTTTGTTGGTGAAATTAGTACTTAACTTCGTAATACCCGTGCCTGCAGGCCGAGACGGCAAGGGACCTTTTTAAAGCTTGTGTCAAGAAAAGATTTCAAAAGTTCCATCACTTACAGTTTCGATACAAACCAAAAATTTTACTCTTGTTCGTAAACTATAAATTTCGCCTTAAGGCTGCCGGTCAGTCAGGTCTATAATCCAATACCCTCACACTTATGTTAAAACTTTTTTTGGATAGAATGCATTCTTATTTTTAAAAGATATCAGAAAAATTATTATTTCTAATTTCTTTTTTCTGTATACTTTTCTCAAAGGATATTTCTTTTCTTTTCAGTTTCCAAACTATCTCTAAAATATATGCTTCATTTTATTTTATGTGTTAAAGTTTCAGCAAAGCTTACAAGTATTGTAAGTAGCATTTTACACTTTGTATAAAATAAAATGTATATTTTAGAAATAATTTGTCAACAAATAAAGAAAGAGAAATTCGTTAACTCTTAAGTACCACAACGTATCTGCGTACGTCATGAACTCTTCTATTTAAAAAATACCATAACATATGTGTATACGCCCTCATTTTAAGTTGAGATTGTAATCATCTAGGCATCTGTTTTTTTACTCACTAATTGTTATTGTGATCATGGAAGTTTTTTTATTTTGAACCTTATTTATGTGTGTATAATATAAATAAACTTTATTTCATATCCTTACATTACAGGTAATTGAAGAGAATGATATAAACTACTTTTGACTAAATATAATATATCTGGTATTTTGTATACTGTCACTAAATTGAATAGGGTGTTCAAGGGATTAAGAAGAGTACACAGAAAAAAAGAAGTTAAAAATTTTAATTTCATGATCAGATATTTATAAAATAAGAAATGCATCCAAGCCCATAGGTTTAACATTAGTAATAGGAATCTCGCACCTGACTGATCAAAAACCTAAAAGATATAATTTATTCCAATGGATAAATTAAAAATTTAGCCTTATTGGCATGAGAAGCAGTAAGCACTATAGCAAACTATTGTTATTTTTAAAATCGCATAATACACAATATGAACTCTAAAAAGCTTACCGTTTTATTTAAAAGGCAACGAAAATAATAAAATACCTGCTACAATGTACATTGTATTTAAAACTTCTTAGAACGGCCTGCATTTGCTATTTGTTTCACAGGAAGTATGAAGCAATATCGTGTATAAAACAAAATTTCTAAAATATTAGTGAGGTAGGAGACAATTCTTTTCGATGGAAACAAAAGTCAATTAAGACGCTCATCCAGAATAGTTGAAGCACATTGCACTGATTCATACTCACATAAGAATTGTTCTAGAAGGTTTTCTTTACCACCTCCCCGAAATTACTATTGTTTTCCTATTTTCTTTCGCATATTTGCACTAAAACGGAAACAATTTCGTTTTTGTTTATTTTATTAGACGCTTAATTAATAATAATGTTAAACATTTTATCAAAATGGCCACGGAAATTGGAAAAATACCTCACAATATAAACACATTATGTGCAAAAAGGAACGGTTTTTTAATAATTACGATTCAGGACACGGCATTGACACAGGTTTGAAGAAACCGCAGTCACCGTGTTAAAGTGATTTTCAATATGCGACATACAAGACAACATAACACATTTAAAATTGTTGCTTATTAGGTAGATTTCGTAAGAAATACTATCTATTACATTCTCTTCTATGTTGGAATTTCTGAAGAATTTTTATAAATCTACGCCGATCATGACCTCTAGAACCCAAAACCACGCCCAGTTCAAAACTTTATATATCTGTCTATCTATATATATATGTATAATATATCCCTTTTTATGGACACGATAACTTTCATAATGCTGCAGAAATCTCTTCTAAATTGATACATAAAATCAAGGTGCATAAAATCTCGATCAAGTTCATTAATGCGTAAAATCGAAAGAAGGGAGTACAATTTAGAGACTACTAATATCTACAAACCGGATGCGATAACTTGTATTTTACAGTGCCGTACAGTCACATATTATGTGAGAGGCAGTGGTAACGAAGTTGTTTCAGACAGCGCATCTCAGTGAACTGTAGTTTTCTCGCATTGGTCGAAAACATAAATGAGGTTCAAAGAATAACGTCCGAATATAAAATTTTCCCAGTTCTTCGCGAAATCGCCAGAGTAAGCGCTCAGCAAGTGTACTACGAGAGAGTTGTGTGCCCTGCGATATTTCAAATAGACGCTTCTTAAAGAATGCATTTGAAATTAAGGAAGCTTCAACGGCCGCAATGAACATCATCTCATCTATAAGTTTCCTGGACTGTTTTAGCAACTGGCAGACGTGCTCAACGACAGAGTTTATTAAAAATTACCAGTAAAGACCATATCGTTATAACTTCAGAGAAGGAGTACTTTGGAGATGGTAGTGCATGATGTCAATAAATCATATCTATTGTAAAATCATTTAGAATCTTCAAAGATCATAAGAAATAAAAAGTATACTTTAGCACGTTGACTACGGTTTCTTTAAACGTTTATCAATGCCTTGTGCTGAATCTTATGTTTTAAAAAAATCGTCACTTTTTGCAAGTAATTAGTTTATAGTATGAAGTATTTACCCAATTTTCGCGCCCTTTTGGGGACTTTTTTAACTTTATTATTCATTAAGCGTCTAATAAAATAAACTAGAACAAAATTGGTTAAGTAATTCTGGGGCGATGGCAAACACACCTCTTAAATATTTCTTCTATGCGTATGAATCAGTTCAATGTGCTTCAACTATTCTGAGTGAGTTTGAAATCATTTAAAAATAATTGTAGCCATGTCTAATCACGGATCAGGGAACATGGGGTGGTTGTCGACTGTCGGCAACCACAGTCAACGTGTTAATGTAAAAGGTAACATTCAGGTTGATTTCAATTGTACTCTGATGGATAGCATATACAAATAGACATTTTACGTTTATGTTTTAATTTTTTTTTCATTTAAATTTACAAAATTTCAATTTACTTCATATATGAACATAATTTAATAAATCTTCCAAAACGCCTTATTACTTTAATATAATAAAACATACATACTGCCACATAAATTACAACACACATAAATAACGCCTGCATTCAACAGTTAAAGGTATGTATAAATATTTTACAGACATACATACAATAAATACAATAAACCCAACTGGAGTGAAAAAGTAGCCAGAGCCAGGAATCGAACCCGGGACCACTGCATTCCAGGCAGTCGCTCTAGCCACTGACCCAGCAAAGAGGAAATTGCTGGCCAGCAGCAAGATTGGTGCTGGCATTGATGGAGAAGTGCTGGCTAATGGTCTACCACTGCATGACCACTGCTGAACAGCTTCAGTCAACTTTGCTGTTGGAAATCACCAGATAAAATTCTTTAGGGCTTTCGTTTTATCTCATGCGCTGGCCCACCACTACATGGAAGTGCACGAACTTTTGCAGTATTATTTCTGGGAACCCTGACTCTAGATGGCGTTGCGAATATCGAAGACATTGAGTATTTGAACGCAAATCTGAAATGAATATCTTAACACAATTTAAGCTGTGAAGCTAATTTTATTTTAAACTGTAAATAATATAGCACCACTGCCAACAACAAAATAAATAAGTAAATAAATAAATTCTTTATTTCAAAGCACTTTTTTTTATCCTTAAATCTGGTTTTACTAAGTTACAAAGGATTTCGGTTGTCATAATTTACACAGTTCAGAATCAATAATAAAAAAAAAGCGTAAAAATATATAGGATTTCTATACAATACAATAATTTCTATACCAGTTTAATGATTGGGGACGTAAATCACAAAAAAAAAAAAAAATTGAAATAGTGTAAGAAGAGCTTCAAAACTACGCGCGGACGTAGCATACGCTGAAAGTACTTGTTAATGTCCGATCACGAAAACCAAACACCATCGAGCGCGGTTAGTACTTGGGAGAGTGACCACATGGAAACCGCTGCAAGTTCAAGTATTTCTATAGGCATTTCTATTATAGACACTTCTACAGATATTTCTATAGCTCTTGGTGAAACTAGCTTATAGAAAAAAGAGCTAGAAAAGAATTCTATAATACTTTGCATTTTTTATAAGAAAATTTTGTAAGGGAAAGGGCTGGGTCAGCAAAGGAATAGCAGTGGGATAGGTGCTAGCACGGTAGGAAAAGTGCCGGATTGAAGTAATGTGATGACATACCAATGCTGGCCCGCTGTTGGCTATCACTGATGGGCCTGCTGCATTGTGCACGGACACTTTTGTACTGGTTTAAGTAATAGCACCATTGCACTTTACCGCTGATGGCAGCGCTGGCTGCCATCTTTTATCCAGCTGATGGCCCACTGTTTCTTTATTTGCTGGGGATCTACTCCGGCCGATACCTGGGTCAGTAATTTCTCACTAATAAACCAAGTTGGGGAAGTCACCAGCCATCTATACGACAGCCTTGGATGACCGGACAACGATAAATAGATTTTACTATTACATCGATCTACGATATATAATATAATAAGACACACATACTACCATATAAATTAAAACACGCATAAATAACGCCTGCAATTAACAGTTAAAGGTATATATAAATATTTTGGCTTAGATGCTTTATATTCCCTCAGCCGTTGTTTTGAATTTTTTGGCGATTTTTTGTTGGCATGTTGGCGGTGTTTATGGATATTGCAACCTCGATATGTGGAATCCCGTGTGACGTGTGTGTTCTTGGAATATTGTGAATGTATTTTGATATCGTGTTGTATAGTTCTGCCTTTTTATTTTTATATGAAATTTTTTTAATGTATTTCATTGACTATGGTTTCTGTAGTCCGTTTAAACGCTCTTGCTGAAGTAATTAGCAAATATGAGGAAATTTTGACAAGAAAAGAAGGTTTGTTTATAGAGTGTGAATGCGTATTCATAAGCCTATTTTGGAAAATGACAGTGATGATATTTCGTGCTGGAGCTTTCAAGAAAGCAGATGTCTGTTAAGGTATGTTGATAATTTTATGTATATTTAGCTGCTTTAAGAGATTTTACATTTTGAGATTGCTACAAAGCGAGAATTGCTGAATTTTGAGAATGCTACACCGCGAGAAATGCTGAATGCAGTGATTTTTTTTTTCGGTTAATGCGCGCGAAGCTCAGATACAACGATTACTGATTGCCATTTTAGCGAATTTTGTTTTTTATGTGTACTTTGCTGCTTTAAGAGTTCTTTACATTTTGAGATTGCTAGAAAGCGAGAACTGCTGAATTTTGAGAATGCTATTCAGCGAGAACTGCTGAATGCAGTGATGTTTTTTCGGTTAATGTGCGCGAAGCGCACATACAACGATTACTGATTGCCATTTTAGCGAATTTTGTTTTTTATGTGTATTTTGCTGCTTTAAGTGTTTTTACATTTTGAGATTGCTAGAAAGCGTGAACTGCTGAATCTTGAGAATGCTATACAGCGAGAACTGCTGAATGCAGTGATGTTTTTTTCGATTAATGTGCGCCAATCGCACATACAACGATTACTGATTGCCATTTTAGAGAATTTTGTTTATTATTTACATTTTATTTTCGTTAAGCCAAATATACGTATAAACCGGTGCTTGGCGACATATACTACTTGGCGGAAAAGGAGTTTTTACGCCAAGAAAAATTCCAAGATGGCAGCGGCGGGAACTTATGACATCTGTTCCAATATTTTACAGACATACATACAATAAATACAATAATTTTAATAATAATTTAAATGGTAGTATGTGTGTTTTATTGTATTATATATCGTAGATCGATGTAATAGTATGTATCGATGTAATAAAATCTATTTATTTCTGTCCGGTCATCCAAGGCTGTCGTATAGATGACTGGTGACTTCCCCAACTTGGTTTATTAGTGAGAATTGCAGATTCAGGTATCGGCCGGAGTAGCTAGGTGGTTAGAGCGACTGCCTGGAATGCAGTGGTCCCGGGTTCGATTCCTGGCTCTGACTAATTTTTACTGCAGTTGGGTTTATTGCATTTATTTTATGTATGTCTGTAAAATATTTATATATACCTTTAACTGTTAAAAGAAGGCGTTATTTAAGTGTATTTTAATTTATATGGTAGTATGTGTGTTTTATTATATTATATATCGTAGATCGATGTAATAGTAAAACCTATTCATCGTTGTCCGGTCATCCAAGGCTGACGTATAGATGGCTGGTGACTTCCCCAACTTGGTTTATTAGTGAGAAATTGCAGACCCAGGTATCGGCCGGAGTAGCTCAGTGGTTAGAGCGACTGCCTGGAATGCAGTGGTCCTGGGTTCTATTCCTGGTCCTGGCGAAGTTTGCACTCCAGTTGGGTTTATTGTATTTATTGTATGTATGTCTGTAAAATATTTATATATACCTCTAACTGTTGAAAGCAGGTGTTATTTATGTGTGTTCTAATTTATGTGGTAGTATGTGTGTTTTATTATATTATATATCGTAGATCGATGAAATAGTAAAATCTATTTATCGTTGTCCGGTCATCCAAAACTATCGTAAATATGGCTGGTGACTTCCCCAACTTGGTTTATTGGTGAGAAATTTCAGACGCAGGTATTCGCCGGAGTAGCTCAGTGGTTAGAGCAACTGCTTGGAATGCAGTGGTGCTACGTTCGATTCCTGGCTCTGGCTAATTTTTCACTCCAGTTGGGTTTATTGTATTTATTCTGTGTATGTCTGTAAAATATTTATATATACCTTTAACTGTTGAATCCAGGCGTTATTTATGTGTGTTTTAATTTCTATGGTAGTATGTGTGTTTTATTATATTATATATCGTAGATCGATGTAATAGTAAAAACTATTTATCGTTGTCCGGTCATCCAAGGCTGTCTTATAAATGGCTGGTGACTTCCCCAACTTGGTTTATTAGTGAGAAATTGCAGACCCAGGTATCGGACGGAGTAGCTCAGTGGTTAGTGCGACTTTCTGGAATGCAGTGGACCTGGGTTCGATTCCTGGCTCTGGCTAATTTTTCACTCCAGTTGGGTTTATTGTATTTATTATATGTATGTCTGTAAAATATTTTTATAAACCTTATTACTTTGTTTATTATTTAATATACAAATTAATATATACCATTTGTAATCCTATTTATACAGAGTAGTTTAAAGTAGCTGATGTCTCCAAGTATATAAGCATAACATATATATGTATGTTGCATAAAATTTTTACTTTGCGATATTCATCTCAATTATTCTAGTTTTCCGGCATATTCACTATTTCTCTATTTCTTAATAATATCTATTATTTATTCGTACCTTCATTTAAACTTAAAACACGTATATTAATAATTATCTTATTCAAAATCTTAATCTAAAACTTTTAATCCCTCCATAAATTTTTATCAGCTACCAAAACTATAATATTCTGAGAGAAGCTACTTTTTATTTTCGAAGGTTTTGATAAGCCATTTTACTATTTGTATTTTTAATTTTATTCCACGAATCAACTTCCCGCGCATTTGCCGGCTTTGGACTTTTCACACCGAAATCCTTCCGTAAGCATATATGGAATCCCTTTCCTAATACACTCCCCTCTCTTACGCTTTTGGCTGAGTAAGCGTTGGGCTTTTCTCTATTTTCACGAGAAGTTTATTCAACTATAACAGTAAGCCAACTAGAATTTAAAGCAAGCCGAGAAGGATTTAACAACGTATTGTGCAATTCTTATTACAAGATGTTCGACGAGGTTGGTGGATCCAATATTAAAATTTATCGAGACCTTTTTTTCTTTTCAACGACACCGGATAACTAATGAATACAGCTAAAAGTATACAAAATTTCAAGTCTCATACTTATACAGTTTCTCAGAGCGACATCTGTGAGGACAGACAGACATAGGAATGAGACTAATAGTGTTTCGTCAGATGAGCGAAACCCTAAAAATGAAAAAATATATATATATTCCTCAATCTGAATCCAGTTTGTAAAATCTTCAAAAATTCATTGGCTAGTGCTCAAGTTAAAAAATGATATTTTGAAAAGATTATGCACTGAAAATTTTATCAATATAAAAGTTATCGTGCTAGTGTTGTTATTTTATTATTGTTGTGAATACATGTAAACTTTTAAGTATCACCCTGATGCAAAATGAAATACAGTCAAACCCCGATTTAGTGCCATCTCGAAATAGCGCCAGTTCCGTTTAACCGTCAATTGAGTCTATGAACAAATCTGCCAAATAGGAATTTCAATGTAATGCGTCCGCTAAAGCGCCAATTCTATATAGCGCCAAAAAAAATCTAGAAATTACTGTATATATTTTTTTATACCTTTCTTTTTACAATTTTTTGTTAGAATTTCAAAGGTCACCTCGTTTTCCTGCGTCTAGATCTTTACAAGCTCAGTTCAAACTTTATCAAATAACAAAAAAATCGTATTGTTCTCAACATCTGCCAAAATGAACCTGCCACCCATTCTGCCTGTCGCTGGGAGAATAAAAATGCCCGCGCTGAGCGGCCGAGCACAGGGCCGTGCGAAGAGAAAACTGCGCCCGGGGCAGCATGTCAGTTTGGCGCCCCCCCCCCTCCTCCTTCAAAATTGATAAAGGGCAGAAACAGAAATAAATTATATTGAATAAATATTTTGCGTTTATTTTGGAACTTTAAAAGATTTAATTTTAATTCAGAAATTCCAAACAACTAAATAACAGTAAAGAAAATTGCACTTATTTGTTAAAGAGATCATGATGCTTTGCGACAGATTTTTCTTAACCTTTCTCATATATTTTTCTAGCCATCTTTAGTTGTTGTTAGTCTTTAAGCTGCAGAAAATGGGTAAAAATCGCTAACAACCAGGTTGAAAACAAGTGGTCCCTTCAACCGATAAGTACTAAAAAAGCAAAACAAACAAAAAACCTGCAGAACATAATGTAAAAGATAAAAATACAATGTTTTAATTAACATAAAATATAATATAATATCAGGCAAATACATTTACTTCCATTTTATTTTTCTTGCGTTTAGGGTATAGCAAAATCGTTTATTATTTTATGTGTAAAGATTGCGTCACACTGAATTTTATAGAGAGTAATCTCAGGTTGCTTAATCTCTCGACCCATAGTAGATCCTAAGTAGTTTTTTACTATTTTTTTGTTATTGGAATACTTATAAATTATGTACGCTGTCTCCATGTTTTTGTAATTCCTTGTTCTCCCTAAGTTTAAAATTATGGAGCAACTAAAGAATTTCTAAATGATCCATTTTATAAAAGTTCATATCTAATGATAGAATTAATGTTTTCGCATTTAAAACCTCGCTGAACAATTCAAGTCCATTCAAGCCAGCAATAAAGGGAAAGGTCCAGGCAATATTAACTTAACAGATTTTCGGTTGATTTTAGATTCGCACCAGGCAGAAACTCAAATTCTTGTTATACATTTCTCAGTTTCGTAAACTTCCAGATGAGGGCTCGAAATGTACCGGAGCAAACCGGAACGATGTTCCAGTTCGTAAAATGTGACACATATTGTTCCGGTTCGTGAAAGTATGGAAAATATTGTTCCGGTTCGTGAAATTATTAAAAACTATTATTACAGTTTCATACATATATAGCTTACTATGCTCTTTGTAACTTTTTTTTTTTTCTAATATTTAGAATCTTGAATGCATTTTTTTAAATTGGTTTTTCTACGGTTAAATATAAATCTGCTATGCAGTAAAATCCCGATTATCCGAGTTAATATGGACCAAGCTCACCTCGGATAAGCAAAAAACTCGTATAAACCGGATTTCCACAAATCGTCACCAACTAAAGAGATGAAATAAAAATTTCCAATTAATTCATTGATTTTTATGGAGCTTGTAACATTTCTTTGATGTACATTTCCGTTACTTTTAAGTAAACCGGGGAATGAAATTGTTTACTTGAAAAAGCTCTTGATAATTTTTTGTTTGTTGAATGCCAATTTTGCTGCAGTTTTTTTTTTTTTTTTTTTTTTTTTTTTTTTTTTTTTCTGCAGTATTACGCTACTGCATAGCTACAAATTTCTAAAAAAAATTTCTTACCTCTAACCTTTACCAGTAAATGTTGCCTAATTCAATTGCCGAAATCTAACAATTGTCAATGATTAAATATAACAAAAATTTTTACTCAATTTTAGAGGTAACAAAACCGCACAAATTGGCAGCTATGTGATTCTATTAGTGTCATGAAAATTGCAGGTGTAGCCTCTTCTTTCTGCTCGAAGTATTAAATTGTTTTTTTCAATCGAACTTATACCTTTGGAATGGATCATTTTCTTCTGATGGACCGATGGCTTTCATTATTATGAAACAGCCATTACAAATGAAGTGTTAGGTGAAGATGAAAGAGCAGTCCCAAAAAGTTAGAGCTCTGACGTTCTGGTCAGAATGGGGAAAAAAATGGTCAGACGAAAGGCCCATTTCATCTTCACCTAACCTTCATTTATAATGGCTGTTTCACAATAATGGAAGCCATCAGTCCGTCAGAAGAAAATAACTCGGTTAAAGCGGAAACTCGGTTAAGCGGGACTCGAATAATCGAGACTTTACTGTACTTTAAAAAAAAAATAGTCGACAATAATTTTGAAATAGCGTTCCGGTTCGTGGATTTTTCCATTTCGAGCCCTGCTCCCAGGGCCGTAGCAAGGTCTTCAGAGCCCCCCCCCCCCAAAACATATTTTCGCCCCCCCCCCTCTAAGATTTTAGAGAAATATCTATATTTAATTTTCCACCCGAATTCCATGTTATAACAATACCAGCACAGTTTCGCTGGTCGAATTTTCCAAAACGAACTTCAAACTGAACGAATTTGTAGTTGGGCTGCACTGCTTTCGGCAGCGTACACCCATAGGGGCTATGTCCGCTCCGATCTTGAATCATACGAACCTTGAATCATTGTAATTTTTTTTATTTAGATCCAGATTAAATTCAAATTTTCAACATTTCGTTCACGTTGCTACAGGAACAGATTTATATTCTTACAACGTGAATTTAATCAAAGGACTTGCAAAATTTAACTGAGAATTCTTTCTTTTAGGAAAAAAATGTCAAAAAAATCACCGAAGGACGCGAAAGAATGCCAAAAATTGCATAAAAATTTTCAAAGTTCATAGAGATAAAACTTTACTTATATTGGGCTAAAAGATTGAAACCGGGTTTTTTTTTTACGAATATTAAAAAAACTACCAGAAAAGTGAAAAAGCTAAAAATCACATAAAAATTCTCGAAAATTTTAAAAACAGCAGAGGACAAAATTTGGCAAAAAAGTTTGAAACTGAATTCCTTTTACAAATGTTATAAATTGCTAAGTATTGCTCATAAACAAAATATATAAATAAAAAATATGGAAGTCGTTTTCGTATTTTCAGTTTCCTCTTCAGTTTGACAATGCCATCCGCGTGGCCCAGAAAGATTTTTTTTAAGCAGAAAATATTCACTTATAACAATTTTTTCCCGCTCGGATTGGTGCCTTTTATTAAATACATATATATGTACGGATTTACTAATTAAAAGAAAATACTTTTGGGATGTTGTTTTCCTGCATTCCGGTTTTCTCCAGTTTAAAATTGTCACCCAAGTTGAAATTTAAGAAGAAAAAAAATACCTTCGGATAGAAGGTACCTTTCTTTGGACATGGTTGACGGGTTTCCTAGTAGCTAATAATAAAGACAGACGTTTGTCTGTCCAGAGTTTTTCTTTGTCTGACCAGATGTTTTTCTGTTCCGTACAAAATTTGACAGGAATGTTACCTATATGCCTAAGTTGCTCGAAACAGGTTTTTAAATTTTTTGATTCGAATTTTTTTCATTTAATTTTTTACGATATTTTTTGTATTTTTTCGAGTTTCGTGCTTTTTTCCCCACATTCATAAAAAGAATCTATTTTCAATCCATCTTTCCATTTTAGCCGATTATAATAAAGTAGTCTTCTTCGATTTTTAAATATTTCGTGAATTTTTTATGTGATTTTTAACTTTTTTTCGCGTATTTTTTTTACATTAGTAAAAGAATCAGGTTTCAATCTTTTAGCCCGATGTACTAAATTTCGTCCTTTTTGCGATTTTTGAATTTTTCACGAACTTTTTTTTTTTTTTCCTTTTTAAGACCCCTGTGATTAGAAGAGATTTTATCTCACATTTGAAGAAACTTTCGTTTTTAGAAAGGAAAATTTCTTGAAATTTTGATGTTTGATTCGCGACTTCTTCGTGTTATGAAGGAAAAATGTCATGCGTTCAGTTTCTAATCATCAAGTTCAGTTTCTAATAGGGAAAAGTACAATGCAGAAAAGTTGGCGGAACACTCCTGTGATTTGATTTAGAAAAAATGCATCTTCATATTTAGTAAGGATGTTAGGTAATTTTTATGTTAGATTGGCGAGTTTTCTATATTTTCGCGGAAAATGAGAAAATCAAATCAAAGCTTTTTTTGTGTGTGTGTGTGTTTGAATGAAAGAAAAAGTTACGGAAAAAATCCTCAATTTACTGATTTCTTTCTTTCTTTTTTTCTTGGAGAGAGAGTGTAAAAGGAATACAGTTTCTATCTTTTATCCCAATATAGTAAAAATTTTGCCATCTGTGGCACAGATTTTTGACATCCCTAAAAGGAATCAGGTTTCAGTCTTTTAGCTCAGTATAGAAAATATGTCCATAGAAATTTCTGAGTTTTTTACGAACGTTTTATGTGATTTTTAGCGTATTTTTGTCTTTCACGGCGATTTTTTCACATTCCAGTTACAATATTTTGGCTCGATATAATCAATTTTCTCTCAGCGATTTTTGAATTTTTGCCCAATTTTTTATAAGATTTTTACACTTTTTTTTTAGCGTTTTGCGGAGTTTTCTTGAATTTTTTTTTTTTTTTGGAAACCGAAGAATTATCCAGTAGATTTTGCTGCTGTCATAATTAAGCTGAAGTGGAAAAATAACAAATTTGTTCCTGTAGCAACTTGAGCTACGATGCTGGAAAATTTTACTTTTATCTGGACACTATCACTTTTATCGAAAAAAATCATCGAAATTCGAAAAATATCGAAAAATTCAATGATTGTTTGATTCAACATCGGAGCGGGAATATTCGGAACAGGTTTACGCTGCGGAAGGCAGTGAAAGCCCTCCAATGGAGAACTCCCAAAAAATAGGTTATTTTTTTTTTAAAGCAATTAGCGAAGCTCTGCTAGTAGATTAAATAAATACACAATGTAATTTATGTATAGTTAACATAAGTAATTTATCGAGACAAGAAAAATGAAATGTTCAAAACGAAACAGGCCGAACATAAGGGGATAGTCGGCATATGCAATGCACATAGATGCCCGCTTATTGGGGTCCCCAACGAGATTAAGAAGCATATATTTTTTGAACATTTGAAAAAAAAAATGAGGCTTAAAAGTTTTGAATCTTGAGTTCCGAATTTTGCTCACTTTTAAGAGCGGCCCCAAAAAAGAAAATTTATAAAGTATTTAGAGCCTTCAAAACTTCTTTCATCTGGGCACCTTTAAAAAGAATGGTAGCTATAGAAAAAAAGGGCATGTCTGTTTTGGTTAAAAGAAGTAATAGTATTAAGAAAGTTTTTAACCTTATTGGGGCCCCAACAAGATTAAAAAGCATATTTTTAAAACATTTGAATAATAAAAATTGGGCCTAAAAGTTTTGAATCTTGAGTTCCAACTTTTCCTCACTTTTATAGGCCGCCCCAAAAAAGTCAATTAAAAAAGTATTTAGAGCCTGCAAAATTTCTTTCATCTGGGCACCTTTAAAAAGAATCGTGACTGTAGAAAGAAAGCACATATCTGTTTTGGTCAAAAGAAGTAATAGTATTAAGGAAGCTTTGAACCTTATTGGGCCCTCAACGAGATTAAAAAGCATATTTTTAAAACATTTGAATAATAAAAATGGGGTCTAAAAGTTTTCAATCTTGGGCTCCAACTTTTCCTCCTGTTTATAGGGGGCCTTAAAAAAGACAATTCAAAAGAATTTAGAGCCTGCAAAATTTCTTTCATCTGGCAACCTTTAAAAAGAATGGTAGCTATAGAAAAAAAGGGCATGTCTGTTTTGGTCAAAAGAAGTAATAGTATTAAGAAAGCTTTGAACCTTGTTGGAGCCCCCAACGATATTAAAAAGCCCATTTTTAAAACATTTGAATAATAAAAATTGGGCCTAAAAGTTTTGAATCTTGAGTTCCAACTTTTCCCCACTTTTATAGGGGGCTCCAAAAAAGTTAATTAAAAAACTATTTAGAGCCTGCAAAATTTGTTTCATCTGGGCACCTTTAAAGAGACTGCTGGCTATAGAAAGAAAGCACATATCTGTTTTGGTCAAAAGAAGTAATAGTATTAAGGAAGCTTTGAACCTTATTGGGGCCCCCCAACGAGATTAAAAAGCATATTTTTAAAATATTTGAATAAAAAGATGGGGCCTAAAAGTTTTGAATCTTTGGCTGCAACTTTCCCCACCTTTATAGGGGCCCTAAAAAAGACAATCCATAAGAATTTAGAGCCTGCAAAATTTCTTTCATCTGGGAACCTTTAAAGAGAATGTTGGTTGTAGAAAGAAAGCACATTTGTTTGAAGGAACTGATAGTATTAAGGAAGTTTTGAAACTTATTGGGACTCCCAACGAGTTTAAAAAGCATGTTTTTTAAGCATTTGAATAAAAAAGTGAGGCCTAAAAGTTTTAAATCTTGGGCTCCAACTTTTCCTCCCGTTAAAAGGGCCCCTAAAAAAGACAAAAAAGAAATTAGAGCCTTCAAAATTTCTTTCATCTGGGAACCTTTAAAGAGAATACTGGCTATAGAAAGAAAGCGCATATCTGTTTTGGTCAAAAGAAGTAATAGTATTAAGAAAGTTTTGAACCTTGTTGGGGCCCCCAATGATATTAAGAAGCATATTTTTTAAACATTTGAATAATAAAAATGGGGCCTAAAAGTTTTGAATCTTGAGTTCCAACTTTTCCTCACTTTTATTGGGGGCCCCCAAAAAGACAATTTAAAAAGTATTATCAGCGTGCAAAATTTCTTTCATCTGGACACCTTTAAAAAGAATAATGACTATAGAAAGGAAGCACATTTGGTTGAAGGAAGTAATAGTATAACGAAGTTTTGAAACTTATTGGATTCCTAAGTGAGATTTAAAAGCATATTTTTTAAAAATGTGAATAAAAAAATGGGCTTAAAAGTTTTGAATCTTGGGCTCCAACTTTTTCGCTCTTATATAGGGGGCCCTAAAAAAGACAATTCAAAAAGAATCTAGAGCCTGCAAAATTTCTTTCATCTGGGCCCCTTTAAAAAAAGGGTTCCTGTAGAAAAAAAGCGCATATCTGTTTTGTTTGATGGAAGTAATAGTATTAAAGAAGTTTTGAACCTTTGGTTAACCTTTTTCGCTCATTGATAGGTGCACCCCAAAAATACTAAAATGCCATTTATTTTTTAAGTAGAATTTACAGCCTTCAAAAACTTTTATAAAGAATGGTGGATATAGAAGAAAAGCTCATATCTGTTTTCTATTTCTAAATCTGATCAAGATCTTTGACAAAAAAAAAAAAAATGAATTTCGATAAAACAAAATAAAATTTTATTAAAAATACATAAAAAAATAATTTAAAAAGTAAAAAAAAAAAAAAAAAAAAAAACCATTTGGCTGAAAGATACAATAGCTCACTAGTGGGCCCCTGACTTTGCTCAGCTCCCCCCCCAAATGGGGGGTATGGGGGGCGGTCGCTACGGCCCAGCCTGCTCCAGATCAGTTGCACTGTTATAGTGTCTCTATGTAACACGAAATCCTTCACTCTCATATAAATTTCCACTTTTATCAGGACAGACCTGGAGGCGGCAGCACAGACACATGCTTCGTACGGATACCGTTATTTTTTTCAGGGAAACTACCAGTATCTTTTAATAGAAAAATAAATCAAGGTTAAACGTGCAAAATTTCGCCTTCTTTTAAGAAGAGATTTTCTATAAGATTATACTGGTGCCGAAAAATTTCCTGGTCTGCAAAATTCAAGGAGGCGTACGAACCATGAGACAACCACCTCATCGAGTTGGAGGCTGAAATTCCAGAATTAGCTAAAACTCGATACCCATATTAAAACACAATCCGTCTGCCAAGTCATATCTTGGTGGAAAACACCTAAAAACCCGATTTTACCGGTTGACTCGTAGGCTTACCATTGTGTTTTCCTGCTCCCAGTCCGCCATGTTTTCATACCTTTGGGTGCAGGAAAACGCATCTTTCAGTAGAAGAGAAGAAAAAAACAAACACATTTTATGCAGTTCTGGACATTTTGGGCATACACCAGCAGCACGAACTCAAAGTTTAGAGAATGTGCAAAACATGGTAAAAAATAGACGAATTTATTTATTTTGACGGTTGGGGCTTACACAACATTATATTGGGAAGCTATAGCTTCCCAAATATATATATTTGCACCATATCACAACATTGAGCTCTGTAGGGTTGATATTGGTATGGTTTATGACGGCTGATTATCTACAAGTTGGATATAGGAGACCGGAGTGGGGTGGGGGTGTCCTCTGTAGAGCCTTTCTAAGGGAACCTAACCGATATTTACGCAAGGTTCGAAGAAAACTACGGACAACTTCGAACGATTAGGCTTGCGTTTGCGATTGTCTCAGCACCTCCCGTCTACCATCTTTGAGAACAGAACCTCTCGTGCCGCTGTGAATGTCGAGATTGTCGGACATTAGCTTATCTTAAATTTCTTGCGCTATTTTTTTTTTTCTTTTTGACTTGATGTAGTCAAGAAACCTTTCCACGATTCAAAATTTTCCATTTTCGGTATCGTGTAACTTGCGTCATTTGTTCTTTGTGAGGTGTACTGGATTAATAAACTGGACTGCGTTTAAAATTCAATAACTTGCAAATGGTGACAAATATTAAAAGAAATTCTTGCAGGAGAGTTATGTAAGATATCAGAAGTATTTTTACTGCGGTTCTCGGTTTTAGTTCCAAATAGCAGAGGTAGGTGGCAAGCAATAATCTCTTAATGGAGGTCTAAACTGAAATCCCCTAGCATCATGCGAAGGAAGGAGGCTAAATATATAGAGTAGGTCCCTAAAAATAAAATTGTATTGGAGAATGAGACACACTCCATATATTTAACCTTCTCTTTCCACATCAGAGTTGGGCGATTTTAGTTTTGGCTTTGATTGAGCACCTATGGCGCTAGATGTTGTCTTTATAGTGATTGTGTGGTTATACTTCGCTGTCATAATTGTCAATTCAGTATAAACTTGATTGATTTTCACGAATATGATTTAATAAAGTATACTGCTGTAACCTGACTTTACTATAAACCTGTTTAATTCTTCAACAAATCATCGATATTTATGTTGTAATGTGAAATTGTAAAACTGCAGTATAATAATTCAAAAAGTCATTTGTAACGCGAGCGGCTAGTGGATATGGTTCTCCCCTCAGGGTTGCACTATCACTCTAAAGCGTAAGCTGAGTTCCCGAGGTAGTCATTCCCGCTTGCAGCGCCATCTATAGTTGCTATTTGGAACTAAAGCCGGGAATCGTGGTAAAAAAAGGACTACTGACATTTTACATTACTTTCCCGAATTTTTTTAAATAGCTGTCACCATTTACAGGTTACTGAATTTTAAAAACTGTCAGTCCATTTTAGGACACTCGGTATATGGAGTGCGATCGAACGAAATTGAAAAAATACCTTGTTCTATGAATTTCTTCAACAATCCTTTTTCTTACTTCATTGGTAAGAAGGCTCATAATTTCATCCTGAATATATTTCACCATTTATCTTTTTCACTTTCAATAATTTTTCCTTTTGCTCTTTTCTAATTTGCTGTCGATTACATGATTTAATTTTAAACGTCTCTCAAGTTCCTTTTAGCGAATGTATGCATTGCTGTGTTCTAGAGCATTTTTATGCTCAGGAATTTTGGGATTTCATTTTTTCCACTTGAAAAACCCACAATCTGGATTGGCTAACTTTGGAGGGCGATCATGATAATTGGTGAATAATAAACAGAGAAAACAAAATTTAGTGATTCCTTTGTTTAATTTATCCAATACTAAGCCGCAATCACCGTTAATAATTTCTCCACTATAGGTGTAAATTTCTTGAACGTTAGTTTGAAAATTTTTCGTCCTTCTACAACCGCAGATTTCATGTAATCAGCATTTTTCATCCTGTGCTGGTCCTTTTTTCAAGAGCAAAATAATGACCGAATGACTATAATAATGTTCCCATAGTGGGATCAGAATAGGTTAGCAATTCATATTCACTGAGTGTGGGAGGTGGCAGAAACTTTCGTATACGATGTAAAAGGTGCCGCAGAGTGCAAAAGTTTAAGAAACACTACAATAAGATATCACAAAAGCATATTATAAAGTCATCAAATCTAAAGAACTCAATGAAAAGTAAATGTGAGCTATGAAATTACTTTGAAATGAAAAATGTACATACTTTCATTGGGAAAAAAATTCTCAATATGTAAATATATACATTTTTTTTTTTTTTTGAAAAAAAAAAAAAAAAAAAAAAAAGAATATCGAAGACTGAAAAAAAAAATTACAATAAAAATGATCAAGGACAAAAAAAAGAAACAAAAAAAAGCGGAAATTAGTAGTACAAATTTGGCGCCCCCTGAATTTCCGCGCCCGGGGCGACCGCCCCCTTCGCCCCCCCTTTCGCACGGTGCTGGCCGAGCAAGTGAAAGCTCTGATTCCGACTGGCGAGTCACGTGACCAGATGCGCTTCTGGGTCGGGATGGGAACAAAACGTGCCAAAAGGTCACTCCTCTCTCAACAATGCAGAAAAGAGCTTCTAGGTCCACTTTATGTCGATTTCTAGAAGAAAAAAAAACGGCGTACATTGAAAAATCTCTCATTCGAGGTTTCGGTTGGACATTGATTGCAACATCGAAGAATTCACCAACTAAATCTGTAAAATTTCCTGTCTTTTTATTTTAACTTATGGCAAAAATAGCAGTTTTATCAATTTCCGAAAAGCGGGAAATTTGTTAATATAAAGAAAGAAATGAGAATTCATCGCAGCAACACATCTCCAACCAATTTTCTACACGCTGGAAAAAACCTGTTAGCAGGCGCTACATAGGAGAAATTTTGATGAATACAGAAAAATGGATTAACACCAACGATCATCAGTCAAATCTAAAAAGGTTGAAAAGAGCGAAACATGAAGACTTAGAGGATTCCCTCTGCACAGGGTTACAGGAAATGAGTGCTAAAAATGCTACCATAAACGGAAACATCATAAGAGAGTAGACAAATGTCCTTGGCCAGCAAATGAATATCACAGATTTCGAATACATTAGTGGCTGGTTGAATAGATTTAAAATGCGACGAGGATTCTCTCAGTACATACGAAGTGGGAGACTGCAGTTGTTGATGAAGAAATTGTGTTAAATGGTCGTAAAAAACTGAGTGCGCTGATTTTAGAGTATAAACCAGAGACCGTTTACAATATGGATGAAAGTGGTTTTTTTTTACTGCTTGCAGCTATAGATAAAACAATTTCAAGTGGGCCTGCTAAAGTATGAAAAAAAAAAAAAGATCGTGAGTTTCTCGTGTTCTGTTCGAATAGTGATGGATCTGACAAAAGAACTATGACAGTGATTGGAAAATCAGCTAAGCCAAGATGTTTAAAAAATTTTAATCCTGCTCTTTATGTAGATTATGAGAATAACAAGAAAGCTTGGATGACTGCAGCATTATTTCAAAAAGGGTTGGTGAATTTCAACTTAGATATGTAAAGAAGCAAACGCTATATTTTAATGATTTTGGATAATGCCGCTTGTCACATAGCATATCCAATGAGCAATATCCGTATTGCTTTTTTACCTCCTGACTGTACTGGATTTTTACAGCCTTTGGATACGGGTATAATAAACTCATTTAAAATTTATTATCGAAAGTATCACGTCCGCCATATCATTGAAAAAATCAGTAAAGATGATTTTTCTCCAATCCTTTTACATGATGCTATTCTTGATGCTAAAAAATCATTGGATGAAATTTCATCAGAAACTATTGTTAACTGCTGAAAACATACTGGATTGATTAAATCTGAAGGATCTACTAAAAAAAAATCAATACAGCACTTCAAGAACAATAAGTCGAAATACACAAATTAACAGATATTGAGCATCCTCTATCGGCAATTGAATACATTAATACAGACAAAAGTGTTTTAATATTTGAAGATTTGACAATCGAATAAATTGTTGCCAATCAAAATGAAAATTCAAATTCATCTAACAACGAATCTGAAGGAGATGAAACGCCACATATTACATCGATGAAGTTAAAATTGCATTGTGAAAATAAGAAATTTTAGAAAAACATGCAGCTGATAAAAAAAAATGATGAACAATCTTTTAGTGTAGAAAAAGACATTGGATTATACATTAATATAGACGAAAGTGTTTTAACATTTGAAGATTTGACAATCGAAGAAATTGTTGCGAATCAAAATCAAAATTCAAATTCGACTAACAGCGAATCTGAAGGAGCTGAAACGCCACATATTACATCTGATGAAATTAAAAATTGCATTGTGAAAATAAGCAGCTAGAAAAATATGCAGCTGATAAAAAAATAACAATCTTTTAGTTGTAGAAAAATATATTGAAAAAATTAATATTGAAAAGAAAACTCAAACTAGCATTTAAAAATATTCCCCTGTAAAAGATAAATAAAGTAAACTAAATTAATGAGTTTTAATGTATGTATGTGTCTGTTAAGAGCATAATTATCTACTTTATCTAAAATTGATTGTATAAAGTGGTAAGTGCATGTTAATTTTATACATTAATTGGATAATTTTGAATCATGCAGCATTAATTATATTATTTATATAAATTATATTATATGAATTATATATACTATATACTATTGGATAATTTAATAAAAAATGCATTATGATTTTTATTTTCATAATAATAATAATAATAGTATAACAGTATAAAAATTAATTTTTATTGTATTCTAATTCGATATACCGCCAAACTCGTTGTAGCGCCAAAAATTTCTCGAACGGATAATGGTGGTATAACGAGGTTTGACTGTATTTAGAACTATCGAAAACAATCAAATTCAACAGAAACGCTACATAAAATATTAAAATATTCTCAGCATATCTCAGAAATAAAATGGTAATGCAATCAAAAACGTAGTTCAAATCCTGTTACGTAAAATTCTATGTCACATCTAATAAAAATAAATCCCATTCAAATCGCTGATATATTGAATCAGGTAATCGTTATGCGGAATCAAATGTTGAAATAAGTTGGATATAAAGTTTAATTCTTCAGAACTTTAGATAAAATAATTGCAAATTTATCCATATAAATTTATTCGCATATATATATATTCTTATTTATTATATAGTTTTTGCTCCTATAAAACTTTTTTAATGGAACGATTTTGTCCAACTTTAGCATTAAATATCTCTTATAATAATTATTAGATTTGAAAACTGTCTGCCGCAGCGTATTTATCAAACATTTCTCTATAATACCGCCGATTTTCATATTTTTGTATGCAGTATTTTTCTTAATATTAACGGAGAAAGACCTCCGGTCACAAAAATTTCAAAACCGGCGGCGGCGGTGACAGCGTAAGTTACTTTTTTTAGAATAGAGAGATATTAGCCGTATAACGTGCACTCTTTTTTTTTTTTTTTTTTTTTTTTTTTTTTTTTTTTCTTTTTTTGTACAAATAAACCTGAAATGTGAACGTACACGTGCGATACTCTTATTTTTTCAAGTCATACATTTCAAGGATTTTCATATGCTTTCGAACGATGGTACACTGAAGTGGCAAGCAATATGTGGATGTTAGAAGGAGGTAGAACATTTACAATAGGAGGCCAAATGCATTACTCCAGTCTAGAAATAGTGTGTGCGTGGGTAATTAAAGAATGGAATGAAATTAAACATCACCTAATTCAAAAGTCATTTAAAAGATGGAGTATATCTAGATAGAACGAAAGATGATTAAGATGATTATTCATTTATGGATCAGAGTGACAGTGATGGTGAATATGAAACAGAATTCAATGATGTGCCTGAAGTTATAACAGAAGACAAATATGATGAACTTTTCATGTTACGAGATAATGAAAATTTTTAAGTTCATAAGGTGATGTCATTTTTTTATAAACAGTATTTACGGTACCTGTAGAAATCTAATTTTTTATGCTCATATTTTCCTTAATTAAATACACTATTTTCATATTCCACGTATAACGCGCACCCGTAAATTTCTATCTTATTTTTGGTGTTAAAAGTGCGCGTTATACGAAGGATTTTACGGTAAGTAATTAATTGATTTTCTATTTGAGTTTAAGAATTCTTAGTTTGTATTCTGAAATTTTCATTTATTTTTATATTTAAATTGTGTAGAACAAACTATAAATTGCGTTGATTTTCCCATCAAAAGAAATTACTTAATATATTTTAAGAATATATTATTATATTTTCAATATTTCGACTCCTGCCACATGCTCATCAGTTAGATTATTTTTCTTCAAGAGGTATTGTTTAATCTTGCAAAATACACTCACCAGCTTAGATTTCAGCTGTATGTAATGTGTGTAGTATGTTAATAACACATTTACTTATTAAATAAAATCCAAATAACATTTTATTGGGTTTCATTTGATTTTTTTTTTTTTTTTTTTTATTGTATACACCTAACTGTTGGAATTTTTATTTAGTTATTTTTTATATAAAGAAAGTAATAGTAATTTGATTGATAATAGTGTTTATGAACATATACAAATAATCTAAAAATGTATTCTAAAAAAATCAATATGATAACAGATTTTGTGGTTTTAAAGTAATTTTCTTGACTTTTGACTGCTTCCCTATTCTTATCATGAATAGTTGGCTGGTATAAAACTGACTTACAGAAAAATATGTATATATACAACAATTATAGTTTATGTAGATGTCAAGGAAGTTTGAAACATTATAGTGGCCACTAACTTTAAAAAGTGGCCACTAATGAAAAGAGTCTATCGGCCACTGGCTACTAACTCAATTTCCCAGTTTTCACCTATACCTAAAAGATACAATTTTCTACCGTAAACATCTAACCGAAAGCTCTAAAGTTAATTTAGACGATTAGATGTGTAAATAGACGCACAGTTTCTGCAACATTATACAAATCACGTTTAATACGCGATCCCGCTTAATACGCGACTTTTGTCCGCTCCCTTGAAACGCGTCTTAACCGGGATCGACTGTATTTTCTTGGTTGGTGGCCATCTTCGTTTATATATAAATTAAATAAATTAAATTAAATGTAATTAATTTTAATTTAATCGATATACGATCGCTGAAAATTCTACGACATCGAATATATTCCAATTGCGTATCAATCGAAAGAAAATATCTTACTACGCATTGAAAATTTATGTATCATAAATTTAAATCGAGGAAAATTTTTAAAATTAATATTTAAGGGAACCCAGTACCCTTTTAACTCCATTTTTTAGTATTTAAAAAGCCCTTTTTGATATATTTTGAAATTGTTTTTTTGAAGGAAAATTATTTGATTAAGAAAAATGTAACTTTTATAGTAAAAATTTTAAATTATAATAATAAAAGTACACTTCGATTACAATTTTGAAAATTTTTAAACAATTTTTTCATACTTCTGTAACTCTTGAATTGTACGAACCCGATTAAAAATATAATTAATTAGTTCAACAGAAAAACAAAAGAAAAGTCATAACACAAGTAAAAATAAAGTGAAAACAACTATTTTACTTAATACTTATATTTAAAAGAAAAAAAAAAAACTAACTTAAGCCACAAAATACTAGAAGTGTCTAAATGCAATTTATAAAAATAAATAAATAAATAAATAAGAAATATAAAATTGATATATTCGTCATGTTTTGTAAAATGAAAAGTAGAGAACCCTTTTAATATATTCAAGAATGTATGGCGGCATTTTTCACATGGCATTCTTTTGATCTTTTGATTTGAATAGCGACTGTGAAGGTCTGCTCTAAATGCTGGTTGCCTGAAGTTGCTGGGTTCAACCCTAATTCATGCTCGTCGGCTTAACCGTTCGGAATTTTCCGTGGTTTCCTTTACATTTTCTGTAAATATCATACATCTTAGGATCACATAGAACTGTTTGTATCCTTTACAATTCATCTTTCAGTGATAAAAACCAAAGTTGTATCAGCATATTTTTCACACTACTTTGTCAAAATGTTCGAGTGTTTCCAAACAGATATTATTTTCGATATCATGTGTTACACATCAACACCTTCGAAGTACATCTATTTTACACTTGTACACTTCTGAAAAAAATTATCGAAAGTAGATATTACATTACTTCCCAAAATTATAATTATAAGTTTTGAAATCCTGCATACAAATTAAATTATTTTTACCTAAATTATAAACACCATAAACAGTGTTATAATTATTAATAAATTTTTAAATGATAAAAACTAATTCATGCGAAGAGCTTTTATTAAACATACCTTTTAACATATTTGGAAATTCGAAGCAAATATTTTACATCCATTTGCTTTGAAAGTGTTTGACGCAAAGATAGGCACTCATCAAGCATTAAATGTTTCTGTAGTTGATATGCGTACAAGTAAAGCAATTATTATAAAATCAGAAACTCAGAATATGTGCTAAGAGAATACATTAAAAGAGAATTTGGTTTAAAAAAATTTACTTACGTAGGTACTTTTATACAGAAAAAAAAACATGTATACAAAACAAATTTTAGGACTAATCAAAAGAACTAAATCTAGAAAGCGCATATTTCACAAAATTAGTTGTGTTTTAACTTTTATACTACATTGATTTATTGCAATTAGTATAATTGGCTAAAAATTCGTACGGGTTGTAGTTTTCCAAATGAGTGAAAAATTATCCAGACCGGGATTTGAGTCAAGAACATTTGGATTAAACTTCCAACGCTTTAGCAACTGAGCTACTTTGGATAAATCTGGCTGAAAAAGCTCACCCTGACAACATTTTTGTATCATAAGTTTCTTTGAGTGAACTTTGGATGCCTGATTTGTTTAAGATAAGTCGGTTGATAGAGCATTGGCAGCTTAAGTCAAAGCATCCTGGTTAAATTCGTTGGAAAACTACAATTCATTTAACTTCTATAGGCTGAGATAAAAATTAAACCAATTTTATATTGTAGCCGTCTGCTATTTCTCTCTCTCTCTCGCACGCGAGGAGCCAGCCAATAGCAATGAGGCGCATTTCCTCCCCCCGCGTTTTCTGCGGAGAGCTTTTGAAGTCACGTGACGCAGTAACATTCGAACTCTGCAGAGAGCGGCAGATATTTTCTGTCAGTGACGATGGCGAATATTTGACTATGTGTTGTTATGTTAATAAAGTTTATTTTTCTACAAAACCTTCTGATTATTTGAGTCACCGAGATATTTTTATCATCTCCCTTCAATCCCTTCTCTAAAATGGTGACCGCGGATTTTTGAACCTTCAACTATTTCATAGAACGTCGAACTATTCAACTGTTTCATGGAACGTTTTGTTTAACTAGCAAAATGGCAACTGCTGAAACATCTGCCGTAGTCATTCCACCCTATATTCCTGTGGACCCTACATTATGGTTTCATATGCTGGATAGCACATTCGAATTAGCTACTCCTAAAGCTATCACTGAGTCGAAAACAAAATATAATTATGTTGTAGCGCATCTACCGCCTGCTACTGCTACTATGGTTCGAGATATAATTATGAGTCCTGATCCTACTGATCCTTATCAGATTTTGAAAGCAAAAGTTATCGAACGTTGCGGAGAAAGTCGTACTTTAGAAATACGGAAACTGCTAGCTGGAGAAAGCCTGGGTGACAGAAAACCAACTGAATTACTTCGATTAATGAAAAGACGGGCTGAAAGCCATAATATTAGTAACGATCTTCTTCTAGAACTGTTTACTCAACAAATGCCAACCACTGTGCAAACGATTCTAGCTTCCATTGAAAAAATTACTCCAGATAAAGCGGCGGATATTGCTGATAGAATAATTGAATTAACGCCTTCCAACATTAGTTCTGTTTCGATTCGAACACCAACAACTGAATCTCAGACACCGCCAACCATTGATATGCTCGTAAAAGAAATCCAAGCATTACGCCAAGGGGTCGCTCATCTTCGTCGTTCAAGAAGTGTATCTAGAAGTGATAACCATCAGCGTAATCGTTCTCAGTCCCGCCATAAGGGTGTAACATTGTGTTGGTATCACCAAAAATATCAAGAAAAAGCAAAAAAGTGCCTAGCGCCTTATTCTTATTCGGAAAACCAGAAGCGGGAAGAGTAGCGGCGACGGACTTCTCCCCAGCACCTTCTCGTCGCCTTTTCGTTAGAGACAGAAATACAGGTATGTGTTTTCTAGTCGATTCTGGATCTGATGCCTCACTTGTGGCCGCGAATAAAAATGACAAAACTAAGCCTGTTCTTCAAACCTTTCGTGCTGCTAATGGCACAAAAATTAATGTGTATGGTCGTAAATGTATTAATATCAACTTAGGCCTACGCCGAAATTTTACATATTCTTTTTATATTTGTGATGTTTCATGTGCTATTTTAGGAGCTGATTTTTTGCATAATTTTAATTTAAAACTTGATTTACGGAATCGTCGTCTTATTGATTCCACTACTAATTTAAAAGCTCCTGCTATATTAAGTACTTGTAATATATTTTCTGTGAAACCCAATGTTGTAAATGATATATATGGTAAATTATTATTTAAATTTCCTGAAATCACGAAATTACCGGATCCTAACCAACCAGTTAAGCATAATACTGTGCATTATATAAACACTAAGGGACCTCCAGTCGCTGCTAAGCCTAGACGGCTAGCTCCAGATCGGTTAAAAATTGCCAAAGCTGAATTTCAGCACATGCTACAACTCGGTCATATGAGACCTTCTAAAAGTAATTACTCTTCGCCTTTGCACCTGGTGCCGAAGAAAGGATCTGTCGATTGGAGACCTGTTGGTGATTATCGTGCTCTAAATGCACAAACTGTTAAAGAAAAATATCCTATCCCTTGTATCGCAGATTTCACTGCTGAATTACATGGTAAACAAATCTTCAGTCACATTGATCTTGTAAAAGCCTACAATCAAATTCCCATAAATCCTGATGATGTACATAAAACTGCGATTTGTACTCCATTCGGACTTTTCGAAAGCACTCGTATGCAATTCGGCCTTTGTAACGCTTCCTCAACTTTTCAACGATTTATTGATGACGTAATTCGTGATTTAGGATTTGTTTACGCATTTCTTGATGATTTTCTAATTGCATCAAATAGTGAAACTGAACATTTAGAACACCTTGAGTTGTTGTTTTCTAGACTTAAAGAGTATGGTCTGTGTATTAATGTTGATAAATGTAAATTTGGCCAATTCACTATCGATTTTTTAGGATTCAAACTTTCAGCTGAAGGAATTGAACCCTTACCTGATCGTGTAAAATGCATCCTAGATTTCCCCCAGCCCTCTACCTTAACTCAACTAAGACGCTACTTAGGTCTTTTCAATTTTTATCGACGGTGCATTCCCAAAGCTGCCGATATTTTAGCTCCACTCGTTAAATTCTTAGAAGGACACAAAAATAAGAAAAAACATCCCAGTTCCAATGCTATCAAAACTGAGCAATTACAATGGAACGATGAAGCCATTCTTTCCTTCACTGCTTCAAAAGAAGCTATAGCTCGAGCTACATTATTACGACATCCAATTCCTGGCGCCCAGCTAAGCTTATGGGTCGATGCCAGCAATGTCGCAATTGGTGGATCTTTAATGCAACTCTCCGAAAACCAAGGGGAACCAATAGCATTTTATTCCTGTAAATTAAATAAATCTCAAAGAAATTGGTCTACTTATGATCGTGAATTATTTGCTATTTATTGTTCTATAAAAAAATTCAGACACATGCTAGAAGGTCGGAATTTCATTATTCATACAGACCAAAAACCCCTTACATTCGCATTTCAACAAAACCCTGATAAATGTAGCCCACGTCAATTGAGACATTTAGACTATATTTCACAGTTTTCTACTGATATTAGATATACTAAAGGCTCTGACAACATTGTGGCCGATGCATTATCTCGAATTGAGATAGATTCAATTTCTCCTAATGTGTTAGATTTTAAAGAGTTTGCCACTGCTCAGACAAATGATGAAGAGCTAAAACAACTTCTCGAATTTGACACCACTTCATTAAAATTAGAAAAACATTATTTTCCACTCGAAGATGTACATTTATATTGCGATATGTCACAAAAACATCCTCGACCATTTGTTCCTAAAAGTATGCGACAATCAGTTTTTTCAACCTTGCATTATTTCTCGCATCCTGGTATCTCAGCTTCATTAGATTTAATTTCCAAACGATTTGTATGGCCTGGCATGCGTAAGGATATAAAATCTATAGTTCGCAGCTGTACGAAATGTCAAAAAGCTAAAACCTTTCAACACACCAAATCACCAATTGGTACATTCTCTGAACCTGATGCTCGTTTTGCCCATATTCATATTGATTTTATCGGACCCTTACCATCATCCGATGGCAATCAGTATTGCATGACCATAATTGATAGGTTCACGAGATGGCCCGAAGTTATACCCACATCTGATATGACTGCAGAAACAACTGCTCGCACATTGATACACAGTTGGATCTCCAGATTTGGAACCCCCGTTACCATCACTACTGATCAGGGTAGAAACTTTGAGTCCACTCTTTTCAAAGAACTTACAGATAGATTAGGATGTAAACGCATCAGAACTACAGCATACCATCCACAGTCTAACGATTTTATTGAAAGATTCCATCGCCATCTTAAGAGTTCTCTTAAAGCTCACAATCAAATTCAATGGACTGAAATCCTCCCCATTGTCTTACTTGGTTTACGCACTGCTCTTAAAAATGATGTCCAAGCGACCTGTGCTCAACTTGTTTATGGCACAAATATCAGACTACCCTCTGATCTCATAAACACTGAAACTATAAATCAACCACTTACTCTTACATACGTGACTGAGTTAACTGAAAAAATGAGAAAGTTAAATCCTATTGCCACTGCAATGCATGGCAATCCTAAAATCTATGTCAATCCCTCATTAAAAACCTGTTCACACGTGTTTCTCAGATCAGATAAAGTCAATCCTCCCTTATCACCCCCTTATACAGGACCTCATCGAGTGATTGACAGGTCTGAGAAAACGTTTGACTTGGAAATAAACGGGAAGCGCTGTACTGTATCTATTGATCGCATTAAACCTGCATATCAATTAGCAGATTCTATTTCCCCTTCCCAACCTCAAAAACAAAATGAGCCTATAAATTTTCCAACTACTCCTGTCGAACACCCTACCACCAAATCTGGTCGTAAAGTTCGTTTTCCGAAACATCTCGTTACGGATTATATTGTTTAAAACATTTGATGTTTATAGTGTGCATATTATTTCCTTCTCAAAAGTATTGTTTTTCATGTAATGCATAATATATTTTCTATTTTTTTTTGCATCATATGTACTTTAATTTTACTCAAGACCTTTCTTATGTATCTTATTAATTGCTACCTTTTTGTAATCGCGACTTCGTCACTGGGGGCATACTCTGTAGCCGTCTGCTATTTCTCTCTCTCTCTCGCACGCGAGGAGCCAGCCAATAGCAATGAGGCGCTTTTCCTCCCCCCGCGTTTTCTGCGGAGAGCTTTTGAAGTCACGTGACGCAGTAACATTCGAACTCTGCAGAGAGCGGCAGATATTTTCTGTCAGTGACGATGGCGAATATTTGACTATGTGTTGTTATGTTAATAAAGTTTATTTTTCTACAAAACCTTCTGATTATTTGAGTCACCGAGATATTTTTATCATCTCCCTTCAATCCCTTCTATAAAATATAAACTTTTAATTACAATTCAACAACAGCATTGTTAAACTCATTGACAACTGAGCCCTTTCATGCAAGTATAAGTCCATGATTAAAAAAAAGTTAAGGGGATGGTGGGTGTATAGGTATGTCAATCTATACGTGGCAATACTGATATGAGCAAAAGTCTAAGATATCTTTCTGCATTTACTAACACCCGGATATATTTTTCCCAGTAGAAAATTATATAGCACGTAAAGGATGATTTTGAGCATTTAAGAAAATCTCTTAAACTACTCTTGCATAAAACGGATAAATTATTAAAAATTATAATCGATTGCGAAGTGGTAACTCTGTCACCAAATTGACAATTTTGATCGCAGAGGATGGGCTAATCGAAGCACGAGAACAGGAAACGTTGAACTATTCACCGGGCTTAGTGTCGGTGTTACCCATGCTTGTATTCAGACTTTGTGACTTGTTCAACCACGCTTGTGTTTAGATGAAACAGCGTCTGTGAAGTGTTGTCGATAAAGTAGACCGGTCTAATTATTATTACTATTATTATTAGTATTAGTAATAGAATTAGTATTAGTATTAAAATTACCAAAGTGATTTCTTGAATAATAAATATTGATTATTAATGATACATAACTATTAGTTTAATGCTTAATTAAAGAAAAAATGTATAAAATATCACATAAAGTTACAGCTACTGAATAATTTCTTTTAAAAGGCCATTTTGGTTTTCGAGAATAGAACATCGAGCATGGAATAAGATTGAAAAGGAACTTGGCATAAATACAGACGAATGCCCTGGGGGGCTACCGGAAGCATTTGGTACACTGTAAAAAAATCTATAAAGTTACTAAGAATTTTCTATGAAACAGGGAGAAACTGTGATGCCTAGAACTTTTTATGTAACTGCAACAAAAAAAACATGTAACAGATTCATGTTTACGCTATAAAAAAATGTAAGGTTGCCAAGAATTTTCTAGAAAATTGGGATTCCTATAACATTTTATGTAACTGTAACTAAAAAAAACATGGACAGTACTGTGCGAATTAATGTGAACACTACATAATCTTTACACTTCTAAAAGTTTTCGCAGTTGGCAACATGTTTATGTCAAAAGTAGCGACCATTTTATTTTAGTCGCATGACATTTAGTTAGTAACAACGTATTGCAAGTTATTGGTGTGTTGTTTTTTATATTAGTAAGAATTGTCGTGTTTTTTGCAATCGTTTTACTATAAGACTGCATCCAGACTGTTCTACTCGTTATTTCCTTCTTATTTTTGAAGATTGATATTCCTCCCAAGAATCATACAAAGATTTTTACTTTAAGTCAACACTCATCAGTGACTCAAAGAGATATTGCCAAAAAGTTTGAAGTGAGTTTAGGAGCTGAAAATAATATTTTAAAATAAAAGAAGGATACTGGGACTATTGACATGAATACAAAAGGGAAAACTGGAAGGAAGAGGTAGACAAAAATATGAGAAGATTTTTAATACGAAAAAGTAACTAAATCGTAGAAAATCAAACCAAGAACTGTAGCAAGACATTGCATACACTGGAGTTATTATTCACGACTTTACAGTTCGAAATTAACTTATCGAAGGTGGAAGAAAAACAATTAGACCTCAGAAAAAGCAATTATTGACCGCTGCCATGAAAGAAAAAGAAATATTTGGACAAAAAAATATGTGAACCGGTCTGTTGAAGATTGGAGAAACCTCTGATGTCCTAGAGGGTTGTCTTCTGATGAAAACCATGTTTTGTTAGAAAAAGTGACAACAAAAGACGGCAGCTCATATTGATCAAGCAATTAAACACCCGTTAAAGCAGATATTTTGGGGCTGTTTTTCGCATAAATGTACAGGATTTCTTGTGCCTGTTGAGTGGATTATTAACTCTAAAAAATACAGAGACTTGCTAGAACGAAAACTAGAAGCTGAACTAAGAAAGTTGATTTCAATGGTCGAGCAGTTTTCCAACAAGATTCGGCTCCTTGCCACATGTCGAAGGTCATGGAGAAATATTTCATGGGTAAAAAGATTTCATGCTTTCGCCAAGGAACTTACCCGATCTAAATCCTATAGAAAATTTGTGGACTATTGTAAAAGCTAGACTTCGTAAAATAGACTGTACAACAGAAACAAAACTAATTGAGGTTGTAATCCATATATTGATTCGAAACCAGCAAATATCAGAAAACTGTAAAACACTTCTTAAATCTATGTCAAATGTATTGAAAATGTTATAAAAGACAAGGGAGGACATATTTTTTATTAAAAACATGTAAATGCAATTTTTTTCTCTTTTTTTATTGTTTGTAACCAATAAATGATTTTTTAAATATCACTCGTTTTCATATTAATTCGTACAATACTGTAATTATTCCTGGGCTGCAGATATAATTTTAGTAAGCATACAGATTTCTGTAAATTTACAAAAAGAGTTTTGTAGATTAACATAATTTTTTTATTTACAGTGTACAGATAAAATTTTAGTAACCATACAGATTTCTGTAGCTTTACATCTGTAGAATTACATTTTTTTTTTTCATTGCAATGGATATTGATGATGCATGATAATGCCCTCTCATTACCAACAATCTCTATCAGTGGGAATGTTAAGTCTGTGAACAACCACGTGCCCCTCCGATATGACCTCGTGTGATTTGACGTATTTCCTAAATTGAAGGAACCTCTGAGAAGACAGGTACTTCTTATCAGAGTCTATATTCTACAGGTGATAGAGTACTTATTCGAGAACGTTCTTAAAACTGCAACTCCTGCTCATATCGAGCGTTTCCAGAAGTTTGACAGCGACAGATACATAGAGCGAGGCATTACATCGAGAAAATGCAGCACTTTGTGTCTTGTATAATCAATGGTTAATGAAAGTGTAGCTATTGCTTTTATTTCAACACATACAGGGTGTCCAAAAATCACTGACATTTTATTCCTTAAATATTGATCACAGACATATATTATAAATTTCAAAGTTACGTGAAAAAAGGTACAGAATTTTATGAAATCGATTAAAATTTTCGGGTGATTTACTTTGAAGAAGTGCAAAAAATATACAAATGAGTGAAATTCGTCCTATACACTAACAATGTCATGTACAAAATTTCAGCATTTTATTTATGCTGTTTGTAAATAATATAATGTGTATGTTGTAAATTGTACCTTCGTGTAATAAAATGTATTGTTTTTGTTATAAGGTCGGGTTTTATTAACGGCAATTTCTTCATATTATAGTAGTACGTCTGCTAAGTAAAAATAGTATTTTTTCTTTAAATTTGAATACTTTAACTTTCCAACACGAATGTAAAAATTAAATTAATTTTATATCAACTTTAACTTACTATTCCACTAGTAGGCTATCGACATACGTAGGAAAGTAAATTTTTATTGAATATTTTCCTTAACGTTTACTTGGACTAAATATTTAAAATCGATTTTCTCTTTGGGTAAACGTTTGACGGAAAGAAGCAGTTAGTAGACACTAAAAGTTTTTTTATAGCGGATATCCTGACAAGGAAAACGATAAATGCAGCGACGGATATTTACAATGTCATGTAACGGAAAAGACTAAGTAAAAAGATAAATAAAGATAAGAAGAAGTTTTTAATTATTGAAATAAATTATAAATGAAAGAAGTGAAGCTTTATTAGGAAATAAGGAAAAGAAAAAAACTGATAAATATTAATCATTAAATATTTATTTAAATTTAACACCTGATGGTGTATTTTGAAGAAATTATTTCAACTTCCGACACAGCATGAAGGCACATGGACGTTAGCGTAAATTAAAACTAATAATAAATTAGTAAAAATAGGACGAAAAAAGATGAACTTTGCAACAGTAAAGAATCCTTTTGATAAATTTCAATATTGAAGCATTTATTTAAACTAATTGATGGTGATGGCTGTTGAAGACATTAAGAAAAAATCTTTTAAAATAGTGTAAGCATACTTACAAGTTATCGTTAATTAAGTCTACTTGCAAATTATTACCGCCGAATGAACATTAAAATCTAAAGATTAAAATATCATTTTTATAATATTTAGCATTGAAATATTGCTATCAAAAACTACATTCATAAGCAAAAATACTGATAATACAATTATGGCAACTCTGTATTTAATTTTAGACACATATAGCTGTTTAACAAAGCTGGTGTTTCTCATTTTCGCACTTTTTTACTGTACCTATTCCTTATAGTCACTAATTTCAGAAATGAACTAGTCCAATGTGCCAATCCTAAAGCTTTCTTCTATCTCAAAATTTTTAATACTTCAATTTTTTTATTTTTTATTACACTTTAAGTCTTTTGTCAATAAATGTTTCAAAATCACAAGGGTTGGAGGTGGTAAAGATATTTCGTAAGAGAGTCTAATCAACTGGTAATATATCAAAAGACGTGAAACATTTTGCTTATTAGAAATATTCACATAAATCCTACATGAAACAATTGGGTGATTCACATTTTTTTTTAACAGTTACGGTAAGCTAGGGTAACTGGGCTATAGGCTATTCAACATCGTACACCCATATCTACTTCTTAAAACAACGTGTGTTAACTCAGTCATAACTCTACCTTTGTTGTGCTATCACGGCAACCTATGTTGCCGAAAATTTAAGTTTCTTTTTTTTTTAGAAACAACCTCGACTTGGGTGAATTGCCTTGGATTTTTATTAAAATACACTAACTACTTTTATTAAACAATCTATTTTTTAAAGATTAAGCATATAAATGCATTAATATTATCAGGAATATATACATATTTACAGCATGTTTCAAATGTAAGGCGGGTGTTCCAGTTACCCCATAAAGTTTTCAAGACTGTTATGACTGGTACATGTATCAGGGGTAACAGAACCAAGTGGGATCCAGTTACACCAATAGTTATAAATAATTTTTTGGAGTTTCTCTTACTAAAGAAATTAATTTCTTCAGTTTTTTTTTCCCTTGGAACAAAGAATATTTTATAATAGCTTATTAAAATTACATAATAAAAATTTAAAAAAGCGTGTTGGCAGCTATCAAACATAATTTCTTAAGGGAGGTATCCAAAGCTTGAAATTTTACAATACAGATGCAGAGGCGTACATAAGACAGAGTTACATTATGAGGAAATTATCGAAACAAAAAAAATAGTTCTGATCGATATAAAAACATGGTTATATTCTCCACAAATTTATTGGATTTATCGAACTTTCACTGAGATAAATGAAAAAGAGAATGGGATACGTAAGTAATTTTGTTCATAGATTTAACTTGTTTATTTTTTTCCGAAAATAACCAATTAACGTTTATACTTATTACTTAAACTAGTACATAAGTATTTACTTCTTATAATTTTTGTGTAAATATGGTAGATTGTGTGAAGATGCCGTAGTTTTTGACTTAAATGTTTTAAAAATCGCCTGTTGTTTATATTTGTTATTTATTGATTTCTTGTTAAAGTTTAGATTCCTATGTATGATTTAAAAACTTATTTCATTTCACAGATGTGTTTCATTTCACAGTATCAAAAATTTTGCTTTTGTAAAAACTTGCATTTCGGCATCTTACCCATCGGTATGGGTAAGATGGCCGACTATTTAGGGGTAAGATGCCTTATGGAGTTTCAACGTAAAAAATATTTTTTGTGAAGCAGTATAAAACATAATAAGACGAATAAAAGTAACTTTAATATTTTAGACGTACTAAAGTTGTTAACTTAATTAATATTGGGAAATTACAAAAATATGAATGTAACAAACGTTGGCAATATAATAAAAGAACAAACTAATATTTATTTGTTATATAATTATTTATGTTATGTTAATATATTTGTTTGCGTAATATTTATTTAATATATTATGTTCTAGTTAACATTTAAAAAAGTTATGGCTCTTTAGTATGCCTATTTTTAAGCATTATAACAAGTTTAACTACGGTGAAGCAACTGTGGTAAGGTGCTTTAGAGTCAAGCGTTTTTTTTTTTTTTTTTTTTTTTTTTTTTTTTTTAATGATTCTCATATGTCCCTTTGTTCTTTTTAGCAATATCTTAGGTCTGTCACAAACTGCATATTTGTTTAGGAAATTTGAGCAGTTTTTATATCACCAACAGTTTCACCGAATGCACTAAATCCCATCACAATTTCCCGAGGTTTTATTGTACTCTGCTGTACACTCTGAACAATCATTCTCATTTACTTTTTAAAAAAATCCCCGTGTTCAGAAACTTGGGAGGGAATTTAATCATCATCCATATCATCGTCAGCTGAAGGTTCTGTCTTTCTACCCTTTGACTTCTTATCTAATTTCTTTTTAGAAAGGCTTGAGACACCTGGAAATTCGCAGTTGCCATTGTCACATCGATTTAGTTTGGCTTTCATAGGCCTTTAAAATTATTTTTATTTGAATATTAAAATGAGAAAAAAAACCTTTGGTGAAAATGGCGTCATATTTAAAACGATACATTTAAAATATCCAATTTTAAATAAATTTCTTATAGATTCTTTATAAAATTGTTTATTTAGCCATTTTATACAAGATGAATTGTTGGGTTGATCTTATTTAATCCATCACGAAAGTAGCAGCTAGCTGTCTCGACAGCAATAAATTCTGTCGTAAAATCCTTCAGCCAAAGGGAAATGAATGGAAAACATATCACAGGAGATCGCCACTAATCCTTTAATTACTATTTAATCTTCCGTAACCTTTTCAAAGTGGATCAAGTTAGCGTGTTTTTAGAGACTGCGGTGTTTGGATGGAGGTTGGCGAGCATAGCTCATAGGGGGCAGAAACCCCTAGTTATCTAAAGCTACATTATATACTACCGATATTTACATTTATTAAAATTATTTATAACTGCATTTAACATAAAATTTTTAACAATGATTAAAATTAATAATTATTAAACAATTATTTATAAGGCCAATGATGTTTATTTGCAAGGCAGAATACATATAGAAACCTTTAAAATTATGTTCCCCTTAGATTTTAAAATTTCTTTATGTCATTTTAAACATTTAGAAAATTTATAATTTTAATCAATGATTTTTGTAATCAGTTGATTAAAATCACGATTTAATCACTGATTAAAATTATGTGATTAAAATTGTTGCTTTATATAGGCAAATAAAGAAGTCACGCAAAAGATTTTGTACACTTACGAGAAGTGTTAAGACAAAATAGCAATAAAATGTACCATTTAAAAATTTTAAAAAAGAACGCAAATGGAAATTAAAGTATCATTAGGGAGTCCCCTTCCTTACAGCTGACCAGCGTTTCCCCTCACCGCCTGAGCATATGAATACTAAGTGATACGACATCTTGTACAACACGGCACCTTACCTTAAGTTACCCTAAATCTAATAATTACAAATTTGCGCTTTTATTAGAAACCTTGACAGCAAAGGTTTCCCTTACACCGCTCTTTAGTTGATATATAATTTACATGATCTGCCTGGTCCGAAGCCCGGACCTGTTTTCATTCACGGCACTCGGGCCGGTCCCGGGCCATACTTTTTTCTGAAGGCTCGGGCCGGGCTGTGCTCGGGCATTACTCTTTTTCTGAAGGTTTGGGCCGGGCCTAACTTATTTTTTCTTCACAGACCCGGGTACTGGTTTCATTCCTAATCTTCACGGCCCAAAATTTTCATTCCTAGTTTTGACCCAGCCCGTATGAAAATCATTGTCTCGGCGTAGCCTGGTCCGTTCAAAGGTCAGTAAAATTAGGCTTGGCACAATTTTTTTTTCAAAAAATACATAAATTTTTAAATCGCCATTATTCTACAATTAAACATCCAAATTCATTCTTTTTAAAGAATAGTAGATTTCTAGTACACTTATTAAAATATAGTAAAACGTGTGAAAAAGAACCTGTGTATGACAGAAATCTTGTTTTAAACTGAAAAACGTGTTGATCCATGCAAAATTAATATACTACTACATAAGAAAAGAATATATAATACATTTGCACTTCCTAAGAAGGGAACTTGTCTATAACGCATTTTTTTTTCTTTTCTATGCATTTCAGTCTTAGATTTTACTGCATAGCATTTTTCAAATTTTTAACAGACCTTAACATACATGAAATATGGATTAACAATATTAATGGTAACTGAAACATTTACATACAAGAAATAGAGATTCATTAAAAAAATAAATATCGCATCCTGCGGCACTATAAAAATGAAGATTTTAACCATGAAAAGAAAAGTTCAGATAAATATTTTTGGCTTGAACTCCTGGTACGAGACAAATCGACGGAAAAATCAATGTTTTGTAGAAATTCACTCGGGCCGGGCTGGGCCGGGCTCGTGCCAAACTTTTAACTGTTAAACTGGGCCGGGCCAATAATTGTTTTTCTACGGGCCGGGCCGGGGTCGGGCCGAACTTATAACTTTTTTACCGGGCCTGGCCGGGCCAATATTTTTTTGTACGGGCCGGGCCGAATTTTTTTTCTTTGAATCGGGCCGGGACTGGGCCTGGAAAGTTCGGCCCGTGCAGACCTCTAACCTGGCCCATGAAGAATAAAGATGAAATATACACATTTTTTTTTATTTTTAGACATTAAAATGTAATTTTGAAACTTTTTGCCTGATCGAGTGAACCTAACTGAACATGTTACAATGGTGCAGACTCTATTTCAAATGAACATTGGCTTTTGGAATCTGAATCGCCGGAATCTGCAAAGTGATATGGTAAAATCGTGGCCCAGTTGCCCCATGTAACATTACCATTCCATCCATAAGTTCTTTTAGGATTCAGAAAAGAGATACACAGACACAATGACTCACATACAGACAAGAATTTTGTAAAAATACTTTTTCAGGATCTCTGGCCCTTAAAACGTGTAAATACTTTCAAAACTGGAAGTCAAAAACGTTTTCGAGTACAATACTTTCTTCTATTGTTGGTATAAACAAGTCGGAAATTGTACGTCAAACGTAGCAAATGAGGTGCCGTCTTAGTATAACTAGTTTTATAAATATTCAGATCTTGAAGCAATAGCTGTTGCATTCTTATGCAAAAATGCATGAATACCAAATTTATTTCTATTATATATATATTAAATTCAGTAATACGGAAATAAAAGTATTCTATCTTAAATAGGACTTAATCACAATGTCAACCTAGAATCACCATTACCTATCATGAGATATCATCGGATTAAGTACGTTATGATATTGATATATCATTTATATGTTATGTCATTGATAGTATTTAACAGAATGAAGAAAACTTTTATTAAAATCTTTTAAAGTTCTGATTCGATTTTCATAAAATTTGAAATGACTCGATAAAATTCTGCAACGATTATATATATATAATTACAGACCATTCTGTTGAGTAGTATTTTCGCTGTTATATGCGGATAGACGGACGGACCAGATGACGACTATAGGTGCTACGTATTTACATAATTGCGACATTTCCCCATAGACCATAATGTAATTGAATGCTTTTGAGTGTCGCTGCAAATAAACTATCAACGCTACATAATTTTTTTTCAATGCTAAACATGGGATAGTAAATCTCAATAACATATATCAATTATGGAGAACTCCAAATATATTAACACAAGTCAGAGTTGGGACAGACAAACCGAATTCATAAACGCTTTCAACTATGTTGAAAAGTGTTAAAAATGCATAATAGGTTGAAATTTGACGTTTAGAAAATTTTACCAATAGATGGAAGCATACTTGAATACTTTGTACAGACCAGGATTTTACTTACTATATTTATATACATGCCACTATTTAGCTAAAATTTAATTAAGACTAAAACATGCTTAAAACTAGTGAAATCACACATCTAGATATTATGATCCAAAAAAATTTTAGTTGTTCTCTAAAAGCAGCTGAATGATAAGGGATTTTAAACAAATTGTCATCTTTTATTAACTGACTTTCAGAAAAAAGTTAGTATTTAGTGACTATCAACGAGTAGGTTTGGAAAAAATGCTTCAATTTTGATACTTCTTTTGGTCATGGTATAGGCTCGTTCTGGTGGTTATTCAAGAAGAACTAAAGTATCAATAAAAAATTAAAATTTAAAAAAATTAAAAATTAAAAATGACAATTTGTGGAAAATCCCTTATCATTCAGCTGTTTTTAGAGAACAACTAAAAATTTGCTCACTCTAACGCCGATATCTTTCTGAATTTTTACGATATTTGACTAAATTTGTTTTAATAAGTTGCTCCATAGAGTTGACTACTAAATTATGTAAGATAATCCTTGCTATCGTTCGCGCATGCGCAGATAAAAATTATTTCATACAACTGCTCATATTTCCTAAAATATTTAATATATTTATATTCCAATTGCACTATATTGTTTCTACTATATTTTGTCAATTTTTCTGAAACCGGCGTTAAATTTGGTTGCCCTGTATGTTATAAGCAAAAAACATGCAAGATTTTTTTTTTTTTTTTAAATAAATAGCTATATCTCTATTAATATACGTGCTATTCTTACACAAAAGAATACACATATTGCACAATGTCTGTTTAATTATATTCGGTAGCGATAGATCATTTAGTGCATTTTATTTTACAGGGTGATCCCAAGTATTATTTTTTTACTTTGTTTTTTTGTTGGCCCCCTAATTGCCCCCCCCCCCCTTATCAAATCGACATTGCTAAATATGAGATCATACCTGTTCTTTTTAATCCTGAAATTCCAGAAGAATCTGTCAAATATATTTGTAAATATTCGACAAAATATCTAAAATTGAAAGTTGACGGTCATTAATGGCAATATAGTGTACATGTATGTCTCCGATCAATTTTTTAAAACTTATTGATAAAATGTCAAGTAATTTTTATTCAATATTATTTGATCATGGTTTCGTAAAACATTTTTTGAAAACTATTTGGTTTGCGTAGATGAGAACGTTCGACATCGTTTTTTTTTTATTAAAATTTTAGCATTGTTGCGAACAATCTGAAACTCCATATATTTAAACTGAAAACAGTTTTTACTTTTAATTTCAATGAGAACGTTCAATCTTTAAAGGTACAATAGTATTATTTTCATTTTTCGCAGTTCTCAGCAATAACAAGGTTATGATGAGCAAAATAATATTCGAAATCAAAACAAATAAAAAAATTACAAGTCAAAATTGTTTGGAGTGAACTTAGTATCTCTGAATAAAAAAAAGTGCCAGATTTTGCAACACTGTTTCTACACATACACGGATACAAAGGTAGTCTTAATTTTGATTAGAATGTCTCATTCTTGTATTCATATGGAAAAATTTGATTTAAAATGTTCATATTTAAATTTTCAATAATATTTTTGTCAGGTAGAAATGAGCGGGTTGTCTTATGATGTGTATTATGAATTTAAAATTTTCTTTATTATGAATTATGTATATTACAAAATTATATTCTCTTTATACCAGTGAAATATAGATTTTGAAATATAGATATTTTAACTAATGAAACGTATTTTGTATGCATGAATTTTGAACGATAATTCAAATAACCGCATACGAAAAGGAAGATTTATTTGGATAAAATAATATATTTTCTAGAATATTAAAGAGGATACGTTGATATGTTTAATATGATGAATAGTATAAATTCTTCGATGAAAATGATAATTAAAATATCATAGTAATATATCTATGATGATGAAATGTTATTGGCTTTGATCGCGATGCGAAAAGATTATGAAAAGAACTGAATATATTATTATTACAGTAAGACTTCCTAACCTAATGAATGTATATTTTAAAACACAAACTAATGTGCGGAATAAAGGAATTCAGATTCAGATTCTAATAGTCAGTATTATTCAGATTCTAATAGCCAGTTCTACACAATTTAACTTGTAAAATTAATTAATCAAATATTTTTGAGCTCTATTTTATTCTTTTCAATATTATTTCACATTCGAAAATGCACAGAAAAAAATGTATTCATGAATAAACAAAAATATTGTTGAATTAATAAAAGTTCTTCTTCGATTATGTTCAACTAAAAAATGTATTCAGATAAACTTCTTTTTTCATATCTATCAACAACGATTTAACCCTTTATGTACTGAATTATGAATTCATGAATATTTTATCTTCTAACGCATTTTTCGTGAATTCTTTAAACTACATTAAAAAATTTACATATTCGTATAATAAACTTTAGAAGGATTGGAGGACTTAGACGGATTAATTAAATTTGAATTTATAGGTATTTTGTGCAATATTTATAACCTCACTCAAATATTTTATTTTAAATATTTTTCTTAGTATTTTGCAGAATTAGGAAATGTACAAATGTAATGTTATAAGAATAAAAATGTAGAAATATTCACAAATTGAAAAATCCCCCCCCCCCCCCCCAGCGCCAAGAAAGCTGAAAAGATGCAGAGGCAAAAGAAATCAGTCTTTTAAAAATATTTTTGTTTTGTGATAACGCTATTTTTTTAATAATGCTTTTGGAACAAGATAAAATAATGTATCTATAACTAATTCTAAACTGTATTACCACTAATGGACGTATTAAATGAATTTTACAACAAGTTATTTAATGGTTCTTATAAGTTCCGTCAGTAGATAAAGGGTTAAAACAAAATATTGTTAATCTAACAACTATCTATTTTTATCTCAATGAAATTTCGTGTGTATTCTTTGAACTCCCACATCGGATTTACCGGAGCAATTTTGAATGTTTCAGTTGTTTTTACTTATTAAGTTTCTAAATAATACAATTATATGTAATTTTTAGGTGGACTTTTTTTGCTGTTTTTATTTTACTGTTCTAGTGCCGCATATGACAGTGTGCATTCGCAATGGAACATCTCCGTAATATGATGAGAAAATATTTGTTCGTAATTTGCCGATTGAATACAATACAGTTGTACATCCCTGATAATAATTCTTTGGCAATTTGCAAACTCAGTATGTCTAAAACCATTATAGAAACGATAAACCATGAAAAAAATGACAGCAATCACACATCACAAACCCTGGTAAATACACAACGCCTATGCCACAACATTGTGATGTAAATCAAAAAACGCGAAGACGCTTAGAAAGACACGGATAGCATCTGGATGTAAGAGCAAATCTTAATGACATAGTATTAACAACTTCATTATTTCCCGAAGAAGCCAATAGATATCCTTGATCTTGCCTTGAATGCGATTTTTTAAAAATAAGAATTACGGAGCAAAAGAGAGGCGCTGTCTGGTGGGTACAATATTAAGTGGATTGTTATATATTGGTCAAGTATGATTTTTTTTTCTGATCAGCTGTATTGATTTTTGGGTGTTGTTATTTCCTAAGATATTTTTTTCTTAACCCTCCGACTGTCTTGGAAAAGGGCAAAATTGTAATGTTGTTTTCTCTGTATTTTGTTTTAAATGCTAACAAAAAATGATTCTTTGAACATTTTATAAAAAAAAAACTTAACGAATATGAATGCAATCCTTGGAAGTAGTAATCATTGTTCAATGTATTAAAAGTACATTAAATCAATAGAATTATATTACTTTAAATATTGCTTGTATTGCAGTGAAACCTGGAGCTTAGTGAACGTATTAACACGGGCTTGTCAGTGAGGGGGTTTAAGCAGAAAACACTGAAATAACTTATTAAAGGTGTCTGTAAGACATTTTGTTTACGTATCGTTCACGAGTAGTTAAAACATTTTACTCAAGGAAATACTATTCGTTTTCGAAAGCCGCGCCTAAGACTCTGGTACGATTCTACTATCCAAAGGGGTGTTACATTGAGATGGGTATTTTACGAAGTTCTACTTCGTTGTTCTCTTGTACGCATGTCACTATGATTGGCACTCAGCCAAACGCAGCTAAACAAACTCGACTCAACCCTATTTTGATAAAATTAAAACAGACCTGACGCATACGCAAAAGCGCGGAGGTTTCTGCTTTCTGAAAATAAACAGTATGTCTTTGTAATTTACCGATTGAATACTGTATAGTTGTATATCCCTTATAATATTATAAGTGTTCTACATAAAAAACAGTATTTTAATAGAACGATTTCATTGATAGATTTAAAAATTTCTCCATTGAATAAAAAGTTATTTTATTCTGAAAATGAATGAAAATTTGAAGAAAATTTGGATACAATTTCATCTTTATTGCGTAAAATGTAAACAATGTTATTCACGTTGCTAAAACCATTCGTGATATTATTGGATTGGAGTCAGTTCATCTCGCTGTGAATGACACTTGAGGAAAATATCAATTAAATAACAGAAAACGTTTATCAAAATCATCACAAATCATGACACAACGCTCTTGACGTAAGCATTGAATACAAAATTAGCTCTATGTTATGTATGTAAAACTAAATATTCCGAATATGCAGGAAAGTTTATGAAAATTCAATGCATTATCATAGTTACCTTTGATTTCGGGTATACTTTAATTGTGTTCTGAATCTAATAAAAGAAATAATCATTAACCTCAGAAAATAAAAGGTTTTTCTAAATTTTCAGTAATGTTTCTGAAATAAAAGAAAAGTTTGTTTCTCGTAAATTTGGAATTTTTTTTCTTTACTGATATTAAATTTTACGTGATTTCGTCAAGTTGCTAATTCATTGCAAAAAGAAAAATCAAGTCATCACAGATAAATAACATTGACACGGAACTTCCTGAATAATATCTTTTTCTTTAAAGAAACAGATAAAATTGGGTAAAACTTCCTTCATTCAAAAATTATTTCTGTTTGTTTTCATTACATGCTGTAAATTGTTTTTTGCTGCAAAAATCGCTAAAAAACAGAAAACTTTATTCAAGATCATCACAAATCATATCTAATCTCACGACGTAAGCATTGATTTAAAGAAAATAGTTTGAATATTTTTGACACATTAAATGCTAATACAAGTAAATATTTTCGTGACAAATAATTTAAAAGTAAAAAATAAACGTATTTACATTTGTAATTTATTAATTAACACTCATAATGTAATACATTTTAGCTATTATACCAATATGCAGGAATGTTTATGAAGATTCAACTCATTACAATTGATTTCGGGTATACTTTCTACAATTTGTGAATCTATTAGAAATGAAAAAAAAAAGATACAGAAACGTAAGAATATCAGATAATTTCGAAATTTACAGTAATGTTTCGGAATTAAAAAAAAATTGTTTCGTAAATTTCGATTTTTTTTTCGTCAGTTTTTGACACTAAATTTAAAAAATTCAGTCGTTACAAGCAATGTTAAAAACAAACATCCTGAATTATTGAAAAAATTCTTCATGTTTTCTTTAAAAAGAAAATGTTAAAATTGGCCTTAACTAAAATATTATTTCTGATAGTTCCCCTTATATGTAATGGGAACATGCTTTGTCTACTAAGAAATCTACGAAAATGTTTTAGAGTTTCTTTTGTTATTTTCATAAGAAGATAATTCTATGAATACCATTGCTTGCTTTCATCAATAACAGCTAATAATATTTAGATAGAAAGCAGAAATGTCATCGTCCTAAAGTTCTTGTAAGAAAAAGAAACGTTACTTTTAATAACGATCTTAAACTTTCCAGTAATTTTGTCAGTAAAATATTGTAATCAGATTTTTCGTGCACAAATGGAAACATGCTTTCAATTTTATTGGAAAGAATCCCTAGAAATTAAGAAAAATAGTAACTGTCTGTACATCTGAATAAGGTATTAAAGAATATTTTCTCCGTATCAATACCTCTGATTTGGAATTTCATTATGAATCACTGACAGAATTTTATGCAACTTAGGTATTATATATCCAATGATTTATTATTATTTTGTGTGAAAAGCTACAGCATGTGCACTATTAACGTAGCCCGGAACTGTTAGATTTAGTAAAAAGCAGAAGAGGAAATACCTTAAATAATACAAATAATACATAACACGTCTGTGTGCTTAAAAAACGAGGTAATCACATAATGTGTTAGAAATGTACTCCTAATTCTTCCAACCACAGATACAATGCATATTGCATACAGTGTTGTTAACATTGCCTGTTTGATGTGTAAATAGAGTACAATTTTGTTTCGTTTAGCAACCCCTATCCCTTTCTTCCAAAAGTTAAAAAAAAAATCACTTCTAAGCCCAAAATGTAGTCTTCGTTAATATTGTTATTTTGGCGCACTTTTCCAAAATAAAGATAAACGATGTTGTAAAAAGAGAGAAAAACACTTAAATTCTGGCAGTGCTGATTCCATCAAGTGCTTTTAAAAAAGATCTTTTTAAATTATGCCTTCAATAATACAGTTTTATTTTTTATAAAGCTTTGCTTGTGAAACATTTAATGATTGAAATCAATGTTTAAAAAAAACTATGAGTTGTGGTAAAAAGAGATAATAAAAATTTAAACTATGGTAATGCTGATTCCGTCAAGAGATTTTAAAGGAGGTCTATTTGAACTATGTATTTAATAATACAGTTTGAGCTTTTATAACGTTTAAATGTGAAAACTATAATGATTGAAATCAACGTTAAAAGAAATGAGTTGGGGTAAAAATAAGATTAAAAAAGCCGAAATGCTGGCAATGCTGATTCCATCTAGAGCTTTTAAAAAGATCTTTTTAAATTGTGCCTTCAGTAATACAATTTGAGTTTTCATAAAGTTTTACTTGTGAAAATCTTAATGACTGAAATAAATGTTAAAAGAAACTTATGAGTTGAGGTAAAAAAGAGATTAAAAAAATCGAAATGTTGGCAATGCTGATTCCATCAAGAGCTTTTAAAAAGTTCTTTTTAAATTGTGCCTTCAGTAATACAGTTTGAGTTTTTATAAAGTTTTACTTGTGAAAATTTTAATGACTGAAATCAATGCTAAAAGAACTATGAGTTGTGGTAAAAAGATGTTATAAAAAACTGAAATGCTGGCAACAGTGATTTCATCAAGAGCTTTTAAAGAAGGTCTTTTTAAATTATGCCTTCGATAATACAGTTTAAGTTTTTATAAAGTATTACTTGTGAAAAGTTTAATGATTGAAATTAACCTTTAAAAAACTATGAGTTGTGGTAAAAAGAGATTATAAAAAACTGAAATGCTGGCAACAGTGATTTCATCAAGAGCTTTTAAAGTGTTATTAGAGGATCTTCTTAAACTATGTCTTTAATAATGCAGATTCAGTTTTATAAAGTTTTACTTCTGAAAATTTTAATGATTGAAATCAATGTTTAAAAAAAATAGTTTTCTTTTCACATGTATAAAACTCAAGGAATAATCATTTAGAAAATATAAATGTTATAAAACTAGTAGGGTTAGAGATGGATTTGTTTTTTCTGCATAAAATTCTATAGAGTGATTTTGTAAGAGGATTTTCGATTTGAAAGTCAAAAGACTTTTCAAATCATCGAAAGTAAAAGCAGTTTGACAGCGGATAAACGAATAAATTTTGCCTGATCCTCTGAAATATTGAAGACTTACTATTTTTTATGAAATAAGATCAACTGTCAGGAATATTTAAGGTTTTTATACATATAAAATGCTCACTCGTTTCATCTGTAAGTCGCATTGAAAATCCCTGAATCCGATTACGAGCTCATAGTAATGCGCTTATTTTAAAGTTTGTTTTAAATAAGAATTAAATCATTCTACTTCGATAGCATATTTTGAATTCACTTATATGATCTAGTGAGGAACTATTAAACGTGTTACGGTTTATTTAAATTAGACAAAAACATGTATTGCAAATATTAAGAAATAGATCTTAATCCCTAATAGCACAATTAGTTGACATGACGTTATTGTGCTTTCACAATCATCTTAAATGGTTCACAATGTTGATAAAAAGGTTGGTTTATTAATTCGTCAGATTTTGCCTCTCAGTAACTGTCCCTTAATGACCTACAAAACAAGTGACTGTGACCTATCATTTAGTTTTCAACTTATCACAATAACATACATATTGCCATCACAGTAACATGTATATGATTTATCTTTCATGTCATGTAGCGCGATTTCCGACAGTAAGAGTTGCATTTGTGTTACTGTATTATTAGGGAACGGAATCATTCAGGAACTTTCTTGTGCTTAAGTAACTATATCTTACACTAACATTATATTTTCCATGTGTCTACAGCCCGGAAATGTATTTCGAACATACGGCAGCAGTTTGATGTAAAATTATCTCTAAATCTCTAAGGCGAAAAGTTACTGTCGCTCTTACAAAACGCCTTTAAATATTCGTTTAAGTCATTTTGCTGCATCAGAATGTGGCCATTTAAGAATAAACTTTGGTAAACGTGTTCGGAGGGAACCTTACTAGGCCAGTAAAATTAGCTCAAAAAGGGCCGTTCAAAACAATAATTCGCGGAAAGCTGGAAATCGTTTTAATCAATTTGTTTTACATCAAAATGAAGGGATTTTAAGTTTGTACCATTTTTCCCAATGAGCTTCAGACGTGGCACCACAAGAACATTTTCCAGTATTTCGCAATTAATTCAGAAACCGTTCACTCTACAGAAACAGTCCTAATGTATAAATAGTAGACCATAAAATTCTGTGTCGATTGAGTACCACAGACTAAAAATTTCACCAAAAATAAGCAAGATATGATAGATCAAATAAGTGTAATTTTTCATTTTTTTCTAAAAAATCTCATAAAATTGGTTTTTTTTGAAGTGCTTATGTAACCAAACAAAAGTACGCACTCATATATTTGTGCTTATGATTACAATTTTGAAACCTGTCGGGCAGTGTTTTCTATTCAGCATTAAGTTTCAAGTACTTGCCGATTGTGAAGAATAACATCCTACTCATACATGCTTTTAGTGGCTGTGATTCTACATTCGCCTTCTTCAGGCAGGGCAAACTGAAATTCGTCAAGCTTTTGGAAAATCGTGCTCCCCTACGGGATGTTTCAATTGTCTTCAATAACCTATATGCTACACCTCAAGACATAAGTATTACGGGGTAGAAATTTATTGCCACCTTATACAATCCCCAGTACGGCGAATCCACATCACTGCACAAATCGCGGTACAATACATTTGCAAAACACCTTATGAAGACCCAATTTAACCTCGCATCTCTGCCGCCAACGGAAGGTGCAGCAAAACAAGTTTTTCTTTTGACCAACACCAGGAATGGAAGGGTGATGAATACCACTGATTCGGGTTGGAAGTCATTCAGGCATGGTATACTTCCAGTCACCACGAACGATGTAGCTTTACCACCAGAGCTTCTAAAAACTCTGTCACGCAAATGTGCAAAGAGTTGCAAAGGCGGTTTATGTTCTTGTATGAAGAACGGTGTTAAATGCTCAATTATATGTTACCACTGTAAAGCTGCGTCGTGCACAAACACCGCAGAAGAAGAAGACTCACAAACCAGATAAGACGAAAAAGTAGATATGGACGAGAAGGCCTTCCATGTGCAGGAGAAAGAAGAATGGTCAGAACAAGGTCCAGCAAAAAAAAAAAAAAAACGCTCTAAGCTAGATTTCCCTGTATTTCCCTCAAGTCACTTGAGTTAATTTTATTACCATTGTTTATATACTAATTTATTTAAATAAATTAATTTTCTTGATTTTATGTTATTATTATATTGTTCGCTAACATTTTATAAAATGCGTATTTTTTCTTTTAAAGTACACATGCAATTCTTTCATTTTTGAATTGCCTATCCCTTATATTGGCCATTTCATAGAATTTTCAAAATATAATCTTTTATGCACCTCAAAAAATAATTTGATTACAAAAGACAGTACTAAAATTAATTTGGGGACATTTGTTGCATTTCAAGTGTAATCGTCTGTTGGAAAGGTTTGTGAAATTATCATTTATGTAATTTTATTTGTTATTTATGTATATTATGTTATTTATGTAATTAAATTTTGAAGTTGTTAATTAAACAGTACAATTCGGCAATTTATGTAGTTCTACTGTTGTTAAGAGAAATGACTCATTTATCCGATAATCGGTACGCAAAAAACTAATTTTATGAGTTTTTTTTAATTTTTAAAATTAGAAAAATGCTCATGAGAATCATATCTCGCTTATTATTGGTGTAATTTTTAGTCTGTGGTACTCTATCGACGCAAAATTTTATGGTCTACTATTTATAGGACTGTTTCTGTAGAGTGAACGGTTTTTGAGTTATTTGCGAAACACGCAAAGTTCGAAATTTTTGAGGTTTTTGTGGTGCAACGTCTAAAGCCCACCAGGAAAAATGGAACAAACTTCAAATCCCCCCATTTGGATGTAAAACAATGTGATTAAAATAATTTCCAGCTTTCCGCGAATTTTCGGTTTGTAAAGTCCTATTCTTACTGGCCTACACTTTATAATCGAACACCTAACAATATGAAAAAAAATCATTACAAATAAATATATATATATATATATTTAATAGTACTAAGATGGTTACTTCACAAATCACCATTTTCTTAAATTATATGTCGTTTCGCATCCTTACTCGAGCGGACGAAAACATGCTGCGCACCATTGTAATTTACTCAGTAATAAGCAGCCTACGTTAGTTGAAACAAATGTATTTAGTCAACATATAAGAAAATAGTAGACAAAATCTTTGGAGATAGAAGATGTTAACATTCTACGGGTGAAAAAAGTAGTATGGCTTTACTAGTCAAAATAAAACATTTTGAGCCCTATATGAGCAGAGTAGAAGAGGATATAGATGTGAGCAAGATCACAAATATCTGCAATGCGTTAGATCAAATATCCAATGTGTATTCGTAGCGAGGACGATACGGTGGTCGTATCAGATGGTTTTAAAACGGGAAGTTTTTTGGTGATGAGAATGAAAGTTCTAGAACCGAACGAATATAAAATGTACATTCATGCCATGTAAAATACTTTTTAAAAACGACAAACTTTTCTGAATATCCAAAATTAATTTATAATCATGCACGAAAATTTACAATAATCTCTAAAGCGTTTTTTATATTTAAAAAACTCAGAAACCAATATGTGTTCGAGATTTAAAGAAACGTTTATAAACACACGGTTTCTTTTGTTGACCCTGATTTTCGCAAACGTTTTAAAGTAGTTTTATAGTGTACTAATCACTCTATTCAAACAGTAAAACCCGTTTTTAGGATGCTATCAATTCCCAATTACGCAATTTCACAGTAACGGAATTTATACATGCAAGAGTAAAAAAATAAGATTAATGTTAATGTTAATGTTATTGCGGCAAATTTATCGTTTTTATCCGTAAAACATGTTTTTTGAACCTGAAAATATTTATCTCTTAATTGACCGCATTCTAAAAACCTATATTTTGGGTTGTGAAAACTGATTAATATAACATAAAAACTATTCGAAAACGTTTCCAAAAAGCAGTGAAAGAAAAAGAAACTTTGTTTTTAAAAATGTTTCTTTAAATATCAAAAATATATCAGATTTTGAGTTTTCTAAAGATTATGAACAATTTTTGGAACTCTGGGGAACTCAGAATAGGTTATTGTGTACTTTAGTTTGTGGTTGCATTATATTTTCTCAGATTAAGGAAGGCTTGTCTTTTTTACAATTTGTTTTGGTGTAAATAAATGTTCTATTTTATTATATGTGAAGCTCATTTATTATTTTACTTTAATATGGGTAAAAATGCTTTTACAGTTGGTAATGCAGCACAGATTTTAATATAAGTTTCAAATACGTGTTTGCAATTTTGGGCGATCTTTGAAATGCGTTCCTTTAAAAAATAATTAATAATTATAATTAATAGTAGAAATGTCGTGTAATTTTTCAATAGCTTAGTTAACCCTTTATCTACTGACGGTACATGTAAGTACCACTCACTTTAAACTTTCATCCCATAGTAAATATTACTAATATTCTAATGGTACTTTGCAAAACTACTCCTTTAACTCCACTTTATCCGGATACATGGCAACAGTAGTTCTAGGTTTGTTATTTTACCGAGGAACGAGACTATCTTTGACACGGACGATGTGTTTTGTGCCGACATTTTGAACAGATTGTCACGCTTGTCTTTCTATTGATGTAAACACAGTAAAGGATATAAGATAAGTATTGGATTTTTTTATGTGTTCATTATGATCGTAGAATACATTTTGATTAGCTATTTTAGGTGAACGGTGGATGTATTTGATTTTAATTACTCGGTGGTACTTATAAGTACCGTCAGTACACTAGTTATTGGAGAAAAACTTCTTGTTTACTTTTCGTCTGTGTAATTATCCACCGTTTTCATTTACTTTAAAATGTAATTAATAAAATTTGGTGTAGTAATGATTTCCCTGGTATTTCTTTTCTGTTTCATTGTTATTTTTTATATGAAATCGAAAAGTTGTGGCACAGTCACGTTTTTGCTATGCTAGAAATGGCATATGTAATTTCATATATTCCATATGTGGAGATGCGAGAGAACATGTTGCCCCGGGAATATAGACGTCGCATAACTAAAGGACTGCTAGCAAGATCGAAACCTAAAAAAAAAATAGTTTCTTTTAACCCTTTCACGGGCAAAATATTTTCAATTCTAAGGTGTTGAAATAAATGATTGGCACTGGAATTTGCCAAACGATGTTTTTGTAAATACGAAAAAAAGGGCCTATATGTTACATACTCATTAAATCGAAAATATTTTCTGGTGCCATTTGAAATACCTTGTGGGTTTTCTGTTACGATATTTAGCCATAGTGTACTGACGGTACTTTAAAATAAAACTTTAATTAATTACCTCTAAATAATTAAATTTCTCACGGGTGAGTATTTTTTTTAATGTTTATCCTTTAATTTTCATTGTACCAACTGAAAAAAATATTACATGAAAAAATTGCAGCAGATCATAATTCAATTGATAAAGGGTTAATAGGTGCAGATTTCTTTGTGCTTTAAATATTTGCATTGCGAATAAAACATAGGACACGATGGTTCATTTTAATAAGGAGATACTAAATTCTGCAAATAAAAATTTAAAAAATATGTACTTTTTTTAAATAATAATAAATAAAGGAATAAATAACAATATAGTTTGAAATTTGCTCTGAGAAAATTCACAAAATATTTCCTTTATTTCGTTTAAATGTAGCTTAAAATTAATTATGTGCTTTACTTTCTTATGAAAATTTAATGCCTTAATGTAAATAAATCCCTACGTGAATTTTAAAAACGTCAATTTATAGCAGACGTTTTATCCCACTCGATTTTTACTACTACCATGTTTCTATGATTGTATGGAACAAAACGTTCAAAGGAATGTTTATTTTTTTTTTGAACAACCAACATGGAGAAATATGTTAAAAGTTGAAAATTCTTTAACTTATTTTGAACATAAGAACAAGTGTCAGAAATTTTATAACGTCAATTTAAATGATGTTATAAAAAAAATTGATTTGAAATTGCATCAAAGTAAGAAAATACTAAAAACTTTGCAATAAATTAAAAAAAATAGTTATGCTATTTTAAAATAAAAATATAAAAATAAATAAGTAACAATACAGTTTGAAATTTGCCTAAGGGAAAATTCTGAAATAATTTTATTTATTTCTTTTAAGTAATGCTTAAAATTACCAATATGTTTCAATTTCTTATCAAACTGTCAAAAGCGGTTTAGAAGTTTATTTAATAGAAATAAATTATTTTAATACAGAAAAAATTTATCGAAGAATAAAACCAACTGGTATTTTGTTCATTTAATATACAAATTATATACTTTTTGAAAAAGAAACAAGTTGGAAATTGTACCACAAACGTGTCAAATGAGATGCGTTTGTTCTATAACTAACTTTATAAATATTCCGATCTTGGTGCAATAGCTGTTGCACTCTTATTCAAAAATGCAGGAATACAAAATTTGTTACAATAATATATATTAAATTAAGTAATACGGAAATAAAATTATTACATCTTAAATGTGACGTAATCACAATGCCAACCTTGAATCATTATCTATCATGAGATATCATTTAATACATGGCGTATTATAGGATTTAATAGAATGAAGAAAACTTTTATTAATATCTTTCCTAATAAACTTTTTTTATAATATCTATGTTTTCATTCGATTTTCATAAAATTTCAAATGACTCGACAAAATTCTGCAACGATTATAAAATTAAGTTTTAAACTATTCGCTTGGATAATTTTTGCGCTGTTATATGTGGACAGAAGGACAGACCAGACGACGACTATAGGTGCTACATATTTATATAGTTACGGCATTTCCTCACAGACCATAATGTAATGGAGTACTTTTGAGTGTCTCTGTAAATAAACTATGGACGCTACATACTTTATTTTCAATACCGAATATGGCATAGTAATCTCAATAACGTATATCAATTATAGAGCAATCCAACTACATTAACGCAGGTTAGAATTCGGACAGACAGACGGACTGACGGCCAGATGGACTGCCAAACCGAATTTTTAAACACTTTTCAACTATCTTGGAAAATGTTAAAAACATATAATAGTTGAAATTTAACTTTCAGCAATTTATACCAATAGACAGAACCATACTTCAATACATTTTTACATTCCTGTATTTTACCTGCTTTCTTTATATACACGCCACTATTTAGCTACAATTTAACTAACACACTTACAACTACTGAAATCACACTTCTAGAGATTATCATTCATAGATGTCCATACATCCAATACTTTCCGTGGCCATGCATATCATTTTATCTATATTCTACAACCATATCTTAGTATATTAAAAGTAATTCATCGTAAACATGCATAACTCATTTAAAAACCACCTTTAAGCTATTTTTGTTCATACTTAGTAACACTTACGAATTTTTTTGTGTAGCTTTGTATATGACCTACGGCATTTATAACACACAAAGTAATATGCAAAAATTTTATGAAACTTAAAAACACATATCGCAATTAACAAAACATTTCCAGCAATCATCGCTAACATACAGTATTTCGAATACAGTATAGTATCCGAAATCTTTTATGTAGTCCTGTAAATACTATGCACTTTCTATTATACAAGAAGTAACTTGTATTAAACTTCAGCAACGTATATCATATTCATTATATGTGAAATAGTTTAACAGAATTAAAATACGTCACAAATAACGTTTCCTGCTATACCATAATGTAACGGAATTCTTTTGTGTGGCCGTGTAAATAAATAATAAATATTTTTTGCACTGTATATTATATAGAATGTATATTTTAGTACACTTCATAAATGCATATCAATTTCATATGATCGAAAGGGTGTAACATCATTAAAATGAACTTGGAACTATTTCTACACATTGGCCATAATTTAACAGAATACTTTTGACTGTCCCTGTAGTTGAAGCATACATCCAATTTTCAAAAAATTTGAAATCGCTCGACAAAATTTTACATCGAGTATATATTTAAAATTTCAAACCATTCGGTTTGGTAATTTTTGCGCTATCATATGTGGACAGACAGACAGACAGACGACTATAGTTGCTATGCATTTATATAATTACGGACGTACCTAAGAAATCGGTAATTTATATATCCCATATAGAGAAAAAAAAAGACGAGATCGCAAACAAATTTTGTAAAAAGTAAATCATTTCGAATTCCATCTTTTTAAATGCCTAGACATTTCTTTTTATAAACGTGTGTGTAATAAGGACACTTCCCTTGAAATTCTTTGAAATTACTTTTTCGTTAAGAAACAATCGGTTCTTTCAGATAAAATTGAATTTCCGCTTGAAAGGGTAAATTTGAGATTTTCTTGTTCCCTGTGGTTTTTGCAGTTGCGTTGAAATGTAGTAGTACATTTTCTTCTTCTAAGTAAAGCAACTAGTTGCAGTAATCTTTAAAAGCCCTAAAGGAAAGCTTTCCATCAGGATGAAAATGTATGTAAAATTTATTTTTGTTGACTGAGCGGAAATAAAAGTTCTTACTGCGTTTATTTTAAAATAAATAAAGTTAAAATATTTTTTTCTGGTTATACAGAAGCGGAAACCTAAATTTTGATTTTTTATTAATAAGGCATGTTTTTTTTTTTTAACTTTTACATGCTGTTTTCTTTTATAGAGGATTATACTTTAGGAAACTAACAGTTAAAAAACATTGTAAAGAATTAATGGTATTGATATATTTTTTTAAATTATATATATTTGCATTTTTGTTAGTATGTCTTATATCCACTTTTCTTAAAAATTCGTAAATTTTCCTCTGTGTGTAAAAGGTATTTTATAGAAAAAAGTTCAAAAATAAAATTTAATACTCTCGAAATTATTTTTAAAATATTTTCCTGTCGTCCAATCATTGAGGAGACTGAGATTTGAGAAAAGATGGTAAAGAATTTATGATATTAATATATTTTTTAAACTAGGACCAGACCTGCCAACTGCTACGAAAAAATCGTAGTTGCTACGATTTGGACCTATAAACTACGATGCTACGAAAATCGGTCTTAAACTACGATTTTTTTCAAAAAACACAAACGCATTTTTTGTTTCTAGTTGCGATTTTTCTCCCGCGCCAGCATATTTTTCAGGAGTGATTCTGTTCCGAAATTTCCAAAATTTCAAAGTATTCATTTCCGAAAGTTTTACAAAAATTGGCCATTAGTCCGAAAATTCGCACATTAAACAATGCGCATGGGAAAAAAAACCAGGCTGCAAAACAAATTTCTTAACATAAAACACTATGTATATTAACCACGAGTGAATCGTGTTTGCGTAAATACTTATACAGGAATTCACTTCCTTAGAAACAAAGGTGCCATTTTAAGAATTTCTGGAGGGAATGTGGGGGGGGGGGGGTTCTTTGAGAGGCAAGGTTTCAAATAGTGTGCAAAATCGCACGATTTGCGATAAACCTTCGTGAATTTCGACAAATGACCCTGTAAAAAAAATCATTTTCGTCAATTGGTCGCAGAAGAAAATAAATTTCGCCAAAGGATCGTGGTAAAAACGTGAATTTTGACAAAATACCTCAGAAAGAAACGCGAATTTTGTCAAAAGATCAGTAAGAAAATGCAAATTTCTTCAAAAGATCAGTAAGAAAACGCAAATTTCACTGAAAGATTGCAGAACGAAAACACTAATTTCATCAAAGGATCGTAGTAAAAAAAGCAAAATTCGTTAAAGGACCGCTGTAAAAAATGCGAATTTCGTCAAAAGTTCATGGTAAAAGGTACGGATTTTAACAAAGAATCGTGATAGAAAAATTTGAATTACGATTGTAGGGAAAAAATTAGGAATATCCTGAAATTATCGCAGTTAACAAAATCGCGAATTTCGTCAAAATTTACTGCTATGGGCTAAAAGATTGGAAACAGGCTCCTTTTACAAATTAAAAAAAAAAAAAAAAAAAAAAAAAAAAAAAAAAAAAAAAAAAACGCTGCGAAACAAGAAGAAACTCTAAAAATCGTATACAAATTTTCAGAGGAAAAATTTACTATATTGAGTTGAAAGACTGAAACCTTATTCCTTTTACGAATGTCAGAAAATGGCTGCGAAACACGAAAAACCAACCAACCAACATCCAGATCAATTTTAATTTTGTGTGCTACGATTTCTCATTTTCAAAGGTTGGCAGGTCTCACTAGGTCTAATATCCTGATGATAATGGGGACTACGGTCAATACATATTACAACTAGGACTTCCCTCAGAGGGATTAGTCTGAGCGATATTGCTGACAACATAGATATAATAATAACATGTATAAACAAAGAAATTGAGATATTATCTTTAATTGTCCATATACTGCGATAATTTGAAATTATGAAAATAAACGAATCGTAGAATTAGAAAATCGTATATATAAATTTGTATACACTGTTTAAAAAAATGGGAAAGCAAACCATGCAAGACAGCCATGCCATCCAAAATCTACTAATGACAATTGAGAATATGACCTTATGATAAAATGTTTAGAAAAATGAATCAGAAAAAGAATTCATATCAAATTTAAAACGGCACCTCCCTCTGTTAGTGTTCTTGGCGAGAGAGAGAAAAGCCTAGAGAAGGAACAATTTAACAAGTACTTTCGAGCAACCTACTCACTGTTTCATACATGTCTTTATTCAATATTTACACAATTTCTTTAATGCTAGGTGGGTATCTATCAGTTTTGTTGCATTTAATTTGCATGTTTTGCGGAGGAAATGCAGCAATATGAAATATTTAAAGTTGTTATACCTAATAATTCCAAATTAATGGTAATTGAGATCGCTTTCCATTCATTTCATCTTTTTAAATTTTAAATTTTTTAGAAACCATTCATAGAGACAATTTTATATTTTAAAAACTAACCCAAAGCAAAATTTCAAGTTTTGGGGCTCAGCAGTAACGCAAAAATAGATATTTTTCGAAAGTTTTTTGTTTCTACAGGGTTTTATATAGCGACATTTTTAGAAATTGTTCTATTGCGAGAATTTACGTTATGATAAATACAGCCATGTCAATTTTCGTGTTTATATTCAAACAATTCCATGTACTTCGTTACTTAGATCATCTTTAGAACTTTGTCCACTTTGTTTAGTCTTTCGCTTTTTTAGAATTCGTTCTACAACGTCATTTAAATCTTATAAATTACTGCCATGACAAAGTTATAGTTTCTAACACCAACAGTATCCCAGAAATTTCAGTATTCCAAATAAATCATAATTTAGAACCCTTCTAGAAATTTTTACGTTTATCTGTCAAATTGAACTTTCGAACCTTTTAGAGAGAGTTCATAACGAGTATCTACATCTTAAAAGTAACCACCACACCGAATTTAAAGTTTCTAACCCAATCAATATCACATAAATCGCAATTTTAGAACTTTTTTGCTCCTGCAGCAATGTAGGTTGTTGAACTGGCATAAAATATAGTCTTTTTTTCGGAGCAGAGATGGCCACCAACATTTTTTAAAGTTGGTTATGTAGTTTCAAAATTTAACATACAATATAAAAACAACGTTAAAAAAAAGCACTCGAAGTGTTGTACACATGAATCAAATAAAAACACAATATAAAAATGTATAAATGTATATAACAGACGCAAAAGAACATAGCTATAAATGAACTTATTTCAATTTATCATTGGAGCAATAATGTTAAAATACGCCAATATTTCCATAATCGGGTTTTTATCCTGCTTCAATACGTTTTTTCACACTCATATGACATTACACTATATTCAAAACGTCCTTTATATTTAAAATATGACGTAATATTTTCCTTTTTTACGTGGAAACCTTGAAATAGAAAAGTTATGAAGTTATATTTACTTTCATTTAAATTCGTCCATGAATGAAATAAAAAACTATTTATTTCATTTTCATTTTTCTCGTGAATATCTTGCAATAGAAAAGTTCTGACGTAATATTCACCTTTTTTTTAAATTCGGCAAACTATTTATTTCATTTTCATTTTTCAAGTGGAAATCTTGCAGTAGAAAATTAAGTGTTGTAGTAAGAATTTTATTGTGTATTTTAATTGTTGGCACTCACAGTAAAAAAAAAAAAAAAACGGACTAAAATACGGAAATACTACTGGCAATCTAGACGCCAGTCTATTTCCGTATTTTAACGGAATTTTTTCCCGGTAAATTACAGAAAACTTTCCGTTAAATTAAAAAAAAATATACGGAAAATTTTCTGTAATGTACCGGGAAAATGTTCCGCTAAAATACGGAAATAATACTGGCGTGTAGATTGCCAGTAGTATTTCCGTATTTTAGTCCGTTTTTTTACAGTGTGGTATAACGAAAAATGTTTAAATTTGATAAGAAACTGATGTTAAATTGGTGGTTTTTTATTAATTAAAATTTAACTATATAAATTATTTCGATTCCGGATTACTTAGTTGCCTCGGCCGTGTTTTAATACACTACACATATGTACCTATCTTTTCACAATTCTCGCTTCCAAACTGTGGATTTGTATAGAATTACAAACCGATAGATAGACAAATTTTCATTTTTATATATTACAATATATACAAACATAAATATCTTATCTAATACGTGTTACCAGATGCGTTTTTAAATATATATATAAAAACCAGTATAATAATACTTATTCTGTTTTATTTTTATAATCATTTATATCATTTGGCACAAAATCTCACTTTCTTAACCCCGAATTGCGTGCTTTTTACAAAAACGCCAAAGTCCATAAAACAACGGAGTACCATGAAAAGCATTATATGCATGGTAATAAGATACTTAACCATTATTGGCATTCAATCTTATAGTTTGGCGATAGATTTTTGGTAGACGGGATAACTTAGTAGTATACCAAATACTGTACTGCAATTTAACTTCAATTTAACTTAATCTTCACTATTCTACTGTTTTAAGATTTTTAACTTCTAAACATCGCACATTTTTAATTTTTATAACGTCGTATTGGGGAGAAAAAGTATTTTTAAATGCAATTTGTTTGAAAACTGAATCTCAATTTATTTTTGAAATATTAATTTTTTAGTAGTTTTTAGCGGCATTTGTTTAATTTTGGCAACTCAATTACTCAATTTCTGTAGAACGTAGGGGGAAAATTGATCGAAAATAGCAATTATATACTTTCGTTGACTTTTCCCCTTAACAACTTAAAAAAATGTAATTAAAATACGTGCTATTTTGAAAAAAATATATAAATGATTGATTTCTGATAAAATATGGAGCTAACAAAATTTAATTTTAAGTATCTATATTAATATTGCAAACAAATGAGGGTATATAAATTATGAGATAGCCGATTATTTTTTGGAGAGTTTCTTGAATGACGAGATCTCTTTTTTTGGATTTGTGTATTATTCAGCAATAGCGACGTCCTATGCGTACTTTACTGTAGAAGTTGTTTAAGACTGGATCTTAAATGAAGAATTCTTCAGCGTATGCGGATGACTTCATTCTGTACAAAATAAAAGCGTGTGTTTTAAGTCTTAAAATTGAAATATGTTTTGTACTATCTATATTTATATATTTTGTTTTTCATCGGGGGTGACACTAAATTCTGAAAAAACAGACTTCCCGTTTATTTCAATCTTTGTGCAGTTTCGGCCGCAAAAAATGAGATTTGTTGCAAAAAGATATAAATAGCTATGAAAACAAACCTGATGAACGTTTCCGCTTATTTTTACAAGTAAATATGGCACAGATGTCATATACACACTTAGGCACATAATTGGCGACAAAGTGGCGTTACTTTTCCTGACATGGTAACATGTGGTGACTCGTGACTGTCATATTTTGGGGCACTAAATGCATGGCGGGCAGTATTATTCTTTTCTTACTAATTTTTCTTACTTTTTTTATTATTATTCTTTTCTTGCAAGAAATCATTACCTTGTTTAAAGGTCGAATATTCCGCCAACAAATATGGCAAAGATTTCTTTTAAAGCAATAGTGGTAAGAGAAGAATAAATTTCGCAGCTAAGGATTTAGTGCCCCCCCCTAAATGTCAGTCACGAGCCACCGCTGATGTAACCATATATAACGTTATTATAAATTGTTTTGTTCTATAATTATATCATTTATTTATTGTTATTTTCTTTTAAAAATAATAGAAAAACTTCTGTTTATAACTTTATTTTGTTTTCATATTGAAATAAAAAATAACGTGCTATTATAGCACGTTATATGTAACTGGTAACCGAAAATGACGTTTTCGCCAAATTGGCATAAAAAAAATCACGCCAAACCCGGTGCATATATGGCAACTGTGCCATAAATATAATCATTTTATTTATATATATAATATCATTGTTTTTATATACCATTTACTTTTGTTTGTATATCAAAATAGGTAAGTGGCATGTTAACACAAAATAAATTGTATAAATCTTTAAAAAAATGCTTGAGTATATGAAACATTGAATAAGTTGCACGAAAATGCGTATAAAAAGCTTACTTGTCTCGCCAAACCCATTTTCTCTACTTCGCCAAGGCCCTTATACAGGTAAAGTACCAATTTTATTTTTAAAGACTAAAAAGACATTAATATAAATGGAAATTGTTTTTTTTTTTTTTTTGAAAATCAAGCTTTCATTAAAATTCACAAAAATTTAGAAAATATATATGTTTTTTGTATGCACTAAATAGTAGAAAAGTCTTGAAAAAAAACCCCTTAAAAGCACGGAGTTTAAATTTAATTCGGTGAGTTCATTTATGGAAGATAAATGGATTTAAATGGGAATTTTGCCAAATTAGCTAGCTATCTCCAAGTTGGCTTCTAGCCAGCTATGTCCAAGTTGGCTTCATATATAGAAACTTTTTTGTTGCCAAATTGGCGATATTTCTACACGTTGGCCAAAGTTTGGCGATATCGTGGTAACCCTGTCTTTAGTACTTTTCAACAAATATTCATTGTTGAAGCTAATGCTGATTTCTCTATAGAAAATCAAACGTAAGCATTAAGTAATTCACTCCCCCCCCCCCCCCACACACACACCGTTGCCTCTTTAGGAATCGAGTTTAAAAAAATCAATACCCAATTCATATATTGCCCTCAGGAATACATATATATTCCAAATTTCAAAACTCTATGTCAACAGGAAGTGGGTGAAAAATAAATCACAAGATTTGAGTGCCACAGACAAATATGATTGTAAGTTAAAAGAAAGCACGTAAAAAAAAAAGAAAAAAAAGAAAAAGAAAAAAAAAGAAGAAGAAATGATGCTATAAAGCAAAATATTTTATTAAACATCATATAATTGTCTCTAATTTTCACACGCGAAACATAAAATATGCTTTTGGCGATTAAAAAATGCTATTGAGGGATTATCGTAAAATCTCAAATCAAAGTTTTTACGCCTTTTTCTTTTAAATGGAAAAACAAACAGGTTTCTTTTCCTGTTTGATTAAGTTTAAATATGTTTTATGGCACTTCAATATTACTGCGTGCATTTTTTTTTCTTGCTCCATGTGTTCAAACCAGTTGTCTACGAAAATATCCACCGGTGAAACTGACGCACACCAAATTTCTGTGACGTATGCAGATAAATTTTGCTTTTTTATCATTCTTTATATGAGTTTTAACCGGTTTGGAACTTATTTTTCATAGTAGGTGCATTCAGTAGACGACCCTCATAGGTACCTTCTGGTGCAATCAGAAACGAAATACGACAAATATTTTATGAGTTATGCTTGACGAAAGGTTTTTATTAGGCTTTTTCTTTAGTAGGACATGGCTTTAATATCCATCGTAGCTGTTGCGCTGAGTATTAGCCTTCACTTCGCTCAGACAATTATATATAAGCGCATTAATATTAGTACTATTTTGCTCTCTTTTTTTTTTAATTCGTAAATTTTCCACGGTACGTAAATAATATTTTATCAGAAAAAAAGTTCAAAAATAAATACTGTTGAAAACATTTTTAACATACTTTCCTATATACAGTGTTTATGTAAGTACCGTCTGCAGCGAGCTAAAGTTGCATTTCCTTGGTTTCATGTGCTCCGAATCCATGTAAATTTCTTTTTCTTTCTTTCTGCGTGTGGTAACATTTCGTGTTTATTCCGTTTTTACTTCTTGTGGTTGTGGAATGTGAAAAATGGTGTAATTGTATAAGCCATGGGATGGCTCGCTTACCTTTGGTGTTAAATAAATCGCATTTACAGTCCGCTATATTGTGTTTATGTGTACAAATCAGTAGTGTGTGTTATTAGTTTGATACGCAGAACCATTTGTTAGTACAAGTCTAGCTGGAATGCCAGTGAAAAATCGTATAAAATCGAACATTTTCAGAAGTGCCGCATGATGTCGTCTGTGACGAAAGATTACCTCAAGTGTGAGGTACGTTAACTTTGAACATTACATTTCATGTATAAAAAGAATTTGCGTTTAAAACTGTAGAATTATTATGAAAGTATATAGTTTAGGTTTAAACTAAATTTCGTATTACGTATTTTAGAACTAGTTTTGGGCTTGATTTAAGTAAAAATGAGTGAACTGGTAACTTTTAAAACAAAAAGAACTGCTCTACGGAGAAATGTCAAAAATTACATTAAGAAAATTGAAAGTATAATCGCAGCTGATTAGATTAAACTGTCGGAATTAGAAAAAAATATAGAATTTTTAAAACAGAAAGAAACGGAACTAAAAAAACTTGATAGGGAAATTTAAGTTTTAATTATAGAACTTAAACATTTAGAAAGTAAAATAGATGCCGCACAGGAAATCTCAGATAAAATTGATTTGTAGAAATTTAAGGGTGAAAAATTATTGAAAATGCAAAATGCTTAGTTAAATAAAAGTGAAATGAAATCTGATAGTGTAATTTCAGAAAACGTTTTTTTTTTTATATTAAATTACGTAGGTTATCATTACTTATTTTTTGAGGTAAAATAACGGAATGTACAGCGTGTACGGATCTTTTCAATGCATGCGTAAACAGCAATACAAGTGAAGCTAATGCTCAAAAATTACAGTATTAAAACCCTCGTTGAAAGGTGAAGAGTGTCGCGTCATTCAGTATATTCAAATTCTAAATTTGAGATTGCGTGGAATCTATTAGACGAAAGATTTTCAAGTAAGCGAGCGTAAATGTTTGCATAATATTGAACAATTTTTAAGTTTACCAACCATTCAAACAAAATCAGCTATTGCTATTTTAAATCTAGTTCACAACATTAATGAAGCCATTTGCTCATTAGAAGTATTGAACAGAACTTTTAACAAATTTGGTGCATTAACACGTTCACGCCGGCGCCGATATTAATGTTTTTCTCTGTGAGGCGGCGCTCGGATTCATGTTTTACTTCATCTGGCGGCGCGGCAATTTCTCTTATTTAGTCACTGTATGTAATGACACGCCCCTCCCAATGTAATGACACGCCCTCTCATATTTATTAAATTGAACTCGAATATAATAAGTAAAATTCACTGTGGATGTCTGAAAGTTGGTAAGGAGTAAGCAAATTACTTAGAGACATAATTTTATTTACTACACTTAACACGTTCACGCCGGCGTGCATCACCGGTGGGTCACACTTGAATATACGAAATTCAGTAGAAAGAACAATTCAGTATTGTAAACTTAACGTAATTATTTATTTCGATGCAGTTTTTTAAAGCATTTTATACAGAGTGCCTGCCGGCCCTTACAACGGTTACAATACGTCGTTACTTTTTTAGTTTTCTTCCAGGCATACTGTCTACCTTTTCTTTTGGATAAGCATTTATAACATTCTTTACATCTTTTTCTCGTCTTTCTTGCGATCCCTTTGTACGAATGAAGAAATTACGAACATTTTTGTGATGGCCTTTTTGGGTTTGACCTTCCAATTGGCATTTCTTCACTGTGAGGATTATTGATCAAAAGGTGATCAATAATTTGTTCTCTGAATTTTAAAATATTAATATGTTTATCACCCCATTTTTGATGTATGTACCGCGCATTTAGGAGCGAAGTTCCGCGTATTAATTCTATGATACATTTTCTGTACCATTTAACGGTTTTTCGTAAACAACTATAATATGATGACATTTGATCGGCTAAATCAGCACCTTTTTTTGCATCATTATAAAAGAAAATAGTATCGGGATTTAATTTATTATTTTTTCCTTGAATAATGGTAGATGTATGATTCCTGGAAGTAGTTAGCATACATACTGGTCTTTTGTCAGTCCATTTCAAAAATTTAACTCCATTAGGATTTTCAAAACTCATAATACCACCTCGTTGTTGCTTTTGATGTACCTGTGGCGTTAGAAATTATTTGTTCATTTTTATAGTACCACAAATAAATGTTTTTTCTGCAAAAGTTCTTCCAAAGTCTTCCAAAGGGACACTCGTATAGTAGATGTCTGTAAAAAGTATGCGGCATTCAAATAATAATCCATTTATCAATCTTATTACGACATCATGTGAATGTGTTTTCAGAAATGCGTTGCTCGTTTTCCGGCATAAATATCAATATTATAAATGTAACCTTCCTGAAAACATAGTTTATATACTTTTATGCCATACTTATGGCACTTACCTGGAATATATTGGCGAAAACCGGGTTCTCCTCGCCATGGAACCATACTTTCGTCGATTACAATGTTTTTGTCAGGTTTAATAGCATTTTTAAAAGTATCAACAATTGCTTCAAAAAGGTATGAAAACAAGGCGGACTGAAAGCAGGAAAACACAATGGTAAACCTACGAGTCATCCGGTAAAATCGGGTTTTTAGATGTTTTCCACCAAGATATGACTTGACAGACCGATTGCGTTTTAATACGGGAATCGAGTTTTAGCTAATTCTCGAATTTCAGCCTCCAACTCGATGAGGTGGTTGTCTCATTGTTCGTATGCCTCCTTGAATTTGGGAGACCAGAAAATATTTTCGCCATCAGTATTATCTTATAGAAAATCTCTTCTTAAAAGAAGGCGAAATTTTGCGCGTTTAACCTAGATTTCTTTCTCTATAAAAAGATACTGTTAACCTTCCTCGAGAAATAACGGCATCCGTTCGAACCCTGCGTCTGTTCTGCTGGCTCGCGGTCTATTATCAAAGTTAGTATAAAAAACGCGCTAATATACATAATTAATATTTTTTTAAATTCAGAGAATAAATTATTGATCACCTTTTGATCAGTATTAAACACACTGAAAAATGGCAATTAGATGGCAAATACCGTTTGGCAAATACCGTGACAAAAGGATTCTCGTTTTTTTCATTCGTATAAAGAGTCTGCAAGATAAAAGACAAAGATGCAAAGAATAATACCAATGTTTATCTAAAAGAAAAGGCAGACAGTATACCTCGAAGAAAACTTAAAAAGTAACCGCGTATTGCAAACTTTGTAAGGAACAGCCAGCACTCTGTTTAGAATGCTTTAAAAATTGCATCGAAATAAATAAACAAATAGTATATTAACACATTGCCGACGGCCAATTTTTATAAAATCTGAATTTTAAAACAGTAGAAGCTCTGTTCTGAAAAACATTTGTAAATTATTCTTCTAGATTGGTTTTCCAAGTTTATGCATCCGCAAATATCTTTCAATGCACGACTTTAATATAAAATGTCTTACAATCTAAAGAAATATAGACAACATGATATAAATGTATTTTCTGTTTGGTAGAAACCACGCCTTCAATGGAAAAGTTGCATGTGACCCACCGGTGATGCACGCCGCCTGATGCGAAAGTCAGCCGTGGCCCACCGGCAATGCACGCTGCATCACCGGCAAAAGTGTAGAAGTTCCTCCCTGTTATGAAAGGCTTTTGTAAATTGGTGTTCTAGATTGGTTTCCTAAGTTTATGCATCCGCAAATATCTTTCAATGTACGAATTTAATATAAAACGTCTTACAATCTAAAGAAATATGGTCAACATGATATAAATGTATTTTCTGTAAGGTAAAAACCACGCCTTCAATAGAAAAGTTGAGTGTTACCTACCGGTGATGCACGCCGCCTGATGCGACAGCCAACCGTGACCCACCGGTGATGCACGCCGCCTGATGGCACAGACGAGCGTGACCCACCGCTGATGCACGCCCGCGTGAACGTGTTAATGACTTATTTAATTTTTCAAAAATTAGATCCTTCTACAAAATTGTGAGGGGGGGGACGTCAGCTTAAAGGCAATGAAACAAAAACTTAATGATTTTCTCAAGAATTGCACAAGAACGCTTCAAAATAGCAAGCTAGTGCTAAATAAGGTACCTAAATCTGTATTTCTGAATAAGATGCCAATAAAATAATAAGAAAGCACAAAAGCTAAGAAATAGCTTTTGTAGCTACCTCAGGTTGCGGTTACTGTAAAGAAGACAATAGCTTAGCTGCTTAGTGCTCGAAATTTTTTTAATTTACCTGTTCAACAACGAATACATTTCGTAAAACATAATCGTTATCGTTTCAATTGTCTATCTAATATGTATTTGTTAAATAAATGAAAGAGTCTAAATATGTGTCATAATTACTTTAAGAAACATCATAGTATTTTGCACATAATAAATAATTCAAGGAATAAGAATTAGTCAGTATGTATCTCCACACGCACGAGAATTTATCCCTAAAAAAGTAGTTGAGTCAGCGAGTGAAAATGCTTCGTCTGCAGTCTGTACTTTGCATTATGAGTGAAATTCAAATAGTAATAAAAATAGCCATATTTTGTTGTGTTTCGCTTTAATAAAAGTTAAATACTGGTCTCAGTTTGATACTGGTCTCAGAGGTCATTTATTTCACAAGAATGTGTAAACAAATTAGGATTAAAGGTAAAAGGTAGTTGTATCTCTATGTCATATTTGGGTACATTTAATACTGTAAGTAATGAGGAAGTTGATTTATTATTCACTTCTCACCTCAAAAGTGATCTTATAGTATCAACATCAGCATTCGTGATGGATAAGGTGACAGATAATATTCCCTATGTGTCTTTACCTTCAATCATTTTCGATAATTTCAGTGGTTTAATGTTAGCTGATCCATTATTTTACAAATCAGGAAACAATTGACATTTTATTTCGTGTAAATGTATTTATGCATTTAATGACTGGAGAAATTGTCAAACGTGAACCTAACCTTCCATTTGCTTTAAATTCGAGACTTGTGTGGATAAATTCGGGTACTACAAATTTTGAAACGCTGGCGACTGATCCAATATGTGTAAATCATTTAAGTACAAAAACTGACGAGTTAGTAAATTCATTCTGGCAATTAGAAAAAATTCCAAATGTACAACATTTAACAGTTGAAGAAAAAGTTTGTGAAAGCATTTTGAGAGTTATCATTTCAGAGAAAAATCAGGCCGCTACTTATTCGTATAACCATTCAAACAGAATCGAGATATTTTAGATGATTCACGCCAAATGGCGCTCAGAAGATTTCTTATCTTGATAAAAGACTAATATCCATGCCAGAAATTTACAACCAATATGTTCAATTTATGAAACAATATTTATATCTGCGCCACATGGATCTTTTTTCAAATACAGATCGTGAATTAGAGAATAAACATCATTACATCCCACATCACTTCGTCTTGAGTAGTTCTAGTTTAACTACCAAATTAATAATTTTTGATGCGACTGCTAAAACAATAACAGGTGTTTCTTTAAACGACACTCTAGTGGTAGGTCCCAAAACACAAGATGATTTAATTTGTATTTTATTAAGGTTTAGATTTCATAATATTGCAAAGACAGCTGATATAAGAATGATCTATAGCAGGTAAAAATTCATGACAAAGATAGTAGATCGGGAGCCTGCAGCACAGACAAGCACCTTATCGAGTTCAGGGATGAAATTCTAGGATTACTTAAATGTCGATTCGCACATTTTAAAGCAATCGGTCAGTCAAGTCGTATTTTGGTGGAAAACACCTGAAAACCAGATTTTAGCGGTTGACTCGTAGGTTTAACATTGTGTTTTCCTGCACCCAAAATTATGAAAACATGGAGGACTGGGAGCAGGAACACAATGGTAAACCTACGAGACAACCACTAAAATGGGGTTTTCAGAGTCGTAGAAAATCTTTCAACAAAGACATTCTTAAATGAATTAAAACGATTTTTTACACGAAGAGGGAAACCTCTTGAGATTTTTAGTGGTTGTGGAACCAACTTCAAAGTTGCAGAAAAAGAAATCAACAAATATTGTTTGCAGTGCGAGCTGAATGAAGAAATTCACAAATTTTTATCGTCAGAGGAAATAACTTGGACCTTTAATCCGTCTTATTTCTCACAGTTTGGTGGACTTCGGGAATCTGCAGTAAAATCAATGAAATCGCATCTGAAGAAAACCGTTGGTGACACTGTGTTAACCTATTCTCTGTTCCAAACTTTGTTTACACAAGTTGAAGCTTGTGTGAACTCTAGGCCATTGTGTCCCATATCATCTGACCCAACAGACTTAATTTCTCTAACGGTTGGTCACTTCCTAGTTGGAACTTCTATAACTGGGATACTAACCTGAACAAGATCTAAGTCAAAGTCCCATGAGTCATCTTGATAGATGGCATATGAAACAGTTCATCCTACATCAATTTTGGAAAAGATGGAGGCCGGAATACCTGTTTCAACTTCAGCAAAGACCTTAAAGGCAAAATTTTAACGAGATTTAGAAGTCAATGACTTAGTCCTCATCGAAGATGACAACCTTCCACCACTTAAATGGAAATTAGGGAGAACAATAAATGTTCATCCAGTTCAGAAAATAAGATTAGAGTTGTTACGATCAAGAATATTAGTGGTGTTATCAATCGTCCAATAGTGAAACTGTGTCCTCTTCCTATGGAAACTAAAAACTGTCAATTGAGAACTGTTTAATATTTTTCAAAATTTTGTATTAATTTTGTTTATGTTATTAATTGTTCTTTCATTATAGTAATAAATTGTCGGCAGCTAACCACTTGTGAAATCCTAGGGGATTTCAACGGCGGCCAGAATGTTTATGTAAGTATCGTCTGTAGTGAGCTAAAGTTGCATTTCCTTGGTTTCATGCGCTCTGAATCCATGTAAGTTTCTTTTTCTTTCTTTCCGCGAGTAGAAACATTGTTTATTCTGTTTTGACTTCTTGTTGTTGTGGAATGTAAAAAATGGTGTAATAGCATTAACCATGTGATAGCTCGCTTACCTTTGGTGTTAAATAAATCGCATTTACAGTCCGCTTTATTGTATTTATGTGTACGAACCAGTAGTATGTGTTATTAGTTTGAAACGCAGAATCACCAAACTTTGATGAAAGTGAGTTCAATTTTTTTATATTTTGCGATTTTTAACATGATTTTTGGGCTTTTACAATGATTTTTTGACTATTTTAAAAGGAATTCTGTTTCAAACTTCTAGTCTAAAAGAAATTTGGTTTCAAACATTTAGCCTATTACGGTAAATGTTCTGCTCTGCTATTTTTGAATTGTAGCAATTTTTTAGCGGATTTTTTTTAAATTTTTTAGAGTTTGCCGCGATTTTTTAAGATATGGAAAGGGAATTCAGTTTCTAACTTTTAGCCTAATATAATAAATTTTCTTCTGTGCGATTTTTACTATTTAAGTGATTTTTATCGCGATTTTTTAGCGTTTTTCCGCTTTTCACGACTTGGCATCCACTTTGGAACTTTTATCCAAATATAGTAAATTTTGACTTTCGTTATTTTTGAAAATTTTGTGAGTTTTAATGCAATTTTTAGGGTTTTGTTCAACTGAGGAAACCCTATTCGTCTCACTCCTCTGTCTGTCCGTCTGTCTGTCTGTCTGTCTGTCACAGATCCCGTTCTCAGAAACTATATATGTTGGAGACTTGAAATTTTGGATTCTTATAGCTGAACACCTCACATCAAACGACAAATCATAAAATTTTGAAAAAAGTCTTATATTTACCCGCCATAGGCTCTAACTTGTGTATTTTAGTCTTTCTTTTCTAACTGATCCCCTAATTATGTTGAAGATTTCAAATTTTGGATTCTTTAAGTTGCACACCTCACATCAAACGACAAATCAGAAAATTTTGAAAAAGTCTTACGTTTACCCCCCCCCCCCATGGGCTCTAACTTGTGTATTTTAAGTTTTCTTTTCTAACTGAGCCCCTAATTATGTTGAAGACTTCAATCAAATTTTGGATTCTTATTGCTGAACACCTCACATCAAACGACAAATCATAAAATTTTGAAAAAGTCTTACAGTTACCCCCCCCCCCCCCATGCACTCTAACTTGTGTATTTTAAGATTTTTTTTTTCTAACTGATCCCCTAATTATGTTGAAGACTTCAAATTTTGGATTCTTTAAGTTGAACCCCTCACATCAAACGACAAATCATAAAATTTTAAAAACGTCTTACGTTTAACTCCCTCCCCTTCTATGGGCTCTAACTTGTGTATTTTAAGTTTTATTTTCTAACTGAGCCCCTAATTAAGTTGAAGACTTCAAATTTGGGATTCTTATAGCTCAAGACCTCACATCAAACGACAAATCGTAAAATTTTCAAAAAGTCTTATATTGTTTTACCCCTCTGGGATCTAACTTCTGTATTTTTAGCAATTTTTCTAACCTCCACCCTTTTCACCCAAGGTGCACTTTTCTAACTTTTGCCGACACCCCTTTGACCACTCTTTATTATTAGGCACCATATCCGTACATATTTTAGTTCTCATGTTTACCGCCAGGGGGCGCCTACCTATCTCGTGTGCTATGGGCCCGATCCCCTCGACTAATATATCTGCGGATAGTTTGTAAAACAGAGTTTCGTTCGGATACAGGTTTGTTTAGAATGGAGTGCACTCCCTGGTTGCGAAATGTACAACTAACAGATTTTGCAAAAGGATGAAGTGTTTTGAAAGGAATATTAAACGAAACCCTCTGTGCGCTCTGTGATCACACTTACGCACTTGTTACGTTTCTTCGCGATTCGCTGCGATGTTTTGATATTCAATTTTTGACCTGATATAGTAAATTCTGCCCATTTTTCAATAAAGTTCATTCGGATTTCGTGCAGAAATTTTCGAATTTTTCGTGAACTTTTTATGTGATTTTTAGTGTGTTTTCGCGGTTTGCTACGATTTTTCCACATTATTAAAAGGAATTTCGAGCTGATTTTTAAATTTTTTGCGATTTTTTATTGTGATTTCCAAAGCGTTTTCACAATTTTTGTTGCTTTTTACGCAATGACGGACAATTTAGCTAGTTAATAAGTAAATTAAAAGTTTCTTCATTATGAAAATGCATTAATTTTTGTAATACGTATACCACACAAATATAGAATAATATTACAAACATCATAAAACTTGCTATGTTTCTGCCATATATTTACAAAGGAGAAATTAAATATTTCGTTCCATACACAGGTATTTATTATTATTTTTTTTTTTTTGAAAGAGGAAGGGAGAGGGGAGCTTTATAATAAATTTATTTAAATAAATTATATGCGATACCCTGATAAAAACAAAAATAAATAAAGGGAGACTATTTCTTAGAGGAAATTTTGAGATTTAAATAAAATTAAAGAGGAATAAATGATATATGATAATGATCTTATAAATATTTCTTTATATGTACCCGTTTAATGATAAGAACGCCTACCTTCCTTTCCGATGAATTATTTACCTTTTGGCAGAAAAAAAAATTGCGTTCATTAGAAAAAATTAAATTTCGGATTAAACAGGGTAAATTTGATTTTTTTTCTTATTTTATGTGAATTTTGCAGTTGAGATGAGATGCAATTGTACATTTATTTTCCAACTAGAGGAGCCAGTTGTAATCTGCAACAGTCTCCTGGTAATCCTTTCCACCAGGTCAAAAACATTATGCAGTTGACTCTCTGTTTAACGTCGCTCTACTTAACGACGATCTCTATTTAAGGACGATATTTTGCGGTCCCGGCTCCTTTAAGTAAAAAAATCTCTATTTAAAGACGAAATTGTTTCTATTTAACAACAATTTTCACGTAGTTTTTTTTTCCCGATCGCTTTAAGCACGGGATCCCTTTAAACGAGGGAATTTCCTCTGATAGAAAAACAAGTTTTCTTGCAATTCAGATAAAGCAGAAGGTGTAATGAACTTTACCCATGTGACGAAGACGTTTTAACAATCGACTTCAGAAATTTAGATCAAATTTATGAAGATATTGCAAATAAAAATGCAACTTCAGATGCAGAAAATGGTGATGAAGCTAATGATACAGAAAGCAAGACACCACACATCCTTCTTACGCAGATGCGAATTCTGCCCTGGATATTATTCGACAGAAGATTGTTTCATCAAATATGGAAGATGACTCATTCAATCTTCTTGAAAAGCTTGAAGCAAGGGTACTTAAAACTAGACTTACTATTGAAACAATCTACACTTTTTGATTTTATCAAAACTGAATTTGTTTAATTAAATGTATTATAAATATTTTTATTGTACTGCAAGTAACATTGTTTAATTAAATGTATTATAAATATTTTTATCGTACTTTAAGTAACATTGTATGCTGTAATGTTGCTTTTGCATGCAGTCTAATTAATGCAATTTGTATTTGTGCAATAAAAATATGTTGTATATCTGTATCAATAAAAACAAAAGAAAAAAAGAAAACATAAAATAAATGTAAGTAAATAAATAGAACATATTCTAAACACGCCAATATATTGAGAAATGAATTGATAGTCCTAAGCCTGTAAACTGTGAAGGGAAATGTCTTTCAAATATTATTATTCCACAAATTCTGTTTAAGGACGATCTCTATTTAAGGACGATTTTTCGAGGATTCTTGAAAGTCGTTAAACAGAGAACCAACTGTATAATGTTTATTGTTAAAAAACGAATTTGAGCCAAAGAAAAACTTTAGTTCGCTGATTGTAAAATAAATGGAGTTAAGAAGAGTTTTTTATGCGAGAATAGGAATAGAAACTAAAATTTCTGTATTTAAGGCTCTTATTAACTGCTGTGCTCAACAAGCGCAAAACGTTTTGACACATTTAGAAATTCATTTTTTAACGGAAAAATATAAACTTGGAAGGCCTGACTATGGAAGCAATTTGGAATCAAACTGTGTTTTCCATTTTTTGATAAATAAATTACTTATTGAGTTATAAGCGATTCTGATCACATGACAAATACATTTTTTTTCCTTTCGCTGACTGGTTTTTCTGATTTCTTCGGTTCAAAACGTCAACTTTGGCACTATTTTCTGAAAGATCTATTGCGTTTACAAATAAACGGAAAACAAAGCTCGATTATATAGTTTCTGAAAAACAACACCTGCTAGTTCCATGCACATCCGACCAAAAACAAATTTAAACATGTGTCATAAAGTTGATCTTTTGGATTTGAGAACAGCCTTAATTAGTGCGGCTTATTAAGCCCTTAAACCAACACTATAAGACCAACATATACAGACTGGAGAATTTTCAAATTTCGAAGTTTAGAAAACTACATTATGAACGTTTCGGAGTTGTTTTTGAATGAAAATTAAGCACATTATTGTCATTATTATTTTAGTTATTTATTTTACTATTACTTGCGTTTTTTAGAGAAATTTGTCAATAGGTGATAGCGTGTCAGCAGTAATTTACTATACAAAACTCTTCATAATTAACACGCAATAATGGATATTTAAAACATCGCAATTTTTTTCCTATTATTTTGTAGAACCGATACTAAATGATCTTAATAAGTAAGATGAGTTTTGCAAAGTGTACTTGGCCAATGCTGTTCATCACATGGTGCGTTACTACCGACTCCGAACACTGGTCTAGAACCTTAATAAACAGACGAAGAGGGGTCGTGATAGGTCCCGTTCTGCAGCTAGGTCGTCACATCATCGCCACCCTTTGTGGAACCTCATAGGGCAGAACCAATGCTTTCCGACTATAGAATTACTTTACCACCGGCCAGAATTGAGGATTCCCTATGAACAGCCATCCTCTGATATTCAAAACAGCTGACAAAACAACAGAAAACTTAAAATATTCGTAAAAATAAAATAAAGGATAGAATAAAAAAATAGGAAAATTAGTTCCCCGCATCCTGCGTACCCGGCCCAACTCTCTCCGGGGATGCCAGGGCTACGGGATGGAAATTGAAAGGAAAAAGGGTTGTCCGGCTGGAGCCTGTGGTACCGTCTGTTCTCCGTTCATTTATCTGCCACCACTGCAGCCACCTGTTTTCATTCATACGAGGAAGACTGCGCCTCACAGAGTCCTAAGTCCCGGAGTGGGCGGTGAATGTCCACACGATGCAACTCCTCGCGACCGACTATCCAGGAGCACGTGCTCTGGAAACATAGTCTCCAGACCTGATTTTGGGTGGTATCGGTAAACTGCCCCAGTCAGAAACCCCGTTTTTGTCTTCCTCGGAGACTGGAAGGGATCGCTACGGCGTCCTCAGGCAGGATTTCGGTCATCCTTCAACGCCAAAGCCAGCCAGGTTTATTGGAGACCACCTGGAGGTTCTCGCAACCATTAATAAGTAAATCACAACTTTCTTGAAATTCATAATTTTTTTTAATACATCACAAAGTAAAACAAAATCCTCATAAAAAGTAACATTTGTGGAAGAAAAATACTTTTAGAGTATACTATTTTAAATCATAAAATACTTTGTAGATATTTTTTCGGTAGATAAATTATAATAATAAGGACGTTTACATTTTCTTAAAAATTTATTTTCGTTAAAAAACTATCGGTTCTTTGAGATACAATTAAATTTCCGCTTGAGCAGATAATTTCGAAATTCTCTTTTTTCGTGTGGCTTTTGCAATAAAGTTGAGATGTAGTTGTATATTTCCCGATTCTAAATAAAGCAACCAGCTGCAATAAAGCCTCCCGGAAATCATTTCTATCAGGAAAAAACTTTATGTAAAATTTATTTTTGTGGTCTTAATTTGAGCGAAAGAAATCCGGTGATTTTAGGGAAAAGGATATATTACGAAACACAATTTATGAAAAACAGGAACAGGAACTCGTGTTTCTATGTTAAAATAGATTTATATTGTTTTTTAACTAAATTAATATAAAACAAATTAATAAAAAAAATATTTTTTAAACGTAAATGTTTAGAAAACTACATGAAAAACGCTCCGGTATTTTTCAAATTTATTCTTGAATGTAAATTTGAAATTTTGTTGTTATTATTATTTTATTTGTTTCTTTCTTTGAGAGAATTTTTCAATATTTATTAACACATTTCGTTCTATTTTGTAATACCGTCGCCAAAAAGGGATAGAATATTTTGTCCCTCTTCAAAATGCAAAGATGTCGATGCTTATAATACAGTGTCGTAAACACAAAATAACTACATAATATGTAACATCTGTAGAAAAAGAACACGGTACTACTTGATTATCCCGTCGGCGATTTCGCCAACTTATATAAATCACCAAACTACTCGCCAAATTATACAATTAGACATAATTTTTATTTTAAATAATGAAAGAACAAATAAATTAGCGTAACATTAATAAAAATGCAAATAAAACGTCGAAATAAAACTCACTTTATGACGTAACAAACACGTGTAACGTTTTTAATGTCAAGTGAATGCGACATTTACAATCAGCCATTATTGGGATTACATCTTATAGCGTGGCGATAGTTATTTGGTCGACGGGATATTCAAGATATACCAAAACACTTTGTAATTTTACTGTCTTGCATTATCAAATCACTATTTAGCTATATCTTTTTATACACATGTTTATAATAAGGGCATTACCGTTTACCGTTTTTTTTTTCAATTACTTTATAATTAAAGAAAAAATATTGGTTCTCACAGATAAAATTTAATTTCTGCTTGAAAGAGTAAATTCGTTATTTTCTTGTTTTGTGTAGTTTTTGCAGGTGATATCAGATGTAGTGATAAATTCCCTTTATCTAATGACAGCAAAAAGTTGCAATAATCTCTAAGTACATGCGGAAATTCTTTACTTCAGGATGAAAATCTTATGTAAAAGTTTAACTGAGTTTGTGCAGAAGAAAACTTTTTAATGTGTTGGTTTCAAAATAAATGATGCCAGGTAGTGTAATTTATTCCTGAAAAAAAAAAAAAAGACAGTATATTATACTTCGAATTTTAATTATTAAGGAGCAGTTTATTTGTATAATCGTTAATGATGTAAATGCAAGTAGGGGAACCCGGAGCAGAACAGGGTACACAAGTTGAAAATATGATTTAAAAATACAAAAGAGTTAATTAAGAGAGCTGCAAAATTCTCTATTAAGACATTATAATGTAATAATCACAAAAATTTAATTATATTATAAGAAAACAAAAGAACAATGTATTTTTTTTTCAGAAACAAAGCATTATGTCACTTGCTCCATTCTGCCCTTGGTATGGGACTGAATGGGATGGTAGTGAAAAGTAATTATAAAAACATATAAAAGTAGTGGAAATGCAAAAAAATAAGTTTCCTTTATATTTATCTAGTTTTAAGTGACTATAAAGGTTTAACTACAGTTTTCATTTATTGTGGCCCTTTTTTTAAGCATATTGACAAAATTCACACACTAGGACAATCCCATTATCTTCGCTATCTATTGCAGCACAGGAATTGTGCGCCCATTTTTTGCACATGGAACAAGCGACCCAATCTTTAACTCACTTTGAGTAAAATTCACCGCAATTTTCTAAAGCCAGAATAAGTTAGTTAAAAACAATTCAGGGCAGAATAGAGCACTTCTCCGTTCCACGCCAGAGACACGAGTTAGGTTAGGGAGGTAAGGTCACTCGAGAAAGATTCGTAAAAAAACGTTTAACTACACAAAACTGAAGACAATTAACCCTCAGCCACGGGAAACGCTATTTTCGCGTTCCAATGGTTTACTTTTTATAAATTCAGATGGCTTGATTCCCATCACTTTTCTAAAAGCGTATAATTTGGCTTATTCTCGCATTTTTTAATCTGTAATTAAATAAAGTGACTATTTCTACTTCAAAAAAAGTCCTGGGAATAAAATAATCTTAATTAAAATAATTACCCACTGAAAAAGTCGCTCGCGGCTGGACGGATAAACGTACTTCAAGCATGAACTAACTACAGTTGTAATGTAAACAAGTATGTATGCCTTACCTTGGTTAAGAAATCATCAGAAATTGCAATACAGGGGTAAAAAATCACACAACAAAAAATTCACGCACCAACGCTGGAGAAAACTGGGCTACCTGACTGCCGAAGTTGAACGGCAACAGGTTTTCTATTTTCTAATTATCGCCGGTCGCTGACAGCACCTCCTTGACACCGAAAAACGTCAAACTTTATTTCGCCCCTGTACCCCATTGTTCCCCGGGTCCCCGCTTTTTTTAAATCAAGGTTTAAGGAAGTTGATTTTTGGAAAAGTTATGGACAGTCTTTCAAAGAAGTCATAACACAAATGCTGTGATATTGCCGAAAATTGGCTATTTACAAGTACTGGAATACCTTAAAAATACCATTCGCATACCATAAAAATATTAGAAAAAGTGGAAATGTGATTTCAGTAGTTTTAAGAGTGTTTTACTTTGAATTAAACTTTAGCTAATTAGTGACGTGTAATAAATGTACTAGGTTAACTATAGAGCTGCACAAATGTATACAAATATGTTTTGCTCTAATAGTATAAATTGCTGAAAGAGAAATTTCAACGTGTTATGCCTTTTTTGCTAAACTAAATTTTCCCATTATATAGTATATATATCAAACTACAGATGAAATACAGGGCTGTTCAAAAAAATTGGAATACATATTTGGCTATGGACGGTAACTGCTGAAATCAGTTTTTCAAATGCTTCATACGTTTTCTAAAATGTTTATTTAGTTCTCTTATATACCTTATTTCCCTAAATAACGAAGTTTTGTTAAAGCATTCAGGAAGTGTTGTAAAGTGTTTCATAATCTATGCTTAACGCATGATTTTACTTACTTGTTTACTATTATAGGGTAACTCCGGGAGAGTCACGCATACGGGATAAATGCCGCACCCCTTCTATTTCTTGTAATTATCGATAGATGGTCGTCAAACAAACAATATAAGTGCTCAATGAGATTATTTTAACCAGTGTATAGCGTGAATCCCTTTCGATATTTACTTGCAGAAGTACAATCCTTAATTTGACGTAAGTGCATGATTTCACTGTCCAAACTTTTAAAGACGTTATGTTTAAATACTTTTCATACACTAATTAATAAATGCATGCATGATTTCGATGTCAAAACTAATTGTAGCGTTTGTATAGAGTACTGTGTGTATGATTACGCCATTCCCCTTAGCGATGGCAGGTAACAGTGATGGCCGACGTCTGCACCATGTAAAATGGGATACATGCTGCACTGCTATTCCGGTATACATGCCGCAGTTTCTTTTGTAAGAGATGATTATGTGTTATTAACTTTTCCTTTTCTTTTTGCACTGACTAACCATTAGGGTGGGTCGAAAAAATCGAAATATTTATAATCGAAGCGTAATAGTGCGGAAAAGTTGCCTTTTGTTATAAAGAATCAATTCGTAAAATATTAAACCGATCGTTTAATATCTTTTACCGCCGCAAGCGGGCCAAAGTTCCGAAAAATCGAAAAAAACATGATTTTTGCAGTTTTTTTTTCTAAATTATCCAAACATAACTATGCAATTTCTAATAAAACGCAATAGCTAATTCAAGGTATCAGTAATCTAATATTAAAATTTCATTATAGGGGCATCGTTTCTTTTACCGCCGCAAAAAGACCAAAATTTCTAAAAAGTGTTACAAAATTTAAGTTTTTCTTTTTTCCCAATTGCAATAATCTTTTAATATTTTTAGCTTCACATTTTTATATTTTTGGTCTTCATCTTAATCGCCATAATATTTATATTTCTAATAGACTAAAAATGTTATTTTCTGTTGAATATAATTTCACATAGATTGTTTATCATGACCGATGTAATGCTACCAAAAACATCTGCTCTACGATAGAAACACCTGCAACTGCATTCGCGTAAATTTATTTCTCTTTATAAAAAGGTATATTTCACTTGGTTGGGTTTTTTTATAGTTTATTTTCCTACTCGACAGTGTCAAGGTTTAACGTGCAGTAGTTGAAAGTTAGTACACGTGTGATAATCATTAAATTTCGGTAGAAGTAATAGATTTTAAAATTAAGTTTCGCAGTGTAAATGGAAACACTTAAGAAGGCAAGTGAGTTTCGAAATCGTTCGACTTTCACATGTCCTTTGTTTGGAACCCCGAAGGTATTAACACAATGCAGATTACCACCCCATGAAGATGTATTGCGCTATTGCTAACAAGAAAGGTGTAATCTTGCACCGGACGTCGGCGATCAAGAACCCAAATTCTCCGCTATTGCCGAACGTGTAGCTAAAAAAATTGAAAGTGTCTGCAATAAATCATCTATAACAGTTTCGCATAATCGAGTCATAGCGATGTTAAATATATATCATAAAAGATACAGCAACATGATGAAGTCTTACAGAAGGGATAAGGATAAACCCAACTTTCAGAAGAAACTTAATAATTTCGTAGATGATGCAAGAAAAACTTTGTTTGATATAGCCGCATGTAAATGCAAATATTTGAACAAATGCAATTGTAAGAAACAAAATAAGGTTCCAAAAAGAGAACGTGCATTTTTGCTGGATCAACGGACGACAAGAGTCGGTTATATTAGTCAATTAGATGCTGAATATAATTCACATATACTAAAGAGGGTGGAAAGGAAAGCCCGTTCACAAAAACAGATGACTGAAACATCAGAAAAATTATCTAAAATTGTCGCCGTGTGTGAGAATGATTCTTCTACGGATGCGTTGATTGAACTAATCGAAAATAAAATTTCCTTTTCTGTTGAAAGTGCTGATTATAAACAAAGAAAACCTTTTTCCAAATCTCAACATATGCGGATGAATCTTGCAACAATTTCAATGTTAAGCGATAAATATGGTGTATCTGACAGGGCTACTGCGGCATTAGCATCAGCAGTTCTCCAGGACGTAGGTATCATAAACGAAGATGATACTTCAAAAGTTATAGATAAGTCAAATCCGAAGAGAGAAACGGAAAATTAGATGTCAAATAAGTAGAACATTTGACATACCAAGCTGAGATATTGCCTTTGCTGTATACTTTGATGAACGTAAAGATAGAACTCTCTGCCAGGTCAAAGAGGGGGCGAAGTTTCATCGTCGCGAAGTAAAGGAAGAATATATATCTCTGATACTTGAACCAGGTTCCCATTATTTTGGTCATTTGACCCCATCGACTAGCAAGGCGGAGCTATAAGCAATGACATTGTAGATTTTTTGGAGAAAACTGAAATGGAAACTTCAAAAATAATTGCAGTTGGGTGTGATGGAACTGTCCTTAACACAGGAAGCAAAGGAGGTGTTATACGTTTGCTAGAGGACAAATTTCAAAGACCACTTCAGTGGCTTTCTTGTCTTCTGTACTGTAATTAGCTGCCTCTGAGACTCCTTTTCGAACATCTTGATGGACAAACGGCGGGTCCTCGGTCCTATTGTGGGCCAATTAGGAAATCTCTTGCAATTTGCGAATTATTACCAGTTGCAAAATTTAAGCCAATTAAATCTGATATCCTAGCTGTTAATAAAGACGATTTGTCAACTAACGAGAAGTATATGTTTGAAATAGTGCAAGCTGTTTCAACAGGCGAGTGTTCAATTGACTTATCTCGCCGAAGCCCTGGACCAATATCTCACGCAAGGTGGATCACTACTGCTAATCGAATTTTGAGACTCTATATTGGAACAGAGGAACCTTCTTCTGAACTTGTAATACTAGCTGAGTACATCGTGAAAGTGTATTGCATCGGTTGGTTCACTATTAAAATGAATCCATCATGCTTCCATGGTAACCAGAATTTGTGGACTATAATTAAAAACACCCGTTACTTGCCGGACAATCCACGAAATATTATAGATCCTGTAATTTCACGAAATTCTTATTTCGCAAATCACGAAAATATCCTTATTGGAATGCTAACAGATGAGAGACCGCATAAGGACCCTAGCTTTGAAGAGAATTGCCAAAGCAAGAAATTCTGCAGCGTCCAATAGCGCCATCCGACATTTCGTTATTCCAGATTTGAACTTTGAAGCTGAAAGCTATATCGATTTAATTGACTGACAAAACTGTGAACTAACGGAACCGCCTATTACGATTTCTCTATCGTCTGACGATCTCACAACGCTGGTGAGTTTGAGTGGTTCGATTAAAGATATTGGCTGCTATAAATTTCCTTGTCATACACAGGCAGTAGAGAGATGTGTAAAATTAGTCACCGAAGCAGCTTCGAAAGTTTGTGGACAAGATCAGAGGGAGGGTTACATTAGATCAACTTTGGCCTCTCGAGGAATAATGGCTTCATTTGAAAGCAAATCAGATTATAAAATTCATTTCAAATAAATATCTTTTCATTTAAATTTTATTTAACCCGATTCTGCTAAAAATATCTTTATTTCACTTAATAAAATACTTCATTTTATATCATTTTTGTAATTTGTGGTGCATCAAGGATCTTCTGTCTATTGCTGACATGAAGTAAAGCAGCAGAGCATGAAGCGATCGTCAAGAAAAATAAGTGAGTACCTTTATTTATTCTTTTAAATTTTATCTATTGTTATAGTAATTACTAGACATTTATAACATTTTAGTAGAAATAAAGTAAAGTTATTTAATTCTAGAGATATTATAAAAGTATAGAAAAAAACGGAAAATTGAAATTTTGCCATTTTTTTTTTTTTTGAAAAAATTGGTCCTTTTGCGGCGGTAAAAGATATGCTTTCATTTTAATGAACTTTTACAGGGATATTTCTGATATCTTAATGTAGCTATTGCGCTCCATTAGATTTCGTATTGCTATGTTTGAATAACTAAAGAAAAAAATGAAAAAACTATGTTTTTTGCGATTTTTTGGAAATTTAACCCTTTTGCGGCGGTAAAAGATATTAACCGATTGATGTAATATTTTAAGTAATTAATCTTTACCACAAAATGCAACTTTTTCGACCTATTACGTTTCGATTATAAAAATTTCGTTTTTTTTCGACCCACCCTACTAACCATGTTAGGCACGTTATCAAGTTCACTAAAACCAAAGGAGAAAAAGGGGAAAATAAAAAGTAAGAAAGGCAAGGAAGATGCAAGTCAAGATGATAATAATGAAAAATTGGATTACGCGAAACGCAGACGTTCTTTGCAAAGTACTCCAAAAAAGAGGAAGTGTAATTGGCTTTGTTACATCATGTGTTTAAATGTAGTTACATAAAGAATTGTACTTTTTCGACACTTTTTCTGTGGATTGAAGTCGATCTCTTAACCCATTCGGGACCATAGGTGCATCAGAGGCGGATTACCCACTAGGCTGAGTAGGGTGAAGCCTAGGAGACCAGAAGGAAAGGGTCCCCTGTGCTAAGATTTTTTTTTTTTCAGATTGAGCTAACATTTAATGCAAAAGAGAAATGATGTTCAGTATTCTTTGTTTCACTCATTTATTGAATCTTGAAATTTATTAATTATTAATTGTAATCCAAACGCTAATCCACTGTTACTTTTTTCTCTATTCATAAAAAGAAAGTATTGAATTCTTGAAATTTTTCTGCTTTCAGTTTGGGAAAGATTTACACAGAGAAGACTAGTAGTCATGGCGGCCTAAGCAAGATTTCGACAGCACCTCTACGAATTATACCTTTTAAAGAAGCTTTTAAATTTTAATCAAGCATTTGTCTAATCGTAACACCTTACATTTTAGCACCATGGTCTGTCACCCGACCTCACCTCAATCCGTCCCACCTTTAAAGTTAGACCGAAATTTACATGTTTTGGGATATCTTAAATATAATTTGATAGTATTTGAAAAAAAATTATGTGTGTTAAAATTGCGTGAGTGCTGCTATAATTAATGCATAAAATATCAATAAGTTAGACCATCAACGCGACTATAGAAACATACTTCCAACTGCAAAAAGTTAAGTACAAACTTTAGATAGGCATTTGTTTTAAATGGGCTAGTATACATATTAAAACACGAAATTTTATATTTCATATAGTCCCTGCATGAGTAGTACTGCTCCTAGGTGATATTTCAGGACATACTTTTTTCGATATTTCAGGACAATTTCAGGACACATTTACCCAGCATACTATTTTTTTATCCGCAACTGTTTGCAGAAATTCGTGATTTTTCCCGCGATCTTTTGTCGAAATGCGCCAATTTTTTCTGCGATCATTTGCGAAAATCCCGATTTTTTCCCGCGATCTTTTGTCAAAATTCGCGATTTTTCTCCGTAATCTTTGCCGAAATCGCGATTTTCCTCCGCAATCTTTGCCGAAATTTGCGATTTTTATTCCGCGATCGTTTGCCGAAATTCGCATTTATCCCGCGTTTGGTTGCCGAAATTCGCGATTTTTTCTTGGATTATTTGCCGAAATTCGCAATTTTTTTCCGCAATCGATTGCCGAAATTCGCGATATTTTTCAGATACTGCCGTAATTCAATATTCTTTTCAGCGATCGTGTGCCGAAATTCGCGATTTTTCTCCGCGATCATTTGCTGAAATTCGCGATTTTTCCGCGATCATGTTCCGAAATTCGCGATTTTTCTCCGAGATCGTTTACAGAAATTCTAAATTTTTTCCGTGATCGTGTGCCGTAATTCGCGATTTTTCTCCGCAATCGTTTGCCGAAATTCGCGATTTTTCTCCGCGATCATTTGCTGAATTTCGCGATTTTTTCCTCGTTCGTGTTCCGAAATTCGCGATTTTTCTCCGCAATCGTTTACCGAAATTCGCGACTTTTCTCCGCGATCGTTTGCCGAAATTCACGACTCTTCTCTGCAATCGATTGCCAAAATTCGGGATTTTTTTCCTGCGATCTTTTGCCGAAATTAGCATTTTTATTCTTCGATCATTTGCTGAAATTCGTGATTGCATTTCGCAATCGATTGCTGAAATTCGCGACTTTTTTCGCGAACGTTTGCCGAATTTCGCGATTTTTTTTCGCGATCGTTTACCGAAATTCGCAATCGTTTCCAGAAATTCGTGTTTTTTCCGCATCGTTCGACGTAATTCGCGATTTTATTCCGCGATTAATTTATGCAATTGTTTGACGAAATTCGCATTTTTTTCCTTTGACCGATTGATATAATTATCAAGAAGGAACTTGGTTCAATATAATAGGAGTGAAAATAACGTTAAAAGCACCAAAAAATTTAAATTTCAAGCATACCGGCTTCGGTAGCATACAGCATAGTTCCCTCAGTGCTTAGGATGGCAGTTTTTTCTTTTTTTAAGCAATTTCTCACTAATTCGGTTCCATTTCCCATCTATTTTCCCTATTGGCTGTTCCTGCAATCCTCTGTTTTCTTATTGGTCAATAAACCTTTAACTTCAATCCCCATCTCTCTTATATATGTGAGCAAATTCCCGCCATCCTTAGCACTGAGGAAGGTATGCTATATGCTACCGAAACCGGTATGCTTGAAATTAAAAAAAAATTGGTGCTTTTAACGTTGTTATATTTATACTCTGATTGATATAATTTGCGCCTTTTTGTTACGCGACCTCTTGACGAAATTCGCGAGTTTTTCGGCAGTTGTTTGACGAAAGTCACAAATTTTTGCTGGAATGATTGGCCGGAATTGTCGATTTTATTCATAGATCGTTTGACGAAATTCTGTGTCGCGATGTTTTTTTTTAGACTCTGTGAAAATCGCTGAACAACCGATTAACAAAATGTGCGATGATTTTCCTTCCTCTCCGGCTGACAAATTCCCATTTTTTTCTTGTGAACACTTGACGAAATTTATCAGTTTTTTATCATCAGATGACAAAATGTTTCAATATTTTTTAGTTCATATATTTTTTCTATCCTTTACACTTATTAATTCCAAAATACAGATTTTATGGAATTTTGCAAAAATGAATGATTCGCGGGATTGAGCGGGAATATATTATATATATATATATATATATATATTTATTTATTTATATATACATATAATATATTATACAATATATATTATTATAGATACATATATATATTCGTGGAAAAATCATGACTGTTATTGCTATAGTACAAACTCGCGAAATTTCAGGACAGGTTACCATATTTTAGGAAATTTTAGGAAGTTTTCATTTTTCAGGAATTTCAAGACAAGTATGGCCCCTGGGTCTCTGGGTCCTAAAAGAATGTTAACCTCTATCTAAAAACAGTATTTTAAAAAAATGGCATTCTTTTCGACTAAAACTTACCAAATTATAATATCTTGAATTTTATAAAATTTCAATGCCGTTTGCCTATACTAAATAATGTTTCTTTCCGTTTCTAGTGCTAAAAAACACTTAAATTACATAAAATTCATTAATTTGGTAAGTTTTGGTTGTAAAAGAACAGTTTTTTTGTTTTTGTTTTGTTCCTAGACAAAAAACATTTTTCTATATAACCTATAAGACAGAGTGACTGTATCAAAATTAATTTTAGAATTTTACTACACTGTTAAAAATTTGCAGCATTCTGGCAGGTCATTTGACCGTTTTTTCCGAAAACGGTTACACAATCGTAATTTTAACACTATTCGGACCATATTATTGGCCATTTTACGGTCAGAATATAGTTAAATTATGGTTATGAAACCGTTTTTTTCAAAAAACTGTCGAATGACCTGCCAGAATGCTGCAAAATTTTTAACAGTGTAGGTAAAACAAATACTATATCTAAAAACTTTACTTAGTTTCTATACTTTTGTAAATGGAAGTACGTTTCCTTCATCAGTGGTTTATAAGATAATTGAATCTGGTCTATGTCGTTTTGAAGAAGAGGAGAGGGCCCGCAAAAAAGTCAAGCCTAGGGACCCGAGTAGTGGTTAATCCGCCTCTGAGGTGTATATAAGTACCTTCGTAAAGAGCTTACAAAATTTGTTTCTGTCACCAGTAAAAAAGAAAAGTAATATTTGCTTTGTTTAATAAGAGCATTTTCATGATTATTTAAATAAAGGTAACTTCTTTTAAAAAGTGGTACCAATCGAATAAAATTTGTGTAAAAGCCACCGGTCCCGAAAGGGTTAACAAATAAATTATGTAAACACAATTTGATTTTTTTCTTGTCCCTATCTAATACATTGATGTTACGTTGTTGCTGAAATAACAATTAAAATTTAATGTAAAAAAAAAAAGTCGATAATTTTAATAGTGAAAGAGGGCAAAAATTATTAATTTGAATCTACTAATACGTTTCATTGTACTCATTTAGTTTCATTTTGGTATTACATCCATAATTATAGTCCAGATATGAATATTTTTTTAAATATTTTTATTTATAACTTTATTCTCTTCTTATTACAAGCGCGACATAACTACCGCACAAGTGCGGCGTCTCAGCCTGAATGTACGGGTGACGCGCCGCAGTGTAATGTTTTAGAATAAAAATGTTAAAAAATATTAATAATTTGTTTTGAATATTTTGTTGCAGTACACGTGTTGTATATGTATCATTAAATAGCACAGCATGATTTTTTTTTTTTTTTTTTTTACGTCCACCATGGGACTTTGTACACAAATTCAAAAAAATGTGCGGCATAAATCCCGGAATTACCCTATTGGATATTTAAATAGCAAATAGTACTACAAGGCATGGAAAAATATGTTACCAAAAAATCATGAAATATTTCTACAAAAGTATTAGTTAGGGCGTCGATCACGGTTTAGTACTACACAGGATCAGCGCATAAGAAATAAATTTTTCAGGAAATTTTCATTTTCTCATTTTCTTGTATATAAATGGCCTGATAAAAATAAAGTAATATTTGATTTTCAGAAACTGTAAAGTGGACGGAAATGTAGAAATCCTGCCTACAGATCGCATGTCAATAAATACTTGAACATTTTTATTCTTTTCTTATAGAGAAAGGCATAGTATAAGACATTTAAATTTTCATGTAACTGCTATTAACACGCCTTGTAATAGAAGAATGACCTTTATCTGTATTAAATGTAACTAAATAGTTTTTCTTTGTTAATTACAGCTTTTTTTATAAATAATTAATAATTTATTTACTTGAATAATTATTGACTATTTAATTTATATTTTAAGTCGGTTTTAAAGTGTATCGTGATATAATTTTTAATAAGAATAGTGTGACTTACACGAATTAGTGTAAAAGTTGAAGATTGTCTTTTAGGCAACTATAGTAGGTTTGGCTAATACATACCAAATATCTATACTTATTTTTCAGTTTGTCTAGTTATTTTAACCAATAATTTAACCCTTTATCTACTGACGGTACTGATAAGTACCACTCACTTTAAACTTTCATTACATAGTGAATATTACTAATATTCTAAAGGCACTTTGCAAAAACACTCTTTTAACCCCACCTTTTCAAGATACATGGCAGCAGTAGTTCTAGGTTCGTTATTTCAGCCAGGAAAGAGGCTATCTTTGAAACACTCGATGTGTTTTGTGCCGAGATTTTGTACAGATTGTCACGTTCGTCTTTTTATAGCTGCAAACATAGTAGAAGACATAAGATAAGTGTTGATTTTTTTTATGTGTTCATTATGATCGAAGAATCCAATTTGACTAGCTATTTTAACTTAACGATGTATGTATTTGATTTAACAGTTGAATTACTCGGCGGTACTTGTAAGTAGTGCTATCTCTATTAAACGTTTATACGAGTATACGTATATAATACGTATTATACGGGATACAGATTTCAGATATGTATAATGTGGCTACGGTGGTTGTACGTATTATGCAAAATAGCATATACGGTACATCGTATATACGGATCTTACCCAAACGATTAAACGTATCAACATCTAAGCGTTTTTCGTTCATGGCATGAAAATACTCGTAGATGTTTTAATGCTTACCTGCGGATTAGAGACATTGAGAAATATCCTCTATAGTCCTGTATTGCCGTGGTTTACCGGGGCCATCGCGATTCTTTGTTAAAAAAACCACGATGGCCTGGGGTTTACCTATCTTCTGGTTGCTGTGCAGGTGCTTAAAAAATCTGAATACTTTTCCTCAGTTTAGATTTTGGTTGTTTTCCCTAAAAACTAAGCTATTAATTATCAAATGTTTTACTATTGGTACTGGGTAGTTTCAAAGCTACCTTTCGCCGATCTGTAGCACAGCACCTAGCTTCTTTTGATTTATGGCATGGACACTTCGGGTGAAACATTATTTTTCCATGCGACCACAGAACAGACTTATATTTTATAGTGACATTGATCAATCCGACTCCTGGGAAGTTTTATAATCATACATTTATTGTATTTAAGAATGTTGTCCTCTAAATTTAAAATATTTTGAAAATATATTTTCCTCTAAAAAAGAACAGAGAAGGCGGATGGATTATTAAGGATGTGTAATTGCGTTCTAAAACCTGCAAGTCGACTATTTGCCAGTCTGTAAGTAATCGAAATTTATAGGTACCTTATACAAAAAATAATATTTTTCAATATTAACAAATTTCAAACGTAATGCCCTAACATTTTGTATAAAAAATACCATGAGTGTCATCGTTGAAAAAATGGATTTTTATTATACATTAACAGAGTAGAAAACATTAGCTCCGTGGAAAGAATAACAAACCTTCTAACTTTTTAAAATCCTTCTCAAATTTAATGATTATGTAAATCTTCTAATGTATATGTTACCGGCCAAATCCGATTTCAGGCCAAACTAGTTTATCCTAACGCGCTTAGGATAAACTAGTTTTTCCTAGGTCAAACTAGTTTATCCTAACGCCCATAGGATAAACTAGTTTTTCCTAGACCAAACAAGTTTATCCTGACGCCCATAGGATAAACTAGTTTTTCCTAGGCCAAACTAGTTTGGCCTAACGCTCATAGGATAAACTAGTTTAGCCTGTTATTCATTGGTCTGAAGTAGTTTATCCTAGGCCAATTCAAATTGGCGTGCTTTTATTGATCCCAAAGACTGATTCGGCGCCAACCTTCTAGTTTACCCTAGGTTAATCTAGTTTATCCTAGGCCAATTCAAACGCAAATTCAATTTCTCAAAAATAAGTCAAGCTCACGCTCAAATTCAAAATTTTTCAAACGAATCCGCTCAACTCAAACACATCTATGGAAGTGAGCAAAGCTCATCAAAAACTTGTTTTTAAAAAAATATATAATAGAAGTTTACCGTCCAAATTTGCAAAATTTTGTGAGCTAGTATTTTGGTTATTCGATTTAAGGTCTTTACGGGCCCGCCCAATTTTCCTTCCCGACAATCGGTCCGGGCTTGGTTTGAGAATTAGTTTTTCAAGAGGTTCGAACCGTGATGGACCGGTTCTCTATAGCGGCTTAAGTCGGGACTGGACTGCATTCTTTTTGAGGTCTGCACAGGCAAAAAGTTTCAGTCCAAATTCCAAACCAGTTCATATGAAAATCATTTGGACCGGCAGGATCTCTGGTCTGTTCAGTAAAAATATCAGTAACATTTGGCCCGGCTCTACTTTTTTTTTTTAATGCACGTATTTTTAAATGGCTATTATTCCACAATTAAAATTTATATATTTATTATTATTTATTTTTAAAGATGAGTAGATGCATTTTTAGGTAATAAGTACGGTATAACCTGAGAAAAATAACCTGCCTATGACGGAATTCCGAACAAAGAGTATCGAAACACTCTAACAAAAGTTTAACAAAAAAAACTATGCTGATCTATGTAAAATGAGGATATTAGTACAATAAACATCCTCTAATCCGGCACGTTCGGGACTTGCAGCATGCCGGATTACGAAATTTTCCGGATTACAGGATGAATGTCAGGGAAAACGTTCAGAAATTAGAATTAAACAGAAAATGCCAGTAAAGCATGTTTTTTTATTCTTTAAACAGCTTGAATTAAAATATTAAAAATACCCATAATGTAAGTTTTGTACAACATATGTACATGAGTATAAAATGAAAACGTGCACTATAGGCCTATTCGTAGAAGTCATCTTAAACAAATCTCGAATATCCGTTCGTTTTGTAGTCGTCTTTTCTCTTCATTTTATTAGGAAGTCATTTCTTATGATGTGAAATTTCATAAATTCTGCATGGTTGAACGAACGGCTGCGCACAGAAAACCTGATAAATGTATTCGAGGCATCAGCTGCTTGATTTCAACTGATGTTATTTGACTTGTGCACATCATATTCATTTGAGCCAACGTCTTTGGGTCAGTTAGGTTGATAACACTCTGAATGATGCCCTCATCAGTCAAAATTTCAACTGTAGGTTCATCAAAATCTTCTTCAACTCACTCCTTTATTTCTTCTCGATTCCGTTGTGTTTCCGAAAGTCGTGCCGGATTATCCAGCATGCCGGACCTTAGGATGCCGGATTAGAGGATGTTTACTGTACTTGTAAAAATAATATAATGCATTTACAACAGATGATTAACCTTCTAATAAGGGAGCCTGCCTGTAACGGTTGGTTGGTGGGGTTTAAGACGGCCAATTATCAGCACGAGGGATATAGGCCCTAAGGGGGGGTGCCCTCCGTGGAGGTCTTTCTAAAGGAACCTAACCCATATTTACGCTTGGGAAACCAAGGTTCGAAGAAAACCACGGAAACTCCGAACGATTAGGCCGACGGGCGCGATTGGGATCGAACCCAGCACCTGCCGTCTACCAGCTTCGAGAGAAGAACTTCTCGGCCACTGGTGGGGCCCTACCTATAACGGATTTTTCTTTTTTCCTATGCAATTCCGACTTAGAAGATTTTATTGTATAGAATTTTTAAATTTTTTAAATTTCTAAGTCTTCAAATGGGGATTAAAGATATTAATGATTCTATTGTAAGATATATTGAGTTTTTAATGAACCTCTATTTGTATGTAAATATCTGAATACCAATTAATTTTTTTACACTGCTTGGAGACTTGAAAATCTGAAAAATTTTATGTAGAAAAACTTTCTAAGACGGAATCACACAGGAGAGAAAAAATTCGTTATAGTTAACTTCCTTTTTTAGTAGGTTCGTCGTCTCTAGCGAATGCATTATGATTTTTTCAAACGGATTATTATATCCAATTTGCACCGATAAAAAAATATCCGCTTAAAACAAGAGTTCATCATACACAGATTCTTCTAATAGGTTTTGCAGCTCTGTATCCCCATCCGTATAAATGTATATGTACTTTTCTTTAAAGAGAGTTTTAATTGTAAAATAATGGTAGCTTAAAAATCTATGTATTTTAGGCCAAACTGGGACCGGGACTTCGCCGGATTTTTAAAAATTCCAGATTATTGAAAGAATATCAAATGCACTTCTGATATTCTTAATTGTGCATTTATTCATAATTAATTCAAAGCCAAGTAATATTTATATGAGAAAAAACAATGTATGGTTTTTTTTTTTTTTTTTTTGTATGATAAGCTCTCATTCCATTCTTTGGTCCTCCAGCACACAATTTGTCATATGGAACATATTTTGTAACTACCGGCGGTGGTGAAATGGGGAAGATAGGAGAACAGTATCCCACTCCCCATCGATTAAAATATATTAGTTGGGATCAATAAAAGCACGTGAAATTGCATTGGCTTAGGATAAACTAGAAGGTTGGCGGCGGGGCAGTCTTTGGGATCAATAAAATTACGCCAAATTGAATTGGCCTAGGAGAAACTAGATCGGCCTGGGATAAACTAGTTCGGACCAATAAATAGCAGGCTAAACTAGTTTATCCTATGAGCGTTAGGCCAAACTAGTTTGTCCTAGGAAAAACTAGTTTATCCTATGGGCGTCAGGATAAACTAGTTTGGCCTAGTTTTGCCAGGATGCTTTACATATTTAATCACTACTTAACTAGAATCTGAACTCTATGTCAGGGGTTTCCAAACTTTTAAAAGGCGTACCACTAAATACAAGTTCATACTTCCGCGTACCACCAGAGGAAAAAAACAGAGCTAATACAGAAAAACCTATGTGAACAGGTTACTGTTTGAGAACAGAAAAAACCAAAACGAAATGACAGATTTCGGAAAAGCATGCGAAGAAATAATATATTTTCATAATTTATAGTCTATTTATCGTATATAAAGCGTATCGTTTTTGCGTGATAAATATGGATGCATTTAAATAGAGAACAAAAATACTACACAGCTTTGTTAAACATGAAAAAATATACACATTTGAAGACGCCTTGTTCGCCAATTTTCTCGTTCGTTCGTAATTATATAAATACTTAATACCTTTAATGGTCGTCTGGTCCGTCTGTCTGTCTGTTCGTCTGTCCGCATATAACAGAGCAAAAACTACCCAACCGAATGGTTTGAAATTTAATATATATTTTTGTTACAGAATTTTGTCGAGTCATATCAAATTTTATGAAAATCGAATCAAAACTTAAAAAGATTGCAATAAAAGTTTTCTTCATTCTATTAAATCGTATCATACGTAATTAATTCAAGGATATCCCGTGATAGGTAATGGTTCTAGTTTGCCATGGTGATTATGTCCTATTTAAGATGGATTCCTATTATTTGCGTATTACTGAATTTATTATATATATTGTAATAAATGTTGTATTCATACAGTTTTGCGTAAGAGTGCAACAGACATTGCATCAAGATCTGAATATTTATAAAGCTAATTATAGTACGAACGCATCTCATTTGTTACGTTTGATGTACAATTTCCGAGTTGTTTTGTTACATGAATACTATGTTTATATCAATAGTAAAATATACTTATGAAAATTTAAGAAGTGAATAGCCTACATAAGAAATTCACATACATTAACACAAAATAAACTGCTTGTTTATGAGAGATCGTAGCTCGTTAAAATATGTAATATACAAACACACACTGTAAAAAAAGAACGGCAATCTAGACGCCAGTACTATTTCTGTATTTTTACGGAAATTTTTGCGCAATAAATTACAGAAAAAATTCCGTTTTTCTGATTAAAAACGGAAAATTTTCTGTAATTTATGGGGGAAAATTTCCCTAAAAATACGGAAATAGTACTGGCTCTAGATTGCCAGTAGAATCTCCGTTCTTTAGTTTTTTTAGGTGCGTTCGTAATTATATAAATACGTAGCACCTATAGTCATCGTTCAGTCCGTCCGTCCGTTTGTCGATCTGTCTGTCTGTCCGCATATAACAGAGCAAAAACTACCCAACCGAATGGTCTGAAATTTTAAATATATAATTGTTGTAAAACTTTGTCGAGTCATTTCAAATTTTATGAAAATCGGATCTATAGTTTAATTACAGGGACAGTGAAAAGTTTTCCGTAACATTACGGCCAATGGGAAAAAATTATTCACAAGTACATTTTAATGATGTTACAGCATTCCGAACGGTGTGAAATTTTAAATATATAATTGTTGCAAAATTATATCGAGTCATTTCAATTTTTATGAAAATTGGACGTATAGTTTAATGACAGGGACAGTCAAAAGTTATCCGTTACATTGAAGCCAATGGAAAAAAAAAATTCAAGTGTATTTTAATGATGTTACAGCCTTTCGAACGGAATAAAATTGATATGCACTTATAAAGTGCACTAAAATATACATTCAGTACAATATGCTGTGCAAAAAATATATATAAAACTAGTTATAGTACGAACGCACCTCAATTGCCATGTTAGACGAGCAATTTCAAACTTGTTTTTTACAGTGCACAACAGAGTAATAGAAGAAAACTTTTTGTTTTTTCCAGGGGAGATTAACTCAATACCTATCCAACCACTAGTTCCATTTATCTAAAAATTCTAATCGAAATTGTATTAAAATAAGAGAAAACAAAACGCTATCAAAGCAGTAATAACAGAGAGCATACACCAAGGAACCGGAGAACTAACAAATTAAGAAAGAGAAAGGGGAGAGCGGATTGACCAGTTTTTTTTTTTTTCACATGCTGCATTTTTCATTTTATTTCTCGTACCCGTATCAGAATTTCGCGTACAAGTAAACAGAGCTTCACGTTAGAGTACTAGTACGCGTACCACAGTTTGAGAACCCCTGCTGGTGTAATTATTTTTTAGGTACTTTATATAAAAAATGGAAATTTGTAATAAAAAACATGTATTTGTTGACATATTTCTGTGTTGAATTGAGTGTACGCTGTCTGGCGCAAGAATAAATTTTGCTTAAAAAAAAACTGGAAAAAAAAACAAATTTTTAAACTCTTATAAAGATATTGCCAGGATTTTATGTTTTTTCATCATTCTATTTTACAGTTGAACTAAAAATATTTATATTTATTCTATATTGTACATTTTTTTAAACCTTAACACATTTCTCATTAACACCTGTGTTAGAAAGTTGTATAGAGAAATATTTCACAATATTTTCAAAAGTATTGCATTTATTTTTAAAGAGTTTTGTACAATAAAATATTATTTAAATGCAGCGAATCACTTAAAAATTTCTTTAAAAAAAATGCAAACATTATAATAACTAGGGGATCGTACCTGGGTTTCCCGAGTTAAAGAATATAGTTGAAAACAATTTTTTTTTATTGAAAACTAATATTTTTTTATATGCAATAAATTTTTTAGATTGCCCACTTACATTAAAAAAGCATATTTCATATGGAAAATGCGAATTATACAATCAAATAAATTTTTGAAAATTATCAAAAGCGACATTTTCTTATTAGCCGCATGCTAAGACTTATTTGACTAAGATTTTGCAACTTATGGCCTCCTTTTATATTCTGATAATTTCAGAGCTTATACATGTCTGTTAAATTTGTGTTTTATATTATTTTATTTATTTACTCATAGGGAATTTTTTTAATGGATATTAGCCGTAATAAAATGACGAACTCTTTATTTTGTTTTAAGGGCAAATGGATTAATCTTTCGTAATCGAGCTCCGCGCGATATAGATGAATTAAAAATATTTCATGCTTTAAAATTGTTTTTAAAACCATACACAATCAGTAAACTGAGATGAACTTTGCAAACAAATTCAATTTGAAAAAAAAGTCCTATTTGGTGATCTAAAAATTTAAACGGTACGATTACAAATATGTTAGATTTGTGATTTTTCAATATTATTATTTTATTTGTTTATAAAAAAAAAGTATTAATTTAGTTAATTTGTCTTTCATAAATATGTTAGATTGGGAGCTTTTTTAATATTATTGTTTTATTTGTTTATAAAGGAAGTATGAATTTCGTTATGTAAAAATAGTCAGAAACAAATGCTGAAAAATTTTTGTTGCTTTATGTGCAAAATGTTTATTATTATTATGTATTGAAACCGGCACGTGATAAGATAAATTTAAAATAAAATCATGCTTAAAATTTATTTTAGAAAATATAATACATCAGTCAATTAAGATTGCATCCGAATTGCATCTGAAAGTAATTTTTTTTCCCTATGCGGCGAAAATTGAAAATATACGATGGTCAGAAGATTAAAAAATTGCAGTAGCGAAAATTTCAAGACCGAAATTTGATCGTGAAGTGTTGCCATTCGCAAAATTATATCAGCGTTACGCACAGATACACTTGTTCTTTATAATATAGATACTTAATCAGTAAAATATAATAAAGATCATTAGGATGTGGTTATCATTTGTGGCTCTTATGCTTGGTATTCAGGAATAAAAAACAGCAATTTTCACCTTCCCAAAATTTGCATACACACTTCTCATATCCATATTCATCATTTTAAAAAATTGTATTTTGTTTGATCATTTAAAAGTCATTTTAACTCAAAACTTGAAGTCACGATTGTCAGCAACATCTTTTATGTGAACAGACGCACTCTTTACTTGAGATTCTAATCTCAATTCCGGAGAGTAAAAATTTCCGTAATTTATGTTTTTTTGACGCATTTGTGTTAAAATGTTTACTTTTATCTAAGAAAACGATCGTTTTCTTTTAAATATGACTTCATTTTCACTTAAATAAGCACTTCGACTAGTGTCTGAAACCTAGCATCAGTAGACATGCAGAAGGCTAAACAATATAGAAAATTTATGAGGAAAAATGCGTGTTTTCGAAAGGAGTATGTCATTTTCCGTTACTATGCCCCTAATATAATATTCTGCTACTAATGGGATTTTGTGACACTAAACCCTATACAACTATTTTGAATTTTTATCAGAAAATAGCATGAATAAAGATAAAAATACCTCATTATTTTTCTCTTGTCTGCAATAATGAAAGCTATCTAATTTTCACCATTTTTGAAGAAATTTCATAAAATGCTTTTAAAATTAAAATATAAAAGTGGGGATATTAAAAAAAAAAAAAAAACAGATAGTGCGATCACTTCTACAAATGAAGAGCTTTCAGTTTAAAAAAAATATTATTAAAATTGGTTCAGCAGAAAGATCAGGGCAGACGACTAAAAAAAAAAAAAAACACTTGTGTTATAAATATATAGATAATATAAAATTAGGAAAAACTAAATTAAGCAAATTATGTTATTTTGATAAAATTATAGTAGAATGTCCTAAAGAATAGCATTAAAATTTTATTATTCGAGAGAATTTTGGACAAAAACTTCAGGAACATAATATTATTTTAAACCACGAATTATTTGTTTGCTTGTCTAACTCGGCGAAGCAAATACATCCAGGTGAGAATCATCAATTTCTGTAATATAAATCGCTATTATTTGCATGTCACCTCTCTTTTATAAAGTCACTCTAATTTTTTTTTTAAACATTGCGTTTTACCAGTGTGTTTCGATTACATTATTTTCAAAAGTGAAGCCTTTTCACCTGTGAAGAATTTCAAAGCAGCTGGGCCGTGAAAATGACGCACTTCTACAAAACATAATTCAGGTTTAAGAATTAAAATACACGCTTTTTTATAAAATGACGTCATTTTCATCCGCTAAAGCAATCCACTTTTACAATCCTGTCTTAAAGTTCGTCTATAGAAAAGTATGCATATGACGTCATTATTACGGAATAACAGACAATATTCTTGACATAGCAAATATTTTAATTTAAACATTTTTTTCAGGTTTTATGAGAAATGGCAACAAAAAGATACAATATCTTCTGTTTTTGATTCAATAGAAATGGGTACTTTTGTTGCCATGATAAGAAAAATGTTATTAAAAACTACAGAAAAATTAATATCTCAAAAATAAATTGAGATACAACTTTCAAACAAATACCATTTAAAACAGCATTTTTTTTCTTATACGACGGTGTAAAAATTTAAAATGTGCGATGTTTAGAAGCTTAAAAATTTGCAGTAGAGAAAATTGCAAAACCAATACTTTATTTCAAATTTCAAGTTGTTGCCATTCGCGAAATGACGTATGCGTTACGCACAGATATGTTTGTCCTTTATAATATACAAATTGTTGCCATTCGCGAAATGACGTATGCGTTACGCACAGATATGTTTGTCCTTTATAATATAGATAGATAATATTAATAATTATAATGTACATAATTTGGAGATAAGACTCGAAGCATTCATGTCGTGGTGTTTGCTAATTTTCCAAATTTATAAACTGTTAGCTTTATTTTGATTACAACAACAGAGTAAAACTTTAGTATAAGTAATCTATTTCGATACTATTTTATTAATCTAGGAAACATTTAACAATCCTGAAAACTTCTTAACATTTTTTTTAAGGCTGAATTTATTCGGTGCTTTGTGTGTACAGTACCCATTTCTTTATTAATTTATAAAAACAAGCTGTAATTAATAACTCAAATTTGAAATTCAATTTCCTGTTTTTTTTTCCTTTCCTAAAAACAGTTTAACTCCATTTATTCTAAATTGACCTAGAAGAATTCTTTCGCTCAAATTCATTCAACAGGAATAAATTTTACATAAAATTTTCATCCTGATGTGAAACATTCCCCGGAGGTTCTTCGAGAGCATTGCAACTGGTTGCAGTAGTAAAAAATACATAAATAAATAAAAATAAAAGTTCAACTGCATCTTATATAAACTGCAAAAACCACATGAAACAAGAAAATCTCCTATTTACCCTTTGAAGCGGAAATTTAATTTCATCTCGTTGAACCAATATATTTTTAACGAAAAAGTATATCATGGAAAAGAAAAATATGTTCATTTTAAACATGCTTATAAAAAAATTTCTAAACAATCATATAAAGATATAAGTTGGTGAAATTGATTTTTATTATAAAAAACATTTTTAAATAAAGGTTTTTGTTTTACTTTTTATTTTGTTATGATTTATTTAATTAAAATGGTTGTTTAATTTTGTATTAATAACAGTTGTGTGCAATGATTAATATATGAACGTCATATTTTCCATTTTTAAGCAGTGAAATTTGTTTTTCTTTTTATTGGAAAAGCAATATTTTCGTTGACCCAAACTTCGCCAAATTTCGGACTTCGTAAAGTCCCGAGGATTCCGGACTTTAGACTTTGTACTGTATTATAAAATATGAAAGAGGATAATTGTTCTTTCAATGTTTTCAAAGGTATTAAATTCAATTGATAAGGATTTCGTTTTTCAAAAGTATTGAATTTAATTGTTAGGGAGTTCGTTTCTGATAAATTGATTTTTACATGCAGTGAAATATTGACAAATCTTTAGCAAAGAAACAAACAAATAACATAATAGTGATAATAATGATTTGATGTTCTTGAATGTAAAAGACTTAAATACGTCAAGTTACCATGTCGTATTTTTTTTAAACTTCTGAATTTAAAAAGTATTATTTTTTTTTATTTTTTACTTTACTAGAAGAATGTATTGGATTCGCGAAAAGTTTCGACTTCCGGTTTTCAACAGATTTGTCCGTTTTAGAAGATTATGAACACGATTTGACTATTTTTGGAAAATGTCTGTGTGTGAGTATGTGACACAAATTTTTTGGGCGCTCAATCTTAAGAACTAGTGAACAGAATTTAATAAAATTTTACATTCAACTAGTTCCTATATAAATTGATGCTTATTACATTTGTAAATCGCCAAACAGGTGACGCTGCTATGCAGATTTTTTCTGGATTTCCTCAATAGCTCTATCTCAAAAACTATTACACAGATTTTCATCAAACTTTTGTTTCAGTTAGACGTTGACATATGTTGCTGCTGATTAGGTTTTGGTGTAAATAACCCAACAGGTGACGCTGCTACGGTGCATTTTTCAGGATTTACACGATTTTAGCTATAGTCATATCTCAAGAAATATTACACGGAATTTCATATCTTTAGAATCATCATGATGGGCTTACAATATCATTTAATGTTGGCACTGTGATTGCGAATTTCGAAATATTAATATGTATGAAATAGAGCAAAGTTTTTTTTACTAGTTTTTCGATTTATTTAAAAATGTTTAATAAACTGCAATTTCTAAATATATATATCTTCGCTCCTATTCTTGTTTTCCTGTAAAAAACCTCTGTTCAACTCTATTTATCATAAAATCAACGCACTAAAAATATTTCTTTCAATCAAATTCAGTCAACAAGAATAAATTTTACATAAATTTTTCATTCCAGTGTTCCCCGAGGCCTTTAAAAATTATCACAATTGGTTGCTGTTTTTACAAAAAGAAAATTTTCAACTGCATCTCAACTCAATTGCAAAACCCACAAGAAACAAGAAAATTTCGAATTTACCATTTCAAGTGGAAATTTAGTTCTATTTGAAAGAATTGATAGTTTCTCTCTATTCTAAGAACTGTAACTACTGCTACCCCTACCGGCGCCGTAAATGAATTTATTCTCACCATCTGGTTTTATAGGCTCATAAGAAATAAAATCTATTGCATACAAATACATCAAATGCTGTAGATTTATAGAAATGTGCATGATAATTACGCTGAAACAAGCAGTTTTTAAATCTAAGACTTATTTGATGAGCTATTAAACGTATTTGTAGTGCTAATAAATCAATTAAGAAAGTTTTATAAGAGCAAGGACAATTTTATCTAAAACGGTTTTTCTTTTTCTTCGTACTATCATTGGAAATGTAGTTATAGCTATTTTTTATTCAAAGATAAAGAACGTTTTACAGAATCGTTTTTCGTACTATTTTTTATACTTCTCCATTATCACGTCCACCACTTTCCATAAAAATAAAAGGAACATTATCCCAAACCGTAGGATTTAATGCCAGAAATGCATGATAGTGACGTCACATTCACCTAAAGTCAGATGCGATACGCCCGAGGGTAAAGAAAAAGACAGGTTACAGCGGTGCATGTCTTTTTTTACAGACCGCTAAAGTGACGTGTTTTTTTTTTTTTTTTTTTACACTTGCATTAGCGACTTGCACGCGACTTCAACGGGCTGTAAAAAAAGATACGTAGAATGCCCCGCGGTAACCTGTCTTTTTCGTTAGCCTCGGTGATCGGGGCTAACGAAAAAGACATTCTTCATCGGTTCACATGTGCCTTTTTTCAGTCGGCCTGAGTCACGTGACACTCAAATTCATTCATGCAGGTGCACAAAAAGTGCATCACGTGACTCTAGCGGTCTAAGGCGAAAAATACCGCGGCAGCTTGTCTTTTTTATTAGCCTCTGTTACACATTCCGGATAAAACCTTGAATTTATCAGAAAAAATATTATAAAAATTAATTTTTAACGAAACATCTCCATTGCTATCTGTTTGTGGATACAGTCTTGTATCATACCCATTAATGCACGTTTTTCTTTTGGCAGGATCCCATAATATTAAAGAGCTTGTCGAAGAAATTCTAGATGCAAGATCCCAGATGCTTACTATTTTCCCCCCTTAAAATACCAGAGAAAGCAGAGACGTAGCAATCAATTAATGTGCTTTTTACCCGACAGCCAAGAAGGGTTGTGTCTTTCACGCGTATCTGGGTATGTGGATTACTTTATGCCCTCGAAACATCCCAACGGCTGGATGGATTTTAATGAATGAGGTCTCTATCAATTCGTCTTAACCGTCCGATAGTTATAGGATAGGTTTGTTTTTATAAATTTAAAATGGCGGCTGTAAAATACGAAATGGAGGTAGAGACGAAAAAAAATTTACGCACCATATTGAGTGGCATATCATTGGATAGGTCTTTCAAAATGAAGACGATGTTTCATTGGCTATTTTACAGTCAGAAGCTCCGTTTAAATGTTACACAACCTGGAAGTTGGGTAAGTAGGATTTCTAGCTTCACTGTAACTCTAACCTTCATAGACATCTATAGACCTCATCAAAACAGTGTTTATAGATAGGAAATAATAATTAAACACAACTTAAAAATCATCAATAGAAGTAAATTACAAAAACAGGTAAGTAATCTAAAAAATAGTTTCACATTGATGAGAAATAATTAATTAATTCGCTTTTTTATGCAGCCGGGTTTTTTGATTTTTTAAATTTAATTTTTACTTGTTTAGAAAACTAAACTGACTTGTCCACAAAATAAATAAAAACAGAATACGAACAACATGGGGTAAAGTTTCACTTAAAACCAAATGTGACACCATATTTTTATATTATTGGTTTTAAATCTTGTAGTTTGACGATACTTTTTTTTAGGGAAATTGCTTGACGGGATAATGGTGAAGTAACTCCTCTTTAATTTAATCAGACTGACTTTTAAAAATATCAAACGAAATGAATTTCTCTAACTGAGTGAAAATATGCCAAGGTCGGAAGTCGAACCCAAGATCTGTGTTTTAATTTGTCAATGCTCGACCTATTGAGCGACCTGACCTGACAACCAGGGTATAGATTTCAAGAGTTGAAAGTTAGAATTTATTTGTTATTCACCCAGACTTTTCACTCGGAAAAATTCAGTCTCTGTGATATATTTACGAATCCGTATGATTGCGTTAAAAATAACAAATTGCCAGAGCCCGATTATCACAGGGGCACATGCGGCACGTGCCCGGGACCACAATTTCAGGGGCCCCATTTTGTGCAGTCTCTGAAAATAGTGCAGAAGTGCCAGATAGTGCAGAAGATTTTACCTTCCTATATTTTTAAATGCATTTTTTCATTTGTCTATAATATATTGTTTTTTTCGTAAGGTTATGGTTTAAGTTGTAAACTGCGCGTTGTCCAAATTATAATGCATGAATTATTTTGAGAAAAGGGGCCCAGACATGGCCTGTGTGCCCAGGGTCCAACACAGACTTAATCCAGCTCTGCAAATTGCAACTGCTTATTCATCGTTTAATGGAGTTCCATTTCTTGCAGTATATTCTGGTAAGCTGTCTACGCGGCAGAACAGATGCTATTGAAAGTAAGGTTATCTGACAAGGAAGGTCTCCATACTGGGCATACTCAGAATAGTTTGAAAAAAATACTAATTAAACTATTTATGCATGTAATAAAGGATCAGTCAAATTTAGCGGCGGAATTACAGTAGAAAGTCTGTAAAAAAAGATAAAATACTTTCGAGTATTTGGCGCGAAAAGACGAAAGTGTCACGCGACTTGGTGAGCAATACTTTTCCTCGCCAAAAGCAAACAATTTTAGTGCACCTGAAAATTGATTGTTAATTGGTTTTTAGAATGCGTGTAAATAGTATTTAATTTAAACTTAAAAAATGATAGAGTTTTATAAATACATTTTTTCGTATTACATATTTATGTTGCTTGTTATTTAATTTTATTACTTTAAAAACAATTTCATGTATAAAAAATACTTTCATATATTTAAGCGTATTCGAAATTAAAGGCAAGATTCTTTTACCAGTTATTCATTTCAAAGAATTCGTCGTTTCCATAGCAACAGAATTGTATCTACAATGCTCAATTGGACTTAATTTTGAGACATTGAAACAATTTTAATTTATTTTAATTTTGTTTTAATTCATAAAATTTGATATTTAACTTTCATTATAAATATATATATGACAAGACTATAGTAAAATGAATCTAAAACTGACAAAATTAAAGTCATATACATTAAATTTATTTAAACAAGTTCAACATGAAACATTTTTATCTTAAAGAGTATTCGGCATAAAAAAGTATTTTTTGAAATTTCATTTCATCGCCAACCGATGATAAATCGCCAAATAAACGAATTTTTCATTATTTTTTTACGAACGTTCTATCGCGGTTCCGCCAAAAAAAATTATAAACATATATATCCTCATGAGAAGAACACTCTGTAATTTTTTCAGATTTTTCTGAATATGCCCGTATGGAGACCTTCCTTGTGAGAGAAATGTGTTCCGAGGTTGTCTGTTCAGGAAGCTCAGCAGATAGAGCATTGACAACTTACCTCAAAGGCATTGTGTTCGATTCCTGGCCTGGGCATTTTTTACGCAGTTTGAAAATTTCTGTTCATTTGATATCCTTATCAATCAGTACGTTTGAGTCTACAATATTAAAGTGTATCTACGTATCCATCGTTTAAAGAGGTGCCATTACCTGCGGTATATTCTAGTGAGATATCTACATGACAGACAAGATGCTATTGCCTGAGAGAAATGCGTTCGGCAGATGTCTGCCCAGGTAGTTCAATAGGTAGAGCGTTTGCAATTTAAGACAAAGGTCTTGAATCCGACTCCGGTCTAAATATTGTTTTACTTAAATATATAAGTCAGGTCCAGGACCTGAATTTTGCAGTTCCATTGTATTACAGATATATTTTTTAAAAATCTTTAAAAAAATTCGGGGCATATACAACAAAGTTTGGAAAGTCTAGGGGAGAAATGCAGACTTTTTTTCGTAATCACATTTTTGCCAAATACCAATTGTTTCATTAACACTTTCTTCTATCTTCAATAGAAGAAAGTATTGTAATCGAAATTTTTTTCGACTTCCGCTTTTCGACGCATTTACACTTTTTAGGGGTCAGAGATCCCAAAAAACATGTTTATACAAAACTCTCTCCGTCTGTCTCTCCGTGAATTCGTGTGTCAACATTGTACCATCGAAAAGTGTATGATGTTATACAACAAATTGAAGCAAATTTTTTGTGTATGTTTTTGGCTGTATTTCCTCAAATGTAGTAATATTTCGCCCGAAAGGGGCGCTGTAATAGAGTTTTTTGTGCCATTTTCATTATTGTACCATGGAAAAGTGTATGAAGTTATGCATAGAATTTAATGAAATTTTGTGTGTACGCTTTAGGCTATGACCAGCAAATTCTACTTGAAGTTGAAAATATTTCGCCGGAATAGGTGCTATAATAGCGGTTTATGTGACATTTTCATTATTGTACCATCAGAAACTGTATAAAGTTATGCATAGAATTGAGCCAAATATTTTGTGTATATTTTTGGCTATAGCAAGCAGGTTCTCCCTGATTTTGAAAAGATTTTGCCAGAAGGGGGCAATGTAATAGTGATTTTTGTGCCATTTTCATTATTGTACTATAGAAAAGTGTATAAAGTTAAGAATAGAAATGAACCAAATTTTTTGTCTTCGTTTTTTGGCTATGGCCAGCAGGTCTTCCTTGAATTTGGAAATATATCCCACCGGAAAGGGGCAGTGTGATAGAGATTTTTGTATAATTTTCTAGATTTTTCGCAGTTTCGTTGTCCATCGGTGGCTCGCGCAGTGACGGGAACCCACATCCTCTAAATCGGCTACTTGGAAACAGCTGTTAACGAAAGCAGCTGATAAATATCATGATCGAGATTAACTGGTTTTTACTCCAATTAATGTACTGAAGCAGAAATCTAAGCTGAAAATCAAAGTTGGTATAGTGTTGAACTAATTTGAACTATTGAAGTATTAACAAGTGTAACTACTTTTTGAAATATTAAGATGCATGAGGTAGAAGAAAGTGTTAAAATTGCACATCGAACTAGTTTTTTTTTTTTTTTTTTTTTTTTTTTTTTTTTTTGTAAAATACAAAAAAATAAAAAAAATTGCATCAAAATAACTTATTTCAGAAATGAAAATGTATTTTTATAATCTAATATAGGTGAAACAATTAGTTTATAGTCATTTTTGTTTTATTTAAATAGAGGGTGTTAAACACAGAGCGATACTTTAAATATGAAATATAACTTTATAACACAGCTTTTAAAATATTTGATTACCTTAATTTGTTTTTAGAATAATATAGTTGATATTTTAATTTAACATTTTATTTATTTGTTTCATCTCATATTTGATGTATTTTCATCTAGTAATACAATATTCTTGATAAAACAATAAGTAAATCAAGATATTATTAAATGTCTTAAAAAAAGATCGTAGATTATTATTATAGAAACGGCAAAATAAACGTAATAAATAATAAAATAACAGCGAAATAAAGTACATGTAATTACTTACTATGAAATTCAATACTTTGTTCAAATAAAATATTACATTACTTTTTCCACATTTCTTTCTGGTAACATAATTTAATTTTCATTCTTTTTTATCTTGAATTCAGAACATTGTATGGTTTTCAAAAGCACTGCTTATTTAATAAGTTTATAATGGCAATCACAAAAGTCCATTTTACAAGCAAAGAGAAATACTAAAAAAAATGATAAAAAAATTCAAAAAACATATTTTCGTAAACGAGTTTTACATTTTATTTTAAAAGAAAACTTCAGAAACTATTTTTTCTGTTTATTTCATATGTTTATTTGAGATGTTTATATTAAATATTTATAAGAATATTTAAATATTAATAACGCTGTTAGTTTTCTTTCATCCTTATACTTTGTTTTGTAATTTGGAATTGTGCAAACACTATTAGTTTAACAATGTGTAACTTTGTATCATCCATTTTTTTCTTTTGATCACGAAATATGTTAAATGAATACTGATATTTCTAAGGATTTTTAAACAAATATGTGTAGATACAGTAAAATTTTCTAAAATATTTCTTTTATCTAACTAAGGTAATAAAACATTCCATATTAATATTAAATAATTCATGAATAAAGTAATTTCCCCGTATCTGTTTCATTGAAAACGGAAAAAAAATTCTATTTAATTAGAATTCATTCCATAATTTACTAATTATATTTTATGATTTCTTATGCATAAAATGAAATTTTTTCTTCATAATGTTTCTTTTACTTAAAATCTAAAAGCAAAAACTAAGTTGATAATTATTCTTTGAAGATTTTATTTTCTCATTTCTCTTTGGCAGAATGTCTTCACGAAAAAAATTCTAATGACATCAGTATTCTAAAACTAAATTATAAAGCAAATCTATTTATTTACTGTTTCTAAATATGTTTATTTTATTCATCGTAGATATTTTGTATTATGTTGTGTATTTTTGTGTTACAATTTAAAAAAAAAATCATTATGATTCGTTTGAACTAAAACATTTTAATACATTTTCGTCTTTCTTTGAAAATTGCTTCTATATTTTTATTTAAACTAGTTGCGTAGCAACCCGTTGTGTTGTTTTTGAATTGCATGAGACAATTGATCTTTTTGCGAAAAATGAAATCTGAACTTTATTGTAAATTAAGAAAGCCATTGCAATATTAATTTTATTAAATGCAATATTTCAAATAATAAGTTATATTTGCAATTTAAGTCAAAACTTTCCCAATAAAAATACACATATTCCATAACTTTATTTGCCTACAGCTTTTCGAACTTCCAAGATTTTGCTTCGAATTTCGGAGTTCGTAGAAATGATGTCATTTGGGTCAACTTGTACAAAAATGAATTTGTTTGGACGAATTTATTCAGAAGCATTTTATATTTATGAATTAAAATAAATATTTAAAGAATTATTTTTTCTTCTCGCTAAAACTTTTCTCTCTTTTTTTTTCTCGCTATTTCGCATTTTTAATGTCCGCTTCTGAAATGTTTTATTAGCCATCTTAAGGCAAAGGTTGAAAATCTACTTTACGACTTTAAATTAAATGAAAATAACGTACGATGTTTTTTTCTTCTTTTGGCGTCAACAGAATTTATCTCAATGTTCCAGTCGAGAGTCGAATTTGTGTTTTTAAAATAAACGGATTCCTGAAGCTTGAATATGATGTGTGAGTTCGTATTTCGTGAAATTTTCTTGAAAACTACAATCATTTTTTCGCTATTTATTCAAATATACGTTAATTTCAATTTAAAAATGATTTCAAACAATGATACTTAATAATCCTTGTAATTTTCCCTTTTCTCTCTTTTATCCACGAAAAAGGAGCAATTTTAATTTCCATCATTACAGAAATGTCATCAAAAAAACGTAAAAATTTATATCTCGAAAACGAAACAAATTTTCTACGATCACGTTTAACATCCTCGGACCCATGCGGATAACTGGCGTTAATTTGATCACCCAACATTCCGCATATTCTAGGAGGAACAGCTGTGAAATACAAATGGGCAGTGTACCGTCGTATAAGAACTCACTTAAGAAAGATTCTTAATTAGAAATTAAAAGAACTTGGCGTTCGTTTTTTTTTTCAGAGTTTTATTAGACGACACGGGACACACACATAACAAGCACACGTAATATTTACACGGCAAAAAGTTAATCTTTTCCGGAGCGAGACGCTCCTTTCCGCAGGACCGAGAACTTGACCGTCTGGGGTCGTGTCACAACAGATACTGTCCCTCCACGGGGCCTTGTTTTTCTGAGATCAGTTCATCTCCTAAATACCGCACGTGAGGTCCTGACTCATCTTAGTCAACAAGTTCAGTTTATAACATTTCTACGCAACACTTTTTCTCCAGATATTTACATGATTAAAACTGTTTACATGTTCCATCTGGTTTTTGTGAATCAGTGACATGTGAAGTTATAGCAGGCATCTGGAGGTTCCAATTAACGATGTTTATTTCGTTAGGGGCATCTGGTCTCTGAGTCCTCTCAGATAAAACGCCACAGTCCCTCCATGTCCCATATAAATTTTTCCTTAAGGGAAAAATTTCCACACTCGTGTGCACAATCATAGCGAAATTCGGAGTTAATGCTATCCCTAACAATGCTATCTACTCCAAAATTAATAAAATTTTAAATTTTAAAATCAAAACATTTATCAGAAGTACTTCGTTACCATGGAAGGGATTCAGAATAACACACAACAAACATAATAAATACAGTAATAAACACATTGCAATTGCACACCGTTATATAATAATACTAAGATTTATAATAAGCACTTCAACAATTTTATAATAAACCAGAACCTTCATTAATAATTTTCCGTTAACATAAACAGGATAGATAAAGTTTTTAAACATCACAGGTAATTACAATAACGTTCGCTCTCTCGTGTTCACATGGATAACAAACAACAATAATATATATATATAGATAAATTTCTTAAGAATGAATTCTAATACACTAATAAAACCAAACACTTTTAAACCTTTTATATACAATAAGTTACTTAAAAGAATTTTAACACAATAACAAAACACACTCTTAAACTTTTTTTTCAATAAAATTTCTAGTCTTCAAACGCTACTCTGCTTAGACTATCAGCGTTTTGGTGTTTTTTTCCTGCTCGATGTTCGATTGTAAAATCGTACGTTTGTAACGCGAGGCTCCAACGCATAAGCCTTGGGTTGGAACTCGCATGAGTTTGTAAGAAGCGCAGAGGATTATGATCCGTTATAATCCTAAATTTTCTTCCATCTAGATAGTAATGTAATCGTTTTACGGCGAAAACAATACTGGCGCACTCCCGCTCGGTGGTGCTATAGCGTTGTTCTACCGGAGAGAATTTCCGACTCAAATACAAAATCGGGTGCTCCTCTTCCTTCTCATTTACCTGGCTCAACACAGCTCCTGCACCGCGTAACGATGCATCGACCTGAATAAGGAATTCACGATGAAAATTCGGCGCATGCAAGATCGGCCGTTCGGTTAGTTTCGCTTTCAGAGACCGAAAAGCGCTCTCGCACGTGGGAGTCCACTCGACTTTACCTCGACGGGTTTTCCCTTTTAGCGCGTCAGTCAAGGGGGCTGCTATTATGGAAAAATTCCTTATGTATCTCTGGTAGTATCCGGCTAGTCCTAGAAATGCGCGAATCTGCGTTTTTGTTTCGGGAGTAGGGAATTTTTTTACGCATTCAATCTTGACTTCTGCTGGAGTGCGGGAACCATTTCCTACAATATGGCCTAAATATTTTACACTACTCTGGGCAAATTTACACTTAGAGGGCTTTATTTTAAGATTTGCCTTATGAATTTTATCTAGAACTAATGCGACATGTTTTAAGTGGTCTTCCCAGGTGTTCGAAAATACAGCGACGTCATCTAAATTTAAAGGCGACGTGTAATCCGACTCGCCAACTTCAATAACCCCCAATCTTAACATCTTTTGAATCTCCATTTTTACGATTTCAGTTTGTCTTTGCGACATCCGATAAGGTTTTGATCGTACGGGCTTATCGCTAATTAAAGTTATATCATGCTCCACCAAATCTGTTGTACCAGGATCGTTTGAAAAGCACGCGGCATATTTATTTAAAAGCTCCCTTAATTGGCTAATTTGTGCTTCGTTTAGGTTTTTTTCTAACTCACTAAGCCGAACTATTTCCTGAAAGTCAAAAATCGTAGGATTATTCTCTAAATACGGAATATCTAAATCCTGATCTTCTATTAAATTTGAATTGTCTTTGGAGCACAACAAATTTACATGTTCGGGTCGCGTATAATATGGTTTCAGCATATTAACGTGATAAATTTGGGTTTTATTCCTACTTCCTGGCAGTTCTACCACATAATTAGTCTCAGATATTTTATTCTTGATTTTTCCCGGACCTATCCATTGCACGGACAGTTTATTTGGTCTCGTCATGGCTAAAACCAACACTAAATCTCCCTCCTTGAATTCTCGTTTTACCGCGTTTTTGTCATACCAAACCTTTCGTTTACCTTGCATTTCTTCCATGTGCGAAACAGCTACCTCTCGACATCGTTTCAACCGATTTATTAATTTAAAAACATATTCGGTCACTACATCATTTTCAGGTGGAGGGTCGGTCCATCGTTCCATTATCAAGGTCTCGGGTGTTCGAAGATTTTTTCCATACACCAACTCGGCTGGTGAGTAACCTGTGCTTTCATGAACTACGTTTTGAAGAGCCAATAGAATCGCAGGCAAATGTTTATCCCAATCGGCGCCTAATTCAATACACAGAGCCCTCAAAAGTCGTTTTAAGGTCCTATTATACCGCTCCACGGGATTACTCTGGGGGTGATAAACAGAACTATGAGTGATCTTAATGCCAAATTTATTAAGAAATTCGGTCGTTAAAGCTGAGGTAAAGGACTTTCCCTGATCGCATTGGAGTTGGCTGGGGAATCCGATGCGACTGAAAATATTCAGCAGCGCCTCAGTCACTCTAATAGAGGAGAGGTCCACCAGCGGAACCGCCTCCGGGTATTTGGACGCCATGCATACTGCCGTTAAAATATACCGGTGTCCATCCGTGGTCAGTGGTAAGGGTCCACATGCGTCGATATTTATTTTACTGAAAACTTCCTGAATTATTGGGACAAGTTTTAACGGGGCTTTCTTTTTCTCGTTCGCTCGACCCGCTCTTTGACAAACATCGCAACTGCGCACATATTCATCCATTTCTTTATAAAAGTTAGGCCAATAAAAATATCGAATTAATTTATCCTTTGACTTCGTCCCACCTAAATGTACTGACGTGCCTTCATGACACAATGCTTTTATTTTCTGTGTTAACCCTTTTGGAATAACTAGCAATCTGGTAACATTTCCAAAACGATCCTCGCGATTTCTAACTAGTAACCCGTTAACAACTGAATAAGTTTTTGTCGTACCTTCCGTTTTGTCCGCCCCCACTCGGCTAAACAATTCCTTTAACTCTGCACATTCGTGCTGCGCTTTCAAAAACCCTTCTTTATAGATTTTTAACAAGTCCAACTCCGGGGCTTCAACTTCTAACGCCGGAATTTCAATGGGGTCCTCACCTTCCGTTGAATCCCGCAGTCCCGATTCTTCCTGATTCGCTACGTTCGATTCCTTGGGTGTCTCCACATCTTGAGCTACCCGTTCGAGCTCCCTTTTCTGTTCCTTTAAACGTCTAGTAGTCGCACGCGTCTGGACTGCATTTACGTGTCCAGTTGGCAAAAATTCATACCCCGTTCTCTCTCTTATCATCGCAGCAGTTTTATTTCCTAAAATATATCGGTTTTGGTTTAAATGATTTCCGCAAACAACGGCTTTCGTACAAATTTTCCCGAAATCTCCCTCTATCTCTACCCGCGCTAACGGTAGACAAACTAACTCCAAACTAAGTGGTTGTTGGATCCAGATTTTCTCTCCACAAAAATCCTGCGGATCTACAAATTTCCTACAAATTAAATCAAGCGTCGCTCCCGAATCTCTTAAAATTCCTATCTTTCGGTTGTTAGCAACCCCAGGAAATGTATAAGAGTCCAATAAATCGTCCTTTCGTACATCTTGCAAATTATTTACGGAGCCTGACGGAGGTTTTTTCTGCAACTTCGGGCACGATGAACGCAGGTGCGTTTCGGACCCGCAATTAAAACTTTTCAAATTTGCTCTTTTCTCAAAGGCTCTATCTCGGTTTACTGGTCTGTTCACGGCGTTTGCATTCGAAGGGGGGGGGGAGAACCGTGGTCTAGTTTCTCGAGACCTTTCTTGAAAAAACGGCCGCGTTTTTTCCACCCTAACATCTGTGGTATCCTTGGCCTTCGGAGTAGAGGCCCTTATACTCTCATATCCATCCAATAATTCCACTATCGCTGCTTCGGTCTTAAGCTGTGGCCATTTGTCAATGAAGTGTTCACGCATTTCAAACGTCGCAAGCCGTTTAATCTGATCGGTGACCAAAAGGTCTTTTAGTTCGTCTAAAGAAGTTATTCCTAAACCCGCTAGCCATTCATTTAAATAATTTCGGATTTCGAAACCGAAATCCTGCCAATTTAAAGATTGCGACTTCTGGTGGCTAACAAATTTCTGCCGAAAACTCTCTGGGTTTAATTTAAATTTTTTTAACAATATACCTTTTACGTTATCGTAATCTTCTGACTCTGTCTCGGGTTGTCTGGCAATACTGGAAATAATGTCTACTGGCAGAAGCCCAATTAAATGAGAGACCCAATTTTCCTTCGGTATACCAACCCGTTTTTCTTGGCGTTCGAACAGAACCAAATACAAGCTAATATCTGTTTTTTCTGGATTAAAATCTGGGATTAATTTTTTTAAGTTCTGTTCAGGGGAACGCGAATGTATATTATTTGCATTTACTGAAGACGGGGCAATTCCTTTCTCGATTTTTAGTTTTTCTAACTCGAATTTATTTTTTAATTCTAATTCCTTTAATTCTTTCTCGTGCTCCAATTTTTCCTTCCTAATGGTTTGATCACGCTCCCATGTCTGTTTACGCAACATGTCCTCCCTCTCGATTGCTTGTAACCGTGCGCGCTGACTTTCTTCCCGTTCTAATTCCTCCTTAGCTGTCTCTAATATAGTCTCATACAGAGCCCGTACTATTTCTTCTTCATACTCCTCAGATTCCAGCACCAAGTGCGTTAACTGAATCCGAGTTTCGTTTCCGGTCCTGGCAAGTTCTAATTCATCCACTAACTTTTTTATATTTTCCTTTTTTCCTTTACCCAGGAAAGCCATATCTACCCTTTTTTTTGTTTTTCAAACAAAATTTCTCTATAAAAGGTACTTCTCTACACTAATATAACAACAAAAAAAAATATATACTATTTTAACAATAATCACAATCAATCATAAAATTTCTTTCAATAACACAGCAATATGTAAATACTGACTCACTTCCATGACTAGTACCTGTTCAATTTTTGTCATTCCCGTTTTTAAATTTTCCCAACAAAATCAGCAATTTTAAATAATTAAAAATCACTAAACATTAACTCCAAATTCAAAAATGTGAATTACCCCAATGAAGGCTCAGACACTAAACGGTAATCCACCTTTTTCTTCAGCCGGATGGCTCACTGAACACAACTTCTGACCATAAGGTTAACTAAAAATAATATATCCAGAGGCACGGAACACTGAACACTATCTTCGACCCAAAACGGGCCCACTCACATTTACAATCTTCTTCTATCCGCCGATCCACTTCTACAATCACAGTTTTGTTTCAGGCCTTGGCTCCCTAAAATCACAGAATTATCTTATTTTTTTCCGCCTCTTCCGCAATGCTTTCATCACCAAACAGCGGCGTTGTAACTCTGTTTCTTTTCCGCAGTCGAACCGCTGATCACAGACGGGGGAAAAACAATCTTCCTCTTTTTCCGACACTGTGTAAGGATTTCTCAAGCTTCCTTTCTCCAAGTCTTCCTAAACCGAAACCAGATAACACCAAGCTTCTTTTTTTCTTTCCTCCAACACGGGAGTGAAAACAACACCCTTATCTTCTCTGACCGGGTGAAAATCGAAACTAGCTCCTTCTTCACAAACCGAACTGTTTTTTCTCTTCTTCCAACACACGGGGATTTTCCTTTTATTTTTCTATTCCAGTATCAGGAAGGCTCTCTATTTCTCGATTTCTCGAAAGAATGAGCTTTCAACTTATCATTCCTTCCGTGGGTAACAATTTCAGGCCTTGTGTGCGTGTGTGCCCAACCTTTTTGAACAACTCGAGTCCCAACTCTGACACCAACTGTACCGTCGTATAAGAACTCACTTAAGAAAGATTCTTAATTAGAAATTAAAAGAACTTGGCGTTCGTTTTTTTTTTCAGAGTTTTATTAGACGACACGGGACACACACATAACAAGCACACGTAATATTTACACGGCAAAAAGTTAATATTTTCCGGAGCGAGACGCTCCTTTCGGCAGGACCGAGAACTTGACCGTCTGGGGTCGTGTCACAACAGATACTGTCCCTCCACGGGGCCTTGTTTTTCTGAGATCAGTTCATCTCCTAAATACCGCACGTGAGGTCTTGACTCATCTTAGTCAACAAGTTCAGTTTATAACATTTCTACGCAGCACTTTTTCTCCAGATATGTACATGATTAAAACTGTTTACATGTTCCATCTGGTTTTTGTGAATCAGTGACATGTGAAGTTATAGCAGGCATCTGGAGGTTCCAATTAACGATGTTTATTTCGTTAGGGGCATCTGGTCTCTGAGTCCTCTCAGATAAAACGCCACAGCAGTCACTTTTTAATACATATAATAGATTCATGAAGTTTTAATTTCGCTATAAAATATTAGTCAGGGACAAATGCTGAATTATTTATATTATTTTAAGTGCAAATGGCTTATTCCGTAATGGAGCCTGTACGCAGTGGATATAGATTAAAAAACATTATTCTTGAAAATTATTTAAAAAGACATAATAAATAAATCAATTAAGATAAAGTTTTCAAGAAAACTGCATTTGAAAGTAGATTTTTTGGTGTAAAAATAGTAGTAGATAATAGTAGAGTAAAAATAGTAGAGGGTGTAAAAATTGAAGATGCGCGATGTTTAGAAATTCAAAAAATTGCAGTAGCAAAGATTGCAAATCCGACATTTAATCGTCAAGCGTTGCCATTCTCAAAATGACGCCAGCCGTACGCACGGACATATTTTCCCTTTAGATAGATTTTCAAACGTGAAGTTGCGTTTGTCAGCTAAAACTTTGAATGTGAAAATGTATTCTTTTGGCTGGAGGGTCTAATTTCAGTACCGCGAAGTACAGATTCCAGAAACTGATGTCTTTTAGATGTATTCGTGTAAAAATATATAGTTTTATCAAAGAAAAGGATTGTTTTCTTTTAAATATGGCACTTACTGAAGCATTACGCCAAGTGTCTCAAATTCGGTATCAGCCGAATGAAAATATATTGTAACATTAGCTTTATGAGCGAAAATGTTTTTTAAATAGTGACGTCATTTTCTGTTCAGACTTAAAATAAAGTTATTTTTAATTGTAATGAGTAAATGGTATCAATAAGGATAAATAAACCCCAATATTTCTTTTTTTCTGCAACAGTGAAAATAATACGATTGCTACCATTTTGATGAAATTTCAAAAAATCTTTTCAAATTAAATTAAAAATATAAAAGTGAAAATATTTAGAAAAATAGCCAGTGCGAGGACATCTACAAATGAACAGCTTTCATTTAAAAAAGAATTATTAGCAAAATTGGTACAGTAGAAAGTTCAAGGAAGATGTCTGAAAAAGCTATCTTGTGTTTTCAATATATAGATTCTTTTTTCTCTTTTACTTTAACAGTTGCCTAGCAACTCTATTTCATACAAATTACATTTAAAAGCACATATTTTTCCCAATTCGGCTCGAAAAATTTAAATTGTTTGACTACATATATGTTAAATTCGTGCTTTTTTATATATTATTCTTTTATTTATTTATTGATGAAGCTTTAATTTCTATGTAGAAAATTAGCGGGAGAGAAATTCTGAACTTTTTTTTATGTGCAGATTGTGTATTAATATGCACGGCAAAATCATTTAATTGATAAATAACAACGAAATAAAGCCAAAACTCACTGGGTTTTATAACAGACGATATTCTTGACATAGCACTATTTTAATTTCAATTTTTTTCGGTTTTTATGAGAAAATGGCATCAAAAAGATACAGCAGTCTACTATTTTCATTTTTTCCCTCTTTAGTTTCAACAGAAATGTAGTACTTCAGCTGCCACGATTACAAAAAAAGTAATAAAAACTACAAAAAAATTAATATCTTAAAATTAAAATGAGATACAGCTTTGAAACAAATTGCAATTAAAAGAAATTTTTTTTCGTTATACGGCCGTGTAAAAATTTAAAATGTGCGATGTTTAGAAGTATAAAAATTTGCAGTAGAGAAAATCACAAAACCAAAATTTTATTTCAAATTTCAAAGTGTTGCCATTCGCAAAATGACGTATGCGTTGCGCACAGATATGTTTGTCCTTTATAATATAGATACTAGGGGGCTCTGCCCCCTACAAACTAGGTTCACCAACCCCCGTTCAGACACCGCAGAATCTAAAAGCGCGCTAATCTGATCGGTTTTAAAAAGATTAGAGAAGATTGAATTATAACGAAAAAACCTGCAGCGATCTCCTTGTACACGGGTTTCCATTCAATTCCCTTTGATTGGGAAAATTTAAGGCCGAATCAGTTGCTGTTAAGACATCCAATGGTTGTGTTCGTGTTTGATTAAAGAAGATCAGTTAAGCATTTGAAAAGGAGCTAAAATAAAATGAATTAAGTAAACAGAGTCTTTGCCTCCCTGTATTTTTAACAGCGCGATAAAATGATTGACATAATACAATTTACTACAATTACTACATTTACTACAATTTACTGCTTCATACACTTCATACAGTCACTGCTTTTACATCTTCAAGGACTGTGGTTCATTTTTAGACTACTTAATTTTAATTCTTAAATGCCACATTGGCACCAGAATATTGGAATGGAAATTTTCCTTTTATTAAGTAAGTGAACAAAAGCATATTCGTATTTCTAAATATATTTGTTTGTAAATTCTGGTGCCTTTTCACTGATTTCAACATTTCACGAATAGAAGAACCTTGCCCCTGAAAAGGTTAAACGCATATTATTCTTTGTGCTGTTTTTAGAATTGAGAACAGTCTCTATAATAATACCCTAAGTCATGTGACTATCATCAACAGTTCCGGGCGGGTCCCTTCGCTTTTTATACTCCAGGCGGCCATTTTGGTACTTTAATGTTAGCCTGCCACAGGTTATAAATCGCCAAATATTATTCTAATGCCAACATTTCACTTATATTATAATAGTCCAAATCATGTAACTGCCAAAAACAATTACGTGCTGATACCTTTGCTTTTCATATGAAAGGTTTCCATTTTGATTAAAGAATCAAAATTATTTTTTCGAATAAAACTACATAAAATTTGCCATGATCGTAAAGAATTCTTGGTACTTTTAAGCCGGGAAAATCTCGACAATAGCTTTTTTTTAACTTGCCAGTTAGCATTTATTTATTTATCGAGTGCTAAATTAAAACGTTACTACTTGGTTATCCCGTCGACAAAAATCTATCGCCAAACTATAAGATAAAATTACCAATAATGGTTGATCGTAAATGTCACATTCATTTGACTTTAAGGAAGTTAGATGTGTTTATGTCATTAAGTTATTGTTATTTTGACGATTTATTTGTATTTTAATTAATGTTATACTAATTTATTTATTCTTTCGTTACTTAAAATAAAAATTATGTCAATTTGAATAATTTGGCGAGTGGTTTGGCGATTTATATAATTTGGCGAAATTGGTCGACAGGATAACTAAGTAGTACCATTAAAACATTGCTTTGAAGTTGAAATAAAATGGCATGATTTGTCGCATTATTTTATATTTGGCACTGGTATCATGTACGCACCAGGTTTGGCGTGATTTTTTCCGACAATTTGGCGAAAACCTCGTTTTCGAATACCAGTTACATAATTGTATATGTATTTTTAAATTATTTTCTGTTATTTTTTAAATGAAAAAACAATAAATAAAAAAAAGTTTAATTAATAACTATAGAACTAAGCAATTTATAATTTTTTTTAAGAAAATAAATGTAAATAAACATTTTCTAATTAATAAGCAACAATAGCTGGGTTACCATGTCAGGGAATATAACCCCATTTTGGCGAAAATTAGGTACCCTGGTGCGTATATGACATCTGTACATAATATTTTTCTTTTCCTTCCGTTGAAAAAAATAAAGAAGTGAAATCCATTAATTTTATATGTTTCAGTTGTAAATGAAAATTTTGTATTTTAAATAAAATGATAATGAAATACACACATACACACACACACAAAAAAAAAAAAAAATGCGACGGGAGAAATGTTTGGCAATTTACCACCTGCTTCGCGCTAACATAAAAATACCAAGTTCTTGATTTCTCTATCCGAATCTAAATATTTGGCGAAAGATTGGTCAACTAAATTGAATTATGAATAAAAGTAACGTGATACATTTCTTAGCATACATTTAAGGGATGCCAAATTGGTCGCCAAATTAGTTTAAAATAATAACCTTTTCTAAAATATGAGAAAAACATATGATTAAAATTTGAGTTGCCATCATAAGAGAAAAAGTTTTTAAAATTAGAAAAAAAAATAATATCTGGAAAACTATTTCGAATTTTTAAATTCTATTACCAGTTTTGATATCTGCGGATCAATAAGGATTTTTGGTGTTAACTTCATCGCATAGTATTCCGTATTTTAGGAGAAATCGCCGTGAAACATAATCAGTCGTTTCATAAAATCGCTTCATAAATTCGTTTCATTAGGATTTATATATATATAGGGTAGATAAATGATTTGCTCTTCAATATTGTGAAATGAAGCTCATTATGGTTCAACTGATTTGATCATCATATTATATACATAGAAGAATAAGATTGATTTAGACGCTTTGGTCTAAAATAAAAGAATGGATAACGAAGAGAGAATTATTTTTCAATCTACCAAAGAAAGTTGTATCTCTAACAGAGAACTGTTTTTACATTAACAGAAGGAATTGCCCTCACTAAGCTTGATCGATAAATAAATTAAACGATACTTTGCATATATCAGAGTTTGAATTTTGGAGTTATTTCGCCAATTTTGGAGCTACTTTGGCTTGTATGTGCCATGCGGAAAATTTTGTGTATGTTTAAGCATATGTCTATATTAATGGAAGTGTTCTTGTACCTAAAAACAAAAAGGAATTTCTCCTAATTTTTTCTCGTATGACTCAGCATGACTTAACATAATGACCTCAGCTTTAATCATGTTTTTTGCGTTATAATATAGATTAACTTAAAATAACTGACAATCTCAATACACCGTAAAACAGTGGAAAATCAAATCACGTATCGAAAGGCTTACCTTTCTTCTTCAGTATTAAAAGTCGTATGACTGAAGAATTTTCGTTCGTAAAAGAGGAAAGATATTTGGAAAGTCGCTGTTTTTTGTGTTTTATTAACATTTTACTGTGTTCTTAGGATATCCATTCTATTATTTTACATTTTGCAACAGTACTCACTACTTTCATCTGCCATTTTGATTTATTAGGCTGATATATATATGTTTCCGGTCTATCAGATCCATAGCTTTAATCAATGTTACAGTTAGTTCTTATGATTTTGTAAACACATATCTGACACTGGATCTAGATATCACTTCTGTTTAAATCAGTTAGCACTTCTGTGAAACATAGAAAAGTATGTATTAGAGCGTCAACAGCAAAACAGTGGTCAGAATGTTCCACAAAGGTCCATTCGAGTTAGACGAAGCGACCAGAAGGAACATACCAAGGCAAACTGTCAATATGCAATTGCTAGAGCGCTTGTTTGAGGACACCACCCATCGACGTGAGATTTTGAGTACTCCTCAGTAGCTATCAATGAACCATTAAAAGACGATCTCGAGCTAAAAGTGAGATCCAAAAAGTCTGTTACTGAATTCTCGATCGATTCAACGGTCACATTTCTTCAGAATGACAAAAGGAAAAAAAATACTTTGCAAGCATTTACGTAGTATTGTCCTCCTACCCCACCCAATTAAAATATCACAATCCAATTAACAACACATATCAACCACACTAAATAAGTACTGTACTAAAATTTCGTGTACAAGAGTATTTATCAATTTATCATAGTTTTATTCATTTAGAAAATCTGTGCAAGGACGCTGGTACGAGAAACAGCAGTTAATTCTAACCGCCAGGATCCCAATAGTATCAATTTAATGTAACGAAGAAAAGAAAACTTCACAAACACGTAATAAATGCATTTCAACAGTAGTCTCGCACTGTTGATACGTCACTAATGGTTGTTTTCTGTGCAGTATAAGTCGCGAGCACAGATGAGAACATGATGAGACGATATTATGAATGAAAACGGGCACGGCTAAATAATAGTTAAGAGACAACAACGACGCTGAAGATCACTATACATGGCACAAAATGTGCTGTTCTGCGTTTAATGCCATGCGTTTAATGCACATGATGCCATCTTCGAATTATTGAAAATAGTTGAAACTGTGAATGTTAAACGCTGCAGTGAACAGCTTCGGAAAATAAACAATAAGCTACTTCAAATACTTACAATGGATATATTGGCTGAAAAATCGTCCTCTTCCCGGACAATGCACAGGGAATATGTCGCAGCGACTATAAGAAATATCATTTTGGGACTTGAGTAGGATATTTTATCACATCCGGCATATTCCTGAGAACTGGTTTCAATGGATTACCACTTCTTTAATTCCCCAAATACAACCCTCTGAAATACCTTTTTTAGCCCCTGGTATTCTAAACTATTAAAATGTCGTCTCCAAAAAATAACGTTCCGTTGTATAAGCCAGACGTAAAACGAATCAGAGGTATCATTGTACTGTTAAATACTCTACTGCAATTTTTTAAACTTCTAAGCATCGTACATTTTTAATTTTTATACTGTCGTATTGGAAAAAAGTACTTTTAAATATAATTTGTTTGAAAACTGCATATCAGTTTATTTTTGTGATATTAACTTTTTTACTTTCTTCTATCTTTACAAGAAGAAAGTATTGGTTTCATGAAAATTTTTGAATTCCAGTTTTCGACGGATTTACCCGTTTTATGAGTCAGAGATTCCAAAAAACATGTTTTTACAAAATGGCTGTCTGTGAGTCTGTCTGTCTGTCCGTCTGTCTGTCTGTCCGTCTGTCTGTCTGTCCGTCTGTCTGTCTGTATGTGACACAAATTTTGTGGGCGCTCTATCTCAAGAACTAATGGACGAAATTTCACAAAACTTCATATTTAGTTAGACCTTGATATAATCTGAAACTGATTAGTTTTTGGTGAAAATCGCCCAACAGGTGGCGCTGCTATGCGGCATTTTTAACGATTTCTGCAATAGCTGTATCTCAAGAACTACTGCACGGATTTTCATAAAACTTCAGATTCAGTTAGTCCAGAATATAGTTTGGTGCTGATTACTTTTTTGTTAAACTTGCCCAACAGGTGGCGCTGGTATGGGGCATTGTTCATGATTATCGCAATAGCTCTAACTCAAGAAAAAATGCAGGAATTTTCATCAATCTTCAGATTCAGTTAGTCCCTGATACAAATTAGTGCTGCTTAATTTTTGGTGCAAATCGTTCAACAGGTGGCGCTGCTGTGCTGCATTTTTCACGATTTCCACAAGAGGTGTATCTCAAGAACTATTGCACGGATTTTCATCAAACTTCAGATTTAGTTACTCCTTGACATGAATTGATGTATAAATTAGTGCTGTTTAATTTTTAGTGTAAATTGCTCAACAGGTGGCGCTTCTGTGCTGCATTTTTCACGATTTACACAAGAGCTGTATCTCAAGAACTATTGCACGGATTTTCATCAAACTTCAGATTTAGTTAGTCCTTGACATGAACTGATGTATAAATTACTGCTGTTTAATTTTTGGTGTAAATCGCTCAACAGGTGGCGCTGCTATGCTGTATTTTTTCAGAATTTCCGCTATAGCTCTATCTCAAGAACTAATGCGCGAATGAATTTTCATCCAAGTTCAAATTCAGATATACTTTGATATGAATTGGTGCTAAATCGTTGTTATTTCTTGTACTATTTAAATGATTTAATTGACGTGATTTATATAGAAGAAAGTTTTGTGATGGCCACAACGTACTAGTTTAGTTTTTAGCGTTATTTGTTTAATTTTGGCAACTCAAGTACTCCATTTCTGTAGAAAGTACAGAAAAAATAGTAATTGTATCTTTTTGTTGCCATTTTCCCATAACTACTGAAAAAAAAGTAATTAAAATACATGCTATTTTGAAAAAAATATAAATGAAGGGTTTCTGATAAAACATGGAGCTATTATAAACTAACTATATTTAACTTAATTATCTATATTGTAAACAAATGAAGGCATATGAATCGATAGACAGCCGATTTTTTTTCTTTTTGTTGAGTTTCATGAGTGTCGACATCGATTTTTTGTGTATTATTCAGCGATAGTGACGTCATATGCGAATATCGGAGGATGCTAATGACGTCATTTTATATAAAGTAAAAGCGTGTGTTTTAAGTCTTAAAACCGAAATATGTTTTTTAATATCTAGGGTAAAATCACCTATCATGGCAATTATACCAGTAATGGCCCATTTAATATTCCTACAACGCTAGACGCAAAAAGAGCAACATTTGAACTTAACTCCAATCAGAAGTGATAAAATGGTCTTTCGTCTGTCACGTCATGTTTTTGTTTTGACAAATTAACGCAAGCCACGTGAACAGGGGCTGCTCCTACCGAAGTTTCTTTTTTTCCACTTTCAACTGTGGTTTCTCAGCAACGTTTTTAGTGAACAAAGTTGGATTTTATGCTGTGTACGAAATTTGCAAGAAGGATAAATGAAAAAATGTAAGTTCTAATAACTTATATAAAGTTTAAGGAATATGTGAACATTTTGGTTTTATCAAAATAAGCTTATTAAGCATTGGGGTGGGCCACTACTGGTGGTGTTTTTTCAAGATTTCAGTAGTGATGGCAGACACATACATTTTACATTTTACAGCTATGTGTTGTCATTTAATTAAAGATTTTTTATGTGTCTGTTTCTTTCAAACTTTTAAAGCAAAGCATTTGATAACAAATTTATATTAGTTCATTCCTCTTATTTATGTCCACTTTATTCTATACTTTTGTACTCGCGGCATTCTTTTATAAATGGCATAATTGACTTCTCTTTTATACTAGAATCTACACCCTAAATGCCTAACTTTGGTATCCCAAATAGCGTCGATAGCCAACAATGAATATTTAAAATTTAGCTTTTAGCTTTCTAGAGAGCAATGTAGTTCAGTGGTATGACGTTTGCTCAAGAGGGATTCATATCTAGACCGGGCTTCGTATCTGGTGAGCAAAAATCTTGAAAAAAAGAAAAAAAAATATTTTTAAGTATGTTTAATTAAATTATAAAAAATAATTCAAAACAATGTAAATTTTAAATATTTTTAAATATTATTTTTATACTAATATTATAATAAAGAAAGGTTTGTTTGATGTGGTTAATCTATGGAACTACTAACCAATTTAAAAAGCATTGTTGGCAAAATGATGGTAACAGTCTGTACTTCACCATAGGTTGTATTTTATGTTAGTACCATAATCCCAACGGAATGCAGGAGCAAACTCTTTCTAAAATGTATATTTTTGTGATTTTGATGGATATAAAAATTATAAATTTGACTTGATCGTAACTTGCAAGATGTAAATACTCTCTCAAACAGTTTTTAAAAAATTCAAAATTCAAGCAATTTAAATGCGCAGAAAACGTCTTCTATAGAATTACCATTTATACAGAATTGTTAGGGATATAAAATTTAAACTTGACATGGTTGTTATTTTAAAAACGCAAATGTATGCACAAAATATTTTTTTAAAGTGAAATGTGTTCTGAAATAGTTCTAAAATTCCGATTTTCGTGATACTGAAGGGGCTAGAAACTTGACATGTGTTACGGCGGTTAAGATGCAAATGCTCATTAAGAAAGTTTTCTAATTTTTTTTTAATTTAAAAGGGTCAAATGAGCAGCAAACAATCTAAATTACGATATCTATGGACTTGTTTGAAATATATATTTGAAATTTGACGTGGCTGTTACATTTAAGACATAAATTCTCGCACAAAACTGTTTTTAAAAAAATCGTAATTTAAAAGGGTGCAGGAGGGAAAAAAAGCTCTAAAGTTTAAATTTCTTTTATATATTTGGGGCTAGAAACTAAAAATCCTCATAGTGGTTTTTTATAAGATATAAATGCTCGTTAAGAACGGTTTATAAAATATATCGAAATTTAAAAAGCTTAAACATTTCCGACGCAGTGTGCTCAGGTCTGGATACCTAATTTTAATTCCAAACTTACGAACGGCACCAAGAACATCTTAGTAAAATTTTGCTTTTACAATGAACAGGTAAATTAACATGTTTTTAAAATCTAAAAAAGTCGTAAGTAAATTCCGGTGTCAGTCAATCATTTCATCATTTTACAACAAAAATTGCCTGTCCCGGAAAGGGTTAAATGAGCTGAAAACACTCTAAATAACGAATTATTTGGAATTGTTCAGAAAAATTGAAATTTTGATTTTCATGTTGTTTTTACGATATAAATGCTAGCGTCAATCTAATAACAAATTCGTGGCATGTGATGATACAGTTCCATTATTTTTCTTTTTGGCATCAGGCTAAGCAAACAATAAAACTTTAATTATGCAATTCTGCTGCGTTAATACAGCTATCTCTTTTTTCTTTTAGAATAGAGATAATGTTTCCAAAGAAATGGACAAAAGAACAGGAGGATCAATCTGAAAAGGCAGTTGATGCTGTTAAGCATGGAATGTTTGTAAGAGCTGATGAGTGAACTGTGGAAAAGTCAGTAAAAAAGTCAGTGGAAACATCAGCGAAAAAGACATTCGAAAATGGTTCCAGGACATCACTGAATGCTGAAAGAAGAAAACGTTCTTGAAGACTTACTCGATCCAAACAGAATCTTCAATAACGACGAGACTAACTTCAAGCTTTGTCCTGAGATATCAAAAGTTTTGGCAAAAAAGGGCACCAAAGATGTTTACGAAATCGACCAAGCTGACACCAAATTTTTTCATAAGTATCATGCTTGCATTATCGGCTTCTGGAAACTCATTGGAACTGATGATCATCTTCCTGTTTGAAAGAATTCCTGCACAAGTGATTCACAGCGTTCCTCCATCCTAGGACATCGCTAGGAGAAGCAACGGTTGAATGACTGCACAAACGTTTTATGAATGGATAGGAAATGTCTTCGCCCTTTTTTTTAAACAAAGAATGATGTTAAACTGCCGGTAATTTTATTTGTGGATGGACACAAAACGTACCTTACGCGTGAAGCTAGTGAACGTTGCAAATCTGTATAAGTAATTTTGTTAGCTTTATACCCAAATGCAACCTATATTCTTCAGCCTTGCGACGTAGCTGCTTTTCATCCGCTAAAAGCTCTGTGGAACAAGGCCCTTCTTCGCTGGCGCAAAAACCCTCATCGTGAGGCTGTGACTAAAGTGTACATCGCTCCAATCCTGAAAATCGCGCTAGAAAACGACATGACGATGGCAATAAAAATGGTTTCAGGGCAAAAGGACTTTATCCATTCAGTGCAGACGCTGTAATCTATCCAAAGTGCAAGTGTCACATGAATGATGTTTCGACTAAAACCGCTTGTAATGAGATTCCAAACACTACACTAATAAATATATCGATTGAGGACTTCCATTAAGTCATTGGTGAGAATACAATGAAAAGAGTCGAAAATACTTAACAACCACGAAATGAAGAATTGGAAGCTTAACGCCGTTTGTATAATATTTTGGAGAAAAAAACCAAACATTCAAACCAGTGTTACAGAAACGGCAACGGATGCAGCTGAAGAAGATTACTCAGACACAGTAGACATCATGGTATCCAAGACAAGAACCAGCTTCAGTAACAGCAACATCTTCGAAAAAGTTCCTATGAATCTCAGAATTGTGTAGCAGGAGCCAAAGGGTTTCAACGAAGACAGTTTTTCAGAGCCGGAAAGTAAAGACAGTACGTCTTCCACAGCTGAATCAACGGTTAAAAAAATTATTGAATCGCCGCACAGTCCAGAAAGAAAAGGGAAGAGGAGATCGGAGAAAATGCCTTTCAACCTGAAATCTCAAAGATAGAACGAGCTGCAAAAAGACAAGGAACGGAAGAAACAAGAAGAATTGCAACAAAAAGAAGTAAAACAGAAAAAGAGCTGTAAAACGGGAAAAAAAGAAGCTCAAAAGGCCAAAAAAGAGTTATGATGAACAACGAAGAAGCCACCAAAATATCGGGATCAAATCCATCAAAAATAATCAGAAAAAGAAGAATCGACTTTGGTGGACCATTACTAATGCAGTGATGGGCCATTAGAGATGCAAATCGGGCCATTTTGAATTTTTTTGTAAAACAAATCTTGTAAAGGAAATTTTTTTTATTTTGTTTATTTTCTTGACACGAAAGTCTTCTTCCATCCTTTCTTGTTATATTTTGATCATCTATATGACAAAAATTCGCACATCATAGTAGTTATTAGCTAAAAATCGAAAAATTCGTCCTTAACTTGGCCATCACTGGTGATTTTACCCTATATTTATGTACATATATTTTTTTTTATCGGGGGTGCGACATTAAATTCTGAAAAAGCACAATTCCTGTTATCTAGTTTATGGTTATTTCCCTTGAGTGAGACTCACAATGGTGCATAAGTCCACATTAAGTGGATTGCAACATTGTTTTGTTATTAAAAAATCATTTGTTTTGAAATGTATTGCCGCCCCTCACAATTTTAGTCATGAATTCCTCACATCCTGCATATGAAAATATATATGCTCTTTAGCAATTTATTTTCAGTCCTTTTCATCAGATGATTAAAAGCAGAAACTGCATACATCGGCTAGATTAAAACAAATTTTTTGCTTCGAAGAATTATAAAGAAGATTTACATCTATATATGCATGAAAATATTAGACTTTTTATACAATAGTTTTATATATTAAATTTAAACAAACTTTTAACCCCAGAAACACAATAGCAGTAGAATTTGTGCAATCCCTTAGAAAATTGAAAAATAAAAATATTCATAATAAATAACTCTTTTTTATGCAGTTATTTTACCGAATTTCTAAACATTGTTTTAGTAAAATTGATATCATATCAAGAAAAAGCTTATTATTATGTTAGTGAAACAGGCAGGGTTTTATAACATAACATCTAAAGGCAGTTTTATACTCTTGTATGTATGATGCTGCTTCGTAAGCCATAATTTTCTGCAAAAACAAAGAAAGTGTCTTTAATATAAAAGTCACGTGTTAACGGAAAAATAAGTTTTAAGGCAATCTCCATCGAGGTTTAAACGAATACACGATAAAATTTTACTGTAAGATATGCTTATACAAATGGATGTGCTATTTAAAGACAATGTCATTATATAATGGAACATAATATTAATAAAGAACGTGATCCAAAACTTTATTCATCAATGAATTTAAAAAGACAGAAAGGTTTGCAATTTTGTGTTTCAGATGATAAAACAAGTATATTTTTATTGATTTTCTTAGTTGGAGTTTTTTATTGTTAGTATATCAAAAATTTACTTTGTTCAAAGACAAAAGAGTATACTTAAGGGGGAAAAATCACTTATATTTCAATTTCTAATATTATTACATTGTAAGTTATAAAAGAAATACAATTTTCAAAAGTTATTAATTAACAGTGAATATTATTCTATCTTACTATGTTAAAAATGGAATAAAATTTAGTATAATATGGGAAATATCCCTTTAATAGATATTTTTTTCCTGATTTAAAATAAATGTTTTTAAAAACTACTGTATAAAGAGTCCGCAGTATATTAAAAATGAAAATCAATTAGTAATAAAACCCTTTTCATTCAATTAGTTTTCAAAGTTTTAATTTTTTATTTAAAAACAAAGTTGAATTTATTAGTATAAATAAGCCATAATATTTGCTATATGCATATTGTTTACACAAATGTTTTAAAATAGACCGCGAGGAATGTGCATTATTCTATTTATTTTTTTTAATTTTTCGCTTGAGTTTATAAATTATATTTAACCTTTTAGACGTTTAAAAAGCAATGGTGAGAAACTATTATCCCAAATAATTTAAACGGTTAAAAGTTTTTTTAATATAAATTCCATACATGTAAAGTACAAAAATGTCTTTTTTCGACTTATGACGGTAAATGCAAAAGTAATCTGTAACTATAAAAAAATATTTTTCTATGTAACTATTTTTCTAATATAAACAAAGCAAAAAATGCAAATTTTGAAATTCTATGTGATTTTCAAAATGGTTTCTTAAAATTTAATTTTATATTCTTCTTTAAAATAAAATGGCAATTTTTTGAAAATTTTAGAAATTTTAGAAATTTTTTTGGTGGTCATTTGAAATCGCAATCTTTTACGATTCAAAATTTATTTTAATTTTATTCCTACGATTACTAGAAGAGGTGTTATGGCCAATAAAGGAAACAGGAATTAATACGTCAATTACCTGAAGTAAGAGAGAAGTCCAGGAGAAATGTAACCAATTTCACCATGCATGATTTTTTTACTTTTTCGCATAAAAACACTAATAAAACTTAATTGATGCTCCTAGATTAATTTTATAAATAAGAAATAATATAGGTAAGAAATCTTTGAATGCGAATTCGAGAAAATGAATTTTCCGTTATGTCCATTTACGATAAACTTCATTACATAAAATATTTGAAACATATTTCAGTGAAATTTTGCCATAATACTTTCCATATTACTCACTATGTACTAAAGTAGAATCTAAGTTCTATGTGATAACCTAATCTTTTTATAGGTACTAGAATACAAAAAATGGTCATTTTTAACGAAAAATACGTATTTTTTGACCTAGTTTGAAATATTTCAGTTAATTTTGAATCTATTGTAAAACTCCTAATTCAATACTCAGGTAAGTGTAATAGTAGTATGTCGTACAAAAGACATTGAGGTATATTTAGTTAAATTGAATACGCTGTCTGGCGTAAACATGCAGTTTTGCTAAAAATGGCAAAAAAATATAAATTTTTAAAATGTTGCAAAAATATTGCTAGGATTTTATGTTTTTTAATCATTCTGTGTTACAATTCAACTAAAAATATTTGTGTTTATTCAATATTGTACTTAAAAAAGGCTCTACGAACGTAAGCAGATACTTTAAAATAATCCTGTTTTATATTATGTTCATCCAACCTTAAATATTGCCTCATTAACTTTATTTTAATGTTCAACATAAAAATTAATGCATTTATATAAGTCATAAGATGTACTCTTTGCAGAACACTGCTTGTAAAAATTTAATCTTTAAAGACAGAATTACTCAAATCTTTATTGTGAAAGTTTAAATAATTTATGTAGAATAGTGAAAAATATGAGAGAAAATAGACCGAGCTCCTTGAATAATGACACAAACCCAAATTAAGTAAATCAATTTTTATTTTGTTCAAAAAAAATCTACCATCGTGTGCAAAACATTAATGAGAAATGTTTCTTAAGGAAATTTGTAAAGGTTGAGTTTTTTTAAATAAAAATTAATTTATTTATATGTTGTATAAATTTATTAAATAGCATAATAGAAACATTGAATTACGGATACGTTCAATATGATACATTTATATTACAAACAATTGAAAGTTCAATGTTTATGAAGAAAGAAAAGTCCAACCATAAATTTTAACAACAAAAACTTAACGATGATTTCTACAAATTCAATTTGTAATAATTTTGTATCACATAATTGCATTTAAAAGTATTTCATCGTTATTATCCCTTTTATGTTGGTACAAATGATATTTTACAACAGTACTGTTCTTTTTAATATTTATGAAAATAAAAATATGTTTTCGTAATGTTTAAAATAATATAAAGTATTATGTTTAAAATAATATAAAGTATTCTGGAGAATTCAATTGAGATAAATTCCATAAATTAGATTTATTTATACTATATAATGGATTTTTATTCCTAAAGATTAAAAACGTATTATATTATGCTTTTATTATTACGATACAAAAAAGTTAAAAAAAAATTATAACCTTTTACATATTTTCCTGAAAATATTATTTATTGAAAAAAAACATTTAATAAATTTAGATAAATGTTTCTCTGAAACGTTTTGTTTTCTTAAATCTGATTATAGAATCAGATTTGGAAGTATATTTTAAGAACATATTTGCTGAAATTAATACAAAATTTACTAAAAATGTAAATTCAGCCAAATGCACTCTATTACTATTCATCGTAAAGTCGTAATTAAAGGAGTCCATCACACTAACTCTGCCTCAAACTATTATATAAAACTTTCACTGACGCCAATCAATTAGTAATAACTCCTACTAATAATAGTTATAATAATTTTTTTCTTAGGAGTCGTCTACACATAGAAATTGTACGAAACTTTAAATTGTTTAATAGACCTAAGATCTAATTCGACATCTTTTTTCGATTCTTAACCCCTTGAGGGGAGGTGGGATAAATTGCATCCCACCTACGATTAATGAAGATTTGCACCAGAAAAAGTTTATTAAATTTTACTTTTCTAATTTTGGTGGAAAAAGTCGTAAAATTGCTTTTCCTTATTTCGAAACATAATTTTTCGAACTTTCCGGTGTGAATTCAACATTATATAACCACAATTGTTTTCCCCTCAAAGGGGGATGTCCCAAATGTTATTTTGGGATATTAAACAGAAAGTCATTCGATCAAGTTATTTTGGAATTATGTGGATTGAAACTTTGGAACTCCTAATGTTAAATTTAATTTTATTCGACGCAAAACACATTGCAATGCGGGTAGTTTTTAAATCATAACTGTAAGAACTACACAATGAATGAGAACTTACACAATGGTGCAATGAGCTGCAATTTTCGATTCGCATATTTGAAGATTCTAGATATCTATTTCGTTAAAATATTGATAGGCTACAATTTATATATCTTTATAAATTAATTTAGAATTTTTTTAATTGAAATATATATTTAAAATTTCAAAGTTTATTTTGATTTCTATGCGAAGACGGTATTTTAAGTATAGAATAGTCTAGTAGGCGTCATCACGAATCAATCATTATCAGCAGATTTTTGCACGATGATCTGAGGTCGAGTAGAAAATTATGGGGTTATGACTTTTTCTTTTTTCTCTTTCTCGATTGTACTGTGACGTGCTAACTGTCATGGATTAACCGTATGCCAATTCACCCAAGTCATTTCCTTCACATATTAGGTAGAAGCATGTTTACGCATTTACATGAACGAGGAAAACTCAAATGATCATACAAATGAAATTGTAACCAAAAATCATTTTGGTGTAGTTAAAAATTCTATGAATATAGGTCTCGCAATTAGAGAAATGCGTTATTTACATTTTGTATTGAAAATCCCACGCTAGCAAAAAAAATTACACTGATTGATCAGTCCTTAAGTCAGTAATGTACAGTCGGGGAAAAAAAAGTAAACAACCCCCTACTAACTCCTCAATAAATTATCTTAGACAAAAGTTACTGGTACCAAACGATTGTAAATAAAGTCTACTTTTAAATGACGTATATAAAATTTGCTTAGGGGGGGGGGCATCTACATATTATAACGAATCCAAACTTTATTTTTTTCAATAGCAATACCCAATTTCAACAAGATTATTCAAATATTTGTTTCAAACTATGCCTAGACATCAAATTTCAAGTTATTTGAACGATAAGTTTTTGAATTATAAACGTTCAAAGTTTAGTGCTTCTAATGTTAAATTACATTTTCATATTTTTATTTATAACTTCTGAAATTATGATCCTAATGTTTTAATTTTTTGTGTAGCAATAATGCTGATATACCCAATCATGAATACGTTGAATTTTCAATTTTCATAATTTTCTGATATGAATTATGAATTATGAAATTAATATTCAAAAAAATTATGAATTACAACGTACATTTTTTTTATGGATTCAGATTTATAAAGTCCTGCTTTATGGAAATCCAAAATTTCACGTTTTTCTTCCATGTAGTTTTCAAATTATGCTTAAAAAACGACAAAATGATGGTTTAAGGGGCCGCCTATGATAGAAGTGACTAAATGGGTTGCAATTTCTTATGCTATCCTGTAATCTAACAGGCTTAATTGATTGCTTAAGGTGCCTTGATCAAGAAGGGAACTCTCTCGGTTAGCGATCGAGTACGGAATTTCAATTTGGATACAGACCTTAAAATAAGCTCGTTTTAAAATAATTAATTTCTCGGAAACTTATGGAACGAATTTCATAAAAATTTGTTTTTAGACTAATTGAAGGGTGTAGAGTTCATTTATGCTTTCATAATTGTGTACTGCTATTGAAAAAAAACAAAGTTATGGTTCGTTTTAATATGCAGATGGTCCCCTAAGCAAATTTTATGTACGTAATTTAAAAGTAGACTTTGTTTCCAATCTTTCGGTACCAGTAACTAATGTCTACGATAATTTGTTGAGGAGTTAGTAGGGGGTGTTTACTTTTTTTTTTTTCCCGACTGTACATCTAACTAAGGGACATTGTAGCTATGGCACCGTTGCATAACATGGTACATAATAAAATTTTCCTGGAATTCGAAAAAACTGATACAGGGTTTATCGGAAATGCTTAAACAAACATATGGGGAAGATAGTACTCATCAAGACAAACAAAAAATGCAATGGAACATGGGGTCGAAAATGAAGTTTAAAGGGTGAAAATCGCAAATCTAATAAAAATATCGAAATCTCGCATGCTGGTTTTCCTTTCACTTTGTGCATATCCGGTCAGAAAGAGATAACAAAAACTTGGAAAAAAGCCAAACAAATTTGTGAGCAGGAATCCATGTATGCAAATTTGAGCGTGTCCGCCAGTCGTTCCTCCATAAATGTACTTTGTGTAATAATGTCCGGTGTCGACACTTTGAAGAATTGTTGTAAAATATTTGTTTTCTCTGGACATCACGAGCTGTGTTGTACCTATTCTGTGCAATAAATAATTTTCTGGGGCGTTTCTTTCTTGTCTCAGTTTGTCCATTTCCAGACGCATTTTCTCGATTTTCATAATTTAAACGTCATTTGCGACCCATGTTCGATTGCATTTTTTGTTCGTCTTCATGAGTACTATCAACTATCATTCCTCTAAGTTTGTTGAAGCATTTCAGATACACCCTGTAGATGACAATTTATGGGACAAATTCAATTTTATGTTTGTTACAAGAAATAGAAATTAGTTTAACATGAATAGAATATTTAGAAAAAAATCCGTTGCTTTTACATAAATTAACGTATTATAAATACCGACATAACAAATTAACGCATTATAAATACGCTGTCTTGCGGATTTCGTTTCCAAATCCTTTTACTTCTCAGCAAAATGTAATTTTTTTTTTATTCCGTTTACAATATATAGATTAAAAATTTAAATGCGTAATCGACCTGCTTCTACAATTCTGTAACTAAAAATGGCAAAATGGTAATAAGATTTAGTACCGGTAAAATATAATAATAAAAAAATTATTAATAAGGTTTTCAATGCTGGATGGTTTTATTATTGGGTTAATACATCATAACAATTTAAGTTTCAATCGAATTTTAAAAGAAAGAAAAAGTACTTTTCTAAAACTTCTATGAAAATTAATTATTGCTTGTAACATTTTCTCAGTTAGAATGTTCCTGATTAAAGATGTGGGTTAATAACAATTCTGAGATTTCTAGCATGCTTACGAAAACAGGATTTGATGTCTCTGGTCCAAGTCATAACTAAGAAGCTCGTGCATCGAAGTTTTGCGCGGATGAAATACGGCAAGATAGTACTGGGTCAAGATAGTTTAATACTTGATATTACTGGCGAGCATTTGTATCAGTCCCACAATGATTAGAAGAAAGTACAGTGAACCAGTGATTCTTGTTTTCCCATTTCTGACGCACAAGTTCAAAAGTGGTATGGTGTCATAAATTTTAATGTTGAACTTAAAAACAAAGAAACTAATGAAATTGATTGTGAAATTCAGAGACTGTTTTTGGCCGTAGATTTGTAAGAGAAGAGATAGTGGCTTCCTTTTCCTAAAATCTTAGACAATAACCGTAGCCCATTTCCGGAATAATACTAAAAAGTAAACTGATTGAAGAAAACGAAACAAATCCATGGAACTTTTTTATTAAATGCGAAGATGACAGTAACATCGTGATGTAATCCCCCTTACACGAGCACAATCTTCGACTTTCGACTTACGCTTCCAAAGGTTGGTTGAGTTTTTACATTATATAACGTATCGAGTCACCCTATTACCCAACCCAAAAACCGTTAGCTTTTCTACAAATAAAATTCAAATCTAATGATATAGATAACAGATGAAAAATGTCTTATAATGATTGTATGAAGGGAGCAATAAATCATTCCAATAATTTATTTACTTCTTATTATTTCGATTAACTACTGACAGCTGTTTAATTTCTTTCTTAAACATTATGGAAAGATTAATGAAATGCAAAAGGAAAGTACTTTAGCTAAAGATTTATTTTTGCCAGAAAATCATGTTTTTATGGAAGTGAGCTTTTTAGATGAGATAATAAAGTTATATTATCCAGTAACTGAATAGATTTTAGGATTTATGAGAGTACAAATAATTTAACGAATGTAATTTAGGAATAAACTTGATTTTAATTATATTAAACATCATTGTACGATTATACATCATATATTTCTCCCTTCTGTGAAAATGTATATAAACTTAATAAGGCTCGACTCTCATATTCATTAAACAAACAATACAAATAAGACATTGACTAAATAAAGATAGACTGAGGAATCACCTGAAGATAGAAATAGAAAAAACATATAATGATTGGTACCCCAAAATAATGTCATATAAATGACAATATAATAATCATTATATAAAATGATAAACTACAGTACAATTGCTGATATATTTTCCTTTTTTTAATTACCAAATAATTTTGCCTCAAAGAATATTAAGATAAAACAGGAATTAATGGTTGCATAAATTTCACATCATGACAACAAAATTTCAAATCATAGTTAAATCTTATAGCTTCAGAAAGTGTTGACAAAATATGAACAACTCTCTCACATTTTATACTTTTTCAAAACTGGTATCCTAGTAAACTAATATTAAGCATAACATGGTGATGCACAGAAATTATATTAAAAATAAAAATATTAGGCAAATAATAGAACATGATAATTGACACACGAACTTTTTAAGATTACCATAACATTAGTTCATATGCATATGATAAAGTTTATATAGCTTTTTAAAAAAAATCTATACTTATATTGAAATCTTCAATTAATTATATTGAAGAAAATACACTCACAATAACAGGTTTTCTTTACGCGCCTACCCCACAGCGGAAACCTATGACGGTGGAGTCTTCAAGTTCCTATGAAGCTCCTGTCAATAGATAACAGATGAAAAATGTCTTATAATGATTGTATGAAATAAGCAATAAATCCTTCCAGTAATTTATTTAATTGTTATTTCGATTAACTACTGACAGCAGTTTAATTTCTATAATAAACATTATGTAAAGATTAACGAAATGCAAAAGGAAAGTACTTTAGCTAAAGATTTATTTTTGGCAGGAAATCATATTCTTAAGAAAGAGAGCTTTTTAGATGAAATAATAAAGTTATATTAGCCAGTAACTGAATAGATTTTAAGATTTACGAGAGCAAAAATAATTTAACGAAAAGTAATTTAGGAATAAACGTGATTTTGAGTATATTAAACATCAATATATGATTCTACATCACAAGCGGCAAAACTCTATGAATATAAATAGAAAAAAACAACGTTAAAAGCGCCAGGAATTTAAATTTTAAAGCATACTAGTTTTGGTAGCATATAGGGTACAGTCCTCAGTGCAAAGAATGATGTAAATTCGCTCAAATATATAGGAGAGAGACGAATGCAATTGAAAGGTTTATTGACGAATAGGAAAACATGAGATTACAGGTAATACAACAGCCAATTGGAAAATAGCATAGCGAATGGAATCGAAACTATAAAAAATGTTGGATGAAATTAAGAAAAAGGGATTTTATATAAAATATTTACAGCAATCTGATAATGGGAGACTAGCGATTCACAATTAACAATATCTGCTTAATTTTCATGGACATGAAATGCTTCATTACGTTCATGTATACAACTAGATTTAGACATTATTTTAGCTGAATTCAAGTCAAAAGTGTGGTTAATCTCCCAGCAATGTTTCACGATTGAAGATTTATTTGTTTTGTTTCTTGTTTTTGAATAATATTGGTGTTCTTTAATACGACATTTTTAGCCACGTTTGTTTTGTCCAATATTGGAAAGACAGTACAAGCAATTAATATTATACATACCCAATACATATACTTATACTGATACAATACATATACTGAAGTAAGTGTATACTGAAGTACTGAAATAGCATTAAACCGAGTTATTAATGCTTTGTTGAGTAGAAATACAATATAAAAGCGCACTTTTGTTACCTTTTTTACCTTTTTTACTAACCATTTTAAGAGAGCAATTATCCTCGCTTTGTTTAATGGAAGATTTCTTCGATTAAACAAGATCATTATTGAAAAAAAAGTTTTAATAATAATGCTTAAATATTTGCAGATATATAAACATGACAATACTCGAGACGGGTTGAAGACGTGTTACTAGAAATAATGCATAAATGATAAATTTTGATAAAACTTTTATATATATAAACATAAGATTGAAATGTAAAATTCACTCAAAAAAGTAAAAAAAAAAAAAAAACATCATTTAATTCCTGTCATCAAAATTTACTTGACAAAAATATTGACAAAATTTCTTTTTACTGTACATCTATTATTGAATTCCAGAGGGGGATTTTTGAATGCCCTTAAGGTATTCAAGAACTTATGAAAAGTTACGGAGTTTTTTAATATTTTATTACTTCTTGAATGAAAACGAAATAAAATACATTTTCAGAAAATTCAATAAAAAAAGAAAAGTTAATAATTTCAGTAGCAGCTTCAACATTTAAAAAAAACTGGATTTTTTTCTACAAGCGTACACTGTGCAGAATATACAGCTCATACCAAAAATATTAGAATAATTGAGAAAAAGTAATAAGAAAAAATTATTTTTCATTTATTAATTTTTGATACTAAGTAAATGCAATTAAATTTCTTATAAATTAAATCTGGAATGTTTAGATAAGATTTTAACATTTACAAAATATAAAATACAGTACAATAAATTAGGTATACAGCTTTCTGAAACACATCAAAATATTAGAATAAAATTTTGATTGGTTCAATATATTACAATATTTTATTTTACGCAACAATATTACCTAATGAATGTGAAGTAAATGGTAGTTAATATTTTGTAGCATCCCTTTTAGCTTTCATAACAGAGTACAACCGATCTTGCATATTATACACAAGGTGTTTACAAACATTTCTATCAATATTAGCCCAAATAGACTTTATACGTACCACTAACTTAGTTTTACTTGAAGGAGGATTTTTTTTTGGAGTTTTTTCTTCATTATACACAATAAGTTTTCGATGGGATTTAAGTCTGGTGAGTTTCGTGGCCAAGAAAGTACCTTAATGTTGCGTTGGCGGTAAGAATTATTATTTGACACCTAGGTATGCAGTGACGCTAAATCTTGTTCAAAGATGAAATTATCTTCAAATAAATCTTCTGATGATAGAATCATGTAATATTTCAAAATTTCTTGATATATCTGAGAGTTAACCTTTTTGTAGAAGGTGCATAACTTTCCAGGTCCTTCTGCAATCATGCAAGTCCAAACCATGACACTAGCAGCAAATTTTACGGAACGTTTAAGGCATTCTTTATCAAATGCTTCCTGCTTCATTCTCCAAACTCGAATACCTTGATTACCATATCAAACACAAAACATACTTTCATCACTAAATAATATATTTTTCCAATCTTCTTCTCTCCATAAACATCCTGATTTACACCAATTCAATCTTATACGCTTTTGTTTTGCAGTCATGAGAGGTTTTGTTTCGCAGTCATTAGGGGTTTTGTTTTGCTGTCATGAGAGGTTTTGTTTTCGGTACACGATATTCAAACTTAAATTTATGGAGACGTCTTAATGTTGTCGGTGTAGAAACTACAACTCCTTCTTCTTTCCATTTTCTGTGCAAGAATCGCACACTCTTAAAACGGTTTTTTGTAACTATACGCTTGAGTTACCTGTCATATCTAGCAGATGTTTTTGGTTTTCGGCCGCCATTTCGGCGATTATTTTGGAAATTTTCCATTTTTTTAATATTGTGTTAGTATTTTACTAACGCTTGATTGCGAACAATGTAAATAATTCGCTATATAACATTGATATTTACCGTGCCGATACAAATCCACATTCTAAGTTTAATAGATTCAGCTATATCACTCACCCGACCCATTTTAATACGAAAAAGCAAACAAGCTGCAAAAAGAATACTGATTTTAAATAAAGTCGTCTGGATTTAATCAATGATGCCACCAGTTATGACTTCGTGATAATTAAAAGAGAAATAATGTGAAATATTCTAATATTTTGAATCACTTGAATAAATAGTCTAATATTTTGACTTTTCAAAATAATTTTTTTTCAATTAATCTTTTCAAAAATGACATTAATTTTAAGATAATAAATAAGTTTAATAAGCAGTAAATTCTTAATTACAATATCGTTTGCATATTTGCTTTAAAAGACATTAAATTACCAAACGATATTTTCAAATTGTAAAAAAAGTAATTATTCTAATATTTTGAATTTTTTTTTTCGCGCTTAAAAAGTTGTTTACTACATCCTTAGAAAATATAATATTGTGTATACTTCTGTTATTCCAACATTAAATTTCTGTTTTAAAGAATTTGTATAAGTAAGATCTTCTAATTAAGTTATAAATCGGAAATGCATGGTGTCGCAGAAGCCCCTGACCTATTTTAAAATTCAATATAAAATCAAATAAATGTCGTAAAGGTGTGAGGTTTGGACTAAAATCCTTCTCAGAATGAAACGTTTTTCTACAAGGGAATAAAAATAATTAATATTACTTTGATCGGAGCTTTGATCATAGATGGAACGACTTGGACGTATGTTTGTCTAAAAACGTGTGGGTTTTTTTTTTCTGATTTTCAGATAAGTTTTGACGCTATGACACAAAAATGATGCCCCTCAGCGAAAAAGCTAATTGTGTACATTGGTGCATCGAAACCAAATCGAAACTAATCTGAAAATAAGAAAAAACGAATTTTTGCAACCTAACATATGGACAAGTGGCCCAATAAAGATCAATGATCGCAGCTTGGGACTAATTTTTTTATGTGCTTGCAGAAAACTTTTAATCGCCAGAAGCATTTTAGTTTTAAAACGCACTTCTGTACGACAGTTTTTTTTTTATTATATATTGAATTTTACAATGTGTCAGGGGCGTTTTGGACACTCCTTTTAATTTTTCTGTAATTGACTTTTTTTCTATGTTTGAAGATTCAAAAACTCAGAAGTATCATGTTACAGCATTTCTCAATCTGATTCAGATGAATCTAGAATCACGTAATTCAAGTACAGTAACCTATCACTTATGAGCCTCTCATTTATACGCATCTCTCAGTTATATGCGAATTTCGTTAGGTCCCGCAACGAGAAATAGGAAAATAATGCTAAAGATCTCTCACTTATAAGCGCCACTTTGAATTGTCTCTCTCACTTATACGCGAAAATAACACCGCGATTCACAAACTCTAAGTTAAGTACGAATGTTTTTTTTTTTTTTTTTTTTTTTTTTTTGTTTGTTTTTTTTTTTATCTATAAAGAATTTTCTGCAGGTGTCAAATCAAAAGACCGTTCCGTAAAGCGCCTGTGAGGGTGGAGAGGTTGTTACAACTCGTATTTTCACATTCTTCCCTCAGTCCTAACAGTTCCTTCTTTTCTTTCTTTCTCTTTTATTTTTATAAAGCCACGTGCGTGTTTCTTTCCGTCTTTGCTTTTACAGTAGCATCTGCACTTTTTTTCTTTACAATAAAAATGAGCAAAAGAAATTTAACAATTTCGTTCAAAATTGAAGTTATACGAGCAGCAGAAAAATATCCTAAACTGTCAAAAATAAGTTTAGCTCGAAAATTCGATTTGCCAGAATCAAAGCTCAGCGAGATTTTAACCCGTTCAGGACCGGTATCTTTTACACGAATTTTATTCATTGGTCACCACTTTTTGTTAATTATTTGACTTAGCTTTGTAAATCACGAAAATTTCGTAATTAAATAAAAACAATTTTACTGATATCAACTTCAATGGTTTTAAGCACTTTTTGACGGTGCATATATGCACCCATGGTCCAGAACGGGTTAAAGAGCAGGGAATCGATCAAAAAAATGAACAGTGAATATTCTACACAAGCGAAGAAATGATCAAGAATTCAGAAAGGAAGATTTGAGATTTTAGAAACCACTTAATGGTTCAGAAAATGAGAGCTTCTAATTTATCCATTAGTGGTGAGTTATTCAATAAAAAGGAACTTACTTTGTCATCAAAACTGGGAATCGAAAAATTTTCGGCTTCATGGGGATGGCAAGAAAAACTTCAGAAAAGATATGGTTTAACAAATCATTGTCTGAGTGGTGAAAGCGCAGCTATGTCAGATTCAACTGTTAATGAATGGATCGCATACCTACCAAATTTAATTAAAAACTTTGATGTTAAAAACTTTTTTAACTGTGATGAAACAGGTTTATTTTACTGTCTTTTACCAAACAAAACGCTGGATTTTAAGGGAGAAACATGTCATGGTGGCAAACACAGCAAAGACAGAGCTACTGAACTTTTATGTTTCAATGCGAACAGATCAGAAAAGTTACTGCCAATAAAGATTTGTATATCCAAGAAACCGCAGTGTTTAAAAAAAATTGAAGAAATTCCCATCTTCTTATGCAAGTAGCACCAAAGCCTGGATGACATCGAAAATTTTTTTAGACTTTTTGAAAGAATTTCACATGAAGATGACTGAAAAAAAAGAAAAGTTCTGCTATTTCTGGATTAGTGTCCCGCCCATCCTTCAGGTCTCCCATTGCTGACACTTACACGAGTTATATTTTTAACTGAAAGTTGTACTAGCAGACTCCAGCCATTAGATCTCGGTTTTACAAGGTCAGTTAAATCGCACTATAGGCAAGATTTTGTACGAAGAATGCTTATATCACTAGAGCAGAAAAAGGAATTCAAGAAAATTTGCATTCTGCTATGCATATATTGATTTCTTCTTGTATTAACGTAAAATCCACAACAATTTCTAACTGCTTTATAAAAGCGGGGTTTTTTTTTTCATTCAAATGATGCTGAAGTTATTCCATTACAGGAAAATGAAAACAACAGCAATGATTTTAACATAGACGAAGAAGAATGGAATATCATAAGCCCAGATTATCTTTCTTTTCAAGATTTCGGCAATGTTGATAAAAACTTAACATCATCACCAGTAAGAGATATTGAAACCATTTTCCATAACATGACACCTGAAAAAGGAGAATATGATAATGATGAAACTGATACTGTAATTGTCCCATCTTATGCTGCTGCTTTAGGAGCCCTGGACATTGTGAGATGTTACTTTCAAAATGCTGATGTAGCATCAAATACAATGATGCACTTAAATGCGTTAGAAAAGGTCTTTGTACAAACGCGGCCTACGCAAAAACAAACGAGCATTGATGGCTTCCTTAAAGAGGACTAATTGTCATTTTGTTTTAAGTATATATTCTTCTGTGCAAAATGAAATTTTACGTTTATTGTATGTTTTTTTAAAAAAAATTTATTGTGAAAGTATAAGGATTTCAGTACAATATACTAATATTACAGGCTTTTATTTTATAAGATGTAATTAATCGTAATTCTTATATTTCAAAATGTTTCCTGTTCCATAATGTGTATAAAGAATTACTACATCAACATCCTCTCAGTTATACGCGGCTCTCAGTTATGCGCGATTTTAAATCAATTTCCTCAAACGCGTATAAGTGAGAGGTGACAGTATGTAACAAATTAACAGTTTGTAATAAATGTACTTCTTTTAATTGCTAAAAGGCTTAAAATAAAAACTTAAAGACAATTTAAATAGATTTATTCGACTGTTTACCTGTTTCGGCTCTACTACGAGTCTCTTTCAAAACTAATAAATAAGAATATTCTGAAATTGCACGATCTATGATGTAATGGCACGAAACGCCATCATTCAATTTTTTCACGTACACTTTCAATTTGTGCATGTTATTTTTTACAGGGGTATTTAAAACTAGATGTTTAGAACTTGGATGTTGATTGGGTGAAAAACTGAATGACGGCATTTCATATCATTACATCAATGAAGTTTTGTAATATTCTTATTAATTTTGAAAAAAATGAAAACTCGGATTACAGAAGAAACATGTAGACATTCTAACGAATGTACTATTTTAACTGCGCTTAAGTTCTCATTTTACACCCTTTAGCAATTAAAAGAACTATATCACTTACTTCATTTGATTGAAACGCCATAATTCAATTTTTTCACGTACTCTTTCAATTTAAGCATGTTATTTTTTACTGGGGTATTTAAAACTTGGATGTTTAGAACTTGGATGTTGATTAGGTGAAAAACTGAATGACGGCGTTTCATATCATTACATCAATGCAGTTTTGTAATATTCTTATTAATTTTGAAAAAAATGAAAACTCGGATTACAGACGAAACATGTAAACATTCTAATGAAAATATTTTAACTGCACTTAAGTTTTCATTTTACACAATTTAGCAATTAAAAGAACTACATCACTTACTTCATTTGATTGCCCAGGTTGCCATTTAAAGTATTTTTTACCGACTTCAAAAAGGAGGAGGTTATCAATTCGACGCGTATGCATGTTTTTTTTTATGTATGTTCACCGATTGCTCCGGAACTTTTTGCCCGATTTATGTGATTTTTGTTTTAATTGAAAAAGGGTACTCTCGAATTGGTACCACTTCCGTTTCATCGAAATTGGTTGAGTAGTTTTTTAGTAATTCAACAAAAACCAATAAAATGAAGTATTTCACCCAAATTATCTTTCATTGTTGAAAACGGTTTCTCAGTCATAAGCATAAAACTATGTATTCATATACGTTAGCGCCAGGTTGTCGCAAAGCTTGGCGCAGTTACGTGAATTATCGCCAAATTTGGCGACCAAAATAAGTCGCCATAAATGAAGCCAACTTGGCTGTAACTGACAATTTGGCGATATCCCCATTCAAATTCAGTAATGGATCTTCCCCAATCTGTTTCTTCGCATTTTCTAATCGACATTCATATTTAAGATTCTCAATTGGCAATCGGATTCAAAATAGTAATTTAATATACATTAATTAAATATACACCATTATTTCAAATGCTAAATAATACAGAAGCAAACTAACTTAATACAAAACAACAATAATTTAGTATACAATAATTTAGTTTAATTAAACACATAACATAAGACTGGCGGCACATAATATATATATATATATATATAATATTGGTACTTCTTAGTTATCCCGTCGACCAAATTACTGTCGCCATACTGTAAGATTAAATGCCAATAATGGTTTGCCATTAATTAATTCATTGTAAGATTAAATGCCAATAATGGCCAATAAAACCATTAATTCGATGTTTCATTTGTATTTTTATTAATGTTTTACTAATTTATTTGTTCTTTCGTTATTTAAAATAAAAATTATGTCAATTTGTATAATTTGGCGAGTGGTTTGGCGATTTATATAATTTGGCGAAATTGGTCGACGGGATAACTAAGAATTACCATAATATTATATACATACCTATATTATATTATATTAAACAGTTATATGTATGAATGCTTTTTGATTACCTTTAATATTTCCACTAGATAACATTAATGATAACTTTCCTGTATAGGGGCCTTGGAGAGAAAATGAAAATTTCACACATATTTTCTGACAACCTATTAACTGTCTCGGTACTACTTAGTTATCCCGTCGACCAATTTCGCCAAATTATATAAATCGCCAAAACACTCGCCAAATTATACAAACTGGCATAATTTTTATTTTAAATAACGAAAGAACAAATAAATTAGTATAACATTAATACAAATACAAATAAAACGTCGAAATAAAAATCACTTGATGACGTAAACACATGTATCTTGCTTAAAGTCAAGTGAATGTGATATTTACGATCAATCATTATTGGCATTTAATCTTATAGTTTGGCGATAGATTTTTGGTCGACGGGATAACTAAGTAGTACCACTGTCTCACAAGCAAGTTTTTCAATATTTATAAATTTATTTATTGTAAACAACCATTTGTCTACTTTTATATGCAAACAGAAGTTGAGCCAAGATCCCTATGCTGCTAAAGTTCAAGATAAACAACATAGAAAGAAATAAAAGGAGTTACTCTAATCTAACAAAAACATAGCTGTGAAAAAAGGGAGCCAAGTTCTGTAAAGACAATGGCAAGAAAAGAAGTGATATCTAAGTGGGTGCCAAGTTCAAATAAAATTCACTCAAACTTACTTACTGAATTATTATAGCATTTTTTAAATTGTTTAGAAATAAAAATTATTGATAGCATATTAATAATAAATCTAGAACTTGGCAAGTTTTTACCTACGAGTCATTTATTTTTAATAATGACATTATTATATCAAATCTTGTTATTTCATGATTGGAAGCCTTCATTTGAGTGAGCTCCTTCCCCTTGAAGGGCGGTGGAATAAAATATATTCCACCTAATTTAACTGCAAAATGCCACATCGACACCAAAATTCAGGACTAAAAAGTTTAATTTTATTAAATACGTGAAAAGAAGCTTTTACCCATTTTGAAATAAATTTGTTTTTAAACTCCGGTGTGATTCAATCATTTCAGAATTTCACGAATAAAAGTTATTTGCCCCTGAAAGGGTTAAAGGGGTGCAGTCTCTAGAGTGATGACGAAGAACAAGCGTAAGTATATCTGTCTCTTTGTCAGGCACCTTAGTCTGTTTGCATTGAGGTTTCTGGAGGGTGAGTGCTACAGTGATAACCAAAGACGAGCGGGAGTGTATTTGTGTATTTATTGGTTTATCAAATTTTTAACATGAGTCATTTGTTTATAATAATAACTATATTAATTTTTTTTTGTAATGTCATTGAAATTAATATTAACATCACCATTTTATTAAGACATGAAATTGATAGGCATAACATTTATCAAAAACTTGCCAAGTTCTAGATTTATTATTAATATGCTATCAATAATTTTTATTTCTAAACAATTTAAAAAATGCTATAATAATTCAGTAAGTAAGTTTGAGTGAATTTTATTTGAACTTGGCACCCACTTAGATATCACTTCTTTTCTTGCCATTGTCTTTACAGAACTTGGCTCCCTTTTTTCACAGCTATGTTTTTGTTAGATATCATTACTTTTTGTAAAGTTACAATATATTTAGACACTTTACTTAATGCTTTTTAATGTGTTTACATGTGACTATTTTATTCACTAAGCAACATTCAATTTTAATTTAAATTTCCTACAACAAACTATTTGGCTGTCAATTTGCGGAAAAAATCTATATTTTAATACTGCTACATTGAATGCATGTTTTGAAACGAAATGTATTGATTCGAAATATTTATTGTTTCTGAAACAACAATTCCTATTAAATTCCTATATTAAATTTTCCTATTAAATTTTCCAATTAAATATCCTATAGCTGGGCCTGCTTTTTTGTACTGAAAGTGAAAAATAAAGTTATGTTCTTATGCCACACTATGTATCATTCATCCATGGGTACCGGCAAAGAGACAGTGCAGAGGAAGGACATTGCCCATCCCTGGATTTTCAAATTTAATTAACTAAATATCCTTTCCTCTGATGATTTTGAAAATAACAAGTGTGTAAGTGTGATCCCAGATCGCACAGATGGTTTCGTTAAATATTCCTTTCAAAACACTTTATCTTTTTGAAAAATCTGTTAGTTCCACATTTCGCAACCAGGGGCGCACTCTATTCTAAACAAACCTCTACCAAACGAAACTCCGTTTTACATATTATCCGTAGCTATATTAGTCGAGAGGACTGAGCCCATAGCACCCGAGATGAGAAGGCACCCCTGGCGTTAAAAAGTGGAACTAAAATATGTAAGGCTAAGTTGCATAATATGAAAGAATGATCAAAGGGGTGTCGGCAAAAGTTTGAAAAGTGCTCCCCGGGTGAAAAGGGCGGAGGTTAGAAAAATTGCTTAAAATACACAAGTTAGATCCCGGAGGAGTAAATAATATAAGATTTTTTGAAAATTTTATTATTTGTCGTGTGGTCTGAGGTATTCAGCTATACGTATGCAAAAAGTCACATCTCCAACTGAATTAGGGCTCCCTTAGAAAGAATTGCTTAAAATACACATGTGGCAGCTGAAAGGGTTAAGCGTAAGACTTTTTCGAGATTTTATGATTTGCCGCCTGGCTTCAGGTGTTCTGCTATAAGAATGCAAAATTTCAAATCTGAAATTTAATAAGGGGATCAGTTAGAAAGAATTGCTTAAAATACGCATGTGGAAGCTCAAAGGGTTAAATGTACGACTTTTTCAAAATTTTATGATTTGTCGCATGATGGTGTTCAGCTATAAGTATTCAAAACTTCACGCCTCCAACCTAAATAGGGTCTCACTTAGAGAGAATTGTTTAAAATACACATGTGGGGACCCAAAGGGTTAAATGTACGACTATTTCAAAATTTTATGGCTTGTCATTTGATGTGTGTTCAGCTATAAATATGCAAAATTTCATGCCTCCAACCTAATTAGGGGCTCGCTTAGAAAATATTCTTTAAAATACACGTAAGAGCCCAAAGGGTTAAACGTACGACTTTTTCAAAATTTTATGGTTCGTCATTTGATGTAAGGTGTTCAGCTATAAGTATGCAAAATTTCACGCCTCCAACCTAAATAGGGGCTCACTTAGAAAGAATTGTTTAAAATACACATGTGGGAGCCCAAAGGGTTAAATGTACGACTTTTTGAAAATCTTATGATTGGTCGTTTGATGTGAGGTGTTCAGCTATAAGTATGCAAAATTTCCCGCCTCCAACCTAATTAGAAGCTCACCTTGAAAGAATTGTTTAAAATACACATGGGGGAGCCCAAAGGGTTAAATGTACGACTTTTTCGAAATTTTATGATTTCTCGTTTGATGTGAGGTGTTCAGCTATAAGTATGCAAAATTTCAAGGCTCCAACCTAATTAGGGCTCACTTAGAAAGAATTGTTTAAAATACACATGTGGGAGCGCAAAGGGTTAAATGTACGACTTTTTCAAAATTTTATAGATTGTCGTTTGATGTGAGGTGTTCAGCTATAAGTATGTACAATTTCACGCCTCCAACCTAATTAGGGGCTCACTTAGAAAGGATTGTTTAAAATAAACATGTGAGACCCCAAAGGGTTAAATTTACAACTTTTTCAAAAATTTTTGATTTGTCATTTGATGTGAGGTGTTTAGCTATAAGTATGCAAAATTTCACGCTTCCAACGTAGTTAGAGGCTCACATAGAAAGAATTGTTTGAAATATACATGTGGGAGCCCAAAGGGTTAAATGTACGACTTTTTCAAAATTTTATGATTTGTCGTATGATGTGTTGTGTTCAGCTATAAGTATGCAAAATTTAAAGTCTCCAACATGTATAGTTTCTGAGAACGGGCTCTGTGACGGACAGAATATCTCAATTTGTTGATTTTCTGTAAGCAAGTAAACCCATTTAAACCCCCCAGTAAGGAGATAGGCTTACAATGGAAGTCTATGGGAATTTGGCGAAATATTAGAGATATCGCCAAGGTGGCGTCATTTTTGGCGACTAATTTTGCCCGCCAAATTTGGCGATATATCGCCATGTTGGCGAGAAACTTGGCGGTATTTGGCGACAGAACAGCGTCCCTTCCTACGGCAAATTAAAATTTCGCCTAATAGACGTAATGTTAAACTAAAAATGGACACCCCCAGGTGGGTAATTCATCGATTTTCACAATTTTTTTATTTTTTTCCTTAGATTTGTAGTCTAAACGAACTTCGCACCAAATTTGAAGTCTGTAGCTGCAGTAGATATACGAGATCTTTTTGATGAGTGAGTCAGTCAGTCAGTCAGTCAATGGTAAAATTATCGATTATCAGACATTTTCAAATGTCATTATCTCGGAAACTAATTATGCGTTATTTATAAAATTTTGGAATTTAGGTAGTTAGGGTGGCCTTACTACACATTTCGTATAACAAGTACGTAGGTCTTATAGATTTTCAGTAGTAGAACATTGAAATTTGACGAAAACAGCTCGAAATGGTTCGTGTAAATAACACACGGCTATGTCAGGCGAACTTGGCTGACACACTGCCGTGTGTCTAGATTAGTATTACAGGCGGCATTGTTATAGTGCGGTGTATTTACATGGCACAGAACTTAGGCATAAGCATAATGGCGAAAGCAAGTCAGTGGGTTACGCAGTCATGAAAACATTTGAATTGTATCAAGAAATGAGAGCAAGTAAATTTGAATTAGATTGCCGATAAAAGCAAAAAGTGTGCGATACTAACAGGAAACATGGTTTAAAGGAAATGCGAAGATCATAAGTTGCTTCCGAAAGTTCTATATGTTTTGCAGTACTGTAATCACTAAAATACGTCAGTTACTATGCAGACCAATGGCACTTTAACCAAGACTATTAAATAAGCATGGCGATGAATTTCAAATCTTCCGTAATCGAGCCCACAGTTAAGGCTAGCGTGAAACAAAAAAAAAATATCAGCAGCAATTGATTTAATGTGAATGTGTGTATCATAAAATATTTAATTCGCAAAACGCTTCCATGCACCAAATCATATTAGCTCAGAAACAACAATTGGCAGTGGACGCAATAACGGTAGATTACTTAATAGTTTTAAAATCTCCACTGCCCAACGTATTGCAAATGATGATGCAATAAGAAGCATAAATCCCTAAGTGAGTAAAGTTGATTTTGTCAAGAAAGATTACAAATAAAAATAAACAAAATGCCGTCATGCTGCAACGAGTTCTCAATTTCTCTATCAGAATATTTAGATTTGGCGAAAGATTAAGCAAATAATTTAAATTATGAATAAAAGTACCATGCTGAAATGCTTAGCATGCATTTAAGCACATTGGCATTACGTATACATTATACATTACATATTGGCACTTGCATAATATATCCATATAAGAAAACATTAATGCCACCAAAAAATAAATTGTTTTTAAATTCTTGGAAGCTCAAATGAATTATATATAAATTCTCTTTTGACACCATAGAAATTTCATCAATGACCAGCCATTTGAGGGAACGCCATTCCACACTTTCCCCCTACAGTCTTTTCACGATCTTTTTCTGATAAGTTATTCGGTTGTCATGTACCCTAATGGCTCCTGGTGCATGTAAACTCCGTCGATAGGTGCGAAGACCTCGAATTTACCTATGAATTATACCTCTGAGGTGCCTTGCCAGATGAAGATCTCGTCATCTGATTAAGCTTCTAAATTACGAGATCAACATGAGTAGCAATGCGCAGGTGCTAAACAACAAGATATAAATGTTAAGTAACTGGCATAAAAAAAGTTCATAATTAAGAAATAGGCACTGCCGATAGTAAAACGATCTAGGCGTTCATCAGGTTTATTACCGTTACTTGGCGATTAGGTGGTCTCCTACGCCGATGCCAGGTATCAAATCCGTTCATCTAGGGCAACCCGGAAGATAAGGGCCTGGTCTTCGGTTAGAAAGTATGAAAAATAAGTCATTGGATCTCTCTTCTCTATTTCATAGAGCATTTTTAGTAAGCCGAAGAACTTTTTATTATCAAATTCCAAAGTTCGATATTTTTTCATGCGAGCAGCATCTCTTGTCGTTCTACCCATGTCCAAATAGAGAAACAAAAATATTTAATTAAAAAATAAAGCTATTAAATCTGAAGAAGAAGAAATGTAATATATATATAAAGAATTTTCACAAAAAACCTGTGTTATTAATGTACACACAAATCTGGACAAAAGTATTTACTTATCAAAATAACATCTTTAAAAGTTTCTTTAAAAGTCCGTAATTTCCTCCAAAAGGATCATGCAAAAATTGTAACTAAAAAAAAAAAAACTAAAAAGGGAAAAATAAACTTTTTTACCAAAAATAAAACCGACTTCAAAAACTACTACAAAGTAAAAAATATTTTTTTTACATAATTGTTAATAAGAAATTAAATTAAGAGCATTGTATTTACCATGCGTAGTATTATATTTATGTACATTAATTTGATTTTTTGGAGTCGGTGCCAGCCAAGCCAAGTTCAGAATTAAAATTTTTTATCCAAAACAAATCGTAACAAGATTCAGCAAAACCGTTTAGGAAAAAAATTCCATTCTTAATCAATTCTGACACCATCCTGCATTTGAAAATCTGTGTTTGGCTACGATTTTTTTACATAATAGCCTGTATAAACGCATTAATTTTAAAATAACCCTTAATTTAGCACACATAATTACAACTAATCTCACTTGAAAATACACGTTTATAAAATGAGATGAAATGTTTCAAATATGGTAAAATTCAAAATTTTTAACTAAATAGTAAATCGTAAAAAAAAAAAAAAAAAAAAAAAAAAAAAAAAAAAAAAAAAAAAAAACTCGTAGATATTTGGATGTGTGTCTGTTGGATAATTATACTTAACTTCGTTTGGCTGGCACCGACTCCAAAAAATCAAATTAATGTACATAAATATAATAATACGCATGGTAAATACAATGCTCTTAATTTAATTTCTTATTAACAATTATGTAAAAAAAATATTTTTTACTTTGTAGTAGTTTTTGAAGTCGGTTTTATTTTTGGTAAAAAAGTTTATTCTTTGTTCTTATCCTATACATTAATCACCCGCATTGTATAGAGGGGTAAAGTCAATCGTGGAATTATTATGGGAGCATTTTAGTTTTTTCTAAACATCTTCTTAAGCGCACTCTTAGGCGCAGGTCAGGATTATCGCAAGGCTCTTGGCATTATATTTCCAGAAAGCATAAAAATTTTCCATAAATGTCATTTAGTATACTTATGAAAAAAAAATCAAAATATGTCAGCATTTCCATATTTTATGCAACGAATTTACCATTTAATTTTACCCTTTTTTATATACATTGGGATGACTAAAAATAATACATGAGAATTTTATTCAAAATTTAAAGTGTATTTAGTAATAAAATGAATTAGCAAAATGTTTATTTTATTTAAAATAGATTTTTTTTCTCCAAAACATCGTGTGTTTTTGATTCTGCAATTATATTGATATATATATATTGTATATTTAGACTAATGGAATAGGTAAGCTGTGCATTTTCCGCACCATTTGCGTTTTGCATTTAATTCAGTTGTTAAGACCGCAGAAGTGGCTTATAAGCTTTGTGCTGCATATGTAGAAGGAGCAATGCTTCAAAGTTCTGCCCGCTATTTGTTTTCGCGCTTTATGGTTGCTGCTTACATTGAAATGGCCGTTTTAGTGATATTTTTCGAATTTTTACTAATATTATCTGTATATCTCTTCTATATTACTCTCTGTATTACTCTTCTGCATTACTCTTCTATATGATTTTCAAAATATATTCTTAATTTTTAGTTTTGCAATCTTCGTTAAGGCCTACACTAAAATAACCATTTTGGTGAAAATTTTCGAAATTTTTTATAATTAATTTATTTGAAAGAGCAATCTTTATTTGGTTTAATTTTATTACTACGATTACTAGAAAAGGAGTTATGGTCAATTTAATAAACAGGAAATAATGTGTAAAGTAACGGAAGTGAACATGAGGCCCAGGAGAACTGTAAATAATGTTTCTATGGATGATTCTCTCGTTTATTGTATAAAAACACTAATAAACTTTAAATGACACTTCTAGATTAATTTTATAGATAGGAAACCATATAGATAAGGAATCTTTAAATGCGATTTCTGGAAAATAAATTTTTCTGCGGTTACTATGTACGATAAACTTCATTACATCAAATGTTTTAAACATATTTCAAAGAAAATTTGTCAGAATGCATTCATGTTACTGACTATGTACTGAAATAGAATCTAATCTGTATGTGATAATGTAATTGTTTTACGGGTATTCGAATACAAAAATATGGTAATTTTTAATAAAAAAATATTTATTATTTGGCATAATTTAAAACATTTCAGTTAATTTTGAAGCTATTGTAAAACTCCTAGTTCAGAGCAGATGTAAGTGCAATTATAGTATATAGTACAAGGTGAACTGAAATTCATTTAGTCGAATTGCGTGTGCGCTCTCTGGCTTAAGCATGAAATTTTGCTAAAAAAATGGCAAAAAAAGGATGTTTTAAAAAAATGTTGTGTAAATATTGCTACGATTTCATGTTATTTTTAACCCTTCTGTATTACAACTGATCTAAAAATAAGTGTATTTATGCAGTATTGTACAGTTTCTTCAAAAGGCGCTCCGAATGTAGTCAGACTTTTTTTAAATGGGAATTTTAACCTTCAGGATGTATCACGTTCTTAAAAAAAAATCCACTTTTAATGACCAGAGAATTTGACGAGGAGATAATTGCGAATTAAAAAACTGTGGTGAACAACCTCCTCTTAAGAGCTAAGGTTCAGAATTAAAAAAAAAAAAAAAAAACAAGAAAGAAAAAATCATGCGTCGAGTATAGATTATGGAACACTTTCCAACACATTCAAAATAATGTAACATAATTGCGCCGTTTAAAATATTAAAATATTAAGTTTAATTCAACAATATGAAACTGCATAACACATTTCGAAACCCAACTTTTCCTCTAATAAGGAGAATGATACGTGAATACTTTTGCGCAGCCCTGTATATGAGGTATAGAATTTATATGTAACGAGTAACATGCAAAAAATTAATAAAATTAAAAACGCCTACCAAATTTTAAACCGTACACAATTATATTACTCAAAGACAGTACTGTAACCGATTTATTTTGTGTGTCCCTGTAAATGAGTAAAAAATTCTATTACTGCCCTGTTTTAACGTGATCGTAGTGAAACTGAGTGATTTATATCAGTTTCATTTGAAATACCGTAATGTCAATAAAATACTCTGCAAACGATTTCCCCATATACCATAATGTAATGGAATACTTTTGAGTATCCCTGTAAATGAACTATTAACCCTACATACTTCATATACAATAACAAACATGCTTTGGCGAGCCTAAATAACCTTTATCAATTGCATGAAAATCCGAGTATATATACGGGAACAGCGAAACAGCACTGAAAACTGGCGATATGAAGCAATAAAAATTATAAAACTTTGTAAGAATCACCATAAAATAAAAACAAAACATAGGACGCGTTTCGAGTTAAAATTTAACAGCTCGTCATCAGCTACAGTGAACACGTGTCCGTAAGGGGACAAGGTCAAAAATGAACTGAAAGGTAGAGAATGTTGCAAAGAATACGACAGATAGCTCTAGCTGAAAGGAGCACATGCAAAATAGAAAAGTTTTGCCAAAATGATAGAAGAGAAATTTATGGGGAAAAAATGGAAATAAAAGAAATAAAGAAAATTAAAATAAAATAAAAGAGGTAAGTAAAAAAAAATATATAAATAATAATAATAAAGAAAGAAATATAAAAGAATAAAACAAGAAAAAAACAAAAGATACTTTTTTTTAAAACAAAATACAAAGAAAGGAAACAAGAGAAGAGATGAGGGAAAAGAATTACAAAAGTAATTTCCACGCTTGAGATAGGAAAGGAGATGATGAGAGATCATTGACAAGATTAGCAGAATTTTTAGAAATAAAATATGCTTCCTAAAAATCCAAGTGAGAGGGGGAGGCAGGGGAAGAAATAATTTTGGCCATGGAGAAATTGAAACAATGACTGGAAGACCAACAGTGAGAAGCAATCGAAGACTTAGGGATTTCTTGATTTGCAATATACCTCTGATGCTCGCCTAATCTGAATTTTAAAGCTCTCTTTGTTTGACCAATATAACCTAAAATTTAGGTTATAGTGTTTATTTCCATTTTTTCCCCCATCAATTTCTCTTCTATCATTTTGGCAACACTTTTTTCTTTTGCATGTGCTCCTTTCAGCTAGCGCCATCTTTGCAACATTCTCTACCTTTCAGTTCATTTTTGACCTTGTCCCCTTACGGACACGTGTTCACTGTAGCTGATGACGATCTGTTATATTTTTAGCTTGAAACGCGTCCTATGTTTTGTTTTAATTTTATGGTGATACTTAAAAAGTTTTATAATTTTAATTATATATACGGGAATTAGAGCGTGGACAGACGGACAGACAAACCGAATGCATAAACACTTTTCAACTTTATTGGACAGTGTTAAAAATGCTGACGAATTATCTTCCAACACAATACTACTCTTTATAGATTTGTGTTCCGTTCTGGGCAAGCAGACTTTTAATCTCTATTCGAAATATCAAGTGAGCTTAGATAAAGTTCAATTAAAATTTGTCACTGTATTCTGTTTCTGATTGTTTTATAAAGCTTTATTAAAAGTGGAAATATTGAAGTTGCCTATTATTTCACAAATATTTCACCTTTCCACAATTTATTAAATAACTTTGTACAGTTCTATTAGCAACAAAAGGCATCCAATTTAAATTTACAATAGAAGTAATTACTATTAATCTGAACTATTCCATGACATTTAGTCCACAATCTATTATTCTAAAATTAAAATACGTTTTATAGAGGGAATACCAACCTTTTTTTATTGGTTAGAGTGTTTTTGTTAGCAAAATGAGGGATAATTTGAATCCATTGTGTTTATCTTTGAAACATGTCTGTCGAACATCAAAATGATTATTAATAATTGAGATCATCTGAAAAACATATTTCCATGCTGAGAAAACTTATTGTACACTGCATAACCCCCTCAAATACTAAAATTATAAGACGAAATGCAATATTCTACCTTGATACAGTCACAAAATACAGAAAGCTCACTGTTTTACTTAAAAGGCGATTAAAATAATAATAATACAGATTTTGCAAGTTAAAAAATATTTTATTTAAAATTTCTTTCTTATTCAAAAATTCAATCTAAGGCACTTCTACTTCTACTTTCAGCTACTTTAATAATTAGAAACTCTCCATTTCAAACGAAGGAACGTATTTGTATGAATGGAACAGTAATTAATAATTAAAATATTTTCTGAGGATAGCAGCGAGAATTTCAGGCAGAAAGAACTAAAAAATATTAAATAAAACGTATATTTTTAAAATTGTAACACCTATATTATTATTATTATTATTGTCGCCTTTTAACCCCCGATTGACCAAATGGGGTCCTTTTATGACCCCAGTGCAAGTTTCAGACGAATATTTAATTTAAAAAATTGTAGTGCTTTCAGCAGTTTTATAACTGAGTTTTGCAATATTTTATTACGAATTGTGAAGTTATCGCTTTCCCCATGAAAAAAAAAGTACATAAAAAATTACATTTTTATTCAGGTCAGTAAATTATCCCACCTGGTCGTGAATGTTAGAAAACTGTAATTAATGGTCGTAATTAAAAAAAGTAGTACCTTCAGTATTTTTAGCGCTGCGTTTTACACTATTTTATTATAAATTCTGAAGTTATCGCTTTCCTCATGAAAAAAATAGGTACATCAAAAAGTACATTTTGATTTGGGGTGTACTTTCTATTTCTTTTTGTGGCTACAACTCTTGTATGTATTATTAAATTAATTTTAAAAGCTAAGTTTTTAGTTTTATTTGATATGGTAAATAAATATGTATTTTTTTTAACAACAGGGTCACTGAATAGCATTACATGACCTTTCATGTTTCAAATTTCCACCTGGTCATAGGAGGGTTAAGTAAAACAGTGAGTTTTTTAAAGTTTATGTTGTGTATTTTGCGATTGGACTCAAACACTTTTTTTATGGACTGCTATAGAAGTTTTAGTTTTATAAATGCTGCTCCGAATCACAAACGTTTAATGGTTTCTGGGATAAAGAAAAAGTCTAACACAATGAAATGACTTTCGAATCGAGGAAAAATCAAAAGAGCTTATATTATATTGTCGTGTTTTGCTTCATTCGGAAACTTCTCTTTTTTAACAGTATGTATGAAATAAATTTTATAATATTTAAAGAAGTTCAATCTCAAACATATTCCGTAAAAACTGTCAAACTTGGAAATCAAAAACATCAGGAAAGCAATCGAACAAATTCTCCAAGGAACTCTGCAACAGTATAAACAAGAAGAAAACATTTATAATAATCTTCAAAATAACAATGATATACCATGTATTTCCCCATGAAGTGACAGTAAATACAATAATAAGATAAAAATGAAAGACTTTTACTTAAAAAAAATAAAACAAATATATAACATCATGAATTTCCATCTAAAGATATCAAAGCCATAAAAATGTTTTGTGAAAAATATACTCTATATGAACAAGCGTATGTTAAAAAAATAAGCAGAGAAAGACAACATTTTTCTTTGCAGTGGAACAATAAAACATTTTATGGAATATTGCCAAAGCTATAATTTTGTAGGGTAGAACTATTTCACAGTCACGATTGTAATTTATTTTATATCATATATAGCCTTATTTAAAAGTTATTGAGCCTCAAATAACACTGGTTCTTTCTGAAATGAATTATTTTCCAGATGAGAAAATATTATTTTTCCAATTAGATACAAAGAAAAACGTCTAAATAGTAATCACAATAATTTATATATATATATATACAGTAGGTGTATTATTGAATCAGTATGGTTGTTTTCTAAATGAAATTTCAACTCTCTTTTATATTTGTAAAATAAACATTAAGTTAAGTCTATAAAAAAAAAAAAAAAAAAAATAGTAAATGAATTCAAGGAATTGTTTCTTACCTTTGTCCACAGATATTTTTTTTTATTGCACGTCAGATGGCGTATCTATATTATAAAGGACAAACATATCTGTGCGTAACGCATACGTCATTCTGCGAATGGCAACACTTTGAAATTTGAAATGAAATTTTGGTTTTGCAATTTTCGCTACTACAAATTTTTAAACTTCTAAACATCCCACATTTTAAATGTTTACACCGTCGTATGTAGAAAAAAATGCACTTTTAAATGAAATTTGTTTCAAAGCTGCATCTCAATTTATTTTTGAGATATTAATTTTTTATAGTTTTTAATACCAATTTTCTAATCGTGGCAACTGAAGTACTTCATTTCTATAAAAAGTGGATTAGTTATTTTTATTGATTATATTCTTACTGATGCCATTTTCTTATTGCAATTAAAAATATCACTTTTAAAAATTTGAACAGAAAATGACGTTATGCTTTAAAAAAGACATCATTTCCCTGATGATGCTCTTATATTTCACTATTTTTTCTTTTTGCTGATATGAGTTTGAGACAATAGGCAAAATATTTCAGCGACTGAAAATGACGTCATATTTAAAAGTAAACGATATATATATATTTTTTTTAATAAAACGAGATATATTCCCTTGAATACGTCTAAAAGTTATAAATTTCTGGAATTTTTACGCGCAGGTACAGATATTATACTAAGACCTCAAATCACGAGTGGGAATTTTAACATGGAAAGTTGTAATAGTTGACAAACGTGACTTCAAGCTTGAAAAAATATTTATTAATAACCTATTGCGCGTTAAAATGTTTTTAAATGGTTAATATGGATGTGAAACGTGGAAAATGACTTGATTCGGTTTAGAAGTAAAGGTAGAAAATTGTATGATTATGTCAAGGTGAAATCATTTATGCGGATTTTTCATTCCGTAACCGAGCATCAATTAATAATTTAATCAAAATTACTTATCTTGATTATATGTTACTGATTACGTATATGAATAAAGTTTAATTTTTCAATAATTTTATCAGTTGAAGTTTATGAAAAAAGTATTTTGTTAATCTTAGGTTAAAATATGTCTTTGGAGAGTTAAATTAACAAGTGTAAGATGGATTTTTTATTCTAATTATTTTTTGTCGATGTATTATAAATTTGATGCAACACTTCCTTTGTAAACATTTTCTTTCGTCGAAATTCGACGGGTTGCATCTCGTTTTAGTAATAGGGGTTTTGAACACAGAAGTATTTTAGAGGCAACCATACATTAACACTTCCCAACGTAGCTGAAAAGTGTTTACGAATTCGTGTTTGTCTGTCCGTACGTCTGTCTGTCTTTTCGTGATTCAACTTGCGTAAATATAGTCCGATTGCCATGAAACTGATGTATGGGGACATCAGAAGCCAAGGGGTACAAGTGACAAAATTTCGATTAGGAGTAAATTGAGTTCAAAGATAATTGACGTTAGAGTTGAACATCAATAATAATTGACTAAAATGAAATAGGAAACTGCTGCTTGTTTCACAGTGGCCTTTGAACTCTTATTTCAATAAATGTGAAAAAAGAAGAGTGCAATTTTCTTTAAATTTATAATTAATCAATATTGATCATAATTCGGCAAAAGTGGTTGATCTCTAAAACGCAACACAAAATAAGAAAATCACTTATATTTCTTTACCTGAAAATGAAATAGCATATTTCCAGGTCGTCTGTGCACTTAGTTCAATTTTTTCAATTTTGTCACTTATACTTCTTGACTTCTGGGGTCCTCATATGTTATTGGGGTTTACTATGACATGTTCAGTATTGAATATGACGTGTATAGCATTTACGTTTTATCTACAGGGACACTCAAAAGAATTACGCTGCATTGCGGTTTATGGGGAAAAGTCGTTTACGGAGTATTATAATGATATTACACTATTTTAAACGTATTGAAATTGATATACATCACTGATTTGTACTATATGGTTGTTATTATAATGTATGGTGTGCATAGAATTTATCGTCTATTTATAGAGACACACAAAAGAATTTGGCTACAGAAGAAAATGAACAATAATTGAATTATTGAAACCTACATACAGTAATTTTTGGAAATGCGTTTTCAGTTGTGGTATGCGTTTTTAAATTTAACTATTATTAGCCCCCGGTACGGTATGCTATTTCTTTCTCCCAGCTTATTTTGTGTCGTATCCAAAAAATAACGTTACCTTACAGGCGCTAGCCGTGAAACAAAGCAGTAAGATTAAATACTGTCTAGCAATTTTTTAAACTTCTAAGCATCGCACATTTTCAATTTTTAGACCGTCGTATTGGGAAAAAAAAGTACTTTTTTAATGCAATTTTTTGAAAACTGCATCTCCATTTGTTTTTGAGATATTAATTTTTTTCTTGTTTTTAGAGCCATTTGTTTAATTTTGGCAAGTGTTTTTGAGATATTAATTTTTTCTAGTTTTTAGAGCCATTTGTTTAATTTTGGCAACTCAAGTCTTCCATTTCTGTAGAAAGTAAGGCGAAAATAGTTGAAAAATAGCAACTATACCTTTTTGTTTCCACTTTCTCATAAAAACTGAAAAAAGTAATTAAAATACGTGCTATTTTGAAAAATATAAATGAATTGATTTCTTTTTGCTGCATTTGTGTATTATTTTGAGATATTGACGTCCTACCCATACTTTATTGTAGATGTTTATGATTGGATCGTAAATGATGAATTCTTCGTATTCGGATGACGTCGTTTTATATAAATAAAATCGCGTGTTTTAAGTCTTAAAACTGAGCTACAGTAGAGTCCCGATTATCCGAGTTCCGCTTAACCGAGTGTCCGCTTTCACCGAGTTATTTTCTTCTGATGGATTGATGGCTTCTATTATTATAAAACAGCCATTATAAATGAAGTGTTAGATGAAGATGAAAGAGCAGCCGTAAAAAGTTAGACCTCTGGCTTTCTGGTCAGAATGGGGGAAAAAATGGCCATAATTTTTTTTTTAATTATGGCCATTTTTTTCCCCATTATGACCAGAAAATCAGAGGTCTAACTTTTTACGACTGCTCTATCATCTTCACCTAACACTTCATTTATAATGGCTGTTTCATAATAATAGAAGTCCCCAGCCCATCAGAAGAAAATGAAGTAATGAAAATATCGGGGGCGACACTAAATTCTGAAAAAGCAGAATTCCTGTTCTCTAGTTTAAATATCCTTTTGTATTTATGAATTTTACAGACCGTATATGCAGGACCGCGCACAAAATTTCTCAACAAGATCCGTTTATTCGCGAAAATTCCTGAATGGAAAATTTCAACTATGATATTGCGTTTAACAGAATTAACTTTTAGCGTGCTATGTAGCATGCATGTATATCAAATGATCATATACAGGGATGCACAAAAAAATCGTATATTTTATCGACTATTCATTGTAATAGCAGAAATTTGGTTTTCAAGTACGTTATGGGCGCCACCAGTGGTCGAGAGGTTCAGTTCTCGAAGCTGGTAGACGGAAGGTGCTGGGTTCGAACCCAATCGCACCTTTCGCCCTAATCGTTGGGTGTTTTGCGTGGTTTTCTTCGAAACTTGGATTTCTATGCGTAAATACGGGTTAGGTTCCTTTAGAAAGACCCCCACGGAGGGCATCCCTCCTCGGGCCTATATCCCTCGTGCAGATAATCGGCCTTCATAAATAACACCAACACGATCAAATACGTTATGGTTATGCGTTTTCGAATTTGTTCATATAGACATAATCTTTTATAATACTAAACTGTGAAGTTTTGCTATTGTATTGCGAATGTGTTCGAAAGTGTTTTATAATCTGTGCTGTACGCATGATTTTTCGTTCTTATTATTATCTACATTCACCTTAAATTGCATTGTTGCCAATATTACTCATTATGACACGCAAATAAATTAAAATCTATTTGCAAAAAGGATTCTATCTTTTAAATTTTCTAATTAAAGGGGCTTTAAATCTGCGATTTTGAACGAATCTATAAAAATCAAAAGTTTATAAAATCGTGCATATTTTTTAAACTCGGAAATATAAACAAAAATTTCAAAAAAAGATCTGAAATCTACGCATTATTTCTATTATATCATGTAATTATTGTGTTTTTATTAATATCCTGGAAAGTTTGAGAACTGTAAAATCATTTATTTCGTATGCTATTTTATATCACATTTCTTATCCTCTTCAGTTCAGAAGCTAAAATAATAATACAAATGCTTATTCATTGGTTTTCATCAAACAAGATGACGTCGTAAATGACAGAAAAAATACCTTTTCTGAAATTGATCCTTTAGGCGCTTAGTAATACAGGTTCAAAAATATCGATCTAAAACTACAAACCCCCTTAAAACATCAGTTTAATAACCATTAACCTAAATTAACACAACCACAAATTTAAGAGTTTTACACAAGTAAATAATCTACAAATCCTCAAAAATTTTTATTGAAAAAGATTTAAGTTAAATACTTATGAAATTTTCTCACTTTCTTGGTCATACTGTCTTTTGGGCATTTTTAGGCATTTTGCAAACTCAGATGAAAATAACATTTATTTTATGTGGGAATCAGCTTAGCTGCTGTCATTTATTCGTTTGCTTTGAGCACAGAAAACATTCAACTATTAAGAAGTGATGTGAAAATGTAAAAGAATCGGACATTTTATTTTTTATAAGGAAATGAACAGAAGTCCCCGTTTGGGAATCCAGGGACCGAAGAGGTTATAATACAGGGTCATCGAAAAACAATGCCTAGATTTAAAAAAAAAATCATAACATTGAAACCTTTTGTGTTAAATGAGTAATTATTTTACTAAACAATAACTGGTGAACGCAAGTTTGGTTTTAGTTCACTAGAATTCGTTTGCGTGTCTGTGTTATGCGTGGATTAGTTGCACAATCGTCACGATCAGCCGACGCGCGAGACTGCAGCTTGTCAGTACGATGTTGATTGTGCAACAAAAAGCACAGTGCGTGATTAGGTATGTGTAGTCAAAGTCAATAGTCAGTGTACAGCGCCTTTTTCGGAGAACTTATCCAGGTCAAACTGCTCCTGATAACAAAGCGTCGGCTGACCTTGACGACTGCGCAACTAATCCGCGCATAACACAGACACGCAAAAGAATTCTAGTGAACTAAAACCAAACTTACGTTCAACAGTTATCGTGTAGTGAAAGAATTACTCATTTAACATAAAAGGCTTCGACTTTATGATTTTTTAAATCTAGTCATTATTTTTCGATGACCCTGTATTATTGAATTTTTTCTGAAAAATATTTCCAGTTTGAAGTGATATCACACATCCTTTTTAAATTTCATGTTTCTAACTACAAACTCATTAAAGTTATATATATTTTTATCCTTATTACTTTATTTTTTTCCGCTAGTATATTTTTCCAGTTATTGTACTTCTATTTTTTCGGTGACTTTTGAATTACCCGGTATTTATATGTTAATATATTTATGCACTTCAAAGCATAAATCAAAAATAATCTCCAAAAACGTATTTCTAATTTCTTTTGACAAAAATTGATTAAAAAATCCATTCGCCTGAAATTTTTTTATAAAACAAATAAATTCAAACATAAGCTAAAAAAAGGGGTAAAGAACTTTAAAACTTTTTCCATATTTTCCAAAATTTTAATCTAAAATATTTGTTCTACCGAAAAGAATGAAAAAAATAAAATTTCGCCAGCGGGCCTTTTTTTCAGAGCAAAATTGATAAACATATTTCTTACGTAATCGATTTCTATTCATAACAAAATTTAATCGATAAATATGGAATAAATTCAGAAACTGTTTTATTATATTATTCATTTCGCCGTCTTCTTCTCTTATGATATTCTTCTTATGATATTCTTAATTCTTCAAAATATACTGTAACCGCGATTTAACGATACCGGATTTAACGATTTTCTAAACATAACAATAAATGCAGAGTCAGTTCGCACAAATTTATAGACGAGTGTTTTTTGGCGTGAAAAATTGTCTGCATAGAGAAATTATTTTTCATAATCTGTTTTTGAAACTATACATTCTCGTTTGACAACTGAGATTTTTGTTTACTTGCGTTGTTTATGCGTTTTCGAATTTGTTCATATAGACATAATCTTTTATAATACTAAACTGTGAAGTTTTGCTATTGTATTGCGAATGTGTTCGAAAGTGTTTTATAATCTGTGCTGTACGCATGATTTTTCGTTCTTATTATTATCTACATTCACCTTAAATTGCATTGTTGCCAATATTACTCATTATGACACGCAAATAAATTAAAATCTATTTGCAAAAAGGATTCTATCTTTTAAATTTTCTAATTAAAGGGGCTTTAAATCTGCGATTTTGAACGAATCTATAAAAATCAAAAGTTTATAAAATCGTGCATATTTTTTAAACTCGGAAATATAAACAAAAATTTCAAAAAAAGATCTGAAATCTACGCATTATTTCTATTATATCATGTAATTATTGTGTTTTTATTAATATCCTGGAAAGTTTGAGAACTGTAAAATCATTTATTTCGTATGCTATTTTATATCACATTTCTTATCCTCTTCAGTTCAGAAGCTAAAATAATAATACAAATGCTTATTCATTGGTTTTCATCAAACAAGATGACGTCGTAAATGACAGAAAAAATACCTTTTCTGAAATTGATCCTTTAGGCGCTTAGTAATACAGGTTCAAAAATATCGATCTAAAACTACAAACCCCCTTAAAACATCAGTTTAATAACCATTAACCTAAATTAACACAACCACAAATTTAAGAGTTTTACACAAGTAAATAATCTACAAATCCTCAAAAATTTTTATTGAAAAAGATTTAAGTTAAATACTTATGAAATTTTCTCACTTTCTTGGTCATACTGTCTTTTGGGCATTTTTAGGCATTTTGCAAACTCAGATGAAAATAACATTTATTTTATGTGGGAATCAGCTTAGCTGCTGTCATTTATTCGTTTGCTTTGAGCACAGAAAACATTCAACTATTAAGAAGTGATGTGAAAATGTAAAAGAATCGGACATTTTATTTTTTATAAGGAAATGAACAGAAGTCCCCGTTTGGGAATCCAGGGACCGAAGAGGTTATAATACAGGGTCATCGAAAAACAATGCCTAGATTTAAAAAAAAAATCATAACATTGAAACCTTTTGTGTTAAATGAGTAATTATTTTACTAAACAATAACTGGTGAACGCAAGTTTGGTTTTAGTTCACTAGAATTCGTTTGCGTGTCTGTGTTATGCGTGGATTAGTTGCACAATCGTCACGATCAGCCGACGCGCGAGACTGCAGCTTGTCAGTACGATGTTGATTGTGCAACAAAAAGCACAGTGCGTGATTAGGTATGTGTAGTCAAAGTCAATAGTCAGTGTACAGCGCCTTTTTCGGAGAACTTATCCAGGTCAAACTGCTCCTGATAACAAAGCGTCGGCTGACCTTGACGACTGCGCAACTAATCCGCGCATAACACAGACACGCAAAAGAATTCTAGTGAACTAAAACCAAACTTACGTTCAACAGTTATCGTGTAGTGAAAGAATTACTCATTTAACATAAAAGGCTTCGACTTTATGATTTTTTAAATCTAGTCATTATTTTTCGATGACCCTGTATTATTGAATTTTTTCTGAAAAATATTTCCAGTTTGAAGTGATATCACACATCCTTTTTAAATTTCATGTTTCTAACTACAAACTCATTAAAGTTATATATATTTTTATCCTTATTACTTTATTTTTTTCCGCTAGTATATTTTTCCAGTTATTGTACTTCTATTTTTTCGGTGACTTTTGAATTACCCGGTATTTATATGTTAATATATTTATGCACTTCAAAGCATAAATCAAAAATAATCTCCAAAAACGTATTTCTAATTTCTTTTGACAAAAATTGATTAAAAAATCCATTCGCCTGAAATTTTTTTATAAAACAAATAAATTCAAACATAAGCTAAAAAAAGGGGTAAAGAACTTTAAAACTTTTTCCATATTTTCCAAAATTTTAATCTAAAATATTTGTTCTACCGAAAAGAATGAAAAAAATAAAATTTCGCCAGCGGGCCTTTTTTTCAGAGCAAAATTGATAAACATATTTCTTACGTAATCGATTTCTATTCATAACAAAATTTAATCGATAAATATGGAATAAATTCAGAAACTGTTTTATTATATTATTCATTTCGCCGTCTTCTTCTCTTATGATATTCTTCTTATGATATTCTTAATTCTTCAAAATATACTGTAACCGCGATTTAACGATACCGGATTTAACGATTTTCTAAACATAACAATAAATGCAGAGTCAGTTCGCACAAATTTATAGACGAGTGTTTTTTGGCGTGAAAAATTGTCTGCATAGAGAAATTATTTTTCATAATCTGTTTTTGAAACTATACATTCTCGTTTGACAACTGAGATTTTTGTTTACTTGCAAAATGGTTCTTTTAAGGAACTGGTGGATGGAAGGCTATATTTCTGCACTTTCCAAGACGAATTATTCGTATTTGGTTATTAAAAAATGCTGTGAAAGGCTTGATTTTAGGTGCGTTCGTAATTATATGAAAAGGTAGTACGTATACTCGTTGCCTGGTCCGCCCATCCGCATATAACAACGCAAAAACTACCCAACCAAATGGTTTGAAATCATAGCAAACGCGGTAGCGTTAAGCTATAATATGATTAAGAAATAGAAAATGCAAACGACTTTCTTAAATTACTGGCGAACCAGTTGACGTACGACAATGATTTTTCTTTTGAAAGATAGAACTCGACGAGACGAATAAACTGATAGCATTAAAAAAATTACTGTAGCTTTCAGTAGTTTTTTATTTAACTTTAAAGGAAAAAATGAAGACACAAAATTCAACAAAGTGTAGCTAACGTTCCAGTGGGTGGATTAACTTCGTTTTTGTTTTATTTTGATCCTCTTGTTTAAACTTAGAATAGGTTTTTTTTTCATCTTTGTATGTTTGACGGTCGCTGAGAAAATCGAATTTGTCTTTTATAATGTCTCCATAAAATTATAGAAATCTCTTCTTTTCATTTCCTAATTTTCTAATTCAATAACATATTTCGTGTTGCCACTCCCTAAAAAGCAGTACAATAATTAAAAAAAAAAAGGATAACACGTGTACTTTTGTTTTCATAAGTCAATAAAAATTGAAATTCAACTGACAGTATTTTGTATTTTTGAAACCGACGTCAACCTAAGCAGATAATGCATAATTTTCATAAATATACATATAAACTTTCTTGATTAATATTTTGAACTGGAGTAATAGCCACAATGGAGCACAAACGAGTTGATAGGAAAAAAAAAACAGGGTAAATCCCAAGCTTCTGTTCAGAAGCTAAATGTAAGTTTTTTTTAATTATCATCATAACATCCTGACTTACACAAGCGTAGGTATGCAGTAATATAAATACTTCACATACTAAGCATACCTTAAAAAATGCCATTCCATCTATTTTAAATAAGGAAGAGATGTCATATACGCACCAGAGTACATAACTGGTGCGATAATGCATTATTTTGCCTGATACGGTAACTGAACTATTGTTGTCTATTTATCAATTATTTTTTTATTTACTTTTATTTTATTTATTAAAAGTATATAAATTGTTTGGTTCTATAGTTATTAATTAAACTTTTCATTATTTATAGTTATTTCTTTTCAAAAAAATAGAAAGTAATTTAAAAATATATCTGTAACTGCTATTCGAAAACGAGGTTTTCATTAAATTGGCGTCAGAAAAAAACCCCGCGCCAAACCCGTTGTGTACATGACAGCTGTGCCTTAAATAATTAGGGTTTCGTTTAACTTTAGGTACTTTTGCTTGAGATATTGTCGAAAATGTACAGCAAAAAGATACGGTACTACTTGATTATCCCGTCGACCAGTTTCGCCAAACTATTCGTCAAATGATACAAACTGACATAATTTTTATTTTAAGTAACGGAAGAATAAACAAATTAGTAAAACATTAATAAAAATAGTAATAAAAACTTGGGCACAGATGTCATATACGCTCCATATTGGCACGATTTTTTCCGACGCCAATTTGGCGAAAACATCGTTCATATATCATCTATATCCGGGTCACCATATTAAGTAAAATAACGACACTTTGGCGCCAGTTAAGTACCTAGTGCGTATATGACATTGGCGGCGTCAAAAAAATCGCGCCAATATGAGACGTATATGATATCTGTGCCAAAATTTGAATTAAAAATCACTTGATGACGTAACAAACACGTGTATCGTGTTTAATGTCAAGTGAATGTAACATTTGCTATGATCCATTATTGTCATTTAATCTTATAGTTTGGCGATAATTTTTTGGTCGACAGGATAATCAAATTGTAACAAGTATGGTACAGATGTCATATACGCACCACGTTCGCGCGATATTTTTTCTGACGCCAATTTGACGAAAACCTCGTTTTCGAATACCAGTTACATATATATTTTTAAAAAGGAATTAACAATAAATTTAAAAAAGTTTAATTAATAACAATAGAACAAAACAATTTATATAAATATAAAAAAGAAAATAAAAGTAAATAAACAATTTATTAATAAATAAACAACAACATTCGGGTTACCATATCAAGCAAAATAATAAAACTTTGGCGATAGTAAATACCACTGTGCGTATATGACATTGGCGTCAGAAAAAAATCGGGTCAAGGTGATGTTCATATGACGTCTGTGGCGATTCAAGTACACTTCGGAACGTTACTTTGAAATCGGTGAGTTTCATCGCCAAAATCGCCAAGATGCTTAATGATCATCGCCATCGAATATATAAATAATGCCATATTTGCAAACTTATAGGTCAAAATATAAGGGAAACCTCGGTTCACAACCACCTCTGTTTATGACCAGTTCGGTTTATGCCCAACTTCGATGATCAAAATTTGACTCGGTGGGCGTGCAATATCTCGGTTCACGACCAAGGCTGCCGAATAGTTCAGTTGGCAACCCTCACATAACTGTTGTTATTAGTCAAGTTTGAAGTAAGGTGTGCATATCAGAGAGCTTTGTGTACCTTTATTACTGTAAAAAAATTAACTTTTTGTTTTACTTTTACTCAGGTTTGCGCTAATATTAGCTCTCATTATGGTTTCTAAGAATGAAAAAGTGCTTAGTGATAGCAGTAATAGAAGCTTAAGCGAATTACTGTTCAATAAAAGAAATTGTAGCAAAACATGAGAACGATGTTAGTATAACCGGTCTAGCTAAACGATACGATGTGGACTCAGCCTTCGATTTCCACGATAATCTATATATATATTACGCTATCGTATGTGTCACAGAATTCGCGATTATTTGTTAATTGTTTAATGGCAACGCTCGAATGAAACGCATCTCATTATTTATAGAACAGCATTTAATGCATCTCCATACCTATAAGAGGGGGGGGGGGGTTACCATAGGCTGGACCCTGTTCTATCGCCAAACACCGCCAAGTTTGTCGCCAACTTGGCGATATATCGCCAAATACCTGTAGACTTCCATTGTAAATCAACAGGGTTTACTTGTTTAGAGAGAATCAACAAATTGAGATATTTTAATGCAACAAAAAATAATATCAGTTTAAGGAATTATATTAATTATATTTAAGGGTGCCCAAGTAAATTAAATTATGAATAAAAATAACGTGAATTTGATTAAAAAAAATTCTGAACCTCTTAAAACAGTGTGCATTACTTGGTTAAATAGTGCATTATTGTGCGAAATAAGAAAAAAGTATTGGGAATATTAAAAGCAACTCAGGTTAATTTATATTCAATATATAAATATCAAAAAATTTAAATGACTAGTATTAAAAAATGCTCTGACGAGCACCAAAAAAGGCTAATATGTTTTTAAGTATGAAAAAGGGTTTGACAAGTGCTTCTAATTGAGCATGAAAAAGGACAAGGGGTCCCTTCTTGGCTGCAGCTCACTGTCAATGCCAACTTTGAAAAAAATCATATTTGCGCTTTTTCCATATAAAAAAAAAAAAAAAATCAGCCACACTTACGATAAAAATGTGTAGTGTAAAGACACAGCCAGTAAAGACGCAGCCTGATTAAATATGAACGTAAGGCGACTTAGTACCAAAAATCTTAGTTCCTGCAGCATATCATACTCATGCAATGCCACCAAGCACGCCCGCAGTGTAGAATTGTACAGAAAACTGATTTGTAGTGCAGTGCAGACTGTTGCAGCACTCTGCACAGGAACAATTCTACACGTGCACGCATAACAGTATAATGCATTCATTGATTGTTGAAATTATATCCACGTGGCTGTGGCTGTAAGATGTACTATGCAGTACAACAGTACATTTGTAAATTATAAACGAACATTAGACGCATACACCTTTAATACGGAAGTACAAAAGCACAGTGTGAGTATGCGCTGAGGTTCAAAAGCATAATAGGAATGTACAGTGTAGTATAATTTGTAGAGAAAAAATGGTACACAGTGCACTGTACAAAGTTGCATTGCAGACACATGCGCAGTACAATAGTATGACAGTGGAGTTAAGATGTAAAGCACGGTGGAAAGTTTTACTAAAGTACTGCGAATTTATTTTATATGGAATAAGCACAAATATGATTTTTTCAAAGTTGGCATTGACAGTGAGCTGCAGCCAAGAAGGGACCCCTTGTCCTTTTTCATGCTCAATTAGAAGCACTTGTCAAACCCTTTTTCATACTTAAAAACATATTAGCCTTTTTTGGTGCTCGTCAGAGCATTTTTTAATACTAGTTTAATATATATAATCGTTACACAGAATTTTATCGAGTCATTCCAAATTTTATCAAAATCGAATCAAAACTTAAAAATATATTAATAAATGTTTTCTTCATTCTAATAAATCTTATCATACGCAATTAGTTCAATGATATCTCATTCTAATGATTCTAGGTTGTCATGTTGATTACGTCCTATTTAAGATGGAATCCTATTATTTCCGTATTACTGAATTAATTATATGTAATCGTAATAAATTTTGTATTCATGCAGTATGTTGGTTGTGTTTATGACGACCAGTTATCAACTCGAGGTATATAGGCCTAAGGGGGGAGGAGAGCCCTTCGTGGGGGTCTTTCTAAGGGAACCTAACCCGTATTAACCCTTGGAAATCCAAGGTTCGAAGAAAACCACGAAAACTCCGAACGATTAGGCCGACGGGCGCGATTGGGTTCGAACCCAGCACCTCCCGTCTACCAGTTTCGAGAGCAGAACCTCTCGGCTACTGATGGGGCTTCATGCACTAAGATCCTGCCATTTATAAAACTAGTTACAGTACGATTGCACCTCATTTGCCACGTTTGATTTACAATTTTCGACTTGTTTCTACATCTAAATCCACAGCAGATAATATTTTCAATAAGAAAGGGAACCTAAAGTGAATGTCTGGTTTCAAGTGGAAAGATATGTAAGCAAGAGCAAAAAGGTTTTCTCCGAATTTTGTAAAGGTAAAATATTTTATGATAAAAGAAAACCGTCTGAGTCAAAAGGCTGTAGCTAAAACCTTAAAATTACCACTGTCAACTGTTAACAAAATCATTAACACTGATTGGATTTTTTAAATAATTTAATATTGGATTTGTTAATAATTTTTCTTCATAAAATATTGCCGATCGTACACTGTAAAGAAATATGTAATGCTACTCCATAAAATTGGTGGCAGCTATGCTGCCTCCATTTTATTGAGTAATTCAATCGATATAACTGGTGTTACGTTAAACTAATTTTTAATATTACACCATTTACATCAGTTTAAATTACACCATTATATACAGCATAGTTAAATTACTTCGTAAAATTGGAGGCAGCGTATTGCCACCAATTTTATGGAGTAACGTTACATTATTTTTTACAATGTAGAACGCCATTCAGAATTCCGTATGAGAAGCATTTATTCGAAGAAAAATGAAAAAAATGTTGTAAAAATAGATAACGCTTGGATCTATTTACATGATTTTAATAACTTTTTATCACTTTTTTAGATAGAAAAAATTTTCAGTTTTTTTTTTTTTCTGTCTGTTGTTGTATACACTCCTCAGCAAAAGTTTAGACACTGGTGATTTTTAACCTTTAAATAAAAAATACGAACACTTGGGTTATACAAATGACTGTACTTATTTTTAAATATATTTTAAACGTTTTAGGACAGAAATAACGGTTTTAATGTAGGATATTATTTCATTTAACTGAAAAAAGTGAAATTTGCATATTGCAAAAGTTTAGACACTTTTGTGATTTTTTGGATATTGTTCCCCGAAAACCGCATATTTCAAACTTATGACGTCACATGCATGAAGTATTTAAGTGCACCTCGCGATAGCATCGGTTAGTAAAGATGCGCGAGCAAGAAATTTTCAGTCAGATGAAATAATTAAAGCATGGAAGCTGAAATCGAAAGGGAAGACTATTGCGGAAATTTCAGCTACTTTCAATCGGCCAAAGAAGCCTGTCTATTAAGTACTGTCTAAGGGTGATTCTTTCAGAGCAAAACATAGATCTGGAAGGACTCGTGTGGCCAGAAAACGAGATTATAGAAGGATCCATAAATTGGCATCCAGACAAATGATGACTGTTAATCGCATTAAAGTGAGTTAGAGCTTTCTGTGTCGACGGATAATTTCGTAGATGCATTAAAGAAAGATGTACATTAGTTTACATGAAAATGATAAAACCACCAGCCTTGAAATCTCACAACAAATTGATCCCTTTCCTGTCGCGGAGTAATTCTTTTTATAAACGGATGAAATAATGGACTGATACCAGAATTTATAAACGAAGTTATTAGAAAAAATGAAATTGCTTATTTTCACGTATATTATAAAAGGAAAATTTTAATTAAATATTCTTGCCATTTTTGGAATTAAAATTATGTGTCCTTTGCCCTCGAAAGGGTTGATGACTTGGGCCTCACTTTGTTTTAATACTCAAGTATCTCTGGAGTTTCTCAATGGTTGCCAAGCTGCGTAAGACTACATACATACATTGGAAAACAATTTACAGCCATTTGGTGAACTTTTATCTCTTCCAAAGTATGTATTTGAGCAAGATAATGCGTCTATTCATATTGCATACAAATCAAAAAATTGGTTTAACTCTCAAAATATTACTGTTTTCGACTGGCCCGCGTGTAGCCCTGATCTGAACCCAATCGAGAACTTTTGTGGCATCATATCTCATACGGTTTATGCAATTTTTTAACAATACTCCTCTGTAAATGAACTTCGATCAGATGTTGAACGTGTTTGGCGCGAAATAGACCCCCAAGTGATGCAGGATTTAGTTTCTTCGATGGAAAGTCACATTTTTGCATTAATAGCAGACAATGTAGGTGCAGTTCGATTTTAATTTATGGATATTTTTCTGTTAACAGACAGATTGTCTATACTTTTGCAACAATGTTAAATTCATTTTTTTGTCATTATATATTATGTAAAGTGTATAAATTAAAATTTATTGTTTGTGTATGAAGGATAAGTCCCCAGTAATATATGACAGTTGAAGTACAACAATTCGTTACATACTTCTCGGCACAGAAGCATAATAGATCAGCGTCTAAACTTTTGCTGAGCACTGTATACTGACCGATGTGCGATGTTGAAGAGATTAAGGCTCCTGTCCCTGCTCGCGAAGAGACTCACGAGCTAATGCTCATCCTATGGGGAGGGATTTTTTAATATCTCGTTTGCATTTCGACATTTTTAAATAATTTTGTTTGCATTGGATAGCCGAGATCCGTCTCTAGATTGCACCGTTTTTTAGTTTTTTGATTTTAGTTTCAGATATGTTTTACAATTCCACTTTCATTTTCGGAACCGGTTTTGAAAGTGAATGTAACTTTATAAAAAACATCTGCGACCAAAATCGAAAAAGTAATCAAGGTGCGATGTAGAGACGGATCTCAGCTATCCAATGCAAAAAAGAATATTTAAAAATGTCTAAATATAAACGAGATATTAGAAAAATCCCTCTCCATAGGATTAGCATTAGCTCATGAGTCTTTTCGCGAGCAGGGACAGGAGCCTTAATTTAAAGAAAAATGAAACTAGACAGAATCAAATAAAAATATGTATAATAATCACTTGTAAACAGATTAAGTTAAATATACCCTATATATATAAAATGCTAATGAAACGAGTTTATGAAACGGATATATGAAACGGCTGGAATGAAACGAATTTATGAAACGACTGATTAAACAACTGATTAAGTTTCACGGCGATTTCTCCTAAAATATGGAATAATTTGCGATAAAATTAACACGAAAAATTCGTATTGATCAGCAGACCTCAGAACTGGTATTAGAATTTTTAAATTCGAATTAGTTTTCGAAATATTAATTTTTTCTAATTTTATATACATTTTTCTAATGATGGCAACTCAAATTTTAATCATAACAGATTTTTTTTTTCAGATTTGAGAAAAGGTTATTATTTTAAACTAATTTGGCCACCAGTTTGGCCTCCTTTAAATCTATGCTAAGAAGAATGCTATTTTTTAAATTTCTTTATCATTTTATTTAATACAAAACTTTCATTTAAAACTGAAACATTTAAAATTATTGGTTTTCACTTCTTTCTTTTTTTTAAAACGAAACGAAACGAAAAATATTAGGCGCAGATGTCATATACGCACCGGGGTACCCAACAGACGCCAAAATGGCGTTATTTTGCTTGACATGGTAACCCGGCTATTGTTGCTTATTTATTAATAAATGTTCATTTACCTTTATTTTCTTTTTATTTAAATTGTTTTGTTCTATAGTTATTAATTAAACTTTTTTTTTATTTATTGTTATTTCATTTTAAAAATAATAGAAATTAATTTAATAATACATATGTAACTGGTATACGAAAACGAGGTTTTCGACAAACAAATATTAAATAATGCGACAAATCATGACATTTAATTTCAGCTTCAAAGCAATGCTTTATAATGGTACTACTTAGTTATTCCATCGACCAATTTCGCCAAATTTTATAAATCGCCAAACACTCGCCAAATTATACAAATTGACATAATTCTTATTTAAATAACGAACGAAAAAATAAATTAGTATAACATTAATAAAAATACAAATAAAACGTCGAAATAAAAATCACTTGATGACGTAAACACGTATAACATTAATAAAAATACAAATAAAATGTCGAAATAAAAATCATTTGATGACGTAAACACGTGTAACTTCCTTAAAGTCAAGTGAATGTGACATTTACTATCAACCATTATTGGCATTTAATGTTATAGTTTGGCGATAGATTTTTGGTCGACGGGATAACAAAGTAGTGCCGCTTTAATTTACCACTTGAAAAATAAAAAAATGATAATTGGCGAGTAAAAAAAAAGCTATTGGCGAGATTTGCACCCGACTAACATAAAAGTACCAAGAATTCTTTGCGATCACAGCAACTTTTATGTAGTTTTATTCGAAAAAATTATTTTGATTCTTTAATCAAAGTGGAAACCTTTCATAAGAAAAGCGAATGGTAGTAATTGTTTATGGCAGCGCAGTTACATGACTTGGACTATTATAATATAGGTGAAATGGTGGCGATAGAATAATATTTGGTGACTTATGAGCTGTGGCTGGCTAACATTAAAGTATCCAAATGGCCGCCTGTAATATAAAAAAGGATGGGTTCCGTCGGGAACTGTTGATAATAGTCACATGACTTGGGCTTTTATTATAGAGATTGTTTTCAATTCTAAAAACGCCGCAAAGAATAATATTTCCTTATGATTAAAAAGTTATTTACACGTGATTTTTAAAAACAGGAAAAAACCTTTAAAATTACTATTAAATGAGTACGTGTTAAAAGCAGGAAAATATTGAAAATCGTGTCTTTAAAATTGTATTTAAACGTGAATATTAAAAGAGAAAGGAAACTTTAAAATAATAAATGTATTAATATGCGTTTAACCCTTTCAGGGGCAAGGTACTTCTATTCGTAAAATGTTGAAATCAGTGATTGGCACCAGAAATGACAAAAAAATTATTTCGAAGTACGGAAATGCTTTTGTTGACTTACTTAATAGAAGGGAAATTTTCATTCCAATATTCTGGTGCCAATGTGGCATTTAAGAATTAAAATTAAGTGGTCCAAAAATGAGCCACCGCCTTTGAAGGGGTTAAAGCAGTTAATTGTGGTAATTGTAGTAAATTGTATTATGTCAATCGTTTTATAACGCTGTTAAGAAATACCGGGAGGCAAAGACTCTGTTTACTTCATTCATTTTATTTTAGCTTATTTTCAAATGTTTAACTGATCTTCTTTAATCAAACACGAAAACAACCATTGGATGTCTTGACAGCAACTGATTTGGCCTTTAATTTTTACAAACAAAGGAAATTGAATGGGAATCCGTTTACATGGAGATCGCTACAGATATTTTCATTATAATTCAATTTTCTCTAATCTTTTAAATAATGATCTGATTAGCGTGCTTTTAGATTCTACGGTGTCTGATGGCGAGCGTAGCTTGCAAGGGACAGAGCCCCCTTGTAATGCTATAAAAAGTGATAAAATATCTTTATTAAAATTAACGATCGTTTCGTAACACAAAAGGCGACATTTTCAAAATCATTCATGATAGAAAATATTTTCACATAATTTAAAAACAATAAACATAGTAAACAATGTCACGAGACATGATGCATAATGAGAAACATTGCAAACTTAAAATTAAATTAGCTATTTGCGACCGTGGATTAATTTTCATGCAATTTAAAAAACAATAACATGGTAAACAATGTCACGAGACAACATGCATAATGAAAAACATTGCAAAACATAAAATAAAAATAAAATTGTTTTGGCTATTTGCAAGCGTGGATTAATTTTTACTATTGTTACTAAAATGACATAGCATCTATTTCCAAATTTTATGTAAATCAAGGGATACTGAATCATTGCAAATATTCTTGTTGCGTAAAATTATCTCTATGGATTCTCGGATTATGGATGATAAATAAAAACTTGATGTATAAATTAATGGTACTACTTAGTTATCCCGTCGACCAAAAACATATCGCCAAACTATAAGATTAAATGCCAATAATGGTTGATCGTAAATGTCACATTCGCTTGACTTTAAGCAAGTTACACGTGTTTACTTCTTCAAGTGATTTTTATTTCGACATTTTATGTGTATTTTTATTAATGTTATACTAATTTATTTGTTCTTTCGTTATTTAAATAAAAAATCGTCAATTTGTGTAATTTAGCGAGTGGTTTAGCGATTTATATAACTTGGCGAAATGTGTCGACGGGATAACTAAGTAGTACCTAATTAACTTGCAATTTTTAAAATCGAACTGTAAAGGTTCTTCGCTGGATAATCTGGCCAAAGCTGTGGTTCTTCTGTTATATTTGATGTCTGCTATATGTTCTATATGCTATATGAGAATCAATAGAGATATCTTTACGCAACAAGAATGTTTGCAATGATTCAGCGTCCCTTGATTTACATCAAATTTGGAAAGAGATGCAATGTAATTTTAGTAATAATATTAAAAATTAATCCACGCTCGCAAATAGCCAAGATAATTTCATTTTTATTTTATGTTTTGCAATGTTTTTCATAATGCATGTTGTCACGTGACATTGTTTACCATGTTATTGTTTTTTAAATTATATGAAAAATAATCCACGCTCGCAAATAGCTAATTTAATTTTATGTTTGCAATATTTTTCATTATGCATTATGTCTCGTGATATTGTTTACTATGTTTATTGTTTTTAAATTATGCGAAAATATATTCTATCGTGAATAATTTTGAAAATGTCGCCGTTTGTGCGACGAATCGATCGTCAATCTTAATAAAGATATTTTATCACTTTTTATAGCATTATTTAACTTAATATAGACAGAATGTTTTATTTGTATATTATGTGAACAATTTCTCTGACATTTCCATCTGTGAACTGCAATTTATAATAAAAAATTGTGACAAAACAAACGAAATAGGCATAGGCGTAACCAGCCTTTTGAACGGGGGGGGGGGGGGGGTGCCCAGACTTTTTAACCTGAACATGTTGGATACAAACAATATCTTATACAGTAAAACCTGCTAAAACGGAACCCTAGGAAACCGGTCGATTTTCCGTTTTAGACAGATTTCATCTTAGAACGTAAATTGTGTGGTATTTCTTTTAAAAAGTGTTCAAACGCGATTTTTGCTTGCGTGACGGGGTGTGAGAAGGGGTTCAAAACATCAAAACAAAATCTAATGGTAAACTAGTATGTTGTGGCCATCACAAAACTTTCTTCTATCTCATACTTGTCAATACTTCAAAATTCATTATCACTGTGCATCTATGCTCATCATGAGGATTCTAAAAAGATGAAATTCCATGCATTAGTTCTTGAGATATTACTGTCCATGAAATCGTGTAAATCCATCAAAATGCAGCATAGCAGAGCCACCTATTGGGTGATTTACACCGGAACCTAATTATCATCAACATATGTCAATGTCTAACTGAATATGAAGTTTGGGGAAAATCCGTGCATTAGTTCCTAAGATAGAGCTATTGCGCAAATCATGACAAATGCAGCATAACAGCGCCACCTGTTGAGCGATTTACACAACCACACAATCAGTATCAACATTTATCAAGGTGTTCTTGAATCTGAAGTTTGATGAAAATCCGTGCATTAGTTCTTAAGATAGAGCTATTGAGGAAATAGTGTAAAATGCAGCATAGCAGCGCCACCTATTGTGCGATATTCACCAACACGTAGTCAGCATCATTTCATATCAAAGAGAAACTGAATCTGAAGTTTGAGGAAAATATGTCCATTAATTCTTGAGATACAGCGATTGCAGAAATCGTGAAAAATGCTGTATAGCAGCGCCACCTGTTTAGCGATTTACACCAAAATGCACAAAATGTCAATTCATATCAAGGATTAACTGATTCTGAAGTTTAGTGAAAATTGTTGCATTAGTTCTTCAGATATCGCTATAATGGAAATTCTGAAAAGTGCAGCATAGCAGCGCCTCCTGTTGAGCGATTTGCACCAAAACATTAACAGCGCTAATTCATATCAAAGTATACATGAATCTGAAGTTTGTTGAAAATCCAAGCATTAGTTGTTGAGATAGAGCTATTGCGGAAATTGTAAAAAATTCAGTATAGCAGCGCCACCTGTTGATCGATTTACACCAAACTGTACAAAACTTCAATTCATGCCAAGGATTAACTGAATCTGAAGTTTGATGAAAATCCGTGCATTAGTTCTTGAGATAGAGCCACTGCGGTAATTGTAAAAAATGCAGCATAGCAGCGCCACCTGTGGAGCGATTTGCACCAACACGTAATCAGCATCAAGTCTTATCAAGGACTAACAGAATCTGAAGTTTCATGAAAATCCGTGCATTAGTTCTTGAGATAGAGCCATTTCGGAAATCATAAAAAATGCAGCATAGCAGCGGCACCTGTTGAGCGATTTGCACCAAAAACTAATCAGCATCAATTTGTATCAGGGACTAACTGAATATGAATTTTTATTAAATTCCGTGCATTAGTTCTTGAGATAGAGCGCCCACAAAATGTGTGTCACATACACACAGACAGACAGACAGACAGACAGACAGACAGACAGACTCACAGAGTCACAGACAGACATTTTGTAAAAACATGTTTTTCGGGTTCTCTGACCTCTAAAACGTGTAAATCCGTCGAAAACCGGAATTCGAAAATTTTCATGAATCCAATACTTTCTTCTTGTAAAGATAGAAGAAAGTAAAAAAAATAGATATGTAAATCTCCGTGCAGCAGTGACATAAGACAATGACTAAGTGTGGTCACAAGTATAAAACCTTTTTGCACCCTAACTTCTTATAAAGATTTTAAAAGGCCTTTAATCATGCTGGAAACTTCTATAGGCACAGGGACATTGCATGAGACCTAACATTATCTCTGTCAAAATCTTGTAGATGAAATTTTGCCGGATGATAAATCTCAGAAAATACGTGCTGCACACCAGTACATACCCACGAAAGTTTTTCAGACTATGACTCCATGAATTCTTTTCTTAAGGATCACCGGGGGGATCCAAGAAATTTTGGAGGAAAATTTATATAAATATTTTTATAATATTATAAATAATTATAATATTCATTAAAAATTCCGGTTTTTACGTCAGAATGTGTCGAATATATTAGGTAAAGCAGGTCATGATAATACAGTAGACGCTCGATTTTACGAACTCGAGTGGACTCATATAATATGTTCGTAAAATTGAAAGTTCGTAAATGGGAATAACGTTAGTTTAATGAGATGCTGATCGGGACCAGTACATCAGTTCGTAAAAACAAAGAATTCGTAAACAAGAGGTTCACAAAATCGAGCGTCTACTGTATACACTAAATTTTGTCAAGATGATAAAAATTATATTATCATGATGCAAATGTAATAATAAAGATAGGTGCTTGTATGTGTGTGTGTGTGTGTATACACGCGCGCGCTGAACTCTGAACAAACAATGCAGTCCTCACAGCCGCAAGATTTGACAGGAAAGTACCTGTATGCCTGAAGTCATGCGTATCAAAGACAATTTCTGGATTTTTTCAATTATTTTTTTATGCGAATTTTTTCAAATAAGTAAAAAAGAATCCGATTTCAATATTTTATCCAGTAAACTTTGTCTTCTTTTCAATAAAGTTTTTTCGAGATTCTTACAGCGATTTTCCAATTTGTAACAATTTTTTAATGGTATTTTTAGAGGGGTTTTTTTTCGCATTCTTAAAAGCAACCTGGTTTAAATATTTTACCCAATTAGTTAATTTCGTTCCCTGCTGTTATTTATTCTTTTCCGAATTTTTAATGCGATTTTTAACGGGTTTTTTTTTTCTTTGAGGCGATTTTTTTTTTTTTTTTTTTGAAACAGAAAAAACTCTCTGGTAATTTTTACAATTGCCGTGATTAAATTACAATTGGAAGAATGTCAAATCAGTTCTTACAAGAAAGCTGAAAATTTAATTCGGCTCGAAATAAAAAAAATCGCGATAATTCAGGATTCGTTTGTTTCGATACAGAAGTGGTCGTAGCTTGTTTGGGGGTACGTTGCCGAAAGCAGTCCCTCCCACAAATCCTAGATGCAACCAGCGAAACTGCACTAGTAATGGAATTTTCTTTGAGAGGCAGGGTTTGAAATAATGTGCGGAATCGCGCGATTTGTGCTCAGAAAAGGAAAGTCCCGCATAATAAAAAATGCTGTGCAGTATTTCCGCCCTCAAAATTCTTTCTCAGATCTGTGATTCTTCAGTGAGTATTTAAAAAAAAAATTTAAGTCCGCGATTTTCATTTCTTTTATGGAACTTCTCAAGATCAATTCGTGACTCGGTCCCGGAAAAAATTGAGAATTTCTTCAAACGATCGTGGAAAATATCGTGAATTTCGATAAAAGAGTGAAGAAAGAAATCGCGAATTTCGTTAAAGATTGCGCAATAAAAAATCACGAATTTCGATAAACGATTGACGAGAAAATGTTGCAAATTTCGTCAAAAAGTCGCGGAAAATAGAAGGAGATTTTGATACTTGGTACGGAAAGATATCGAGAATTTCGTCGAAGGATTGCAGAAAGAAAATCCGAATTTCGTCAAAAGATCGCGGAAAGAAAAAGCGAATTTCGTTAAAATATCGTGTAAAGAAAACGCGAATTTCATCGAAGGATCGTGCTAAAGGAATGCTAATTTCGTCAAAGAATCGCTATAAAAAATACGAAATTTTGTCAAAGGTTAGTGATGAAAAATACGAGTTTCGACAAAAAATCGCGTAGAAAGACGTGAATTTCGTAAAACGACTTTGGGAAAAATTTGTAGATATCATGAAATGATCGCATAATAAAATAACGAATTTCGTCAAAATTTACTTGCACTGGGCTAAAACATTGAAACCGGGACCTTTTCCTAGTCTCAAAAGAACGCCGCGAAACGAAAAGAAACTCCAAAAATCGCATAAAAATTTTCAAAGGAAAAAAATACTATATTGACTTGAAAGACTGCAACCATATTCCTTTTACGAATGTCAAAATATAGAAAAACGAAATTCAACCAACTCCACATTAATTTTAATTTTCTGTGCTATTATTTCTCATTTTCAAAAGAGGCAGGGTCTGTGCACCCCCACCCCCGGCTAATCGCATTTTGTAATTATTGTTTCACATCTGCATTCCCTTTCGATTTTTTTTTCTTCTTTCTAGACTTTAGACTACGAAATCAAAGAGACAAATAATTTCTGTTTCTATCCTCGTCAAGAACTTGCGTTAATTTCTCATGAAATTGCAGAAACATGCAATAGAAAGAACGGTGTTAAAAAAAAAAATCTCCCACAAACAAAAGACGTCAAAGTGGCATTATAAAACCACCTTTTTGACTTACTATGACTAATACAGATTCTTGTAAATATTCTAGTTGTAAAAAAGATAAAGAACGTAATTTTAAAAAAAATGAACGTGAAATTCCTTTTTTATCACTAACTAATTAGCTAACTAAACTAATTAGCTAAACTAACTGAACTCTGCTTTCACTTCTTTTTTTTTTTTTCTTTTTTTTTTTTTTTTTTTTTTTGTAGATTTCAATTTATTTTAATAATTGTGCTTGAGTCTGCGCAAGCGGGGGGGGAGGGTGCCCGGGCACCCAGGGCACCACCCCCCTGGTTACGCCTATGATAGGTGTAATTTTGATTATGATTCTGTCTTAGAGCTTGATAAAATCTCAACATTTACTCCAGTTGAATCAACTGCTGCATTAGATGTAGCGAAACAATACTTAATTTTAATGGTTTGATTGTTTGATATGGATAAACTATCTCTAAATTGTTTTTAGATCAACTTAAAAATCCATGCCACCGTCTGTATTTTTAAAAAATGAAAGTACTTAAAGAAAAATTAAACAAAACCTAGTTGTAGGTAAACTTTCAAAATTTAATAAGCATTTTGTATGCATATTTATTTCATTTAAACCTGGCTATAACGATGAATTTCGAGATATCCTTTGCAATCGTTAAATGAAGGTTCGATTACATAGCGTTATATTTAAAAGCTGGAAAGAACTGAATGTTGGTCCAAATGGTGTTTTACGTATTAGGTTTTCCGGAAATTTATATTTATTTACTATTACTTACGTTTTTGGAAAAAAGTACTTTTGTGTGTATCATTTGCCTTAGACCGATCATAAAAAAGATACATATCATTTGAGGAGTTAGATCATAGTTGAATGTTCACGCTGAATTTAAACGATCACAGACCTTTAATAAAACAGAAACTAGATTACCATAAGCAATTCTGAAATTGAACTTAGCAACAATATTGAACAATATTGAATAATATTGAAATCAAGCTTAGCAAATGAGGTGCGTACGTACTATAACTAGTTTTATAAATATTCAGATCTTGGTGCAATAGCTGTTGCACGTTTATGCAAAAATGCATGAATACCACATTATTACGATTCTATATATTAAATTCAATAATTTGGAAATAATAAGACTCCATCTTAAATGGGACGCCATCACCATGGACAACTTAGAATCATTACCTATCATGGGATATAATTGAATTAATTACATATGAGAGGATTTATTAGAATGAAGAAAACTTTTATTAATGTATCTTTAGGTTTCAATCTGATTTGCATAGAATTTCAAATAACTCGAGAAGATTCTGCAAGTGATTATTTATATTAAATTTCAGACTATTCGGTTGAGTATTAATGCGCTGTTATATGCGGACAGACGAACAGACAGATAGACGGACGGACCAGATGACGACTATACTTTCTACATATTTATACAACTACAAATGCACCTAAAAATGTAAAATTAAAAAAAATCGAAAATTTCGACCCAAAAAATTAGAACTTCCCCTTATGATAATTACAACCTACATTGTAAGTATGATTTGTATCTTAAAGTTTAAAGTTTAATAAAATTATTATAGTAAATCTGGTCTAAATTGCATAAAAAAAAATAGATTTCTCTTTTCCCAAATTGTCAAATGATCTTATGCAATTTAAATGTCGCACATAGGGATTCCACGCAACTAGTTTTACATTATTATGCCTTGCTACCGGGTGTCCTAAAAAGGACTGACTGATTTTAAAATTCAATAACTTGCAAAAGGTGACAGATATTTAAAAAAAAATCTTGCAGGAGGGTTATGCATAAGGTCAAAAGTTTTTTTTTACAGTGATTTTTGATTTGAGTTCGAATTACAAACAATAGATGGCGCTATAAGCAATAGGCGCTAAAAATCGCCTCGATTTTTTGGCCGATCTCTTTATCCATGCGGAAAAAGGAGATGGAAATGTATTGAGTGGGTCCGGAAGAACTAAAAATCGGGCCTGAATTTAGCGTCTATTGATCGCAAAGTCATCTATTGTTTGTAATTCGAACTAAAATCGAAGATCACTGTAAAAAATCTTTTGACCTTATGCAAGAATTTTTTAAATAACTGTTACCGTTTGCAAGTTATTGAATTTTAAAATCAGTCAGTCCTTTTTAGGAGATCCGGTATATGCGTCTATTCGACATATGTCTGCTGCTTAACTCATGCGAAAAAAAAAACTTTAAAAAACACTTTAAAAAACTTTAGTCTAACAAAAGAAAACCGAATTTATTTCAGTATAAAAGGAATTTAAGAAAAAAAAATTATCTTTATTTTTTATAAATTGAAAGCATTTTTATATAAGTTTAAAGAGAGTATTTTTATTCTGCCGTATATCTTGCTGTCATACTTATATCGAGAATATTGAATTTCGGAAAAAGACACATTTGCTGTCAATCGCTGAAAGTTTTGAAAAATTTCCTTGCAAAAATGAATTTAAAGGAAACGAAACTGCCTTTGGTAACGATGCTTTGGGCACTCAAATATTTTCTTCTTTGGAAGTAAATAGTCTTGAGTGAACGTTAAATAGAATCCCGAAAAATATAAAGTACTCTCTCTTTTGGAATATTAAACTTTTATATAGATACTGGGAGCTTCACCGAGTACTAACACAGATTGTTGAATTTGAGTACCACTATTTTCGAATAGTAATATTCCGCTCATTTAAAGACAGAAGTTCTGGAATTAAATAAGGCAAAGATTATCATTTGGAAATTGTAGTTTTATAATGCAAAGATCATACGATCGTTAAAATCTAGAAATGAAACACCCGACATATATACATATATGTTATATAAAAGTTGTTATTCGCAATATTCCTTAAATTATTCTATTTTTCGACATATTCAATATTTCCCTACTTTCATAATATCTATCATTTATTCCTATTAAAATTGTCCTTAATGTAAAATGCGTATATCAATAATATCTTATTCCAAAACCTTAATTTAAAGCTTTAGATTCCTTCATAATAAGCTGCCCTATCTATCATATTCTGAGTGAAGTTAATTATTATGTTCGAATGTTTTCAAAAGCCATTTTCTTTTTCTTTCACAAATTTCATTCTACGAAACAACTATTCCCGCGCTTGACTTTTCACCTTAAAAAGCTTACGACCTTAAACTGAAATTATTTTTTTTAAGCGACGCGCCCTCTCTCGATTGGTCTAGACAATAGTCTGAGAGCGGCCGCCTTTCACTAATTCGTTCTTTTCGCGTGCAACGTAATCACAGTCTCCTTGCGCTGGCTTGACAAAACCCACTTGTACAAGCTCATAGCAGAATTTTTTCGCGAAGTCTTCAAGTGTTAAAAAATAGCTATCTGGTGCTCTTGACTTCGTAGAATCTAAGAATTTACTTAACCAACATGTTTTAAATTTCAGTGCGCTGAATCGCGCGCCGTAAGGCGTTTTGGCCGACTCTAGTACCTGGGAATTGTTGATATGTTCTGTTTATCAATAAATATTTGTTCACGCTTAATGATATCGTCTTATTCCTTTGGAGAAATTAGCAATGGTAATCATTGCCTGCCACTCTAAATACTTTCGACTGCATAACTTCTCAGTAGTGATCATTGCCTATCACTCCACTATGATTTGCGACTGAATAACTTCTCAGTAGTGATTGATCATTGTCGGTAACTCTAACATAATATTCGACTGTGTTATTGTCCACATATGCGGGCATCTCAACGGTGGATTATTCAATCAGTCTTACGCCAATGTATCTGGAACATGCCAAATCACCATACACACACACACTTATATACACCTACACACACACACACACATACATATATATATATATATATAGGGAGAGAGAGATATATACATGAGTATTACCATCCAAACAATAATTGACCAGTTAAATTCTGTTTTAACTGAGCCCGTTAGTCCTAACTAATTTTACTTAGATACTTGTTAAAAATAGCATTCTGTAACCTGTTTCAGTTAAAACTAGAATTTAAAAAGTATGGTCAGATTTATGTTTTAATAAAAAATTTCACCTAACTTTTTTTTTTTGCTATTAACGATACGGCTGAGAAATTTTATATCTACCCTAGGGTGCTCTGCCCCCTGCAAGCTACACTCGCCAACCCCCGTTCAGACACCACAGAATCTAAAAACACGCTAATCTGATCGGTTTACAAAATATTATAGAAGATTGAATTATACTGAAAAAAACTATGCAGATCTCCCTGTAAACGGGTTTCCATTCAATTTCCTTTGATTTAAAAAATTTAAGGCCGAATCAGTTGCTGTTAAGACATCCAATGGTTGTTTTCGTGTTTTATTAAAGAGGGTAAGTTAAACGTATGAAAAGAAGCTAAAAATAAAAGGAATTAAGTGTACAGAGTCTTTGTCTCCCGGTATTTTAAAACAATTTCTATAACAATAGCCTAAGTCATGTGACTATCATCTAGAGTTCCGGGCGAACCACTTCGCTTTTTATATTCCTGGTGCCATTTTGGTACTTTAATATTAGCCAGATACAGGTGATAAGTCGCCAAATATTATTCTATCGCCATCATTTTATCTATATTATAATAGTCCAAGTCATGTAACTGCCATAAATAAATACGCTCTGATCCCTTCGCTTTTCATATGAAAGTTTGGCCCAGATATCATGTACGGCCCCATATTGGCGCGATTTTTTTCCGACGCTAATTTGGGGAAAAGATCAACAGCATAAACAACAACATCCGGCTTATCAAATCAAGCAAAATAACGATACTATGGCGCCAGTTAAGTACCCGTTGCGTATATGATATTGGCGTCAGAAAAAAATAGCGCCAATATGGGACCGTATGTGGCATCCGTGCCGAAAGTTTTCCATTTCGATTAAAAAAAAATCAATTCTTTTTTTCGAATAATACTACATAAAAGCATTGTCGCAAAGAATTATTGGTACTGTTACGCTAGCCGGGTGCAAATCTCGCCAATAACTATTTTTCAACTCGCCAGTTAGCATTTATTTTTATTTTTCTAGTGGTAAATTATAACATTGCTTTGAAGTTGGAATTAAATGTCATAGTTTGTTACATAATTTAATATTTGGCCAGATGTCATATACGCACCCGGTTTGGCGTGATTTTTTTTTTACGAAAATTTGGCGAAATCCTCGTTTTCGAATACCAGTTACATATGTATTTTTGGTACTACTTAGTTATCCTGTTGACCAAAAATCTATCACCAAACTATAAGATTAAATGCCAATAATGGTTGATGTCACATTCACTTGACTTTAAGCAAGTTACACGTCTTTACGTCATCAAGTGATTTTTATTTCGACGTTTTATTTGTATATTTATTAAAGTTATACTAATTTATTTGTTCTTTCGTTATTTAAAATAAAAATTATGTCAATTTGCATAATTTGGCGAAATTGGTCGACGGAATAACTAAGTAGTACCGAATTTTTTAATTATTTTCTATTATTTTTTATTTTTAAAGGAAAATAACAAAAAAAAATAATAAACTATTGAACAAAACAATTTATGTAATTAAAAAAAAGAAAATAAAATAATAAACACTTATTATTAAATAAACAACAATAGCCGGGTTACCATGTCAACCAAAATAATGCCATTTTGGCGCCAATTAGGTACCCTAGTGCGTATATCTGTGCCTAATATTTTTCTTTTCATTTCGTTAAAAAAAATAAAGAAGTGAAAGCCATTTATTTTAAATGTTTCTGCTTGTATTAAACAAAATGTTAATGAAATAGAAATTGAATTATGAATAAAAGTAACATGATACATTTCTTAGCATACATTTAACGGAGGCCAGACTTCTCGCCAAATTAGTTTAAAATAGTAACCTTTTCTAAAATCTGAAAAAAAATATCTGTTTCATTAAAATTTGAGTTGCCATCATTAGAAAAATGTATATAAAATTAGAAAAAAATTAATATTTCGAAAACTAATTCGAATTTAAAAATTCTAATACCAGTTTTGAAATCTGCGGATCAATATTGATTTTTGGTGTTAATTTCCTCGCAAAGTATTCCTTTTCACAGGAGAAATCACGTGAAGCATAATCAGTTGTTTAATCAGTCGATTCAAAGAGTCGTTACATTTCAGGCGTTTTATATATTTGTTTCATAAATTCGTTTCATTAGGATTTTATATATACAAGGTGGAACCCGTCGAACTTCGACGAACGAAAATGTTTAAGAAGGAACTGTTTCATTGATTCATAATAAACCTACAAAATTAGCTAGAATAGAAAATTCATCTCAAATTGGTTAGTTTAACTCTCAAACAAACATTATTTTAACTTAAAATTAACAAAATAAGATTTCTATAAAACTCAGTCAGTTGTCCAGGGGTCGCATTCTACAGGGAAAATTTTACTGTTCCTACCACAATTTTGAAAATAATATCTCCACAGTACCTTTCTATAACATATTTTAAATGTAAAAAATATGAAGATTATTGATTAATAGATCTGGTAGGAACAATACAATTTTCCCTATGGATTGCGACTCCTGGTTATCTGAATTATTAAAATTAAATCGCATATTTAATCACTTCATTTTCCCGAATCAAAACGATAAAATTTATCCTAGTTTGATACAATAAGATTTTTTTCCTGTAAAATCTAATACCGACATCATTTTCACCTTCTCATAATTTACATATGTACTTCTCATATACGTATTCACCATGTTTAAAAAAATGGTATTTTAATTTGATCATTTTAAATTCATTTTAATTCAAAACTTGAAGTCATGATCGTCAACAACATATTTGCATGTGAGCAGTTACACTCTTAGCATCAGATACTAATTTCAATACCGAAGAGTAAAAATTATCGTATATTTTTTAGACGCATTTGTGTTAAAATGTTTAGAATTAATGTTTAGTAATGACGTACTTCTACAAAGCATATTTCAGTTTTAAGAATTAAAAAAACACGCTTTTTTATAAAAATGGCGTCTTTTGCATCCGTTAAAGCAGTCCACTTTTATGATCCAGTCTTAAAAAACATCTATATAGAGCTTCTAGAATTCTTAAATTTTGTATTTAGTCCTACATCTATCGAAAAGTATTCAAATAACGTCATTATCGCATAATAATACACGAACACAACAAAAAGCAATATCATCATTCAAGAAGCTCGGGAAAAAAATCGGATATTTAATGTTACATATGCCTTCACTTGTTTTTGTTTAAATAGCTCCATGTCTTATCAGAAATTATTTTTTCAAAATTCGGAAAATATTATTACACACGGATAAATAAAATTGCATTCTTTCAGCTTTCTGATACGAAATAAGTAATTGCGAAAGAAAGTCGCAAAATTATTTAAAATACGTTTTCGTAAAGAGAAAGTGTTATATCGTTTGTAAAATATTTGTGCTATAAACTAAGAAACATTTATTTGGTGAATAGAAACGAAATAAAACCAAAATTCACCGGATCTTATAATATAGACGGTTTTTTTTGACATAGTATGTATTTTAATTTTTATTTTTATGAGGAAATGGCACAAAAAAATACAGTAATCTACTATTTTCCCTTTACTTTCAATAGAAAGGGAGTTCTTTTGTTGCCACAATTACAAAATTGGTACTAAAAACTATAAAAATAATTAATATCTCAAAAATAAATTGAGATACAGCTTTCAAACAAATTGCATTTAAAAGTGCATTTTTTTCCTTATACGACGGTATAAAAACTGAAAATGTGCGATGTGTAGAAGTTTAAAAATTCTCAGTAGTGAAAATTGCAAAACGAAAATTCATTTCAAATTTGAAAGTGTTGCCATTCGCAGAATGACGTATGCGTTACGCACAGATATGTTTGTCCTTTATAATATAGATAGGGTTGATAAGGTAAACTTACTTTTCGTGAACGAATTTCACTCATATCTTCAGCGTAAACTTCTGCCATGATCAGATAAATATTTGATAAAACATTTCACGTGATCAGTTTTTTTATGCTAGTTGCCTCAGGTCAGAAAGTGCATAAATAAAATTTTTAAATTCATTTTTACATGTCTGATAAGTTAACCATACTACAATTTAAAATTATATACGACATACTCAATTAAACATTCGTTTAATTCAATAAGCTACACGGAGGGAAATCGAGTATCTAATTTTAAATAAAATGGGTTGTTTGTGTCTCACTGTATGATCGATGTATTCAAGTTGGAAACAGATAGGTGGGATGGACAGATAGGTGGGATTCAAGTTTATCTGAAAGGACTGAATTGAAACTAAATGTGCCAAAATTATTTTCTCATGTGCTTTTCAAAAAGGAATTTTAACTCGATTTAACAGAACAGAAGATAGCCTTGACTTTACCCCAATTCTATTGAAATGCAAAATGCAAGTTGATTTTTCCATATGAAGCTTTATTTTACTTGTATGCTGTTAACATAGAAAAATTAATCTACTATATCTAGGGTCCATTTTATATATTATAGCGTTAGAATGTATACATATAAAAGGGGCTAAGATATTTTTTCATCTTTTTTTTAAATTAAAGTCAGAATTATTTTTTAAATTTATAATATAACTATTATCCTATAAATATTTTCCAATAATTATCCTATAATTATTTTACGTCTTCAGTTATAAGCGATTGCTGTTTCATGGCGACCTTTCTTAATCTGTCGCGTAAGGAAATTTGTTTAAAAAAGCCAACTTTGATAGCTTCTCCTGAAACATCCTTTGTTTTTATCGGAAAACGGAAAACCCTATTTGAGTACTTTCTGTTACGTTTCAGTTAAAACAATAATTAACTACGCATAATAAGATTTTAAATTATTGACGATTTTAACAATTTAAACTAATCCTAACTGAAAAGTATATAAGAGTAAATATATGAGTTCAGTTAAGGCGATATTTTAAGAAAAAATATGTATTTCCATATATAACCACACGAAACTTTCTGAAACATTAACGAACCCTGGAAACGAATAAATTTATGTATAATATTATTTAGTTAATTTTATTACAAAATAGCATTTAGTTCATTTTATTTTTTATATTTCAAAAATTGTTTTATATCTTGGGTTATAAGCGACTGCTGTTTCATGATTGGCTTTCTCCAGCTGTTGCGTCAAGAAATTCAATTGAAAATGCCAGATCTGATAGCTTTTACTGAATTCTTTTTTACGAAAACTGACAACATTTTTTTGATTTCTTTCTGTTAAATGTAGAATAAAATAAGTACCTATGTTATGACATTTTCGATTAGTCACTGATTTTAGCAATTAAAATAATTATAGCTGCCAAGAATGTTACAGTAAAAATCAAAAGTCTTTTTAGACAGCTCTAAAAAAGGAGAAATTTTTTCAAAAAATGCTGTCCACGTTGGTGCAACTAGAACTTGAATTGTCTTATTCATAACATGAAAATATATTTTTGCATATTTAGTTATCCTATATTCTGCGGGGGTGCGCAATCAACATAATAGAAAATTGTGTTGAATCTGTCCTACCTATTTTAGTTTTGAGTAAGACTGTTATACAGCAAAACAATAAAAATCATTTTTACTAAATATTGTTCCGCTTTCCCCTTTAGGTGGTACACTGTAAAAAAAAATCCGACCAGTTTTCCTGTAGGAATCGGAAAAATAGTTGCCCTTATCATACCGGAAAATTTTTCGATTCAGGTCGGAATAAAATCCGTAAAAAAAGGAAATAGTCAATAAAACGGTATTTTGCTGATTTTATTCCGAGCTGGGTCGGAAATTTTTCCGGTACGATAAGAGAAACTTTTTCCCCGATTCCGACAGGAAAACTGGTCGTATTTATTTTTTTTTTTACAATGTATTATTCAGTGAAAAGAGAGTTGAATCTAGCATATCTTATTCTACCCCGGGTTATAGTTACCATATAACAAAGATTAAAACATTACTTTTTTAAATATTAGTTATACACTTCTCACTCGGGGCACAACTAACATAAAATAACCTATCTAATGAAAATGTGTGAAAATATAAGTTTCTTTATGGTAGACGCTTATTCTGAAGAAATTACTAAAGTTAATTTATAAGAAATGAGGTTAAATTGCGTAGTTGTACAATTTCTCAACTGTGGGTCTACTGGCATAAAAAATTATCACTTGAAATGACCATAGTGGAAACTTATGCTAAACCTTTTGAGTAAAATTCATTCTTTTTAAATGAGTTTAACTTGCGTAATTATGCAATTCCCCATCAGAAGTGCAGCTTAGCATAAAAAAACCTATTACGCAATTCTTTCAGATCAAAACCTAAAATTAATCACAGCGGAAAATTATTCTGAAGATCTTTCAGCTTGCCATAAATATTGGTGCTTCGTTTTATAACTTATCTTACACTTTTCGAATCTTTTTTTGAAGAACAGAAATTGCCTGATCTTCTCTTATTTTCTATCTAAGCATCAACTACCGTTCCAGGCCATCCATTTCCTGTGCTCACCGTTCAAATGCTGGTCACTACAATAAAAACTGTGAAAATGAAGAACGATGAATTTTGAAGATTTTGCCCTAGATAGTTATTTGAAAAAAAATTCATATTATACTTTAAATGCTTATTTTTCGTAACTCAAAGCTCGGAAATATCTAGAACCCCATCTGTTGTGAATTTATATACCGGTTTACTGTAATATCTTCCAAATTCTGTAAGGCACATGATAACCAAACTCTATCTTCCTCATCAACTGTTACATCCGGCACATTATCATCTAGCATTACATTATCGACCTCCGCGGCGAGCGGCCCATCTTCGTCCGCAGCCCTTTATTCTTCTACTCTAATCCGACTCTTTTGCGGAAGCAAGATGCGTAGGTCCCCAGCCACGTCCCGAGTGAAAGACTCTCTAGCGAAAGCGAGATTGAAAAAAAAATCAAAAATTGAAACCGGACAAATTTAAAAGGGAAATTACACAAATTAAAGACACCGAAAAGCGGGAAGGTTTGGGCTCGGGGCGATGAATCTACCGAACGACTCCTAGCTACTTTGAGCCCGTTATTAGTCTCGGTTGAGAAAAAATAGTTAGTTGAGAAAAAACGACATCATATGCACGTTACTACTGGACACTAAATATTTTCGCAACCCAAAGCTCGGAAACATGCAGAACCCCATCTGTTGTTAATTTATGTACTAGTTTACTGTAACAACCTTCAAAATTTGTAAGGCATATGGTTTCCCCAACAACTGTTACATCTGTCACATTATCATCAAGAACTGTTGATAAAAAATGTCATCATATGCACGTTACTACTGGGCACTAAATATTTTCGTAACCCAAAGCTCAGAAACATCCAGAACCCCCATCTGTTGTAAATTTATATACTAGTTTACTGTAACAACCTTCAAAATCTGTAAGACACATGGTACCCAAACTCCATCTTCCTCATCAACTGTTACCTCTATCACATTATCATCTAGAACTGTTGAGAAAATATAACATCATATTCACGTTACTACAGGACACTAAATATTCCCGTTATGAAACTCTTAACACCCTCATCACAGCCTGTCACGATAGAAAACGGTGATCCGATTAAACATAAGCATTCTGAATTTCTAAACATCAGCGAAACCTATCTTCTATTCCGTATGCAAACAAAATGCAAAATTTTGACGTTTTTCTAACACCACAAAGAAAAGAGAAAAAAAGGGCTGGAAAGGGAAATATTATTATTATTACAATTGTTATTACTGTAAACTTGTTGACTGGCCGCATAAACTGTAGATCTCTGCGAAAAAGTTTCGTTGTTCGATAATACAGCCCAAAAATGATTTTTTAAAAGAAAAAACATTACAATAGACATTGTTGTATAGGAAAGGAAACTAGCAATTCAATGTATTTAGTCAAAAATACGGCCTTATTCAATTTATGGTTATTTAAAATATTTTTGTAATACTAAATCATATTCGATTTCGCAACTAAGTCACTTTATTTTGTTACGATCATTTTGTTTTTAGCTTTTATTCAATATCTTATGCATAATGCACGTATATACATACTTATATACTTGTTTATAATCACAGAAACTTAAAGAAGTGGCACAGTGGATTACATTACACTGTAAAAAAAAATCTGTGAAGTTACTAAAGTTTTTCTAGGAAACTGGGATTCCAGGAACTTTTTATGTAACGGCAACAAGATAAATTCCTGTAACAGCGTCTGTTACAGGAATTTTTGTTGTTGCCGTTACATAAAAAGTTCCTGGAATCCCAGTTTCCTAGAAAAACTTTAGTAACTTTACAAATTTTTTTTTACAGTGTAGAGTGGTTTTTTTTTGCAAAAATAATTAAAGCCGCAATTCACATGTATTGAGTCACATGTATGGTATCTGAACAATGAAGGAGGCTTATTCAATTCCGAATCCGGAATTTAGTTCATGCATTTCACAACAATAATAATGTTATGGTTAAACAAATTATCTGTACTTTCTGTGAAATTTGATGATATAAAGAGAATTGTTTAGTATTATCAAAATTCGGGACCTAACAACAGTAAACATGCGATTTTCTGATTAGAGAAACAAAACATTGTGCGTACTGTAAATTATGTGCATGCCTATTTGAAATTAGAACCTGAAAAGTATTTAAAATCACTTTCGTTTCTGTTAGATATAAAACGTTAAATTTTGATGGCTAATGTAACTGATTGCGATGGAACCAATTTCACTATTTCTGTTACTTTTCAAAAAATTATCTTGCAATATAAATACAAAATGCATAATAATTTTATGCTGACAGAACGCTTTACTTAAAATTTTCAAAGAATTGTAGAACAATTTTAAACTCTCACCGTTAATATTTTTTAAACAAAGCTAAGTGAAAAACTGAAAACGATACATATATATAAATTTTCAACCGAAAGTAACGAAAAAAATGCTTAATTATTCATAATTAATGTTTCTAAAAAATGCACATTTTTATTTTATTTTGATATAAATTGTATTATTTAAAAAAGACACTTATTCAAAAGTTATTTAACCTTAATAAATTAATCATGGCCCATCCCGTATATTAACGAGAAAAAAGAAACATAATTTACATTGTTTATTATTAAAGTCTATTTTTGAAAGTATTATAAATCATGTTGATGTTTTAAAGAATAATTGCACTGTCTTTAAAACTCCTTATTCTTGCAGAAAATAAATTCAGAGTCATCGGTTAAATCGTTTTGCAATTTACCTGAAATTTTATCTTCCATTTGATCGATGATCGATGCTAGTCATATGCCTATGTTCGATGAATCCTATTTTGATTGAATTCGGGTATATTTAAAAAATAGTGTATATTTGAATTAAAGATAAGATATGCTTTCAAAGAAATTTCGTTAAGTTTAAAAAGGGGTGTATAAACAAAAGACTATCCTTCGTGAACATCTATAGATGGATGTATTTGCAGAAAAAATCAATTCATCTTATCTAATAAATTATAGAATCATCGAAAAAAAAAACTTGAAGAAAAAAATAAATTTTGGTATAGATTGAAGTTTACTTTAAAATCCAATGTATTTTTTTCACTTTACACATCTTGCGTGTATGAGTCAAATATCAACAAGTTATCATTACATAATTAAAAATTTAATAATGCTAATTTGCTGTATACATAATATTAACTGAAAACATCAGTGGAAATGATTTATTAGAAAAATATTAAATATCATGGAAAATATTAATAAACATTTTTCAAAATTAGAATATAATAATGACTGTCAAACACCAGATCATCAATATTCTCTCTGTTTTAAAATTATCACTCTTAAGGGGTCTCAGGACTCTTAAAATTGGAAAAATCGAAAAAAAAAAGACCATTTTCAACATATAATATCTTAAAATGTAATTGATTTTAAGACAAAATTTTATATTGGGATGAAAGATATAAGTATGTTCTTTCATTTCACGTATTTAAAAAATTACAAGATGCAGAATTAGAATTTACAGTGGGCTCCAAAATGTCAGACATTTGAAGAGCGGAAAATCGACATAACAGATTATGCGCACGATTACAAAATAAATTTTACAAGTAGAAGGAAAATTTTGGGTACTACTTACGTTTCACATTGTAATAATTACTCTGAACCTAAATAAATTTGTATTTAAACCATTTTTCTATTTTTAATACAAAGTTGTATTTAGTTAATGCAAAATTTAGAAATTTTCAACAGTATAATCACCTATAAAGAATACATTTCTGAACAATAAGAAGGAAATTTTAGGTTCAGTTTATACAGACTAACATGAAACATATGTTTTGAAAATTTAATGAAAAAAAATTCAGAAGTTTTTGAGATATCATGCGCGTTATGCCCAAAAACGTCATTTGGAGAAAATTGACTTCAAAGTTTCTGGAACGCCGCTTCAGCTATTGAGCGTGTATAATTCTAAAAGCCATAATTTCTGTTCTAATAGGAATTTCAAGGAAACATTTATACCAAAATGTTCAGAAAAGATAGTAGTTTAATATCTAAAAAAATTAAAATTTCGAAAATTTTAAAGCTTTAAGAGTCTTGAGACACCTTAAAATATAAAAACATGACAGTACCTAATGCTTAGAGTATAAATGTATAAACTAAGTCATTAACGGTTATCTTTAAATAGGAGTAATGATTAGAAAATCATTGCGGACTAATTTTGGATATTTCTAAAATGATTTTCATTATATAAAAACTATAAATTGCTTTGAAAAAAAAGAGATTTTGAAATTACCACACTTAAAATGTAAAAAGTGGCAGTATGTTTAGAGTATATATTTACAACCTAAGCTATTAACACATATCTTTAAAAATGATTAATGATTAGAAAATTATTGCGCATTAATTATCGGCATTACAAATTTTAAAGAAAAACGTCAGTGGCTTCGTTTATGCATTTATACTCAGAACATGCTATTAGGTACTGTCATGTTTTTACATTTTAAGAATGATCATTTTAAAAACTCATTTTTATTTTATTTTTATTTAAATGCAATTTATAATTTTTATATAATTAAAAATCGTTTTATAAATGCCCAGAATTAAGAAATATAACATATAATTTTATTTTATTTACGAAAGTAAATATCAATACACAATTTTATTGTTTATCATGTACATAACCTAACATGACCTTACTTAGAGTTATGAAATGATTAAATAACTACTTTTACGAAAATAATTGTAAGATACTGAACAAGAAGTAATTTAAAGCAAAAAAAGTAATTTCTTTCACCAGCAGGCTGTGTAAATTAAACAAGAAAGAACGATCGTGTTTCGTGCATTATAATTCGCACATACATTATAAAGTACTTTCCAACTCTTCCAAAATATTTTAACGCAACTTTATCTTTTGAACCGATAAAAAAAGAAAACGCATAATATAATTTAAAGACCAATTTTAGAAATTACCGTCATAGTCAGTTAGGTATACAAATTTATATTTCATCCCTAATTATCATTTGTAGAGTTTTTAAACACTAAAATTTATTATAGTAAAAACAAAAATTTGATAACCCCTCTGAAAATGTACTTTCAGCAATTTCTGTTTATATGTAATGTATTCATTCTTCTGTTGAATTTCTCATAATGATCTATAGATTTTTATCCGCCAAACAGTGCGCTAAAATTAAATTAATCACCAAAAGCACAACATAACTAAATGTGCGCTTCGAATAATAACCACCCATAGATCTCAATACATCTAGTTTCGTTTGCGTAGACCTGTATACTAACTTAGACTAAATCACACTTTAGGCAATTTGCACCCATAGACGGTAACTCTTGCAAATTATTTAGTACAGCCCATTATACTCTCTGTTAAATTTGTAAACACCATATTAAATTAATATATAACATAATTTATGCAAGTTAAGTTTATGTACGCAATAAAATTTAGAAAGATTATAAACGCAGAAAACGCATTTATAGAATTATCACGCATAGCCAGTTCTGTAACCAAATCATTTTGTGTATCCCTGTAAATGAAAGATAAATGCTACGCACATCGCATTCTATTGAAAGCATACTGTTGCACACTTAGATTACGGATATCAATTTTATCGCATTTGAAGTGGTTTAACATGATAAAAATAAACTGACATCAATTTAACTCATAGATAATCATGTAGGAGAAAGTATTTGTTATAATATAATACAAATTTCATATTTTTTTTTTCTAATTTTATTTTTCATTTTATTAATTCCGCTAAACTTCTTAATTTATTAATACATGCATAAGTAAAAAAATTAAATACTATCTATAATTTCATAATTAAAATATGGTCTCTCAAGCACAAGGCAACTTATAATATTATGTTTAACTTTACAATTAAAGAAATAAAATAGATTAAGTTAGCAAATGTCTTAAAATAACTGTTTAGTTTATGAAAGAAAAATATGTATTTATTTTCATGTCTAACATAAAATTTAATAAAATTAAACGGCGGCAATGAAAAAAAAAGTTCAAACAAACCAAAACATATCGAAATCTGTAAAGATTTTTTAATAAAATGCTCAAATAAATTGCTGAAACAATAAGCCTGTATTATAGTAAAAAAAAAAAAATTGTGTATGCTCAAACCAAATTCATAAAGCTTAACAAGATATCAAAAAAAAAAAAAAAAAAAATCTTCTAAAAACGTATGCTGAATAGCGATATAGCACGTGCTAATTAGATAAATCAGTTGACTTGCTGAATCGCTACTTCTAATAAAAGGAATTTTTCACTTTTTTTAGTTACAGCTATGTCAAAGAAAAGAATTTATCATACTGACAATCTACCTAAATCTGACAATCTATTTCAAGAAAATATTTTTAAACCTTGTGATTGCGACATAAAAATAAAGATTATCTTCTCCATTTTTTTTTCTTTTTACAACATTATTCAGATTTTTATGTTAGAGAAAGCAGAAGGTTATTGAGGATTTAATATGCAATCAAAATAAAAAAACACTGACTAACGGTAATTATTATTGTCATAGTTAAAAGTAGAAAAAAAATATCTGTTTCCTTTTGGTTTGATTTTTCCGATTTCTGTAGTATAAAAAAGAAATATAGTTGAAAGAAATAATTTTATCAAAATAAATAAATGTATATTCCTATAAACATATTCAGATACTTTATGGTAGAAAGAATATATCAAAGTTAAAGGACAGAGTATCAGCGTTCATACAGTACAAATCATTTTTTAAGAAGTGGTTAATATGTCGAAAAAAATCTCTGCCGAAGAGGAAAGTTTTTATGTATAATGAGTGTATTTATTGTCTGTCATATATCTGTAGTTAAACAAAACAGAACTTTTTTTAAAGGGAAATAACTCTTTTACGATACTGTGATTTTTTGAAATACGTGGAAAATATAACTTTACATTATAATGTCGACTGTTAATAAATATACAATGAATGAATGAGTAAACATATAGGAAATAACTACTTATAATAATATATTCATTTCAGATACTAAAAAGGTGTAAATTAAAAATATAATAAAAATACGTTTACTTCGACTGTTGACATGTTCCGACTCACCCCCAGTCATTTTCAAAAAAAAAAAAAAATAATAATAATAATAATAAATGTATTCTAAATTTGCACGGTCTATGACACGCCATCATTCAGTTTTCCACGTATTCTTTCATATTATGAATGTTACTTTTTTATTTTATATGGATGTTTATGTTATTTTATTTTCATACTCATTGATTAGCGAGTCATATTTTTAGTAAGTGGAATGATGCTGCATCGTTCCATATTGAGTTTTTGTGCGGTACAATCTCTGTGGTTTCTCTTATAATGGATGGATATTATAGACTGGACGGGAAAATTATTTTACTTTTATTGAAATTTACTTGGATGGTTTCTTCTTGATAAAATCTTTCTAGGGCTGTAGTTTTAGTATGTTTCAAACATCATCGCTCCACGATCAATTTGAAGTTCGCTGTAGTAGCTACGCAGTGTGAAAAGAACATAAACGGTCAAGTGCGAGTATTACTCACGCTCAAACGGTTCATTACAATAAACATATGAATTATTAACTGTATTATTAAAAAAATCGTTGCTAAAAGAATAATAAAACTTTGTAAAAAATCTATGCAACGTAGTGTTGGGTATAGCTGTTTATACACTGCTCAAAACAATTAAAGGATATTGCAGTTTTAGGTGGATTTTGTATCTGGTAAACTGTTTAGCTGATTGATACATGGTCGACAGACATAGTAGGTTATATGAGAATAAATTACACATGTTTGACAGAAAAAAATGCATTTTATTGCGCATTTGTGTACTAAAGGAAAAAAACACAATTTGTGCATATGAGAAAAAAAGAATAAGAGAAGGTGTTTTCTTCAAAGAAAATCATTTTCAGTAGGGGGTATGGTTTCCACGGGCGGCCAGCAACGTTGAACACCTTTGAGGCATGGACTCAATGAGGCTATTAATGACGAGTTGGGGTATTCTGCCCCACTCTTCCAGAAGAGTTCTTTCCAGTTCTTGGAGAGTTTGTGGGGGTTGTTGGCGGCCAGAAACTCGTCTTCCTAGAGCGTCCCAAACGTGCTCGATTGGATTCATGTCTGGAGATCACGCTGGCCATTCCATTCGAACGATTCCTTCCTCGAAAAGGAAATCCTCCACCAGGTTTGCACGATGTGGCCTGCAGTTATCGTCCATTAAAATGAAGTTATCTCCGATTGCTGCAGCGTAAGGGACTACAATAGGTCTGAGGATCTCATCCCTATATCGGCGACCAGTCAGAGCTCCATCTCGAATGATGTAGAGGTCAGTGCGCCCGTCAATGGAGATGCCACCATACACCAACACTCCTCCACCGCCAAATCTGACACTTTCGTGCACGAACGCAGGATTATTCCTACTGCCACGGTCCCTCCATATGAAAATACGCCTATTATCTGGATGCACAGAAAAACGGGACTCATCAGAAAACAGAATATTGCTCCATTCATTTCTCCTCCAGTTGACATGCTCGGTTGCCCACTCCCTGCGGTCGCGACGATGCCTTGATGTTAATCTAACACATACCATCGGTCGGCAAGCATACAGACCTACAGCATGGAGCCGGTTTCGGACAGTCTGAGTTGAAATCGTGGTGCCTGTAGCCGAGCGAAAGGTGTTGTTGGAGAAGAGTAGCGTTCATGGTTCGGTGTCTCCGAGCTGTTAACGCTAAATACCGATCTTCATTGGGCGTTGTTGCCCGTCTACGACCTTGCCCTGGTCTTCGGCCTGCACATCCACTCTCCAAAAAACGGTTCCAGATCCTGGAAATGACACTTTGTGACACTCCAATGGCTTGCGCTACTTCGGCTTGAGTTTGGCCCCCTTCTAACCTACCAACAATTCTGAAAGCTTCTGAATCTGTCAAATGACTTCGCTGAGACATCGTAATCATCGAAACAAAGCAATCACTGAATGCCGATCATCCTTGTCTTCATTCTCTTTTATCCAGTTGAAAGTCAAATTTCATTCGCTGCCGCTGAAGCGACGTTTTTGGCGTCGAACTCAAAATTTGCATACTCCACAGTTTGAAAACCAGAAAAATTTGCATTTGTGATTCTCTTCTTCTATTTTCGGCAAAAAAAATTTCGTTTATATCTTTATTTTATATAAAACTTCAAATATCCTTTAATTGTTTTGAGCAGTGTATTAAGAAAGTATGAATGGGTATACCATAAAAGTTCAATGACATATGAAGCCTAATAGTATCAAACATTACTATTCTGTATAACTCTTTTTTTTTAATCTTATCCTAATCTGTTTGATTTGAACTTAATTTGATTTTGACAATGAAAAAAGTGCATATTTCAATTTCATTTGGCATTTCATAAAAGTAAATTCTACGTGGTAATATTCTTTTCTTTTTACAGTGTAACTAAAAGCCCTTGTTCAAAGTTTAAACTTGGCATGTGCTAAGCGCGATTCGAAAGGAGGTCCTAATGTTGCAACACAGCCTTGGTTCGTGCCGCGTTTTTTCAGATAGGTTTTTAGTTAAATTTTAAAGACACTGGAAGCGTATTGAGAGATTCACTGAATGCAATCTAATCGCGAATCCCATAGTATTTATGTGATTAATTCTAATTAAATTTGTCTGTTTTTAACAATTTGAATTTTATTGCTTTTATACTGCTACTGAGCATTACATTATACAAATATATCATGAAAGTTGTTATCTGAGCTTTAAAAACCGATGGTACATAGAGTACGCCGCCCTGTCTTTATGTATGTCCAAAACTTCTGTGACTTTAAAGGATAATATCTCGGTTAACTATCGATGATTTTTTTCGAAAATCATTATCAACAATGCTTTTATACATCTGCTACGATGGGTACCTCCAGAAGAAATCCTCAACATCTTTGCTGAATGCCTGCAAACCGAAATTTGTGTGTAACGGACAAATGCACTTTTCTCAAAAACTATGTGACCTATGGTAATCGCTATAATTTTCCTGCAAGGTTTAAATTAACGTCTACTACCTCTAATTTTTTCATAATTTTAGTTTCAGTAAATTCGGAATTAGAAGGGGGGGGGGGACATATTTTTGCACTATATTTTTGACGATATATCTGATAATATAATATCTAAAAATAAAAGAAATGTATTTTTGAGTTCAGCGTTACGAATGCTTTCACAGGATACCCCACATAATATACAAAGAAAATATTTTTTTCCAAGTAACATTATTGGCCCTTTCTACATTTTCCCTAAATATATTTGTGAATGTTTAATAATCTGTAAATGTGTGGGTCAATAGTCTTTATTACGTCCCCCAATTTGAACTCTCCCCGTTCCATAGTTTACGAATAAAATGGCTGTGACAGACGGACAGACAGACACATGAGTGATCTTATAATGTTCCGTTTTTACTTTTTAAGTACGTAACCCTAAAAATCAGTGTTAGCATAAATGAACGACCGGATTTTAAAATTTTATATTTTAACTAGGGGGCTCTGGCCCCTGCAAGCTAAGCTTGCCAACCTCCGTTCAGACACCGCAGAATCTAAAAACACGCTAATCTGATTGGTTTTAAAAATATTAGAGAAGATTGAACTATACTGAAAAAAGCTGTGCAGATCTCCTTGTAAACGGGTCTCCATTCAATTCCCTTTGATTACAAAAATTTAAGGCAGAATCAGTTGCTGTTAAGACATCCAATGGTTGTTTTCGTTTTTGATTAAAGAGGATCAGTTAAAGATTTGAAAAGAAGCTAAAATAGAATGAATTAAGTACACAGAATCTTTGTCTCCCGGTATTTTAAAACAATCTATATAACAATAGCCTAAGTTATGTTACTATCATCAACAGTTCTGGGCGGACCACTTCGCTTTTTATACTCTAGTTGCCATTTTGGTACTTTGATATTAGCGAGGCACAAGTGATAAATCACCAAATCATAGAAGACGGTAGTATTCCGAGTGACGCAGCCTTAAGCCTAAAATCGTATCCTAGAATTCGTAGATGGCGGAACTCATATATACGGCTAACTCTACATCAAAGAAAACGAAAAGCCGCCATTTAGTAACTCAGCATATACAGGTCCTACTGTTCTGATTTTTTTTTTTTTTTTACAACAGTCTTATATCTGCAGTCTAATCCTATCCTGAAATTTTTACATTTCTACGTGCAGTATATTTTGACATCTAAATAGCCATTTTTAAAGCGAAAGCGATGGAACGTGATGGAACAAATTCCTAATGTAAAACTCTGGAAAACGGCTTGGGCGATTTTCTTTAAATTGATATATAATATGAATCTGATTAAGATGAAGTGAGTAACCCATTTCTTTTTTCTAGGAAAACTCGTTTTATTTTTAAAAATCTCTGTTATACTTTTCTCGTCTGTGATTAGTGAGTAGGTTTGACGTCACTTCGTTAATAGGAGGAGTCTTAATCCATCTAACCAATTAGTGAAAAGTGCTGTGGGTATAATCAGAAACAAAATTTGCGAAGTCATTTTAGGTATTCTGGGTTACAGTTAACAATCTGAATATAGGCAGTAAATCTTTTTTTAACGATTAAAATTTTAAATATTAAAATATTAATTATTATGTGTTTTAAAATATTAAATATATTAAATCAAATTTCGATTAATATTATCTTTCTTTTTTGTTAGGAAGGAATTATTATTTCACATTTCTGCTTTTTGTCGAAAAAATATTTAGATTCATTTTTAAAAATGGGGATTTTATTTTTTAAATTATATGTATTCAATGCATTCTTTCGATTGCAGTGTGGCAATTTTACCGGAAATGTCTTCTGATTAGACCTATCCGGATAAACAGCGCATGTGCTAAGACTGAGAGTTCAACCAAGAGTGAACTCCAATCAGAGTTCAGTGACATCCCTGTGTACAGATATCATCCCGCGTATTCACTGATATAAACAATGCGTACCTGCTGTCTCATTTTTACAGTTTCTTTGGATTACACCTTATTAGGTATTTTGTTAATTTGTTGTTGTTGTTTTTTTTATCTTATTTGTTGGGATTCCATTTTTAACTTTTCTTTTGATTTACTTAGATTTAATGTGTTCTTTGTACTTTCTGCCGATTTAACGCTATCGTTATGTAAATATTACAAACCGTTCATTTTCTCTTGAAATATCTCTTAATGTTTTAATATTTTAGCATCAGTAATTATTTTACAGTACTTTATGGCTTCATAGTTTAAAATTTCTCTACTGAATAGTGACTTCTTCTGAAAAGGGCAGCAGAAATGATTTTCTGAAAACTTTTGTTTTGATTACATATCGATTAACGAAAAACGTTCTTGACTCTTTAGAAAATGCAACTGAAATGATAATTTTAACAATTGAATCATTAATAAAAAAATATATGTTAAATTAAGCATGAAAAACTTAATACTTCGAAACGCTGAGACAAATATAAATTTTTAAAGCAGATATCTTACAATGAATGTTTAATCACAATGTTTTAACTAAAGTAACTTTAAATATTAACAAATTCAAACAAAATGAAGTTTTTAATTCTGATGATTGATTTTTCGCGAAAAAGGGTACTAAAAAACTTAAAACTGTTTGCTTAGAAAAGACTACAATGTTTCTGTTGGCAAATAAATGGATTTTTTAATGCTTACATTAAAGTAAATTTAAAATTCAATGTCAGAATTACAAATTAATTAAATTGTTTATTGTGGGATACCCATAACTTAAACAATATTTGAAAACGTTTTTCCAATGTTTATTGACAGACGAATGCGATTTGTGTTAAAAACCACTAAAATAACATTATCTATGCCCTATCATATGATACATACTAATAGATTTCTAAACAGTTTCCACTTGAAAATCTGAAGACCATTAATATTACTAAATCAAAAGAGAAGTTCATGATTGATTCCCAATAAGTCAGAATGAATAAATTTAAAAATACATAATATGTGTAATGCTATTTTGAAAAGCTTTTCCAAAGTAGAAATTTATTCACATACACTGACAATAAAACTATCAGTGTTTCAGTTGGTGGGAAAATATTTAATGTATTTTATCAGCGCTGTCCAACATGGCATGATTTGGGGAGGGGAGGAGGGAGGGAATTATTTTTTTGCAAATGATTTTCTGAGAACACCGCTTTTGTTTTCAAGATCAACGGGTGATTCTGTTCTGAAATTTCAGCCATTCAGTTCTGAAAAAGAAAAAAAAATCATTCCTTCTTAACCTAAAAACCTCATAATGGATATTAATTATGAATGAATCGTATGCTTTCTCCTACCGATTGGCAATTTTTGTGTGTTTTTTATGTGACCAATTGACAAATTTCTTGATTTTTCCCTCACAACCGACTGTCGATTTTTCTTTTCCCTGTGCGACTGATTGATGAATTTTGTGATTTTTTAAGCAATAAATAGGCAAATTTTGCGATTTTTTTTTTTTTACATGACTAACTGAAGAATTTCTTGTAACCAACTGGTGAATTTTTTGATTTTCTTTTCCTTCACAAGAGCGATTTAGAAATTTCTCTACATACATTTGTAATCTACAGTGATTATAGACACAATTCATGCATTAACATGATTCCTCTTTGCTGGGGATTCTGTTTCCATTATTTTTTCTCTTTTTTTTTTCATTCCATTAATGCAAAACTATATAATACAGAGAACCCGACTTGAACCTGCAAAATCCATTTAACAGACATGTTACTTTTGCGCGGAATTGCGCTTTTTTGGCACTAAATTTTATTATCCCTTGGATCTATGCAAATATGCATTAAAATTTGTTGACATTGTTATGGAGGGGAGGAGGGATAACGGAAGAAATACAAGAAAAGTGCGAGTACCAACCATGCCAAATTGAGCAATTTTCTTCAAAGGATCGCGGGAAAAACGCAAATTTTTTAAAGGATCGCAAAAATTGTTGGTCGCGAAGAAAACACGATTAACGTTAAAGTATCGTAAAAAATTGTGCTTTTCTTTAAAGGATTGCGAGAAATTAATTACATTTCCATCAAAGGATCGCAGGGAAAAAATATGTTTCCCATCAAAGGATTGCGAAAAAAACACAATTTTTGTTAAAGGATCACGAAAAAAAAACACGACTTTTGTCAAAGGATCGTGTAAAATATACGAATTTCGTCAAAAGATTGTGGGAATAAACGCGAATTATGTCAAAGAATTGCGAAAAAAATGCGAATTTTGTTTAAGAATCGCAGAAAAAATGCAATTTTTGTTAAAAGATCACGAAAAAGACATGATTTTCATCAAAGATGCAATTTTTATCAAAGGATCGTGTAAAATATATGAATTTTGTCAAAAATCGTGGAAAATATGCAAATTTCGTTGAAAGATCGTGGAAAATACGCAAATTTTGTTGAAAGATCGTGGAATAAAACGCAAATTTCGTCAAAGGATTGCAAAAAACGTGATTTCGTCAAAGGATCGCAGACTAAACGTGAATTTCATTAAAAGGACTGGAGAAAAAGTGCGATTTTCGTTAAATGGTCGCGGAAAAAGACTGATTTTGTCAAGGGATCACAGAATAAATGCAAATTTCCTTAAAATGTTACGAAAAATTTCGAATTTTGTGAAAAGTCTGTGAGGCTGTGAAAGTTCAGCTTTTTTTTTTTTTTGCTGTTCCTGTACCACGTCTGATTTTAAGTCAACACGACCCGAACCTGCAAAAATAATTTTCAAAATATGAAAATTATTATCAATATTTGTTTTTGATACACACAAAAACCACATGTGTCATATTTTTGATAGTTTATGTACACATACACATGTTACATGTGATTAAATTGAGAGGTGCCTGTTATTCAAACTTATATAAAAGTTCAAATATATGAATTTTATGAATTAAAAAGTGTTTGCTAAATAGAAATGTCTGCCTTTCAAAAGAAAAGCCATTATAGTGGTCTTATTGTAAAATAGACAGGGGTAGGGAAATGCATCATTTTACTCGCCACTGGCGAGTGAATTTTCTAACAGGGCGAGTGAATTTTTAGGTAGTTTTTGAAAACTGCAAACTATAGAGATATGCCGAAAACATTTTTTTTAGTAGTAGCTATATTTTTCAACTTACCTAATTATTTCGATGTAAACATTGTACTAAGTTCTATTTTATATTAAACCTTTATCTCTTGTTTCTATTTTTTTAATTTATAGGGAAGAAAAATATGAAAATGCATTATAGTGATAGTAACCAACTATTTTTGAGTTGCGTAATTTTGTCATAAAAATTTTCAACTGTACATTGCATTTTACTGGCTGCTGAAATAAATCCTTGGCTGGTAAGATTTTCTAGAAATTCTCCAACCCTGTACATAGATCTTCAACCTGAAAAAATACTTTGGATATCATTTGAAATTCGGGTCGACCCACTAGAGTAAAACCCAAACCGAAACAATGAAAGTGAACCCGGCCTGCAACAAAAAATCTACCATTGATCTGATCCGAACCAAGAGTCGGTTCGGGTAAAAGCAAGTAACCCGACCTGATGCAGGACACTAATGCAGATATCTTTCAGTTAGTGTAGTAAATTGCTTTACATGCTTCTTCAATTAGTGTGTGAAGCACAAAACTGATTACACTATTTTTTTCTCAGCAAGATGGTGATCATTATTCAGCAATTGGTAAGTTTTCTATTAAATAAATTAACCAGTTTGTAGGTTTAAAGCAATTAAACTGTAATGCAAAATATTTTAATCAAGTCATGTATTTTAAGAAGTACTCTATGTTCGAAATTTATTTATTGTCTGCCAATGCTCAGTTCGAGCATTTTTGTGTAAGTTTAATTTCTAAAAAATGGCAACGTTCTTTTTTGTTGACATGTATTTTATTCTATTCTAAGAGTGTGAAACCAAGAGGGTTTATAATTAAACGTGTGATACAGTTCACTTTGTTATTTATTAAGTGTTGTGAGTTATTGACGAGTTTGTGTCTATTAAATTTCAACCAGCGCGCTACACTCTATGATAAGTAAGCTAACATAATTAAAGAATTGTTGTAATGCAGATTAAAAATTAAGAGACTTTGTACTGTTTCTTGACTGATTGTTTCTATTTTTAAAATGTATACATTAATTTGCGAGTGCACTTATGTGTGCACCAGTGATTTTTTTAAAAAATTCTGTATTTACAGAGTGCATGACATCTGGCCGAAAAAGTAACAAAACACTGTATGTAGTGTAGAAACAAGAAAATTAATCTGCACTGTTTGTCTTGAAGCATTTTGCATATAACAGGTCATCTCTTTAATCATTGTTTATATTTTAAAAATTTATACTTTAATATGTGAGTGCACTTATGTGTGCACAAGTTTTTTTTTTTTTTTTAATTCTGTATTTGCACAGTTCATGACACCTGGCCGAAACAGTATTCAGTACAATAATACTCAGAAATAAATTAAGAAATATTTTAACTCTCTGAGCGGTTTGTGCATATTTTTCAGTTTCCCAAAAACAACTTTAATCTGTTATAGACAAAAATATTTTCAACAGAATTGAATTTCAGGATGTCTATCAAATAAAGGAGCATGTAGTGTATTTTAGAAACAAAGAGGAAAAGAAAATTTTAATTAAAATTATTTTTATAAGCATTTTTATGAAAATGCAGATGCTCGGAGATGTATGGAGATGCCTGAAGATGCTCGGAGGGATTAATATATATATATACATATATACATATATATATATGTGTGTGTGTGTGTATATACATATATATATATATATATGTGTATCAATAAATATAAAGACGTTTGATTTACGTTCTGTAATAAAAAAAAATTGTGTATTTATATATTTATGCATGTAAGCATTCGCTGTTTTCTGTGGTAAAAATCTGTATGCACTTCAATGCAAATAACTTAAAAGTGGGGCTGGGCGATATATTGATAAAATTGATATAAAATGCAAATCGTGATAACGATATTAGGAAACCTTACAAAACGGTATATGATGAATATCATAATCGTGATGTAAAGCGTGATTATCGTGGTTTTACATTAAACCGCAACATTAAACAGCGCTTCTTCAGCTTCGACTTCTCCAGACTCCCCCAGTCTAAACCGTGGTATTAAATACTGAATCGTCTGTTCCGATTATTATGATACTAACGGAGTGTCTCCTCTCAAGTCTAAACCGTGGTTATAAAAATACCAATTCCTCGGTTTCGGTAGTCTTGATATTAACGGTGCGACTCCTGCCAGCCTAAACTGTGATATTAAATACCGACTCCTCGTGTTCGGTGTTCATGATACTAATGGTATGTGATTTCGTTTCGGTGGGTGACAAATATCATACATGCAGTTTTCTGTGTGATCGCTGACATCAGATGATATATATATACTAGGGGGCTCTGCCCCCTGCAAGCTATGCTCGCCAACCCCCGTTCAGACACCACAGAATCTAAAAACACGCTAATCTGATGGGTTTAAAATATTAGAGAAGATTGAATTATACTGAAAAAATCTGCGCAGATCTCCCTCTAAACGGATTTTCATTCAATTCCCTTTGATTGCTAAAATATAAGGTCGAATTAGTTGCTGTTAAGACATCCAATGGTTGTTTTCGTTTTTGATTAAAAAGGATCAGTTAAACATTTAAAAAGAAGATAAAATAATATAAATTATGTATACAGCCTTGTCTCCCGGTATTTTAAAACAATCTCTATAACAATAGCCTAAGTCATGTGACTGTCATCAACAGTTCCAGGCGGACCACATCGCGTTTTATATTCTAGGTGCCATTTTGGTACTTTAATGTTAGCCAGGCTCAGGTGATAAGTTGCCAAATATTATTCTATCGCCATTATTTCATCTATATTATAATAGCTCAAGTCATCAACTGCCATAAACAAATACGGTCTGATCCCTTCACCGTTCATTTGAAAGTTTGGCACAGATGTCATATACGTCCCAGATACGTCACAGATGTCACATATTGGCGCGATTTTTTAACGACGCCAATTTGGGGAATGCATCAACAGCATAAACAACAACATCCGGCTTACCATATCAAGCAAAATAACGATATTTTGGCGCCAGTTAAGTGCCCGTTCCGTATATGACATTGGCATCAGAAAAAAATCGCGCCAATATGGGACCGTAAGTTTTCCACTTTGATTAAAAAATGAATTTTTGTTCTTTAGAAAAAAACTACATAAAATTTCAATGGTTGCAAAGAATTCTTGGTACTGTTACGCTAGCCGGATGCAAATCTCGCCAATACCTTTTTTTCAACTCGCCAGTTAGCATTTTTTTTCGAGTAGTAATATTTGGCCAGATGTCATATACGCACAGCAGGTTTGGCGTAATTTTTTTTTTCTTTTTTTTACGGAAATTTCGCGAAAACCTTGTTTTCAAATACCAATTACATATGCATTTCTGGTATTACTTAGTTATCCCATCGACCAAAAATCTATCGCCAAACTATAAGATTAAATGCCAATAATGGTTGATCGTAAATGTCACATTCACTTGACTTTAAGCAAGTTACGCGTGTATACGTCATCAAGTTATTTTTATTTCGACTTTTTATTTGTATATTTATTAATGTTATACTAATTTATTTGTTCTTTCGTTATTTAAAATAAAAATTATGTCAATTTGTATAACTTGGCGAGTATTTTGGCGATTTATATAATTTGGCGAAATTGGTCGACAGAATAACTAAGTAGTACCGTATTTTTAAATTATTTTCTATTATTTTCTAAAGGAAATATAAAAAAATAATTAATAATTATAAAACAAAATAATTTATATAATTTATAAAAAGAAATAAAAGTAAATAAACATTTATTATCAAATAAACAACAATAGCCGGGTTACCATGTCAATCTTTTCTGAAATATGAAATAAAAAATCTGTTTGATTAAAATTTGAGTTGCCATCATTAGAAAAATGTATGTAAAATTAGAAAAAAAAAATAATGTTTCGAAAACTAATTCGAATTTAAAAATTCTAATACCAGTTTTGAGATCCGAGGATCAATACTGATTTTTGGTGTTAATTTCATCGCAAAGTATTCTATATTTTAGGAGAAATCGCTTGAAACACAATCAGTTTTTTAATAAGTCGATTCATATATCCGTTTCATAAATTCGTTTCATATATCCGTTTCTTAAATTCGTTTCATTTTAAATATATAGGGTATATATTTAAAATATATTTAAATATATATATATATATATATATATATATATATATATATATATATATATATATATATATTTTTTTTTTTTTTTTTTTTTTTTTTTTTTTACGGTATTGACGTTGTAAGCTGAATCTCTGAGCCGATGCGTTATATGCTACAGACACCATGCTTTCATTTCATTATGGTATTTAGATTTCAGCGATGTTGATGAATATTTGCTCTTTGTTATTGAACAATGTGTGAATAAGGACGATAAAGAAATGAAATTTAACATTTCATTTGAAACAGTGGATTTAATTAGACAAATGAAATAATAATTGTATAGCCGGGTCCTCAGGGCCACCTTTCTAACTTTGGCCGAGACCCCTCATGTGGCATATCGTTGGAAAGTCCTGTGACCACTTATTCATGTTATCCACCTCCGGTGATCCCCCCCCCCCCCCACTCTCACGTCTGGGAAGCACTTTTCTAAATTTTACCGAAACCCCTCATGTGACATATCGTTGGAAAGGCCTGTTGCCGCTTATTCGTGTTATGCACCTTCAGTGTCCCTCTCCCTATTTCCCCCGCGGGAGGGCCTTGTTCTAAATTTTGCCTCCCCCCCCTCATGTGACGTATCTTGCAAAGACCTGTAACCGCTTAATCATTTTATGCACTTCCGGTGTTCTGCCCACAACTTTGCAACCCCAGGGTGGCACTTTACTAAATTTTGCCGACACTCGTCATGTGACATATCATTGGAAAGGCCTGTGACCGCTTATTCATGTTATGCACCTTCAGCATTCCTCTCCCCACTTGCACCCCCCTGCGGAAGGCCCTTTTTCTAAATTTTGCCGTCACCCCTCATGTGACATATCGTTGCAAATGCCTGTGACCGCTTAATCATTTTATGGCCTTCCGGTGCCCCGCCCACTACTCTGCCCCCCCCCTTCCTGGGAGGCACTTTTCTAAATTTTGATGACACCCCTCATGTGACATATTGTTGGAAAATCCTGTAACCGCTTAATCATTTTATGCACTTCTGGTGCTGCCGCCCACCACTTTGACCCCCAGGGGGGCATTTTCTAAATTCTGCCGGCACCCATCATGTGACATATCGTTGGAAAGGCCTGTGACCGCTTATTCATGTTAACCACCTTCGGCGTCCCTCTCCCCACTTGCCCCCTCGAGAGAGGACCTTTTTTATATTTTGCCATCACCCTTCATGTGACATATCGTTGCAAAGTCCTATGACCGCTTAATCATTTTATGGCCTTCCGATGCACCGCCCACCACTTTTCCCCCGTGGGAGGCACTTTCCTAAATTTTGCCGACACGCGTCATGTGACATATCGTTGGAAAAACCTGTGACCGCCTAATAATTTTATACACTTCTAGTGCTCTAACCACCACTTTGTCCCCAAGGGGGGCACTTTCCTAAATTTTGTCATCAACCGTCATGTGACATATCGTTGGATTTTCCTGTGACCGCTTAATCATTTTATGCACTTCCGGTGCTCCGCCCACCACTTTGCTTCCCCCCTCCGGGTGCACTTTCCTAAATAGATATATCGGAATATGATATAAAGATGCCGATTTATCATGATATTTAATTCCAGACATCGCCTAGTCCTACTTAAAAGTGCTTTGCCATCGATCAGCATGATACCGATATATATTGTACAATACATTTTCGTCACTATCTAACATTAGTGCACACAAAATGCATTTGTATGCACTACATACTTTATTATCTACCGATTCTGATAAGGATTTTATGATCGTAGTAGATATGAATGTATTTTATATGAACTTATTACAAAATATTCAGAGATTTATTGATGTTGTTGTGCCAGTAAATAACATTTTAAAGAGTTGGACTTTTTTGTTTGGTGCCGTCAAGTTTGACGGGTTCCATCTAGTGAATCTTTAAGACTTTTTTACTGTTACTATAGAAATATTTTAGATTATTAATAATTTGTCTCGAATGAGTCATAAAAGGCCAACCCTGCCACATGGCAATTAAAGTTTTAAAAGTGGCAATTAAAAAATCTGTCATCTATTGACAAATAAAATACAGCTTTTTCATCTCTAGTTACGCTTATCTTTTTTTCCTTTTTTTTAAATGGTGCAAGGACAGGGTATCTAAAATGTCACTAATAATATGTGCATCCATTGTCTGTAATTTTCTATAATCTACGTTGCTTAGCAAAAGTAAATATCACAAATTTTACCTATCTGTTTCTGAAAATTATTGTGAACTTCAACCAGGGTTGGCCAATTTGTGCCGAAGTGGAAAAAACCATCACGGCAAAAATACTTTTTCCCACAATTTTTGTTGCAGGCAAAAATTATACTAGTATTTTAAAACAGGGTTTTAAGGATTTTATTTTAATTACATGAGGCAAGAATTAAGAGATACCGATAAACTTAAAGCATATGGTTGCTCTACTCATTGTTTAAATCTTCTAGGTGGCAATATAACTCCACAAACAATTACAAAACATGTCATTGAAATACAAAATTACTTTCGCAATTACCATGCTCTACATGCTTGACTAAAAGAATACAATGATCATTTTACACTATTCTTACATTGCAACTTTCACTGGAACAGTCAGGTAACTTGTTTTGAAAATTTTATCAATAACCACAGCCATTATACTAAAATTATTAATGATAACACTAATAAAATTTCTTTGAAATTATCAGAGATTATAATCTTCATAGTATAATGTTAAAGATCTTCTCTTGCAATTAAAACCAGTAGAAAACACTTTAAATAATCAAGAATGGGAAATACATCATTTATCTCGCCACTGGTGAGTACATTTCCTCACAGGGTGAGTGGATTTTTAGGCAATCTTTGAAAATACTGCAGGCTATATAAGGTCTGGCAAAAACATTTTTTTAATAGTTGGTTATACTTTTCAAATTTACAGTGATGGTGCTAAGTTCAATCTTATACTAAACTTTCCTCTGTTGTACATATTTTTTAATAACAATAAATAATTTCTTAGTAACAGTGATAAACTATTTTTGCTGTGTGTTTTCTCATTGTTTTTGAACTGTACGTTGTATCTTGCTGACTCGTATAATAAATCTGTGTTTGGTAAGATTTTCTGAAAATTCCCCATCCCTGTAAGTAGTATCAATACAAAAACGCTTAACGGGTTAAAAGTTTGTGACGCAGCGCTTTATCTTATGCTCTAAGAATTTTAAATATGGAACTTAAAAATAATGATATCAAATTTTGAGTGACGCTATGCTATTAATTATAAGCTCTCTATATATTTATTTCATCATTTTATTTTTTTATAATTGCATGTGCAAAAATTATGTCCAATTTAAAAAGATGCATAAAAGTTTATTCATTGATGCTTTATCATTCATATCTCTCATAAATTCAAAGTATGAATTTTAAAAGATATGAATTAAAAGTATTCTATTTTTCATGCACTTTTTGTAAAATTTTGGTATTTTATTAAGTTTATTTTGTTTCAAGGAAAATTTAATACAATTTTTATCTATGAAGGTGTACTTTTTTAATCTTTTGATCCTAAACCTCAAAAAAGTAATGATATCAATACAAAAACCCTTAACGGGTTAAAAGTTTGACGCAGCACTTTACTTTATGGCTGTATGAATTTGAAATAGGGATATTAAAAATTCTGATATCAAATTTTGAGTGACGCTGTGCTATTAAAATGAATTTATATATATATATATTTAATTTTTCTTTTTTTTTGTATTTATTTTTAATCAGTGATGCTTTTTAATTCAAAATATGAGTTTTAAAAGGTATGATATCAAAATTCAAGTGACGCTGTGATCTGACTTAGATCACAGCGTCACTTGAATTTTGATATCATACCTTTTAAAACTCATATTTTGAATGAAAAGTATCTCTGATTAAAAATAAATACAACAAAAAAGAAAAATTAAATATATATATATAAATTCATTTTAATAGCACAGCGTCACTCGAAATTTGATATCAGAATTTTTAAGACCCATATTTCAGATTCATATAGCCATAAAGTAAAGTGCTGCGTCAAACTTTTAACCCGCTAAGGGTTTTTGTATTGATATTATTCCATCGCCATCATTTAATCTGTATTATAATAGTTCAAGTCATCAAATGCCATAATCAAATACGGCCTAATCCCTTCGCCTTTCATATAAAAGTTTGGAACAGATGTCATATACGCCAATCTGGGGAAAGCATCAAAAGCATAAACAACAACATCCGGCTTACCATATCAAGCAAAATAACGATACTCTGGCGCCAGTTAAGTACCCGTTGTGTATATGACATCGGCGTCAGAAAAAAATCGCGCCAATATGGGACCGTATATGACATCTGTACCGAAAGTTTTACATTTTGATTGAAAAATCAAAAATTTTTTTTCGAATAAAATTACATAAAAGTTGCCTTGCTAGGAAAGAATTCTTGGTACTCATACGCTAGCCGGGTGCAAATCTCGCCAATAGCTTTTTTTCAACTCGCCAGTTAGAATTTTTTTTATTTTTCGAGTGGTAAATTAATTATTTGAATTTGAAATTAAATGTCAGGGTTTGTTGCATTATTTTATTCGCCGGATGCCATACACGCACCACAGGTTTGGCGTGATTTTTTTTTTTTTTTTTTTTTTTTTTTTTTTTTTTTTTTTTTTACGAAAATTTGGCGAAAACCTCGTTTTTGGATACCAGTTACGGTACCAGTTTTGGTACTACTTAGTTATCCCGTCGAACAAAAATCTATCGCCAAACTATAAGATTAAATGCCAATAATGGTCGATCGTAAATGTCACATTCACTTGACTTTAAGCAAGTTACACGTGTTTACGTCATCAAGGGATTTTTATTTCGACGCTTTATTTGTATATTTATTAATGTTATACTAATTTATTTGTTCTTTCGTTATTTAAAATAAAAATTATGTCAATTTGTATAATTTGGTGATTTATTATAATTTGGCGAAATTGGCCGACGGAATAACTAAGTAGTACCGTATTTTTTAATTATTTTCTATCATTTTCAAAAGGAAATAACAAAAAAAATGATAATTGATAAGTATAGAACAAAATAATTTATATCTCTCTATTCTAAAAAGAAGTAGCTACCGCTGTCACCGCCGCCGCCGCCGCCGGTTTTGAATTTTTTGTGACTGGAGGTCTTTCTTCGTTAATATTAAGAAAAATAATGCATACAAAAATATGAAAATCGGTGGTTTTATACAGAAATGTTTGATAAACACGCTGAAGTAGACAGTTTTCAAATCGAAGAATTATTTTAAGAGATATTTAATGCTAAAGTTGGACAAAATCGTTCCACTAAAAAAGTTTTATAGCAGCAAACACTGTACATGGCAGTGTAATCATTTTTAGATCATTTTATGCGTTAGAATTTGCCGGAGTGCAGATTGCATTAATTTTTTTATTTTGACTCATTTTTTGAGGTTTTATTTCTATTTTAAATTCAAATTTTCAGCATTTCTAGAGATATTTTTTACAGATTTTAGAAAGTGATATTAATTTAAACTGTTGCCAACTGTATAAACAGCGGAAGCAATAATGTTTGCTTTAAAAAAAATATTTATAAGTGTAAATAAATTAAAAATTTATTTACACGTGACTATTATAAACAGAAAAAAAAACATTTGTAATTAGAATTAAATAATTACGTACAAAAACCAGGAACTTATTAAAAATTACGTCATAAAAACTATAATTACTCGTGAATTTTAAGAGAGAAAGGAATTTGTAAAATAATAAATTTATTAACATGCGTTAGAAGTCTTAAATAGGAGAAATTACGTCATATTTACGTCACATTACAGTTATTACATAAAATGAACACAAAATAATATTGCAAAACGGTTTAAATTTAAAAATTGCGCTAGACATTTATTTGATATTTTGAGAGGATACTTTTCAACTATTTTTGTTAGGAAAGCGCTAATAATATTTCATTTCTAACAAAAGAATTTTCACGTGAATATTTAAAAGAGAAAGAATAGCTTGGTAAAAATTACGTTAGACTAAAAACGATTAATTTAAAATGTCTCATTTAAAAGAACTTTCTTTTCGGTTTGTTAAAAAATACCAGGAGAAAAAGACTCTGTTTACTTAATTCCTTTTACATTAGCTTATTTTGAAATGTTGTTACACGTGTCTACGTCAACAAGTTATTTTTATTTCGACGTTTTATTTGTATTTTTATTAATGTTGTACTAATGTATTTGTTCTTTCGTTATTTAAAATAAATATTACGTCAATTTGTATAATTTGGCGAGAGGTTTGGCGATTTATATAATTTGGCGAAATTGGTCGACGGGATAATCAAGTAGTACCGCAGCGGATTTGGCGTTAAAATTCCCCAATCAAAGAGAAATGAATAGAAATCCGTTTATAGGGAGATCGCCACTGTTTTTTAAATTATAATTCAATCTTTCGAAATCTTTTTAAAGCCGATATAATTAGCATGCATTTAGAGTCTGCGGTGTCTGGACGGGGGTTGGCGAGCGTAGCTCGTAGGGGGCCGAGCCCCCTAGTAATTTTAAAAAGAAATAAAAGTAAATAACAAAAAAAATGATAATTGATAAGTATAGAACAAAATAATTTATATAATTTTAAAAAGAAATAAAAGTAAATAAACATTTATTATTAAATAAACAGCAATAGCCGGGTTACCTTGTCAATCAAAATAATGCCATTTTGGCGCCAATTAGGTACCCTGGTGCGTTTTGTATTTTAAATAAAATGAATGAAATGATTATATTTCAAATGAAATTAATGAAATATAAAAAAATGCGACGGGAAAAAAGTTTGGCGATTTATCACCTGCGTCTCGCTAACATAAAAATACCGAGTTCTTGATTTCTTTATCAGAATATTTCGATTTGGCGAAAGATTGTTCAAGTAAATTGAATTATGAATAAAAGTAACATGATACATTTCTTACCTTACATTTACGGGAGGCCAAACTGGTCGCCAAATTAGTTTTAAATAATAACATTTTCTTAAATATGAAAAAAAAATATTTATTATGATTAAAATTTGAGTTGTCATCATTTAAAAAAATGTATTAAAAATTAGAAAAAAATTAATATTTCGAAAACTAATTCGAATTTAAAAATTCTAATACCAGTTTTGAGATCTGCGTATCAATATAGATTTTTGGTGTTAATGTCATCGTAAAGTATTCCGTATTTTAGGAGAAACAACCGTGAAACATAATCAGTTGTTTAATCAGTCGTTTCAAAAAATCGTTTCATAAATTCGTTACATTTCAGCCGTTTTATAAATTCGTTTCATTAGGATTTTATATATATAGGGTAGAAGTGTATTACACTTATGATAATAAGTGATATATGAAAAAAAGGAAAACATTCCGAGTGTTGTTTTTTTTTTCCCATCGCTCAACGCTGGATTGGTCGTGCGGGTGACGGCGATTTATCGTTATTCACACGGCCACGAAGATCCTCGGATCCTAGGTCATCTGATTTCTTTTTTTTATGGGGGGTATCATCAAAAATCTTGTTTATCAGCTACCATTGCCGGAAACACTGAAAAAAATTAAGAACGCATCAGTTTTTCATTAAAAACTGTTTACAATGTAGAACTGCAAAATATGTGGAAGGACATGATTACAGATAAGGTGTTTCTTGTGTTACGAAAGGTTCATGCATTAAACATTTGTAACGAAAAAAGAATTAGGAATTTCTTTCTTTATTTTCATATATCACCTATTATAATGTGAGTAATATCGCTGATTTTTTTAATCCGATCATTTGTTTACGCTAACTCTTTAAAACTGCAACCATTAATTCAATACCTGTTTTATGAGTTATTCTCTCTTATTCATTCATGAATTATTCTTCTTTTATTCTCATGATGAAAGGATGTTTCGTTTGCATGATGGTGCGCGTTGTCTGATAATGGTCGCATTGTTACTGAAGATGACGACCGTAGAATATAATCATTAGCTGTAAGAAGACTTACACAACTTCCAGGTTGTGTAATATTTATACGGAGCTCCTGAGCGTAAAATAGTCAATGAAACATCGTCTTTATTTTGAAACACCTACCCAATGGTATACCATTCAATATGGTGCGTAAAAATCTTTTTCGTCTTCCCGCCATTTTGTAATTTACGAATTCCGTTTTGAATTTATAAAAACAAAACCTATCCTATAACCATCGGACGGTTAAGTCGAATCGATAGGTTCCTCATTTATTCAAATCCACCCAGCCGTTAGGATATTTCAGGGGTATAAAGAAATCCACATACCCAGATACGCGTGAAACACATAACCCTTCTTGGCAGTCGGGTAAAAAGGTAATACTTTGACATATATTCGAATACATTTTCATCTTCAAAAGTTATATTTAAGGGTCACTTCCTCCTGGGGGGGGGGGGGGGTATAAAAGGACTATGCAATTATTATTTTTTAAATACATATGCGAAGCAACCTCTATCAATACGATTCTATATATAAATTTTATCCGTGTGTTTGAAATTGTGATTATTCCAATTTCAATTTTCCGCTTTTAGTTCAATTTTATCACTCCACCTAAAGAAAATAACGTTAAAAAATATAGCAATGGAAAACCTTAAGCGTAATATTAAAGCGTTACGATGTCTGCCTAATATTAAGTATATGGATTAATTCGCTTTCCAGATATTTTAATCACACTTATCGAAAAAAAAAAATTCACAAAACTAGTCTAAAATTATTTTTTTATTTAGCTTGTAGCAGAGTATCCAGCTCAGAAGTAACCGACCATTTGTCTTCTTTGACCCACAATATAATATTCTTTGCCGACAGGATTTCAAGGGAATATATTTCAATAAAAGCTGTCAAAGTTGAGCATTTTTGAACCGAAATTCTCGAAGCGATAGTGCTAGAAACGAAAAAAATGGTCGTACTGAGAAAATAATTGCTAATCAAGTTCTAATTCATTGAACGAAAAATAAGAACACAGGTCGCTTATAAATCTCTTCAAAAAATCACGTCAGCAAGTTTCATGTTTTTGCTTTTAAAAATGGGTCTGAAAATGTGTCAGAAAATTTCGAGTTGTTGAGCGTGGAAAAATATAGTTTTTTTGAATACCGCCTTAATATGATTCTGATAAAATGAGCTCTTACAGAAAAATTAAATTAAAAACTCGTCAAAAGCGGCCAGATAAAATTGTTAAACTGGATTTATCTCTAATCTTGATTTAGTTTTTGTTGGTGAAATTAGTACTTAACTTCGAAATCTACGTCCGCCTGTAGGCTGAGCTGGCAGGGATTTTTTTGTTGTTGTTGTTACATAATGATTATAACAAAATAACTATAATTTCGAAAGTAATTAATAATGAACTCTCATGATTAGGTATTGTGTATCACGATCCGTTTTCACGACAAGGATTAAAACAGTTTCAAAGAAGTATTTTATTCTTTGATGTAACTAGGAAATCGACAATGCGGGTAAATCTCAAAGCATAAAAATGTCAATTTGATGGAGAATATACTAAAAGGAATACGTAAATGGACAGTAATATCCACGTACACGCTATACAAGGGGAATTGAAAAATAATTTTATACAAAACGGAACCAAATTGAAATATCGAAGCGTAAAATTACAGATACAACGGAGTTAAAATGCAATTAAAAAATATGTATAATAACTGGTAAAGTAAAAATGTCCACTATAATAATTAATTAATGAAAAAATGAAATTTATTAATTACTAATAAAAGAAGAATATAGAACTACAGAGAGAGAAAAAAGGTGATACGTCGTAATCGTTGTAACAGCTTTATTGTTAAATGGTTTAATTATTTTCGAGACCATAGTTGTATTATTTAACCCTTATAGGGGTTAAAAAAAAAAGATTTACTACCTTTTATTATTTCCATTTTACAATTAAATTATACTTATAAACAATAATGCTACTTTGAAATATTAGTTAAGAGCCCAACTCTCGAATTCTTTATGTTATTTTGAATTTATACGACCAAATAGCGAGTAAAACTCTTTTATATAACCATATCAAAAGATTAGAAATCAACAATGTCAACCGCACAAAAGTCGAAAAATGTATGTGCCTTTAAAAGTTATATTACAAAAGGATTTCAACGGAATCTTAGGAATGCTTAGTATTCATTTTTAAAATAACAAAACACATAGTTTAAAGAGTATAAACAAAATTCTAAGCTTATTTTTGTGTGAATATATAATATATTATTTAATATTTTTGAAACTGCATTTCTATCTCTAAGGATCATTTACTTGTTATCTGTAAAATATGTGGAAATAAGTTCTTTGATATTGATATCTGGTAATATCCGAAGTGCTTTTCGATAGGAACTGTTTAGAATTTGCAGCTAATACTTTAAGTTTAAAAAAATAATATACCTTTATTTTTTTCTATTAAAATCATCGACTGTTTTTCTATACTTTATTATAAATGTTGTAAGTATTTTGTCATGAAATATTTTGAATTGGTATTTGAGAAAGAAGATTATAATCCCCTTGAATATGTAGTATAGTTGAACCTTCATTTAACGATTGAAAATCGTGTCTTAAAAATGATCATTAAATCGAGGAAAAATCTAGGAAAGCCTCAAATAAATTGAAATTGAGCAAAAGTTGGTTATTAAAATTTTAAAATTCTAATTGCTAATAGTATTTAATTAGGTTTATTTTTTTAGTGCATCATATATACATACATTCCACATTGCAGAAAATATTTGATTGAAAATTGAGCTTCTTTTTCTTTTTAAACTGTCGGACATGATTTTTTTTGTTGTTGTTTAAAGAGCAATTAACATATCAGAAACCCACTTGAACGTACTGTAAAATAATTCTGTGTACAACTTACCGGATTTTCCGTTCGTTCAGTAGATAAAGAGTAAAGAGTACAGAGTAAACAAATATAAAAAATTAAAATAATTGAAATTCCTAAAAATTATAGTTAAATTGAGGAATAGTATGGTTAAGATTGGAATCATACAACATAGAAATAAATAAAGATGAATATGTAGATATAACTATATATGACAAGGGGCTCTGCCCTGAACTCCCGTTCAGACTTCGCACCCTCTAAAAACATGGTATTGTGGGCTGTTATAAAAAGACTACCCGGTTACGAATAATTGAATGATGTTATCATGAACGGACGGCGACTATCTTCTGTAATCGGGTGTCCATGCTTTTCGGTTTGAATGGGGCATTTTTCGGTTACAATGGCGTCATCCACGGCCGTCGCGATAGCAGACAGCTGTTTTTTGAATTAAGAAGTAAGATCAATTACACATTTGGAAATCAGCTTGTATAAAATGGTTAGGTTAAAAATATCGCTGCCCCTCGGACTTTTATAATGACGCCATGGATAATATTCTGTCATTGAGTGCGAGGTTAAATTCTCCGTCTGCTTGGGAATAACATTCGGAACCACGGTATTAAAAAGCACTGTATTTTGAAATTTTACGTTTACATTTTATGTTTTGAATCAGTTTTTGATAGCATGAATGCATGAATACTTATACATGAATACTTTTTAATGCACCCTGATGCGTATTTTCATGTTATTTTTTAAATGTATTTTTTAATTTCAATTAATATGTATATAAGAATATTATAATATGTATTTATCGAATTCGTACAAAATAAATTGAAAATATTTTATGCATTCATTTACCTGTATTTATGCTGCATCAGGTAGAGGTCTGCACGGGCCCGGGCTTGGCCCGAGGCCCGTACCCGGCCCGGCCCGCGGGCCGGGCCGACAGACAAAATAAACGGGCCGGACCGGCAAAAAAATTAATCGGGCCTATCGGCCCGATATAAGAATTTAAGCGAAGCAGATAAAATACGAGCTATTTTCAATGAATATGATTTTCTCGAGAAGTATAAATGTGCGTCACGAGCCGATGCGAGTTTAACAACATCAATACAGAAATATAACGTGTCCATCGTAGAGATCGGCATCGTACAGTTACAAGATGTCTGATTCCGAGTTTAATTTTTTTTTTCAGCAGACTCGTGCCGGGAAGGAAGTGGTCTTAATCGATCTCAGGATGTGTAGAACAGTCATTTTGTTTTGTAATATTAATAGTGATAATGAACTTCTCTTAACAGTATCTTTGGAAATATACCTTAAAGTGGTTCTCATATTCACTGCTCAACAATGCAAAGCTTTCAGAAACATGTTTCTGACAAAAACTTTAACTATAAAGGCATAAAATTGACAGGCCTGCCTATTGAAGGCATTTGGAAACGAATAGCTTTTTCCATATTTAATAAATTACTTACAGAGATAACAGCAATTCCTGTCACGTGACTGTACGTTTTTCTTCTTTACTGTGCTATCGCTTCCGGAAATTCGATTCAAAACGCTAACTTTGACAGTATTTTCAGAAAGATATATTGCTTTTATCTATGAAAAAAACGACATTTACATAGCTTTTGAATAAGAATACCTGCCAATCTTACGCGTTTCCGAAAAGAAAAGACTTCATAAATGTGTCGAAATGTAGCTCCTTCGGATTTGAGAAAAGTCTTAAAAATGAGAGAAATATTTTCACAAATCTACTTTTTATTATACAGCTTCAAATGTTATCTTGTTTTTAATCCTTTATTCTGAACTACATTAATCTTTTAATGAATCCTTATTTCCATTTTGAAATGTCTGTACACACGATGACTGTAAGTAATCGTTAATGTTTATTATTGTGCGTTTTCTGTTTTGCGAACATCATAGTAATGTAAAATATACTGTAAAATGTTCCCATAAATATGTATGTACCCGTAAGGCATGGTGACGTCACGGCGACGTCGTTGTGAAGTCACACTGTGATTTTGTGACCGTCGATGTGACGTCACGTAACGTCGATGTGACGTCATAGTGACTAGAATGCGAGGTCGTTATGGCCGTTTTAGAGGTCGTTTGTGACGTCACATTGTGACCACTCTGTGAAGTCACGGTGTGACAAATTTGTGAAAAGTGTGTCATTTGTGACTATTTTGGCATTAACTTTGTGACTAACCTGTGACGACAGCGACAATGCTTTGACGTCACACTGTGACTAATTTGTGAAATATGTGTCATTTGTGACGAACTTGTCATAAACAATGTGATGATTTCAAATGAAAATCAAATTTCAAATTAATTGCTTAAAATGCAATTTTAATTTGAAATTTGATTTTCATTTGAAATATTGTATGCAAGGCGAATGTTTCTCTCTGGAAAAATTTCCAAGTATTCATATAGTTTGAATCGCTGCTGGATTTAATTAAGTTTCGTGTTTGCCCCATGTCGGTGGCTCATGATAAATATTCCATCTTGTGCTGCGTTTGTAGCCTTGCCAACATGTACTAGTAAGAAATTTTCCAGGCTGGGTCTCGTTCCATGTGGTTTAGTCGGTAGAATGTCAGTGCGCTATACTGATGGCCCGGATTCAAGTACCGTTATGGAATTTTTTTCACTATGTTGGCTTTTGCGCCTTTTAAGCAATCAATTTGAAATTTGATTTCCATTTGAAATATTGTTTGCAAGGCGAATGTTTCTCTCTGGAAAAATTTCCAAGCATTAATACTGTGATGATTCTTGTTATAAACACTGTGATGAATTTTAAAATAAAGTTTTGTTTGAAATATACAATATTATCTTTTTACCGTACTTTTTAGCAATGTATCGCTATTTTGGAGTCCTATTCTTCTAAAATACTTTTAATTTTTACACTGAAAAAAACAATGCTTATCAACTGGCATCCCTTTTAAGTTCTAAGCTTGATCTTGAGTTCAAGCTTTATATTAAGAATGTTTTGTGTGTTGTGATTTGTTATTATTTTATTAAATACGAACATGGGGTCTAACGGATATTAATACATTTCCTATTTAAAGAAGAATAAGATAAGCCATATTTATTTAAATTTTTATTCCCGTGTATATTGTATTTTGTTAATATGAGCTAAATAGATTTGGTATGATTTATAGGAAATGACTGATCTGGGAAATAGAAAAAACAAGTAAGAAAAATCATGCGTTAAGCATAGATTATAAAGCACTTTCCAACGCTTCCTTAATGCTTTAACTAGACATCGTAATTTAAGGAAATAACGTAAATAAGATAACTAAGCAAATATTTTAGAAAACGCATAAAACATTTGAAAAACTGATTTCAGCAGTTACCGTTCATAGCCAAATATGTTTTCCAATTCTTTTGAATAGCCCTGTATTTATAATCTGTAGGTTGATATATACTAGTATATAATGTGAAAATTTAGTTTAGCAAGAAAATGCATAACAGGTTGAAATTCTCGTTCAAAAATTTATACTAATATATAAAAACATACTTGAATACTTCAGTACAACCCTGTAGTTTACCTAGAATCTTTATTACACGCCACTATTTAGTTAAAATTTAATTCAAATTAAAACACTCTTAAAACTGCTGAAATCACATTTCTAGAAATTATAATTTATAGACGGCCATATATCCATTTCCTTGCGTGACCCTGTGTATCATTTTATCCATATTCTACAAACATTTCTTAGTAAATTAAATGCAGTTCAACATAAAAATCCATAACTCATCTAAAAAACACCTTTAAGCAATTTGCGCCCATACCCCTTAACTCTTACGTATACTTTTGTGTAGCCTTGTATATGAATTATAGCTTTTATATACACCATATACTATGCATAAATATAGTGGATCATAAAAGCGCATATTATAATTAAAAATGCATTTCCAGCAATTATCGCTAATGAACAGTACAATATCAACTTTTATAAATATCATAAATTATAAATATTTTTTTATAAATATTATAAATATCAAATTTTAAAAAGTATAGTAAAGCAGTTTAATCTATAAACTTGTTATCAGGCATGAAAAACACTTTATTTCAATGCTTAATTGTCATATTTTATTTTTTAATGCGAAGTATCGAACGTGTATCGAAAACGTAGAAAATGAGTTTACAATCGAAGAAAATTTAATAACTGATTCTGAATGTCTACAATTAAATGTTTGATTAAAATCACGAACAGCAAAAACGTGCTTACATACAATTAAAAAAAAATAAATATACCAATTTGAAAAACACTATATAATTAGTATTTATAATTGTACTATTAAACAACAACAAAGTACAATAGATGAATTAAATGTATTATTAGATTTAACAATTTCTCATAAATCTCTCCATATGTTACAAGGAATTCCTATTATTTTATAATTTTGGCAAATGTTAAATCTGAAAACATTGATATGAAGATTTAGGATTTTAAATAATAATTTAAAATATTATTAGCAATGAAAAAAAGTCTTTCAAAAGTTTCACTACTATAGTATGTAAAACTCCATTTCCCATTCAGTATAATGTTAATTTCTAATCTGAAAAACAATCCCAGAACAGTCTCTTTCTATAGGTATAATATAAAACTATTTAACTCGTCTCACCAAATATACAAAACAGGAACAAACAATTTAAATTAAATAAGACTTACTTTTTGAGCTCCATAAATTAATTATTAATATCCGTGTGTATCCGAAAATGGCGACGTCTTTTTCTTCCATTAAAGAAAGCACACGCAAAAGCTTACATTTTAGACTAGTAACTTACCGCATCTGTTAGAACAAAAAGTTCTCTGTTTACCCTGCGGTATCGTGGCAGACGATTTGGGGCAGGTGTGAGTTTATTTCCTTTTATATAAACAGATATGAAACTTATATGTGCAATCATTTTATGAGACTGTCTGTATTTAAATTTTTGTATTTGAAGAATTTTCCAATGTATTTTACCTTTTCTTTTTATCAGTTTTAACCCCCCCCCCCCGTCCCTTTTTCTAAGTAAAGATTGTTTCACACAAATACAAAATTCTTCCTAAAAAATAAAAAGATATAAATAAATATCGAGGATAAAAAAAATTTCTTTTTCAATCGTCATTCTTTTCATGTTAATTTCCTGTAAAATAAAACAATTCGTAAAATAACTTTTTTTAGAGTCATATCTCTAAAACACAAATTTGAAATACGAATAATAAATTATATCATGGGTTTTGCATAAATTTTGTATTATTTTTATTTATTCGTAAAATGCTAATTTCATTTTAAAAGTCTGAAATAAGTAGAATTTTTTTTAAAAATAGTTACTTAAAATAGGTACACTAACAGGAAAAAATGACTTGAATGCAAATTATAAAGCAAAAAATGTATGTATGACTAAACTCTGAAGACTCTTTCTACGTGCTCATTAAAAGCTGCAGACTTAACTATAATAGAAATTTTTTAGTTTGAAGCCACAAAAGTGTTTCGAATACCAGTGGTCGGTAAAAATAAATTAAAAATTTTCCTTCCTGCAAACTAAATATGTAAAGTGTATATATTTAATATTCCTAATTCTAAATATGTTATCCAAATTGCTCCAGCACGTACCATTTTTCCGAGAAACACTTTTATAATAATAAGAATAAGAGAAGGATTATTATATTAAATTGCAATACTAGATAAAATTGAAATCAGGAAAAAAGTATACTTTCACACTCTTAGATATCAAATTGATTAAATATAGCATGGAAATCTAGTTTGTTGATACTTGTACCGTGCATTTTCCTTTATATGCCCCCCCCCCCCATCTTTTCGTGTCTGAATTTACTACTTGCTACCCACTAATATATTTGCATTCCTTATGCCGCTGTAACGCGGGCCTTTTTAAAACATTTCTCTTCATTTTCAAAGATTTTTGAAGTTCATATTTTTCTCACACTGTGACTTACAATATGGGTTACAATTTTTTACAATTTATTACAATTTTTTTTGTGAGTGTGTCGTGACCTACGTTACATGCAGTGACATAACAATTCTTTTTTATTGCCAGAAAAATAAAATTTTACAGTAACAACATGTTTTGAAGATTTTTTGTAATTTTTTAAAGTTTTCTAAGAAGTTCACATCTCATTCACAATGTGACATCACTGAGTGGTGGCATTTCGGTCACAGATGTGACGTGACCACAGTGACTCACAGTGACGTCACAACGACGTCACTGTGACCATGCATGCTATGAGGGTAGTATTCATCAAAAGAATCTTAATTGTATGTTGAGAAAAAACGGATTTTTTTTTTTTTTTTTTTTTTTTTTTTTTTTTGTAGAAATTGTATCTGACTGTGCCCGTTTTCATTGATTTTTGTACGGGCTGGGCCGGGCCGAGAACTGTAATAATGCAAACGGGCCGGGCCGGGCTCGGGCCGAACTTCCAATTTTTACACCGGGCCGGGCCGGGCTCGGGCCGAACTTCCAATTTTTACACCGGGCCGGGCCGGGCCGGGCCAAGATAGCTTTCGTACGGGCCGGGCCGGGCCCGGGCCTGGAAATTCCGGCCCGTGCAGACCTCTAGCATCAGGTGATATAATACATAAACAACTACAAGCTGCACTACTTTTACACCATATAATTTCCAATGTGACGTCACATAAATATTGCCCATAAGAGAATGGTTTTAAATGTATATAATGTATAGTAAAGTGAAGACAGACGCCGCGGTCGGACAGATGCCGCAGAGATTGTATTGGCGACACTAGCGCTCCCTAGGCCAAATTAAGAATTTCGTTGTGTGCCTAAGTGCTGTCTGTTGTGTTGTATGCGTTTCCACTGCTTAACTATTAGTATTAAAATATTTCTGCCAGCTTTTATGCTTCAAACCTGCGTGGTAAGTTGCTAAAATTATTCTAATAAAGTTTTATTGCATATTTTAAGCCAAATAAGCCGAGATTTCATCCCAAAACCAATTGCAACTGTAGAATAGATCATCGTAGAATACAGACATGTGCTTGCCTTTCTCTCGCGTCGCTCACATGACACAACATGGCGGCGCGCATCTTATATTCCACTGTGGGACAGATGCCGCACAGAGGTTGACGGACAGATACCGCAAAATATATTTTTATTTTTCGGTTCAATAAATTCATCACTACGATTTAATTATAACTAACATTTAAATGAAGGTATATGAGAACATTCTGCTACTTATCAAAATATTATCAGCAACAATTCTGGTTCTCCATGTGTGACTAAGGAAAACATAGGCCCTTTACAAGTCTCACCATCTAAACTGTTAAACAAAATATCTCCTATCCCAATGGTCAAAAGGCCCATACAGCCAAGTAAGAGAAATCAAAAGGATGCAAATATTACAAGCAGAGAGTTTATAAACAATAAAAAAGAAGAATGAAATAAAAAGCAAAAGAAACTAGAAAGCGTCAAAGAACGACAGCTTGGTGGAAGTAAAATGTTTAAAAAACGGAAAGGAAATATCAACTTGAACACACCTTACTTGAGAAAGAAACTAAAATATGAGTTATCTTACGATAATGGCGAAATTGTTCTTTTATAGATTTTGATGGCAGTATGTATTGGATTAGAATTTGATGAATCTGAATGTACTGACTGTGTCTGGAGTCTTAACAAGAAACAAAGTCTAAAGCGAACAGGGTTCAGTGCATCAAATTCAATCGATAGCTGCATGACAAAAGCTCACTTTACTTTTGCAATGGGAAGTGTGATGTGATTGGGGGCGAATGGAAATACAAAATTAAAGAATGAGAGGAAAAGCCAAAAAAATTAGACTAGGGCCTAAATAGAATATAACTAATGCTTACATTAAGAGCAAACTGCAATGTTCGCCTGGATGTAAACCAGTGATTTATATCTTTTTTGTAATTATGCAGTCTATTGTTTCCAGTAATTATGCTATCCATTCACGTAAATTCAAATGTTTTTCGTTTTATTTTCATTTTTTGTCTTAAGTTTTATTTTTCGAGCTTACACTTTTGCAATTTCGTTAAACTTTTCACAATTTAGTGATATATATAATTTATGTAAGTTTACTGTTATTTATTTTCATTTTAATTAGTTTGAGGAAATAAAAATGTGATGTATTTGAAAAAAATAAACAGTATAGCTTTTTTCTCAATGCGGCATCTTACCCAGCACTTAAAAAATGATGTTAAAAAAAAGACGTTTGGGAAAATAATTATGCCTGCTTTATTAAGAGGGCTTTAACTTGTTTAACATAGAAATTAGATTCTAAAGGGTTTGATCAATGATTTCTGGTACTTAGTTTGTTGTTTTTTGCTTTATTGTACATTTTACAAGAAGAAAAGAAAAACTGCGGCATCTGTCCTCACTTTACTATATACATAATACTTAATATTAAATAACATAATACTTAAGTTACTTAATATATAACGTAACATATACCTTAAATACGTTTCGCGTGTTTAAATATTTTAATGTTTTTTATTTCTCCTTTAAGATTCACGTGTAAATATATCAATTCAAAAAACCCTTAATGGGTTAAAAGTTTCTGATGTAGCACTTTATCTTATTGCTATAAGAATTTTAAATATGGAACTTAAAAATAATGATATCAGATTTTATGTCACGCTATATTATTTATTTCATCTTTTTATTTTTGTTTTATTTATAATTGAATGTGTAAGAATTCTGTTAAATTTAAAAGGATGTATAAAAATTTATTCCTTGATGCTTTATCATTCACATCTTTCATAAATTCAAAATATGAGTTTTAAAAGATATGATATCAAAATTTAAGTGACGCCTTCATGCAGCTTTAAACAATTTGTTTTAAAATTAAATTTTAATTGTGTTTGGTTTCGCTAAATATATTTACACATCTAACCAAAACTTTTAATTTCCCAATACACTGTTAAAAATATCACTCTCACTGAACCTGTACAATGACGCAAAGAAATCATTTACATACATTTTCCTTTTGATTTTGGATAACGTGGCACAAAAGATAAATCAATTTATTCATACAAATACATTACAGTGCATTGTATAGGTTCAATGAGAGTGATATTTTTAACAGTGTATTGGAAAATTAAAAGTTTTGGTTAGATGTGTAAATATATTTAGCCAAACCGAAAACAATTAAAATTGAATTTTAAAATAAATTGTTTAAAGTTACATCAAGGCGTCACTTAAATTTTGATATAATATCTTTTAAAACTCATATTTTGAATTTATGAAAGATGTGAATGATAAAGCATCAAGGAATAAATTTTTATACAACCTTTTAAATTTAACACAATTCTTACACATGCAATTATAAATAAAACAAAAATAAAAAGATGAAATAAATAATATAGCGTCACATAAAATTTGATATAATTATTTTTAAGTTCCATGTTTAAAATTCTTATAGCAATAAGATAAAGTGCTACGTCACAAACTTTTCACCCGTTAAGGGTTTTTTGAATTGATATCATTACTTTTTTTAGGTTAATAATAAAAAGAAAAAAATAAATAAAGACCAATGATAAGAACTCATAATCGTGATTTCCATTTACCTTTAATCCCACCCTTTCAAAAAAGCATACCTCATACTTCGATTGTAAAGAGTACTGTACTGTTTGATTTTTTAAGAACTTTTTAGTAAGATATGAAAGTAATATACAAAATGGAGCATTTTTTTGTGGTTTGTTTCACAAATATAGAAAGCTTTGTTAAATTCTACTATGTAAAAAGTTTACTTTCTTAAGAAAAATATCAAGAAATATTTCTCTTTAAACCTTTTTATATAAAATAAAATGAAATTATAAGCACAGGAGAACAACGAAGATAGGCTTTTCATCACAGAATTTGACCCCTGAAGTAATACTCGGTTCGTGGCTTAGTGTACCCAGCTGCCGATCACGTGATCGATTGTCTTCTATTCAGACAATTTGGTGTAGTTTCGATTTTTGATTATAGATGGCAGCATCAACTTCCATAGAGTATTTTATTATTTTCCTTTTGAGTCTCAAAAAAGTGTACCATAATTACAATAAATATGAAGAAAATAAGAAAATCAGCTGGTTGATAAAGATATAGGGTTTTTTTTATTTTTTAAATTTAAGTTTATAGCAACAAACATAAATTTCTATCAAAACAGTCACATTTTCGAGTAAGATTTAATCATAAAATTTTTGCATTAAAAAAAAGTTTTTCTCACTAAAAGTTAAAAAAAATAATGCATCATGTTATGATTTTTTAATTAAAATAGGCATTATCATTTGATTTTTTTATGGCTACAACAAAGAGATTATGTAAACTACAATTTAAAATAATATTTAAAATACAGAAATCTAAACTGTAAAATGCCTTTTTGAAAAATATTAGAATGGCATCCCAAATTTTAAATATTCCAGCATGGAGCAGGAAAAGATGAAAGTTGCATTGTAACAAAATGTAACAAAAAATTTATACATTATAGGTTAATTCTATAATAATTGTTAAATAAATATTTTTACAGATATACTAATATTACTGAATAGAAGACAATTTGACAAGAATACTTACAAATTATTTTGCTAGTCAGAAAATAATTTCGAATTATTATGCAACACATTAAACAGCAAATTTTTAATGATTTTAATCTGCATCATTTCTCAAAACGAAAAAGAATTTTCTTGCCTAAGGTATGATAATTTCAACATTAAAAAAAATATGACAGTTAGTTAATAATAAATAACTGGAACAATTTCAAGAGATTCTTATTTTAAATTGCATTAAATTTTTTATACTCCTTAATATAGGAAAAGTAATTTCTGCTATTTTTTTAATACACATACACACACACCTTCCCGGAGAAAAATATCTGAATTTAACAATATTTGGAAAATATTTTAGTTTTATTTTCTTTTAGCAGATATAAAGAACATACATCAGACAAGAAAATACTGTATTTATTTAGATATACATAATTAAATGAGAAAATACTTTCTGAAACAGTTAATCTGAGATTTTTAATTTTTATGTGGAGATAAGATGCATAGTTAAAAAATATTTGAAATACATAGAACAAAATTCATTACAGTTCAAGAGCTGTTAAACATTTTAGGGAAGATATTTGAGGCACCCTGAAAATTTGTGCAACACTTCTTTAGTAATGCCTGAATATAAAATCGAATGTCTGGCTGAAGGATCGTGACACTTAGCCCTCCCATGAATATTTAAATTTCCAAAATTTTGGTTGCAAAAAAATATCCTTGAGGCATTTTGAAATTTTAAAACCTTCAGATTTTTTATTTAATGAAATGAAAAATATAAAAGCCAGACACTTTAGTCGGCCCAAAAACTGTCCGGACACGTGTCGAGTGCCATTTTATGACTACCCAAAAAAGGTATTTGAGGCACGCTGAGATTGAGAAAGAATAATGTTTTTTCTTAGAAAAAAAATATTTTGAAAATAACAGACACTTTTGTTGGCACTTTCAACTTGTCAAACAACATAGAATGTTAAATGCGAGTGCCAGTAAAGCTCGACTTACGGTGCCTCGCTGAAGATACATTTACTGACTTACGATACAAACAAAGCGCAAAACTCGTTGCATCTTAAGATGAATTTCATCTGGATGCGTAAGCAATCACAACAAATCTAACTGTGATAGGCTCTCGCAAGACCACATGACCCATAGCAAGCATGCAGTTGTTCTGAAAATTTTTGAGTAGTAATCATGGAAAGTAAAAAAAAAAAAAAAAAAAATGTGTTATTTGCGCAAACAGCGACGAAAAAACCACTGTTTTTCGTAAAAAAAAAGCGCTACAAAAATGTTGTGAAGTACTTTTATAACTGATTTTGCTATATACATTTATATGTAAATGTAATGAAATTTAACGATCGTTTAATAACGGTTAGTACAAAATTTAAACTGATTAAAATCGCTTCAAACTCAAAGTTAAGGCCGATTCTGAGCACTGTCAATTTGACTTCGATAGTGTTAGTGTCGGAGCCAACATGAGAAAAGTATTGTTGTCATAGAAACAACGACTTTTTTAATGTCGAAATGAATAATGAAATAGTTCTTAATAGGACAGTTATTTTTAAAGTGCACTTCAGTTTATCTAGCCGGTTAAACCGTCCGAAAATTAAATAACTTCAGCATCACGCAACTTATATATATTACATAAGCTTATAGAAAAAATATCAAAATGTTTCATTAAGTTTAAATTCATTAAGTACCGCGCATTTGAATAATCATTTTACAAGCAATTTTCAGATGCATTAAAATATTCGTTTAGTAAGGTAAAGTTTTGCCCGCCAAATTGCGTGCGCATTCGTCTTTTAGCGCCAAATAATCGAAAATATTTTATTTTTTTAAAGGCTTTCTACTGAAATTCCACAGCTAAATTTTACTGATACTTTAAAACATGCGTATGTATAATAAGCATATAAGTTTAATAAGCAATTTTTAACACTTTACAACAAAGTTGAAAAGTTTTTGTGAATTTGGTTTGCCTGTTTGTCTGTCCCTCGGTCCTCTATCTTTAGTAAATACAGTCCGATTGCCACGAAATTCGCAGATGTTATTGGGTAACACTATGGCATGTTCGGTGTAGAAAATGAAGTGTGCAGCATATATGGTTCATTTACAGTGACACCCAAAAAACTTTGTTATATTACGGCCTATGGAGAAAAATCGTTTCGGATGTAATTTAATGATATTACACTATTTTAAATATACAGAAATTTATATATAGTATTGAGATATACATCACGGAACTTATTGTATAATATGGATTGCATAAAATTTATCGTTCATTTTCAGGGACATAAAATAAATTTAATACAGAAGAAATTGAACAATTAAAACCTATAAGCAATAATTGCTGAAAATGCATTTTCAGTTGTGGACGCGTTTTTTAAATATTGCTTGGTGTATTTAAATTGTATAGATAATATACAGGGCTGCACAAAAGTTCTCAAGTACATTTTCGTCTATTCTTTGAAATTCTGTGTTATATCGCGTATCAATAGATATACATCATATCTTTATCATTTAATGTTAAATATATGAAAATTCTAAGAAAACATATGCATATTGCAATTGAGAACATCTGCATGCTTACTATGAGTCACGTGGTTTTGCGATAGCCTATCGCAGTTAGATTTGTTGTGATTGCGCACGCATCCAGTTGAAATTCATTTTAAGATGCAACGCGGTTTACGCTTTGTTTGTATAGTAAGTCAAGTCAGTAAATGGATCTTTGGCGAGGCACCGCAAGTCCAGCTTTACTGGCACTCGCGTTTAACATTCTATGTTGACTGGCAAGTAGGAAGTGCCAATAAAAGTGTCTGTCATTTTCAAAATATTTTTTCTAAACATAAATATTATTCTGTCTCAATCTCAGCGTGCCTCAAATATATTTTTTGGGTAGTCATAAAATGGCACTTGACACGTGTCTACACAGTTTTTGGGCCTACTAAAGTGTCGGGCTTTTATATTTTTTAATTCATTAAATACTAAATTTGAAGGTATTAAAATTTCAAAATGCCTTAAAGATATTTTTTTGCAACAAAAATTTTGGAAATTTAAAAATTCACGGGTGGGCTAATCCCCGATCCTTCAGTCAGACATTCGATTTTGGATTCAGACATTGCAAAAGAAGTGTTACACAATTTTTTATTTTTTCTCAAATACCTATCCTAAAATGTTCAACAGCTCTCCTGCTATTACTTAAATTTAGATAAAGATTTTTAACTCAATTACATTTACGAGTTAATAAAGTCAATGTACTAGATATATTTTCTGTGCGATAGTAACACTCTCAAAATACCTAAACTATTATGAAATAATATTGAATAACATTTTCCAATTATCGTTATTTAAAATTTTTTAAATGTATATCTGTTTTCTATATGAAATGTTAGAGTTTAGGTTTTTATCCAAAATATAGATAGCGCCACATTTCCCAGCCGCAGGAAATTGCAAATTTTGTTATTGAAGTTTATTTAAAATGAAATTTTATTTCATTTAGCTTAGTTATAATTGCAATTTAATTTTGTTTAACTTAATAACAATTTAAAAAGTCTTTAATTTTATTTAATGATCTAATTTGCAATAAAAAATTACAAAAGAACTGATAAAAAATGATCAAAAGGCATCACAGCGGATTGAACCCGAGATATCGTGTCTATGAGAGCAGAGTTCTTAACCAGTCAGCTGGTGTTTCGATAGCTAGCTGTACCCAAAAGTGAATAAAAAGAAAGCATTCGCAAGAATACATTAGTAACTTATTGTGCATTTGCAGTAAATTCTCATAGAACGGCGAAAAAATGTAGTCCTATTTTTCATACCGATTACATAACAAGCAACAGTTTTCCTGCAAATAAGTGTTATGTTATTCGCTTCATTTCAAACAGATTTATATTATATATTAATTTTAATAAAATCGCGCAGGTCATTTTTGAGAAAAAAAATGCGAATCATACAAAAAACAAGAGTTTTCCAGGACACAAGTATTATCTAATTCCCTTCATTTATAACAGATTCATATTATATATCAATTTAAAGAAAATCGCCCAACCATTTTTCAGAACTAGAAAAGACACTCTTGCACCATCGGAATTACTTTAAAAATGGGTATAGAAATCTCAAAATATACTGCACGTAGAAATGAAAAAATTTCAGAATAGGATTAGAGCGCACATATAAGACTCTTTTTAAAAAATCAGAAGAATATGCGCTATATTTGCTGAGTTATAAAGTGGCGGCTTTTCGTGTTTCCGTTGATCACGAGTTAGGTATATATATGAGTTCCGCCATTCTTACGATTTTAGGCTTAAGGCTGCGTCACTCTGGAATACTATCGTCTTCCATAATTATTCAATTTAAAAGTGTTTGGAACTATTATTATTCCAGCTTTTTAAATATGGCCTACTTTTCACCATTAAAAGTTTTTCAAGCGTAACAATTTAATTATTTTAAGCATTTCACATATATAAATTTAAGTTTTGTGATACAATTTTCCCTATTTTCGGCATTTAACACGTAATCATTTAATTATTATTTGAAAGATTTATTTTTTTTTATAGTCACTTTAAATTTATTTTTTTTTTTTTTTGAGTTTGAGATGACGTTACCTCTACTTCTATGTCTTCTGTGACGTCTATGATGACTTATTCGTGTGGTTTCAAAAGTCTCATAATAACTCTTAAAAAATTCTAAATTTAAAATATTAAAAAAGTAATGTTATTGAAATACTAATTTGTTTTAAATTTTAATAGCTTTTCTCTAATAGTGGCAACATTTATTTTTCTTGCTGCGCATGAAAGAGAGGAAATAGTAAATGATGTCATTTTCTTATTATTGATGTCATTTCCTCATTGAAACTGAGAACCAAACCACGGGTGAAATTTTATTCTCTTTACATTTAGTTGGACAATTATTATTTCATAAATTTGTTTCAGATATCCGAACGGTTCCAAAGATCTCATAACACTTAAAACTTGTAAATTTTTCCAAAAGTAATATTATGGAAATATTAATTTGTTTTAAATTTTAATGCCATTCTCTAATAGCCGCAACATTTTTTTATTATTATTGCTGTAGATGAGAGATAGAGAAAAATGGTAAATGATGTCATTTTTGCTTTACTGATGGCATTTTCTCTTTAAAATTGAAAAGAACCCTTTTTTACGTCTATGGAATTTGATTATGGCAGAATATTATTGGTTTCTAAAATAAACTAATTCCTGACGATCAAAATGTGAAAAAAAAGTTTTAATTTTTCAAATTTTCCTGAAAAACATAATTTAATCACAATATTAGTTTCGCTATCGATTGAAATAAAACATAATTTCAATTTCAATTTTACAATGACAAAAAAAAAGAAGTACTCGTATGATAATCCCTATCATTTCCCCCTTTCTCCTTTTCCTCCCACAAAAATGAATAATTTAGTTGCCATCATTACAGGAATGTCATTAAAATTAGCAAAAAAATTAATATCACGAAAACTAATTCAAATTAAAAAAAAATCTAATACCACTTTTCAGATCCGCCGATCAGTAGGGATAATTGGTCCTAATTCACCTCGAAACGTTCCATATTTTAGGATAAATAGGTGTTAAACATAATCAGTTCTTTCATAAAATCGTTTCATTCAGATTTTATATATATAGATTGGATATGAAAATAGACATTATAATATAAAATTGAACTAAATTTTAATTAAATTGAAAGTAATCAAAATATTAGATATAATTAATTCAGAAAATTATTTTTAATGATTACTAGATTAATAAATTGATGTTAGATACGCTAACCAGTGGTGGGCTTCTTTGGTTTCTAAGACAACTTTTTGGTTCTTTAAAGAATGTATTTGAAGAGTTCAGATGATACAGGCGATAAGTGACACAATCATCATTTTGAGAAAACACATTTTGAACCACTTTTGTGAACTAAAATTACAATTTTTATTGTCAGATGCCACTTTTATCAAAAGAAAATCTCTTTTAGTTTTAGGTTTTTTCAAATAGTTTTTTAAGAGATGATACACTGAAAAAAATGAAATACTCAGAAATGAGTATATCGATGCGCTCCCATCGAATTGAGTATGTTTGGATCAAAAATGAATGAATGCTTTCTCAATTTTGAAACATCACATGTTATCAAACCCAAACAAAAAGATAATTTTGTACCCTGTAATGGTCCATTTCATTTATGGTGGCATAAAAGATGTTTATTAATGTAAATATTAAATTATGAACAGAATTTTAAAATAATTTAAAAGTGCTTGCAAATAGCACTCTTGTCATAAAAATATTCGATTTGGGTATCTTTCTAATAATTTTGCTATTTTTCTTAATAAACAATCCACTAAACGTTCCTTGTCAATAATTTTGAACGAGAAGTAAATGTCAGAACTCTTTTTATTTTAAATTGTAGGTTCAAGGGGCCAGTATATAACAATTCATATTTGAACACAACCATTGAATCAAAAATGAGTACATGTGTTTCTCAATTTTTAATATATTTGGATCGGAGTTATTTTGAGTATGTGATGTTAAAATTGAGCACTTTTTACTCCGTTTTGAGTGCCCATTTTTTTCAATGTAGAGGATAATTGATTATCTTCAATCATACGATTAACTCATTTATTTTTTATTTTGTCACATACAATCTTTATTGTGTTAGCCCTTCATTTGACTGTCATATTAATCCTTAACTACTGTTATTGACCTCACAGACCACCGCAAAATTCATTTTTCCTAGTTTAACTTGTACGTTTCAGCTTCATTATAAATACTAATTAAATTCTATTTCGTTTGGACTCATGGTACCAATGAATAGTTGAATTTTAAATATTATATTCCTGTACGTAAAAGTTATTACAGAAACATTATCCCACGAGTTAATGGAGTCTTTTTTTTTTGTTTTTCAATTAAGCTTCTTCAGAGGCCGGTCACAATAGCTATGTGTCAATTTATGTCATAGCATTTAAATGCTAAACTCTTCGGAATTTTATTTCCTACACTCTAAATAAAGAGGAGTGACTATTCACTCCAGAGGAGTGAATAATCACTCCATCGCAGAGTCAAATATGCCCAAATTCTTTAAAGTGACTATTCACTCTGAACAAAAGTGAAATTTTTGACTCTCTGAAAGAGTCAATAGTCACTCCTGGGAAGTGAATATTCACTCTAAACAGAGGTGGATAATCACTTTTTCGGAGGAGTGACTATTCACTCTTGCTAAAGGAGTGCGGTTTTTCAACCCTGGTAGGAGTGAATAGTCACTCTTTCATAAGAGTGAATGTACATTTTTATGCAGTCGATTGTTTTATTTTATTTCGCTTTTATGATCATTTTAAAAGAATCGCATCTTTTACAGTATGCAATGAAAATAGATACAATCGTGGTAAAGCTTGGAATAAAATACTTTATTAGCAATATTTATTTAATTCATATATTGTAACACTAATTGAACTTTTAAGGAAAAATTCAGTTAAAGTTACATACGAATTTAAATTAGATTACTGATAGAAATAAACTAAATTTTTTTATTTCAGTCTTATCTTTTGTGTTTGCTTTTATTGCATGCCCTATAAAGATATTACTTTTAAAGTTTTATAACAACTATTTAATCGGCGGATGTTATATGTTTAACAATGTTTGATTTGATTTTAATTTTTGTTTTAAATATAAAACTGTACTTTTTCCTTAAATTATTGCTATTTTTGCAAAGACCTATTGTTCTAAAGTATTTTTAATTTTTTCATTTAAAAAACAATACTTATAAACTCACATCTTTTTAAAATAAGTTCTAAGCATGATTTAAATATTAAAAATGTCTATATATATATTATCCGCTGTCATTTCATTTTCTTTTATTTAATATGAACATGGAGTCTAAATTTTAAGTTCTCTGGAATATGTATATATTTTTCTTTTAAACATATTCCTTAACTTAATCATGATTTTTAATTTTCGTCCGTCATTGCTGAAAAATGGAATTAATACAATACTTATTAATGAAATGACGCGATAAGCCATGTTTAATTTAATTTTTTTATTCGCGTAGACATTGTATTTTGGGAATATGAGCAAAATAAATTTTAAATGTTTTATAGGAAAATATTGACCTCGGAAATAGCTCGTCAAACGTGGCAAATGAGGTGTGTTCGTACTATAACTAATTTTATAAATATTTTTTGCACCGCATATTGTGCTGAATGTATATTTTAGTGAACTTTATAAGTGCTTTAATGAATACATACTAATGAAACAAAATGGTTATTTTCAAATAAATTTAACAATAAGGATACCAGTAATTAAAGAAATATTTGTGATGATCATTTACTGTTTGATAATTGTTGATGATAATGAAAATGATAATTATTGTAATTATCAGACGATCAATGTTTTAATTATTTTAGATGGATAGTTTAAAATACTAAATATCAGGCAATTACAGCTATTAAATTCTATTAATTTTTTGAGATAGTGGGGATTTAAAAGGTAATAATAATAAAAAAAATTTGGAATGTTAGTGTTTAGTTTTGTCTCGCTATTTTTAACAATTAATCTTCCAGAGACTACTTGATATATCATTTATAGTAATTAATATTACAAATATGAAAGAAATAATATTGTGAGTTGAATATTTTAAATGCTAAGTAAAATAATTTCAAAATAAAACTGTAGAACTGATGTTTGAGGCCACTGGTCTGCAGATTTACCAGTTTCATGAATATTGCCTATATAAACTAAGGAATATTACTTTTTTTTCATCAGATGCGAATAAGGAAACAGTTAGCACAGAAAATAGATTTTTAATAGCTTCTGTAAGTTGTTTTTATTTAAACGGAGAGGTATTAAGCCCTATGAGCCCGTCTTTGACTGTGCTCTTAAACAATATTTTCTGCTTCCTAGCTGGTTTGATTGCCAGATTTTAAAATAGCAAAGTATATATACATAAAAAAGAATAAAATATTGAAATTTTATTAATCACATAAAATAACTTAAAAGCAGCTATTTAAAAAGTTTTGGTGGAAAATGACTAATTAACCATTCTAGTAATGGACCTCTTGAAACCTTAAAAATAAATGAAATTTCGTAAATGACCGTTAGTATATAAAAGCCCAAGTTTTCTATTGCTACTCAAACAAGAGCATTCAAATTTTGCAAGAAAATAAATAATATATAAATTAATTAAACGAAGCCAGCTCTTAGCCTCTTCATTAAGATTTTCACAGAAAAACAGCAAAACTTTGACACATTATTTTCGGCTTCCTAATTAATTTGATTAAAAGTGCCAACAATAACCCACTTTTATAAAACATGCAAGGGGGAATTATAAAAAATTAATTAAAGTTAAATATTTAATAGTTATTTTTTTATGAACCGAAAACATCAAAGGGTGACCATTACTGGAAGGGTGTCCATTAGGGTGGAGTGAAAAAAACGAAAGTTGGAATTTTGATTTCGGATAACAGCCAAAAGTTGCCTTTTAGTACCTCTAATAAACGTGCAAAATTTCATGAATTTCAAAAAACTCCTTCAGGGTTCTACCAAGGCCTTTATATTTTCATTGTTTAGTACAATAGGTTCTTATCATAAACTGTACATTTACAGTGTTTTTTGGTAATCCTGTTTAACATTTTTTAATTTAAAATGTTTAGTGTAACTTCCTATATAATTTTTGAACTTTACGTCTTTATTTTTAAATATTTAAAATGTTTTATTGAGTTCTACACATCGTTAGATCTGATTTTTAGAGTCAAAATGAGTACGAGTAAACGCAAATCGAAGTTTACCATTACTAGAAGTGCAGTGGAATGCCCCCCATTTGGTACTCCTTCAAAACCAAATGAAGTGGTATTAAAAACAATCGCAGATCTTACAAAATATTACTTACATGCAAGACAATAATTAAAGCACAGCAGGAAAAGTGAAGATCCACTAAAGTCAGAGATAATTAAAATCCTCAGAGAAAAGATCGAAGAAATTTGGAAAAAAGCATCAAATTGTAGTTTCCCAGAGACGTATTGATCAAATACTAAACAACAATGTTTCTGAATACCAGAAACTTATTCGAATCCGCTAATCCAAAAGAAATGATAATTACATGAAGAAGGTTGTTTTACAAATCTGAAGCTGTAAGTAAACTTCTAGATATTTCGGCGTGCAAATGCAAACCAATTCCAAAGTATACCTGCGAAAAATCAAAGAAGCCTCTAAAAGAACAAGAATTTCTTCTTGACCAAACGTCAACAAGAAAGATGTTTATTGGCATGCTCGATAAAGCCAAGTAAATTGAAACAAAGATACGACATACAAACAAAAAACTCGATGGGGGTAGAAAGGAAAGTTCAAAGTCTGCAGCTAATCAGAACAGTACAGTTGTTATGTATTGTGACAGTGGTGATGAAGGAAGAAGTATGGCGTTTCTGATGGATGCGTGGTAGCAATAACTTCTGCAATTCTAGAACATGTTGGCATTGTAACAGAAAACGATTCATCACATATAATTGACAGACGCAAAGTACGCAGAAAACGAAAGAAAACTATAGAATGTGCTAAAATGAAAACCTTATCTGAGGTGATCTGACAGCTTTAGAAGCAGGAATCGAAAGTATATATATTCTGATGAAGGAAAAGATAAAACACAAAATCAGAAGAATTGGAGATAGATTACATCGAAGCTGGGATATTAGCCACTACAAGAGACGACTAATCTTAATTTCAAAAAATCTAATAGCACCATTCTTTTTCCCAGTGTTTACAGTTGTTTCGTTACAGCATGTGGCCATAAGTGTATCAAGGTTTAAGTTGTTTTCAGTGCAGTATTTAAAAGTGCTTTCTGCAATATGCTTTTCTCATCCAGAAGATGGTGTAATGTATCCCAAATACAGTGAATTTGGTTCTTCAATAAGAGATACATGTTCTTCACTTCGACTAATAATAAGCTATAAGCAGCAGGAGTCTTTCGGTAGCTTCATCGCCCCGAGCCCTCCCTTCCCACGTTTCGGTGTCTTCAATTTGTGTAATTTCCCTTTTAAGTATGTCCGGTTTCAATTTTTGAATATTTTTTTCATTCTGGCTTCCGCAAAAGAGTGGGACTAGAGTAGATGAATAAAGGGCTGCGGACGGCTGCTATCCCCAATTCTCTTGATGTAGTGTTTCATCTTTTCATTTATCAAAATATATACTTTTGATTCCTGCTTCTAAAGGTTTCAGATCACCTTTTTAGCACATTCTCTAGCTTTCTTTTGTTCTCTGCGTACTTTGCGTCTGTCAATTACATGTGATGAATCGTTGTCTGTTACAATGCCAACATCTTGCAGAATTGCAGAAGTTATTGCTGCCACGAATCTAACAGAAACCCCAAACTGATCTGAGACCCTTGAAACCATAGGTAGATGCGTTCTCATTTGTTTTTGTGACTCTTCCTTAGGAGTAGATACTTGTGATATGGATATTAATTTTTCACACCCTGATGAAGTGCTACTACTTCTTTCTTCATCACCACTGTCACAATGCATAACAACTGTACTGTCCTGATTAGCTGCAGACTTTAAACTTTCCTTTCTAGTCCGCATAGAGGCTTTGTTTTTATGTCGCCTCTTTGTTTCAATTTACTTAGCGTGCCAATAACAATCTTTCTTGTTGCCTTTGGTCAAGAAGAAATTCTTGTTCTTTTAGAGGCACCTGCTTTGATTTTTTTGCAAGTACATTTAGGAATTGGTTTGTATTTGCATGCCGAAATGTCTAGAAGTTTACTTAGAGCTTCATCTTTGTTAAACAACCTTCTTCATGTAATTACCATTTCTTTTGGATTAGGGGAATCGAATAAGATTCTGGTATTCAGAAAAATTGTTGTCTAGTATTTGATCAATACGCCTTTAGAAAATTATAATAGTTAATGCGTTTTTCCCAAATTTCTTCTATCTTTTCTCTGAAGATTTTAATTACCTCTGGCTTTGGTGGATCTTCACCATTACTGCTGTACTTTAATTAATTGTTTTGTATGTAAGCAATATTTTATAACGGCTGCTATTGTTTTCAAAGAAACTTCATTTAGTTTTTTAAGGAAAACCAAATGAAGGACATTCCACTGCACTTCTAGTAATGGTAAACTTCGATTTGCTTCCACCCGCACTCATTTGGACCCTAAAAAATGAGAACAAACAATTTGTAAAACTCAATAAAACGTTTCAAATATTTTAAAATAAAGACTTAAAGTTTAAAAATTATAAACGAAGTTACACTAAACATTTTAAATTTTAAAATGTTACACGAGATTACCAAAAAAACACTGTAAACGTGCAATTTATGGAAAGAACCTATTGTATGAAACAATGAAAATATAAAGGTCCTGGTAGAGCGCTGAAGGAGCTTTTCAAAATTCCTGAAATTTTGCACGTTTATTAGAGGTACTAAAAGGCAACTTTTGGCTGCTATCCGAAATCAAAATTCCAACTTTCGTTTTTTTCACTCCACCCTAGTGTCCATTACTGGCACAGCTACCCTATTTAAATTTTCAGGCCATTCGGAAGACTGTAACAACATTAAAATGCACTTGTAATAATTTTTCCCCATTGGCCGTAATGTAACAGAAAACTTTTGACTGTTCCTGTAATTAAACTATACATCCGATTTTCATAAAATTTGAAATGACGCGACAGAATTATGCAATAATTATATATTTTAAGTTTCAAGTGATTCGGTTGGGTAGTTTTTTGCGCTGTTATATGCGGGCAGGTGGACAGACGGACTGAACGACGACTATAGGTGCTACGTATTTATATAACGACGAACGCACCTAAAAATCGATTTTTACTTTTTTATATCATTAAATAGTTTAAACTTTTGTCTTTCCAACGACGTGTCACACATGTTTATATATATATATAAATAAGTGTTGAAATTATTCATTATTTATAAGAGTACTTCACAGCTTAATGGCCATAAATCTTCAATTGACTTTTTCTCAAGACCTTTTTTTCATGTTTATGTTCCTTTTTTAGGTGCGTTCGTAATTATATAAATACATAGCACCTATAGTCGTCGTTCAGTCCGTCTGTCCCAGTGTTGATTTCAGGGGGTGGCCTGGGGCGGACATTCCACCCAGAGCAATGATATGCCCCCCCCCAAAGATTTGAGATTTTGTGTTTTACAATGGTCGAAAAGTGCAATTTCCTCCCCGGAACTCTATAATGCCCCCCCCCCCCCCGAGCCACAGAAATCCCTCCCGGAGAAAAGTGTCTGAATTCAACACCCGCATATAACAGAGCAAAAACTACCCAACCGAATGGTCTGAAATTTTAAATATATAATTGTTGTAAACTTTTGTCGAGTCATTTCAAATTTTATAAAAATCAGATGTATAGTTTAATTACAGGGACATTCAAAAGTTTTCCGTTACATTACGGCCAATGGGAATAAATTATTGCAAGTGCATTTTAATGATGTTACAGCCTTCCGAATGATCTGAAATTTTAAATATATATTTGTTGCAAAATTTTGTAGACTCATTTCAAATTTCAGGAAAATCGGATGCATAGTTTAATTACAAGGACAGTCAAAAGTTTTCCGTTACATGACGGCCAATGGGAAAAAATATTTCAAGTGCATTTTATTGATGTTACAGACTTTCAGAGCAGAATGAAATGGATATGCACTTATTCATTGCACTAAAATATACATTCAGTACAATATGCGGTGTAAAAAATATTTCTAAAACTAGTTACATTACGAACGCACTTCATTTGCCATGTTTGATGAGCAATTTCCAACTTGTTTCAATATCTATTAAACATAAGAACTCAGATTTTTTTTAATATTTATATTATGTTATATTTTATACACAGGGATTTAATGATTTGTTGAGAATTATTTATTTTAGGCAGTGAAATCTTACCAAAAAGTGCTAATTTAAAAATGACTTTCAATAAATAATTAATAATTAATTTTGAACTTCACTTAGAACGAAAATGGTGTGTTAATATACGTAAAACATGTTATTCAAAATACTCTAAAAAATCTAGACCTCTATCTTTCACCATTTCTGAGAAAAATGTACATAAAGTTGGTGAATTTAACATGGCGGAGATACGGCTTTCCCGGTCCCCTTAAAACAATCATATTTCAGACCGCTACATGAAGAAATCTCACAATCACTTTAGAACGAAAGTGGTCTCTTAAAATACGTAAAGCATGTTATTCAAACTACTCTAAAAAATCTAGACCTCCATCTTTCACCATTTCTGAGAAAAGGGTACATAAAGTTGGTGAATTTAACATGGCGGAGATACGGCTTTCCCGGTCCCCTTAAAACAATTACATTTCAGATCGCTACATGAAGAAATCTCACAATCACTTTTGAATACTCCACGATCAATCTTTTTCTAACAACATACAACAATTTAGCTCATAATCTTGACATTCCACATATCTACACGGATAAATGCTTAAAATTAAATAAGACTTACCTTTATTTTATGTATTCCATAAAAAATAATTTTAATGATATCCTAATCTGTTACTCTTAAAATGGCGGAAGAAAAGTGATCATTTTTCTTATCTTTTAAGGGTGTCGTCGCCTTGCTAATCTGATTGGTTAAAAGCAATGCATACGTAAGTCTCACTTTCAGGAGTGAGACATTTCACTCCTTTCTAGAGAGTGGAAAATTCCACTCTTTAAGGAGTGTATTAAAAAAAAAATTCACTCCAAAAAGATTAAAAATGCCTGTCACTCTTTCAAATGGTGAATTTTTCACTCCTCCCAATTTTAGAGTGTACGTTAACATCAAAAACAAAAATATTATTTCGAATTTTTGTTCTGCAAAGTCACAGATTAATGGTCAAACCCTTCTTCGAATAAAGAAAAAACTACAATTAGTAGATTTAAAATAGATTTAAACAGATTATGCTAGCTTTTGGATAAGGTATAGAAATAGGTGCAAAGAATAGCTGATTGACCAAAATACAATAATTTTCTTTTTATTTCCCTACTAACTCACGTTAAGTTAACTATCCCTTCGTAGTAAAGCGTAAAAGAATCTTCCATATTCTTTATCTTGGAAATTTCTTAAAACATGATTCTGCTAAAAATATTTTTGTCTATAGTGAATTTAGAATATTCTTAAGAAACGGAAAATATGGGACAATCACTTAGATGGTTAATACGTTGTATGATAACATGAAAGATAAAACCTATTTACATGTGTGTTTAAGTGTAAATGAAACTTACCATATCAAAATATTCGTAAAATACATTTGGCATTTGCTGCTTGGTATCAGCAACATATAGTAGAAGACGTGCAGAATCAAATAAAAAATATACCGATGTTTGTATGTGTATAATTACAATATTCACGAAATTACTCAACAACTAAAATAATAAATCGACAAAGTTATGGTAGTTGCAAAAAATTATTCTTTTGGAACATTTACTTTAAGAAAGCAGAATAGAAATTAAGGAATCAAATTTTACATAACAAGTACCTCTGAATAAAATATCGAAAATCGAGAAATGAAAATATTACACTGACCGGGAAAAAAATCCTCCTTGCAAACAAAATGGGTGGAATTTATCAACGTAACATTCCTGATTCTAAATATTTCATGAAACTTTCTCCATCAAGTATCTTTTTTAAGATAGATAGATTTTAAATATTGCAAACTAGAGTAATAAATGAAAAATTAATACATTCATGAACAATGCAACAAAACAATGAAAACATGAAAAATGAATTATTTTCATTATCGCAGTTAAAAATTGAATAAAGTCTATCATGAAAAAGTTATTTTGTTGCCTTTTTTCTTTTATATTGATCTTTTGGCGTCTCCCATATAAGTGTCGAGCACTAATCTGCTAACATATTTTCATTTCATTTGCCGCGGTATCTCTTTTCCATTTCAACTATATTCTTGTGGAAGTGTTCTCCATGTTCATCTGAAATTGCAATAAAGTGCATGTTAATCCAAAAATATATTAATAGAACACTTTTAGTGCTAATATTTCAGCAAGGGCAAAAGATTCAGATTTTTGGGGAAATTCTATAGCAACCATCTTCTCGTGCATCTCAGTAACGTATATAAATTTCTTTATGTTTAAAATATTGTAACACTATTAAAATACACCGAAAATGATCTTTCCCCAAAGTCCATAATGTAACGGAATACTTTTGAGAACCCCTGTAAATGAACTATGAATGGTGCATACTTCATTTTCATTTCCGTACATAATATAGTGAACCTCAATAACGTATATCAATGTCGTAGAGATTTGAGTATGTTTACGCGAATTAGAGCACGGACAGACGGCCAGATAAAACCAATTCATAAGCACTTTTCAACTAAGTTTAGTTGGAAAGTGTTAAAACAAGTCTTTTATAAGTCTTCAATGTTTATCTTAAAAATCAATCCTAATTTCGACTGCAATTCATTAGATCGGAAGGCAGCTACACAAACCATCACCACATCGAGTTGACGGCTGAAATTCCCCAATTAGACAGAACCCGATTAGCATATTATAATGCAAGTGGTCTGAGAAGTCATATCTTGGCGGAAACCACCTGCGGACCTTATTTTAATGGTTTATCATCGCGTTTTCCTGCACCCAAATGTATGAAAACATAAAGGACTGGGAGCAGGAAAACCCAATGTTAAACCTACTAGCCAATCGCTAAAATCGAGTTATCAGGAGTTTTCCACCAAGATATGGCTTAGCAGACCAGTTGCATTTTTCCAGTTTTAACTAACCCTGGAATTTCAGAAGTCAAAACTCGATGAGGTGATGGCTTGTGCAGCTGTCTCCCGTTCTACATGTTATCTCAAAAAAAAAAAATAGCTAGAATACGTTAAGGTAAATGCACTTATAGTGAGCCACGTACCAGTAGTGGGCCATTAATTTTTAAAGTTAAAAAAAGAGTCCAAAATGCATTTCTGAACAACGACTGAAAGAAATCGGATTGATTAACATACTTAAATGTTAACTTTCCATAAACTGTTTGGAATAATTGTTTTATTTTCTGCTGTTTCATTTCTTATTTTCTAGAGTGTCTTTAAAAACAAACTTTTTGTCAAATTCTTAGAGATTTCATTTAAAGATAAGTTTTGATCTAAAATATTGTTTCTTTAACGTTATGTTTTATTTTGAATTAAACTGCTGTTATACTTTACTACATTCTAAATAATTTGTTGGATAAGTCGGAAACTTAAACATTCATGCATCAGAAATTTACTATGCCCACTACTGGAGCATAGAGGACGGTAATATTTTTTATTTATCATTTTTTTTTTCGAAGAATATATTTTGAAACTTTGAATATTTATTGTGATACATGAAGGTTAGGACAAGGCTAAATATATATGCATGTATATATATATATATATTATTTGGAATTCACTAATACTTTAATAATAATTAGATAAATGTCCTTAAAGGGCCCACTACTGGTGCGTTTACCTTACTTTAAACATCTCTATAGCAACTGCAAACAAAATTATAAAATCAGATTTAAAGCTAATCAAAACAAAAAAGAAAAAACAAATAAAATAAAAACATGATGTTCTCAGCCTTATGCGGAAAGAAGTTCTCATCGTAAGACTATGTGCAGATTGTTGTATGACAATTATTTGGCAGGTAAAAAATGGAAATATGTATTTAAAATTCATGGGTCTTGTATCAATTTATCTGATTTCAACAGTAAAACATCCTTTTACTACCGCAAAAAAGGAGAAAAAGACCTAAATTTCAGGTAGGTGAACTACTGCTAATTCTGTGTTAGTTCACAGAAAACAAAGGAAACTTTTACTAGAAGTTTTATGGTTATTGTTTGATTTCCTTCTACCGGAAAATTTAAAATAGGGGCGACCGGGGCTAGTAGGCGCAGTTTTTAGTTATTGATTTTCATTAATTTTTTTGTTTAAGTTTTTTATGAAACTATAACTGTACTTTTAAAGAACAGGCAGAATCACCCAACCGGAGCACCCACCAAATTTGGCATAGGTTCTATTGCTCCGGCGGTAAACCCTATGCACCACTAAGAAAAATCACCGCTAAGAAAACAGGCCCAGAAATACCAGACGGCAAATAATTAAACATAGACTAACGTTCAGTAGTGAGACTCTCACTAGAAATAAAATCTACATACATAAGGTTACATAATTTGTAAACCAAAATAAAATTTAAACAAAGAACGAGATCACCTCTCGTTAAACACCAACAGAACCTAAACAAAAATATCACAGATGTTCAAGTCACTGACTTGAAAACTTATACAAAACTGGAATCACACATTGAACTAAATTATAAATTAAATTGACCTGCAAATATACAAATTGCAATAGACTAAAATAAACGAGTCCATCGCCAAAGTCCTACAAAGAATTGTTCGTATCATAGTTCCTAAGAAGGACACCACATACACTCTGAAACAGAAAGTCTGTAGAAAGTAGTCCGAAATGTTCGTAAAAAGACATAATAATGTTATTAAAAAGTTTTTAAAAGACCATCATATGTAGCCGCACAACATGCCAATCACTGTTAGCACCGAAGATAAAAAGATAGTTCCGACCAGCAGACCAAGTATTTCAATGTCACAATAAGGGCACAGCTTTATAGTACTTTCACCAGCTTGCAGTAAAAACCACAAGAAGTGGACGTTCAAAACACATATTTAATAAATGAAAAATTCTTATTTAGCTTGTTATAGATATTTCGTAACTTATTATAGTTCCCACGACAGGCGAGAATTCTTCTGATATTCCATGCCACTGGACGGTTCCTAATAAAATCAAATTTCTCAGCAGACACTTGGCATGAGTCAAATAAAAAATGTCGAACATCGGCCTTAGTACCACAACTGCACTTATCATTTAAAGAACAGGCAGTGGGCTATAAGTAACCGGAGTCTTGAGTTTGTAGCTTTTGTAGTTTATGTTTAGCGGAAGCCTAAAGTAAAAGGAAAATTGTGCGCCAACTTACTCCGTCACGGGGCAAGTTGCCTATACCTATGGGGTAAGTTTGCACACGCTTTATAAAAATTTAAATAAGACACGCAGTTATGAGAAATCAATTTCCTTATTACCAGTATGTTTAATCAAAGGCGTTATCGCCGTACAATGCAAATTCTAAATATACAGACATAAAAATAATGAATAAAACATTAACATTGAGTAACTTCTATTCTACTCGATAACATCATCAGAGTTACAGTTGTCACAAATAAAAAACCGAGTGTCTCTGTTTGGGCAAGCTCCGTGTGCCCAAAATCTTGCATTGCAACCACTTTTTTCGGTGTTTCCTGTTTTTCAAGCTACTAGCATACACCAGACACCGAGCCAACTTGCCCCGTGTTCAATGCGCCTACTGGCCCCATAATAAATTTCTTCACAAAAGGGACACGTAACCATCTAAGCATAATTAATCCAAGTAAATCACATATGGGGTAGATACACTTAATCATACACTAAGAAAAATTGCACAAGCTAAATCGCAATTATTGAGATGTGTATTAGAAATTAGAAAAAGAATGAAGCAACAAAAAATTACTTATGAGCGCAAAAAACAGAAAAATCGTAATAAATGTCCATTGCACGTAGGTAACGCTGCAAAATTACAATGAGGATTGTAAAACGCAAGAGGAAATGTAGTCTGTGACTGGTTGCACAATCTATCCACAAACAGGCGATTTATGGGGACTTACCCCTGTAGCCAACTAGCCCCGGTCTCCCCTACTAAAAAAAATGTTAAAATTAACTTGAATTATTATCAGATATACAGCAAGCACAGCTTTTCGGAGGGAGAAGACGTGTTTTTTCTCTGTGAATTTTATCATTGCGCCTATTTTATTACGGGCAGCGTTATTGATCATACTCTGCTATTATGTGTATTTGGTGACGGCGGTATCGTAGTGTAGTTCCAGTTCGTACGAATAGGACTGTATTGTTGACTGTTATTCCTGCATAGTAGTGCTATATTGAGAGTTCTACGGACTTTATTATCATGGATGCTAAGGATCCATTTGAATTTAACGAAAATGCCACGCGCATTATGACAGGTGAAGAATCTCCTGACCTCACTTCTGCATGGAGTGAATTCCCACATCTGACAGACGATAAACAAAAAGAGATCGTCAAGTATTTTTTTAATGGGCTGTGACAACCACCTTAAAGGACTGCTTCAAAGCCCAGACTACTCCTCTCGATAAGATCTTCAAGGTCACGTGAGTAGCACTTTATCTTCAGTGATGTTCTTATTTACTGAGCCATTTGACCCCCAAAGATTGTGTAACTTACCTGAGTTTGAAGCTCTTATCTTTAAACATAACTTAGATTTACTTGAAACTTTAACTAATCTAAAGGCAATAGCGGCGAACCCTAGTGAGGGCTCCCTCCCAGCAAAAAATGCAACCCGAAAAAGAATTCGCGATGAAACCAGTAGTGCCCTTAAAATACAAGTACGCCTCGTTAGCAGATAAAGCTAATGTTAATTCTGAAAATATCAATATGGACATCCCCAACTCATCCGAAGGCGACGTAGCCGTTGGCTCTTCCCACCAGCCCAAAAATTAAAATCCAACCTTTTTATATAGAGATTAAGGGTAAATGGAACGAAATTGCCCCAAAAATTATAGAGCAAAATCAGACAAACCCCCTAATCAAAATGGATGGTGAATTGTTTAAGATCCCCTGCAAAAAAGATGCAGACTTTAGAAAAACTCAGTCATACCTCGATTCCAATGCAATAGCTTACACAACCCTGAGCCGTGCGGAACAGCTCCCACGGAAAGTAGTAATTCGGGGAATCCCCTGCTACACAGACCCACAAATAATCACTGATAACTTAAAACAGCATAACTTCATAGTGTCGAAGAGCCGAACTCAGTTTTTCTCTAGCGTTCAAAATATACATGATACGGAATTTTTGAAAGAGAGGAAAAGAAAAAGGAATAATAGTTACAAAAGTAGTATTAGTGGATAGTAGGCACACACTTCTTGAAATTCCATGCTTTCAGAAATGTACAACGCAACACCTGCGTGCTTTAGAGAAATCACAGGAAAGTCACGGAAAGAGATGCATTTCTATAAGATATAAGTAACGAACGGGCGTTATAGTAGTCCAGATTTATAGGAATAAAATAAATGGGAGAGAATGTGAAAGCAGAATACGGATGCAATAAATTGCAACCATTCTGACCACTACATAGTGGTCAGCAGAGATGTTAACGTTTTTTAGAAAAAGAAAATGGGCACTTTATATATTAAAAGTTTTAGTCTATTTATCATTTGTTTAATTATTACTACAATGGCGACGATCATAACATGCTGTTGTAGATCACGCTAATTTTACATACGCACTAGACAGGAAATATCTTTTTTTTTTTTTTTTTTTTGCTTGTCGATTTCACTCAGTCATTTTGATATAAATGCAGTAATAAACTGCTATTATAACTTCAAGTTTTATAAATTTCTCTGAGATTTGAAATGTATCTTAATTTATTTCCTGTTTAGTGTAAATTTACTGAAATTATACGTTTATTTTAGTTTGAAATTTTTTTTACATGCTTATACTTAAATGGTATACTTAACATAATTTTCTAACTTTGAACTTCAATATTGAAGCATAAACTCTTGCTGTTCGCATTACTTCATTAATTTCTGTTTTAATTATTAATGTATTATTATTAAGCATTTATATCAATCTTATTTATTTGTGTTTGGAATACATGTTCATTATTAGTATGCATTTGTATTAGTATTATTTATTATTTTGTATTTTGATTATTTGTGCATCATTAGTAAGCATTTATGTCAAGTATTATTTTATTAAATTTGTGTTTTGGTTATTTGCTCATCACTAGTAAGCATTTCTATCATTAATTATTTTATTAAATTTGTATTTTGGATTATTTTGTGTTGCTGGTAAGCAATTATATCAATATTATTTATTAATTTGTGTTTTGATTGAAGGGAATGCCTCGTGTTTAGTATTTCACGAATCTTAGATCATTTTCTTTTTTTTTATTTTTTTTTTCTTTTGGAGTATTAGTATCAATGTCGAAGAGCCGAACTCAGTTTTTCTCTAGGGTTCAAAATATACATGATAAGGAATTTTTGAAAGAGAGGAAAAGAAAAAGGAATAATAGTTACAAAAGTAGTATTAGTGAATAGTAGGCACACACTCCTTGAAATTCCATGCTTTCATAAATGTACAACGCGACACCTGCGTGCTTTAGAGAAATCACAGGAAAGTCACGGAAAGAGATGCATTTCTATAAGATATAAGTAACGAACGGGCGTTATAGTAGTCCAGATTTATAGGAATAAAATAAAAGGGTTAGGTTGATTTTTGACGGCCAATTATCTACACGAGGGATATAGGCCCGGGGGGAGTTCCCTCCGTGGGGGTCTTTCTAAGGAACCTAATCCGTATTAACGCATGGAAGATCCACGGTTCGAAGAAAACCACGAAAACTCCGAACGATTAGGCCGACGGGCGCGATTGGGATCGAACCCAGCACTTCCCGTCTACCAGCTTCGAGAGCAGAACCTCTCGGCCACTGGTGGGGCCTAAAATAAAAGGGAGAGAATGTGAAAGCAGAATACGGACTCAATAAATTGCAACCATTCTGACCGCTATATAGTGGTCAGCAGAGATGTTAACGTTTTTTAGAAAAAGAAAATGGGCATGGTGTATTATGGATATGCCCAGATGTGTATGGGTTAGTCTTCAGGAATTTAGGCGGGAAAAGAAAATTCACAGGTGCGTAAATGTATGCGCCCCTCTCAAGGCGGAGAAAAATAATTAAATGAAGAAATTTAGGAATAGAAAGGAAAGGGGGGCTTAGGCGAATAGGAAAATGTATATTGTACAAAGAACTCCAATAAAATCCAGAGCTACACAGGATTGGATTGCAAAGGGGAAACAGATTAAAATTAAGAGGGGGGTGAAAGAAAAAAAAGAGGTGAACAGGAGAGAAGAGGGGATTCAGAAAATGGTGCTCTTGGGAATAGCAGCAGGAATTTGAGTTCTTAAAAGTTTTTAGGCAGAGCGCGAAATTTTGGTTGGAGTGTTGATAATATTCGCTGGACGATGTACCTGTCCCCAACGAGAAGCATGGATTTAAAAGGTGAGTGGGCTATATGTTTTACATTACAGTATTCTTTAACGAGGCATTCCTTTTAAAAGAGTTAATACTTAATGTAATATTTTACGTGATAGGTTATAAATTGTTTTATTCAGTGAATGATAAATAATTTAATGTAGGCGAAATTTCTAAATGTCACAAGTACTTAATGTTGATCAAAGTATGAATTTTAATAAATATTTTAATTTCACAATATAGTGATTCTCTCACATTCTTTGCACTAACTTAGATTCAGTGAGTTCCGACTCACCTGCGCCATAATCGCAATGTGTTCTCAAAAAGGGAAACTAATTCTTTCACGCCAAACATCAATTAATAACAATTAATAACAAACAGTTGTCACAGAGTTGTCAAACAGTTGTCGAGGAGTTGTCGGTCAATAGCAAATAGAGCTTCCATGATGAAGAGCACAAAATCCGGGCATCCAATGCCTCTGTATGTAGTAAATGTCTTGCCTAGAGCAAAGTTCGAGGAAATATATCAAATAAGTGAAATATGTTATGTTAAAGTTACAAACGAACGATTTAAAGGCACGGGCATTGTAAAACAATGTTACCGTTGCCAAAAATTTGGCCACTCCTCCGAAATTTGTAATCTTTCTCCCAGCTGCGCCAAGTGCTCAGAAAAGCATCTAACGATACAGTGTGGCAAGATAGGTAAAATAACACCAAAATTCAGTAACTATTTTGGCCCTCACCCGGCAACATATCGTGGTTGCCCCTAAACCCCCCAATTCCATAAAAATAATCAAACTTCAAAATCTCCCCCAAAAGCAAAACCAGCTAAAGCTCTCCCGGATATGCTAGCCCAAACTATGGCAAATTACAATTACGTAAAACCTGCTTCAGCTCCTAAGGTCACCATGAAAGCCTCAGTTACGGACTCCACTCCCTCACCCAAACCTGAATCAGCTAACTCAAACGAGAATAAGCCAATAGATCCTGAAACTGCAGCACCTGAAAATTCTAACAGTTCTAACTATACTACTGACTTAAAGGATATACTTAAAATTTTTCAAGAAATGAAAGAACTTTTTAAATTCAATAAATGTATCCAATGTTTTCAAAAAATAGCTAAACTTTCCAAACATTGCAACGATCCAATGGAAAAAATATTTATAATTATAAGCGCTTTTGACAGCTTGGCCACGGAATTCAACTCACCCGATAATGAGTAGTTCCTCCTCCCTTTTTCCTCCTAAATCTTCCTTTCATGGAATTGTAACTCCTTACATCATAAATTAAATGAACTTAAGCTCTTCATTTCTGATCGACCTCAAATTGATGCCATCTTCTTACAGGAAGCCTTCAGCCCTACTTTTCATATTAACATTCCTGGGTATAGGCTCTTTCACACCCCCCGCTCAGACGGCACCCCTAGAGGAGGCACTGCTATATACATAAAGCACCATATCTCTCACTATCTTTTTAATAGTTCTAACTATAATGACATTGAACACACAAGTATTGTCATTCAGCTTCCCCACATTAACATTAACTTAGCTTCCATATATGCACCACCTAATGGTAATTTTCCTGTTAATAGCTTAACTCAACTCTTCTCCCATCACCAACACAGCTGGCGATTAAAATGCCAGGAGCAGGCGTTGGAATTGTCATGGCAATTCTCATCGGGGTGCCTCTCTCCATAATCTTATTCAACACCTTAACTTAAGCTTACACGCACCTAGTACTCCTACACACATAAGCACAGCGCCTAATACCCATGATTCCATAATTGATCTTGCTACCTCTAAAAACGCGACGCGAAGATCCCAGCTGCTGCCATATTCCTTGACGTCGCAAAGGCTTTTGGCAAAGTTTGGCACGAAGGCCTTATATACAAATTAATTAAGCTCAAATTCAGTGCCAGACTAATACACTTAATATACTCATACCTTTGCGGCCGTACATTTCGCGTCCGCATCAACAACATTTTATCCATAATACTTTTTATTCTAGCGGGCATCCTTCAGGGAAGAGTGTTGGGCCAAATGTTATTCAACATATTCTTCAATGACATCCCACGCTCATTATTTACTTATCTAGCTCTGTATGCGGACGATACTTGTGTCTATGTCTCTGCTCACCACCTGCGTAGTCTGTACAGGTACCTGCAGACTCACCTCGAAGACTTCCTGGACTGGTGCGACTTGTGGCGCGTCCTTATCAATGAAAATAAAACCAAAGCTGTCTATTTCTCTCGTAAATTTATCTTTCGTCCTAGACTAACAATCAATAACACTACTATTCCATGGTCAGACGAAGCCAAGTACCTGGGTGCCATCCTTGACCGTAGGCTCACATGGAGCAAGCATGTTCTATCCATCAGGGGGAAAGTCGCTGCAGCTTCTCTTGCCCTTAAACCTCTTATTAATAGCAAAACCCTATCTGTCTACAACAAACTGATTCTTTATAATTCATGTATCCTCCCCATCATCACCTATGCCAGTCCAGTCTGGGGCTTCACCTGCAAATCCACTATGGACAATCTAAGCAAGCTACATAATAAAAATCTTCGTATCGTCCGCGGCGCATCTAGATACCTGCGCAACTCCACTGTCCGCAGGTACCTCAATACCATCATCCTCAGAAAAAGAATTAAAGACCTTGCGAAAAATTTTTACTCAGCATTATATAACCTTCCAAACGATATCGTGGCAGAGCTACCTGACTACGACGCCTTCGAGCCCCAACAACGAATGCGCCCAAAATACTCATCAATAATGGAATCCCTGTGAGCTTTGTGTTCACCGCATTAGATTGCTCTTGTCAATTTTTCATTTTATTCTCATCCTTTTTTACTTTTTATTATAATATAAATAAAAAAAAAACAACCTCTATATATAATTATACAGGAATATATATATATATATATATACATACATACATATATATATATATATATATATATTGCCCTGATCAGTGCCTTTTTTGTTAATGTAAGCGGCCTTGCTGCCTTTCTTAACAGCTTTTCTTGCCCATGCTTGGTGAGTGTAATCTTGAACTAGAGGTAACTTTTATATTTTTTCTTAAATTTTTTTATCTTTTTTATAGCAGTTTTAGTAACTGCAGTTATACCTATATTTTAATATAATACTATCTCTCTTCTCAAGTTTAAACTTAAATTAACTTCTGTTTTTCCTTTTCAATAAAGCACCTATGCTAGTAATATTTTTAGCTTTTCTTATTTTAAGTAGTTGTAAACAACTACACCTTTACTTTTTCCCAATACCTCAAATTTTATAAGACATCACAATATACAGACTGGGTGTGAAGTTGATGACAACTAGGTAACCTCTTAACCGCTGCTTCACTCTTCAGCACTGTTCAGTATCAGAAATATGTTTTGACGCCTGTTTTCAAAGAAGACATTCCATTACTTTACCCAAACATACTTGAGTTACGTTCCATCATTATAAGGCTAAAAGCCATTCCTCTAAATCTACTGCTATATTTTTAGAAAATATAAGAAAGGAAACCAGAACTGAGTATATTTCTTTTAAATGCATCTCCTCTGGAAAGTCCCGTATAGATTACTGCGTATTTGCACTTTTAATACAAACTAAGTGGCATCTAGAAACATTGGATGAATTCTGGAAGATTGAGGTTGAGGTGTAGTAGAACAAAATCAACCTTGATATTTTAAGAAAATCGACTCTTTTATCTTGGAAGTCCAGGTATAATATGATAGTTCAACAAAAGCGCTATCAGATTGAACATATTAAAAAATAATATTCTTATCTTTATTTATATATTTCTTTTTCTAAAATCGGTACTAAAATATGTGAGCATACTCTGTATATTTATGTTATTCAAATTACTAATATATATATATATATATATATATATATTGCATTCTGCATAATCGAAATTTCATGCATTATATCCTTTATTAAATGAAAAAAATGTAAGCGGAAGCAATTTTTATATGGAATCAGCATCTTTTAGAAATAACAGAAAAGTTTTTCCTATACAAAGCTAATAAATAAAACGCTTGAAAGAAAAGAGGCAAAAATATTTCTGTCTGGTTTATTCTTATTTGGAAACTAGAAAGCTGACAATCGCCTTTATTAAAAGAACAGGTTTTCATATAATTCTTTGGTTTTATCAATTGCAATAGCACTATATTTTAATATTTAAAGCATATTGTTTAATTGTTTGTTCGTAAACATATTGTATTATATATATATATTTAAAAAATGCATGACGATCTTTGTTTTTTGGAAGTAAACATATTTAATATGCGAAAAGGAAAAAAATAACAAATCATTTTGTTCTAATTTAATACTTTTTAAAGTTTAAAAAAAATTCTAAATTCCTTCTCCTATTCATATCTGCTCGTTTTTTTGTTTTTAAAAAAGAGTAATGAGATACTTAAAAACCATATAGTATTTTGATTCAGATTATTAATATATATAATTGATACTAAATTAAATGGCGTGTAATAACAATTTAATAAATAACTCTTTCCTTTTTTATTGTTATGTACAAATTTTTTTTAATTAAAAAATTATTTTTATATGGTATAAGATTAAATGTTCATTGAAAATTAATAAAACTGTAGATTGCAGTAGAGGAGTGGAACATAATTAACTTTCATGGCCTTGATAAACCTTGTCATCTGAGCCTTAGATATGTTTCATATATAGGGTAAAGAGCCCATGTTTCGCCCCCTCTCTTATTTCGTCCCCATTAACATCTCCGCTTCTGCGAAAGTGACGCCATTTATGACGCAAGGCACAGGGGACGGAAGATAAAAGGGGTCAGAATTGAACGTTTCGTCCGCTAAAACGCATACATAAATTAAAGACGGCGATTTTCCAATTTTTAAAAGACCTGAATTTTTATTACGTCGTTTTTAGAACGTTATTTACTGTAGTGCAAGTATTTATTTCTTATTCATTGCATGTATTTTACGTTGGTAAGATGCTGACTGTAACATGCAGTGACTTTAGGACGTTCAGTTGATCTTACGGGAACTGAAGCTCCGTCATATTGGGAAGTAACGTGGTCCCAATTCCGTCCCCGTTGCAGTTCTTATTTTCGTCCCGGGGACGAAATTATGAATGCTTTTTCATGACATTTTTTTTTTCAATTTTTTTCCTCATGTTTGGATGGCTAATGTTTCGTTATGTTATTCTTCCACTGATAATTAGTACATTTCTTTGTGCCTTACTTTAATGTAAATTAAATTACTTACTCATTTAGAAATAAATTTTGATTTAGTTATAAGTTAAGGCTCGGAGTATTAGATTTTTTGGGGGACGAAATTGGGACCATTTTTTTTTCCTTCGCGTTTTTTAGATACTTTTGAAAAAACAATTTTTTGCATTGTTAAAATTTTTTTGTACGATATTTGCCTATGTTTCTATGCGCGTGGGTAGTTAGTCTATCTAAAATCCAAATTTGGTAGATTTTTACTGAAAATTACTACTTCCAACGACCTAAAAGTGACTGGGGGACGATAATAGGGCACTTTACCCTATGTATATTTTGCAATTAAATAAATGGTGATACGTCCTACCACTTTATTTGGATAATCCGCCTTTTTCCAATAACTGATAGTAGTAATTGAAAATCCAGTGATATATCATTGTCTACAATTTTAAAAATAATAATGAGACATGACGATATAAAAAAGTATTGAAATTTATGGCTTGTTGATCATAAAATAAAATTTGAACGATTTTCTTTTAGAAAACAAGAAAACACAATTATAATAACAAAACAAGAAAGGAAAATAATGCGTTAACCATAGATTACGAAACACGTTCCAACACAACCGGAATACTGTAACAAAACTTCATCGTTTAATAAGATGAAAGGTGATGTGTAAATAAACAATTTCAAAAACGCATAGCACAACTGAAAACCCAATTTCAGTAACTGCCATCTGTAGTCTGAAAACAATCCAAGTTATTTTGTGCAGCCCTATATATTATCTGTAGAATTTATACACGTCAAGAAATATGCAAAAATTTAATTCATTTGAAAACTGCATACTACCATTAAAAACCCACTTCCAGCAATCATCGCTCACAGACAGTACCGTAAACGAATTATTTTTTGTGTCCTGTAAATGAATGATAAGTGGTATGACTATGTTCTATAGTAAACATCTTGTAATACACCTTATTGATGTATATCAACAACAATATGTTTGAAATAATGTAACATCATTAAATGCTGCAAACGTTTTTTTTCTCATACACCATAATATAACGGAATTTATATTGAGTATACCGGTAAACGAATAGTAAATGCAACACACTTCATTTTCAATACCAAACATGTCTAAATTATACAGGGCGTATCTAAACTCTTGGGCAAAACTTTAAGGGGTGATAGTACGCATCAAGACAAGCAATATTAAATAGGAAACAAAGAGTCCTAAACGTCTTCCGAAGGAGATAGGTGCCATTAAAGTTTAGGGTCCAAAATTTCATTATTGAAATATTATAAAAAACGGAAAAATTCGTCGATTCGTTTGCGGATTTCGCTAAAAGTATTCTTTATGTTAATATTTTCTTTAAAAATTTTTTTAAAGATAAAGTTTAAAAAATTCCGCTAGAGGGCGCTTTAGACTTTGGAGTACCGAACAACTATTTTTTACCGTTATTTTTTGTATCTCATTATATGCTTTCAAAAGCTTAGCCTTAAACTTAAATTTTGAGCTCAATTTTTCTGTTTTTTATAATCATTTGAAATTCGGGACCCTAAACTTTAATGGCGTCTATCTCCGTCGGAAGACGTTTGGGACCCTTAGTTTCCTATTTAATATTGTTGGTCTTGATGTCTACTATCACCCCTTAAAGTTTTGCCCAAGAGTTTAGATACACCCTGTATACATCAATTACATGGAAATCTGAGTATAATTACGAGAGTTAGAGCACGGACAAACACACAGTGAAACCGAATTCATAAACACTTTTCAACATTGTTGTAAAGTATTAAAAATATATATCAAGAAAATTTCTGAGAAAATTTGAACTAATAAAAGTAGAATTTAAAAAAAATAATGGAAAATTTAAAAGTATTATATCTTTGGACTTATTCAAAATATTCATATTCCTGATAATCAGCCTCTTGTCGGAAGCTAATTGATTAACTCCTGGCAGACATAAAGATCAAGATCCAATTTAACTTTTATCGAACGGAATAAGGTACAGGGGTTTTGAAAATTGTAGGATAAAGCTCCATAACTTTTAAAAATAAACATCAAGCTTGTTGAGATTTTATACGGAACTTTTCGTCAACGAGACATATATATGAAAATTCTCTTATGCCCTGTTGGGAGTGCCATTAAAGAAAATATTGTATGAAATGTATACAATATATCTGTTAATAAGGATAGATTTTTATTTCATGCAAAATACATTTTTTTACTACTTTTAGAAATCCCATCCAATTTTATAAAATGAAAAGAATAATATAAAAATGGATACTTTCCTAATCTTTTATATACTATATGTGACTTTTATCCTGTTAAAAGATGTACAGTACAAAAAGATAGAGAAGTATCCTTGCTCTCGCTATTGGGTGCCGATTTGAGTAAAAATATATGCATAATCTAACATAATCAAATTGGAGATTTCAGGATATTTGTTATTTTGTGAAGTGAGATAAAAATTAAAACATCTTGCAAAATTGATATTGAGACCCCAGACTACCAGAAGTCTTACCAGAAATAATTAATATTCCATTTATGCCGGGTGTCCTAAAATCGACTAACTGAATTTTAAATTCAATAATTTATAAATGGTGACACCTATTAAGAAATTCTCATAGGAGTGTTATGCAAGACGCCAGCAATTGTTTTTAATACTATTAGGTATTTTAGTTCAAAGAAGCAGGAATAGATGGCGCTGAAAGCAGTAGAATCTAAATCCAGGCCCGATTTTTTTTTTACCCCTCTCTTCTCCCATGCAAAACAAAGAGGTTAAATATATGGATTCGGTCCTTTAGAAAAAGATTGCATTGGCAGGCGAGAACCGCTCCCTATGTTTGCCCTTCTTCTTTCGCATCAATCCTGAGAAAAGAGAAAAACAAAATACCGGGCCTTGATTTACATGTCTATTGCTTACAGCGCCATCTATCGCTGCTATTTTGAACTAAAATGGAGAATTAAAGTAAAGGATTTCCTGATATTTTACACAGCCCTCCTGCAAGAATTTTTTAGTAGCTGTCACCGTTTGAAATGTATTGAATTTTAAAAGCAGTCAGTCCATCTTAGGACACTCGGTATATAAGGTCAAAACACATTTACTTTTGCTATTTTACTAAAGGATCTCAAAGACTGTTGTTAGACGTGTTGATGTTGAAATGCGCCAAAAACAGTTTATTCATTTATTAATATAAGTGTTGTAAATAATTTAACTTGTTTTAATAAACTATTTCTTTTCTAAATTTCAGATTATAATTATATATTCATTTAACCCTGTCAGGGACGCCGTTTGGATCGTGCAAACGCTTTAATTTAATTCCAAAACTGTCAAATGACACCAATAATATTTTAGTACAAGTTTGCTCTTATAATATCCGTATACAAAAGATCTTGAATATTTTCAAATAAATTCGTCCGTTAATTGTGGTGTCAATCAAATATTTAAGCATTTTTGGAGCAGAATTGCCTTACACCTGAAAGGGTTATTATATCTTCATATAAAAAAGAAAAAACCTATTGCGGTAGAATATTAATAATACATTATTGTGCTTCCTTTATAGACATTTCCGAAACATTTTAATAGTGCACAATGCCAACAAGAGTATTCTAATTTAAATACATTTCCTTTACCCAGAAAAACTAGTATGTTGTGGCCATCACAAAACTTTCTTCTATATAAATCACGTAAACTAAGTCATTTAAATAGTACAAGAAATTACATGAATTTAGCACCAATTCATATCAAAGTGTATCTGAATTTGAAGTTTGATGAAATTTCGTGCATTAGTTCTTAAGGTAGAATTATAGCGGAAATTCTGAAAAATGTAGCATAGCAGCGCCACCTGTTGAGCGATTTACACCAAAACATAAACAGCAGTAATTGATATCAAGGTGTACATGAGTATAAAGTTTGATGAAAATTCATGCGTTAGTTATTGAGATAGAGCTATAGTGGAAATTCTGAAAAATGCAGCTTAGCAGCGCCATCTGTTGGGCGATTTGCACCAAAACATAAATAGCTCTAATTCATATCAAGGTATACCTGAATCTGAAGTTTGTTGAAAAATCAAGCATTAGTTCTTGAGATAGAGCTATTGCGGAAATTCCAAAAATGCAGCAAAGTAGCGCCACCTGATGAGCGATTTACACCAAAATGTATAAAACATCAACTCATTTCAAGGACTAACTGAATCCTAAGTTTGATGAAAATCCGTGCATTAGTTCTGGAGATTGAGCTATTGTGGAAATTGTAAAAAATGCTGCATAGCAGCGCCATCTGTTGAGATATTTACACCAAAAACTAACCAGCAGCTATTTATATCAGGGACTAACTGAATATAAATTTTTATTAAATTCCGTTTTTAGTTCTTGAGATAGAGCGCCCACAAAATTTGTGTCACATACATACAAACAGAAAGACAGAGTCACACACTCACAGACAGACATTTTGTAAAAACATGTTTTTCGGAATCTCTGACCCCTAAAACGTGTAAATCCGCCGAAAGCCGGAATTCGAAAAATTTCACGAATCCAATACTTTCTTCTTGTAAACATAGAAGAAAGTAAAAATGTGCAGTAAGAATTGCGTTTTCTCTTCATTGAGTAATTTAAGCAAATTCAAAATGGAAAACTAATTATCCTACCTAATGAACTGGGAAAATCCATTAGTAATTAAATCAACCAATTTGAATAAAATCATTTATTACTTATAAGTAAATGATTTATATTTGATTCTCTATTATGATTATTCAGAAAATTAAAAATGTCAAAATTGAATAGAGTCAAATCGCTGTATTACAAAACTGGTGTCGTAAAGGAATTTTCACCTTGTTATTAATATAACCTTTAAAACGTACTTATAATTACATAAAAGGTGGCACAAACATATAAGGATATCATTTGAAATAACACTGAGACCTTTCAAATGCGCATGCGTTCATTTTCAAAGGGAAAAGATGACTGACTAGAATAGAAAACATGTTTAAAAACAAAACAAAATACCACGCATGCACAAGCAAAGTTCAGTCGACTGCTCTACAGAGGGGTGAAAAGATTAGTTCATATTTTCATGAGCTCTTGAACTACTTAGGATATTATACCAAATCGCGGAAATATCATAAGGAAGTACATCGTAACAAGCAGTATCACTCCTGAGTAAAATCTCAATGGATTCACGGATTATTGAAGAGTAATGGTCAGATGTTGAAATGATCATTTTAGCTTTTTCGAAGTTTATCTTACTATTTTCTTTTTGATGCAATCTGGATAAAACTGCGCTTGATTTGTCAAACTTGATATCAGATAAGTGCTCTTCCCTTACCTTTTTTAAATTTTCGAGGTGTCATACCAATATAGAATAAACTTTCTTGATGTTCGGTAATGAATGGGATTATGTAAATTCCTGTTTTTCCAAAAACTGGAATTGGATCAATTCTACTGTGAATGAATTCTTTCAATTTTGTTGGAGGTTTAGCTATTAAACTAATATTATATTTTAGTAACGTATATCTCAATTTCTCATAAAGCTGTGGGATATATTAAAACGTGCAATAAATAAACATGCTCAAACTTAATTCATTCTTCTGTCTTGGTTGTTTTGCTTTATCAACTAATTTATTAATGTACTGAGGAACTAAAATTACTAAAATATAATATTGTTTTGTTTTTAAATATGTTTCCTATTCAGTCAGTCATCTTTTCCCTTTGAAAATGAAGGCATGTGCGTTTGAATGATCTCAGGGTTATATTAAATAATATCATTATATGTTTGTGTCACCTTTTAAGTAATTATAAGTATGTTTTAAAGTTTATGCCAAAACTGTTAAAAAATAATAATTATCAGATGTGCATGTGCACATGTAAAAAGAAAATATCATGAACTGTAGTACAGGAAAATAGAGTTTATTCTTATTTATACTTTAATGAACGGTGAAAAATTCATTCGTCAAAGATTTATCCTCAATGTTTTAATTGAAAACAACTACCAGAATTTTTGGGTAATAATCTTTTGCTTATTTACTGATGGAATATTTGTGAGTAAATACTAATACCGAAATTACAGCAAGAAAATTCTGATAGTTAGTTTAAAAAAACTCGTTTTATTGGTAACACTGCCGATTAGTATTCGGTTTATTGGATTTAATTGGATTTTTATTTTAACAAGTCTAGTTCGTAAAAATACTAGATGGGCTCAGCATTAAATACACTTGCACAAAATTCTCTAATGATGTACTTGGAAACATACTGAATTATTACGTGAATGTAATATTGTTAAAGTTTGTTTAAAAACTAAACGCAAAATTTAAAGTAAATTATGTATTGTTTTTGTTTTTAGCACAAAGTTTAGAGCACAGTAAAGTTTGAATACTTACAGACCTAACTTCAATGAATTTCGACTAGAATGGTACTTATTATATGATGTTATATTAATTATATGCAAATTGACTTCATCGGCATAAAATATATGTCTCTAAAGAATAGATAATAAACTTCGTGATAATTTTTGTGTTAACTTACACATTTATATAAACTAAGAATCTATAAGTTGCAGTTATGCATTCCAAATTCCTAAAATAAACAAGTCGGAAATTTTACGTCAAACTGGGCAAATGAGGTACGTTCGTACTATAACCAATTTTATAAACATCCAGATCTTGGTGCAATAGCTGTTGCACTGTGACGCAAAACGCAAGCGTACAAAATTTATTACGATTATATATATTCAATTCAGTAATACAGATATAATAGGATTCCATCTTAAATAGGACGTAATCACTATGGCAACCTAAAATCATTACCTATCATGGGATATTATCGAATAATTTACGCATGATAGGATTTAACAGAATGCAGAAACCTTTTATTAATATCTTTTTTCGCTTGTATTCGAATTTCATAAAATTTGAAATGACTCGACAAAATTCTGCAACGATTATGTAGATATTAAATTTCAAACCATTCGGTTGGGTAGTTTTTGGGCGGTTATATACGAACAGATGGACATACCAGACGACGAGTATAGGTGCGATGTATTTATATAATTACGAACGCGCCTAAAAGGTATTTAAGGGGTTCGGCACACAAAAATCTTCAAATTTTGTAAAAACATTTTATTTCATAACAAATTTCTCTATTTTTCCTGCTTAAAATGGCATTTAAATCATATTTCTATCTGAATTAGAACAAAACATATTATTTTTTTCGTTTTGGTTTGTTTTCAAAATCTAGCTTCAAGCAATGGCTGTCATGGAAACGACTTCTTGCAAAAATGCGTTTTCCTTCATGATAGGTTATTTCACCATTTCCCATATTTAAATTGTTATACCTCGAGTACCGTTAAAGATACAGGGTTCAAACTTGGAACATATCTTTTTCAATTGTTTTACTTTAAATTCGATTCAGCATATTTGAAAAAAAATATTTGCTTTTGAAAATATGATTTTTTTAAGTTGCACCACCTTTTTATATTTTTTTTCGTTAAATATTTTTAATTTTTTAAAAATTAATATTTTTTAAAATTCTGAATCAAAATTAAAACTTATATAATTCTGTTTATTAAATGAAAAAAAAAATAAAATTCTATAAATTATATTTTGATTTATAGCGAATTTAAATTACCCCACTTTTTTAATAAATTTTAAATAAATTTCTTTTAATTGTGAGACGTTTTATCATGTGATTTTGTTTACAAATGATAAGGTTAATCATCACAAAAAAAATTCAGAATTTTAACTCAATAAATAAAAATTATTTTAAAATGTGTCCCGGACCCCCTTAAAAGAGGATATATGCTTTACTTTTCAAATAGGAGTAAAAAATTTCGGTTGATTCCGAACTTGCAAACATTCTGCAATACGAATACGGATAACAAGAAAACGAAAAATGCACACACAAGAATATCCCTGTAAAATTACGGGAAAAGGCCGGCAGTAGATATTCCGGTCATACCCCGCTTGCATCACCAGATTGCATCCTTCAAGCAACATATTCGGGATGCAAGTAAGGATTATTTAGAAGACTGGATAGAACAAGTTAATGAGAGGAAAACGCGGAACATTTGGCAAGAATCCGCTTCTAAGATTTTAAAAGTACACGAACTAAGAACAACTATTATTAGAATGCTCTGATATCTGAAATCCAAGCTGATATCTACTTTGGGAAATACTAAAAATAGCGATAGTCCGTTATTGGCGAATCAATTCTTTCAGGTACAATATTTTGTATTTTGTGTGTTGCCATGTGCATAAACAACCTTTACAACAGCACTCTGCATGTAGAGATTTCTCTGATTATGAAGGGCAATATTGAATAAAACTACTTCATCAATTTTTATGTGCGTTCGTAATTATATAAATGCATAGGACCCAAAGTCGTCATCTGGTCCGTCTGTCTGTCCGCATGTATTAGAGCAAAAACTACCCAAACAAATGATTTAAAATTTGATATATATAATAGCTGCAAAGTTTTCCCGAGTCATTTCAACTTTTATGAAATTCTAATTAAAACTTAAATAGCTATTAATAAAAGTTTTGTTCATTCTATTAAATCCTATCCTACGTAATTAACTCAATGATATCCCGTGATAGGTAATGATTTTATGTTGCTATGCTGATAACGTCCTATTTAAGATAGAGTCATATGATTTCGTATTACTGAATTTAACATATTTAATCGTAAAAAAAAAATGTATTCACGCATTAAATTTATTTATTGGTATAATTGATCTGAATATTTATAAAAGTAGCTATAGTACAAACGCACCTCATTTGCAAAGTTTGACGTAAAATTTCCGACTTCTTTGGTCTGATTTTACTTTGTTACATGTTACGCCATGTACTTAACATGTTACGCCATGAAATTAACGCTCTGGTCGTTGCTCACAGAAATTTTTACCTGCTGTGTTGACATCATATAAATGTCGCTTTTAAAATCTTATTCATCACACCTCATAATGGGTTAATTCATCATTGTAGCACCTATTCTACAATTCGTGACAAGGTAATTAAGTATTTTAGGATTCATGATATATATATGTATGTATATAATATATATATATTTATATAAAATTCAAGTCTCTGTGTGTCCCTCACAATTCCGGTTGGACCGCCTCATTTTATCGCTGCCATGTTAGGATTCCTATGGAAATCGGTATGAGCTTCAACAATGAATAATTGTTGAAAAGTACTAACAGCAGCCACAATAGGTTACCACAATACAGCCAAATTTTGACCAAGTTGGCAAGATATCGCCAAATTCGGCTACAAAAAAGTTGCTATATGTGACGCCAACTTGGCGATAGCTGGCTAATTTTGTGAAATTCCCATTGAAACCCACTAATTTTTCATAATCGAGCTCGCCGAAATTTAATTTAAACTCCGTGCATTTAAAGGTTTTTTTTTTTTCAAAATCTATGGGTCAGAATTTAAAGTGTAATGTGCGAAAATGTACGTCTTTACATCTTAATCCGATGCTACTAATAAAATAACCGCCACTTGACGGCACTGTACTATCTGAGATCTTAACTGCCCTATTTTAAATAATAAAATCCAAGTCTCTGTGTGTCCCTCACAATTCCGGTTGGGCCGCCTCATTCATCGTTGCCATGTTAGGATTCCTATGAAGAAATCGGTATGAGCTTCAACAATGTGTAATTGTTGAAAAGTACTAATAGCAGCCACAATAGGTTACGACAATACAGCCAAACTTTGACCAAGTTGGCAAGATCGACGGCGCTGTACTATCTGAGCTCTTAACTGCCCGATTTTAATGTGCTTTATATAGCCGAATACCGAAATTAAATTCTCGATACTTTTCCAGTATAGGGGTCTTGTCGAAATAGAGAAAACTGTATATATCTTGATAGCTCATTTCCGTCATTCTCGACGGGCTACCTTTCTAGTATATATATAACCATTATATAATTACAATTCATCATCTATTTCCAATTGCTAAAATTAAATTTATAAATTTAGCTTCAATACATAACACTGACATTATACAAAATAAAGATGGAACCTTTAACTTGTAATATAAAATCAAGCACAATACCACTAATTCACTAGCACATTGCGGACGATTAAGCCATATAAAACATATGAAAAACCACCAAATTGTGATACAATAACCTATTAAAGACAAAAGATACAAATAACCAGCGAAATAATTGTTGAATCATTAAAAGACGTATCGTAAACATATAATAGATCAATTGGATGGATGTAACAGGAAGCTTATATAGCATTTCACTTCTTCAGGGGTACATGAAATACAAATATAAGCAAAAACATAATCGATTTCTGTAATAGAATCCAGCAATGAGCTAAAAATTGAATTCCATTATGTACCCGATCGACTATACACCAAAAAGTATAAATTTACCATGCCATATAAATTAAATTAAATAAATAATTAACCAATGCCAGATCCGTAATAATGAACAATATGAACAAAATTGGAACATTTAAATTGAAGACATACCCAGCAAGATAATTGCTATGACCATATCAAAATCTCAAACATGTATCCCATTTTAGCACAGCAAAAATTCCGCCTAATTAAATGGTACAGTTAAAAGCGAATCCTCAAGGTTTCAAATCATCACAGCTTGCAGATAATATTAACATCCTTATAAATATAATAATTATAATTAACTTAAATAGTCTATATAATAAAAATTATTTTGTGCTATTTTAAGGTTCCTGGATTAAAATATTACTAAAAAGTACAAAAAGAAGTAGATGTTTAAAATAAACAGGTAATAAATAAGATAAATAATATAATATAATAATGTGTGGCAACATAATTATTTTAGAACTGATTAAATAATTATTTAATGCTGCCATCTACCGAAAATTCAAAAAATTAAGAAGTTAAAAATGTCCATACGTGTTCTCAATCACGGCTAAAAGAAGTAGAAATAATTTGTAGTAGTTCCATCTATTGGAGGTTACGAAAAATAACTGTAGAAAAATTGCATATTGCAAATATTTGAACCTCATTAATTCACCTTAAAACAGCACAACTATATCATTCTAAAACAGTTCAACAGAATATCGATAATAATCATGTAGCATCTTTAATATAATGTTTTTATTTATTTTTAATTATTTTATTTAAAATCAAGTAAATTAATAATAATTTAAAATAAGTTACAATTATAATAATATAAAAGTATGTTTCTATTAATCAATTAATAAATTTAATGTTATAAATTTTAAAGTCTTTCTTTACAGATTAGGTTGGGGGTATATACAAGCAAATTACAACATTTCTACATACTGATAAATACATGTATCATATACTATTAGCGTCCACTATTACAAAATTATAATATTTTGAAGTAAATCAATAAAAGAGATGTAAATTGATATAAATTAATATAATATCAATATTTTATGCAGTACTAAGGACAGCAAATTCATAAGGACCAAAATAAACATAGGAACTCATAAATTCAACATACCAATCCCCCCCCCCCCCTCCCTTTTTTTACTTTCTTCTATCTTTACAAGGAGAAAGTATTGGTTTCGTGAAAATTTTCGAATTCCAGTTTTCGACGAATTTACACGTTTTAGGGGTCAGAGATTCCGAAAAACATGTTTTTACAAAATGTCTGTCTGTGAGTCTGTCTGTCTGTCTGTCTGTCTGTCTGTCTGTCCGTCTGTCTCTCTGTATGTGACACAAATTTTGTGGGCACTCTATCTCAAGAACTAATGCACGGAATTTAATAAAAAATGATATTCAGTTAGACCCTTATATAAATTGGTGCTGATTAGTCTTTGGTGTAAATCGCTCAACAGGTGGCGCTGCTATGCAGCATTTTTCACGATTTCTGCAATAGCTCAATCTCCAGAACTAATGCACGGATTTTCATCAAACATCAGATTCTATTAGTTCTTGACATGAATTGAAGTTTTATACATTTTGGTGTAAATCGCTCAATATGTGGCGCTGTTGTGCAGCATTTCCACGATTTCTCAAATAGCTCAATCTCCAGAACTAATGCACGGATTTTTATCAAACTTCAGATTCAGTTAGTCCTTGACATGAATTGAAGTTTTATACATTTCGGTGTAAATCGCTCAATAGGTGGCGCTGCTGTGCAGCATTTTTTACGATTTCTCAAATAGCTCAATCTCAAGAAATAATGCACGGATTTTCATCAAACTTCAGATTCAGTTAGTGCTTGACATGAATTGACGTTTTGCCCCTTGTGGTGTAAATCGCTCAACAGGTGGCGCTGCTATGCTGCAATTTTTTAGATTTCCGCAATAGCTCTATCTCAAGAACTAATGCTTGGGTTTTCAACAAACTTCAAATTCAGGTATACCTGTATATGAATTAGCGCTGTTTAATTTTTGGTGTAAATCGCTCAACAGGTGGTGCTGCTGTGCTGCATTTTTCACGATTTCCACAAGAGGTGTATCTCAAGAACTATTGCACGGATTTTCATCAAACTTCAGATTCAGTTAGTCCTTGACATGAATTGGTGTTTTGTACCTTTTCGTGTAAATCGCTCAACAGGTGGTGCTGCTGTGCTGCATTTTTTGTGATTTCCACAATAGCTCTAGCTCCAGAACTAATGCACCGATTTTCATCAAACTTCAGATTCCGGTGTACCTTAATATGAATTAGTGCTGTTTGTGTTTTGGTGAAAATCGCTCAACAGGTGGCGCTGCTATGCTGCATTTTTCAGAATTTCCCCTACAGCTCTATCTCAATAACTAATGCACGAATTTTCATCAAACTTCAAATTCAGGTATAATTTGATACGAATTGGTTCTAAATTGATGTAATTTCTTTTACTATTTAAATGATTTAATTGACGTGATTTATATAGAAGAAAGTTTTGTGATGGCCACAACATACTAGTTTTACTTTCTTCTATCTTTACAAGAAGAAAGTATTGGATTCATGAAAATTTTCGAATTCCGGTTTTCGACGGATTTACACGTTTTAGGGGTCAGAGAACCCGAAAAACATGTTTTTACAAAATGTTTGTCTGTGAGTCTGTCTGTCTGTCAGTCTGTGTGTCTGTGTGTGACACAAATTTTGTGGGCGCTCTATCTCAAGAACTAATGCACGGAATTTAATAAAAAATTATATACAGTTAGTCCCTGATACAAATTGATGCTGATTAGTTTTTGGTGCAAATCGCTCAACAGGTGGCGCTGCTATGCTGCATTAATTACGATTTCCTCAATGGCTCTATCTCAGAAACTAATGCACGGATTCTCATGAAACTTCAGATTAAGTTAGTCCTTGATAGGACTTGATGCTGATTACGTGTTGGTATAAATCGCTCAACAGGTGGCGCTGCTATACTGCATTTTTTACGATTTCCGCAATGGCTCTATCTCAAGACCTAATGCACGGATTCTCATGAAACTTCAGATTCAGTTAGTCCTGTATATGACTTGATGCTGATCACGTGTTGGTATAAATCGCTCAACAGGTGGCGCTGCTGTGCTGCATTTTGCACGATTCCCGCAATAGCTCTATCTCAAAAACTAATGCACGAATTTTCATCTAACTTCAGATTTAGTTAGATGTTAGCACAAGTTGTTGCTAATAAGGTTTTGGTGTTTACCGTCCAATAGGTGGCGCTGCTATGCTGGAATTTTCATGATTTTTGCAGTAACTCTATCTCAAAAACTAATGCACGGATTTTCCTCAAACTTCAGATCCAGTTAGACTTTTTACTTTCTTCTATCTTTACAAGAAGAAAGTATTGGTTTCATGAAAATTTTCGAATTCCAGTTTTCGACGGATTTACGCGTTTTATGAGTCAGAGATTCCAAGAAACATGTTTTTACAAAATGTCTGTCTGTGAGTCTCTCTGTCTGTCTGTCTGTCCGTCTGTCTGTCCGTCTGCCTGTCCGTCTGTCTGTCTGTATGTGACACAAATTTTGTGGGCGCTCTATCTCAAGAACTAATGCACGAAATTTCACAAAACTTCATATTTAGTTAGACCTTGATATAAACTGGAACTGATTAGTTTTCGGTGAAAATCGCCCAACAGGTGGCGCTGCTATGCGGCATTTTTAACGATTTCTGTAATAGCTGTATCTCAAGAACTACTGCACGGATTTTCATAAAACTTCAGATTCAGTTAGTCCAGGATATAGTTTGGTGCTGATTACTTTTTTGTGAAAATCGCCCAACAGGTGGCGCTGGTATGCTGCATTGTTCATGATTATCGCAATAGCTCTAACTCAAGAAAAAATGCACGAATTTTCATCAAACTTCAGATTCCGTTAGTCCCTGATATAAATTAGTGCTGTTTAATTTTTGGTGCAAATCGCCCAACAGGTGGCGCTGCTGTGCTGCATTTTTCACGATTTCCACAAGAGGTGTATCTCAAGAACTATTGCACGGATTTTCATCAAACTTCAGATTTAGTTAGTCCTTGACATGAATTGATGTACAAATTAGTGCTGTTTAATTTTTGGTGTAAATCGCTCAACAAGTGGCGCTGCTGTGCTGCATTTTTCACGATTTCCACAAGAGCTGTATCTCAAGAACTATTGCACGGATTTTCATCAAACTTCAGATTTAGTTAGTCCTTGACATGAATTGATGTATAAATTAGTGCTGTTTAATTTTTGGTGTAAATCGCTCAACAGGTGTCGCTGCTATGCTGTATTTTTTGCGATTTCCGCAATACCTTTATCTCAAGAACTAATGCTTGGATTTTCAACAAACTTCAGATTCAGGTATACCTTGATATCGTTTAGTGCTGTTTACTTTTGGTGTAAATCGCTCAACAGGTGGCGCTGCTATGCTACATTTTTTTCAGAATTTCCGCTATAGTTCTATCTCAAGAACTAATGCACGAATTTTCATCTGACTTCAAATTCAGATACACTTTGATATGAATTGGTGCTAAATCGTTGTCATTTCTTGTACTATTTAAATGATTTAATTGACGTTATTTATATAGAAGAAAGTTTTGTGATGGCCACAACATGCTAGTTTTACATAAGTGGTTGCTTGGTGGTATTGATGTAACATAGGTTTTGGTGTAAAGCACCCAATAGGTGGTGCTGCTAGGCTGAATTTAGCTGGATTTACACGATTTCAGAGATAGCCATATCTCAAGAACTAATGCACGGAATTTCATATCTTTAGAATCCTCATGATGGGCATAGATTGCCGTTTAATGTTGGCAGTTTGATAGCGAATTTTCAAGTATTAACATGTGTGAGATAGAAGAAAGTTTTGGGATTGGTACATCCGACTAGTTTTTATTATATTTATTAAATCAACATTTGCGTATAAATTATCCACGCAACTGCTCCCTCCTCCATAATTTAACATCTGCCCACCCAGCCAACCTATTAAAAAAAAAAAAAATTAGTTATGTTTGTTTTTTCAATTCTTTTTTTTTTTTTTTTTTTTTTTTTAGTTTTTTATAATTTTTGTATATATTTTTTTTTAATACGCAAAATGTTAATAGTAATTTACAAGAAACTTCCTGACTATCCATTGTTTAGATCATTAATTAATTGTAGATTAAGGAATATATGAATTTCTTAAGGAAACGATTATTTAATGCATCAAATATTACTTGTTTAATGTTTTTATTGATAAGATGTGAGGAACATAAACTTTTGATTCTATACAAATTTTTAAGTAGTATAATATTACGGTGTAGTTTGTAGATATTTGAAACCAAATGTTATAAGATTTACCATTCGATACTGCAATTTAGTCCATCTCATGGGATAATTTTATATCATTAATTCTTTTCTTATTTCAAATTATTTCGAAATAAATGAGTATTGAATAAGAAAATTCATTTCAGAAAGTGTTTCTTCTTCGTATGTGGAAATTATTTTATTTCATATTTTAAATAACATTTCTGGTTCAAAACATGATTGTTCGACTTCGAAAAACTGACCAAGTTTTAAGGAAGAACAGTGGAACGTTGGTGTAAATCTCACATTAACTTTAACATTTGCGAAGCACGGCTATTGGCGGTCGCCAAACAGTGAGCTCTCGCCAAGGGACAACTATTCAAACTGGAACAGGCAGCAGTGACCGTTGAGATCGTGGAATGAAAGGATGTAGTGAAATCAGAGGTGTGTCACCCTGATTGGTTTTGATAACTTCGACATCTTAATGTCTTTGTGAAATAACGTAATATCCAAAAGTTATAGTATTCGTTGTGTGTGTGTTTGTCATATTAATAAGCAAATGTTCGTCACTCCGGCAGTTCTTATTTTAGCTGTGTGTATTATTCATTTAAGCATCTCAGGTATTATTTAAGGTTAAGAAGGTAATAAATAAGAAACCTTTTACTAAGGAGGTAATAAATGAGAAACCTTTTACTAAGAAGGTAATAAATGAGAAAACTTTTAGTGTTGGGAAGAGCGTATGCTCAGAGTTCTTTTATTTTTTATTAACATTTTCCAAAAAGTTGAAAAGTGTTTATGAATTGGGTATGTCTGCCTGTTAGTGCTCTAACTCGTATAAATATATTGAGAGTACCATGAAATTCATATATGTTATTGGGGTTTAATGCAATATGTTCGGTATTGAAAATGAAGTGTGTAAAGCTTACGATTCCTGTACAGGGACACTCAAAAGAATTCCGTTACATTACGGCTTATGGGCAAAAATCGTTTGCATTTTATTTTAAAGATATTACACTATTTTAAACGCATTGAAAATTATATGTATCACTGAGTTGTACTACAAGCTCTTACTGTAGAATCTGGTGTGCGTATAATTTATCGTTCATTTACAGGAACACGCAAAAGTATTTTTCTACAGTACTGCCTATTAAGAATAATTGCTGACAGTGGTTTTCATTTGTGGCGCGCGTTTTGAAATTTAACCACTTCTTTTATTATTACTAGGTGTATATAAATATTGTAGGTCATATACAGGGATAAAAAAGGGATAGTCATAGGGGCTGTGCATACATAACGTTATCAATTTAGGGGGGGAGGGGGGTCTGTCACTTGACATCGTAAGATATCTCTGGGTGGGAGGGGTTTTGATTATTGATATCGCTACCCTTTTTGATTTACCAAACTATTCTTTTTTTTAAAACTTTTTCTTTACATCGAAATATTCTGTTACCTTTATTATTATTTTTATTATTTTTGCATGTTTTTATGAAAATACAAAGCTATTATTAAAACCATTAAATGTTTATTAGATCATTTCATTCCAAAATTTTCACTCATTTCATTCCAATTTCATTTCATTCCATCCATTCATTGGCATTCCTGTTCTTCTGCCATATGCGCATATAATTCGCTGTTAGAGAAATCAGGAGCATAATATGTGGGAAAATATACTTGCGTTTACCAGTAGTAAGGAAACAAAGAATGTTGTCCACTGTTTTGCCGATAAGTTCTGCTTTTATCCTCTCCGGGCAGGGGACAAGTGCAAAAAGACAATATTATTATTGAATGTATTATGTAAAAATATGCTATTTTTAAAGACTTTTAAACAGTAATTAACTCTTTTAGATGCTGATTGATATAATTTTTTTTTCATGTATTGATATGTTATTGACTTCTTGAATACGTAAAGATTGTGACTGATAAATGTATTTTCATATCTGTATATCACTGTACACATAGAAAAAGATAGAAAAAGAACGTAAAAATAAAATAATTTTTAGACGTTGATAACGATATCATCGGGTGGGGGGGTGACGAATGATAAAGTATGTTATCGTAAGGGGAGACAGGTGCCCAAAATGTGCAAAATATTGATAACATTATATAAGTATAGCACCATATACAGGGATGAACAAAAATATTTCTGATTTTTAAGTTATCGATATACAGTATTCTGAATGTGTTGGAAATTTTTTCATAATTCATGCTGACGCATGATTTTTTGTTCTTGTTTTATACAACGTTAAGAAATTATAACGATATTTTTAAATAAATATTTTTCTATACAAAATTAAAACACTTTGATCATTTTTATGCCAATAATTTTTGTATTATTTATAGTTGTTTAATCTATCATTTTATACAAATATCATTTATAAGGCAAGCCAAAAATACAAAGATAATTTTTTAATTAATTTTAAATCAAGGTACACTTAACGTTTCAGTTCAACTGATAAGGATTATTTACCTAAAATTCGTTCTTCTTAAGAATAATCCAGCTAAACGAAGCATATAATGTCGTAAGCGAAACTTGCATTTTCTTAAGCTTTTTTTGTGATTTTGCAAAATATGTCACACGTTAAAGGTTGTTAGAAAAAAACTCGCTAATTTTGTGTGTGCTAATTAAGAAAAATATCATTTGCAGAAAGCTTTTATGCAGATAATTATAAAAAAAAAAAAAAGGAATTGAGGACTCCGAAAAAAAAAAAAAAAAAAAAAAAAAATCAGTTAATTAGTAATTTTCTCTTCAATGCAGGAATGCTTTATAAAAAAAAAGTAAAGTATATTTTAAAAGCTTCTTAGCTTGTAACCAGAATTATCTTCCATCTCTTAAACCTTTAGATGTTAAGGAGCTTAAGAAAAACAGAAGTATTATCTAAGTAATGTGATATTTAGACTTATTTTCTTAGAAAAAATAAGAAATAAGTTTAGTAAGTTTATCATTGTTGTATTAAGCATTGAAAATAGAATAAACCACTAAAACGAACTTTAATATATATATATATATATTTCCTCATGCTGTATTTACTTATGTAATTTTTGGTCCTGCATATTGTCGCACGTCCTACTTCTGTTTGAAAATATCTGTGGAAAACAGATTATCATAATTTTCGCACCAAGAAATGGAGATAATTTTAACTGGTAAATTGAAAGTATAGTGTATAAACCGAAATGCTGATTTTTATATATATATATATATATATATATATATATATATATATATATATATATATATATATATATACTTGCACCATTTCAGTTAAAAAGGGAAAAAACAATGTTATTAAAGATTTAAATTTCATGGTTGATTTTTAAATTCTGCGATTTTGTACTGTTATTTTGTGCATAGCTGTTGCATTCCTAGTACAAATAAATATATCTATATAGGTGTGGTTCAATAATTATTGTCCCTAGTGTATAGAAAATATTTGGCCTGCTATGGTTGTTGTGGAATATCGAAGCCTAATGTCATAGATGCATATAAGCTCAATTTCAGAACCGTAGCTGCTATATTCACATAGTTTTGGAAGGAGGAGTGAAAAAGAGGGGGGAGTGGAGGTTAAAGGCTGATTTTTAGCTTATGGGGTTAGGTTTGTGACAGTGGATGAGACATAACTACTGTCGTGTGTACTCGTGATGATAGTGATGTAGCACCATCACATCCACTGTCACAAATGTAGCCTCATAAGCTCCAAACCGGCATTTCACCCTCCCCCCTCCTTAAAAACTCCCTGAAAAACTGGTCTTTAAAACTTCACCCCTCACTCCAAAACTATGTTAATATAGCAGCTACGGTCTGAAATTGAGCATATAGGCATTTAAGACTTTAGGTTTCGATATTCCACATCAACCATCGTAGTAAATATAATTTATATACGCTAGGGACAATAATTATTGAACCACACTCGTATATGCATATACAGTCGGCTCTCATTAATTCCAACTCGTCGGGGCCACAAGAAATGTTCGAATTATCCAGAGTTCGAATTACGGAAAGTATGAGAGGAAAACATGTTTAAAGGGGGTACTATTACAAAGGAATTAATATTATGGTTTTTTTTTTTATTTTATTTCGGCTGTTTTCGTTAGAATATGACTTAATATTAAATTAAAAGATATAAATACATAAAAAAATTAATAATATTAAAATAATATAAATAAAACATAAAAATTAATTATACACTATAAAACAACTGCATTTAAAATTACATTTTAATTGTACTATAATTTTCTTACCTGAAATTAGATGATCATTTAAGAAATTATTTACACTTATTTATCATCTCTATGAAAAAAAAATATCAATTGTTGTTTGCTACTATTCATTTTTGACTTTTTAGCCAGTTTTTCTATTTGTAACAAACAGTTAAGTTCTTTGTCGGATGACGGCTGCATCACGATAAATGTACGCAAACACTCAATTGATTGTGCAGTTGACTTTTCTGTGGCTAAGGAAAGCACTTGGGACATAGTAGCAGAATCGCCAGAATCTGATTCCGTCTCCTCATTGCATTTTTCGTGAATTGTTTCAACAATTTCTTCCGCAGTTAAGGGTCCAGATACTTCTAAACTATTATCGGCTGCTATATACTCTGCGAACGTAATATCACACTGGATCTTTTCAGAAAAGTTTGGAAATTCTATTTCTTCGAAAGGTCTGTCGTTTTCGCCATTTGCATTACAACCACTCTTTTTAGATGGATGGATAAATCCTGCATGTCGAAAGCATTTTTCTATTGTTTCGGGTTGTACGGCGTCCCACGCCGCATATAAGTCGTTGATGGCCGTGAGTAGTTTTATGTCGTAGCTTTCTTTAAGATCAACCGAAAATAAAATGTGTCTAGAACCTTTTTACGATGACTCTGCACATTATCTAGCAGCAATAGAATTTTTCCGTTTTCACGAGAAAATTTTTTATCCAGTTCTTTTAACCAACTGGTACAGATTTCACGCGTCATCCAGGCTTTGGCATTTGCCATTTAATCAACAGGCAGTGTTTTCACTCCTTTGAAGCAATGTGGATTAGTTGATTTACGAATAACTAACAATTCTAACTTCTCATTTCCATCCATATGGGCACCTACCATCACAGTTATCCTGTCTTTTCTAAGTTTATCACTTGTGCACGTTTCACCTTTAAATGTTAAAGTCTTATTAGGAAGAAGTCTATAAAACAACCCTGTTTCATCGGCATTAATCACGTCTTTCATTGCATGAGTAGAAATAAGTTCGGGTAGCTTTTCGCAGAATTCATTGCAAGCAGCGAGGTCTACAGCACCACTTTCACTACACACAGTTTTGTGTACGATGTTATTTCGGTGCTTAAAACATGTCAGTCATCCTTCACTGCAATTGAAATTTTTAATACCCATGAGTAGTGCAAGTTCTTTCGCTTTAGCTGCCAATATAGATCCACTCAAAGGTACATTTCTTGCCAATGCATCTTTTGTCCATAACAGTAAAGCTTCCTCTAAATCTTCATCGGCTGCTGTTCTCATACGTTTTCGTCCTTTAGCAAATCTTTCCTTTTCCCATGATTTCAGGAAGAATTCTTTATTTTTCAAGTAAGTAGAGAGTGTATTATTTTTATTCCATATTCTGTAGCAATTTCTGTCTTAGATCGGCCACATCCTAGCTTTTTAATAATTTCTACTTTAGCTTCTAAAGTTAACGATTTATAACTTCCACGTGGAGCCATATTTTAAAGAAATAAGATATTTTACTTTCTCAAAAAACACTTTAGCAGCAAGTAAAACCATTGACTAAAAAATTCGATCCCCACACTGCAAATAGAATGTAGTGATAAAACGGGTTTCCCGTATCTTTAATAGATGTCCACCCTGTGAATTTCTCGGAATGTCACTGGGTCAAATGCTGTGGAAGGCATTAGGAACAAACACAATGGAAGAAGGGGCGGATGTGTCATTGATGGACAGACGGTTCGGGGCGTACTAAAAAAGAGGATATCAAATGCATGGGACTATTATACTAGTTCAGAACAATTCTGACAAAAATGAAAGAAAGAAAGTTATTTCAAGGGTCTGAGGTCCGTGAGAAATTAAGAAAAAATGAAAAAATGGAATTCTTGTTAGTTCGAATTAAACGAAGTCAAGAGAAAATGAGTTCGAATAAATGAAAAGTTTTAGCGTTATTATGCCATTGAAAATTTCGGGACTTCATGTTTAGTTCGAATTAAGCGAAGATTCGATTTATCCGATTTCGAATTAATGAGAGCCGACTGTATATATGTATATTAGTAGATGGGTGATTAGAAGGACTATTGTTGACTCTTCTCAACAGGGCTTGCTTTCCTTAGGGACGTTATTAATAACAGAATGAGATGTAGAATTATGAACTGTTCGTTTTATCACTAACATTTTTAACATGTGTTCTATAGTTGAAGTCTTTCAGAATTTAATCGAAATTATATACTTCTTTATTATCAAGTTTGCTTAGATTTAACTTGTGTTTTAGACCGTGGGGTTTGTTTATTTTTTAGTAGCGAGTTTTTAATACATCCTCTGTAAGTAGGTGAGTGGTGAAGCCAACAGTTTGTGAATTTGGAAGTAATATTGCCTTCAGTATGACACTAATTATAAAGATAGTTCAGGCACATTACACGTATTGGGCACATTACACGTTCGGGCACATTACACGTAAACCACAAATCTCTGAAGCGTGTCCGAATCCTTGGAATCGGTAACATTGTTTTACAATGTTAAAGATTTTAAATCTTTCAGTTATGATACGGTTATAGAAAAGTTCGTTTAGTGATTAAACAACTTGCGGAATCACTGCATAGAGGGGACACAAACGTTATCGAAAATATAGGGGTGTTGCATGTTAGCTTGCTTTCGGTGACTATTTTTCCGGTTTTTTTGTGCATTGTGTTTGTAGTTCTGTTGTACACTCGTGGAAAAAAAAATAAACACCCCCTACTAACTCCTCAACAAATTATCGTAGAAGAAAGTTACTGGTACCGAAGGATTAGAAATCAAAACTGCTACTTTTAAATGATGTATATAAAATTTGCTTAGAAGGACATCTACATATTAAAACGAACCCAAACTTCATTTTTTCCAATGGCAATATCCAATTGTAACAAGATATTTCAAAACTTTGGTTCATACTATGCCTAGACACCAAATTTCAAGTAATTTGAATGATACGTCTTTGAATTATAAACATTCAAAATTTAGTGCTTCTAATGTTAAATTACATTTTCATATTTTTATTAATATCTCCTAAAATTATACTCCTAATGTGCTAATTTTTTTGTAGCAATAATACTAAAATACCCAAACATAAATACGTTGAATTTGCAATTTTTATAATTTCATGATATGAATTATGAAATTAATATTCGAAAAAATTATGAATTGCAACCTACAATTTTTTTGATGGATTTAGATTTACCAAGTCCTGCTTTATGAGGATCCAAAATTTCACATTTTTCTTCCAAGTAGTTTTCAAATTATGCTTAAAAAATGGCAAAATGATGGTTTAAGTGTTCGTCTATGATAGAAGTGACTAGATATTTTGAAATTTCTTATGCTATCCTGTAATCTAGCAGTCTTCAATGACTGCTTGGGTGGCGCTTAAGATGCCTTGATCAAAAAATGGTCACTCTCGGTCAACCATCGAGTACCGAACTTTGGATACAGCCCCTAAAATACGCTCGTTCTAAAATAATTAATTTTTCGGAAAATTATCGAACGAATTGCATAAACAATTTGTTTTTAGGGGTTATTGAAAGTTGTAGAGTTCATTTTTACTGTCAAAATTGTGTACTGCTTTTGAAAAAAACAAAGTTATGGTTCGTTTTAATATGTAGATGACCCCTAAGCAAATTTTATCTACATCATTTAAAAGTAGGCTTTATTGCCAATCGTGTGATACCAGTAACTTTCTTCTACAATATTTTTGTTTCAGAGTTAGTAAGTGGTGTTTACTTTTTTTTTTACACAACTGTACATTCTGATGATGACTTAATAAAAGAGTCAAAACATTTTTCGCTCTGTTGGAATAAACGTCAACTGTGCTACTCCATCCTTGAATATGAATATGAGTCAAAACATGTCAATTTTAATTATATGTTTTTAATAAATAATGTTTTTAATAATTAATTAAAAATTAATTATATGTTTTTAATAAATAATGTTTTTAATAATTAATTAAACATTAATTATATGTTTTTAATAAATAATGTTTTTAATAATTAATTAAAAATTAATTATATGTTTTTAATAAAATATGTTTTAAATATTTTTAATGTGTTTTTGGTAAAAGGACGTCTTTTAAGCAAATAATTATTTTTAATATGTATTTTTGACATTTTGTTTGGAATATATATTATTATGATATCTTTTAAAGTCAGATAAAATAAAGTTAACAGCTAATTTGTTTTGGGAGTCAAGCTGTTTTGGTTGTCTTGTTTCGAGTAGTATTTCAGACAATACTATAAAGAATGCAAAAAATTATTGTATCTTATCTAAAATTAAATACATCGATTAACATTTTAAGAAAAAAAAAATTCTAACCTTCAATACTAAATTTTTAATTATACATAAAATTTTCTTTTCAAAATCGAATTGTTAGCGTATAAAGGTATTTTTTAACATATTTAAAAAATTACATATTTTCTTGCTTAGTTTTAAAATCTTACTAACTGGCATTGTATACTCTTCTTCTAAAATATTTCGTTCTTCTAATATCGTCTGCTGGCATCTGGTGCTTCATGGCTTTCTTTAGCAAGTCGCCCTTTATTAAAAAAAAATGTTTAACCCTTTATCTACTGACGGTACTTATAAATACCATTAAAATAACTTGTTATAAAATTCATTCAATACATCGATTTTTCCAAAACAAAAATATTTTTAAAAGGATGGTTTCTTTTGCCTTTCCATCTTTTCAGTTTCTTCGCGTTGGGGGGGGGGGGGGGGATTTTTCAATTCGGAAATATTTCTATATTTCTATCGTAAGAACATTATATTTGTATATTTCCTAATTCTACAAAATCCAAAGAAAAATATTTAAAATAAAAGATTTGAGGGGGATTATAAATATTGCACAAAATCCCTATAAATTCAAATTTAATTAATCCTTCTAAATTCTTCAAGCCTTCTAAAATCTGTCTAAATTTTATTCAATGATTATGTAAATCGACTAATGTAGTTTCAAAAATTCACGAAAAATGCTTTAGAAGACAAAATTTTCATGAATTCATAATTTAGTACATAAAAGGTTAAATAATATCTGCTAATACTTTCTTAACGTAAAATATTTTCACTTGGAGCAAATCAATATTAAATATTTAGTTAGATTATTTTAAACATGTTGAGAAAACATTTAGTGAAAACTTACTTTATTAGATGTTAATCCATTTTTAACCGTAATAATTTTTCTATAGGAGCTTTGTTAGTTAAAAAAATTAGGCGATACTGAGTTTAAGTTACTACATTCATCGTCTTTTCTGACACAACATCTGATATTCAAAGTTAATATTTGCTGACTATCTTCTTCTTTGAAATTTTTTCCATTAAAGCAAATCGATGAAAAATTTTTACTTCGAACTTATCAGAGAAGTCAAAGAAAATATTTAATATATGCTGTGTTTGCGAGGGGAATTTCATCAGTAACATTTATCTAAAATGTTTACATAAAATATACATAGAAACTCTACATCTCAAGTTGGAGCGTCATTTTCACCTTAATAAAATAAAATAAACAATGTGAATCTAGATTCACAATACATTTACTACTAAATAGGTGCAAACATATAAAAGTTTTTAAAACATTTAAAACTATTCAAGATGTTATAAAACATTGATGCAAGAACATGTCAAAAATCCCCAGCGCTTTCAGCTAAATATTAGCCGTCATCATGGAAACTGCTGTAGATTCAAATTATCTTAAGATATACGCTGGTTAAGATTATGGGTTTGAATAACCCTTCTCTCCACTCCCCGGTTTCACCTGTTTTCTGTTTTTTCTATAGCACCCCGCTCTATTTTCTTTCGTTCTCTTCCTCCTTTTAAGTTGTTTTTTGGTTACACTCTCTGCTGCTTAACCAGCGTATACCTTCTAGCTACAGCAGTTCCTCTGATGACGGCTTATATTTATTTGAAAGTTCTATAGATTTTTTATATGTTCTGACATCAATGTTTTTTAACATCTTGCATGGTTTTAATTGTTTTTAAAACTTCTATATACTTGCTCCTATTTAGTAATAAATGTATTGTGAATCAAGAATTCTCGTTATTTTTTTTATGTTTTCATAGTTAATATAAAAAATTTTTATTAAATTCCATTTTATAATTAACTAACCAGGGATGCTACATGGCTTACAGAGCGAAGGTGAAAATCAGGGGCGGATCTTGGGAGTTTTCAAGGGAGAGGCGGTATTACAAACTTGTAATTTCCGATTAAGAATGATTTACCTGAACAAAACATATCTCCACAGTACAAATAGAGTTGACGCTCGCTGTAACGATCGTTCATTATAGCGACCTTTTCACCATAACGGCCATCGAAAAAGTCCAAAATATAAAACCATTCAAACAGCATTATTTTTACATCCAACAGAAGTTCCAACGTAACAAACCATTCCCACTATTTTACTAATCGAGGGTTGCTATTTATATTTCTGACCTTGGCAACAGGAAGTGTTACTAGACGACCGCAAACGATTTCAATTGAAAGTTTGATATTTTTAACCATAAATTCTTCAGAAGGATTTGCTATTTTAGATTGATTAGTGTTATTTACAATAAATTGAAAAATTCATCTTGTGCAAAAAAGGGAATTGTCTCGTAAACATTTTTGTGCGATTATTATTCATAACTTTCGAAATGGTTTGTCAAGATGAGTACTTCCATGAACTTAATTCTTTATACAGCGATAAAGCACTATCCTACAGCACTGTAAAAAACTGGTATAACGAATTCAATCGTGGTCGATGTTCGCTCCAGGACTCATTCCGTGAAGGTTGTCCAAAATCTATTGTTGTACCGTAAAATATCGATGCTGCGCGTGAACTGTTAAAGCAAGATCGTCATGTGACATAACGTGAGATTGAGGGACCTTTGGACAGTAGTATGACAAGCATCAATAAGATATTACATGAACATTTAGGAGTAAAAAAAATGTCCGCGTTGGATCCCGCATAATCTGGCAAACGCTTCAAAAGAAGGCTCGTGTCGATTGATGAAAGGAAATGTAGAAAAAATGCGTTCAAAGTTCATCAAAAACTGTGTTTAACATCTACACAAGTGATGAATCATGGATCTATGCATATGAGACGGAAACAAAACAGTAATCGACTGTATGGGTATTCCAAGGTGAGCCAAATCCAACAAAATTGCCCGAGGAAGAAGCACATCGAAGCAAATGGTTGTATGTTTCTTCGGCATTACCGGTGACGTGGTGACAGTGGAGTTAGAGCAACGTAGGACAGTCAATTCTGAATGGTACACGACCATTTGTTTGCCAGAAGTCTTCGGAGAAATTCAAAAAAATCATAAGAACAGACGAATAATTCTTCCTCATGACAATGCGAGCTCTCACATATCGGCTCAAACAAAGGAATTTCTGAAAGAACAAAACATCGAATTGATGGATCATCCATCGTGCAGATCTGATTTGGTACCCAATGACTTTTTTTATTCTCACACATCAGAAAGAAATTATGTGGACAACAATTTTCTACACCCGAAGAAGCGGTTGATACATTCAACCTCCATCGGCGTGGAAACGGTGCTTCGAAAATTGGTTCAAGCACATGCAAAAGTGTATTGATCTTTGTGGAGAATACTTTGAAAAACAATAAATCCAATGTCGATCATAAATATTTGTTTTTTCATTACTAGGCCAGAAATATAAATAGCAACCCTCGTAGTCATTTGAAATTGTTTATTTGTTAATAATGAAGATTGAAAAAGAGAAAAAAATAAAGAAGAAATTAAAGATTAATCTTTCAAAAAGAAAAAAAAAATTAATTCATTCTTAAATTTAGTGATTTTTTCATGAATAAAAAGCATTGCAAAGACTTATTATTGCTATCTATATCTGTTCTGAGAAATTGGTGGCTCGAGCAGAGATGGGGTCGTCGCATCGTGAATCCTGACATGCTGGCTATTCGCATACAGCTGATGGACAACAGAATGACGAAAGATTATTGATTTTAACCCCCTCATTGACAAGCCCGTGTTAATACGTTCACTAAGGTCCATGTTTCACTGCAATACAAGCAATATTTAAAGTAATATAAGTCTATTGATTTCATGTATTTTTAATACATTGAACAATGATTACTGCTTCCAAGGATTGCATTCATATTCGTTATAGTTTTTTTTATAAAACGTTGAAAGAATCACATTTTTTTTAGCATTTAAAACAAAATGCAGAAAAAACAACATTACAATTTTGCTCTTTTCCAAGAGTGTCAGACGGTTAATAAATGTCATGATCGTTTAACTCGTTTTTACTCCGATTAATTGGCTAAAGCAGAAATTTGAGTTGCAAATCAAAGCTGGTGTGGTATTGAACTAATAATATTGAAGTATTAACATTTGTACTAACTACTTTTTGAAATATTAAGATGTATGAGATAGAAGAAAGTTCTGGAATTAGCACATCCAGTTAATTTTTATTTATTAATTACTGTTTAGTGGTTTTAAAAGAATTAGCTTTAAAGACTCATGATTCTTCATTTTTATGTGCCTATTCAGTCGTCCAAATCCAGGTTGAGTTAAAAGGGTTTTAAAATGACATCATTGGCAGGGTCCGAATAGCAAGTATCTATGCCCAGGGCACTTTCAATTTTTGGTGCCCCCTTAGGCTGCATACAAACGCTTGTTTTGCCATCCTTTTACACTTTTCCAGGAAATCTTTTGTTCTGGACCGTTCTGCGGTTTATTCGCAAAAGAATGAGCTTAACCCTACTTGAGGGAAAGGTTCCTCTTTTGCAGGACATCAGTCCCTTTCCTTTTAAAGTCATTAAAAATCAAAAACACCGCGTGGCCACAAGAAAAGACGCCGACACTGATAACAGTTAGAAGGATGGTCCGTTCGCAGCTTTAGATTGGTTGATTTACTGCAGTAAATCAATGATATATTACATACTTATACGAAAAGTGTCAACTCAAAATATTAAGTTTTCCGGAACATTGAAAAACGGTTCCAGGAATAAAATTAACACATTTTTTTCTATTATTTATTAAAATGGAATTTTAACTATAGATATATTTTTGCCATTTCATCGTATTAATATCTCAAATATTGGGAACTCAAGTAGAGATTCTACATTAGAGTCTCTAATAATGGATCTCTAAATTCAAGTACTCGAATGAGCCATCTGGTGGAGAAACGATGTAAGCTCTTGTTCAGGAAAATCGGCAAGCACATTGCATTGTATGTATTTTAACTTGTTCATAATAAACATTATTTTTTTTACACAATTTCAAGAGACATGAGCCTGAAATGAGAAAAAAGTATTCTCAAAACAACTATTCGATTTGTTATGCTTGATTTTTCAGAAATAAAAATGTTGACACTATTATGATTTCTTTAAATATAAATTTAGATAAAATTATGAAAAAATTCGTGCCCAGGGAGCAGGCCTCGTGTGCCACTACGAAAGATCCTGATCATTGGCATTTTTATTGAGAGAACTTTTAGCATCCATTAGAAATATGATCGCTTGCGTCAAATAAAGCATATCATAAAATTGATATTATTGATATTTTCTACATGTACAGTAAGATTAATCCCCCCCCCCCCGAAACAAATAACCTATGCACTCTAACGTAAATGAAACACATCGTGTTGTCACTCCATATTGAAATTTTGTTTACAACAAACATATTTTTAATAACTTAACCCTTTATGTACTGAATTATGATTAATGAAAATTTTATCTTCTAAATCATTTTCCGAGAATTGTTTCCACTACATTAGTAGATTTACATAACCATTTAATAAATTGTAGAAGGAGTTTAGAAAGATGGAAGGATTTAGAACGATTAATTAAATTTGAATTTATAGGGATTTTGAGCAATATTTTTAATCCCACTCAAATCTTTTACTTTAAATATTTTTCTTAGTATTTTGTATTGGTGCAGATTTACGGTTACCAGTCGCTACGTGCCAACTAAACTTTTTGATGTGGCGACTAACTTTCAGTGTCTTAGTCGCCAGAGATCAATTTCCAGTATTCCCAATCCCCGTCGCTGAATTTTGATATTTTTTTTTCTTTTGCAAATAGAAATGCTCCTGCTCTTTTCTGTGACCTAGCTCAAGTATGTCCTTGATAAAAAATCAGGGAATTTTTGTGTTCTCAGTTACTGTCGTGAAGCTGCACCTGTGCTGTACCGCTTTCTTGCCGAACATTATGTTCGAATATAATTATGTGCATGTCCGCTCCACTACAGCATTTCTTCGAAGGTTTCATCCTAAAACGAAAGTTGAAATAAATACTCCTTTACTGCAAATCGGCTCATGAGACAGTCCAAAGTTCTCGATGCAATAGAGATTATTTAAGGGCTTTGGATCATGGAGTCGCGAGGATAGAGGATTCCGAACTCTGAAGAAAAAAGAACAAAAAGAAAAAGAAACTCGCACGAAAAAATTCTTAACGCGAAGTATATTCTTGCTCTGTAAATGTTTTCTACAAGTGCGAGATTTTTATAGTGCAAAATAATCTTACACATTCCTTTTTTTTTTTTTTTTTTTATATCTATACTTTTATATGACAATATCTAAATAAAAAATAAAGTTTTCCTAATATTTCCCATTATCATGACTGCTTAGCCTATACATGTTTTGTTATTGAATTGTATCTTGTCAAACTTTATCTTCTGATTTTTCTAGATTTATATTATACTTTTTTAATATCAAAGTTTCAAGAATTTTAGGATTAAATTAAATATAGACATTTGTTGTAATTAGTCTGTATTTTGTTGTACATGTGTATTTATTAATTAAATTATTTTTCATTTTGAATTCCCGAGTTATTTTGTTAAGTTTTTTCCACATAAACACTATTGTTTTATGAGTTTTTTTCACAATGTGGCTACTAGATTTTTGTTAGGAGCCAAAGTGGTGACTGAATTTTTGGGATTTAGGGGCCACTGGCTCCTTAAAATTTTTGGAAATCTGCAACTATAATATTTTGTAGAATTAGGAAATGTACAAATATAATGTTCTTACAATAGAAATATAGAAATATATACGAATTGAAAAATCCACTCCCCCCCCCCCCCCTCCAACGCCAAGAAAGCTGAAAAGATGCAAAGGCAAAAGAAATCATCCTTTTAAAAATATTTTCCTTTTGTGTAACCAATAATGCTTTTGGAACAAGATAAAGTAATGTATCTATAACTCATTCTAAACTGTATTATAACTAATGGATGTATTAAATGAATTTTATAACGAGTTATTTTAATGGTACTTTGGAAAACAAAGAATGCGTTACTTTATTCCTGTCAAAAAACCGTTTTTCTTCTTACCCGTTAATTTACCACTAATTACTTAGTATTTTACTCATAAGAATGTATCGTATTATTAAAATTAATGTTAGAACGTTCTTAATAATATAATGTAAACAGCAAGATAGTTGTAACTTTTTAATCTGCAGAACTATAGACATGCACATTTGTATATGGATATAGATAGATATCCAATTTTTATTCATCATTATTAGACTGCGCATTATAAAAAATCAAATTTAAAAAAATCAAAGAAACGTTCGAATGTTTATCTTGTCACTCTACATAATTTTATTTCATATCATTTGTGAGTTGAAGCAAATATTCAAATATTTGATAAAAATCTAATTTTCATTTTTAAATAACTTATGGAAATGAATAATTTTATTTTTAAGAAGGTATTTAATCAAAACAGTATTAACTTATTTTTAAAAGAACTTTTTCCGCTATTCTACAAACTTATACTGATTAAATAATATTAAAAATTATTGAAATCTTTTAATAGTAATACAATTTCTACAAGATTGAACAATAAATGTAAAAAATATATATTAAAGTGAGAACTTTATTTCTTAAAAAAATAATTTGACTTTCCTTTATTCATTAAATACATTAAGATGCTAAAAATAGACGTTTCCTTACGTACTAAATGTATTTCATAATCAATATATAAATTAAATTGTGTAAACCGAAAAATGTAATGGTAGCATTTTACAAACATTTAATAAATTTTAATGCATATTATCAATAAAATATTTTAGCTAGGCCAGTTAGCATTTGTTGGCAAATGAAACTATATTTATATGCACCTTAAAACATACTTTTAATAAATGTATAAGAGGCGGACAAAAAAAATGGAATATCGTGCACAAAAAGATAGACTAATCTGACCAAATATTCTTTTTTCGTTAGTCCATTGTATCGGTTATATGACTTTGGCACCGCTGTTTCCTGTTAATAACATTTGCATTCCTCATGAGTGGTTTTAAAGCGGATCACAATCTTTTATACAGAGTAAAAAAATAAAAATTATAAAAAAAGAATTTTTTTTTTAAATCTAAAGAAATATATTATAACCACTACAATGGTAATCATATATTGTGATTTTCTTTAATGAAAATTAATGTCGCTCAGGAGGATATAGCTCATGTTCTTTTTTTCATAGAAACAAACTTCTCGTTTTTACAGAATAGAGCATGACAAGTAATGAAGTAACCAAAATAAGTCTTAAACCAATGAATAAATTTTCAATAAGTGTGATTACCCCTCCGAACGTCTTGCAAAAGGGTAAAATGTTGTTTTCTTTACATTTTGTTTAAATTGCTAATAAATAATGATTCTTTCAACATTATAAAAAAAAGTCAATTACAAATATGAATGCAATACTTAAGAGTAATAATAATTCTTCAATGTATTTAAAATTCCATAAATCTATAGAATTATATTATCTTAAATATTGCTTGTATTGCTGTGAAACCTGGAGCTTAGTGAACGGAATAATACGCCCCAAACACTTATAGGGTTGAACGTACTTTCAACTTTTAGATTTTTATTTTTTATGTTCAGTCCAAATGTTTTGACGGCACTACAAAGATTATTTATTATCGGATTTTTTCGCGGTTTGATTAATTCTATTTTTTCTTATGAGTAGTTCAAACTTTTATACCTTCATATAAAAATATTAATTGTTATATATAACAATTCAAAATTGTGTTCAATCCTTATACTTACTATTGAATAAAAATACACAAAATGGCATTTCTCTTGTCAAAAAGGTCGTATATACATGGTACTAATATATGTCGCTGCAGTTAACAACCATAAGCTCTCTATTACAAAAGGGCACAGCTACAGTTCATTTACAGAGTCACTCAAAAGAAATCGAACAGATTATAGCCTAAGAATATTTACCGAGTGAAGAGTGTTTTAATGATATAATATTTCAATCTCTGTGAAGTTTTAATATATTACTTGAAAAGTGGATCTGAATCCAGTTTCTTACTCTGATTCTTTGCCCGTCTATCTAGTCCTCAACGTTACTAAACTTTAGTGGTCTAAATTTTAGTGGTAAACTTTAAAACTCTTATGGGTTTGAACACACTTTTAAAAAAATCCAATATTTCATTAACTTTGAATAAAAAAATTTAAATAAGAATTAAATTAGATTGTATTTCGTATGAAAATCTGACGATTAATAATCATGGTTGAATCGCCGTCAATAATCCGCGAGGAACGCCTTGTCCGAGTTCGAATGGAAAACCAATTATAAAAGAGTGACAGTGTCCGTGAACATCGACTACGGAATAATGCTTTTGGGCGCCAATAATAATCCTCGAGGAACTCCTTGTCCGAGTTCGAATGGAAAACCAATTATAAAAGAGTGACAGTGTCGTGCCTGTGAGCATCGACTACGGAATAATGCTTTTGGTCGCCAATAATAATCCACGAGGAATGCCTTGTCCGAGTTCGAATGGAAAACCAATTACAGTCAGTACCGGATATATGGTCTCCCGTTTATAAGGCCACTTTTTGTAAGTCCGGACTGACTGAATAGATATTACGTGTTAAAATACACCGCATATATGATCAGTTTCCAATGGCTACTATCGGATATATGGTCATATGGTCATTTTTTGTCTCTTTTTTATTGCAAAATATCTTTTATGTTTTTCCTTTTCTCTTTTAGGGTGAAAAGTGCCGAATAGACGTATCATTCACATTCAAGAATTTTCCTCTGTCGGCCTCTTTGTATTGGTCACGCAGTGCTTTTCAATTTTAATAGCTTTAGAAAGAAATGGATGGACATCCTGAAGGAGGAACTTCTTTCCTTCTAGTCCATCTTCCCTTTTTTCCATCGTTGAATATCCCGTGCTTTTGTTAAAATCCACAAGTACGAACTTCTGTATAGTAAAGAAAGGCCAGATGACATTTTTTATAGCTTTAGATTGAGAGGGAGACCTTTTTCTTTTTTAATTGAGACTTAGAGATCGCGAAAATATTGCGCGTGAGTAGATGCGCGTCGACACTCGGGGGAGGGGGGAAGGATCACCTTTTTCTGGCTGCAACCTATAAGAGAAACTCTTTCCTGTCGATAAGGATTTCCAAAGGTCTGGAGATTTCTCCCTCAACTGTCGCAAGTGGTAGGACTACTGTCGCACTACATACAGATTCTTGGAAAATATGCCATCAACCCTTGCGACCGAATGAAAATTGTCCTCCGTGCAGATAAATGTTAAATCACACATTTTATTTTTGTATTTTTCATTATTTGTCGCTGCCTGTAAAGTCTTCGTTCATTTGTTAATTCTCCTTTGTGAACACAAGGCGCCAGCAAAATGAAAAATTGACAATTGCGGGAAAAGAAATGGTAGAAAACTTTGGAAAAATCGAATGTATCGAAAGCAGGTTTCGGGAAGACTGGTGGAATAGAGAGAGCGATACTGAATAAAATCTTAGGGTTCAAATCTTGTTAAATAGAAGATGTGACCAACCAAAAGAGAAAGCGAGAACATGTTTCAACATTTGAGAATGTTGAGAAATATCTTTTCACTTGGATAAAATGTGCCAGATTACAGAATGTTCCAAAACATGGATTATCGTAAAAGAAAAATCTCTGAAAATTGCTGCATAACTAGGAAAATCGAATTTTACTACTAAAGAATCGAAGGAATGGCTGTTAACTTGTTAAGTGACATTCTCAATAGTTACAGTCCTTGTGATGTTTTTAATTTTTATAAACTTGGGCTGTTTTTTTTTTTTTCATATTTTACCAGATAAAACTGTTACTTTTAAGAACGAAAAATGAAGTGGTGGGAAGGTAAGCAAAAAAAGATTGGCCGTTTTATTAGCAGCAAATATAGATGGATGGCTCATTGAAATTGACTTCATTAGTTATTGGTAAATTTCTCATGCCTCGTTGTTTGAAAAAGTGCAAATGTTTGCATGTATCTTACGATACGAACCGAAAGGCCTGGATGACAATAAACATTTTGGAAAAAGAAATTCGGCGTTTCGATAAAATTTGCACAGGCGAATGGCTATAATTGCACACAGCTGTACCGTCCATTGCATGATTCTCAATTTAAATCCGATTGAACTTGTTTTCTTACCTCCAAACTGAAACAGTACGGCACAACAATTATATCAAGGGATTGTTAAAAATATTAAGATAAATTATCGAAAGCTGCTTCTGAAAGACGTCATTGCTGCCCTTGATCAAAAAAAGAAGTTTCTCGTGGCTGTGTTAGCTACCATATGTTTCGTAGACAAGAGTTGGAATATGGTATCAAAGAAGACCATTAAAAATTGTTTTTGATATCCTTGGCTTCCAGATTGTCAAGAATTATCGTTCGAATACAACGACAATAATGATGTGTCCCTATTTGAAGTTGCACAAGAACTACGGAATGCCGTTTGCACTATGCATGACGAACTGACATATGCAGTTGTTGACAATGAAATCACTGCTAATGGACTTTACCCATGAGTGGCAACAGTGACACTTTTGCGGGTATGTACCTTCCAAAAAAGACTGCTTATTTGACGAAGAGAAAGCCGTGTTAAAATGTTCTTCACGCCTATTGGTGTTTTTCTTCTAGATATCCGCAGCTGACGTGACATCGGTAAAGTCCAAGGTGAAGCTTCTATACTAGAAATAGTTTCGGAAATCTATAGATGCTAATAAAAGGACACATCGCCCTGTCTGTGTGTGTGTGTGTGTGTGCGATGGCTAACGATATCTACCGCACGTAGAAGCCTGAACATTTAGGTGAGGATAGTTCAGACAGGTCCTGATGCACCTGAAGCTCAGAGTTTTAATTTTTTAAGGGCCACCGGGCCCCTTTAATTTTTTACGCACAAAATTGTTAATAACGTGCTCCCTGTTCATCCAATCTTCTTCGTTTTGGGGGATCTTTCACCATACAGTTATTCTCGCCATTCTATTTTCCAGTTATGACACTTAACTCTTGGGAGCCGATACAGTGCCCTTTGAAGTTTTTGCGCTAATAAATTGTTTCCTTTTAATCTTATCTTCATTTTTGGGAACCTTTTTCCATTTAGTTATTCTTACGTTTCTACATTCCAGTTAAAACCTTCGGGCCCCCAAGAAAATCGCAGGGCCCGATCAAGGGCTGCTTGAACTTTTTGAACGCCAAGATTTTCACCTCCTAATTTTCTCAGCTTCTAAGTGCATAATTTTATAGTTGAGTCTTGGGTTTTTATTCATGGACGAACACCCTCATATTTTTATTGAGGCCCTAGGGCCATTTTTTAAACATTTACCCAATCTTTTGTGCATTTCTTTAAAATATCATTCTAACGAATAATTCATACCCTATGCTTAATTTTGACTAATTAAAGTTCTAAAGCACTAAGTACTAAGACATTTTAACATGTTTTCATGTTAGGGTCCTTTTTAAACTATGAGTTGGCCCCTTTTGGACTCCTATTATAGCTACCTTAAAAATGGTCCGATTCACTACCTTTTTTCCTAACAACTTCTTACGTCCTTCAGCTAGTAAATGAACGACAAAAAATTTCTCAGATTTCAGCTACCACCACTTTTGAATATTAATCGCCTTCTCGGGACCATTGATGCCTATTTTTTTTAAATGATCAAAATTTCTTGAAATTTTCTTTAACATAGATCTAGAGACCTCTGATTACTTTAATAACTACGAAAAAAATATCTTTATACCCAACTGCATGCCAGGTAATCCCCTGGCCTTTTGGGGCCCGGTAACGTGCCCTTTGAAATTTTTGCATCATAAAGATTTAATTAATTTCACCCTCTTAGTACAATCTTCATTTTGGGGACCCTTTTTCCATTTAGTTATACCCTCGTCTATACATTCCAGTTAAAACCCTGGGGCCCTTATGGTCCCGTAGGGCCCGGTCCAAGGCCCTTGAACATTTTGTGCGCCATGCATATTGCACCAACTAATTTTCTCACCTTTTCGGTGCATAATTTTAAAGTTGAGTCTAGGAATCTTCTTCAGGGCCAACACCCTCATATTTTTATTGGGGCCGTTGGGCCTTTTTTAAAGCATTTACTCCATTATTTACGCATTTAATTAAATATTAGTCTAACGAATAATTAATACCTTATGCTTAATTTTGACTAATTGTAGATCTAAAGCGTTAAGTACTAAGCCATTTTAATATGTTTCATGTTAGGCCCCTGCTTTTAGCTATCAGTTTCCCCCTTTTTGGGCCCTCTATTATACCCCCCTTAAAAATGGTCCGATTCACTAGCTTTCTTTTTCTAATAACTTCTTAGGTCCTCCAACTACAACATGAACGACAAAAAATTCTTTTGTCTTTAGCTACCACCGATTTTGAATATTAATCGACTTCTTGGACCCTTGGGACGCCTTCTTTAAGAATGATGCGAATTGCTTGCAATTTTTTTAACATAGTTCTAGCGTCCACTGGTTACTTTAAAAACTTCTAAAAAGTATCTTTATACCAAACTACATGTCACTTAAGTCCCTGACCCCGGATCGTTACAGGTCTTGTTGAAGCTTTTGCACTATAAATTGTCGATAAATTGCCCCTCTTAATCCAATCTTCACTTTTGGAGCCAATTTTCCATTTAGTTATTTTCCTGTTTCTGTATTCCAGTTAAAATCTTGGAGCAACCTAGGGTCCCGTAGGTCCTGATCCGGGGACCCTTGAACTTTTTGTGTGCCATGCATTTTTCACCCCCTAATTTTATCACCTTCTCATTGCATATTTTTTAAATTGAGTTTTGGACACTTCTCGCTAGACCAATACCCTCATATTTTTATTGGGACTCTAGAACATTTTTAAACATTTACCCCATTTTTTGTGCATTTCTTTAAAATATTATTCTATAATTGATTAATTCATTATGATTAATTCATACCCTAGTCTTAATTTTGACTAATTGAAAATTTAAAAGCTAAGTACTAAAACATTTAAACATGATTTCATGTTAGGGCCCTGCTCTCAACTATCAGTTGGAACCCTGTTACAGCTCCCTTAAAAAAGGTCCGATTCACAAACATTTTTTTTCTAACAACTTCTTAGGTTCTCCAGCTACTACATGAAGGACAAAAAAATCATACTTCAGGTGCCACCAATTTTGAATATTAATCGCCTTCTTGGGGCCTTTGTTACAACTTCTTTAAAAACTATCCGACTCAATTGTAATTTTCTTTAACATAGTTTCAGCGTCTTCCAGCTACTTTAAAACCACAAAAAAATTTCTTATTCCCAACTACGTTCCAGTTAAGACCCTGACCGCTAAGTACCGGTCTTTCTTTATACCTCAGCTATCAACTTTTTGGAACCTTAATCTCCTTTATCTGCATCAACTTATGTCTACTCACTACAGCCGTAAATTAAAAATCGCGTTAATTTAAAGGTAACTTTAGATAAGGGATTTCATCCGTTTGTTAAATATCGTGTTAATGTTAAAAGTAATGTTAAAAGCATCTTCCACCGCTTGGTGACGCATTCTTTCCTCGGGTTCTAAGGACTCAATTTCAACAGGATTTGATTCAATCAATTTAGATTACAATTCAGCTATTCTCTGTATTACGAAATTTTCTCCTTAGACTTCGGTTACCAACATTTTCTAACATTAATGGTGCATTCTTTTTTTGGATTCTATCGGTTTGATTAGTACGAGGATTGTCTTACTCAACTTGGTTTTCGATTGTCTCCGGCATGTGCAGGGTACTTCCGGTAAATTCTGCCATACATAGCGGGGACCCACGTTACAGGTTCGTTCGGAAAGAACTATATTGGGAACACATTAGATGCTGTGGAAGGCAATGGGGATTCCGAAATTAGGTTCATTTCGAAAAATTTCAAAATATATAAAATCATACAAATTTGAGTTTTGTTTAAGGTTATTATTTACAAACCCCGGGCAGCTTTTTCAAGAAGGCTCACGTTTTGAGCACCTTATCGCCAGAGTAAGGGTTGGCGCGGGGATGAATTCAACGCTACGCACCCTTTCTTGTTTGTAACGTCGTACGCGTAGCGAACATCAACCCCATTTCTTTGCTGAGAGGAAGAGATGTTCTTTTTTTCATTTGTTTTTTCCACAAATGTAAAACGCTAGACGAAATGTCATCTCACTGTGGTTTGCAATTAGAACCTTGCTTAAAACAAAGATCTTTTTCGGATTAAAATTAACTTTTAATTGCACAAATACATATAATTCAAACATAAGTTATTTTTGTCAGTTCTATAATATTCATTTATTTCATTAATTCGCTATATGTTCGAAGAAATTGAGAACGTATTTTTAAAACAGACGTAAAAATTTTCTTTAATAAATATAATTGTATTGATCATGTTTTTATAACACAATTGAACATAGTTTTATTAGTATTATTACTGAATTAATTTAGTTTTTTTATTATTAAGCGGCATAATTGTGTGACGTGTTGATTGCATTAATAAAACACATTTTCACTGAAATAATTCATTAAAAATTAATTGTTTTTAATTTAATTGCGATTAGAAGTTAATAGGAAGTTGAAACTAAGATCAATTCGATTATAATTCGATTGAACGATAAAGCATAAATTATTTAACCGTATCCTGCAATTAAATCTATCAGCTAAAATAATTGCAAGTTGATGCATGCAATTAAATCAATTACTATTGCATTTTAATATTGTTAAAATTTTATCATTATTTGATTTTTTATGGAAAAGACATTAGTCTGTACCTAGTGCACAAAATTAAAAATCTTTAAAATTCTTCAGTTTTTTATTTTAAAATTTTTGCCATATTTTTAAATATTATTTCGCCTTAGTTGTTTCATTTATTATTTAAAAATAATAATTCGTCATATTTGAATAAATCATGTAAATTCTTCTCTCGAATGAAATCCCCCCCCCCCACACACACACACATTCGTCATTCTATTTCGTCATTCTGCACACATATTGCTCTATTTATTAAGTTGAAGTGGCAATAAAATAATGCTCAATCGTCTGAGGCAACCTCCCATTTTGAATTTTATCTCCCCCCCCCCTCTCCTCCATCACACTATTTTTTGCCCATTTAAAATTCATTGTTGCCTTGCAGAAAAGATTAGTTAAAATTGTGTCTGAAATGATGTTAACTATTCCTTCGCTTATGCATAACAGTGCATAAAGTTTACTGTTTTGTTCTATCTGTTGATTTTTAAATAACAAATAAATAATTTACCATAAAAAAAAAGATAAGGAAACAAACAGAATGAAAGATTTAAAAAAATAATAATAAGGATTAACCTTTTGTGCACCCGCTTTCATTTTTTTTTTAATTCTTTACAGTTTTTTAAATTTTCTGTCCTATTTATTACTTTGAAGTAACTATAAGTAAAAGACCAATTATTCAAATTCTGCCCCCCCCCCCCGAAAAAAAGAAAAGCTTGCATATGTTTCACCCCCCCCCCCCCCTAAAAAAAAGTTAAATATTCCAAGTTTTTAATTTTTTGGTTTGTTTTTTCTATTTATTAATGGATACATTTAACTATTTAAATCTATAGCCCCTCACTATCATATACAGTTAAAAAATTTCTCTAATGATTTTATTTGTTACTTTGAAGTAACAAAAGATAGTCATTCAATCTTCCTTCTACCCCCACCTCCCTTTAAGAATTTCATCTAATATTAAAAAGGCAATTTGTAAACATCCTGTTTGGGGGTGTGAAGCGTTTTTTTTTTCTTTCTTGGTTTGGCCTATTTTCACTCGACTTTGGGGGCTGTTTCTGCAGAATGATTTGGTATTAAATTAATTATATAAGTTCATCGCAGAAAATATAATAATTTTTTGCCATAGGTATTTTTTAAAATATGTGTTTATGTACATCAAAATGCACTGAAACTGCATTAACTCATGATCCCCATAAATCCATCTTTATATGTAATCAAATATTTAAATATATGAAGGTAATGAGTTTTTGTTTAAGAGGTATGGAATTAATAATGCTCGATTGAATGAAAATTTAGATTTTTGAGGGGATCAAATAATCAAAATTTTAGTCTATATCATCAAAAGTAATAAAGACCTTCGATAAAACAGAGTATAAGAATTCGTAATACAATTTCTTTCGAAGAAGATTTCTTTTCATCTAGAACACATAACTGAAAATATTTCTTTAATTTAGGTAGGACTGTTATTCTAAAATATGCTAGTTCGTCTTCCGCCATTTCGGTTCAAAACAAAACACAAGACGACGATTGGCGTTAGAGCTGGCTGAACGCTCTCGCTTTCGCCAAGGTTGGTGCTGAAAACGTGAGCCTTCTTGAAAAAGCACCCGGGCAACGCCGTTCGGGTTTGCTAGTTTTAAATATAAACACTGGTAGAAACGATGATAATGACAGTGAATTCAAAGCTGAATCGACAACGCGAGCAGAAGCTCTCAAATCCCTAAATACATTCAGATATTTTTTTACCAATCCCAAACGAACAGTTCGTGAATAATAAAAAATAGTTTTAACAACTACAATCAAAAACGAACGAACCTGAATAAAATATTATTTTTTACTATTACGAGTATACTCATCAATTCGAAATTTTAAGTGTAAAGCAATTCTTGTTTATACCTATTGTTTTATAAATTATATGTTCATAACTTCTTTGCACATTATTGTACTAATATAACTAACTTAGTAATAATATTTTATTTTCTTAAATAAAATTCCTGCTTACACCGCATATAAGGTCAACCCGCCTTTAAGGTCATATTTTTCAGGACCGCATGGTGACCATATAATCGATACTGACTGTATAAACGAGTGACAGTGCCTGTGAACATCGACTACGGAATAATGCTTTTGGTCGCCAATAATAATCCTCGAGGAACGACTTGTCCCAGTTCGAATGGAAAACCAATTATAAAAGAGTGACAGTGCATGTGAACATCGACTACGAAATAATGCTTTTGGTCACCAACAATAATCCTCGAGGAACGCCTTGTCCGAGTTCGAATGGAAAACCAATTATAAAAGAGTGACAGTGCCTGTATCCATCGACTACGGAATAATGCTTTTGGTCGCCAACTACAGTAAATGTATAGAGCTCAAATATGTTTCCGATTAGAAGAAGAGTGGGTGATTATCTCAAAGGAAAGGTTATATAAATGACATAATAAACAAATATGTCACTGGCCAAATTATGTCAATTTGGAATTCAATTTCAGACTCCAAGAACTGTTCATTTTAACAATTTAATCTGCGAGTCATTATTTACGGAAATAAATAATATGAAAATAAATAGTAGTAATTTCTTGTCAAATATCTCCAATCCAGCTTGCATTCTCTTAAAAATAAGTAAGCACGAAGCTGATATCAATTATTTGGTATCTAAGATAATAGTAGTAGCATTTATTGTAATTACTTTCTAAAGTATAACACCATGTGTTACCTATATTTCTTTAATCCTAATTTCAAAATTGTAATAATTTGGTTTTATTATTATTTATTCCATTAAATATTTTCGTTGTTGGCGCATGTCCCGATCACCTACAATATATATTTTTTAACATTTGGCACACGAATGTGAAAAATTTCGCCTTTTCTGATATAGACTATTTATTTTACATTTTATTACAAACCAGCAGGCTTAGCCCGTTGCTCTGGTCGCTTTCTCAACGAACCTTCAATCAAATGATATATATCGGTGAATTTGACCTTTTTTCTTAAAGCAATATGCACCTTTACCTGGAATTAACTTTGGCATTGTTAAAAAGATACGACTGCCATTGCACTATTATATTTTCTAATGTGTAAGACGAAATCTGGGCTGTTAAAGATCAAAACTTTTAGCGCATGTTTTACAGTAGCATTTGGCAAAGAACAATAGAGTGATATGCAATACACTAAAACCGTCCCTGAGAAATTATCTAATTAAAAATGCAAGTTCCATCAAAATCCGCCTAGTACAGCATTATAAAAAGGCTAAACTTTCATAATCGGGTCACCTGATTACAAAATATTTTATAACTAAGCAACATAAAACGATATGTATTGTACTAAAATCATCCTTGAAAAAATATCTAAATAATAGGGAAAGTCCCATCAAAATCCTTTCGATAGAACTTTCTAAAAAGGATGATCTTTCATGATAGATTTAATCTGATTATATAACTTTCTCCCGTAATTCTAAATAGAATCAAAGCAAAACGACATTCAATATACTAGAAACTTTCCTGAAAAATTATCTAACTAACAGTGCAAGTCACATAAAATCTATGCATTAGAAGTCAAATTATAAGCAGCCGGAACAAAATTCCTATTTGCATCTTTATATATGTTACGGCCAAAACCCGGAGCTTGGCCAGTTCGCGAATTGGCCGGCCAATTCGGGAACTGGCCAAGATTCCTGGCCAAAACCCGAGATCTCCCTTTTTCCAATTAGCCTCATATTTTTCAGGCTTATTGCAAAGAGCCTAGAATGCGTTAGGCTAATTGAAAAATGACCATTTATTATCCAATCAGGGCGATATTTTTAGCTCAGAGGCTATCAAAGCCTGAGAGTTCATGTGCCCGCCTACGTACACACGTACATACAGAATCGGCATGCACATAAGCTCTCAGGCTTTGATAGCCTGTGAGCCAAAAATATCACCCTGATCGGATAGTAAGTGGTGATTTTTCAATTAGCCTAACGCTTTCTAGGCTCTTTGCAATAAGCCTGAAAAATATCAGGCTAATTGGAAAAAGGGAGATGGATTCTCCAATTAACCCGGCTCTTTGCAAAGAGCCGGATTTCTCAATTAGCCTACGACATATATACCAGATTCTTTTTTTTAATAAACTGGTAGACATTATCTTGATTCTGCGATTCTATTAATTTCAAACAAAGTGTAGTAGTGCACAGTTCCATAACCATTACTTGTTAAATTATAAAAATTATTGAAAACTGCTATACTCGCATTTATTTCATGACATCTGTACCAATTTTTAAAAGTTGTCGCGTGCAATTTATATTTTTAACAGAAATTTTGTATTAAGTTAATAGAAATGAAGCTATCTATCATTTAGAAGGAATTTAATTCATGTTTCTTTTATAGATTATAGAAATATAGCTTCACTTTATAACGTTTCATACTTGACACAAGAAGATCGAATAGAGGTAATCACTTTCTCTGAAATATAATTCGATATTTACAAATTTCCTTCTTTGTGTCAAACATTGTCTCTTGCGACAAGAAACTATTACCTTCAAGCATATTTTCATAAAGATATTTAGTGGAAACTAGTCTTTTAGTCAATGTATCAAATTTTAGTTCATAATTTATAAATGTGCGCAACGTGTTCCTTGAATTCCAAGTGTCAATTTTATAGATAAATATAAAATAAACAAGTCGTAAATTGTACGTGAAACTTGGTAAATGTGGTGCGTACTTAATGTAACTAGTTTCATAAAAGTTTAGATTTTGGGGCTGTTGTACTCTTGGGCAAAAATACATGAATAGAAAATTAATTACGATTATATATATTAAATTCAGTAATACGGAAATAATATGACTTCTTCTTAAATAGGACATAATCACCATGGCAACCTAGAATCATTACCTATCATGCGATATCATTGAATTAATTACGTATGATAGGATTTAAAAGGCAAAAAAAAAACTTTTATTAATATCTTTTAAATTTTTATTCAATTTTCATAAAATTTGAAATGACTCCACAAAATTCTGCAACTATTATATATATTGAATTTCAAACCATTTGGATGCGTACTTTTTGCGCTGTTATATATGCAGACCAACGGACAGACAGACGGACGGACCAGGCGACGACTATAGGCGCTGCATATTTATATAATTACGAACACACCTAAAAATGAAGCTTAATTTTTTTAAGTATATTCTTACAGTTTTAAATATTGTTTAGAAAGATTTTTTGTTATGCTTTTTTTCGTTTTGCATTTTAACAAAATCTTTTCTTTGAAATTCAGTTATACTGTTAATAATGGGAAGAAAATAATAGGAACAGCTGGAAAGATTTATATATTAAGAAAATAACTATTTACAATCCCATAACCAAACATCGACTAATGAGCTAGATTAAGGCCGCTACTTCTATTTGGTGGTTAACTTTTTACCAGATAAATAAAAAATGCAAATCGCAATCGAAAATTGTTCGAGAAGAATCCCGTATATAAACTGTGAATTGGAACTATTAAACAATGAATGAAAGCAATCAGACTAATCCAATAATCCCGCTTTAAAACCAACCTGATGAAATAAATATTCACATAGTGCATAAATAAAACTGACACTTAACTAAATTTAACAATAAGAGGTTTATTTACATAATTACAAAATACATTAAAAGAAAAAGAAATTAAGCATTAAAATTCGCAATGCTACAAAGTAATGAACTTTCATAGATCATTTGATAGAAGACATGAAGAAATTCTCCCAACTGCAGATTAATAGCATGTAACTGCATTCTCGACATTTTAGAAACATTTAACTAACAACCAGGATAATATACTTCTAATCTTCATTTGTTCACCTCTGACCTGGAGTAAATCAGAAATCATAAAAGTGCCTTTACTAGTTTTCCTATTAGATAGAACACAGACATGGAATGTCGACTGTCATAACAAGTTGGAAATTGCTCGTGGAACGCGGCAAATGAGATGCGTTCGTACTATAACTATTTTTATAAATATTTTTTGCACCGCATATTGTACCGAATGTATATTGTAGTGCACTTCAATAAGTACATATCCATTTCATTCTGTTCGAAAGCTGTAACATCATTAAAATGCACTTGAAATAATTTTTTTCCCCATTGGCCGTCATCTAACGGAAAACTTTTGACTGTCCCTGTAATTAAAATATACATTCGATTTTCATAAAACGTGAAACGACGCGCCAAAATTTTGAAGCAAATTTATATTTAAAATTTCAGACCATTCGGAAGGCTGCAATATCATTAAAATGCACTTGCAATAACTTATTCCCATTGGCCGTAGAGTAACGGAAAAATTTTGACTGTCCCTGAAATTAAACTATACATCCGATTTTCATAAAATTTGAAAAGACTCGACAAAATTTTGCAACAATTATATATTTAAAATTTCAGACCATTCGGTTGGGTAGATTTTGTTCTGTTATATGCGGACAGATGGACTGAACGACAACTATAGGTGCTACGTATTTATATAAGTACGAACGCACCTAAAAGAGTTCTTCCGCCCAGTGCCAGGAGGAAGAGGTAGCTTTCATATTCCTTATTTTTAAAAAGCAATCTTATATTATTCAAACACACGAAGCTGAATTTAGTGGAAACCGATTATAGGAGATTCAATACTAAATCATTATGAATGAGAATTTCGCGAAATTAGTCAGCTTTGTTCAAGCTGCTTTTATTTAAAGTAACTTAATTTTGGTTGCCAAATTTGGCAATATCTTAAAGTTCCTACCATTTAAGACAACATGGTGGATGAGGCTAATGAGTGAACTTGGTCGAGACTTTAGTAATTCTAGTGCACATGCTCAATCACATCAGAATCGGTTGATATATACAAGTGCTTCGCAGGCAAACAATCAGATTTTTAAAAATGTCACCTACATTATAAATTGAAACTGCTATATCTGAGCCATTTTTTAAGATAAAGAAAAAACAAAAAATGCTCCGGAATCCTTATATCATGGTCAAATACTTAAGAAAGAAACCTTTTTCAATTCTAATTTTTTTGCACCTCACTTTAAATATAATTTTTTTTTAATTTATGGCCTCCATTTTGAAACAAGATGGCTGATGAAGCTGGACAGCGAACTTGGTCGAGAAATTACGATGTACTAGTGATGGGCGATAACGAGATGTTTTTCTCGATTTTCTAGATTGTATGAACATCTCGATATTTTTCGATTGTATAAATTTTTTCTCGATGACTACAGTTTGCAAATTTCTTTTATAAATCATATATTATGTATTATATACGTCATACATTTATCAAGAATAGTCTGCGGTGAACTGGAATGAGTCGATGTGAATAAAGACTAGGTGACTTCGACCGCTAGCGGGCCCCTCCTTTAATTGGGGTCCCTAATTTATACGTAATTTTGTAATATGAAATCAGGAACAGGTTACCCGCTATATACGGCACTGATATATGATAGCAGGCGGGTGTGGTGTGCACGCACTACAAAATCTTGTAAAAAATATAATATCGAAACGAATGAACGTTGGACCAGATCTCTTGAGGGAGGGGTCAAAGCGAGCGGAGGGGCACAGCAGCTGCATAATATGATTAAGTCGTCACAGGTCTTTAGGCCTTTCCAACCATATGTCACATGAGAAGTCTTGATCTGAATTTATAAAAATGCCCTCCCCGTGGGGGGGAAGGGGGGGAGGGGTGCGGGAGGTGGATAACATGAGTAAGTGGTCATAAGCCTTTCCAACAATATGTCACATGAGGGGTCTCGGCTAAATTTAGAAAAACACCCCCGTGGGGGAAAAGTGGGGGGGCGGTCACCGGAGGTGCATTACATCAATAAGTAGTCACAGACCTTTCCAAAGATATCTCACATGTGGGGTCTTGGCTAAATTTGGAAAAGTGTCCCCCGAGGGGGTTCAAAATGGGGGGATTGACACCGGAGGAGCATAACATCAATAAGTAGTCACAGACATTTCCAACGATATCTCACATGAGGGGTCTTGGCTAAATTTGAAAAAGTGTCCCCCGGGAGGGGCAAATTGGGGGAGACTGTCACCGGAGGTGCATAACATCAATAAATAGTCACAGACCTTTCCAACGATATCTCACATGAGGGGTCTTGGCTAAATTTGGAAAAGTGCCCCCGGGGGGGGGGGGGCAAAGTGGTGGTGGGGACACCATAGGTACATAACATCAATAAGTAGTCACAGACCTTTCCAATGATATCTCACACGAGGGGTCTTGACTAAATTTGAAAAAGTGTCCCCCAGGGGGGGCAAAGAGTGGGGGGGACTGTCACCGGAAGTGCATAACATCAATAAGTAGTCACAGACCTTTTCAACGATATCTCATAAGAGGGGTAATGACTAAATTTGGAAAAGTGTCCTTCGGGGGGGGGGCAAAGTGGGGGGGGGCGGCCACCGGAAGTGCATAGCACTAATAAGTAGTTGCAAACCTTTCTAACGAAATGTCACATGAGGAGTCTAGGCTAAATTTGGAAAAGTGTCCTGAAATTTCATATATTATAAATAATATTTAGCGGAGGGCTCCATAAAAAAATCCGATCTAAAATGATAAAAGCGGGAAAAACTACCCTCGCAGTGGGGGCCAAATTGGGGAGGGGAGGAAGAAAGTCTCATAATATGAAAGAGTCATCCAAGAGCTTACCGATGACATATCACATGACTGGTCCAAAAAAAGTTTGAAAATTGCTCCCCCTCTCTCCCCCCGTGGGCCCACTCTTTCACCCCGGAATTCACACAGCCGCCACTTTAAAATTTTTATGTTCAATAAATAATATTTACCGGAAGACTGCATAAAAAACCTACATTTAAAGTGATATTTAAATTTATTATAGAAATCGGCTACGGTTTTAAAAATTTGTTCGCCCCTTCCCCACCCCCCTTTGGGCGAAGAAAGGTTCATAGAATGAAAGAGTGGTCAAAGGGCTTTTCGATTATATGCCACAGGAAGGGTTCGGTAAAATTTTTAAAATTGCACCCCATGAGTCCACTCTCACGTCCTCCTCCCTCGAAATCACCCGACCCACCTTCCTCTTTGAAAATTTTATATTTAATAAATAATTTTTATCGGAGGGTTCCAGGTATGTGACATCTTGGTAGGGCTAAAATAAGAGAAACTTTGAAAATTAGGGCTTCATTTCACAGCTCATTGTCATGCCTTTTTCTCTATCTCGTCCCTTGGTACGCTCGATAAATTTTCTTACTTTTCTTCTCTGCCGAGGACGAGAGAAATCCTCGAAAAGCTTCTCATAGCGAAATGTTGAAAAGCGCGAGAGAAATCCTCGGAAGGCTTTTCATTGGGAGATTTCGAAAAGGACGAGAGTAACAAGCGAGAGGCTTCCCATCGGGAAAGGTTGAAAAGGGCGAGAGGAAACTCTCGAGTGACTTCCCATCCCAAAAGATTTAAAACCGCGAGAGAACCAACCATCGAGCAGATTCCCATCTGGAAGCGTCGAAATGCTGGAAAAATCATCGAGATGAGATTTGCCGAAATGCGAGATGGAAATGAAGCTTTCAGAGTCAAACTTACCGCATTTTTGGTTTAAGTCATAATTTCTCAAAGGAGTCCATCTGCTTATTCAATCTCTTTTTAGCTCACAGGCTATCTAAGCCTGAGAGCTAATGTACCCGTCGGTTCTGTGTGTATGCATGTACTGTACGTACGTATGTATGTACGTAACGCGATAACTCTTGATTAAAATGTACGATTTGCTTCAATTTTTTTTATGTTCATTCTGATAAGGCGTTCCGCTGTTTAGTTTTGACGGTTCATTGGTTAAGGATAAAGGGAGAGAAGGGGGGCTGGTCCCCCCCCCCTCCTTAATTTAGATAAATAGGTTTTTCATGCAGAATTCTTCGATTTGCTCCAAATTTCGTATACCGGTTTATTATGTTAAGGAGCTTCCCTGATTAAACTTGGAGGTTCATTAGTTAAGTATGAAGGGGGGAAAGGGGGGTAGACCCCCTCCTTAATTTAGATAAATGGGTTTTTCATGCAGAATTATTCGATTTGCTCCAAATTTGGTATACTGGTTTATTATGTTAAGAAGTTGCCTTGATTAGATTTGGAGGTTTACGGGTTAAGTATAAAAGGGGAGAAGGGGGCTAGACCCCCCTTAATTTAGATAAATGGGCTTTTCATGCAGAATTATTTGATTTGCTCATAATTTGGTATACCGGTTTATTATGTTAAGGAGCTTCCCTGATTAAACTTGGAAGTTCATTGGTTAAGGATAAAGGGGGAGAAGGGGGGGCTGGTCCGCCCCCCCCCCCCTTAATTTAGATAAATGGGTTTTTCATGCAGAATTATTCGATTTGTTCCAAATTTGGTATACCGGTTTATTGCGTTAAGAAGTTGCCTTGATTAGATTTGGAGGTTTACGGATTAAGTATAAAGGGGGAGAAGGGGGCTGGTCCCCCCTTAATTTAGATAAATGGGCTTTTCATGCAGAATTATTTGATTTGCTCCAAATTTGGTATACCGGTTTATTATGTTAAGGAGCTTCCCTGATTAAACTTGGAGGTTCATTAGTTAAGTATAAAGGGGTGAAAGGGGGGTAGACCCCCTCCTTAATTTAGATAAATGAGTTTTTCATGCAGAATTATTCGATTTGCTCCAAATTTGGGATACCGGTTTATTATGTTAAGAAGCTGCCTTGATTAGATTTGGAGGTTTATGGGTTAAGTATAAAGGGGAGGGGCTAGTCTCCCCTTAATTTAGATAAAAGGGTTTTTCATGCAGAATTATTGGATTTGCTTCAAATTTAATATACCGATTTATTCCGATATGGCGCTTCCTTCATTAGATTTGGAGGTTCATTGGTTAAGTATACAAGGGCGAAAAGGGGGCAAGTACCCTCCCCTTAATTTAGATAAATGGATTTTCATGGAGAATTATTCAATTTACTTTAACTTTTTTTCTATGTTTGTTCTGATAAGGAGCTTTCCTGATTAGATTTGGAGGTTCATTAGTTAAGTATAAAAGGGTTAAAGGGGTTAGACCACCCTTAATTTAGCGATATGTTTCTTTTTTTCATGCAGAATTATCTGATTTGCTTCAAATTTGATATACTGATTTATTATAGTTAAGGAGTTCCCCTGATTAGATTTGGAGGTTCATTGGTTAAGTATAAAAGGGACAAACGGGGGATATTTCCCTTCATTTATTTTCTGAGGGACATTATTCTTTGAAATAAGAGTATAATATACAGTTAGTGTTAACAACCTGTGAGCTCAATGCCATCAGTTTAACTGGCACTTATCATTTTATTGCTATTAACCGATGTGGGTTATGAAGCATAGTGGTTTATGTATTCAGCTCTGTATAGTCCTAGTTTCAAACTTTACTGTTAAATTTAGTGAAATTTTGCCCCGAATTTTCAATGTTTCTCTTATTTTAGCTCTGCCAAGCTGCCCCATACCTGGAGACTCAGATAAATACTATTTATTAAATATAAAAAGTTCAAAGAGGAAGGTGAGTGAATTCTGGAGTGCGCGAGAGTACACAAAGGGAGGCGGGGGGGGGGGTAATTTTCAAACTTTTACCAAACATCTCCTTGACATATCATCGGAAAGTCCTTTCACCACTCTTTCATATTATGAACCTTTCTCCTCCCAGAGTTGAATTCCGGAAGGGGTTCGGTGGGTGGGGGGGAGCGGTGCGGGGGTGACTTTTTTTTTTAATTGTAGAGATTTCTACAATAAATATCATTTAATGAGGTTTTTTAATGGAGCTCTCCGATAAATATTATTTATTAAATATAAAATTTTAAAAGTGGGGCTGCGTGATTTCCGGGTATATTCTAGGATAAAAGAGGGAACCCACGTGGGAGGGGTAGATTCCAAACTTTTTTTGGACCAGTCATTTGATCTATCATCGGAAAGTTTTCGGTTATCATCGCAAAGTTACTCTTTCATATTATGAACCTTTCTTCTTCCTTCCTTAGTTTTGCGCCCCGAGAGAGGCACTTTTCGAACTTTTTTGAAATCGTAGCGTTTTTAAACATTTTAGATCGGATTTTTTTTACGGATCCCTCCGATAAATAATTTTTAATATATGAAAATTTCAAAGAGAAGGATGGGCAGGGTATATTTCGGGGGGGGGGGGGGGCGATAATTGGTATCCTGGGAGTTGGGACTCTTTTCTATCTTTTGCTGACACCCCTCATGTGATATATCATTGGAAAGCTCTGTGACTACTATTTCATTTTATATATCGACCGCGCCCTTCCCCTTACTTTGCCCCCGAGCGGGGGCACTTTACTAAATTTAGCCGACACCCCTCATGTGCCATATCGTTGGAAAGTCCTGTGACCACTTATTCATATTATGCACTTTCCTTGCCCCTCCTTCCTACTTTCCTCCCCGCGGGAGTTCGTTTAATGTATTCCAGTCGAAGACTTTATAAAAATGGGGAAATTAAAGATCCAATCTCAAATGACGTAGAAAAATCAATAAAAATTTTTGATCCCTTTTATCATCCTTTAGTTCATATTTCTGCCACTAGGGGGTGCTTTTGATTCTTATTTCTTTGGCCATTTTAGTGCTAATTGCCGAAAAATTCTAATTTTTGATACTTAAACTCCCCTTACCGCTACTCGCGTTTTTTCAGCTTTTTTCTACCAGGGGGCACCCTTACAAGACTTTTCCTGTCTTATGGCTCCTTTATAGTTTCCGTTTGGTTTGTTGTTTTTTTATTCCATCTGTTTTCAGTTACCCTATATTTAATAAAATCTACCTTATATATATGTAAAAACAATGATTTCAATAATCGATTCTAGAACATCTCCTTTGTAGATTCTCGAAAGTAATCGATGACTGTATCGATTGTGTATTTTACGATAACGATTTTTTTCGATTGGTAAATTTTCGAGAATCGCCCATCACTAAGCCCTATCACTACTATGAAATTGTCGGCCAGAATAATAGCTAAGTTTTTCAATAACTGTTTTTAGCTTTTCTCGTTATAATCGATTGTAAAACATCTCGATTGTAGATTCTATGAATTAATCGATGGCTGTATCGATTGTGATTTTTTACGATGACGATTTTTCTCGATTGTCGAATTCTCGAGAATCGCCCATCACTACGATGTACTATCCACATGCCTTCTTACATGGAAATAGGTTAATAAATACGCGTGTTATCACGTTACAAATATCAGATCGTTTCAAAATGTCAGCCATGCTAGAAATTCAAAATGCTATAATTCAACCATTTTTTAAAGATATATACGAAACAAAAACTGCTCCGGAATCTTTGTATCAAGGTCAAACACATATTTTTTTTTCCATTTTTCAATTTTTTGATAACTCATTTAAAATTTAAAATATTTTTTTTTAAATGGCAGCCCTCTTGAAACAAGATGGCGAATAGAGCTTGCCAATGAACTCGGTCGAGACATTGGTATGTACTATGTACACACCAAGTTACATCCAAATCGGTTGATAAATACGCCTGTTATCGCGTGACAAAAATCAGGTCGTTTCAAAATGTCAGCCACAATAGAAATTCAAAATGCTATAACTCAGCCATTTTTTTAGATATAGACGAAACAAAAACTGTTCCGGAATCTTTGTATTAAGGTCAAACACATACAAAAAAATCTTTTTCATTTTGCAATTTTTTGGTACCTCATTTAAAATTTTAAATTTTAAAAATATTTTTAAATGGCCGCCATTTTGAAACAAGATGGCGGATAAAGCTGGCGAACGAACTCGATCGATACATTGGTACGTATTATGTATACACCAAGGTACATCCAAATCGGTTAATAAATACGCCTGTTATCGCGTGACAAAAATCAGGTCGTTTCAAAATGTCAGCCACGCTAGAAATTCAAAGTGCTATAACTCAGACATTTTTTTAGATATAGACGAAACAAAAAATGCTCCGGAATCTTTATATCAAGGTCAAACACATAAGAAAAAAATATTTTTCAATTTTCAATTTTTTGGTCCCACAATTCAAATTTTAATTTTTTTTAATTTAAATGGCCGCCATTTTGAAACTAGATGGCGGATGAAGCTGGCCAACGAACTCGGTCAAGGCATTGGTATGCACTATGTATACACGAAGTTACATCCAAACCGGTTCATAAATACGAGAGTTAAAGTGTGACAAAGATCAGATATATATATATATATATATCAACTTTTGAACGGAGGGTGGTTTCGGGGTCTTGGGGTCAAGATCGATGAAAATATACCAAAATTTCTTGAAATAGCTTTTCTCCCAACGGCTGCAATACACTGTTAAACTTTTTGCAGCATTTTGGCAGGTCATTCGACCGTTTTTTGAAAAAACGGTTTCATAACCAGAATTTAACTATATTCTGACCATAAAATGGCCAATAATATGGTCAGAATAGTGTTAAAATTACGTTTGTGTAACCGTTTTCGGAAAAAACGGTCAAATGACCTGCCAGAATGCTGCAAATTTTTAACAGTGTAGGTAGCTTTTTGTAATGAAAGCTTACCTAAAAGACCTGATTTTCGGTAACATAATGCCCCAATGAACGATACAATTCTTATTTTTCTTTAAAAATAGTAGATACTAATACAGAAACATGAAATTAAGACATAATAAACATTTTATACATTAGATTAGAATGATGTAACATTTCGTGTTCATCCGTTGCCCCATTAACGAGTTAGTAAAGCAAAAAGTTTGGTTTTCACTGCGTTCGTCGCGTAACTTTTAAAATCTTACTTTATGGAGAAGCTAAAATGCGAGATTTCACCCCAACAGGAACAAAATAGGAATCAAAAATACTAAAAACTTTGCTTTGCGCTGTGTTTGCTTAACCTTTTAAATCTTGCTTTATACAGAGAAGCTGGGATACGAGATTTCATCCCAACAGGAACAATATAGGAACAAAAATACTGAAAACTTTGCTATTCGATGTGTTTGCGTAACCTTTGAAATCTTGCTTAACAGAGAAGTTAGGATGCGAGATTTCATCTTAACAGGAACACAATAGGAGCAAAAATTACTGAAAACTTTGCTTTGTGCTGTGTTTGAATAATCTTTGAAATCTGGCTTTACAGAGAAGCTGGGATACGAGTTTTCATCCCAATAGGAACAAAAAATACTGAAAACTTTGCTATTCGATGCGTTTGCATAACCTTTTGAAATCTTCCTTTACAGAGAATCAAGGATGCGAGATTTCCTCTCAACAGGAACGAAATAGGAACAAAGAATACTGAAAACTTTGCTTTGCGCTCTGTTTGAGTAACCTTTGAAATCTTGCTTTACAGAGAAGCTGAGATATGAGATTTTATCCCAACAGGAACGAAATAGGATAAAAAAGATACTGAAAACTTTGTTCTGCACTGTGTTTGCATAACCTTTGAAAACTTGCTTTACAGAGAAGCTAGGAAGAGAGATTTCATTCCAACAGGAACAAAATATGGACAAAAAATACTAAAAGGTTTTTAAAGGTTTTGTAAAATTTTGAGAGAATTAATGTAAAGTTATTTTATCAGTTATTTTATCGGTTTCTGCTTTAAGCGTGACATATTGCAACATTTTACCCAACACAATTTTTTTTTAATTATCATTTATTATTATAGTTGTTAAAGCGTATATATACAATTAAAAGACCTAAAGTTTAGAATCTATTATCAAAGCTTCATTTATTAATTATAAATAGCAACATTTCTATAATTTTTATATTATATATTTATCTCAATTAAAAATATATCTATATGTTTGATGAGTAAATAGCACTTACTATTTTCTCTTTCTCTTTTCATACAAAAATATCTTCAAATTGTATCATGTTTTATTATTTGACACAAAATGTCTGAATTAAGATAATCACTTCACTCGCAGAGAGATCCATTATTGAAAAACCATTCAATATTTGCTAACCTCTTTCTTTATGTCAAAGATTTTTTTCCTGAGGCAAGAGAAATATTTACCTCAAACATCCTTTAGACGTGGAAAAAAAAGTTACTTAATGGAGGCTTTTTTTTTTTTCTATGAGTTAATTTTTACAATGCCATAATTTAATGTAAAAGGTAATATTACTCTTTTGATGTATCTTTTGATGCCAGTAAGATCTTATTATTAATATTTATTTACTAGTTAAAATTATGCGTTTACACATCTAACTGGTGTTCATACAGAGGATTTTTTTCTCTTTATTCTCCTTTTAAATCCAGAAAAATAAGTTGGTGTATTTCTTTTAATACATTTGCAGTAAAATCTTGAAAGTGTTTTTTTTTTTTTTTTAATTTAATAGCTAAAAATATAAATTTACATATATCTAAATAGTTTTCATAGAGAACATTTGTTTATTTTACTTTTTATTACACATATATATATATATTTTTTAATGTAGAAAAAATGTAACCATTTTTTTATGTGTTTAAAGTGAAATCCTGTAATCCTTTATTACATATCTTATTTTTAAAAGTAGAAAAATATAAGCATTTTTTTAATGTGGTTTAAAGTGAAATCTTCAATGGGATTTATTTAATTGTTAAAAGTATATTTTTACAGTGTTAAATAGTGTTCACACATATTTTATATTTAACTTTTTTTTTAACATAAGAAATCATGATTAAACTTTAAATTCATTTATCCTATTAATTTAAAACGAAATTTAATAGTTCCATAATCACCAAATGTTAAATTAAAAAGGCTATTAAAGATGACTAAATAAACACATCAGTATTTATTTCGTTAATTTTCGAAATATTTGAGTTTTTCAAATATGCATTTTTCATTTTTTTATACACATTTATACACAGTTAACAGAAACGATTTTTTTCGTAAAGATATCCATTATAAACATCAATATTGGATACCTTATTGGTCCATTATGGATACCTTATGTATTGATCCATTAATGGATACCTTATTGTTTGTTAATTTCTTCCTTTACCCTCTGGGAAGACCGAACTACACTCGGTTAAAATTAAAAATGTTCTATGGACTTTGTTTGGTTAAACCCTGTATCTCGGCTTCTTATAGAAAGTCCTAGGAAATTCGTTCGGTTGTTTTTCAGCCAAATATCACCAAAATTTGGCGAAAAGTTGCAAACTTGGCGACGTCGTTAATGCCAACTACTCAACAACTTAATAACTGTTTCAACTTTCAATCCCATTTAAATGCATTCGTCCGTAGTGGACAACTAATCGAATTTTCACAAAGGTACCCCAAAACGGTAGGATACAAAATTTATTCAAAATCGTTTGAGCCGTTTTTCGGATAAAATTTATATACATACAAATAATATTTGCTTCTATTATAATACATTATATCAAATTATTTTTCTTCGAACATTAAAACTACTTCCTTCAAACATATTTGAAAGAAAATTTATTAAAAACTTATGTTTTCGAACCGTTCATATTTAAGAATTTCGAAAAACAAAAGCCAGTAAATATTGTAACAAAAAGCTTTCGAAAACAGAAACTACACTGATGCCAAAATGGTGATACTATAATGGCGACTTCTTCTTTTTTATTTACTTTTTGTTTTATTTTTTTATTTACTTATTTATTTATATTTTTTTTGCCTAGAGGTAAGAATTTCAACCATTAGTTCTGTTCAAATTGAGTCAAACTGAGGTATCCAATTTTCGCCTAACTATACTGTTTTACCATGCTTTCACTTAGAAAACCTAAATAAAACTCACAATTCAACTTAACTGAAACTCCATGTAAAAAAAGCACATTCTACATTTTTTATAATTTCATCCTTAAAAATCATAATAAAATAAGAAATTATAAACAAAACAAAAAAAAAAAAAAAAAAAAAACAAAAAAAAAAAAAAAAAAAAAAAAAAGAAAAAAAGAAAACGAATCACATTAATTATCTCACAACATTATTTTTGATTCATTTTAAAGTGTCAGATACAGTCGTGGGAAAAAAAAGTAAACATCCACTACTAACTCCTCAACAAATTATCGTAGAAGAAAGTTACTGGTACCGAACGATTGGAAATAAAGTCAAGTTTTAAATGATGTACATAAAATTTGCTTAGGTTGCCAGCTACATATTAAAACGAACCATAACTTCATTTTTTTCAATAGCAATAGCCAATTCTGACAGCATAAATGAACTCTACACCCTTCAATTAGCCTAAAAACAAATTTTTATGCAATTCATACCATAAGTTTCCGAGAAGTTAATTCTTTTAAAACGAGCGTATTTTAAGGGCTGTATCCAAATTGAAGTTCGTTACTCGAGTTGTTAACCGAGAGAGCCACCTACTTGATCAAGGCACCTTATGAAGCCTGTTAGATAACAGTACAGCAGAAGAAATTTCAAAATATCTACTCACTTCTATCATAGGCGGCCTCTTAAACCATCATTTTGCCGTTTTTTAGGCATAATTTGAAAACTATTTGGAAGAAAAATGTGAAATTTCGTATTTTCATAAAGCAAGACTTAATAAATCTAAATCCATCAAAAAAAAAAAAAAAAAAAAAAAAAAAAAAAAAAAAAAAAATTGCAGATTGCAATTCATAATTTTTTCGAATATTAATTTCATAATTCATAATTCATATCATAAAATTATAAAAATTGCAAATTCAGCATATTTATGTTTGGGCACATTAGCATTACTGCTACACAAAAAATTAGCACATTAGGAGCATAATTTCAGTAGATATAAATAAAAATATGAAAATGTAATTTAACATTAGCAGCACTAAATTTTGAATGTTTATAATTCAAAAACTTATCATTCAAATGACTTGAAATTTGGTGTCTAGGCACAGTTTGAACCGAAAATTTGAAATATTTCGTCAAAATGGGGTATTGCCATTGAAAAAAAACGAGGTTTGGTTTTGTTTTAATATGTAGATGGCCCCCTAAGCAAACTTTATATGCATCATTTAAAAGTAGACTTTATTTCCAATCGTTCGGTACCAGTAACTTCCGTCTACGATAATTTGTTGAAGAGTTAGTAGGGGGTGTTTACTTTTTTTTTTCCACGACTGTACCTTGGAAAGGGTCAAAAAATCCTTTTTTAATGGCTTATATTGAAATGTGATTTTTTGGGAACAATCATATAAACAAAAACTGAACTAAACCTGCGGCGCTATAATTAAGTAAGCTTATTTCCCTACAATGCGCGGCACTTTTCTTCTTGATCATGATCCCTGGGGTGCTATAAAGCGTCCCTGTCAGGTGGTCAGACAAACGTGAGGCACACAGTATTTAGTCCTAAGTTAGCTTGGCACTCCTTTCATCGACACCGAAGCGATGAAGGATTGAATGAACCTTGCCCAGTCCGCAGTCTGGAATAGAACTGTGGACCTCTACAGTGGTACTCCGACGCGCTGGCTACTAAGACAGTTGTCTTCCCCATCTTATAAATATTATCTTAAAGCTTCATCTGTTAGAGTCACGTTATGGGAGCGTTTTAGAAAGACAAAATGAACTTCGCGCGGTTTTTCAAGAATGCACCCAAACATCAATGCTGGATGGAAAGGCATGTGAAATATGGTTATCCATAGGGGTATTTGATGTAAAAATCTGACCCAAATTATTCATACAAAATACAAATTTACTCATGCGAAAACTATTTAAATAGTATTTTAAAATTGGAGGTATGACTACCTTTTAGTAATAGTGATTTTTTTTTTTTTTTTTACTTAAACAATTTGATCTTGAATATACAGGGTGTCCGGTCTACGCGGTGTCCAATGGCTAATTCCTAAACCGTTAGTCATAGACATACAGTTCCAATTACAAAAATGTTTTAAATCAGGTAAAGAAATATTTTAAAAGCGATATGGGTCAGTAAAAACAATTCTTAAAAAATTACGAAATTTAAATTTTTATACGGTCCCCCGGTCCTATAAGATATATTTAGTAAAATTTTCCTTTTACACTGACAAGTAATACAAAAAAGTCCCATTATTCTACGATTAAAATTGACCGAGTAATAGCTGTTTAAAGTTGGAGCATATTTTTTCCTGCAAATTGGGGGTCATTCACAAATTTAGTCGAAATATAATTTCGTCAGATATATTAAAAAAATGGTTGAGAGTAAAATTAACATTGCAATATAAATCTGAAATCTTTAATCATTCTGACATATATTCAAAACAACAACTTCTGTAATAAGCATTTAAGAAAAAAAAAAACAGAATTTCTTTTAAATAAAATGATGCTAAATTAACAGCCTCAATTCTTTACAAAATGATACGTATTTTAAAATATTATTAGATTGCGCTACCCTGTAAAAATTGGGTTATGTCATGTTTTTTAGCTTTTGATAATTGATTCTTATGTATTCTGCACTGCTGAATCCGAAATGTACCTTCATTTTTAACCATCACATCAGGATTTTTCGCATATTGCAAATTTCAAAGTTAAAAAGTTCAAAGTTAAAATTGAATCTCCTACCCCAACTCATCGGATCACTCAGCTGTTTAGTTGTAAGAATACCAGGATAAGCAAAATTATCGAATAAATTATTGAATGAAATAAAATAAATAAAAAAAGTTTTACATATGTTTTATAGTATGAGATTTTCGCCATAATTTAACTAACACATTTACGATTTGCAAAAATATTCTAACGTGATGGTTGAAAATGAAGGTAATTTTCAGATTCAGTGCTAAAAATTACGTAAAAATCAATTATCAAAAGTTGAAAAACACAATCGTCTCCTTTACTTTATAGTATCCGATTTTTGTTGTTCTTTAAATTTGACAATTTATGATTTGCGAAATATCCTGACACGATGGTTAAAAATTAATGCATTTTTCGGATTCAGTGCTAAAAAATACACAAAAGTTAAAAAACCCAACAATCGCAGTGTTGTATTATCTAATCTAAAACTTTTTCTTAAACTTCTTGACCGTAATCTATCCGAAATTTTTTGTGTTATCCTGTAAAATAAGTATAAATGGTAACCACCGAAAATCATAATAATATTAGATTGTTATCGGATTTGCGCCAGTATAAAATGTAATCTAGATCGGATATTTGAAAGTGAGTTAAAGTTCGAGTACAAATTTTGAACTGGAAAAACGTACATACGATCGTTGAAGTAACATAAAAACTTATAAAAATAACATAATTTTTGTTAAAAGAAATAAAAGTAACAGTCTCAAATCCTGACAAAATAAAACATATGTTATTTTAGCTAATCTGAAACTTAATAAATGTTAACTTAATCGTAATACTTGTACGATTTTTTTCAAAGCGCGACACACATGAAATATGATCTTCGAATACTTTAAGCACTTGGTATGTGACCCCTCAAAGCCAAGCCGAACTCATTTGTTTTCAGAGCAGAAAAGTAGCATAAGTCATGCATTTTTTAAAGTTTCATAACTCGCTCAATTTTAGTGTTATATGAATGGGACTTTTTTTTGTCTTACTTGTCAGTGTATTTTAAAAATTTTACTAAATATAACTTATAGGACCGTATAAAAATTTAAATTTCGTAATTTTTTAAGAAATGTTGTTATTGACCCAAATCGTTTTTAAAATATTTCTTTACCTGCTTTAAAACATTTTTGTAATTGGAACTATATGTCTATGACTAACGGTTTAGGAATTAGCCATTGGACATCGCTGAGACCGGGACAACCTGTATATTACTAGAATCTAAGGATGTGTTCCAAAATCTTGGAAAACTAGCCAACTGAATGTAATTAATTTTATATTATGTGGTCTAACAATGATTTATTATAATGTTTTTCAATATTTAACATGTCATACAGAATCTAGTAAGATAGTTTACGTAAAAGCCTAATTTTTATCATATTCATATGGGAATTTGATTAAAAAACCCATTGAAATTATTTGAATATACAATATCGGAAGCTTTTTTTTATAAACTAGGGGGCTCTGCCCCCTACGAGCTACGCTCGTCAACCCCGTTCAGACACCGAAGACTTTAAAAGTACGCTAATTTGATCGGCTTTAAAAAGATTTCGGGAGATTGAATTATAATTTAAAAAACAATGGCGATCTCCCTATAAACGGATTTCTATTCATTTCTCGTTGACTGGGGAATTTCAAGGCCAAATCCGCTGCGGAACTACTTGATTAACCCGTCGACCAATTTCGCCAAATTATATAAATCGCCAAAGCACTCGCCAAATTATACAAATTGACATCATTTTTATTTTAAATAACGAAAGAACAAATAAATTAGTGCAACATTAATAAAAATACAAATAAAACGTCGAAATAAAAATAACTTGATGACGTAGACACGTGTAACGTGCCTAAAGTGAAGTTAATGTGACATTTACGATCAACCATTATTGGCATTTAATCTTATAGTTTGGCGAATGATAGATTTTTGGTCGACGGGATAACTAAGTAGTACCAAAAATACATATGTCAATCGCTGTTTTCGTCTTTGAGTAAGTAAAATAAGATAAACATTTCAAACTAAGCTAATATAAAAGGAATTAAGTAAACAGAATCTTTGTCTACTGGTATTTTTTAACAAAGCGAAAAGAAAGTTCTTTTAAATAAGACATTGTAAATTAATCGTTTTTAATCTGACGTAATTTTGACCGAACTATTCTTTCTCTTTTTAATATTCACGTGAAAATACTTGTGTTAGAAATGAAATATTATTTGCGCTTTCCTAACAAAAAATAGTTGAAAAGTATCCTCTCAAAATATCAAATAAATGTCTAGCACAATTTCTAAATTTAAACCGTTTTGCAATATTATTTTGTGCTCATTTTATGTAATAACTGTAATGTGACGTAAATATGACGTAATTTCTCCTATTTAAGACTTCTAACGCATGTTAATAAATTTATTGTTTTACAAATTCCTTTCTCTCTTAAAATTCAAGTGTAATTATAGTTTTTATGACGTAATTTTTAATAAGTTCCTGCTTTTTGTACATAATTATTTAGTTCTAATTCCAAATGTTTTTTTCTGTTTATAATAGTCACGTGTAAATAAATTTTTAATTTATTACACGTATAATTTTTTTTTTGAAGCAAACATTATTGTTTCCGCTGTTTATACAGTTGGCAACAGTTTAAATTAATATCACTTTCTAAAATCTGTAAAAAATAGCTCTAGAAATGCTGAAAATTTGAATTTAAAATAGAAATAAAAACCTCAAAAAATTAGCCAAATTAAAAAAAGAAATACGATCTGCACACCGGGAACTTCAAACGTATAAAATGATCTAAAAATGATTAAATTCCCATGAATAGTTTTTGCTCCTATAAAACTTTTTTAGTGGAACGATTTTGTCCAACTTTAGCATTAAATATCTCTTAAAATAATTCTTCGATTTGTAAACTGTCTGCATCAGCGTGTTTATCAAACATTTCTGTATAATACTACCGATTTTCATATTTTTGTATGCATTATTTTTCTTAAAATTAACGAAGAAAGACCTCCGGTCACAAAAAATTCAAAACCGGCGGCGGCGGCGGCGGTAGTTACTTTTTTTTAGAATAGAGAGATGGTGTTTTAGAATTCCAGGTACAAGTATTAATGAAATTTATAAATCTATATCCATGAGGGCATCGGTTTGTACGTTCGGTCTAATTTCGAAAAGAATTGAATGCATTTTTATTTATTTTGTCACCATAAGGCGTATGTTGAAGGATATTTTTACTTTCTTCTATCTTCAATAGAAGAAAGTATTGTAATCGAAATTTTTTTCGACTTCCGGTTTTCGACGGATTTGCATGTTTTAGGGGTCAGAGATTCCAAAAAACATGTTTATAGAAAATGTCTGTCTGTCTGTGTGTCCGTCTGTCCGTCTGTCCGTCCGTCCGTCTGTCCGTCTGTCCGTCTGTCTGTCGCCATTGTACCATCAAAAAGTGTATGAAGTTATGTATAGAATTAAACCAAAATTTTATTATGAGTTTTTGGCTATGGCAAGCAGGTCCTCCCGGAATTTGGAAAAAATTCGCCGGTAGGGGGCGCTGATATAACAATTTTTGTGCGATTTTGAATATTGTACCATCCAAAAGTGTATGGAGTTATGCATAGAATTGAACCAAATTTTTAGTTTAAGTTTTTGGATATGACAAGCAGGTCCTCCCTGAATTTGGAAAAAATTCGCCGGTAGGGGGCGCTGTAAATGCATTTTTGTGCGATTTTGAATATTGTACCATCGAAAAGTGTATGAAGTTATGCATAGAATTGAACCAAATTTTTAGTTTAAGTTTTTGGCTATGGCAAGCAGGTCCTCCCTGAATTTGGAAAAAATTCGCCGGTAGGGGGCGCTGTAATAGCGATTTTTGTGCGATTTTGAATATTGTACCGTCCAAAAGTGTATGAAGTTATGCATAGAATTAAACCAAATTTTTATTTTAAGTTTTTGGCTATGGAAAGCAGGTCCTCCCTGAATTTGGAAAAAAATCGCCTCTAGGGGGCGCTGTAATAGCGATTTTTGTGCGATTTTGAATATTGTACCGTCCAAAAGTGCATGAAGTTATGCATAGAATTAAACCAAATTTTTATTTTAAGTTTTTGGATATGGCAAGCAGGTCCTCCATGAATTTGTAAAAAATTCGCCGTTAGGGGGCGCTGTAATAGCGATTTTTGTGCGATTTTGAATATTGCACCATCGAAAAGTGTATGAAGTTATGCATAGAATTGAACCAAAAAAAATTTTAAGTTCTTGGCTATGGCAAGGAGGTCCTCCCTTAATTTGTAAAAAAATCGCTCGTAGAGGGCGCTATAATAGCGATTTTTGTACAATTTTTGTGCCATTTTGAATATTGTACCGCCGAAAATTGTATGAAGTTATGCATAGAATTGAACCAAATTTCATGTGTTTATTTTTGGTCATGTCACGAAGGTCCTCCCTGAATTTGGAAAAATTCTGCCGGAAGCGGGCACTATAATTGCGATGTCTGTACCATTTTCATTAATGTACCATCGAAAAGTGTATGAAGTTATCCATATAATTGAACCAAATTTTTTGTGCATGTTTCTGGCTATGGCAAACAAGTCCTCCCTGAACTTGAAAAAATTCCGAAAGAAGGGGGCGCTATAATTCCGATCTCTGTGCCATTTTCATTATTGTACCATCGAACAGCGTATAAAATTATGCATACAATTGAACCAAAATATTTGTGCTTGTTTTTGGCTTTGGCCAACAGGTTCTCCTTGAATTTGGAAATATTGCGCGGTAAAGGGGATCCGTGCTAGCGATTTTTGTATACTTTTCTTGATTTTTCGTAGTTCTATTGTGCATCGGCGGCTCATGCAGCGGCGGGAACTCGCTTCCTGCTATGCCGGCTATTCGCAAACAGCTGATAACGACAGAATAAGGAAAAATTAATAATTTTAACAAAGATCATGATATAGATTAACTCGTTTTTAGTCCGTTTAATTGACTTGAGCAGAAATTTAAGATGAAAATCAAAGTTGGTATAGTATTGAACTAATAATATTGAAGTATTAACATGTGTAACTAGGTTTTGAAATATTAAGATGTATAAGATAGAAGAAAGTTTTGGGATTGGCACATCCAACTAGTTTTTTGTAATATAATGTGACAATGCAACAAATTGTTTTAATTATAAAGTTATAAATATGTGTCTATTCTAAAAAATAATCTGTAAAAATGTCGCTTCAGCCGGTATTAAATCTATTGTGTCCTTTTCACTTTTGCGGGTTAGCCTTTAGAAACTGTTGCTTATAAAACATGAAAACTGATAATTTTATAGAGAAATGTATGAAGTACACGCTGACGCAAGCAATTTTTAAATCGAGGAATTATTCTAAGCGCTATCTCATGTTGGAATTGTTGAAGATAGTTCTTTACATAATATTTATAGTACTAAACACTATGCATATCAATTTAACTGTCTTTTGCAGGCACATACCTTACTAGATTTTTCTATGTAGTGTCCAATTATTTTTTTAATTTGTCTAAATATTTCCGTTTTCTTCTTTCTGAATATTTATCTAAAATTTCATTATCTAAATAGATAATTAAATCATATATTGAAATAACCGTTTTTAACCTAATGTTGCCAGTTTTAATGTGTGTCTATTCTAAAAAATAATCTGTAAAAATGTCGCTTCAGCCGGTATTAAATCTATTGTGTCCTTTTCAGGGATTTTTCTCTTCCTAAATACAGGGTGTTTTTTTTGTTGTTGTTGTTGTTGTTGTTGTTGTTTTGTTTTTTTTCAACACGCGATTTAGTCAGAGCTATCAGTCAGAGCTGTAGCTTGTTCTAATAACCGAAATGGCACAAAACTTCGTAAAGGGACTAAGGATGCCATGGGGAAGAGATTCCGCGAAAACAAATAGTTCAAAGTACTGCCGACAGAGGAAAATATGGTGCTGTTGTAGGCTACGCAACCAAAAATGAGCAAAAAACACGGTAACAAATGTAAATGTAAATTTATACCTACGTATGCGACAACAGCGCCATTAATTTAGGCTATACGCGTTTTAGCCGGAACGTGACAGTCATGTTCAACCTAAGAGGAAAATTTTTCTCGGAGCTTTTTGCATCGTTTATGGCCCAAATTATTGGCGTTGTTGTCTCATACGTAGGTATAAAATTGCATTTTCTTTTGTTACCGGTATTTCATGCTCATTCTCGGCTGTGTAGCCTCCAACAGTGCCATATTTCCCCCTATCGGCGTTGTTTCGAACTATTTTTTTTCCTGGAATCTTTATTTCCATGGCGTCATTAGTCCCCTTACCAAATTCTGTAACATTCTGGTTATTACAACCAGCTAAAACTGGCTGTGAATAGCGTAAGTTAAAAAAATACACCCTGTATATATTTACACATGAATATATTAAAATAAAGAAAACTTTAAATAATTTAAATTATTACTTTCAAAACGCAATTCGTAGTCAAAATTACGTCATAATTAAAACGATATTAAGGTGCTTAAAAATTTCTTCCTTCCAGATATTTATAACGATCTGTTCATATTCATGCATTGAAGTACATTTTATTTATATATAAAACGTAGATGACAGTACAAATCCTTCTACATATATATATAAAAAAAAAAATTTGATTTGGAAATGAACCAATGAAAATCTGCGTAGATATTCCCGGTAGATCGGAATCCAATTTGAATGCTAAAAAATGGTCTTCCTTCGTTAATATTAGAAAAACTGTTGCATACAAAAGTATGAAAATCGGTGGTATTATAGAGAAATGTTTGATAAACACGCTGATGCAGACAGTTTTCAAATCGAATAATTATTTTAAGATATATTTAATGTTAAAGTTCGTCAAAGTCGTTCCATTAAAAAAGTTTTATAGGAGCAAAAACTATACATAGGAATTTAATCATTCTTAGATCATTTTATACATGAGAAGTTCTCGGTGTGCAGACTGCATTTATCTTTTTTATTTGATTCATTTTTTGAGGATTTATTTCCATTTTAAATTCAAGTTTTCAGCCTTTCCAGAGATATTTTTTACATATTTTAGAAAAGGATATTATTTTAAATTGTTGCCAATTTTTAAAACAGTGCAAAGAATAATATTTCCTTCAAATTAAAAATTTATTTACACGTGGGTATTATAAACAGAAAAAAAACTTTAAAATTAGAATTAAATGATTACATGTTAAAAGCAGGAAAATTACGTCATAAGAACCATATTTACACTTGAATTTTAAAAGAGAAACAAAATGTTAAAATTAAAAAAATCATTATTATGCGTTAAAACTTGTAAATGGAGGAAATTACGTCATATTTAAAATGGCCAAAAATATGGCAAAAGAATTTAAATTAAATATATTTGCTCGATACATTTATTTGATATTTTGAGATGATTTTTTCAACTATTAGCGTGAATTTGAAGACAACGCAAATAATATTTCCTTCTAATAACAAAAGTATTTTCACGTGAATATTAATAAGATAAATAAAACTTTGGTGTAAATTACGTCAGATTTAAAACGATACATTTAAAATGAATTATTTAAAAGGACTATCTTATAGCTCTGTTAAAAAATACCGGGAGACAATTACACTGTTTACTTAATTCATTTTACATTAGCTTATTTTCAAATGTTTAACTAATTTCTTTAATTAAATACGAAAACAGTCATTGTATCCCTTAACTGCAGCAAATTTGGTCTTAATAATCCCCCATCCAAGGAAAACGAATGGAAACCCGTTTACAGCGACATCGTTATTGTTTTTTTTTGTTGTTGTTGTTTGTTTTTAACTCTAATTCAATATTTTTAAAGCCAATCAAATTAGCGTGCTTTTTGGATTTTGGTGTGCCTGAACGGGGGTTGGCGAGCGTAGCTCGTAGGGGACAGAGCCCCCTAGTGAATGTAAAAGAAAGTTTTAAACAACAAATATTACATCATGGTTAACAAAAGATATTTATAATAATTAAGGATTTTACGTTGTAATATCTAATACAAAGCAAAACAGGTGTTGCTATCCAACGTACTATTTATTCACAAATTTAAGGATGTAAAATAAACATATGAATAACATAATAATTAAGGACTTTATGTTGTAATATCTAATACAAAAAAAAAACAGGTTTTGCTATCCAACGTACTATTTATTCACAAATTAAAACATGTAAAATAAACATATGAATAAAATAAATCTCTTCGTTACGGTTTAATCTTTAAAACCTTCGTCAGGAACAAATTTACTAAAATATAAATGAACGAAAACATTTTATATGCTACATCTTAAAAATCTAATTCAAATTGGAAAAGAGTTCAACGGAAACTTCATAAATCCCAAAAAATAGCTCCGTGGCGCCATCAGTTATCCAATGTAAACAACGAAGAAGGAAGGGCTGTAAGAAACTATGGGAATTTTCATAGCTCTTTCAAAATAGAAAGCCATATTTCAGGAATGTGAAAGGAAACATTATCGTTACAAATTTCTTGGTTCCTTAAATGAATTTCTAAAGTTTCACGAATAATAGCACTAAATGGAACCGCTTGCTTTGAAAAAGGCTCTCAAAGCCTGACAGCTAATGTGCCCACAGGTTCTGTATGTACGTACGTAACGCGATAACTCTTGATTGGCGATAACTCCATCCTTCAAAACGCATTTCGTAGTGAAAATTACGTCATATTTAAAACGAAATTATAGTGTTTAAATATTGCTTCTTCTAGATATTTATAACAGTCTGTGCATATTGATGCATTGAAGTACATTTTATTTACAGATCCAAGAAATATCCGATTTGCTTTATTTTTTTTTCTAGGTTCACTCTCATAAGGCGCTTCCCTGATTAGTTTTGGTGGTTCATTGGTTAAGTATAAAGGGTGGTTATAGGGGCTAACCCTCCCCCCCCCCTTAACTTAGATAAATGGATTTTTCATGCAGAATTATCAGATTTACTTCAATTTTGGTACACCGGTTAATTCCGATAAGGCGCTTCCCTGATTAAATTTGGATGTTCCCTGTCTAAGTATAAAGGGGTGATCGGGGGGGGGGGGGGTGTAATAACCCCTTAATTTAGATAAATGTATTTTTCTATCCGATTTGCTTCAAATTTTGGATACCGGTTTATTATGATAAGGCGCTTCTCTGATTAGATTTGGATATTCATTGGTTAAGTATAAAGGGGAGATCGGGGGAATACCCCCTTAATTTAGATAAATGGGTTTTCTTATCCGATTTGCTACAAATTTGGTATACCGGTTTATTATGATAAGGCGCTTCCCTGATTAGAGTTGGAGGTTCATTGGTTAAATATAAAGGGAGGAAAGGGGTGCTAATACTCCCCTTAATTTAGATAAATGGGTTTTTCTATCGGATTTGCTTCAATTTTAGTATACAGGTTTATTCTGATAAGGCACTTCCCTGATGAGATTTGGAGGCTCATTGGTTAAATATAAAGATGTGAAATAGGGGTGGGGAAATCCCCCCTTAATTTATTTTCCGAAAGGCATAATTCTTTGAAGTAAAAGTATAATATACAATTAGTGTGAATAGACTGTGAGCTCAATGCCATCAGTTTAACTTTGCGATTTTCTTGTGTATTTTATTACAATTAAAAAGAAAATAAATTTTTATTTGAACATACAGTAGCTAAGCATAAAATTACGTATACAAAGTATGCTTCAAAAGTTTGCGCCGGTGACGTTATGCTTAGCTTGAAATGTATTTTTACATTAATGAAACTAAGGAGCAAAATTGATGTGATTGGGTCAACATGCAGTAATTTTCACGGAATTTTCATTTCTTAATTCTAAAGATTAGAATCCAAGCCTTTATGGATCGTTGAACTACACTGGTGTCGAAAATTAATGACCAATCACAAAATGGAAATTTTTAAGTACGCGAATACTCAAAAGGAAATATTTTAATTCAAATAATTACTATCTCTACAGCACAGCTAATCCTTATAACATCTCATTCTTGTCCCACATGGTCACAAGTGTCACAGTCACTACGGTGAAACAAAAATTAGAACATTCCATACATCTCATTATGAGTCTCAAATGATCACTGTATGTGACTTCCCTGAGACGTCACTGTGACTGCTGCTTTGTGACGAGTCCCCATTTGACTGTACAATGTAGTTACATTGTGACTCTCATGTGACTGTCATCTGTAGACTAAATTAAAAAGTTATCGTGGACGCTGCATCGTGATAAGTTACCAAATTATGTCACATTAAAGTCACATGATGACTTTCAGGTGACAGAGAGACTACTGTGAAGTCACCATTGTGCTCTTTTGTGAAAAGTCACATTGTGAGTATAATGTGATATTATTTGGTGACCTATCATTATGCAGCGTTCATGATGACTTTAAAATTGAGTCTAAAAATGACAGTCACATGAGAACCACAATGTAACTTCATTGTAAAGTCACCTGGTGATCGTCACAAAGCAGCAGTCACATTGACGTCTCAGTGGAGTCACATATCGTGATCATTTGAGACTCATAATGAGATTTGTTTAATTTCTTATTTTTTTTTCTCCGTTTGTGACTATGACACTTGTGACCATGTGTGACATGAATGAGATGCTATATGGACTAGCTGTGCTGTTGGGATAGTAATTATTTGAATTATATTATTTCCTTTTGAATATTCGCTTCCTTAAAAATTAGCATTTTGTGACTGGTCCTTAATTTTGGACACCAGTGTATTTCAGAAATTGAATATTCAGTAAAAATAAAAAAAAAAAATCTTTATCATTTGTATTTGCAAAAATCCTTTGTCATGTTTTAAAATGTACTTTCCTTATTACAAACCTTTCAATAATAAAATCTTCATGCTGTTTGCTTGTATAAAGTCTTATGAAAGTGAAATGCAGATCAATATTCCGTCATTTTTTATGGGGGGAGATATACTTGTAATTAAATAACATTTTTTTCTCGTGTTACCGTATTTTAAAAAGAAACTATGCAAGAGTAAATAATTTTCATATTAATATATTATTTTTGAGCATTAATTATATGATTTTTGTGTAAATTCGCACTATATTCGGCAGATTACATGCACGTGCTCTTATAATTTACGAACATAAAATTTCAGGTAGAGAAAATGTCGTCATACTTAAAATGATACTCCAAAAAAAAACTTAAATATTCTCAGAAAAATAAATATTTTTTTTACGATAAATCAAAATGGTACAAATTCCACACATTGCTCGTTTATAATTTTACTTATTTTTGTTAGTTTTACTTATTTTTATTTTATTTTCATTTTTCGGGAGGAGGGGGATCACTGATATTTTGTCAAATAAAAATCACTTTTAATTTTCTATATTTTCCCCTTTTCTGCAATTTACATAAACAATTTTTTCGACAGCATTATCCAAATTTAAAACATAAACTTACATAATAATTTTAAAACAAATTGTCAAATAAAACCAGCCTGATACTGAAAACATAATTAATATACTTTATGAAAAACATATATTTTCGGAAATTAGTCATAAAGCTTCAAAATTTTAAAGATAAGCCTCGATTTCTACCAACGAACCTTTTTAAGAATAATTCTTTTCTCAACGAATAAGTATGTAATTGCGTAAACAAAATTAAATTCAACTTTTTTTCTGTTTTAAGAAAGATTTGTCACTCATTAGCAGTTTTTATTTCCTAGATTAGTTAACTTTGGGTGTGCTAATTAACTGAAACTACCGTCTGTTAATTAGCTAAGTTTTTTTTTGTAGTTGTTGTTGTTGTTACTGTTTGTTATTGTTATTGCTGTTGCTGTTTTTTAGTTATTTTTTTTCTACAAAGTTCGATTCTTAGTTATTTGCTTTCAAAAGTAAATACTACTAATTTTGTAGCTTTTAGCATGTGACAAAAGAAATTTACAAATTGAAGTAAACTTCTCGGATTTTAAAATTTGAGGGGAGATAAGATAGTACTTAAAATGCGAAAAATTAAGTAATAAGAAAAAAGATGAAAAACATATTTTTACATTATGATAACTAGGGGTTAAAGAATATAGGTGAAAACATTTTTTTTTTTTTTTTAACTAATAGTTTTTGTTTTATATGCAATAAATATTTTAGATTGCCCACTTACATTAAAAAAGCATTTTTCATATTTAAAATACGAATTATACAATCAAATAAATTTTTGAAATTTATGAAAAGCAACATTTTCTTATTATCCGCATGCTAAGAGTTATTTGACCAAGATTTTGCTACTTATGGCATCCTTTTATGTTCTGACAATTTCAGAGCTTATACATGTCTGTTAAATTTGTGTTTTATTTATATTTATTTATTCATAGGGAAGTTTTTTTAAATGGATATTAGCCGTAAGAAAATGATGAACTCTTTATTTTCTTTTAAGGGCAAACGGATTAATCTTTCGTAATCGAGCTCCGCGCGATATAGATAAATTAAAAAAATATTTCATGCTTTAAAATTGTTTTTAAAACCACAGACAATCAGTAAACTGAGATGAACTTTGCAAACAAATTCCATTTGAAAAAAAAAATTCCTATTTGGGGATCTAAAAATTTAAATTGTACGATTACAAATATGTTAGATTTGTGTTTTTACAATATTATTCTTTTATTTGTTTATAAAAGAAGTATTAATTTCGTTAATTTGTCTTTCACAAATATGTTAGATTGGTGGGTTTTTTTAATATTATTCTTTTATTTGTTTATAAAGAAAGAAAATATTTAAAAAAAAAAAAAAAAAAAAAAAAAAAAAAAAAAAAAAAAAACGCGGAAGACGAAATTTACTATATTAGGCTAAAAGTTTGAAACTGAATTTCTTTTACGAATGTAAAATAAAATATTCACCATAATAGGCCAAAACATCGCAACCAAAAATCTTTTCCAAATGTCAAAAAAAAAAAAAAAAAAAAAAAAAAAAAAAAAAAAAAAACACTGTTAAACGCGAAGAATCGATAAAAATTGCTAAAAATCGCATTTAAAATCACTAAAAATTCAAAATTCGATGGGACAAAATTTACTTTTATTCAATATTAGGCTAAAGGTTTGAAACCGAATTCTCTTACTGTATTACATAAACACCGCAATCTTATACAGTGAAACTTGTAAAAACAGAATAGGTTGGTACCAGAAAGATATTGCGTTTTAGTAGGTTGTTTTTGAACACTACTCCTTTCTGCGGATAAACAGTTTCTGTGATAGAGTAAGCGGTTTATGACTCTGTTTTCACAGGTTTTACTTTATTAACCCTTATCAGCCCTGTGTCACTTCCTGTGTAACATCGAAATCACAATCCCTTACACGAATTTTATTTCTATGGTGCCAGTTATTTTTTAAGAAACACTTTTACTTGTATTTTGACAATGGAATAATGGAACAATGTGATCTGGTTTGTGGGGTACCTAGTTGCGTGGCAACTTAACATCAAGTATTAGGATAATTCGTGTTGCAAGGGCATTATGGAGCTTTAAGAAAATTTATGTTTAAACGAGGCTGGTAGCCACGATGAGAAAAAATTAACTAATATTAGTAAGAGAAATTATAACAATATTTAAGAACTTAGAGAACTTAAAGTTTAACAATGTAAAATGTATTTTGACAATATGTGCAAGAGTAATGTGATAAAAAATTTATTTTAAAATAAAGTGGTGCGAATAGAGTATAAAAATAAAATCATATACAAAAAGTTATGTCCGGTGAGGGTTAAATTTCACTCAATGCAGACTAACGGATAGAATGTTACTACAAGAAATATAATAGAATTTGTACATCATGAAAAATCGGACCATTTGTGTCGCATAGTAGTCCAACGGGACGGGTATTCAAATCCTTGAAAATCGAGACGTCCCACCTGCACCAATAGGAACACCTGCCAACACTAATACCTCCGAAACCAATCAAAACTGAGACTGCAGCACTGGGGTAAGAAGTACCAGGAAGTTATTCAGTTTAGAGAATACGTAAATAAGTTCTGCAATAATAATTAAAAAAAAAAAAAAAAAGAAATTAAAACAGATGGCGCTCTATTTATAGGGTGACCCCGCCAGTAGTTGATCACATAAAGTCAGTGCTACGGGGTTTTTATTATTTTTCCTTCCTTTTAAGTTTTAGAAGTAAACTAACATGATTGCTACAACCCTTAATGAATGCACTATAATGGGCAAAAATGAGATCTGCTGAAATTAAATAGCAACAAAATTATAAATAAATAGTTCCTTCAATAATAATGGTTTCTCAAAATAAATTGCCATTTTTCCTGTTGTTTATCAATCGAATATCTAAAAATTAATCTTTAAAATATCATTCTTTGGCTGCTATTAACAATAATTCTTATAAAACTGTTATTTTAAATAAGCAAGATGGAAGTGGATTATTTTAACTTGCCGTAATTGTCTCCAACTAATCAAAAACTAAATTTTTACACATTCTAATAAAAATATTTCATAAAATGGCTTCTCTTACAGCAGGCAGCTGATAACAATGTGACAACAGGTTAGAGGGTTAAACGGACCGGAATTTCTAGGGCCCGTCCCAGCCCATTTACATTTTTACAGATCTCGGCCCGGCCCGACTCAATTTCTACAAAAAGTTCCGTTTTCTCTCGACATACATTTAAGATTCTTTTAATTCTACATATATATTTATGGGAACATTTTACAGTATAAGGTAAGGTGCCCTATCCCCCCCCCCCCCCCGTCACTTTTAGGCCCTAAAAGTTGGGATTTTCAGTGAAAACCTACCAAATTTGGATTTGACATAGAGTAACTACCCACGCACATAGAAACATAGTCAAATATTGTACAAAAAAAAAAATTTAACAATGCGAAAAATAGTTTTTCCAAAAGTATCTATATATGGCAAAAGGGAAAAAAATGGTCCCAATTTCGTCCACCTGAAAAAATCTAATACGCCGAGGCTTGACTTATAACTAAATCAAAATTTATTTCTAAATGATTAAGTAATTTAATTTACATTAAATTAAGGCACAAAGAAATATACTAATTACCAGTGGAAGAATAGCATAATGAAACATTAGCCATCCAAACATGAGGAAAAATTTATCATGAAAAAGGACCCCTAATTTCGACCCGGGGCGAAAATAAAAACTGTAAGGGGCACTAAATTGGGACCATGCTACTTCCCGATATGGCTGACCATCAGTTCTCCTAAGATGAACTGAGCGTCCTAAAACTCACTGCCCCCACTAAAAAAAAAAAAAAAAAAAAAAAAAAAAAAAAAAAAAAAAAAAAAAATCTGTAGAAAATCTGTAGGTAATTGGCCCAAAAATCTGTATGTGATTGGCCGAAAAATCTGTAGGTAATTGGCCCATTTCTGCAGACATTTTTAAGAATATCTTTTAAAAAATCTGCAAATATTTTTAAGGGAAATGTAAATCTGGAAAATGTCTCCAGATTTCTGTAGCATTTCTGGAGGAAGTGGAGATTTATTCAGATAATTTTAAGATTATTTTAGTGGCTATCTTAGCTACGTAAAATACATGCAATGAACAAGAAATAAATACTTACAGTACAGTAAATAACGTTCTACAAACGACGCAATAAGAACTCAGGTCTTCTAAATATAAGAAATCCGGCGTCTTTAATATATGTATGCGTCTTGGCGAACGAAACTTTTGCTACTGACCCCTTTTACCTTCCGTTCCCTGACCCTTGTGTGAAAATTGGCGCCACTTTTGCAGAAGCGGAGAAGTAAAGGGGTACGAAATTAAGGCACTTTACCCTATTTTAGATTACTATGTGTTCGCAAAGCAGAAAACACACACAACAGTAACATTAATGATTACTTACAGTCTTTAGACATCGTCTCTACTGACGTCTCTAAAGACGTTTCAAAATTCAAATAAGGATTCATTAAAAAATTAATGTAGTTCATAATAAAGGGTTAAAAATATGATAACTTTTGAAGCTGTATAGTAAAAAGTAGATTTGTGAAAGTATTTCACTCATTTTTAAGACTTTTCTCAAATCCAAAGGAGCTACATTCTGACACATTTATGAATTCATTCCTTTTCGGAAACGCGTAAGATTAGCAGGTATTCTTAATCAAAAACTATGTAAATGCTGCTTTTTTTTTAGATAAAAGCAATATATCTTTCAGAAAATACTGCCAAAGATTGAAATCAAACTTTTATGATCAAATTTGTTGTGCGTTTTGAATAAAATTTCCTGAAGCGATAGCACAGGAAAGGAGAAAAACCTACAGTCACTTGACAAGAATCTTTGTTATCTCTGTAAGTAATTTATCAAAAATGGAAAAAGCTCTTCGATTCCAAATGCCTTCAATATTCAGGCCTGTCAACTTTATGCCTTTACAGCTAAAAATGATTCAGAAAATGTGCCTGAAAGTTTGGCATTGTTGAGCAGTGAATGAGAACCCCCTTAAGGTATATTTCATAAGATACTGTTAACAGAAGTTCATTATCGCTATTAATACTTTTACAAAACATAATGCCTGCTCTACACATCCTGAGAACGATTAACCCTTAACGGCGCGGAGTATTTCTGTTTATATGCTGATGACATAATAGACTGACACCAGAATTTATTAGAAAATACGAACTTGCTTATTTTCACGTACATTATAAAAGGAAAATTTTAATTAAATATTCTTCGTGCCGTTTGTCAGTTTTGGAATTAAAATTAGGTGTCCCTTTTTAAGGACCCTGCTCTCGAAAGGGTTATGACCAGTTCCGTCCCGGCACGACTATGTAGAAAAAAATCCAAGCCTAATCTCGGCCCGGCACGAATCTGCTGAAACAATTAACCCGGGATCATACATCATGTAACTGTACGATGCCGATTTCTACGATGGTCTCTACGATGGTCATGCTACATTTCTGTATTGATGTTGTTAAACTAGCATCGGCTTGTGACACACATTTATACTAATTATTAAAGTCATATTAATTGAAAATGGCTCGTATTTTATCTGCTTCGCTTACATCTCTATATCGGGCGCTTAATTTATTTTTATCAGCCTGGCCGGCCCTGCAGGCCCGTTCAATTTTTTTGCTGGCACGTCCCGATGAAAAAATTATCCTAATTCTGACGTCCCGGCCCGGCCAGTTTGAAAGTTCGCCTTGATTTCGCTGTCCCGGACCACGGGCCGTGTTGAGTACGGGCCCCGGGCCAATCCCGGGCCGTGCAGACCTCTTTAACAGGTGCTCCAACATTCAAACAAAAATATTATGTCTAGTGCCATGTGTTAAACTCATTTCCGCCTGAAATGGCGCAATATTTCAAAAATTTGATCAATTACTTGGAAGGGTATCAACTACTGACGAGATCACCCTATTAAAAAAATGAAGAACTTCCTACAGGCTAAAGTTTGAAACCTTTTTATGACACATTTCTCATAAGTGTTTTTATCAAAATGATAGTAATTATAGCACTGCTATTAAAGAATATCGTCGTCTCCAAAGAAAATTATTTAAGATGAGTTATTTTTGTTAATATTTGCTAATAAAACTTCTCTAACATTTGCGCCATCGATCGGTAAAATTTAAAGCTAATCGTTTTTTTTTTTTTTGCATAACTCGTTTCCGCATGTTCTAAAAAGTATAAATACCAAAGCTTATAAAAATATTCCAAATAGTTTAACTAGCAGAGCCCCTCAAACACGTGCACTTTAATTGTGGCCACCCTGTATATTCGCAAACTGATATAACACTAATAATTTGCTATTGGACTAGTCGCTTACAATAAATAGTTTGAAAATTATTCGGTTACGAAATTGCTCTACTCATTTGTGTCCAGATTGCACTAGTTCTAGTAGAAAAAAAAAATCGGAAAATGTCGGTCAAACGTGTCAAAGTACGTTTTTACTATAACTAGTTTCATAAATATTCAGATCTGGGTGCAATAGCTGTTGCATTCTGATGTAAAAATGTATGAATACAAAATGTATTACAATTTGATTATATTAAATTCAGTAATACGGAAATAATATGACCTACTTCTCAAATCTGACGTAATCACATGGAGTCATTACCTATCATGGTATATTATTGAATTAATTACGTATGGTTGAATTTAATAGAATAAAGAAAACCTTTATTAATATCTTTTTAAGTTTTGTTTCAATTTTCGGAAAATTTGCAATGACTCGACAAAATTCTGCAACGATTATATATATTAAATTTCAAGCCATTCGGTCGTTAGTTTTTGCGTTGTTATTTGCGGACAGACAGACAGACGGACAAGATGACAGACTATAGGTGCTACGTATTTATATAATTACGAACGCACCTGAAAAACACATACCGGAAACGTTTATATTATTTTAATAAGGAGATATTATGTACGTGAATAAACTTAATAATTTAAACTAAAAAATCATTATCTGATTCAGGATTTTTGCTTTATTTATACTTTAAACTTTTCTGATTTTCTGGTATAAAATTAGCATATTGCGTTGCGTTTTATTTTAAAACATAACGGATTATTTTTTATTTTTCCCCTGTCAAAATCGGTATGCGCATTATACACGTGGAAATACGATGGTATTTGAATTTTAGTGTATTTTACCTTGAAAATATATATCGGTATATTTTATAACATTCTTTAAGTAACGATATTTTCCTACTCTATTAAATTAGTTTCCCAGAAAAACTGCCGATTCATGCTAATAACTTCAAATTTCCACTTAAAAGAATAAATCAGAGAACTTCTTGTTTTATAGAGTTTTTTACAGTTGACTTGAGAAACCGTAGATTTTTTTTTTCTGCTCGATTATTTCAAACATGTTTTTGCATGCTATAAGAGCCTACGGGGAAATACATTCCATCACATGTAAAAGATTTTGCGTAAATTTAAGGTTTTTTATTCACAGTGACTGGTTTTGAGCGGAAAAATAAATTTGCATGCATTGAATTTTTAGATATTTTATGAAGTATAGGAAAAGTTTATTCAGCAAAAAGAGTGAAACAAATAGGAATATTTGAATTTAATTACATGTCACGTGATGTTTGCACATGATTAAATATTTATATAAATAATAAATTTAAATGTTTTTTTTTTTTTAATTAAAGGTCGATTTGGCAATTAGAAATTTTACTGCAGAATGTTTGGTACCTAATAAGGAGTTTCGTAGAATAATTAGTTTTACTGATCTGTATTGACTGAACTTCAGATTTTACATCTCTAATTCTACAATTCCTACTTCCTTGTTGAAAGTAAAACAAAATTGACACTTTGCGGCTATTTTCACTCGTGGACAGTGTTGACTTCAGACACTTTCCTCCAGAAAAGAATTTTGCAGTTCGGGAATGGGGCTGTATGGAGCATAGATAAACATATACAACTTAGTATACACTTTCATAGAGCATAATAGTAATTCGATTCATACTTTATATATGCTTTAAAGTTCCCTGATTTTCTGCTATTAAATTTAGCATACTGCAGCATTTCCCGTTCAAAAACAGTGTGCGAATTATACACGTGAAACTACGGCGGTAGTTAAATTTTAGAGTACTAGGGGGCTCAGCCCCCTACGAGCTACGCTCGCCAACCCCCGTTCAGACACACCAAAATCCAAAAGGCACGTTAATTTGATCGGCTTTAAAAATATTGAATTAAAATTAAAAAATAAAAATACATTAGCGATCTCTCTATAAACGGGTTTCCATTCATTTTCCTCGGATTGGGGATTTTTAAGACCAAATCTGCTGCTGTTAAGAGGTACAATGGCTGTTTTCGTATTTAATTTAAAAAATTAGTTGAACATTTGAAAATAAGCTAATGTAAAATGAATTAAGTAAACAGTGTCATTGCCTCCCGGTAATTTTTAACTACGCTATAACATAGTTCTTTTAAATATTTTATTTTAAATGTATCGTTTTAAATCTGACGTAATTTACACCAAAGTTTTATTTCTCTTATTAATGTTCAGGTGAAAATACTTTTGTTGTTAGAAGGAAATATTATTTGCGCTGTCTTCGAATTCACGATAATTGTTTAAAAGATCATCTCAAAATATCAAATAAATGTCTCGAGCAAATATATTTTTTTAATTTAAATTCTTTTGCCATATTTATTGGTGATTTTAAATATGTCGTAATTTCCTCCATTTACAAGTTTTAACGCATAATAATGATTTTTTTTATTTTAACATTTTGTTTCTCTTTTTTAAATTCAAGTGTAAATATGGTTCTTATGACGTAATTTTCCTGCTTTCAACATGTAATCATTTAATTCTAATAGACATTCAACCATGTGATCATAAACCTGGAAACACCCGTGGCAACTAGTTTTGGTGGACAAACAAATAACAATACAGTACTCCGTACTCCTACTTCTATTCTACATCGGTCGCAAGACGAACCACTTTGTTTTTGTTTAGTGAATTTTTCTTTCTCTATCTTTTGCCATCTAATTTCGTGCAAGTTTTTAAACTTAACGTAATAAAATGTCTTCAAAATATTATGAAAAATTGGGCACAGATGTCATATACGCACGATACTGGCGTGATTCTTTTCTTTTTTTTTTTTTTTTTTTTTTTTTTTTTTGACGCCAATGTTATATATTCAACGAGTACTTAACTAGCCCTAAAGTGTCGATATTTTGCTAGATGGTAACCCGGATATTGTTGTTTATGCTGTTGAAGTTTTCGCCAAATTGGTGTCCGAAAAAAATCGCGCCAATATGGTGTGTGTATGACATCTGTGCCAAGAAGTGAATGATACTAAAGCTAAGGAACGATATGCTTCCAAAATTAGTGTTATTTCCAGTGTAGATCTATACAGTTTGAAAAGAAATGATTTGAAGAAATATGGGTACTACTTAGTAATCCAGTCGACCAAAAATCTATTGCCAAACTATTATATTAAATGTCAATAATGGTTGATCGTAGATGTCACATTCAATTGACTTTAAGCAAGTTACACGTGTTTACGTCATCAAAACGCATAAATTTAAAACACATATCAGATACATTTAAAATACACGTCTTTCATTTTTATTTTTATTAATGTTATTCTAATTTATTTGTTCTTTCCTTATTTAAAATAAAAATTATGTCAATTTGTATAATTTGGCGAAATTGGTCGACGGGATAACTAAATAGTACCGAAACATGTAGCGGATTTACCCGACGTTAGTTATTTTGACATCATAACCCCCTTACAGTACTACTTAGTTATCCCGCCGACCAAAAATCTATCGCCAAACTATAAAATTAAATGTCAATAATGGTTATCGTAAATGTCAAATTCACTTGACTTTAAGCAAGTTACACGTGTTTGCGTCATTAAGTGATTTTTTTAAAGTTTTATTTGCAATTTTATTAATGTTATACTAATTTATTTGTTCGGTACTACTTAGTTATGCCGTCAACCAATTTCGCCAAATTATATAAAGCGCCAAACCACTCGTCAAATTATACAAATTGACATAATTTTTATTTTAAATAACGAAAGAACAAATAAATTAGTATAACATTAATAAAAATACAAATAAAACGTCGAAATAAAAATCACTTGATGGCGTAAACACGTGTAACTTGCTTAAAGTCAAGTGAATGTGACATTTACTATCAAACATTATTGGCTTTTAATCTTGTAGTTTGGCGATACATTTTTGGTGGACGGGATAACTAAGTAGTACCATTTGTTCCTTCGTTATTTAAAATAAAATTTATGTCAGTTTGTATAATTTGGCGAGTGGTTTGGCGATTTATATTATTTGGCGAAACTGGGCGACGGGATAACTAAGTAGTACCTTTAATTCATAATAAAAATCGTAAAATTAATTCCCACAATATTGCGATGCCAACCATCTCTGTCGCCTTTCTTCACACAACTTTTTTCTCATAATATTATCTGTCTTTGGAATGCCTGGTAATCTATAATGGGATTTATTATGTTTCCTGTTCGAACGATTACCGCACATTTTTACACAACAAGTCGATGGTATGGTGATGCGAATAAATTTGATAATTTACGTGATTACGCCTGCTATAAGATATCACAATAATGCAAATAATCCCTCACAAAAACTATGAAATGTAGACTCAGATTTATAAAGTGAAATATTTCACAACAAAAGAAACAGCATTGTGATTCACGAAGACCGATGTGAAAGTACAAGTCAAAGAAAGCTACCAATGTTATTTGTTCGCCCACCAAGTTTTTCGCTAGAGGTCATGTGCTTAGAGCCGGTGACGGCAGTTGAAACTGATCGATTTTAAAGTTTTTTTTTTCTCTTTATAATAGCCACGTGTAAATAAATTTTTAATTTGAAGGAAATACTATTCTTTGCACTGTTTTAAAAATTGGCAACAATTTAAAATAATATCCTTTTCTAAAATTTGTAAAAATTATCTCTGGAAATGCTGAAAATTTGAATTTAAAATGGAAATAAATCCTCAAAAAATGAATAAAATAAAAAAGATAAATGCAGTATGCACACCGAGAACTTCTCGTGTATAAAGTGATCTAAGAATGATTAAATTCCTATGTATAGTTTTTGCTCCTATGAAACTTTTTTAATGGAACGACTTTGACCAACTTTAACATTAAATATATCTTAAAATAATTATTCGATTTGAAAACTGTCTGCATCAGCGTGTTTATCAAACATTTCTCTATAATACCACAGATTTTCATATTTTTGTATGCAACAGTTTTTTTAATATTAACGAAGGAAGACCATACTTAAGCATTCAAATTGGATGCCGATCTACCGGGAATATATACGCAGATTTTCATTGGTCCATTTCCAAATCAAAACATTCTTTTATATATAGAAGGATTAGGTAGCTTTCATTACAAAAAGCTACCTATTGCAGCCGTTCGGAGAAAAGCGATTTCAAAAGATTTTGGTATATTTTCTTCGATCATGACCCCCAGACTCCGAAACCACCCTCCCTTCAAATGTTGATATATATATATATATATATATATATATATCTGATATTTGTCACACTGTAACTCTCGTATTTATGAACCGATTTGGATGAAACTTCGTGTATACATAGTACACACCAATGTCCCGACCGAGTTCGTTGGCCAGCTTCATTCGCCATCTTGTTTCAAAATGGCGGACATTTAAATTTTTTAAAAATATTTAAAATTTGAAATGAGTTACCAAAAAATCTAAAATTAATTTTTTTTTCTTATGTGTTTGATCTTGATACAAAGACTCCGGAGCAATTTTTGTTTCGTTTATATCTTAAAAAATGGCTGAGTTAGAGCACTTTGAATTTCTAGCGTGGCTGACATTTCGAAACGACCTGATTTTTGTCACGCGATAACAAGCGTATTTATGAACCGATTTGGATGTACAATCGTGGAAAAAAAAAAGTAAACACCCCCTACTAACTTCTCAACAAATTATCGTAGAAGAAAGTTACCGGTACTGAACGATTGGAAATAAAATCTACTTTTAAATTATGTATATAAAATTTGCTTAGGGGGCCATGGTTAGGGGGCTGAGGTTTGAAGCACTTTGCATTTGTAGCGTGGCTGACATTTTGAAATGACCTGATTTTTTTCACACGATAACAGGCGTATTTATGAACCAATTTGGATGTACCTTGGTGTATACATAGTAAACTGCAAATAGAGGCGTCTTAAATTAAGACACATATGTGACTGAAAAGGTATTTCAGACACTTAAGTATCTGAATCTGAAAATTCAGTCATGATAGAAGTCTTAATTTAAAACATATAAGTGTCTTACTATGATCATGGTGTAAACGAACTGAGAAAGGTGTCTAAAAAATCTGCAAGTGTCTACTTTTAAGACACTTTGTAACTCCGTTCCGCATTAACCACCAGGGGGCACTCTAGTTGCGCATGCGTTTTAGATGCCTTTCGTTCGAATTGGATGTTGGTTTGTAATTCAAACTGAGCGTTTGTTTTATCTACGCGTACATTTTAACTAATAATTTATTTTGACTTTATTCGGTTTTTGCGGAATGTGAAGTTCCAGGATTTAATCCGTATCGACATAGTGATATTCCATATTAATGAAAGGTATCAAGCAATAACAATAATATAGTGTTCTTCGTCTCGTCAAAGCAGGTAAAGAGAACTGTTGTCTGGCGGGCTATGTTTTTAGGATGGAAATATTCCATTCTTTTAACAGAGCTAGCCGGATGTGCAAAGGGAAATTCTTTTTTAAATATCAAAGTCTGCTGAACTCACGGATACTAACGTAGCCTCCAATCCGGACGTCGCCTGGGTGCATGTGATTTTGGAATAATCGCACCTTTTTCAGGTAAGTGGACCCTTCACTATGCATTGAAAACTCTCTGCGAATGATTTTTCTTTAAATTGAGACCTCACACGAGTCTATAGCTTTATTAGTTCATGAGTTATGCCAAAATTTGTTTAAAGCATTTTGCCTATGGGATTTCCATGTTAAAATTTTATCTTGCTAATATTTAAATTTCTACTATTCAAATCATCTGCAATCATGTTTCTGTATTATTTTACATCCGATGTTATCCTTAAAATAAGTTTTGGCAAGTCTGCATGGTGTATTAGTTGTTACTGAATCTATTGAGATACACCATCCTAAGCCTTCTTTTTCTGTCTACTCGCACGCCATTACTTTAAAAATAGCAGTGACAGCACCTGTTGATCGGCTCATAATTTCTTAATTACCATCAAGGCTATCTTAACAGCGTTTTCTTAGAGTAATTATTACACAGGAGTACCTTTTATATGGGTTTTATTTATGTATACAATATTTTTATAAGCATTTAATGCGACAGCATTTGTAACGTTCACATCGGTTTTACATTTCCCATAGGTTTAATATGTGATATGTACTGAAATTCCCAACTCTTTATAGTAAACATCCTTATTTAATTTTTATTTATTATGTATGCTTTTCATGTCTGATGACGTTTTCTTGCGTCTCAGATTTTATACACCGTGATAAATTTTAAGTTATTTAAAAGAATATAGTTCGAAAATCCTTCCATTTACCCATATCATTAATTCCCCCATACATACAGCGAATTACTTGTCTTAATTTATTAGATTAAACTGTTTTGACTGATAAAACTCAAATCCGGTCATGAAATCTGTTTTTTCCTTCTGCTATATACTTTTGTTGTTTCCGAGCATTTTAGAAATATTCTACTTCCTATACTGAAAGTAGTCAACTTCAGATGTTTTCATTTTCAAGCCCGGTGATTCACACCACAATTTGAAGACTCGTCAGAAATCGTCTGAAATCTGTAGACGTAAAGCGGAGAAAATTGTGTTGGCGTCTTCAATAAATTTTCATATTTAACGATTAAGAAAATGTTCTCGCCTTATCTCTGTATTAGTCATAATGATTATTTGTAAATTCTTAAATTCATGTAATTATGTGCTGTTAACATAATTGTAAAAATACGGTAAATATATACAGCTATATTTCATTTGAAATCAATTATAATATTGATTTTTTGATTATTTTTAGTAAAAAAGAAATCTGAAATTTAAAATGAATATCAGTAAAAAGATAGAATTTTATACTATATGTACTTAAGCATAACTAGATTTTGTACTTAAAGCTGAATTATTCTATATTTACTGAATCACAATGCAGAGGTGGAATTTTTCTAGAAGGACTTGATTAAAGCAAGGGTAAACTTTGACATGTCCCCCCCCCGCCCCCCCACCACCTACGATTTTTGTTGCCCCAAATTCGATATGCAATTTTTTTAAAGCTTATACGTTAAATGGATTTCGACATTGTATATTGGTTATAATCAGTATTTTGAACTAAAAAGTAGAATAAGATTAAAAGTTAAGTACAAAAAATTTTAAATACAGTAAAAACACTTAATCGCGGGCACCTTTAGAACGCTGAATCTGTCTGCTATTCGATTGTGTTAGCTTTTATGAGGTAAATATATATACAGTGAAACCTCCCTGTGCGACCACCTCCATTAAGCGACTACCCCCTGAACGACCATTTTTTCATGGTACGAAATTTATTCCCATAGGCTCAATACTAATTTTACCTTTATTCAGAGACCACCCCAGTTGAACTCCCTCCATAAGGGACCCATTTCTTTGAAGAAAATGAAACAAATTTCGTTTTTTCCGGGTCGCTTGAAAAATGTTTTATTAGAATAATAATTCCGGAGAGCGCATTATTTATCAAATTTCTAAACTAAGTTTAGAATTTTTATTTATTCCGGTAACTTTTAAGTGTTTAAACCCCTTTGTTCCATTTTAGGCAATGAATTTAACTCTGATGACATATTAAGGATGACGGCCCATAAACTCCCCTGCCCTATTCTGTCAGGAAACTCTCAAAGGAATAGATAAAGTAATGAAATCGTCAAAATTCGTTCCAGACAAAAAAAAAAAAAAAAAAAAAAAAAAAAAAAAAAAAAAAAAAAAGAAATGCATTTATTTATTGAATTTCGAAAGGACTTGGGAATAAAATTTATAGTAGATAAACCATAAAAGCAAAGCAAACATCAATGTATTCATTTTTTAAACTCTGCAGTAACAGGTATACATATGCAGTAACATATAACTTATGTAATTAACTTTTGTTTTGATACTTAAATTTTCATATGTTTTCTTAATTTGAAAAATATAATTTTAGTAACATTAATTGTTACATTTTTTCAACAATTAAATTCTAGATTTTAACATGACCTCCATTAAGAGACCACCTTTCGGAGCGACCAATTTTTATTGGAACGGAAGTGGTCACTTTAGGGAGGTTTTACTGTATATTGATAAAGGTGAGTGTTCGCTAAAGACAACTGTTCGTATGAAGGCTTTGCAGTAAAATCTCCATAACGGACAATCCTAAATAAAGGACACCACTATTTAGGAAACACATTTTTTTATTGAAAATATGCAAAATTTTTATACACTTATACCTCAGAAAAGCAGACACCTCCGAACGTCGGACAAATTCAACGGTTCCGAGGTGCCCGCTATTGAGAGGTTTTACTGTATTAAGAAAAATATATTTTGTTTTTAACCTTATTCTACTCTAGAAATTCATAATATTGATTAATAATAAATATTGATTAATAAATATTACAATATAATACTCATATACTGTAAATTTGGGGGAATCCAGTGTTAGATTTTATTTAACACAGAAACAAAAATGCTTAAACTAATTTACTGGGAATATCTTATTTAAATGGGAAAAAATTGCACAACATAGCAGGGATGGGATTCTTTCTGAAGGAGTGAATCATTTTTTATATTTGGGAGTAATTTGTTACCATAAAGCAGAGCTGATTGCAGCATGGGCAAACTGGGCTGTTTCTATGGGCCTTTAGCTTTACGGGCCCCTAAATTTGGTACGAAATTTCTTTGGACTAGAAGCAATTTGAAGTTCTCACTAAAAGTAATAAACATTTTTGATGCCGTAGGGCATATATGGTAACACATAAATACATATTTAGGTGAATATATATATATATATATATATATATTATCCTATTCTAAAACTACAAAATACTGATTACAATCCTCATAAGGTCAAAACTGATTTAAAATATCAGCTTTATGAAAATTTTATACCCAATTTGGGGTACCCTAAAATCAGGGGGCAGAGAAGCATCCCAGTTTTTCCACGCTGCAATCAGCTCTGCTGTATGGTAACAAATTATTCCCATTTATAAAAAATGATTCAATGTGGTCAAACATGGCTGCGTATATGGTTTAGAAAGAAAATGGTCAAAGATGGCTTCATATTGGCTAAAAAAAAAGGGCTCAAAGATGGCCGCAATTAAGACATTTGAAATGTCTGAAATTCAGACGTAAGAAGTGTCTGAAAAATTTAAGACACTTTAAAACGTCTTAAAATTGAACACTCGTGTTTCAGACACTTAAGTGTCTGAAATTCAGACGCAAGAAGTGTCTGAAAATTTTAAGACATTTCAAAACGTCTGAAAATTGAACACTGCGTTTCAGACACTTAAATGTCAGAATTTCAGACATTTCAGTTTACAGTGTACATACCAATGTCTCGACCGAGTTCGTTCACTAGCATCATCCGCCATCTTGTTTCAAAATGGCGGCCATTTAAAAAAAAAATAATTTAAAATTTAAAATAAGGTACAAAGAAATTGGAAAATGAAAAAGATTTTTTTTTGTATGTGTTTGATCTTAATACAAAGATTGCGGAACAGTTTTTGTTTCGTTCACATCTAGAAAAATGGCTGAGTTATAGCATTTTGAATTTCTATTATGGCTGACATTTTGAAACGACCTGATTTTTGTCACGCAATAACAGGCGTATTTATGAACTAATTTGGGTGTAACTTGGTGTGTACATAGTACATACCAATGTCTAGACCGAGTTCGTTGGCCAGCTTCATTCGCAATCTTGTTTCAAAAGGGCTGCCATTTAAAAAAAAAAATATTTAAAATTTAAAATGAGGTATCAAAAAATTGGAAAATGAAAAATATTTTTTTATGTGTTTGACCTTGATACAAATATTCCGGGGCAGTTTTTGTTTCGCCTATATCTTAAAAAAAATGGTTGAATTATAGCACTTTGAATTTCTAGCATGGCTAACATTTTGAAGCGATCTGATATGTGTCACGCGATAACACGTGTATTTATTAACCTATTTCGATGTAAGAAGGCATGTGGATAGTATATAGCAATGTCTTGCCCAAGTTCGCTGGCCAGCTTTATGAGTCATCTTGTTTCAAAATGGCGGCCGGTAAACAAAAAAATATATACTTAAAGTAAGGTGCAAAAAATTTGAAATTGAAAAAGGTTTCTTTTTTAAGTATTTGACCTTTATATAAAGATTCCGGAGCATTTTTTGTTTCGTCTTTATCTTAAAAAATGGCTGAGATATAGTAGTTTGAATTTCTAATGTGGGTGACATTTTGAAAAGTCTGATTTTTTGCCAGCTACAGCACTCGTATATATCAACCAATTCCGATGTGAGTGAACATGTGCACAGGAATTACTAAGGTCTCGACCAAGTTCACTGGTTAGCCTCATCCAGCATGTTGTCTTAAAATGGCAGGCACTTGAAGATATCGCCGAATTTGGCAACCAAATATAAGTTACTTTAAATAAAAGCAGCTTCGATAAAGCTGACTAATTTCGCGAAATTCTCATTCCTAATGATTTAGTAGTAATAAAAATTAGTATAGGATCTCCTATAATAGGTTTCCACTAAATTGAGCTTTGTGCGCTTGCATAACCTGGCTTTTTAAAAATAAGGAATATGAAAGCTACCTCTTCCTCCTGGCACTGGCCGGAAGGACTTTTTTATACTGGAAATATGACAAGGTATATTTTAAAACATTCTTTAAGTAACAATATTTTTCTACTCTTTTAAATTAGAATTAAATGATTATTTTTACGATTGACTTGAGAAACCGTCGATTTTCTTCTGCTCAGACTATTTCAAACATGTTTTTGCATTCTGTAAGAGTATTCGGGGAAATATATTCCATCACCTGTAAAATATTTTGAGTAAATTTATGATTTTTTTATTCACAGTGACTGGTTTTGAGCGGAAAAATAAATTTGCGTGTATTGAATTTTTGTATATTTCATGAAGTATAAGAAATATTTATTCAGCAAAAAAGAATGAAAACAAGTAGTTACTATCTATATTATAAAGTACAAACGTGTTCGTGCGTAACGCTGAAGTCATATTGAAGGTGCAACACCAAATGATTAAATTTAAATTTTACTGCAATTTTTTTAAACTTCTAAACATCGCACATTTTCAAATTTTACGCCGTCGAATAGGGGGAGGGGATGTACTTTCAAATGAAATTTGTTTGAAAAATGTATCGCAATTTGTTTGAAAATGTATTGCTATTTACTTAATGTTTATTGCTTTCAAAATAATTTTCAGACATGATTCTTTGTAAATGTAGATCTATCGCATAATAGATGATTACGTAACATAACTCCGTTTGTACTTAAATTAATATAAATAGGTCGGCATTTCTTTCAAGCTTATATGGCATAACGAAATTAAAACGTTCATCAATCACTAAATGAAACAATAAAACATAAATAAAATACAAATTTAAGTCACGTGATCCCACAATGCACTAAAATGATCGGAATTTTTAAAAAAGGTTCATTTTAAATAGTGATCTTTGGAGATGTCTTCGGCTGTTAACGCCCTGCACGAAGACAATACAAATCTATCGCTTTTAATAAATTTCAAAACATTTAGACTAATTACTATTTTTCCTATAAATTTGATTTTTGGTATTTCTAGTGTGTATTCTAAAAAAATTAAATGTAAAAAATCCAACATAATTATCAATTATATAAATGGCTTTCTTCTACATTATGTAACTCGGGAAAACAAGGTATGTCCCCTTCTTTTGATAATATCAATAAATATTACTTTCCTTATAACCTAAAATTTTATGACAGTTATTGCTTTCATCTGTTATTTTTTAAATTAAAAATACATAAAAAAATTCATCTCTGTAAATAAAATTAAATCGGAACTTTTTCTGCATAATTTTATATAAAATGTCCAACATTTTTACTTTTAGAAACTTTTAGCGCGGGTCTGCTTAATAACCGATCAAAAGAAAGTGAAAATATTCGCATTCAGAGAAAATGTTTATATATGGACAGCATAATGAATAAACAGTCAACAAACTGTCAACCAAGATATCATCTCTCTGCAGCTTGTGTTTTCCCTTCAACTTACCTTAACTATGCTAAGAACACCTGTGGCATAAAATCAGCTCTCAGAATTTCATAACTTTCTCCAAAAGAAAGAAAGCAGAAAGTGACAGGATTTATTAAAGTAACGGAAATAGCTACGATAAATAAAGTATATTGTTCTGACTCAAAAATTTTCTCAAAATTACAAAAAGTTCAAAACAGTTTCGAAATGAAACAAGAGTTGACTTTATATATCAAACATTTTAAAATATTTCTTAGGCGGTGTACTCAAGATTTTTTAAAGAAAACCTATGATACTGTTTGTTATATGTATTAAGAAAATGATTATTCTTTTCATTTTAAATGCAAAGTAATAATTAATTTATTTCTAATCTATCAAAAGTTAATTTAAAATATTTTTTAAATAAGAATATAAATACATAATTAAATTTTTACATTATATATAACATTTGGCGTTTTATAATTCCTGCATATGAACTTGCAGAAGGAGCTAAAAATTTACTATTCAATACATGTTACCTTTGCTACCTTCATGCTAATGTTAAATTATTATGTTTTTATTTCATAATATTAAAGAAAACTGTCTGTGGGTTGGCGTATAGTCTCTTGAATAAACCATTATAAGCAGAACTACAGAATTTGGGGAAGACGATAGGTTTGTACTTGAATGAGCGAACCTTGACAACGGATTTAAAATTTTTACATTATCATCATATCAATTAATTGACTCTTAGACCGTTAATTTTAACGACCTATAAAATATAATGTTCGCCGATATTCTTCGGAACGTGCTTGCCAGAATGTTCACAGATAAAAACTAATGCGGAAAACTCTTTACTCCTTCTTCGCACGGTTAAAAAAAAATTCCAAACAGATAATATCTTTTCCACAGATTTACTGGTGTGAAAAATTGCACGGACAATCTCCATTGACAATTAGAAATTTTAAAATTTATTTGTTGCAATTTGATTGTGCTTTTCATGTTAAAAAATATTAAAAATTAAATTTTTAAAAGATTTTTTTGAACGGTCCTGTATTTTTTCGTTACACTTATAATTAATTTTTTAAAAAGCTCATATTGTAAGCTATTTTATTCCACATTTCTTGGTGATCTTTAAAAGGTATTTACCGCTTTTTTAAAACTTATAATTTTTTTAATTCCGGTTATTTTGTTTGTTAATTTAAATGCGAGTAATATATAGTAAAGAGTTCTGCCATTTTTTAAATTCTAATTTTGTTTCGGTTATTTTGATTATTCCATAGCAAAAATTAAAATTTATACGCATTTATACAGGGCATCAAAAAAAAAAAAAAAAAAGAGCGCCAATAAAATTTTCGAAAAAATCATAAAGAAATTCTAAAAACTTATATATTTGTTATGAACTACAACATATGTTCAAATTTTATTCCTCCAATTTCTACACTACGACGTGAATGCTTAATCACCTTCAGAAGCATTGTTTCAGCGTGTCATGTATGATCCATACAACTAATTATACTATTATACAATCTCTTCACCGATTTAACTGCTAACCCAACAGACTACGGTGTTTCATTTGGCAATTTTTAAAAGTCTCTGTTTCTGTTTTTATTACCATATAGATTATTTAAATCTCCAATAGCAGATTATTTGGGGCACTCAATATTGGGGCTTCGGTATGATGGTAGATGGAGTTTACTAGATGGGACTTGTTGAGCCCAAGCCAAATGGTAGGCCTCTCCACTTAGCTGAACTTGAACCTGAACTTGTATATAAACGTGTGTGTGCTTGTTTATTTGATGCAAATTCTTTGAACAAAAATGAAGAGTTTATAGTATTAATAGCACAATTATACGAATGCACGTTTCTCGACATTATTCCGAACACTGTTCTCTACGCCCATTTAGATACTAACATCGCAGACTCCAGTGTTTCATTTGGCGAATTTGCTTCTCCTGCTAGCGTGTAGTTTATTTAAATTTCCACTAACCGTTTTTTCGGACACACTGTATATATAAATGTGCGTTTGTTAATATATGTGTGTACTGTAAATTCTTTGAACAAGAATATGTATTAGTATGCCATGTTTATGATATCAATAAAGCAATTATGGAACACTTAAACGAATTTTACTAAAAATGTGTATGCTTTTATGTCTCTAATGTTATGTATGTATTTTCTCATGCCATTGTATGATCTTTATGGGATCAATGAATAAACAGTCTTCTTACTTTTCTGAACAATTTCTTGTTAGAATTTTTTTTTAATAATTTAACAACACTCTTCCTAAACCAAAAACAAGGTATGTTGACATACTACCCATGTTTACATTTCTCGACATTATGCTGAATAAAATTCACTCCAAATTCAGTTGCTAATATGGCAGATTCCTCTGTTACACCTGCCAATTTACAAAGTTAAAAATTAAAAGTCTCTTTTAATTTTCCTAGTAACGTATAAACTATTTAAATTTCCACTTTTGGTTTTTTCGGGAACACCCTGTATATATAAATGTGTATGCAGTTATGTATGTTGAAAATTCTTTGAACAAATATTAAGGGCTTGTAGCATCGATAAGACACTCAATGAAACACCGAGCCATATTTTACTAAGCATGAGTGTGAATTCATGACTTTTAACGCAATGAATGAATTTCGGAAAATTCTTTACATTTAGTAAAGGGGTCATCCATATATGATGTCACACTTTTTTTCAATATTTTTGACCCCCTCTCCCTCTTTGTCACAAAGTGTCACACTTCACAATACCCCCTCCCACCCCCCTCTTGTCACATGTCACGCTATATAACATAAACATATACTTGCAGTTCAAAATCAAAGTACTATGTTATAGATCATATTTCAAATTTTATTTTGAAACCTTTAACTATGTGTTTTAACGACATTTGTGAGCATAGTAATAAAAATGATTCATGTACTTATTTTGTATGAAATAAGATTAAGATTTACAACAAAAAACATAATTAATATACAATAGTAATAAAATATTAATATGAAAGAACAATTAAAAACAGTAGTATTTTTGAATTTGAAATGGAATTTAATACATTTGGCTTTAAATGTTATCTTTACTGTACGAACACAAAACACTTTAATTTCAAAATAACTTTAAAATTTAATCTGCTGATTTTTAATGCTTTTATTTTAACCCAAATGTGTGATGTCACACTTCTTTTTACCCCCTCCCACCCCCTTGTCACAAACTGTCACAATTTCATGACCCCCCATCCCCCTCCCCTCCAAGCGTGACATCATTTGTGGATGGCCCCTAAGATGATCGAGAACTTAATGATCAGAGAAATGTGTTTAAATGTGCTATCATACTCGTATCCCGATATGTAGTCTAATCACTAATTACCCACTCGTGGACAGCCAACATTTCGGTATAGGAACTGATTAGTTCACGGGGGGAAAACACGTATCCAGCTTCCTGCGGAGACCCCAGTACCCGTGAACGAGCCCGGAAGACCTTGTTTAACCCCTTCGGGACGGGAGCCTTTTACGAAATTTTTAATCTCTTGTCACTGTTTTTTAAAAACAGAAATTTGTATCTTCTTGAATCGAGAAAATGCGCTGATTAAATAAGGCAAATTTTACTGGTGAGGAAAAACAAGGATTCTGAGCGCTTCATACTGTATACGCGTCGCTCATCCCCAAGGGGTTAATGAAAATTATATGATTTTTACAGATAATTCACAATGGGTTGCACTATTGAGAAAACCTGAGAAACTTTACAGTTATAGTTAATGATGAAAAGTTAAAAAGGTTATAAAATAAAGTTAATGTAGGTACTTAATTACATCTAATTAGTTAATAATTTAACATGTAAAATCTGAGTATTTACACCAAAAACTTAAGATAGGACAATTTTGTTATGTAAACAATAATTAGCAGGATAATATGATAGTCTATTGGTAGTGCCTTAAATAATCCTTACTTGTAGTATTTCTCTGACTACAGATGTATATAATTAGCATGCCGAGTTTTTACAGAAAGGCAATTAAGCCAGTAAGGCCTAGAAATCAGTATTCTTTTCCCTTCTTTTGAAATAAAATGGCTGTTCAATAAAGAACTATTGTATTTTTTTTATATCAACGTATCCTGACTCATCGTCTAAATTTTAATGGTGCTTTTCAAAGTAGTTCATATTGAATGCAATTCACTTGTCCCACATGTTTTCACGCTTTAAAGACATGCTGGAAACCACTTTTTTAAATAGGTTCCTCAAAATCGTCTCTGCCGTCTTCACGAATGATAAAAAATGCTTTCCGCGAAGGTGTTTCTTCACATTAGGGAAATCATATCATCTCCCTGTAACATTACCTTCAATTTCGAACAAACTTCCACGCGAACGTCGTGTTGTTCGGGTATGAGGAGTCTCGGAACTGACAGCACACGAACACGTCTCATGTTCCCTTTTCTGTTATCAACGTGTAGGTCGTACGCAATTATAACTGCAATATTTTTAGCAAACTTTGACAAAAATAGTGACAGTATTAATGTTGACTTCTGTAAGCGCAGTTACAGGAACTCCAGATTCGTCTTCCTTTCAACATGATTGTTTATCTCTTCCTTAAACACATAAAATCATCTTCTAATTGTGCTACAGGGAAGAAAAGGCTCATATATTTCATAATTCTGCTATAGCATACACTTCGACTGACGATTTCTTCAGGCGAAAACAAAATTTCCAGTAGGCAAGAGCATACTGCTCATCGCATGTTGCCTCCATCGTTCCCGTTGGCGCAAACGGAAGTATCTGAACTTTCATGGTTGCCACTGACGTACTATTGAAAATAAATAAAAAAAAATCCCACGTTTTCATTACAAATTAAGCTAACAATCAAACATAAAAGTAAATATGTGTGCAATAAGGTATGCTATTGAAAAAAATTGTGATCCTTCTTTATTGAATAGCTCTCTTATTATCACTGATAATACATAATAAATAGTGTGTACTCCATTTCTGGCTATATTCAACTATTCTAAAAATTCGATCAATACCTCAGCAGAAAAAAAAAACCCAAATCTTCCTATATGAAAACTAGTCGTTGGAGGCCACCGTGTATAATTACCCAACCTGGATATGCATAATGTAAAATATGAAAATAAATCATGAGTAAACTACTTATAAGATGCATTGCAATTCAAAAATAAAATTTAAACGTATTTTTAAGTATTTTTAATACATAGTAATGCTTTACTACTGAACTGCGGATACTACTTGATTATCCCGTCGAGCCATTTCGACAAATTATATAAATCACCAAACTACTCGCTAGATTATACAAATTGGCATATTTTTTTGTTTTAAATAACGAAAAAACATATAAATTAGTTAAAGATTCATAAAAATACAAATAAAGCGTCGAAATAAAAATCACTTGAGGAACATCGCTCACCCGCAAGAAAAGTGACACATCTCGACAAAAGTAAATTTCACAGGAGAGGCAAAAGGAAATTTGCATGATTTTACTATAACTTTAAATTATAGTGCTTGGCTCAGCATGCTTGAGTAAAAACGTGCATAAAAACATAAAACACTTAAGAATAAAGACATATGATGAAGGTTGGAGGATTGGACAAATTTACCTCTCCACACAATCCACCCCCCTTCTGTGGTCACGAATGGACAAATAGCGTAACAAAGTGATTTCCCGTATAACTACACCTATGAAACGTTTTATGCAGCAAAACATACATATAACAAACCTATTCGTGGGAGAAAACGCAAAATAAATTTTTGCGAGATGTGTCACTTTATTTGCGGTTGAGCGATATGCAAAGTGTTTAATGTCAAGTGAATGTGACATTTACAATAAGCCATTATTGGCATTTAATCTTATAAATTGGCACCAGTTTTTTGGTCGACGGGATAATCAAGTAGTACCGAATTACGTAAAAGAGACATTGTTATAACTCCAACAATAATAATCATATTAACTAACTGTTTAATGTGTCGGATTAAGCGTCTCATTTCCAATTAAAATATATCTTTGATTTGAAATACAGGATCATAAAAAATCGAAGAGTGTGGAAAATATGATAACAAATATCTCGGCAACGATTTATGCGATTGATTTGATTCTTTAGTCAAAATTTATGTTTTTTTTATTGTCTTTTGTATCCACTCTTTAAAATAAACAATTTCGAAAACTTTTATCTACCTTTTATCAGTACGAATATTTCGAGAGTCCGAAAAAAATAGTTCCGTATAATCGAGGTTATTGATATTCAATAGGCTTCTTCCCATTATTACGTACTAAGTACACACCAAATTTCAAATCTCTAGCTAAATTTGTTCAGGAGATAGAGCGTTTACAGACACACAGACATACAGACAGACGAACGGCAATTTTTGTTTTTCTAGAAATAGGATTGCAAATCCGTCAAAAAACAACAAAAAAAAATTGATTTATAAAACGATTACACGACTTACCCTATACTACGTATGATGAGTAAGTTAAAACATAGCTTTAAATAATTTTACGTGCATTATATGTTCGTAGGCAAATTGCATTACTTACAAAATTCCATTTTGAAATTAACCTCTATTTTTTGAAATAAAATTCTGATATTTAAAAATCTTCCCTTACTTGCTGAAAAACATATATTTGTGAAATTTTCGTATATTTTTTAAACGAATAATTTAAAGATTTTGTCTGCATTTTCAAAATGATTGGACAAAATCTTCTATAACACTCATATGTAATTAAGAAGTAAGGTAAAAGAATATTTCAGACGTATATTTATATATATTATTAAGATAGTGATTACTTAAAAAATACTCCGTGAATTAATAAATAAGTTTTCCGAAATGTAAAAAAAAATCGTGAATTTAAAGATTTATTCTGAAATAAAATATAATTATGATATTCAAGTTTTTTTCTTATTAGAAATTTAACAGAGAGATATAAATCAATTAAATTAGTCTTTTTAACGCTGACATTTGATACATTTTTTTACTTGATAACTTGAAAAAATTACAATCTTACAAAAGTGATCTTGTACTTTATTTTTTTTTCTTTTGAGATGTTATTCTCAATTTACAGATAAAATTTGTTTGATAGGAACTTTTAGAAACACTATAAAAGAATTTCAGAAACTTCTTTGCATTTATTGTGAGAAAAAGGTTTGAAAATAAGTATTTTTTTAAATAAGAGTATCTTGTGATGATGCTTAAAGAGTAAAAAATATGGGAAAAGCTAAAAAGTAGAGAATTTTAATCTTCAGTTTTAATCTTTAGAAAGAATCGTTAGATAATGAATTAAACGCTATTAAAATTTTAGTTATACATTGAATTATTCTACTGTTAAAATTTATTATAAGAACCAAAATAGTTTTCATTTTAATTTACAAAATTTTCTTTTTATAGTTTAGCATTAATTTTTTTTAAATTCACTATAAAATGGTAGTATTTAATAGTCAATCAGAGTAAATATATTTGATTCTTTCAAATTCGCGACTCTATAATCGGAGCCTGATTATCGCAAATGTACCGCTTCCACCACTATTTTTAAATAGTAACAATCGCCTTATTTATACATGAAATTATTGTCAAAAGTATTACGAAAATAATTAATTGAATAGACAGCTGGAGTTTGATTTATTTTTAAGCAGGCTATTTAAATAACCCTGCCGGATTTGAGGGAGTCAACTATAATTATATGCACTCTCGGTATGTCTTATAGAGCAGGGCTATCCAAACTTTTAGCAATCGCGGGCGCACGTCATCTAGTGGGAAACATTGAAGGGCGCCATTATTCACATGTTTGGAAACATATAACAATATTACCTTTCTATAGTAAGGAATAGGATTGCCAGATTGGACTTTCGAATTCATACCGGAAATTCTGAAAGAAGAAATTTTACTTTAATTAATCCTAAAATGCTTGTCATTAAATGAAGTAAAAATGAATATTCGGAATTTCTGGTATGAATTAGAAATTTCTGAATAAAAAAAGGAGGCTATACTGGCAACTCTAGTAGGGAGTAACGATACACATAACTATTATGAGAAGCACCATTCAGCCTCATAATGTGAGCCATGAGGCCCCCAATATGCGATGTAAAAAAATTTTCAGAAGAAATCAGAAATCATACTAAATTTAGAATTACTTTTTCCTGAGAGAGAGAGGACTATCAAAATTTTTTTAGTGAAAAGAGTCGAAAATTGAACGCCACCTATAATAAAAAAAATAATGTGGAACACTAATGATTTTAATGAAGCATCTTTTAAAATGGAATTTCATTTAGAAATGCAGGAATTATTCGAAAAGGCGCCATGAAAAACTTCAAAGGGCGTCATTGTGACTGAGGGCGCCTTGTTGTACAGCACTGCTATAGAGCACAAAGGTATCAGTCTACGTTTTTAAAGGTAAATATATTGTCTAAAATCAAAACATGTAAAAATCAAATGGCCATTCAGGCTTGTATCCACAGTGTACCGGACTGCACTTTAAACAGAGGTTCTGATCAGATTAGTCCTGTTAGAAAGAGACTTTATGGTTTAAACGTTTACCTGTTTTGTTGTTTACCAGTTCTCGGTTGCTCTCTTATACCAGTTTAATGGTCAACATTTTATCAGAACAGTGGTGAATAATTTACTTTTTCATGTTTTGAATATACAACACTTTCATGTATGTTTCGGCCGGAACAACAAATGTTGGATTACGGTTTTTTTAGATTATGGTCACAGTTACTGAATGACCGAAAGGTGCTTCATTCCAGCACCAACGTTTTAACAGTGAAGATTCAGATTTTATGTTTCCATTTACAATTTACACCTGAAAAATTTGTCTGGTTTCATTAGGCTGATTTTGGAAAAAATATTTCCCAATATCTGGAAATTTTCCTAAAGGCGTATCTAATTTATCAAGGTTTCATTCCTAGTCTTCATGATCCAAAATTTTCAGCCATGGCTTTGAGCCAGACCGTATGAAAATCATTGTCTCGGCGTATCCTGTCCTTTCAAAGTTCAGTAAAATCAGACCTGGCCCAAAGATTTTTCCAAAAAGGGCATACATTTTTAAATCGTCATTATTCTACAACTAAACATTAAAATTTATTCTTTTCAAATAATAGCAGATTTCTACGCTTATTAAAAAATAACTAAATTAAAATATAGTAAAACATGTTAAAAAGAACCTGCCTATAACGAAATTCTGTTTTAAACTGAAAAACGTGTTGATCCATGAAAAATTAATATACTAATACGTAATAAAATAACATATAATACATTTACATTTTCTAAGAAGGGAACTTGTCTACTCATGTCTACTCATTCAAGGGAACTCGTTGTTTCTTTCTTTTCTGTGTAATCGAGTCTTAGAAGATTTTACTCTATAGCATTTTTCAGATTTTCAACACTTCAATACATGGAATATGTATTAACAATATTAAAGATAACTGAAAATTTTACATACAAGAAATAGAGATTCATTAAAAAAATAAATATCGCAGCCTGCGGCACTTCTATAGAAAATGAAGATTATAAATCTGAAAAAAAAGTTAATATAAATATTTTCGGTCGGAACTCCTCGTGCGAGACAAATTCCAAATCGACGTGAAAATCAATGTTTTGTAGAAATTCTCTCGGGCCAGGCTCGGTCCGAGGTTTTAACATTTTTCCTGGCCAGGTCGGTCTCGCGCCGAACTTTTAGCTGTTATACCGGGCCTGGCCGGGTTCGGTCGGAACTTTTAACTATTTTACCGGGCCGGGTCGGGCCAAAATTTTTTTGTACGGGCTGGGTCGAATTTGTTTACTATGAGTCGGGGTGGGCCCAGGTCTGAAAATTTCGGCCCGTGCAGACCTCTAGGTCATGGTATATCGTTTCTTATTGGATTTATAGTTTGCTATTGTAATTTTGGCAAGTTACAAATTTTAAAAAATGCACCATAGCTCTCGATATAGTATTTAAATTATCCAAATATCTAAATAGAGCATTACTGAACAGCAACATCTAAATATAGTATAAAAACACAGGCCTTACCTCATCTTATTCAGAAACTCGCTGGCACAACGTATGAACTTCGGTACAACCTAATCATTAATTTCTTTCATTAGTGTCATTTTAAATATAAAGTAATGTTAATGACAGATTTTATAATATCAATATGCCAAGAATCTGTTAGAGAAAACATTCTCTGAAATGCGAAATGCGTATTTATGCAATGTCGTTATTTATTTAAACTTTTTTTTTTTTTCAATTTTTCATGAAACATGCAATCGAATGGAATGATTTTTTGGATTTATTGTATTCAATAAAATATAGTTATTTATAAAAACATATACCACTGTTTTCACGTGTGACAGAAAAAAAGTGCTTAAACGAAAGCTAGAAACAAAGCTTAAGCGATTCTATCAAAGGAAATTGATTGCTTTTAACTGTACAGCGAAAATCTTTTTTAATCCTCGGAAAAGACAGAAACATATGTTTTGAAACATTTCCTAATGCTACAAAAGAATTTTCTACTGTTTAACAAAAAAAATCTATAAAATATTTAGTCATATTTTGGTATTAAATTTAGAAAATACTTCACACCCGCTCTTATGCAAATAACATTTTTTATGGGATTGATAAAACATCTATTGAAGGGAAATGAATAAACTCTACTTATTTGAGTTAATTTTATTTGTATATTACACAATTTATGTCACTGTAAAATTGAACTACCACTGTAATTCTAAAACGCAGGATAATGATTTAAATATAGCTTTATGTTGAAATTAGCAAACATGAATAGCGTATGTTGGTTTTACTGCCAAGTAAATTCAAGTATAATCAATTTCAGAGTATTTAGTTGAAAAAAGTGTATTATTCAGATTCCAACCAAGTAACAATAATCTTAAAATAAATAATCTTAATAATCTTAATTTAATAATCTTAAAATAAAAAAATTGTTATTTTATATACTGGAGATAAAAGAACGTCTAAAAATAAATAAATGCTTATGAATGCATCTTCAGATAAATGATACATACTACATAATATCCAATAAATACTTTTATATTTTTTGATGAATATTGGTACTCATCTTACTGTGTGAAAAACTGCATAGCACTTTTATTCGCATAAATATTTGGTCCTTTTTGGCTCCTTACATATGACTTTTTATCTGGTTTTCTCTTTTTTGATGCTGTTCTGGTTTTCTCTTTGTTGATGTTGAATTTGCTGCTGTGCCCAAAAGGACATTTTTAGGTGAGTTCGTAATTATATAAATACGTAGCACTTATAGTCGCCGTATCGTCCGTCCGTCTGTCCGCATATAACAACGCAAAAGCCAGACAACCGAATGTTTTCAAATTTAATGTATATAATCGTTTCAGAATTTTATCGAGGCATTTCAAATTTTATGAAAATCGAATCAAAACTTAAAAAGATATTAATAAAAATTTCTCTTCATTCTATTAAATCCTATCATAAGTGATTTATTCACTGCTTTCCCATGATAGGTAATGATTTTAGATTGTCATGGTGATGACGTCCTATTTAAGATAGAGTAATATTATTTCTGCATTACTGAATTTAAGATATATAATAGTAATAAATTTTGTATTCATGTATTTTTGCATAAGAATGCAACAGCACTGCACCAAGATCTGAATATTTTAAAACTAGTTATAGTACAAACGCACGTTATCTGCCATGTTTGACGTGCAATTTTCGACTTGTTTTATTTGCCTGTCAACACAATTCAAAACATTTACAAAAGAAAAATTGTCAAAATGTAGAATCGCACTGAATTTAGTTTATATCGATACGATAATTTCTTATTCAATATTACCAATTTTTTTTTGCCCCAAGCAAATTTATTACTAAGTAGCTAATACTTCCCCACTCTCTCGCTAAAAATTTAAAACAAATATTGCAATTACAGTTAACTCTAGAATAATTGAAACGAAGAGAAATTTTGGAACATAGTTATATAAAATTAAATTTAAAAAATAAAAAAATCCGACTGCATAAAAAGCGAACTAATTAAATATTTCTCATCAATGTGAAACTTTTTTTCATATTTATTACCTATTTTTTTATTTACTTTTATTGATGACTTTTAAGTTGTGTTTAATTGTTAGTTCCTATCTATAAACACTGTTCTGATGAAGCCTATAAATGTCTATGAAGGTTAGAGTCGGAGTAAAGCTAGAGATCCTACCTACACAACTTCCATGTTATGTAATGTTTAAACGGAGCTTCTGACTGTAAAATAGTCAATGAAACATCGTCTTCATTTTGAAAGACCTATCCATTGATATACCACTCGATATCGTGCGTAAAAAAAAATTTCGTCTCTACCGCCATTTAGTATTTTACGGCCGCCATTTTGAATTCATAAAAACAAAAGCTAGCCTATAACCATCGGACGGTTAAGACAAATCGATAGAGACCTCATTCATTAAAATCCATCCAGCCGTTGGGATCTTTCGAGGGTATAAAATATCCACATGTCCAGATACGCGTGAAACACGTAACCCTTCTTGGCAGTCGGGTAATTAACTGCAATGAAAAGTTCTTAGTATTGCATGGACATTTTTAAAAATGATATTGTATGTTATATGTTTTTACATTTAACTTTAAAAAATGGATCGAAAGATTAATGATGCTACTTTTCCTCTATTCTACAGAATATTAAAATTTCGATTCTCAGAATTCATAATACTCTTTAGAAATATTTATACAATGTTCGAAACTTATGAAAGCTGTATAGAAATTTCACTAGTATATTTTTATTTCCAGTTTTGTCCATACTAATGGTCTAGTGAGTAAAACACTTCCTTAATCTGGTAAGATTATTGAATACAGAACAAGTTTTATGAATGGATATTTGAACGTGATTAATTTCCTCTCTCTATTAGTACATACCATCCATTACTGTTATAGAATAATGCTGTGTAGGTTTAATGCATTTGCCTGGAATTTAAAGTTGTTTGTGGAGCACTGTTAAAATATAGTCAGTTCTAAACAGATCATTGCAGAAGCCTTTAAACATCATAACTCAGAGTTATTGTGTCTTAATGAAATTTATCAGAGATAAAAGTTATTAGTTTAGTGATACTCACGATTTTATTCTAACGATTTAAAACAGTTTCACTTTTTCTAATCATTTGAATGATTTAGTAAAAAATATAATTCTATTCATGTGCGCTGTTTCTTTCTATGAAAGTTTAATTTGAAGAAATAATATTTTCAGATCATGAATTAATAAAAAATAATTCAAAATCCCTGCTGGCACGGCCTACAGGCGCAGATAGATTTCGAAATTAAGTACTAATTTCAACAACAAAAACTAAATCATGATTAGAGATAAACACACTTTAGCAATTTTATCTGCCTGATTTTCATGAGTTTTTAATTTCATTTTTACATAAGAGCTGGTTTTATCAGATTCATGTTAAGGTGGTATTTAAAAAAAATGCTTTTCCATGCTCAACAACTCGAAATTTTCTGACACAGTTCAGTTTCATTTTTTAAAGAAAAAAAAAATGAAACTTGCTGACGTGATTTTTAAAGAGATTTCTAAGCTTCCTGTTTTTTTTTTTTTTCCTTTCAATTAATTAGAACTTGATTTATAAACAATTATTTTCTCAGTAGGACAATATTTTTAGTTTCCAATACAATCGCTTCGGGAAATTTGGTTCAAAATGCCCACTTTCACATCATTTTTTGAAATATATTCTGCCTCTATCAAAAAACACACAAAATCGACCATTACGGTACATTATATAGTTTCTGAATAAGAAATTCCTACAAATTGGATGCGTTTGAGAGCAAAAATGAATTTAAAAGTCAGAAAGTAAGCTGTTTGGATTTGCGTACACCCTTAATACGATGCTTTTTTCTTCAACTGCTATCTATTTTTAATTTATTTTTGCTATAAGAATTGGACCTATCGGAAACTTGTCAATATAAAAGTTGTACATAATATCAAGAAGATATATAATAAATTCATGTGGATTTTGTATCTTGTGAATTGAGGAAGTTATGGATTTTTTTCTTCTTCACCCACCCCCCCCCCCTTTTTGTTTTCATTTTTATTTTTTATTTATTTATATATATATATATATATTTTTTTTGCGGTACGAATTGGTCCTGTCAAAAACTTGTCAGTATAAAAGTTGTAGGTAATATTGAGCCAATTTATACTAAATTTATTTGGATTTGGTATTTTGAGAATTGACGAAGCTGTGAATTTTTTTTTTTCGCCCAAAACCTTATTTTTTTCTCCCCTTGAGCCCATTGTTTATTTTATCAAAAATCTGTCATACATACATTTTTGGCCCTTTTTTAGAAGTAATAATAACTTCAAACTGATATGATATTCTTGATAATTAAGAAGTTATGGGGCTTTTTCGGTTTTCACAAAAGCCCTCCCTATTTCCACCCCCTTGGTCCGATTATGCCCATTAACAAACTTGGCCGAGATTTTATGCCCCTTAATTTTATGTATCAGTTTGGAAGAGATTTGTGCAGAATTATGGAAGTTATCACGTCCATAAAAAAGTGATATATATATGCAGATAGATAGATAGATAGATAGATACATAAAGTTTTTTACTGAGTGTGGTTTTTAGCTCTAGGGGTCATAATCGGTGTAGATCTGCAATTTTTTTTCAGAAATTCCAACATAGGGAAATTGCAATAGGTAGTATTTCCTAAGAAATCTACCTAATAAAGTATATTTATATTGTATAATTTTAAAAAGCAAATGCAATTTAAGTTTCCCTTATTCAGTTATTGTATTAAATATATATCTATTTATTGATATGTAGATATGTATACATAGATACATGCATATATATATATATATATATATATATATATATATATGTACTTATATATAATATACTTCGAAATTAAAAAAATATGTATGGTAATGTTATAGTAAAAAATATATACATATTGAAACATATCAATAAATATGACCTTAATATATCAAAAGTCATAAACATTATTAAAGATAGGGGATGCCAAATAAAAATTTAAAAAAAAAAAAAAGATTTCATCATATTGGAATAAAATGGAGTAGAAAAATATGTTGAAAGAAAATGTGAAACAAAAGCAAAATTACATGTAAGTCTTTATCCATTAGTTGGCAAGAACATCCACGTGTCGCAAAAAATGCATTACTTCATATAACGTTTTTAAAAATAACATTATGTACATTCATGTTGGGTAGAAAACCGATACTTGCATTTGTTAAAATAGCTTCACAAACTTCCTACTAATTATTTTAATTCATTTCAGTAGTGTGATAGTAAAGATCTTTTAATTAAGGCCGTAAAACTAGGACTTCCCTCAGAGGGATTAGTCTGAGCGATATTGCTGAGAACATAGATTTAATAATAACATCTGGAAGCAAAGAAAATGAGATGGTATCTTTAAATGTCCATATACTGCGATAAATTGAAATGATGAAAATAAACGAATCGTAGAATTACAAAATCTTATATATAAATTCATATACACTGTTTAAAAAAATGGGAAATCAAACCATGCAAGATAGCCATGCATGGGTATAAAATTGAAAGTACGCAACATATTAAAAGTAAAATAGAAAATGAAACATTAATTATCTTATATCGGATTTTAACTGTATAAAATGATGTCAAGAGCATAATCAGACGCTCCGCACCAATTTGAGTAACTTTAAATGACAAATATAGGATGTTTAAAAAGAATGGACTATACTTTATATGGTGTGCGCTCCCCCAGAACAGTTAATATTGTACAATATATGTTTTCCACGGATGCAATGAGGTTGTCGATAACATTTAAGGAATTCTCTCCTCAAAATCTGATATAGTATCAAAGTACCGAATACATCAACAGCGGCATGCAATGCTTCGTTAGAGTGTATTTTAGATATGCTCGATCGGATTTAAATGAGAATATGCTGGCCACTACATACGCTGTATTGTTTTGTTTTCAAACATATTCTGCACAAGTTGAGCTGTATTTAGCATGTGTTAAATAAAAGAAATTGGCAATGATTGCAACATAAAGTATGACACAAGATCTGAATATATCATCTGCATAACTTTTGAGCTGTCAAAGTGTCATTTGAAGTAATTTACAAATCCATACATATTTATGCAGCAAATCATGCAAGCTAACATACACCGATATGAGCCCGATTAGGGAATTTCAACAGAATAAGTTAATATATAAAAAATCTACTCATGATAATTGAGAATATGACCTTATAATAAAATGTCTACAAAAATGAATCAGATAAAAAATTCATATCACATTTAAAACGGCACTTCCCTCTGTTAGTGGCCTTGGCGAGAGAGAGAAAAGCCTAGAGAAGGAACAATTTAACAAGTACTTTCGAGCAGCCTACTCACTGTTTCATACATGTCCAATGTCCATTTTACTTCCCTGCACCAGTTTTTTTTTTTTTTCATTTGCATTTCTTCCCCTTAATCTCGTGTTTAGGCTCTCGCCTTCCCTATTCGGACTATTTTGGGTACAGAGTTTCTTTTGGCAAGCCCCATTTTATTCTATCTTTATCAGGGGGGACGATGGAAGAGGAGAGGGGAGGCTTTCACAAAAAGTTTTACCATTTCCATAGTGTGAGATGTCATTTTAAAGGTCTCGGCCTGTGCTTCTCAATTCCGGTATCCTTTTTTTTTTTTTTTCTAGCTTCATCTTTTGGCCTGTAGGTGGCACGTTTCAAAATTTTTTTTTCATAATATATAGTATAATTCTTTAAGGTTACTTGAATTATATCCGCTTGATGGGCTTGACAGAGGCTGCTCAATTACATCATCATCTATTGCAATGCTACCTTTTATAAACAATAGGGGGCGCTATCTTCCTAAATTTTGATTTCTCTTACTAAGTATCCCTTGTCACATACTTTTTAAAGGTCTGGGAATAATCTCTTCATTTTTAGAAGTAACTCTTACTTTCATTCTCTTTTTAGCCACTAGGGGCGTCCCCAGGCCAATTCCACTTCTCCTTTGACTATTACAATATGGGTATTTACTATTACTGGTTATATATATGTATGTGAGGAATAAAGGGAGGAAGGGAAAAAAAGGGAAAAGAAAAAGAAAAAAAAAGGGAAGAAGGGGAGAAAAAAAATATATATATAAAAGAAAAACGGAAAGAGGGGAAAAAGAGAAAAAAAAAAGAGAAGTAGATAGATGATTGAATGTGAATAGGGGGAAGGAAAGAGAAAGAGAAAAAAAAAGGGAAAAAGAAAGAGAGAGAGGGGATGGAGGAAAGGAAAAAAAGGGAAAAGGGGAGGAAAAAAAAGGAAAAAAAGAGAAAAAAAGGGAAGAATAGAGAAAAAAGGGAAAAATTGGAAAAGAAAAAAAAGAGATAGGGGGGATAGAGGGATTTATAACCTATTCAATTATGTACATCATTCATACTTTTCTGATTAATTTAGATGTCCAGTTCCTCCCAGCTCCTCTCCCTCTTTTCGTGCCGGGCTCCCAAAACAGTCTCTTATAGCGTTTTTTTTAGCTCAAGTGCAGCCAGGACTTCAATTTACGGTGGAGTATCTCATATTTGTTATAACATGCTATAAAGTTTCAAGTTCTTGTCCACCAACTAAAGCTCTAACTGCAGTTCTGGTCGCTGCTCATTAATTATATAATTACATAACAACTATTATTTTATTTGGGTTGGGGGGTTTTGGGAACCATTCTGTATGGCGCGCATTTTTTTTTCCCTACCAGCCATTCATTTTCTGCCTATGGGAGATGGATCGGTACTCTAAGTGTATCATTTGGTAATTAGTGAATAAAAGTTTTGTGTATGTGCTCCAAACTAATTTTTAATTATCTGGTATACATGTGTAGATATTATAATCTACTAGTTTAATATTTATATATATTTATATCTTCATTCTACATGTACATGAGCTTCAATAAGCACAGGAAACTATCCTCCTTTTTTCCCCTTCTTCATTTGGCAAATAATAGACTATTACTATCAATTACTTATATTATTTTATTTATTTTAATATTCAAAATTGTCCTTCAGCAAAAGTATCACTTTCTTTTCACTAAGTCATTTACGATAGTCAAGGCTATTGGTTTTTACTTTTTCCTATCTATATTCCTTTCTTTCTACGATATACGGTGGGGACCTAGTGATACCTCAATCTATCGTTTACTTTTACAATAATCTATTATACAGAACGATCCGTTAAAATAATATCAACTATATTTATAACTTGGGCTATATGTTTTAACATAATATAAAATGAATGACTCTATGTTATGATACAAGTTTACATATTTTGAATTGTTCTATTGTGGTGACTTAACGAACTCAAAATAATATATAGTCACAAGTATGCTCTAGTAACCGGCCTGGACATGGAAGAAAGTGATAAGTATTTGAATAACTCTTCCAAAACAGAAACTTTGTATGAAATTAAAAGTTCACTAAAAAAATCATCAAAACCGAGATCAAATTCGACACCGGACAAACTTCCACTATTAAATCAGGAAACAAAGTGGTCAAATAAATCCACTCTAAAGCGTACACGACAAAACTCCAGTCAATCTTCACAAGCGCTAAAGTCAACCCCAACAAATAAAAATGTAATGAAGTTTAACCTAGAAGTAGCGAAGACACTTTCAATAACAGAGCTGCTTGAAATTCACAATGGTCTTCTAAAATCACACGAAACAGGATCCAGTAAAGTAGTCGACAAATATTGGCAATTAATTCAGAAAAACATCCAAATCATTGAAAATCAGCTGCGAAACGCATCTCAACAATCCCAAGACCTAAAACAAATAACAACCGAAAAGGAAGAGTGGTACAACAAGGCAATCGACCTGGAACAAGAATTAAAAGACAGAAAGCAACAATTTGAAGTTTATATACAACAAAAAGACAATAGAATTCAAGAACTAACTCAGGAGATAGATTCTCTGAAATCATACAATGAATTGTCCAACAAGGATGAAGCAGGAATTTTGAACTTAAAAGAGAAAGAAATTTCTAATTTCCACCTAACGATAGAAGAAAAGAATCAACTAATTAAAGAGTTAAAAGAAAAATTATATACCCAGTCCCAAAAAAGATCACAAGGAGGACTCCCTTCAATAAGAGAAATGGTGATAGATGAATCTATACTAACAAGATATCAACCAAAAATTACATTCAATTGAAGCAAATACAGAATTCTTAAAAAATTCGTTTCAAAGCCCATTAGAAAAATCCCAACGGTCAGCCAACAACATTCACTATCATCAAAACCTCTGTATTCAGAGAAAATCAGTGCGGTTTATAAAAATCCAAAAACCACCTCTGAATCCGCCATACTTTTAAAGAAGACACAGGCAACAAAAACTTCACTCCACACAATTAGAAATCTTCTTAATACGGAGACAAAGAACATTCCGGACCTCCCTAAAATCTACTGTGAAACAGCTCGTGATCGAAACACCTTAATTATAAGATCCAACAGTGAAGAAAATACTGAAAAAACCCTCCGAATAATAGAAGGAATTGAAAGACTTAAAGATATCACTGAATTAACGTACAAAACTATAAATTTTAAGAAGATAATTGTTCTAGGAATCCCTTTATTTACTCAACCAGAAGAAGTCACAGAGAAAATCTTGAAAGATTATAATCGAGAAATCCCAATAGCGATACATAAAAAAATTCACCGAGAAAAATCACAAATTTACCATTTGGTCCTGGATTTAGATATCAATTACGCCCGTCATCTGACGAAGCAAGGCCGTATCCTGATTGGATTTAATTCCTGTAAAGTTGCGGATTATCGCCCAATAATCCGCTACTCGCAATGCCAACGATATGGCCATACAGGTAACAACTGTAGATTTGAAGCTGCCTGTGCTATTTGTGCGTATAATCACACAACAACAACTTGCCCAAATAAAGAAGATCCTAAGAAAATATGCTGCATCAATTGTCTGAACACAAAACATGATTTCCCACACAGAGCGGATTCAAATGAATGTCCATTATTTAAACTTCGATTTCAATCGAGGAAAACCTTCATAAATGTATCTGCTCCACATTCAACCAACTAAACAATACAAAAATCGTTTCATCAAATACAAACAAAAACTCAAACTCACCTTCAATTCCAAATTCTACTCAAATTTCTCATCTCTCGGAATCAAACTCTTCTCCGCAAGGACAACATCAAAACATGCAAGTACCTTCAACAACTAATCAAATATCATCATCCTTTAAAATAGCACAGATTAATCTTCAAAAGAATAACAGTGCAACAGCTTCACTCCTTCAATTCTTAATTCAAGAAGACTACAAAATACCATGCATACAGGACTCCAATATAGTCAAAGGAAGACCACATGGCCTTCCCTCAGGACTTCCTTGCTACTCTTCAAAAAAAAAAGAATTGCCAAATAATAATCATAGATACATCGTTACAACATACAAGAGTTCAACAAAATGATAACTCAGTCTTCGTGAATATCTCCTCAACAGAAGGACAAATAACTATAGGCAGTCCGTATTCCGCACCATCGGCTAATTTAAAAGAAGATCTACAAGATTGGTCGAACACGTCGGGTATGAGTTCAAAACTTCTGTTGCTGGGTGGTTTGAATGCTCATAGGGGTATGAGAATGATAACGAAAAAGGACAACACCTCATCAATCATCTCAATATGATGCACCTTTTAGTCCTAAATGATCCTTTCTCAAAACCAACATTTGAAACCACGCATTTGAAAGGTTGGCCAGATGTATCACTAGCATCCTTCCCACTGTTCCCAAAAGTTTCCTTATGGACTGTTGAGGATGATATGCACTACGGTGACCACAGGCTGATAACCTTGTATATGGATATCCAAACCCCGAAGCTTCCAAAGCGTAGATATCGGACAAAGAATGTCTCATTGAAAAAATTCAATAGAAAATTATCTAAATCATTGCAAGAAAATAATATAACTTTCCAGGATATAAAAACGATGGGGGCATTCGAAAAAGAGTACGACAACTTTATAAATATAATAGCACAAGCCTGTGACCATACTTTAAAGAAAAAAAACTCCACATTTAAACCAACAGTTTCTTGGTGGACAGCGGAACTTAGGAAAATGAGAAGCTTTGTTAAAGCACTTTATAGGAAAACAAAACTTTTGTCTGCATCAGAGGAAGACATGATCAAATTAAAAAAGTATAGAGCACTCTATAAAAAGAAAATTATGGAAGCAAAGAAAACAGCGTGGAGTTCTTTTTGCTCAAATACCAAAGACCCCTTTGGGAAACTAAAAAAGACGGCATTTAGAGATTTTTACAGACAGGAAGTCTACGCTCTTTCTGATTCCACTACAGCAACCCACTCAAGACAATCTTTTTATGCAGAAATTGCCAATTCAATATTTGGTCCTTCGGACATGCAACCGCATCAAATTCATCCGCGCTCAACCCAGCCAGTTAATCCATTTATACTCCAAGAACTAAAAGCTGCCATCTTCTCGTTCAATCGGAATAAAGCACCAGGTCCTGATAATGTTGACCATCTGATTGTACGAAATATTTACCACTCACATTCATCTCTATTACTGAATCTTTACAATACTCTATTAAACTTAAATTACTTCCCAAAAAGTTGGAAAATTGGAGAACTAGTCTTTTTTCTAAAGGCAGGTAAGGACCCACAATCTGCTCAGTCATACAGACCAATAACTCTACTCCCAATTCTGGGGAAAATTTTTGAAAAATTATTATTAAAACGAATAAATTATCATTTTCGAAATTCGACAGTTCTACAGAGTTCTCAACACGGATTCTTAGAGGGTAAATCGGCTGAATCAGCGATACAAGAAGTTCTCTCAACAATTGACTTACTTCAACAAGAAAACAACTACATTTCATTAATATCATTAGACATCCAAAATGCTTTTGACAACTTACCTTGGGACGCAACAATCCAAGAACTGGAATTTTTGGGGTTGGAGGAGCCATATGTTAATATCCTGAAATCCTTTTTATCTCACAGAGGAGCGAAACCAAATTGGCTAGCACAAGAAATTCATTGGTTTAGGAAGGGGTGCCCACAAGGTTCATGCTTTGGGCCCTTCCTATGGAGAATCTTCCGAAACGCTCTCTTACGCCATTTAAAATCGTTAGGTTACATAATAATAGCTTATGCAGATGACATTTTAATTATATTAAATGGTAAAACAAGGCGAGAATTAGAAAAATTAGGAAAGGACATCTTAGATTATATTAGTAGGTGGATGTCAAATCACAACATGAAAATATCTTACAATAAATGTAAAGTTCTCCACCTTAGAAGACCAAAATTTTTGAAAAGAGCTCCAACACTCAAAATTGACAACCATTCATTAAAAAGTGAGCCAACTTTAGAATACTTAGGTATCGTTCTGGATAGTACGTTGTCGTTTCTCCCCCATTTACGAAAGAAAAGGCAGGAAATTACACAACTTTCGCAAGACCTATTGAAGTTTGCCTCAGCTTACGGAGGGGTAAACAAATGAATTCTGAAGATTTGGTACAATAGTATCTTGGAGCAGAAAATCACGTATGCTGCAGCAACTTGGTTTCACCGGATAAGCAAAGCCCATGGGCTTCGTCTGATCTCATCAATACAATACCAATGCCTGTTATTAGTCTCACGTGCCTACAGAAAAACTTGAATATATAGCAACAACAGGAAGAGTCTTACGTCTTGGAATCCCGACAGGAAATCAAGAACCAATATTTTACCAACCAAAAATGAAGTCAGATCAAGTTGAACCATTTAAGGAATATTTCTTTCAAATAGATCCAGAAAATACTCCACATGTAGAAATAAACATTTATACGGATGGTTCCAAGATGGAAGATGAAACGGCATATGCCTTCTGTGTGTATCAGAGAGGAGAGTTAATCCACGAGGATCAAACTAAGTTAAGTAAAGAAAATACTGTTTTTCAGGCAGAACTCCTGGCCATAGAAGAGGCTGTGCTGTGGATTAGGAACTCCCCTCATAAAGAAGTATTAATACACTCGGACAGTCTCTCAAGTCTCTTAGCAATAGAAGATGTTTTTTCAAAAAATTTCATCGCAGTACAAATTATCAAACTACTCCAAGAAACAAGAAAAAAGATCTTCTTTAAATGGGTCCGTGGACATGTGGGTAATGTGGGGAATGAGCATGCAGATTCTTTGGCAAAAGAAGCAACCAAAGCCACATCACATGCCAAATACAAATTCTTTCCCAACCCTCCTTCTTACTTGAAGAAGCTTCTAAAATCATCTCTACACGAACAATGGCAGACTCGCTGTGACTATGGTACCACAGGACGGTACACATACGCTTTAGCCCCAAAAGTCTCGGAAAAGAGAATCCTGCTGCATAGAAATCTTTTTCTGTTTGCCACTAACCACGGCCCATTTTCATCATATCTTTATAAATTTGACAGGGTTCCTTCTCCATTATGTGTATGCGGTCAGCGAGCTACATCATTGCATTATATCTTTAACTGTACCCTTACATCATATTACCATATAAGAAAATCTCCAAAAATTTCTTTGTCTCAGTGGTTCTCAGTGGTTTTGTCAAATCCATCATTTTGTCAAAAGATAATTGAATGTATGAAAGTTTTAGAAAATAACCACTATTTGTTTCAAAACGTTTTGCCATTTATAGATGATGATGAGAACGTATCTTAACAAATAGACAGATACTACCAATTCAAAATAAACTCTTAGCCACAAACAACACGATTGAACTATAATTGAACTGTTGCAAGAACAATAGACTTTTGAACTTTTGTGTGTGTATATAATTATATAATATTCATCATAATTATTCACTATTTTACCTATTTTTCATATTCTACATTATTTTTAAAATTATGAATCTCTTTCTAATTTAGTATACATATACGTAGCTTTTATTGTATTTTTGCAGAACGCCCAGCTTTGGAGAGTAATTGAGCTTTTGCCGCTCCAACAAGTTTAAAAATCCTATTATCTATTATCTCATGATCTTATTAATTACAAATATCTAAATTTCTCTCGTAAACGCCCAGTAAAAATTGGGCTTTCCATCGTGAATATATTGTACTTATATTGTATTTAATCTTAATATTCTCAATTGGCTTTCCTGTAGGTCCCTTCGGGCCTTTTATTTATTATTATTATTATTATTATTTTTTTTTTTTTTTGTGTGTGTGTGTGGTGACGGCGGTAGTAGATGGAAACCGCTGGGTGGGGCTTGTGAGTGCTTAAGCCATTTGGTAGGCCTCCCCACCTAGCTGACCCCTGTTTCATACATGTCTTTATTCAATATTTACGCAATTTCTTTAATGCTAGGTGGGTATCTATCAGTTTTGTTGCATTTAAATTGCATGTTAGGTCCCTTCGGGCCTTTTATTTATTATTATTTTGTGTGTGTGTGTGTGTGTGTGGTGACGGCGGTAGTAGATGGAAACCGCTGGGTGGGGCTTGTGAGTGCTTAAGCCATTTGGTAGGCCTCCCCACCTAGCTGACCCCTGTTTCATACATGTCTTTATTCAATATTTACACAATTTCTTTAATGCTAGGTGGGTATCTATCAGTTTTGTTGCATTTAAATTGCATGTTTTGCGGAGGAAATGCAGTAATATGAAATATTTAAAGTTGTTATACCTAATAATTCCAAATTAATGGTAATTGAGATCGCTTTCCATTCATTTCATCTTTTTAAATTTTAAATTTTTTAGAAATCATTCATAGAGACAATTGTATATTTTAAAACTAACCCGAAGCAAACTTTCAAGATTTTGGGCTGAGCAGTAACACAGAAATAGAAAATTTTCGAAAGTTTTTTGTTTGTGCACTGTTTTATCTAGCGACATTTTTAAAAATTGTTCTATCGCGAGAATTTACGTCATGATAAATACAGCCATGTCAATTTTCATGTTTATATTCCTAGCAATTCCATGTACTTCGTTACTTAGATCATCTTTAGATCTTTTTCCGATGTGGTTAGTCTTTCGATTTTTTAGAATTCATTCTACAATGAGCATTTACATCTTATAAATTACTACCATGACAAAGTTCTAGTTTCTAACCCCAACAGTATCCCAAAAATTTCAGTATTCCAAATAAATCACAGTTTAAAACCTTTCTAGAAATTTTTACATTTATCCGTCAAATTGAGCCTTTTAGAGAGCATTCATTACGAGTATTTACATCTTAAAAGTAACTACCGCATCACATTTAAAGTTTATAACCCAATCAATATCGCAGAATTCGCAATTTTAGAGCTTTTTTGCTCCTGCTGCGATGTAGGTTGTTGCACTGACATAAAATACAATCTTTTTTTCGCAGCAGGGATGGCCAACAACATTTTTTTTTAAGTTGGCTATGTATTTTCAGAGAAGACACCTCACAAACGTACAAGCATTAATAATATTATACACTTTATAATATTAGCATTAGATGTACAGATACAAAAGCCATTTATCTGTTACAAACTAAAGTGCCCGGCGTTGCCCAGAATTTGAAGGATGTTTGTTCTGAAAAATCAGTTTCAAAATTTAACATATAACACAAAACAAACATTAAAAAAAGCAGTCGAAATGTTGTAGGAATGAATCATATGAAAACACTATATAAAAATGTATAAATGTATATAACAGACGCAAAAGAATACAGCTGTAAATGAACGCATTTCAATTTATAATTGGAGCAATAATGTTAAAATACGCCAATATTTTCGTAATCGGGTTTTTATCATGCTTCAATACACTTTCACACTCATATGACGTTATACTATATCCGCCACGTCCTTTATATTTCCAATATGACGTAATATTTTCCTCTTTCACGTGGAAACCTTGAAATAGAAAAGTTATGAAGTTATATTCACTTTCATTTAAATTCGGCAAACTATTTATTTTATTTTCATTTTTCACGTGGAAATCTTGCAGTAGAAAATTAATTGTAGTAGTAATAATTTTATTGTGTATTTTTATTGTTGGCAAATGCTATAACGAAAAATATTTAAATTTGATAAGAAATTGCTGTTAAATTGGTGGTATTTTATTAATTAAAAATTAAGTTTAAATTATTTCGATTCCAGATCACTTTAGTTGCCTCGTTCATGTTTTAATACACATGTACGTATCTTTTCACAATTTTGGCTTCCAAATTGTGGATTTGTATAGAGTTACAAACAGACAGATAAACAAGTTTTCATTTTTATATATCTCTCTACTCTAAAAAAAGTAACTAACGCTGTCACCGCCGTCGCCGCCGGTTTTGAATTTTTTGTGACCGGAGATCTTTCTTCGTTAATATTAAGAAAACTATTGCATATAAAAATATGAAAATCGGTGGTATTATAGAAAAATGTTTGATCAACACGCTGATGCATACTGTTTTCAAATCGAAGAATTATTTTAAGAGTTATTTAATGATAAAGTTGGACAAAATAGTTCCATTAAAAAAGTTTTATAGGAGCAAAAACTATACATGGGAATTTAATCAATTTTAGATCATTTTATTCAATAGACGATCCCGGTGTGCAGATTCAATTATTTTTTTTTTATTTGACTCATTTTTTGAGGTTTTATTTCTATTTAATATTCAAATATTCAGCATTTCGACAGATATTTTTTACATATTTTAGAAAATGGTATTAATTTAAACTGTTGCCAACTGTATAAACAGCGCAAACAATAATGTTTGCTTCAAATAAAAAAATTATTTACACGTTACTATTATAAACAGAAAAAACCCCTTCAAATTAGAATTAAATAATTAGGTATAAAAAGCAGGCACTTAGTGGAAATTACACCATAAAAACTATATTTACATGTGAATTTTAAAAGAGAAAGGATATTGTAAAATAAATTCATTAACATGCGTTAGAAGTCTTAAATAGAAGAAATTACATCAGATTCCACTTATTATGCAAAATGAACAAAAAATAGTATTGTAAAAATTGCGCGAGACAAAATATTAGAGGTTAACATTAGACTTTTTCAAAATTTTATTATTTGTCGTTTGAGGTGAGGTGTTCAGCTATAAGTATGCAAAATTTCATGTCTCCAACTTAATTAGGGGCTGAGTTAGAAAAATTGCTTAAAATACAGAAGTTAGAGACCGAAGGGTTAAATATGACTTTATCAAAATTTTATGATTTATCGTGTTATCGCAAGTGTTCAGCTATAAGTATGCAAACTTTCATGTCTCCAACTTAATTAGGGGCTGAGTTAGAAAAATTGCTTAAAATACACAAGTTAGAGCCCAGAGGGTTAAATATTAGACCTTTTTCAAAATTTTATTATTTGTCGTTTGATGTGAGGTGTTCAGATATAAGTATGCAAAATTTCATGTCTCTAACTTAATTAAGGGTTGAGTTAGAAAAATTGCTTAAAATACAGAAGTTAGAGACCGGAGGGTTAAATATGACTTTATCAAAATTTTATGATTTATCATGTTATCGCAAGTGTTAAGCTACAAGTATGCAAACTTTCAAGTCTCCAACTTAATTAGGGGATGAGTTAGAAAAATTGCTTTAAATACATAAGTTAGAGCCCAGAGGGTTAAATATTAGACCTTTTTCAAAATTTTATTATTTGTCGTTTGATGTGAGGGGTTGAGCTATAAGTATGCAAAATTTCATGTCTCCAACTTAATTAGGGGCTGAGTTAGAAAAATTGTTTAAAATACACAAGTTAGAGCCTAGAAGGTTAAATATTACACCTTTGTCAAAATTTTATTAATATTCGTTTGATGTGAGGTATAAGTATGCAAAATTTCATATCTCCAACTTAATTAGGGGCTGAGTTAGAAAAATTGCTTAAAATACAGAAGTTAGAGACTGAAGGGTTAAATGTGACTTTTTCAAAATTTTATGATTTATCGAGTTATCGCAAGTGTTCAGCTATAAGTATGAAACTTTCAAGTCTCCAACTTAATTAGGGGATGAGTTAGGAAAATTGCTTTAAATACATAAGTTAGAGCCCAGAGTGTTAAATATTAGACTTTTTCAAAATTTTATTATTTGTCGTTTGATATGTGGTGTTCAGCTATAAGTATCCAAAATTTCATGTCTCCGACTTAATTAAGGGCTGAGTTAGAAAAATTGTTTAAAATACACAAGTTAGAGCTCACAGGGTTAAATATTAGACCTTTTTCAAAACTTTATTATTTGTCATTTGGTGTGAGGTGTTCAGCTATAAGTATGCAAAATTTCATGTCTCCAACTTAATTAGGGGCTGAGTTAGAAAAATTGCTTAAAATACACAAGTTAGAGCCCAGAGGGTTAAATATTAGACTTTTTCAAAAATTTATTATTTCCCGTTTGATGTGTGGTGTTCAGCTATAAGTATGCAAATTTTCAAGTCTCCGATATATATAGTTTCTGAGGATGAGCTCTGTGACAGACGAACAGACAGACAAAGGAGTGAGACAGGTAGGGTTTCGTTAGATGAACGAAACTCTAAAAACATGCTGCGGATGACTGCAACAACTTCCTAAAATTACATTACCATCAGCGATCTACCAATCCCGAATTTAGTTTATATTCGTTTCATATATTCTTATTCTTTTGTGAGGCCCTGTAAAATAACTATCAATAATATATACAGCAAAACCTCTGAATAGCGGACACCTCTAGAATGCAGAATTTGTCCTCTATTTGGAGGTGTCCGCTACCGAGAGTAAAACCTGTACAGTTATTTAACTGTTGGTAATCGAAAAAATCGGAAAAACCGCTTGTCGAGTGTCGAATGGTGCGAGTAACGAGATACCCATAGTCGCTGGTTCATTAACTACACTTATTAATTTAATTTACTTTATATACAAGAATATTATTTACAGTTTATACATTATTCGAAGAATTATATACATTATTTGAAGAATATTGGATCCAGCGAACGCACCATAGGTCCGCAGAGATCGTCGAAAACCAAACAACAGAACATTCTTAAAGGTTGCCAAACGGCCAAACCTAAATTACAGAAGAATACGCCATGGAGGCGCGCGTGACAGTCAAGGTTAAGAGAAGCCGTAACATACCGGCCCCCGTTGACATGTGTCAACATTCAACATAATAATACTAAATATAACAATAAACAATAGGAATTAAATTTCTAAAAACAATATACACTAGTTTCCAAAAAAATTACAAATATGCTACTTCCAATAATATACATTTAAGTTTTTCAAAGATGAGAATTAGATAAATTATAATGCAAACAGTGGTTACACTTGAATATCATAAAAACCTATTATCAAAATTAGCACTCAATACACATAGCAAACTAATAAAATTAACAAAGTTTATAATATTTAATTAAAGAAAATATATAGATACGGTAACAGTTAGATTTAGATTCTATGTGAAAACTGAAGCAAAGAATTGCGTTCTGTTATCCCAATTTTAACTTGATATACATAATAAAATGTTCAAAATAAAAATATACAATAGTGATGATAATAATGCAATGAGTTAAATGTTTTAAGATAATAGAAATCAGCAATCATCTAATGGAAGAGGACACACTTTTGAGACGGACCTCGTAACTATACCTGTTGCTGTTTTGATGTGTAAAACTCTGACTTTTTTATCAGAGCCATGTATTACTTTAAGGACACGACCTAATGCCCATTTGCCAGGAGGTAAATTATCCTCCTTTAGGATGACCATACATCCTTCTTTTAGATTTTCTTTTTCAATGTACCATTTTGTGCGTTGCTGTAAATTGGCCAAATATTCCGTGTTCCATTTTTTCCATAAAAGTTGGGTCATTTGGGTTAATTTTTGCCAGTTAGACAACCTATTATCATTAATTTTGGTCAAATCCGGTTCAGGAATTGAAGTAATTGGTCGGCCTATTAAAAAATGGGCAGGGGTCAAGACTTCAATTTTATTTGGATCTGACGACAAAGGGACTAAAGGTCGAGAATTTAAAATTGCTTCAATTTCTGTGGTTAATGTCCAAAATTCTTCGAGTGTGACTCGAGAACTGCCTAAGACTCTTTTGAGATGATATTTAAAGGATTTCACCCCAGCCTCCCATAATCCACCAAAATTGGGTGAACGAGGAGGGATGAATTTCCAGTTAACAGCCTCAGAGGCCAAATAATTAGACAAAGCATCATAGGGTTTACATACCAGGGCATGTAATTTCTTCAACTCTTTATTTGCACCTACAAATGTAGTTCCATTATCTGACATTATAGTTGTGCTTTTACCTCTTCTAGCGAAAAATCGTTTCAGGGTGGCAATAGAGGATTCAGATTTTAAATCTGTTACTATATCCAAATGAATTGCCTTTGTGGCGAGACAAACAAAAATTGCAACATAAATTTTATTATAATTGCCCTTTCTCTGATTTTTATACTTAATCATAAAGGGTCCACTTTTTTTTTCTTTATCATTTTTACAATTTTCTATAAATCTAAAAATATAACTAATAATACGAATCAATTTCAAAAAATCATTAGTCAAAGTAAACAAACAATTATACAGTAAATTTTCAGTCTTAACTGCGAGGTTAATGTCCTGAAATGATTTGAATTCTAACGCATAGTCATTATTTGTTTCTAGATCTACTGGATTATTTTCTGCATGCTGAATTTTGTCACGAAGAAAGTTCGGACCACAAAACCAAAGGTTGCAATTTAAAAGTTCCTTAGCGTCCAGTCCTCTAGATATTACATCAGCTGGATTATTATCCGATGTCACATGGTGCCATTGGTAAGAGTCTGTAAGTTCTTGTATAGCAGCGACTCGGTTACTCACGAATGTTTTTAATAAATGGGGTGGTTTTCTAATCCAAGCAAGCGAGATCGTGGAGTCACTCCAGAGAACGATATTTTCTATTCGAATGTCCAGTGACGGTAGAACTTTATGAATTAGTTTCGCTAATAGGAGGCAAGAACATAATTCTAAGCGAGGAATCGACACTGTTTTTATAGGAGAGACTCTGGATTTGCTGCACAATAGTTGCGCAGCAGGAGATCCTTCACTAAGCAACGAACTGGAATCATTAATATTTTCGATTTCCCAAAATTGTCGCAAGGGTTGTTCTATTTTTTCCTTTTGAGTGAGTAGACCACAATATTGAGAATCGTTTGGGGAATTACTCACAACACCGCTAGCTACATATCCAAACACGGTGTCTTGAAATAACAAGTTTTGTGATGAGCAGCGAATTTGACCGGCTTTCAATAAATCAAAAAAGCATTGAGAACCCAATAATAAATCTATATTTCCTGGTATATTAAATTTAGCATCTGCTAACGAGATATTTGTGGGTATATCAGAAATGTCTACACGAATGGGCGAAAGTGGGGTTATTTCTGTAATTTTTGGCACTAAAAGAAATTCCAGTTCCCTTGTGAAATCTCTATTTTTATTTGAAATCACAGTTTCAATTTTATAATTCAGTGTCGTAGCTGTGCCATTCAGCCCAGATATAGGAGCAAAAACCTTTGTTTTCTTCAAACCCAATTTTTTTGCAAACTCAAATGATACACAATTAATTTGACTTCAAGAATCTAATAAACTTCTTCCCTGAATAAAATTCCCTTTACTCGTTTTAATTTCAATTATTGCAGTTGATAAAATGACGCTTTTATTCGAAGAAGGAAAACAATTTGAAAGACTTTGCGAAACTGCTACATCAGGCGCCGCATTTCTTTCCCCCCGGTCCACTGTCTGCTCTTTTTCTGCCTTTTGATTTCGAGATTCATTATTAGAAACAATTGATTTATCTCTATGTAATAGAGTGTTATGAGATGAAGGCGATTTACAATGTTTACATACATGTTTTGACACACAATTAGAAACTAAATGAGATTCCGAAAAACATTTCAGGCAAAGCTTATGCTTTTTAACGATAGCATATCGTTCACCAAACTGCATATTAAGAAATTTCTTACATTTATATAGAGGATGAAATTGATCACAAATAACACACTGCCTCTCAGAACTCGAATTTACTAACAAGGATTTCGATTTTATTTCACTACTGATTTTTGATCTAGTTACGTTTCTATTTATACTTTCGAGCGATTGACTTCTTTTTTCTAAAAACTGCATTAAACTGTCAAAGCTTGGGACTTCAGATGTGTTTATTGACAATTCGTATTGTTTCCGAGACTTCTTATCCAATTTGTCTAAAATTATGGTTGTAAACAAAATGTCCGAGAATTTATTTCTCTCAAATCCTAAGTTGGTTAGAATCCTGATATTTTTGTTTATAACATCTACTAATCGCCTTAGTTCTTTAGATGACTCGTGTGCAATTCTTTCGAAATCTAATATAGCCTTTAAGTGTATATTCACAATAATTCGTTTATTCTCAAATCTATTTTCTAATGCTTTAAACAATGAATCAAATGTGTCTTCTGGAGTTTCTAATTGTTTAGCTTCATTTTTTAATGCGGAATGTAAATAATGTAATTTCTGAATTTCAGATAGCTGTTCATTATTCGTAACAATATTGTTAAATTCGATTTTGAACATATTCCAATCCTCATACTTTCCACTAAATTGAGGAAGTGGAATTTCTGGCAATTTGATCTTACAATTACTAAATTTTAATTCAGGACTTTTAGTTTCATTTTTATCAGAATTTAATAATAGATTGAAACTTACCTCTAGCTGTTCCACTCGTTCTTCCAACTCCATTAATGAAGAGTCGATTTCCGTCAAATCATGATCGTCAGGAGCTGTTGTGTAATAATCGGTACGTAACGAATCGATGTTATTGGAAACCTTTTCAAGAGTCTTGAGTTTTGTATCGATTTTGATTTTTGACCACGTAGCGGTCTCATCATTTAGTAGAGTTTCTAGCCTAGTGAGCTGAGCATTTAACGAGCCCCTCGATCTGTTTAAGGACACTAATGTGACCATTTCAATTGGTAATTTCACAACAACTAAAATAGAATCCTAATGTAAACGAAGAATTAAAACCAAAACCACTTCCGGTGAGCGGACCAATGTCGAGTGTCGAATGGTGCGAGTAACGAGATACCCATAGTCGCTGGTTCATTAACTACACTTATTAATTTAATTTACTTTATATACAAGAATATTATTAACAGTTTATACATTATTCGAAGAATTATATACATTATTTGAAGAATATTGGATCCAGCGAACGCACCATAGGTCCGCAGAGATCGTCGAAAACCAAACAACAGAACATTCTTAAAGGTTGCCAAACGGCCAAACCTAAATTACAGAAGAATAAGCCATGGAGGCGCGCGCGACAGTCAAGGTTAAGAGAAGCCGTAACACCGCTAAATAGAGGTATCCGCTAATCGGGTGTGTCCATTATGGAGGTTTTACCAGTAAAACCTCTGAATAGCGAACACCTCGGGAGGGCAGAATTTCTCCTCTATTTGGAGGTGTCCGCTATTGAGAGTAAAACACGTACAGTTATTTAAGGGTTGGTAATCGAAAAAATTCCCCTAAATAGAGGTGTCCACTAATCGTGCGTTTCCGTTATGGAAATTTTACTCCATAATAATATCATCCTTTACAAGAAAATTGCATGCTGTATGATAGACAGACAGACGTCCAGAGAAAGCTAACCTCCCGGATCAATAAACACTCATGTCTTTTGTATTAATCATCCACAATCGTTTCTAAATTTCGTTATACGAGTATTAAAAAAATCTGTTAATTTCCAGTCCATAGGCTGACAACTATCTTTTAGTCTGAGTTTTTAGCCGGATTTAGCCTGTTGTATGTCATACAACAGGCCAGATTTTATACAACAGGCTAAAAACGGTCACCGTGGTACGGAGTACTGTATTATTATTTGTTTGCCCACCAAAACTGGTTGCCAGGGTTGCTGCAAGGTTTGTGATCTCGTGGTTGAAACAGATCTATTCAATATTACTGCGTGCGTATTTTTTTTTATTTGCTCCATGTGTTCAAAACAGTTTTCTACGAAAACATCCACCGGTGAAAGTGACGCACATCAAATTTCTGTGACGTATGCAGATAAATTGTTCTTTTTTATCAGTTTTTTTAATATAATTTTTAAACGGTTTGGAACTTATTTTTCATAGTAGGCGCTTTCAGTAGGTGGCCCTCATAGGTACCTCCTGGTGCAATCAGAAACGAAATCCGACAAATATTTCTTGCGTTATGCTTGACGAAAGGTTTTTATTAGGCTTTTTTTTAGTAGGACATGGCTTTAATATCCATCGTAGCTGTAATGTGTCCGGACAGTAATATTTCGCTGAGTATTAGCCTTCGCTTTGCTCAGACAATTATTTCACACGTTTTACTTAGTTTTGAGTTGTGATTTTTTTTCGAAACCTAACCTTAACGTTTCAGGAATAAATAATTTGTTGAAGGACACATAAAATCGATTTTACTCTAAGCAGTGAAAAGCCTACCTATAAAACAACTAATCATGATGCAAACAAAGAAAATAAAATTTAAAATTAGCAATTAATAAATTTACAAAAATTATTTACAACTGAAAAAACAATGCAAAAAAAATATAAAAAGAAATGAATTGAGACTGCAGTAGTGCGCTTTCAATTAATACTAATTAATAATTTTAAGTTATTTATATTAATGATATTAAAGATAGTAGTAAATTAAATGTTATGTTGAAATCACTCATCGCACAGTCGGTCTATGTTCAGGAATACAGCCGCTGGGATAGTAAAATGATGAATCCATGGTCTTTGCACAGCTTCAATAATTTATTTGATGTTTTGTTTTTGTTTTATTACGATGGTGCTCATTGCGGCAAAAGAATAACCAAACAGTTCTGCTGAACTTACAAGGGAACCACTTTTGGTGCTGCTCACACCTATCATTGAGGCCTGGTGCATTTTAGAGCCCTGTATTGGGAAGTTTTAGAATCGATAAATTTTTTTCTGTTAAAATCATATACATATATTTTTACGGCAGCATTACTTTCTGAAAATGCAATTTTCGAAATCACTTATCGTAACGTTAACATAGAATTTTTTTAAAAGAAAAATATTTAAAAATTCAAATTAGTTAATAATAAGTATAAAATATTGAAAAAAGTTTAAAAATTCCTTCAAGAACCTACGAATTTGATTTTGAGAAATTACAACATTATATTCACTTTTTTGGAGGGGAAAAAGTTGGCGTTTTTTTTAAAGTATTTTAAGTAGAGTTTTTCGGCAACCCTAGTCGAATGTCTTAGCTGCTTGTCGTGTGTCAGCAGTGTTTGGACTTGACTAGAAATTGTAATGTCCGACCTAATTAGTCACAGTAAATTTTCTGAATTGTATAAAAATATTAGTTTACTTTATGATTACCTTTACCAAAAGACACAACATTTAATGCAACAACGTTTCTTTTTAAACATTCGAAACTTTATTCCATCTCTCTTCAAAAGAAAATAGTTTACTTATATTGTATTTTACTAAAACAATAGTTCTCAATGATCTTTAAAGTTTTTAATAGAAATATATTTACTATTTATACATTTACCGTCTGCATAGAAAAAAAACCTAATTCTTGTTTCTTATGCTATCAATTATCAAATAAATCGCAATCTGATTTAATTGTAATACCTACCGTAGAACTATTCCAGGAATAAAGCGGACGAAAATTTTGTAGCGCCATATTTGGCGACTTAACTCACTTTTGGCGTGAAATAAACAAATAAAAATTCAATAATAAAAAATTAAAAGTATAAAAAAATATATAAAATATGATTTTAACAGAGAAATTTTATCGGTTCTCCAACTTTTATGTATAGGGCTACAAAATGTACCAGTTCTTGATGCTAGGTGCGAGCAACACCAAAAGTGGTTCCCATGTTAGTATCCTTATTCTGCATTGCAACTACGTTTAGATTAAGTCATCAGCATAAACACAAATTCTAAGCCAAGCCGCATGCAGAAATATGCCTCATATCCACACATCTACATAATGTCAATATCATGTCATCCCCTCATGTTTTAGCGTACACACTCAATTTAAAACTTTTTTAAAAGCGCTGGGAAATTACCATTTGTCGATTATTAAGTGCTCCTAAGAGCACCCCATCTCCTTTATGCTACAGACAGATCCCACTCCTCCCCGCTTCTAGTATTAGGAGCTGCTAAACTCATGTATTTCAATATTTCCACCTTGCTGTAAATCAAGGACCATAAAAGTGTGTGGAGAGATCTCCATCTTGGGCGAATGAAAATGCAACAATTTATGTTATTCATTTGATCCATACAGAACATAAACTCCTTTAATTTTCTTGGTGTTTAATTAAAATTAAGATATGCTCTACTGAAACACAATATAAATTTAATAGCCTGTCCACCAAGAAAATTAAAAGAGTTAAATTGTACGAAAATAGATCCAACACCGAAAAAAGAATTAGCTGTTGTATATACCATTCCTTTTAGAACTGACAGCAATAGACTAATGGAGTACATCGGAATGACCAAAAGAAAACTCAAAGAAAGAATAAAAGAACATAAAGCAGACAAAAAATTTTGTCGTCAATCCACAGCACTCTCGTTTAAGTTTCAATCAAAATATCGCAATAGATTTTGATCAGGCAAAAATCATATTCCTAACATCCAATTATTATGCATCCACTATAAGAGAATCAATAGAAATCCTGTGTAAAAGCAATCAAGTATGTAAAGACAACCTATCGTACAATATCTCCAGTTTGTGATTCAATATTCTGAAAAATAAATCCTGAAAACCAAAGTGACGTATTAAAATTTAAAGTACAGAAGTTAAATATTGTCTTCTACCCATGGAAAGTGACTTATGAGAAACAAAGTAATGCCATAAAATAAATGGAACTGCAATTAATAATAATAATATATATTTCTCCTAATTAAATTCAATCCAAGAAACTGCTACTGCTACTTCTACTTTGAACTCTAGTAATTATTGGCTCTCTCATTTTCGAAACAAAGTGACGTATTTGTATAAATAAACAACAATTAGTTATTAAGATATTCTCTGATGGTGAGCCTGGAAAGCTTGAAAGTACTAAGAAGTTTTAAATAAAATGTATATTTTAAACTTGTAACATCTTCTTCATTACATTAGTCGCCTTTTAAATAAAATTGTGAACCTTTTTAATGTTCATATTATATATTTTATTAATTAATTGTACATCATACAGAAGAATACACAGATATCATTCTGAACTCTCAGTAACATACCACAATAATGATTATTGTATTTGCTTTCTCATCAGAGATATTAGTCGTTAATATCTTACTCTAACATCTCGTTATCAGCAATGATATGGAGATAAATTTTGAGCGTTTGCTTTTTCTTCAGTAACAAAAAAAAAAAAAAAAAAAAAAAAAAAAAGGCCTCCCTGGTAATTTCCCAGCCTGGGCATTTTTTCGCTCGGTTGGAAATATTCAATTCGTATGATAACTTTACCAATCACTTTGATTGTATTTAAATAATAGTTGATCTACGTATCCATCGTTTATATGGAGTTCCATTACCTGCGGTTTATTCTGTTGAGCTGTCTACGTGACAGACCAGATGTTACTACAAATAAGGTTATCTGAGCGAAATATGCTGGCTGGTTGTCGGTCCAGTTAGCTTAAACGGAAAAGCATTGGCCTTGTAAGCCAAGGATCTGGGTTCGATCCCAGCCTGGGCATTTTTTCGCTCGGTTGGAAATATTCAATTCGTATGATAACTTTACCAATCAGTTTGATTGTATATAAATAATAGGTAACAAAAAAAAGTATTTCAAAAACTTATAGCAAACATGTTTTTTGTAATCTCAAAACTACGCAAATTCCATTTAAAGTCAGCAATTTAACACTATAAGGGATCGCAGAAGAACAATATATTATTTTATTAATAAAACACATCTTTGTACAGAAGTTTTTTCTTGTCATCCACGTAAAAATGCATGTGTGAAAACACAATCGTCTAAATCGTGTAATACATTCTTAATGTTAGCTGAAATGATTTTTTTTCACCAAAAAGTCCAAAAATCAAATTTTCCTATCTACAAGAAAAATCAATTCCAGAAAAAAGTGTTAATGGAATCAATTTCAGAAAAAGGAACACATATTTTTGGTTTCATAATTGAATTTTTTCTGAAAATATAGAAGATTACTTCTGAATAGTTTCAAATCGTTTCTCGTAACGACTGTGAAAATTCGACTTGTTAAAGTAGTAAAGGTAATTTTATTTCTGAATTAGAACTTGGTAACTGCTATTATTGAATATAAAATGTAATTTTCATCCTATTTAATACAATGTAACAGATTGCTGTGGAAGTAGGGCACATTAACAACATAAGTTGGAATGTCCGATAAATGGGGCAATATTGAATGGATTGAGGTAATTTGGAGACTCACGGATGTGGTTATTGAATTCCCTATCGTATTGCGTTTTATAATAAAATTATTGCAGTAGAATCGCGTATCTAAAGATTCAAAATGTAGTTTCTGTTATTAATAAAATTTTATTAGTTTAAAAATATATATAAAAATTATTTTTTTTCATTCAGAAATTGTAATTTAAAAAGTTTGTCTGTATATTTTAAAACCCTTTATGTACTGAATTATGAAAATTTTCTCTTCTAAAGCATTTTTCGTGAATTGTGTGAACTACATTAGAAGATTTACATTACCATTTAATAAATTTTAGTAGGATTTTAGAAGGATTGAAGGATTTAGAAGGATTTGGAAGGATTAATTACATTTGAATTTATAGGGATTTTTTGAAATATTTATAACCTCACTCAAATCTTTTATTTTAAATATTTTTCTTAGTATTTTGCAGAATTAGGAAATGTACAAATATAATGTTCTTACTATACAAATATTCAATATACAAATATATATTTCATATATATATATATTTCATATTCATATATATATATTCATATATATTTCATATTCAATATACGAAATATACAAATATTTCGGAATTGAAAAATCTCCCCCTCCCCCTCCCAAAAAAGCCAAGAAAGCTAAAAATATGCAAAGGCAAAAGAAATCATCCTTTTAAAATTATTTTTGTGTTGTGTAACCAATAATGCTTTTAGAACAAGATAAAGTAATGTATCTGTAACTCATTCTTAACTGTATTACAACTAATCGATATATTATATGAATTTTATAACAAGTTATTTTAATGGTACTTATAAGTACCGTCAGTAGATAAAGGGTTTAAAACAGAAACATATAGCGATCATGTTTTTCTGCTTTCTGATCTTAAACTACTTCGAAAATTTGGTTTAATAAGAAATATTTATTCCTCTAAGATCAGATCACACAGGAAAAAAGTATTATTTTATTATGGAAAATAATATAAATATTTTTCTTAAAACATTTTTTATCATCATATCAGAAAATTTTATTTTAAAGACCAAGGTAAATTAGTGTGCTATGGCTATCAAAAACTTTTTTTCTATACCATGTATATTAATAACAGAAAATTTTATTATAAAGACTAAGGGAAATTAGTATGCTATGGCTATCACAAACCTTTTTTCTGTACCATGTATACTAATAACAGAAAATTTTGTTATAAAGACTAAGGAAAATTAGTATGCTATGGCTATCACAAGTCTTTTTTCTATACTATGTATATTAACCCATTTATGACTAGTGTCCCAATTTTGGGACGATTTGAGTTTTAGTACATTTGTATAATTTTATTATTCTTTATAACATGAAAATTCTATGAAATAGTTATCTGAAATTGTCTTTATCTGTTACCGAGAGATTACAACATAAAATGGATATTTATTTACTTAAATGGAGGCTTTTTTCGGAGTTGAATGATTTTTCAACATTCGAGATGGGTAAAAATAGCAAATAAAGTCTTTGTGCAACAATATTAAAAAACAGAAAAACCAACGTTTAAAAAGGCACAAATAATACGTGAAAAGCAGCAAACAGCTGTTTCGAATTTACTAGCGCGATTCTTCTTCGGTGCAAGATAGAGAAAAAGGAACAGCATGCTAGAAAAAGCAAGGCTGAGCAAAATGATAGACAGAGACGCGCTGGCTTATATACCTTATGCGGCTAGCGAAGTCGCCAGAAACAACCAATGAGAGTGAAGCAGTGGAAACGACTGGGTGGACAAGTAGCGACATCTACCGGAGAAGGAGAGAAAAAGAAACCAAGAAATGGGGGAATTAAATTAATGCTTTCCAAATAATTGGAAAATCAGGAGTACTAGATAAGTCATTGACTAAAGAGTGAGAATTTTTAATGATATGGTAAGCTTCCCCAAAATCAAGATCAAGGTTAGAAGAACATTTTTGGATAATGATGGCTGAGGAAAAATCGAACCTATGTTGAGAAGACCAAGAATGTTGAGCAATGCAAGAACGTTTAAGCTCCTGATTTTTAACATTACCTTCATGCTCTTTTGAATGAAGAATCTTCTGAATGAAGCTTTTAAATGATTTTTTTCTATTTTGCTCAGCCTTGCTTTTTCTAGCACGCTGTTCCTTTTTCCCTATCTTGCACTGAAGAAGAATCACGCTATTAGATTCGAGACAGCTGTTTGTTGCTTTTCATGTATTATTTGTGCATTTTTAAACGTTGGTTTTTCTGTTTTTTAATTCAAGATGGGGAAATGTAAAAATTAAGTTTATTTGTGTTTTTCTATCAAGGATCCAAATAAATATGTCGTAATCTTAGCCTATAGACTTCTTTGAAATACTTATTATTTTTTTTTAATTATGAAAATATATGTTCAAACCTATTTTTATGCCTTTTTGTAACGTACAAAATATAGGACGCTAGGCACAAATGGGTACATATTTTTCTTAGACATTTAGGGGACAGTTATTTAAGTAAAGTTCTTTTCAAGAGGATTATAAAGAAAATTGTTTGTAAGCCTCGAATACGATAATTCTTAGTATATTATTACTATAACTTATAATGTTATTAGTCTGTATAAAAAAATAAATATATTTTTTTTAGTAGTATCATAAAAATACCAATAGTATATAATATATGATTTAAAAACTCATTTTATAAAAATTTAGACAAAATATATAATTTTGCATGTTATACTATTAAAAATGTTATGCATATTCTCACATTTAGTACGTTTATATTTTATCAGATAAATACAAAAAAAAATTTAGCGTTTTTTTTTTTTTTTTTTTTTTTTTGTACTTTTCTAGTTCATTTTGCAACATTTTAAAGTGATTTTACCAACAAATTTGAGAAAACAAAACTTCAGGCACAAATCGGTTAATAAGAGAAACTTTTAATATAAAGACCAAGGGAAATTAGTATGCTATGGCTATTAAAAACCTTTTTTCTATACCATGTATATTAATAACAGAAAATTTTATTATAAAGACCAAGGGAAATTAGTATGCTATGGCTATCAAAAGCCTTTTTTCTATACCATGTATATTAATAACAGAAAATTTTATTATAAAGACCAAGGGAAATTAGTATGCTATGGCTATCAAAAACCTTTTCTCTATACCATGTATATTAATAACAGAAAATTTTATTATAAAGACTAAGGGAAATTAGTATGCTATGGCTATCAAAAGCCTTTTTTCTATACCATGCATATTAATAACAGAAAATTTTATTATAAAGACCAAGGGAAATTAGTATGCTATGGCTATCAAAAACCTTTTTTCTATACCATGTATATTAATAACAGAAAATTTTGTTATACAGACCATGATATAAAGACCAAGATTATAAAGACCAAGATAATGCAAAATGTCGCCGTCATCTTAAGTCGTGCGAGGCGAGGGTTAAATATCATTTTATTTTTTCTTTCTTGTTGCTCTATCTTAAAAATGAAACAGAACAAAAATTTCATATTTCTTACTAAATTTACTTACTTGCGAAAAAATCATTAGATTTTTAATAATCGAGTGGAGTGTCCAAGTCATATTAATATATTGTAAATAAATGTTTGGGAAAAAACTTGAATTTCAGTAAAAAATTAAATCGTGATTTTGAAAATGAACATTCAATTCTTATAAAAGAGTGTTTTAATGCTTATAAAAGAACTATTTGTCTATTATACTTATTCAGTTAAAACGTTTAGTATATAGATATATCGCATATTAATTAAACTGATTTTCCTCAGAGCAGATCAATTTGCTTCATTTACATTGGAAGAAGTATTCTACTAAACAAAGACAATAAAATAAAATGTTAGACTATAAATGTGCTAAAAGAAAGGAACTTTTTTTTCCGATTTGGTTTTCCTCAGGAAGTGGAAAGTCGAAAATCGCCTTCCCCAGGGGATTTTCTTTGACATAAGGTAAATGCGTTGCTTTTGTCTGCTGTGTGTGAATAGCTGACACAGCGAACATTTTGTTTGCTTATGCATCTTTTATTTGAATAGCTCTACTGGGTTTTTATTTAATAAAGTTCTTTTTTTTAGTTCTTCAATTAACTGGTTATAAAACTTAATCAGCGTAACTTTAATTGACACGAAAAAGAAAAATCACAACTAAATATACATTTTTTTTTTTAATTAACACCTGTCTCTAGATGGAAATATTTTATAGTTAAAAGTAATAGAACTTTGTGTGAGTAATTTTATTTTAAATATCTAAGAAAATTAAAACATATGGCATAAAATAAAATGGTATAAACCATTTACTTCTCAGACATTTTTAAAAACTATTCTTACAGTTTACAGCCTACTATCTATATTGTAAAGGACAAACATATCTGTGCGTAACACATACGTCATTCTGCGAATGGCATCACTTTGAAATTTGAAATAAAATTTCGGTTTTGCAATTTTCGCTACTGCAAATTTTTAAACTTCTAAACATCCCACATTTTTAATGTTTACACCGTCTTATACAGAAAGAAAATGTTCTTTTAAATGCAATTTGTTTGAAAGCTGTATCTCAATTAATTTTTGAGATATTAATTTTTTTATAGTTTTTAATACCAATTTTCTAATTGTGGCAACTGAAGTACTTCATTTCTATTAAAAGTGGTTTAGTTATCTTTCTTACTGATGCCATTTTCTCATTATAATTAAAAATATCTTTTTAAAAAATTTGAACAGAAAATGACGTTACGCTTTAAAAAAGACAATTTTCCTGATGATGCTGTTATATTTCACTATTGTTTCATTCCACTGATATTGAGTTTGAGACAATAGGCAAAATATTTCAGCGACTGAAAATGCCGTCATAGTTAAAAGAAAATGATAATTTTATTTCATAAAACGAGATATTTCCCCTTTAATACGCCTAAAAGTTATAAAATTCCGGAATTTTTACGCGTAGGTACAGAGATTATACTAAGACCTGAAATCACGAGTGAGAATTTTCCCATGGAAAGCTGTAATAGCTGACTTCAAGGTTGGAAATATATTTATTAATAACCTATTGCGCGGTAATTTTTTTTAATGGTTAATATGGATGTGAAACGTGGAAAATGATTTGATTCGGTTTAGATTTAAAGGGGGGGGGGGAGGGAATTCTATGATTATGTCAAGATGAAATCATTTTTGCTGATTTTTCATTCCGTAATACCAAGCGTTAATTGATGACTTAATCAAAATTACTTATATTGATTATATGTTACTGATTACGTATATGAATAAAGTTTATTTTTTTTTTTTTTGTAATTTTAACAGTTAAAGTTTATGAAAAAGTATTTTGTTAATCTTAGGTTAAAATATGCCTTTGTAGAGTTAAACTAACAAGTATAATATGGTTTTTTTATTGTAATTATTGCTGTCGATGTATTATAAATTTGATGCAACAGTTTCTTTGTAAAAATTTTCTTTCGCCGAAATTCGACGGGATTCACCTCGTATACATAAAATGCAAATGGAAATTTCGTTCCGGCTGCTTATAACTTGCGTTTTAATGAATGGATTTTGATGGAACTTATACTGTGAATTAGTTAATTTTACGAGGAAAGTTTTGGTATTTTGCATATCTTACAACGTTCCTTTTATAGAATTATCAGGTTCCTTATATAGAATTATCCATAATCAGGTGAACCCAATTATGAAAGATAAGGTTAGTTGGGGTAACTGGATCCACGAGGTAACTGGGCCATAGGCTATTTTATAAAAAACTGTTGGTGTTTTTTAAGTTTTAGCTTTTATGAACAATGCCCCTTAATCTCTACTTCCTAAAACAACGTGTATCAACTCAATCATAACTCTCACTTTGCTGTGATAGCTTGTCAAAAATTCGTTTTTTAAAAACAACGTCAATATGGTTGAACTTCCTCGGCTTATTATTAAAATACTGTAAGTACTTTTATTAAACAATAATTTTTTTAAAGATTAGACTAATAACTACATTAATATTATTGGGTATCTATATATATTTACTTCCTGTTTCAAATATAAGCCGGGTGTCCTAGTTACCCCATAAATTTTTCAAGAATGGGGTAACTTGGACATGTATCCGGGGTAACTGGACCATGCTGGATCCAGTTACCCCAATATTTAAAAATAATTTTTTTGTCTTTCTCAAACTACGGGAAGTAAATTTCTCCATTGTTTTTTGCTCACAATAAAGAAAATGATAGAATACCTTATTAAAATTACGTCATGAAATTTTAAAAAAGCATATTGAGTGGTATCAAAACAAATTTCTTGACCCCTTGAGAGGCGGTGATGCCGTTATGGCATCAATTAATCTTAATTCCTAATTACGACATTGGGACATGAATTTTATAATGAAAATTTCACATTTATTAAGTACGCGAAAATATACTTTTACTTGTTGTCAGATAGATTCTCTAGTAAATATTGGTGTCATTAAATTATTTCAACATTTTACGAATGCAAGTACCTTGCCCCTGAAAGCGAGATAGACAGACCTTGAAATTGTACTATACACAGGGGTCGCATTCTATAGGAAAACTTTTATCGTTCCTACCACTATTGTGAAAATAATATCTTCATCGTACCTTTCTTTAAGGGTTCTGTTAGGAAACATAAAATTTTCCCTATATAATACGACTCCTGGATAAAGATAAAGTACTTAATTACTTGCGTAGCCGTTTGCTCATAGATTTACCTTGCTATTTTTTTCCTTAAAATACCCATGTGACTTTTATACTTATTATCTATACTAAAGTACGTAAGTACTTCCTTAAGATTTATGTTTTTGGTATAAATAAATCTAATATTTTCACTTTTAGTGCTTTTTTTAGACACATTGACAGCAAGGGTTTCCCTTACAACGCTGTTTATTGACATATAATTTACATGTTCTGCCTGGTTCAAATTTTTTTAAGTTGTTTACACTTTTTCAAACAGGACCTGATATCCGATATGAAACAATATGAACGCGTGTAGAACATAGATCCTCCCTGGTTCAGTTACCCCATTTTTGGGGGCAACTGGACCCATGAGGAAAGAAAGATGAAATATGCATATTTTTATATTTTTAAATATTAAAATGTAATTTTGAGCATTTCTGTCTGATAGAGGGAACCTAACTGAACACATTTACAGAAGTTCACACTTTAATTCAAATGAATATTAGCTTTTTGAAGCTGAATTGTCCGAAGCTCCAGAGTCACATTGTAAAATCATGGACCAGTTGCCCCAACTAACCTTACCTTTCTTAAAAATTCTATCGGACGGATTTCGATGGGACTTGCATTGTTCATTAATTTTTTTTTTCAGTGATAAGTTTACGGTATATTGCAGTTCTATCCTTCTTTCCCAGATCAAACTCTAAATGATCAATCGAAATAGTTGGTCCTTAACAGCGAAAACTTTTGTCTGAGACATTAGAATATATAATAGAGCAATGGCGTTCGTATTGTTTTGAGTAATGAGAAAGCACAGTTCAAATACAAATTGCTACAAAACACAACGTAAATTCACCGACATATTTTGTTTGGAGAAACCGACAAGCGTAGCGGGCGAAGTTTGCTAGTTGCTAAATAAAAATCTAATAAGTTTGACGGAAGTTAAATAGAACATAATAAACATGTCGGAAATAGCACGTCAAACGTGGCAAATGAGGTGCATTCGCACTATAACTAGTTTTATAAATATTCAGATCTTGGTGCAATAGTTGTCGCACTCTTAGGAAAAAATGCATGAATGCAAAATTTATTAGGATTACATATATTAAATTCAGAAATATGGAAATAATATGACTCCATCTTGAATAGGATATAAACATCATGGCAACCTAGAATCATTACCCATCATGGGATATCAGTGAATTAATTACGTATGGTAGGATTTAATTTAATGAAGAAAACTTTTCCTAGGACTTCCCTCAGAGGGATTAGCCTGAGCGATGTTAGTGCGAACATAGATTTAATAATAACTCGTGACAAGAATAGAAAATGAGATGCTATCTTTAATTGACAATACGTGGTCTGTCTGAAAAATATTCAACCTTTGTCAGAAAAAAATACATAAGTTACCTGACAGGATTGGTACCCTTATTCCTTTCGAGGTAGACCCTTTGCGCCTCTACACAAACAAATCGGCATTGACTGCAGAGTAAGTTAAGACACGAGATCTGGAATATCTCGTCAGCATAACCTTTGAGCTGTGAAATTGTCATTTTGAGTAATTTACAAAGCCGTACACATTTTTCCAACAAATCATGCAAGCTTAATAATTAACCCGATGTCAATATTAACCCGATTAAAAAAACTTACCCGAATAAGTCACTATATAAAAAAATGCCTAATGACAATTGAGAAAATGACCTTATGATTAAAACTCTAGATTAGTGAAGCTGAGCAAAAAATTGCATATCAAATTTAAAACGACACTTTTGCCTAGAGACATAACATTTTGACAAGTACATTCTTGCAAACTATTCGCTGTTTCATACCGAAATTTATTCAATGTTGACACAACTTATTCAATGCCAGATAGGTAGCTATACCCGTTTTGTTGAATTTAAGTTGGATGTTTGTTTTTTTTGTTTTTGTTTTTGTTTTTTGCGGGGGAGGGGAGGGTGTAGTTTTATTAAATATTTAAAGTTTCTATACCTAAAAATGCAAATAAATGGTAATTTAGAGCGTTTTCCGTTCATTTCATCTTTTTAAATTTCGTATTTTTTAGAAGCCATTCTTTGAGAGCATTTACATCTTAGAAGTATCCCGTCCAAAATTTTCAACCGGATAAAAAGTTTTTTGGTCAGCAGTAGCAAAGAAACAAAAAAAAAATATCGAAAGTTTTTCGTTCCTGCATGATTTTTACATAGAGAAATTATTAGAAATTGTTCTATTGCAAGTACTTACGTCTTAATAGCAACATTCATGCAAATTTTCATCTTTGTATTCTTAATAATTCCGCATACTTCGTTATTTAGATCATCTTTGGAACTGTGACCGCTTTATTCAGTCTTCTTAATTTCGATTTTTTTAGAATTCGTTCTAATGCATTGCAGCTTGAATTTTTCCTATAACGACCATTTAGATCTTATAAGTTACTACCATGCCAAAATTTAAGTTTCTAAACCCAATAGTATCAGAGAAATTGCAGATTAGATCTTTTTTTATGGTGCACCCTTTTAATTTTTTAAACTGACCGGCATCAACGAATTTAATGTAATAACCATGTGGAATTTCAAAATTTCTTTCCCTAAAAATTCCAAATAAATCGTGAAACACAAATCCCCCCTCCCCCTAGATATATCTTACGATATCATGTGACAGACCCCCTCCCCCCCCCTATAAGGATAACGTTATACATGCATAGCACATAATATGTGTCATTGTATGGAATAGTTTGAATGCTTACACGTTTGTAATCCGAATTCACTGTTTTTTAGGCATGATTTTCATTTGACCTATCACACTCAGTATACAGTGTATGATAATATTTATTATTTTATTTTATTAAATTAGTAAAAAACCTTAATTGCATGCAATTTAGCTATTACTATCATAATCATATTGATATAATACAGTGTTTCTTTTATTATAAGAGGGCCAGGCGATTGTAAGTTAATAAGTAAAATTTGAGAAAAAGGTGTTTTTTCGTTTAAGTATAATATGAGGAAAAAATATTGTCTTAATTTTATTTACTTTTTAATTTTCCTATTAAAAACTGCAGTTTACGAATTTTGTATATTTAGTAATGTGTATTTAGTCAATGTTTATTATAGATTACTAGTAAGGTAGCCTGTCAAAAATGACGGAAATTTAGATATATAGATATATACAACTCATGTGCAAGAATATGAGTTTTATGGCTTGTTTCGCAGTGATAGATGAAAATAACACATTTTAAGAACGAAACACATTTATGAAAAATTGTGTACAGTAGAAGACCACTAATCTGCACAGTTTGGTTCCAAGTGTTACGCAGATTTGAGGCTTTTTGCGGTCATGTCAATTCAATCTTTGTTTACATTTTTTAAAATTCGTATATTGGACAATTTAGATTGTTAAGCCTTAAAAATAAATAAATTACACACTTGAAGTAAGGTAAAAACTATTAAATTATCGTATACGATTTCAGGAAATATTATATGTGTGTGCTTCACGATCTTGGTTACGACGTTGGCGAAATTGGCTGCAACTTGTCATAATCCTAATAGTGTGAGCCGCTATAACAAAAAAGTAACCAGTTTTTAGGAAAATTTCTGATATAAAGTAGCTTTCAAAAACTTGTGTAAAATTGCAGGCCGTTCTCATGTTATGTCAGTCCCAAGAATAATATTTCTAACACTGAAGTGTTTCCATGTATATGTGGAATTTAGAAAATCTTCTCGAAAACAAAGGTCCTGAAATGACACTGTAATTTCTCTAATTTCAAAGTTTAATCGGGCCCTGATGTTGTTTACTGAAATCTAATAAATACAGTTATTTTGAATATTACAACAGAATTAAACAGTTAAACTTATTTAACTTAAACCCGCTGTTACTTCCCGATGTTATTTTTTACTATTAAGAAAGAAAATTAGGTACTTCTTAGCTATCTCGTCGACCAATTTCGCCAAATTATATAAATCGCCAAACCAATCGCCAAATTATACACATTGACATAATTTTTTATTTTAAATAACGAAAGAACAAATAAATTAGCAAAACATTAAAAAAAAATACAAATAAAACGTCGAATTAATGGTTTTATTGGCCATTATTGGCATTTAATCTTACAATTAATTAATTAATAGCAACCATTATTGGCAATTAATCTTGCAATTTGGCGACAGTAATTTGGTCGACGGGATAACTAAGAAGTACCGAAAATTATTTAAATTTTTCAAATCATGCATTTATAATTTTTTTCCGTCTTTAATAACTAAATAATGAAAAAATATGATTTTGTTCTGAGCTCATAAATATGACAATAAAATAATGTAACTAAGAGACATTGCAAAATTAAATTTTTGTGATTTCAAATCATAAACAAACGATACCGCCACCATTTTACCTACTATGACGTCATTAGAATATTGTCCATTGATTGTTGGAGACTTACTTTGTGTATGATTACCTCAATGATTTAATATTTTTTACGTTTCACGATGAATGAATCACTTGTGTTTGTATACGTTTATGGAATGAGATATTAAGCTGTGAACCTAATTTCAACTGAAATTATCCAAGGATATATGTATTTTTAATTGAAATTAAAAACAATGCTTTGATCTCGAAATAAAAAGTTTTAGTTTGTATAATTGGTTATTTCTGTTAATTATTTATTTAGGTACTTTCCCATTATAGAGCATTTAAAAAAAAAAGCTTGACGCAATTCGGGCATCAGAAAGTGAGATATGTTGCCAAAATATATAAACAGCTATGAAAACAAATCTAATGGACCTTTATTTTTGTTTATATATGCACTTATATACATAGAAAAAATCGTTTCTAAATATATATAATATTTTTTTATATACACATTACGGCACAGATTTCAGATATGAACCGGGATACCCAACTGGCGCCAATATGGTGTTATTTTGCCTGCTATGGTAACCCGGCTATTGTTTTTTACTTATTAATAAATTGTTTATTTACTTTTATTTTCTGTTTTTAATTATATAAGCTGTTTTGTTCTATAGTTATTATTCAAACTTTTATTTATTTATAGTTATTTCCTTTTCAAAATGATAGCAAATAATTTAAAAATATATAAGTAACTGGTATTCGAAAGCGAGATTTCTGCCAAATTGGCGTCAGAGAAAAACATGCCAACTCCGATGCGTATATGACATCTGTGCAAAAATTACTTCTGTTTCTTTATAAAAATGGGTAAATAGCTTTTTTATATTAAATAAATTTCATACATATGGAAAAAATTGCTTGTGAGTATGAAGCAGTAAATAGGTTGTCAGAAAATACGTTGGCAAACTTCTTTCTCGCCAAGAAACTTTTCTCCGAAGTATTGTACATAAGCAATGATTGCTAGAAATGCATTTTTAATTATGATATGCGCTTTTATGCTTCACTACATTTATGCATACTATATTGTGTGTATAAATGCTACAGTTCATATGCAGGGCTACACAAAAGAATTCGTAAGGGTTACTGAGTATGAGAGTAAATTGCTTAAAGGTGGTTTTTAAAGGAGTTATGCATTTTTACGCTGAACTGCATTTAGTTTACTGAGAAATGTTTGTAGAATATAGATAAAATGATATACAGGTTCACGCAAAGAATTGGATACATAACCGTCTATGGATGATAATATCTGGAAATGTGATTTCAGTAGTTTTAAGAGTAGTTTAAATTAAATTTTGTCTAAATAGTGGCATGTAATAACGATACTATTGGCTATGGACGGTAACTGCTGAAATCAATTTTTAAAATTTTTTATGCGTCTTCTAAAATGTTTACTTAGTTATCTTATTTCCCTTATTTCCCCAAATAACGAAGTTTTGTTAAAGCATTCAGGATGTGTTGGAAAGTGTTTCATATTCTATGCTCAACGCATGATTTTTCTTTCTTCTTTAGTCTTCTTTTGAATTTATTTTATTCTTAATTTGGTACAGATGTCATATTCGCCCCATATTGGCGCGATTTCTTTCTGTCGCCAATATCATATAGGCAACAGGTACTTAACTTGCGCCAAAGTGTCGTTATTTTGCTTGATGTGGTAACCCGGATTATGTTGTTTATGCTGTTGATGTTTTCGCCAAATTGGCAGCCGAAAAAAATCGCGCCAATATGGGGCGAATATGACATCTGTACCCTTAATTTTTTAGTCTTATACTGCTTTATAGAAACTTTGGCACAGTTGTCATATACGCCAATTTGGCGAAAACATCAACAGTATAAACAACAACATCCGGGTTACCATATCAAGCAAAATAACGACACTTTGGCGCCAGTTAAGTACTCGTTGTGTATATGGCATTGGCGTCAGAAACAAATCGCGCCAATATGGGGCGTATATGACATCTGTGCCGAAACTTTAATATTTAATGTTTAAACTCTTCGCTCCAACCCCCTTGCATATAGTACAAACTATAACACAGCTAGTGCAAAATAATAGACAGTTTGGTACTTTTCCACTGTAGGGGCTTTGGCGTTTTTTATTTTTAAATCTTGGTGTAATTTGGGCATCAGAAATTGAGATTTGGGTACTATTCCGTTATACGGATACCATTGTCGCCAAGCGTAATAGTGGGCGCAAAATGAAAATCACGTGAATTGAAGCATTTGAAAAATAAAAGAAAAAACATGTCGATACTAAAGTGAGCATTTAAAAAATATAACATTTGAAAACTCCAGACTTTTACGAACTATTTCATTAAATCACAAATATATACTTAAAATAAGTGAACAAATAAGTGTTATAAAATAAAGCAATAAAATAAAACTCATATTAAACTGCTAGCATAAAATTACAAATATCTTTTAGCACTTTGAAATAATTGGCGCATTAGCATACATTTTGGCATGGTGTCCGCATAACGGGAAAATATCGAGATTTGTTGTCAAATCATATAAACAGCTATGAAAACAAACTTGATGAGCGTTTTTGTTTGTTTTATATGTTTATTTTATATGTATATTATTGATGTTTTTATGTACAAATTACATCTGTTTCTGTATAAAATTAGAGAAACGTATTTTTATGTTAAATAAATCGCATAAATATCGAAAAAAAATGCGTGCGTATATAAAATGAAACAGTGGATAGGTTCCTGGAAAATATGTTGCCAAATTTCCTTTTTCGCCAAGGCACCTATACTGGAAAAGTACCTAAAGCACATTAAAATCGCACAGTTAGGAGCTCACACAGTACAGCGTCGTCTATTGGCGGTTATTTTATTAGTAGCATCGGGAGGAAGATGTAAAGATGTACTTTAAATTCTCACTCATAGATTTTGAAAAAATATCTTAAAAGAGCGGAGTTTAAATTAAATTTCGGAGACCTCCTTTATGAAAGATTAATAATTTTAAATGGGAATTTCGCCAAATTAGCCAGCTGTCACAAAGTTGGCTAACATTTGGCGCTACTGTGGTAACCCTGCATTAGTATTTTTTAACAATTACTCATTTCAATGAGGTGGTCCTACCGGAATCGTGAGGGACACACAGAGACTTGAATTTTATATAAATAGATTGTTATAACAGGCTCTGCAATGGTAATTCACAAAACAACAAATTTCAAAATAGATTGTAGGACACACCCGAATGGTAGATAGAGGGGATGATTGCAATAACTTGAAAAATAAGTTAAAATTATATATTCACTGAGTCACTCGAAAGGAATTTAGTGGGAAACCCCAGTCACAAACGATGACAAGTTGAGGTTGCGGAATAAATTAAACTTATCTAATGACAAGTCAACGCTGTTCCTGCCCTCAAGGAGCATCACAAGGTTCCTAATTCCGCTTTTCCCATAGTGCAAAAAACATTTTCACGTTCGAGTCTATTGGTATCATAATATGTGCCATTGCACTCATAATATGTGTCATTGTACTCATAAGGGGCTGTGCATATATAACGTTATCAACTTTTTCGTCTTTTTGGACCCCTCCCCCCCCCGTTACGATATCATATGTCATCATCCCTCGAACACCCCCCCCCCCCTCCAGTAATGATATCAATGCATAATAATAAATACTAAAATGAATAAAAATTCTTTAGATTTTCGGAATTTTTCTTTTCTTTGGAGTGATATACAAATATGTTACATTTATTTTTCTTATACTTTATTGATTCAAATGAAGAGAAGTCAATAAAATATCAGTTTATATAAGAAACAACTTTATCTAAAAAAACACTTAAAAGAAACAAACTGTTTAAAAGTACTTAATAATAGCTTTCCGTTGCGTAATGCATTCAACAGTAATCATGTCTTTTTGAACTTGCCTCCTCATGGGGTTGGGCAGACAAAACTTCTTATAAACAGAACAGGCGGAAAACATTATCATTTATTTACTTGCTAAATACAAGTGTAATTTCGAACGTACTTCGCATTATACTTTGTTGAACAGCGGATTATATATGCATACACGTGGGGGTATTCCGTATTTTGGCACTGAATAATTTTATAATGATTTAAGGATTTAAATAACTTTTGTATTTTCAGGAAAATAGATAACATATTATTTGATGTAAAGACCAAGTTACAAATAAGAAGAGAAAATTTTGGTTGGATCAAAAATGATGATGATATCAAATCACAAATTCCCCCTCCCCCTCGATATATCTTACGTTATCATGAACCAGACACCCCCCCCCCCCTATAATGATAACGTTATATATGCATAGCACCTAATATGTGTCATTGTACGGAATAGTTTGAATGCTTACACGTTTGTAATCCGAATTGACTGATTTTTAGGCATGATTTCATTTGACCTACCACACTCAGTATACTGTGTCGGATAATATTTATTATTTTATTTTATTAAATTAAAAAAAACAACTTAATTGCATGTAATTTAGCTATTACTATCATAATCATATTGATATAATACAGTGTTTCTTTTATTGTGAGAGGGTAAGGCGATTCAAAGTTAATAAGCAAAATTTGAGAAAAAAGTGATTTCGCGTTAAAGTATAATATGAGGAAAAAATATTGTCTAAATTTTATTTACTTTTTAATTTTCTTTTTAAAAACTGCAGTTTACGAAATTTGTTTGTTTAGTAATGCGTATTTTTTCAGCGTTTATTATAGATTATTGTTAAAACAGGCTATGCAATGGTAATTCAAGAAACAACAATTTTCAAAATATATTGTAGGCCACACCCGAACGGTAGATAGAGGGGATAGCTGCAATAATTTGAAAAAAAAAGTTAAAATTACATATTCACTGCGTCGCTCGAAAGGAATTTAGTGGGAAATCTCAGCCACAAAATAAATCAGCCAAGACATGTTGAAGTTGCGGATTAAATTCAACTTACCTAATGGCAAGTCGACGCTGTCCCTGCCATCAAGATGCATTACGAGGTTGCTAATTCCGCTTTTCCCATAGCAAGCCAAAAACATTTTCTCGCTCTATTCTATTGGTATCATAATATGTGTCATTGTACTCATAATATGTGTCATTGTGCTCATAATATGTGTCATTGTAGTCATAAGGGGCTGTGTCTATATAGTTATCAACTTTTTGGTATTTTTGGACCGCTTCCCGCTCTTACGATTTCATATGTAATCATCCCCCCCCCCCCCCCTAGTTATTATATCGTATTCATAATAATTAATAAAAAAATGAATAAATTTCTTTGGATTTTTGGAGTTTTTTTTTCTTTCTTTTTTTTTTTTTTGGAGTGATATACAAATATGTTACATTTATTTTTCCTATACTTTATTGATTGAAATGAAGAGAAGTCAATAAAATATCAGTTTATATAAGAAACAACTTCATATAAAATAAAACTTAAAAGAAACAGACTGTTTAAAAGTATTTAATAATAGCTTTTCGCTGCATAATGCATTCAACAACAATAACTTCTTTTTGAACTTGCCCCTTACGGGGTGCGTCCTCTGGTAAGAAAAACAGGCGAACAACGTTATCTTATGTTTACTAAATACAAGAATAATTTCAAACATACTTCGATTTACACTTTCTTGAACAGCGGATTATATATGCATACACGTAGGGTATTCCATATTGTGGAACTGAATAATTTTATAATCAATTAAGGATTTAAATAATAACTTTTGTATTTTCAGTAAAATAGATAACATACTATTTTGATGTAAAGACCAAGTTACAAATAAGAAAAGAAAATTTTGGTTGGATAAAAGATGATGACGATATAAAACACAAATCCCCCCTTACCCTAGATATATCTTACGATATAATGTGCCATACCACTTCCCCTGGTTGTGGACAAGTTGAGGTTGCGGATTTAAGTATAATATGAGGAAAAAATATAGTCTTAATTTTATTTATTTTTTAATTCTCTTCTTAAAAACAGCAGTTTGCGAAATTTCTGTATTTAGTAATGCGAATTTTGTCAACGTTTATTATAGATTATTGTTAAAACAGTCTCTGCAATGGCAACTCAAAAAACAACAAATTTCTAAATACACGAACGGTAAATAGAGGGGATAATATCAATAACTTGCAAAATAAGTTAAAATTATATATTTACTGCGTCACTCGAAAGGAATTTGTGGGAAACCCCGTCACAAAAGATGACAAGTTGAGGTTGCGGATTAAATTCAACTTACCTAATTGCAAGTGGACGCTGTTCCTGCCCTCAAGGAGCATTACGAGGTTGCTAATTCCGCTTTTAACATAGCAAGCCAAAAACATTTTCACGCTCGAATCTATTGGTATCATAATATGTATCATTGTATTCATAAAAAGTGTCATTGTACTAATAAGGGGCTGTGTATATATAGTTATCAACTTTTTGTATTTTTGGACCCCTTCGTGCCCTTACGATATCATATGTAATCATCCCTCGCCCCCGCCCCTAGTTATTATATCGTTATCATAATAATAAATAATAAAAATGAATAAAACTTCTTTAGATATTTGGAGTTTTTTTCTTTTGTTTGGAGTGATATACAAATATGTTACATTTATTTTTTTTATACTTTATTGATTGAAATGAGTCAGTAAAATATCAGTTTATATATGAAACAACTTTATCTCAAATAACACTTAAAAGAAACAGACTGTTTAAAATTATTTAATAATAGCTTTTCGTTGCATAATGCATTCAACGTTAATAATGTCTTTCTGAAATTGCCCCTTACGGGGTGGTGTTTCTTATAAACAAAACAGGCCGACAACATTATCTTTTATTTACTTGCTAAATACAAGTATAATTTCAAACATACTTCGCATTATACTTTGTTGAATAGCGGAATATATATGCATGCACGTAGGGTGTTCCGTATTTTGGAACTTAATAATTTTATAATCATTTAAGGATATAAATAATAACTTATGTATTTTCAGGAAAACAGATAACACATTATTTTGATGTAAAGACCAAGTTACAAATAATAAGAGAAAATTTTGGTTGGATAAAAAAGGATGACGATATCAAAACACAAATCCCACCTCCCCCTAGATATATCTTGCAATATCATATGCCAGACCACCCTCCTCCCCCCCCCATAATGATGACGTTATACATGCATATTATATAATATGTGTCATTTACGGAATAGTTTCAATGCTTACACGATTGTAATCCGAATTGTCTGTTTTTTTTAGGCATGATTTTCATTTGACCTACCACACACAGTATTCAGTGTCTGATAATATTTATTATTTTATTTTATTAAATCATTAAAACAACTTAATTGCATGCAATTTAGCTATTACTATCATAATCACATTGATATTATACAGTGTTTCTTTCATTATAAGAGTTCAAGGCGATCGTAAGTTAATAAGCAAAATTTGAGAAAAAGTGTTTTTTTGTTAAAGTATAATATAACGGAAAAATATTGTCTTAATTTTATTTATTATTTAATTTTATTTTTAAAATCAGCAGTTTGTGAATTTTCTATATTTATTAATGCGAATTTAGTCAACGTTTATTATAGTTTACTGTTAAAGCAGGCTCTGCAATGGCAATTCAAAAAAGAACAAATTTCAAAATATATTGTAGGCCACACCCGAACGGTAGATAGAGGGGATAATTGCAATAACTTGAAAAATAAGTTAAAACTATATATTCACTGCGTCACTCGAAAGGAATTTATTGGGAAATCCCAGCCACAAACGATGACAAGAGTAGGTTGCGGATTAAATTCAAATTACTAATGGCAAATCGACGCTGTTCTAGCCCTCACGTAGCATTACCAGGTTGCTAATTCCGCTTTTCCCATTGCAAGCCAAAAACATTTTCTCGCTCGAATCTATTGGTGTCATAATATGTCTCATTATATTCATAATATGTGTCATTGTACTAATTAGGGGCTGTGCATATATAGTTAACAACTGTTTGGTATTTTTTGACCCCTTCCCGCCCTTACGATATCATATGTAATCATCCCTCGTCCCCAACACCCTAGTTATTATATCTTTATCATAATAATAAACAATAAAATTGAATAAAAATTATTTAGATATTTGGAGTTTTTTTCTTTTGTTTGGAGTGATATACAAATATGTTACATTTATTTTTTTTATACTTTATTGATTGAAATGAGGAGAAATAAATAAAATATCAGTTTATATATGGAAAAACTTTATCTCAAATAACACTTAAAAGAAACAGGCTGTTTAAAATTATTTAAAAATAGCTTTTCGTTGCATAATGCATTCAACAGTAATAATGTTTTTTGAAATTGCCCCTTACGGGTTGGGGCTTCTTATAAACAAAACAGGCCGACAACATTATCTTTTATTTACTTGCTAAATACAAGTATAATTTCAAACATACTTCGCATTATATTTTGTTGAACAGCGGATTATATATGCATACACGTAGGGTATTCTGTATTTTGGAACTGAATAATATTATAATCATTTAAGAATTTAAATAATAACTTTTGTATTTTCAGGAAAATAGATAACATATTATTTTGATGCAAAGACCAAGTTACAAATAATAAGAGAAAATTTTGGTTGGATAAAAAATGTTGACGATATCAAAACACAAATCTCACCTCCCCCTAGATATATCTTACAATATCATGTGCCAGACCCCCCCCCCCCCTCTACCTTATAATGATAACTTTATACATGCATAGCCCCTAATATGTGTCATTGTACGGAATAGTTTCAATGCTTAAACGATTGTAATCCGAATTGACTGTTTTTTTAGGCATGGTTTTCATTAGACCTACTACACTCAGTATACAGTGTCGGATAATATTTATTATTTTATATTATTAAATTAGTAAAAAAAACTTTAAATGCATGCAATTTAGCTATTACTATCATAATCATATTGATATAATACTGTGTTTCTTTTATTATAAAAGGGTAAGGCGATTGTAAATTAATAAGCAAAATTTGAGAAAAAAGTGTTTTTTCGTTTAAGTACAATATGAGGAAAAAATATAGTCTTAATTTTATTTATTTTTTAATTTTCTTTTTAAAAACAGCAAATTGCGAAATTTCTATATTTAGTAAAGCGAATTTAGTCAACGTTTATTATACACTGCTCAAAACAATTAAAGGATATTTGAAGTTTTATATAAAATAAAGATATAAACGAAATTTTTTTTGCCGAAAATAGAAGAAGAGAATAACAAATGCAAATTTTTCTGGTTTTCAAATTGTGGAGTATGCAAATTTTGAGTTCGACGTCAAAAACGTCGCTTCAGCGGCAGCGTATGAAATTTGACTTTCAACTCGATAAAAGAGAATGAAGACAAGGATGATCGGCATTCAGTGATTGCTTTGTTTCGATGAGTACGATGTCTCAGCGAAGTCATTTGACAGATTCAGAAGCTTTGAGAATTGTTGGTAGGTTAGAAGGGGGCCAAACTGAAGCCGAAGTAGCGCAAGCTATTGGAGTGTCACAAAGTGTCATTTCCAGGATCTGGAACCGTTTTTTGGAGAGTGGATGTGCAGGCCGAAGACCAGGGCAAGGTCGTAGACGGGCAACAACGCCCAATGAAGATCGGTATTTAGCGTTAACAGCTCGGAGACACCTAACCATGAACGCTACTCTTCTCAAACAACACCTTCGATCGGCTACAGGCACCACGATTTCAACTCAGACTGTCCGAAACCGGCTCCATGCTGTAGGTCAGTATGCTCGCCGACCGATGGTATGTGTTAGATTAACATCAAGGCATCGTCGCGACCGCAGGGAGTGGGCAACCGAGCATGTCAACTGGAGGAGAAATGAATGGAGCAATATTCTGTTTTCTGACGAGTCCCGTTTTTCTGTGCATCCGGATAATAGGCGTATTTTCATTTGGAGGGACCGTGGCAGTAGGAATAATCCTGCGTTCGTGCACGAAAGTGTCAGATTTGGCGGTGGAGGAGTGTTGGTGTATGGTGGCATCTCCATTGACGGGCGCACTGACCTCTACATCATTCTATATGGAGCTCTGACTGGTCGCCGATATAGGGATGAGATCCTCAGACCTATTGTAGTCCCTTACGCTGCAGCAATCGGAGATAACTTCATTTTAATGGACGATAACTGCAGGCCACATCGTGCAAACCTGGTGGAGGATTTCCTTTTCGAGGAAGGAATCGTTCGAATGGAATGGCCAGCGTGTTCTCCAGACATGAATCCAATCGAGCACGTTTGGCACGCTCTAGGAAGACGAGTTTCTGGCTGCCAACAACCCCCACAAACTCTCCAAGAACTGGAAAGAGCTCTTCTGGAAGAGTGGGGCAGAATACTCCAACTCGACATTAATAGCCTCATTGAGCCCATGCCTCAAAGGTGTTCAACGTTGCTGGCCGCCCGTGGAAACCATACCTCCTATTGAAAATGATTTTCTTTGAAGAAAACACCTTTTCTTATTCTTTTTTTCTCATATGCACAAATTGTGTTTTTTTCCTTTAGTACACAAATGCGCAATAAAATGCATTTTTTCTGCCAAACATATGTAATTTATTCTCATATAACCTACTATGTCTGTCGACCATGTATCAATCAGCTAAACAGTTTACCAGATACAAAATCCACCTAAAACTGCAATATCCTTTAATTGTTTTGAGCAGTGTAGATAATTATTAAAACAGTCTCTGCAATGGCAACTCAAAAAACAGCGAATTTCTAAATACAATTTAGGCCACACACGAACGGTAGATAGAGGGGATAATTGCAATAACTTGCAAAATAAGTCAAAATTATATATTGACTGCGTCACTCGAAAGGCATTTAGTGGGAAACCCCAGATACAAACGATGACAAGTTGAGGTTGCGGATTAAATTCAACTTACCTAATGGCAAGTCGATAGCATTACGAGGTTGCTAATTCCGCATTTCCCATAGCAAGCCAAAAACATTTTCACGATCGAATCTATTGGTATCATAATATGTGTCATTGTATTCATAAAAAGTGTCATTGTACTAATAAGGGGCTGTGTATATATAGTTATGAACTTTTTGGTATTTTTGGACCCCTTCCCGCGCTTACGATATCATATGTAATCATCCCTCGCCCACCCCCCCTAGTTTTTATATCTTTATCATAATAATAATCTATAAAAATGAATAAAAATTATTTAGATATTTGGAGTTTTTTTCTTTTCTTTGGAGTGATATACAAATATGTTACGTTTAATTTTTTTATACTTTATTGATTGAAATGAGCAGAAGTCAGTAAAATATCAGTTTATATATGAAAAAATATTATCTTAAATATAACACTTAAAAGAAACAGACTGTTTAAAATTATTTAATAATAACTTTTCGTTGCATAATGCTTTCAACAGTATTAATGTCTTTTAAATTGCCCCTTACGGGTTGGGGCTTCTTATAAACAAAACAGGCCGACTCATTATCTTTTATTTACTTGCTAAATACAAGTATAATTTCAAACATACTTCGCATTATATTTTCTTCAACAGCGGATTATATATGCATACACGTAGGGTATTCCGTATTTTGGAGCTGAATAAATTTGTAATCACTTAAGGATTTAAATAATAACTTTTGTATTTCCAGGAAAATAGATAACATATTATTTTGATGTAAGGACCAAGTTACAAATAATAAGAGAAAATTTTGGTTTGATAAAAAATTATGACGATATCAAAACACAAATCCCACATCCCCCTAGATATATCTTACAATATCATGTGCCAGACCCCCCTCCCCCCTATAATGTTAACGTTATACATGCATAGCACATAATATGTGTCATTGTACGGAATAGTTTCAATGCTTACACGATTGTAATCCGAACTGACTTTTTTTTAGTCATGATTTACATTTGACCTACCACACTCAGTATTCAGTGTCGGATAATATTTATTATTTTATTTTATTAAATTAATAAATAACCTTAATTGCATGCAATTTAGCTATTACTATCATAATCATATTGATATAATACAGTGTTTCTTTTATTATAAGAGGGTAAGGCGATTGTAAATTAATAAGCGAAATTTGAGAAAAAAGTGTTTTTTCGTTTAAGTATAATATGAGGAAAAAATATAGACTTAATTTTATTTATTTTTTAATTTTCTTCTTAAAAACAGCAGTTTGCGAAATTTCTGTATTTAGTAATGCGAATTTTGTCAACGTTTATTATAGATTATTGTTAAAACAGTCTCTGCAATGGCAACTCAAAAAACAACAAATTTCTAAATACAATTTACGCCACACACGAACGGTAAATAGAGGGGATAATATCAATAACTTGCAAAATAAGTTAAAATTATATATTGACTGCGTCACTTGAAAGGAATTTAGTGGGAAACCCAGTCACAAATGATGACAAGTTGAGGTTGCGGATTAAATTCAACTTACCTAATGGCATGTCGACGCTGTTCCTGCCCTCAAGGAGCATTGCGAGGTTGCTAATTCCACTTTTCCCATAGTAAGCCAAAAACATTTTCACGCTCGAATCTATTGGTATCATAATATGTATCATTGTATTCATATAAAGTGTCATTGTACTAATAAGGGGCTTTGTAGATATAGTTATCAACTTTTTGTATTTTTGGACCCCTTCCCGCCCTTACGATATCATATGTAATCATCCCTCGCCCCCGCCCCTAGTTATTATATCGTTATCATAATAATAAATAATAAAAATGAATAAAAATTCTTTAGATATTTTGAGTTTTTTTCTTTTGTTTGGAGTGATATACAAATATGTTACATTTATTTTTTTTTTTATACTTTATTGATTGAAATGAGGAGAAGTCAGTAAAATATCAGTTTATATATGAACAACTTTATCTCAAATAACACTTAAAAGGAACACACTGTTTAAAATTATTTAATAATAGCTTTTCGTTGCATAATGCATTCAACATTAATAATGTCTTTCTGAAATTGCCCCTTACGAGGTGGTGTTTCTTATAAACAAAACAGGCCGACAACATTATCTTTTATTTACTTGCTAAATACAAGTATAATTTCAAACATACTTCGCATTATACTTTGTTGAACAGCGGAATATATATGCATACACGTAGGGTGTTCCCTATTTTGGAACTTAATAATTTTATAATCATTTAAGGATACAGATAATAACTTTTGTATTTTCAGGAAAAAAGATAACACATTATTTTGATGTAAAGACCAAGTTACAAATAATAAGAGAAAATTTTGGTTGGATAAAAAATGATGACGATATCAAAACACAAATCCCACCTCCCCCTAGATATATCTTGCAATATCATGTGCCAGACTCCCCCCGCCCACCATAATGATAAGTTTATACATGCATAGCATATAATATGTGTCATTGTACGGAATATTTTCAATGTTTACACGATTGTAATCCGAACTGACTTTTCTTTAGGCATGATTTTCATTTGACCTACCACACTCAGTATACAGTGTCGGATAATATTTATTATTTTATTTTATTAAATTATTAAAAACAACTTAATTGCATGCAATTTAGCTATTACTATCATAATCGCATTGATATAATACCGTGTTTCTTTCATTATAAGAGTTGAAGGCTATCGTAAGTTAATAAGCAAAATTTGAGAAAAAGTGTTTTCTTGTTAAAGTATAATATAACGAAAAAATATTGTCTTAATTTTATTTATTATTTTATTTTATTTTTAAAAACAGCAGTTTATAAATTTTCAATATTTAGTAATGCGAATTTAGTCAACGTTTATTATAGTTTACTGTTAAAGCAGGCTCTGCAATGGCAATTAAAAAAACAACAAATTTCAAAATATATGGTAGGCCACACCCGAACGGTAGCTAGAGGGGATAATTGCAATAATTTGAAAAATAAGTTAAAATTATATATTCACTGCGTCACTCGAAAGGAATTTAGCGGGAAACCCCAGCCACAAACGATGACAAGTTGAGGTTGCCGATTAAATTCAACTTACCTAATAGCAAGTCTACGCTGTTCCAGCCCTCAAAGAGCATTACGAGTTTGCTAATTCCGCTTTTCCCATAGCAAGCCAGAAACATTTTCATGCTCGAATCTATTGGTATCATAACATGTGTCATTGTATTCATAATATGTGTCATTGTACAAATAAGGGGCTGTGTATATATAGTTAACAACTGTTTGGTATTTTTGGACCCCTTCCCGCCCCTTACGATATCATATGTAATCATCCCTCCCCCCCCCCACACCCTAGTTATTATATCTTTATCATAATAATAAACAATAAAATTGAATAAAAATTATTTTGTTATTTGGAGTTTTTTTCTTTTGTTTGGAGTGATATACAAATATGTTACATTTATTTTTTTTATACTTTATTGATTGAAATGAGGAGAAATAAGTAAAATATCAGTTCATATATGAAAAAACTATCTCAAATAACACTTAAAAGAAACAGGCTGTTTAAAATTATTTAAAAATAGCTTTTCGTTGCATAATGCATTCAACAGTAATAATGTTTTTTGAAATTGCCCCTTACGGGTTGGGGCTTCTTATAAACAAAACAGGCCGACAACATTATCTTTTATTTACTTGCTAAATTCATGTATAATTTCAAACATACTTCGCATTATATTTTGTTGAACAGCGGATTATATATGCATACACGTAGGGTATTCTGTATTTTGGAACTGAATAATATTATAATCATTTAAGGATTTAAATAATAACTTTTGTATTTTCAGGAAAATAGATAACATATTATTTTGATGTAAAGACCAAGTTACAAATAATAAGAGAAAATTTTGGTTGGATAAAAAATGTTGACGATATCAAAACACAAATCTCACCTCCCCCTAGATATATCTTACAATATCATGTGCCAGACCCCCCCCCCCCCCTTCTACCTTATAATGATAACGTTATACATGCATAGCCCCTAATATGTGTCATTGTACGGAATAGTTTGAATGCTTAAACGATTGTAATCCGAATTGACTGTTTTTTTAGGCATGGTTTTCATTTGACCTACTGAACTCAGTATACTGTGTCGGATAATATTTATTATTTTATTTTATTAAGTTAGTAAAAAAAACCTTAAATGCATGCAATTTAGCTCTTACTATCATAATCATATTGATATAATACTGTGTTTCTTTTACTATAAGAGGGTAAGGCGATTGTAAATTAATAAGCAAAATTTGAGAAAAAAGTGTTTTTTCGTTTAAGTACAAAATGAGGAAAAAATATAGTCTTAATTTTATTTATTTTTTAATTTTCTTTTTAAAAACAGCAAATTGCGAAATTTCTATATTTAGTAATGCGAATTTAGTCAACGTTTATTATAGATAATTATTAAAACAGTCTCTGCAATGGCAACTCAAAAAACAACAAATTTCTAAATACAATTTAGGCCACACACGAACGGTAGATAGAGGGGATAATTGCAATAACTTGCAAAATAAGTCAAAATTATATATTGACTGCGTCACTCGAAAGGAATTTAGTGGGAGACCCCAGCCACAAACGATGACAAGTTGAGGTTGCGGATTAAATTCAACTTACCTAATGGCAAGTCGATAGCATTACGAGGTTGCTAATTCCGCTTTTCCCATAGCAAGCCAAAAACATTTTCACGATCGAATCTATTGGTATCATAATATGTGTCATTGTATTCATAAAAAGTGTCATTGTACTAATAAGGGGCTGTGTATATATAGTTATGAACTTTTTGGTATTTTTAGACCCCTTCCCGCCCTTACGATATCATATGTAATCATCCCTTATCTATTGGTATCATAATATGTGTCATTGTATTCATAAAAAGTGCCATTGTACTAATAAGGGGCTGTGTATATATAGTTATGAACTTTTTGGTATTTTCGACCCCTTCCCGCCCTTACGATATCATATGTAATCATCCCTCCCCCCCCCCCAGCCCCCACCTAGTTTTTATATCTTTATCATAATAATAAACTATAAAAATGAATAAAAATTATTTAGATAATTGGAGATTTTTTCTTTTGTTTGGAGTGATATACAAATATGTTACATTTAATTTTTTTATACTTTATTGTTGAAATGAGGAGAAGTCAGTAAAATATCAGTTTATATATGAAAAAACATTATCTCAAATAACACTTAAAAGAAACAGACTGTTTAAAATTATTTAATAATAGCTTTTTGTTGCATAATGCATTCAACAGTATTAATGTCTTTTTGAAATTGCCCCTTACGGGTTGGGGCTTCTTATAAACAAAACAGGCCGACAACATTATCTTTTATTTACTTGCTAAATACAAGTATAATTTCAAACATACTTCGCATTATATTTTGTTCAACAGCGGATTATATATGCATACACGTAGGGTATTCCGTATTTTGGAGATGAATAACTTTGTAATCACTTAAGGAGACGAGGGACCTTAAAAAACCTTAAAAATCAATTCTTTATTTTTTTAAATTTTGACTTTAAATATTATTCAGGGGTACATTATATGGATTATGACAAGCATTTATCAAAAAAAATTTTTTTTTAATTATTTTTGAGAAAAAAAATAATGGAGTTTTACGCGTTGTTTTAGAAAACTTCGAAATGCCCCATGCGCATTCCAAATCAATGAAAATCCCCAATATTTTTTATTAAAGTTTGGTTTATACATATAAATAAAACTGTGCATCGAATTTTATATATTTGAATATAAAGGTAAAAAAAAAAAAAAAAAAAAAAATTAAAAATTTCAAAATTTTGTCGAAAAAATTTCAAAAATTTTAATTTTTTTTTTTTTTTACACCTTCATATTCAAATATATAAAATTCGATGCACAGAATTATTTATATATATAATCCAAACTTTTATAAAAAATATTGGGGATTTTCATTGATATGGAATGCGCAGGGGGCATTTCGAAGATTTCTACGATGACGCGTAAAATGCCATTTTTTCTCGAAACTAAAGTTTTTTTTAAATTTTGTTTTGTGATAAATGCATGCCACAATGCATATAATGTACCCTTGAGTATTATTTAAATTAAAATTTACAAAAAAAAAGAAAAAAATTAAAAAAATTTAAAATTTTGAAATTTTTTCGAAATTTAAATTTTTTTTTTTTTTACCTTTATATTCAAATATATAAAATTCGATGCACAGTTTTAATTATATATATAAACCAAACGTTTATAAAAAATATTGGTGATTTTTATTGATATGGAATGCACAGGGTGCATTTCGAAGATTTCTATGACGACACGTAAAATGCCATTTTTTTCTCAAAAATAAATTTTTTTTAATTTGTTTTGTGATAAATGCATGCCGTAATGCATATAATGTACCCTTTAGTAATATTTAAAGTTAAATTTGCAAAAAAAATGAAAAAAAAAAATTCTGAAATTTTGAAATTTTTTCGAAAAATTTCAAAATTTTTCAAAAAAAAATTTTTTTTTAACCTTTATATTCAAATATATAAAATTCAATGCACAGATTTTTTTATATATATAAACAAAACTTTTATAAAAAATAATGGGGATTTTCATTGATATGGAACGCGCATGGGGCATTTCGGAGATTTCTAAAACAACGCGTAAAATTCTACTTTTTTCTCAAAAATGACTTATTTTTTTTTGTAATAAATGCATGCCATAATGCATATAATGTAAGTTTGAGTAATATTTAAGGTGAAATTTACAAAAAATAAAAAAATTATTTTTAAGGTCCCTTGTCCCCTTAAGGATTTAAATAATAACTTTTGTATTTTCAGCAGCTATGATTATGATATGATTATGATTATAGTTTTCAGTATAATTTCAAACATACTTCGCATTATACTTTGTTGAACAGCGGAATATATATGCATACACGTAGGGTGTTCCGTATTTTGGAACTTAATAATTTTATTATCATTTAAGGATATAAATAATAACTTATGTATTTTCAGGAAAACAGATAACACATTATTTTGATGTAAAGACCAAGTTACAAATAATAAGAGAAAATTTTGGTTGGATAATAAAGGATGACGATATCAAAACACAAATCCCACCTCCCCCTAGATATATCTTGCAATATCATGTGCCAGACCACCCTCCCTTCCCCCCCATAATGATAACGTTATACATGCATAGCATATAATATGTGTCATTTACGGAATAGTTTCAATGCTTACACGATTGTAATCGGAATTGACTGATTTTTTTAGGCATGATTTTCATTTGACCTACCACACTCAGTATTCAGTGTCGGATAATATTTATTATTTTATTTTATTAAATCATTAAAACAACATAATTGCATGCAATTTTGTTATTACTACCATAATCACATAGATATTATACAGTGTTTCTTTCATTATAAGAGTTGAAGGCGTTCGTAAGTTAATAAGCAAAATTTGAGAAAAAGTGTTTTTTTTTTTTTTTTGTTAAAGTATAATATAACGGAAAAATATTGTCTTAATTTTATTTATTATTTAATTTTATTTTTAAAAACAGCAGTTTGTGAATTTTCTATATTTAGTAATGCGAATTTAGTCATCGTTTATTATAGTTTACTGTTAAAGCAGGCTCTGCAATGGCAATTCAAAAAACAAAAAAATTCAAAATATATTGTAGGCCACACCCGAACGGTAGATAGAGGGGATAATTGCAATAACTTGAAAAATAAGTTAAAACTATACATTCACTGCGTCACTCGAAAGGAATTTAGTGGGAAACCCCAGCCACAAACGATGACAAGTTGAGGTTGCGGATTAAATTCAAATTACTAATGGCAAGTCGACGCTGTTCCTGCCCTCACGTAGCATTATGAGGTTGCTAATTCCGCCCTTCCCATTGCAAGCCGAAAACATTTTCACGCTCGAATCTATTGGTATCATAATATGTGTCATTATATTCATAATATGTGTCATTGTACTAATTAGGGGCTGTGTATATATAGTTAACAACTGTTTGGTAATTTTTGACCCCTTTCCGCCCTTACGATATCATATGTAATCTTCATTCGCCCCCCCCCCCCCCGAGTTTTTACACCGTTATCATAATAATAAATAATAAAAATGAATAAAAATTCTTTAGATATTTGGAGTTTTTTTCTTTTGTTTGGAGTGATATATAAATATGTTACATTTTTTTTTTAATACTTTATTGATTGAAATGAGGAGACGTCAGTAAAATATCAGTTTATATATGAAACAACTTTATCTCAAATAACACATAAAAGAAACTGACTGTTTAAAATTATTTAATAATAGCTTTTCGTTGCATAATGCATTCAACGGAAATAACGTCTTTTTGAAATGGCCCCTTACGGGGTGGGGCTTCTTATAAACGAAACATGCCGACAACATTATCTTTTATTTACTTGCTAAATACAAGTATAATTTCAAACATACTTCGCATTATACTTTGTTGAACAGCGGATTATATATGCATACATGTAGGGTATTCCGTATTTTGGAACAGAATAAATTTATAATTATTTAATGATTTAAATAATAACTTTTGTATTTTCAGGAAAATAGATAACATACTATTTTGATGTAAAGACCAAGTTACAAATAAGAAAAGAAAATTTTGGTTAGATCAAAAATGATCACGATATCAAAACACAAATCCCACATCCCCCTAGATATATCTTGCAATATCATTTGCCAGACCCCCCCTCCCCTCCCCCCATAATGATAACGTTATACATGCATAGCATATAATATGTGTCATTTACGGAATAGTTTCCATGGTTACACGATTGTAATCCGAATTGACTGCCTTTTTAGGCATGATTTTCATTTGAACTACTACTACCAGTATACAGTGTCGGATAATATTTATTATTTTATTTTATTAAATTAGTAAATAACCTTAATTGCATGCAATTTAGCTATTACTATCATAATCATATTGATATAATACAGTGTTTCTTTTATTATAAGAAGGTAAGACAATTGTAAATTAATAAGCGAAATTTGAGTAAAAAGTGTTTTTTCGTTTAAGTATAATATGAGGAAAAAATATAGTCTTAATTTTATTTATTTTTTTATTTTCTTCTTAAAAACAGCAGTTTGCGAAATTTCTGTATTTAGTAATGCGAATTTTCTCAACGTTTATTAAAGATTATTGTTAAAACAGTCTCTGCAATGGCAACTCAAAAAATAACAAATTTCTAAATACAATTTAGGCCACACACGAACGGTAGATAGAGGGGATAATTGCAATAACTTGCAAAATAATTTAAAATTATGTATTGACTGCGTCACTCGAAAGGAATTTAGTGGGAAACCCCAGCCGCAAACGATGACAAGTTGAGATTGCGGATTAAATTCAACTTATCTAATGGCAAGTCGACGCTGTTCCTGCCCTCAAGGAGCATTACGAGGTTGCTAATTCCGCTTTTCCCATAGCAAGCCAAACACATTTTCACGCTCGTATCATAATATGTGTCATTGTATTCCTAAAAAGTGTCATTGTAATAATAAGGGGCTGTGCATATATAGTTATGAACTTTTTGGTATTTTTGGACCGCTTCCGGCCTTACGATATCATATGTAATCATCCCTCGCCCCCGCCCCCGCCCCTAGTTATTATTTCGTTATCATAATAATAAATAATAAAAATGAATAAAAATTCTTTAGGTATTTGGAGTTTTTTTCTTTTGTTTGGAGTGATATACACTGTAAAAAAAAATCTGTAGTTCTACAGATGTAAAGTTACATGCTTACTAAACTTTCACCTGTAACTGTACGAAAAAAGCTGCAAATCTACAAAACTAGTTTTTGTAAAGCTACAAAAATCTGCAACTTTACAAATGAATCTGCTAAAATTTCAGTAATCTTACTAAACTTTTATTTGTAACCCTGGCTGGAGTTACATGAAAAGTTCTCGGAATCCCAATTTCCAAAAAAATTCTTAGTAACCTTACAGATTTTTTGATTTTCGGCGCAAAAGTGTGTCTGTTACATGAAATTTATTTGTTGCCGTTACATGAAAAGTTCTAGGAATCCAAGTTTCCTAGAAAAACTTTAGTAACTTCACAGATTTTTTTTTACAGTGTACAGATATGTTACATTTATTTTTTTTATACTTTATTGATTGAAATGAGGAGAAGTCAGTAAAATATCACGTTATATATGAAACAACTTTATCTCAAATAACACTTAAAAGAAACAAACTGTTTAAAATTATTTAATAAGAGCTTTTCGTAGCATAATGCATTCAACAGTAATAATATCTTTTTGAAATTGCCCCTTACGGGTCTTCTTAGTAACAAGACTGGCCGACAACATTATCTTTTATTTCCTTGCTAAATACAAGTATAATTTCAAACATACTTCGCATTATACTTTGTTGAACAGCGGATTATATATGCATACACTTGGGGTCATCCGTATTTTGGAACTTAATAATTTTATAATCATTTAAGGATATGAATAATAACTTTTGTATTTTCAGGAAGTTAGATAACATATTATTTTGATGTAAAGACCAAGTTACAAATAATAAGAGAAAATTTTGGTTGGATAAAAAATGATGACGATATCAAAACACAAATCCCACCTCCCCCTAGATATATCTTGCAATATCATGTGCCAGACCCCCCCCCCCCCATAATGATAAGTTTATACATGCATAGCCTATAATATGTGTCATTGTAAGGAATAGTTTCAATGCTTACACGATTGTAATCCGAACTGACTTTTCTTTAGGCATGATTTTCATTTGACCTACCAAACTCAGTATACAGTGTCGGATAATATTTATTATTTTATTTTATTAAATTATTAAAAACAACTTAATTGCATGCAATTTAGCTATTACTATCATAATCGCATTGATATAATACCGTGTTTCTTTCATTATAAGAGTTGAAGGCTATCGTAAGTTAATAAGCAAAATTTGAGAAAAAGTGTTTTTTTGTTAAAGTATAATATAACGAAAAAATATTGTCTTAATTTTATTTATTATTTTATTTTATTTTTAAAAACAGCAGTTTATGAATTTTCTATATTTAGTAATGCGAATTTAGTCAACGTTTATTATAGTTTACTGTTAAAGCAAATTAAAAAAACAACAAATTTCAAAATATATGGTATGCCACACCCGAACGGTAGCTAGAGGGGATAATTGCAATATCTTGAAAAATAAGATAAAATTATATATTCACTGCGTCACTCGAAAGGAATTTAGCGGGAAAACCCAGCCACAAACGATGACAAGTTGAGGTTGCCGATTAAATTCAACTTACCTAATAGCAAGTCTACGCTGTTCCAGCCCTCAAAGAGCATTACGAGTTTGCTAATTCCGCTTTTCCCATAGCAAGCCAAAAACATTTTCATGCTCGAATCTATTGGTATCATAATATGTGTCATTGTATTCATAATATGTGTCATTGTACAAATAAGGGGCTGTGTATATATAGTTAACAACTGTTTGGTATTTTTGGACCCCTTCCCGCCCCTTACGATATCATATGTAATCATCCCTCGCCCCCCACACCCTAGTTATTATATCTTTATCATAATAATAAACAATAAAATTGAATAAAAATTATTTAGATATTTGGATTTCGTTTCTTTTGTTTGGAGTGATATACAAATATGTTACATTTATTTTTTTTTATACTTTATTGATTGAAAGGAGGAGAAATAAGTAAAATATCAGTTTATATATAAAGAAACAGGCTGTTTAAAATTATTTAAAAATAGCTTTTCGTTGCATAATGCATTCAACAGTAATAATGTTTTTTGAAATTGCCCCTTACGGGTTGGGGCTTCTTATAAACAAAACAGGCCGACAACATTATCTTTTATTTACTTGCTAAATACAAGTATAATTTCAAACATACTTCGCATTATATTTTGTTGAACAGCGGATTATATATGCATACACGTAGGGTATTCTGTATTTTGGAACTGAATAATATTATAATCATTTAAGGATTTAAATAACTTTTGTATTTTCAGGAAAATAGATAACATATTATTTTGATGTAAAGACCAAGTTACAAATAATAAGAGAAAATTTTGTTTGGATCAAAAATGATGACGATATCAAAACACAAATCCCACCTCCCCCTAGATATATCTTACAATATCATGTGCCAGACCCACCCCCTTCCCACCTACAATGATAACGTTATACATCCATAGCCCCTAATATGTGTCATTGTACGGAATAGTTTCAATGCTTACACGATTGTTATCCGAATTGACTGTTTTTTTTAGGCATGATTTTCATTTGACCTACTACACTCAGTATACAGTTTCGGATAATATTTATTATTTTATTTTATTAAATTAGTAAAAAATACTTCAAATGCATGCAATTTAGATATTACTATCATAATCATATTGATATAATACTGTGTTTCTTTTATTATGGGAGGGTAAGGTGATTGTAAATTAATAAGCAAAATTTGAGAAAAAAGTGTTTTTTCGTTTAAGTATAATATGAGGAAAAAATATTGTCTTAATTTTATTTATTTTTTAATTTTCTTTTTAAAAACAGCAGTTTGCGAAATTTCTATATTTAGTAATGCGAATTTAGACAACGTTTATTATAGATTATTGCTAAAACAGTCTCTGCAATGGCAACTCAAAAAACAACAAATTTCTAAATACAATTTAGGCCAAACACGAACGGTAGATAGAGGGGATAATTGCAATAACTTGCAAAATAAGTTAAAATTATATATTGACTGCGTCACTCGAAAGGAATTTAGTGGGAAACCCCAGCCACAAACGATGACAAGTTGAGGTTGCGGATTAAACTCAACTTACCTAATGGCAAGTCGACGCTGTTCCTGCCCTCAAGGAGCATTACGAGGTTGCTAATTCCGCTTTTCCCATAGCAAGCCAAAAAAATTTTCTCGCTCGAATCTATTGGTATCATATTTTGTGTCATTGTACTAATAAGGGGCTGTGTATATATAGTTATCAAATTTTTGGTATTTTTGGACCCCCTCCCAACCCCTTACGATATCATATATAATCATCCCTCGCCCCCCACCCCCCCCCCTAGTTATTATATCGTTATCATAATAATAAATAATAATAATGAATGAAAATTCTTTAAATTTTTGGATTTTGTTTCTTTTGTTTGGAGGGATATACAAATATGTTACATTTATTTTTTTTATACTTTATTGATTGAAATGAGGAGAAGTCAGTAAAATATCAGTTTATATATGAAGCAATCTTATCTCAAATAAAACTTAAGAGAAACAGACTGTTTAAACGTATTTAATAATAGCTTTTCGTTTCATAATGCATTCAACAGTAATAATGTCTTTTTGAACTTGCCCCGTCACGGCTTGAGGCAGATAGAACTTTGTATAAACAAAACAGGCGGGCAACATTATCCTTTACTTACATGCTAAATTCAAGTTTAATTTCATACGTACTTCGCATTATACTTTGTTGAACAGCGGATTATATATTCATACACGTAGGGCTATTCCGTATTTTGGAACAGAATAATTTTATAATCATTTAAGGATTTAAATAACTTTTGTATTTTCAGGAAAATAGATAACATATTATTTTGATGAAAAGACCAAGTTACAAATAATAAGAGAAAATTTTGGTTGGATAAAAAATGATGACGATATCAAAACACAAATCTCACCTCCCCCTAGATATATCTTACAATATCATGTGCCAGACCCCCTTTCCCACCCTATAATGATAACGTTATACATGTGCACGCACATAATATGTTTCATTGTACGGAATATTTTCAATGCTTACATGATTGTAATCCGAATTGACTGTTTTTTTAGGAATGGTTTTCATTTGACCTACTACAATCAGTATAGAGTGTCGGATAATATTTATTATTTTATTTTATTAAATTAGTAAAAATACCTTTCATGCATGCAATTTAGCTATTACTATCATAATCATATTGATATAATACAGTGTTTCTTTTATTATGGGAGGGTAAGGCGATTGTAAATTAATAAGCAAAATTTGAGAAAAAAGTGTTTTTTTCGTTTAAGTATAATATGAGGAAAAAATATTGTCTTAATTTTATTTATTTTTTTAATTTTCTTTTTAAAAAGAGCATATTTTGTGTTTATATAGTCTGTGTTTTGTGTGTTATAATATAACGAAAAAATATTGTCTTAATTTCATTTATTATTTAATTTTATTTTTAAAAACAGCAGTTTATGAAGTTTCTATATTTAATAATGCGAATTTAGTCAACGTTTATTATAGATTACTGTTAAAGCAGGCTCTGCAATGGCAATTCAGAAAACAACAAATTTCAAAATATATTGTAGGCCGCATCCGAACGGAAGATACAGGGGATAATTGCAATAATTTGAAAAATAAGTTAAAATTATATATTGACTGCGACACTCGAAAGGAATTTAGTGGGAAACCACAGCCACAAACGATGACAAGTTTAGGTTGCGGATTAAATTCAACTTTCATAATGGCAAGTCGACGCTGTTCCTGCCCTCAAGGAACATTACGAGGTTGCTAATTCCGCTTTTCCCATAGCAAGCCAAAAACATTTTCACGCTCGAATCTATTGGTATCATAATATGTGTCATTGTATTAACAATATGTGTCATTGTACTAATAAGCGGCTGTGTATATATAGTTATAAACTTTTTGGTATTTTTGGACCCCTTCCCGCCCTTACGATATCATATGTAATCATCATTCGCCACCCCCCTCCCCCTAGTTATTATATCGTTATCATAATAATAAATAATAAAAATGAATAAAAATTCTTTAGATTTTTGGATTTTTTTCTTTTGTTTGGAGTGATATACAAATATGTTACATTTATTTTTCTTAATAAGTTAATAATATAAATATCCCGCCCTTACGATATCATATGTAATCATCATTCGCCACCCCCCTAGTTATTATATCGTTATCATAATAATAAATAATAAAAATGAATAAAAATTCTTTAGATTTTTGGATTTTTTTCTTTTGTTTAGAGTGATATACAAATATGTTACATTTATTTTTCTTATACTTTATTGTCTGAAATGAGGAGAAATCAGTAAAATATCAATTTATATACGAAACAAATTTATATCAAATAAAACATAAGAGAAACAGATTGTTTAAAAGTATTTAATAATAGCTTTTCGTTGAATAATGCATTCAACAGTAATAATGTCTTTTTGAAATTGCCCCTTACGGGCTGGGGCTTCTTTTAAACAAAACAGGCGGACAACATTATCTTTTACTCACTTGCTAAATTCATGTTTAATTTCATACGTACTTCACATTATACTTTGTTGAACAGCGGATTATAGGCATACACATAGAGTATTCCGTATTTTGGAACAGAATTATTTTATAATCATTTAAGGATTTAAATAATAACTTTTGTATTTTCAGGAAAGTAGATGACATACTATTTTGATGTAAAGACCAAGTTACAAATAATAAGAGAAAATTTTGGTTGGATCAAAAATGATGACGATATCAAAACACAAATCCCACCTCCCCCTAGATATATCTTACAATATCATGTGCCAGACCCCCCCTCCCCACCTACAATGATATCGTTATACATCCATAGCCCCTAATATGTGTCATTGTACGGAATAGTTTCAATGCTTACACGATTGTAATCCGAATTGACTGTTTTTTTAGGCATGATTTTCCTTTGACCTACTACACTCAGTATACAGTGTCGGATAATATTTATTATTTTATTTTATTAAATTAGTAAAAAAAAACCTTAAATGCATGCAATTTAGCTATTACTATCATAATCATATTGATATAATACTGTGTTTCTTTTATTATGGGAGGGTAAGGCGATTGTAAATTAATAAGGAAAATTTGAGAAAAAAGTGTTTTTTCGTTTAAGTATAATATGAGGAAAAAATATTGTCTTAATTTTATTTATTTTTTAATTTTCTTTTTAAAAACAGCAGTTTGCGAAATTTCTATATTTAGTAATGCGAATTTAGACAACGTTTATTATAGATTATTGTTAAAACAGTCTCTGCAATGGCAACTCAAAAAACAACAAATTTCTAAATACAATTTAGGCCACACACGAACGGTAGATAGAGGGGATAATTGCAATAACTTGCAAAATAAGTTAAAATTATATATTGACTGCGTCACTCGAAAGGAATTTAGTCGATGACAAGTTGAGGTTGCGGATTAAATTCAACTTACCTAATGGCAAGTCGACGCTGTTCCTGCCCTCAAGGAGCATTACGAGGTTGCTAATTCCGCTTTTCCCATAGCAAGCCAAAAAACTTTTCACGCTCGAATCTATTGGTATCATATTTATTGTCATTGTACTAATAAGGGGCTGTGTATATATAGTTATCAAATTTTTGGTATTTTTGGACCCCCTCCCAACCACTTACGATATCATATATAATCATCCCTCCCCCCCCCCCCTAGCTATTATATCGTTATCATAATAATAAATAATAAAAATGAATAAAAATTCTTTAGATTTTTGGAAATTTTTTCTTTTGTTTGGAGTAATATACAAATATGTTACATTTATTTTTCTTATACTTTATTGTCTGAAATGAGGAGAAGTCAGTAAAATATCAATTTATATATGAAACAAATTTATTTCAAATAAAACTTAAGAGAAACAGACTGTTTAAACGTATTTAATAATAGCTTTTCGTTTCATAATGAATTCAACAGTAATAATGTCTTTTTGAACTTGCCCCGTCACGGCTTGAGGCAGACTTTGTGTAAACAAAACAGGCGGACAACATTATCCTTTACTTACATGCAAAATTCAAGTATAATTTCATACGTACTTCGCATTATACTTTGTTGAACAGCGGATTATATATGCATACACGTAGGGCTATTCCGTATTTTGGAACAGAATAATTTTATAATCATTTAAGGATTTTAATAACTTTTGTATTTTCAGGAAAATAGATAACATATTATTTTGATGAAAAGACCAAGTTACAAATAATAAGAGAAAATTTTGGTTGGATAAAAAATGATGACGATATCAAAACACAAATCTCACCTCCCCCTAGATATATCTTACAATATCATGTGCCAGACCCCCCCTCCCACCCTATAATGAAAACGTTATACATGTGCACGCACAAAATATGTGTTATTGTACGGAATAGTTTCAATGCTTACATGATTGTAATCCGAATTGACTGTTTTTTTAGGCATGATTTTCATTTGACCTACTACACTCAGTATAGAGTGTCGGATAATATTTATTGTTTTATTTTATTAAATTAGTAAAAAAAAACTTAAATGCATGCAATTTAGCTATTACTATCATAATCATATTGATATAATACAGTGTTTCTTTTATTATGAGAGGGTAAGGCGATTGTAAATTAATAAGCAAAATTTGAGAAAAAAGTGTTTTTTTCGTTTAAGTATAATATGAGGAAAAATATTGTCTTAATTTTATTTATTTTTTTAATTTTCTTTTTAAAAAGAGCATATTTTGTGTTTATATAGTGTGTGGTTTGTGTGTTAAAACATAACGAAAAAATATTGTCTTAATTTCATTTATTATTTAATTTTATTTTTTAAAAACAGCCGTTTATGAATTTTCTATATTTAATAATGCGAATTTAGTCAACGTTTATTATAGATTACTGTTAAAGCAGGCTCTGCAATGGCAATTCAGAAAACAACAAATTTCAAAATATATTGTAGGCCGCACCCGAACGGAAGATACAGGGGATAATTGCAATAATTTGAAAAATAAGTTAAAATTATATATTGATGCGTCACTCGAAAGGAATTTAGTGGGAAACCCCAGCCACAAACGATGACAAGTTTAGGTTGCGGATTAAATTCAACTTACCTAATGGCAAGTCGACGCTGTTCCTGTCCTCAAGGAGCATTACGAGGTTGCTAATTCCGCTTTTCCCATAGCAAGCCAAAAACATTTTCACGCTCGAATCTATTGGTATCATAATATGTGTCATTGTACTAATAAGGGGCTGTGTATATATAGTAATAAACTTTTTGGTATTTTTGGACCCCTTCCCGCCCTTACGATATCATATGTAATCATCATTCGCCACCCCCCCCCCTAGTTATTATATCGTTATCATAATAATAAATAATAAAAATGAATAAAAATTCTTTAGATTTTTGGATTTTTTTTTTTTTTGTTTGGAGTGATATACAAATATGTTACATTTATTTTTCTTAATAAGTTAATAATATAAATATCCGGCCCTTACGATATCAAATGTAGTCATCATTCGCCACCCCCCGCCCCTAGTTATTATATCGTTATCATAACAATAAATAATAAAAATGAATAAAAATTCTTTAGCTTTTTGGATTTTTTTCTTTTGTTTGGAGTGATATACAAATATGTTACATTTATTTTTCTTATACTTTATTGTCTGAAATGAGGAGAAGTCAGTAAAATATAAATTTATATATGAAACAAATTTATTTCAAATAAAACTTAAGAGAAACAGACTGTTTAAACGTATTTAATAATAGCTTTTTGTTTTATAATGAATTCAACAGTAATAATGTCTTTTTGAACTTGCCCCGTCACGGCTTGAGGCAGACAGATCTTTGTGTAAACAAAACAGGCGGACAACATTATCCTTTACTTACATGATAAATACAAGTATAATTTCATACGTACTTCGCATTATACTTTGTTGAACAGCGGATTATATATGCATACACGTAGGGCTATTCCGTATTTTGGAACAGAATAATTTTATAATCATTTAAGGATTTTAATAACTTTTGTATTTTCAGGAAAATAGATAACATATTATTTTGATGAAAAGTCCACGTTACAAATAATAAGAGAAAATTTTGGTTGGATAAAAAATGATGACGATATCAAAACACAAATCTCACCTCCCTCTAGATATATCTTACAATATCATGTGCCAGACCCCCCCTCCCACCCTATAATGATAACGTTATACATGTGCACGCACATAATATGTGTCATTGTACGGAACAGTTTCAATGCTTACATGATTGTATTCCGAATTGACTGTTTTTTTAGGCATGATTTTCATTTGACCTACTACACTCAGTATAGAGTGTCGGATAATATTTATTATTTTATTTTATTAAATTAGTAAAAAAAACCTTAAATGCATGCAATTTAGCTATTACTATCATAATCATATTGATATAATACAGTGTTTCTTTTATTATGAGAGGGTAAGGCGATTGTAAACTAATAAGCAAAATTTGACAAAAAAGTGTTTTTTTCGTTTAAGTATAATATGAGGAAAAAATATTGTCTTAATTTTATGTATTTTTTTAATTTTCTTTTTAAAAAGAGCATATTTTGTGTTTATATATTGTGTGTTTTGTGTGTTATAATATAACGAAAAAATATTGTCTTAAATTTATTTCTTATTTAATTTTATTTTTAAAAAAAGCAGTTTATGAATTTTCTATATTTGATAATGCGAATTTAGTCAACGTTTATTATAGATTACTGTTAAAGCAATTCAGAAAACAACAAATTTCAAAATATATTGTAGGCCGCACCCGAACGGTAGATACAGGGGATAATTGCAATAATTTGAAAAATAATTTAAAATTATATATTGACTGCGTCACTCGAAAGGAATTTAGTGGGAAACCCCAGCCACAAACGATGAGGAGTTTAGGTTGCGGATTAAATTCAACTTACCTAATGGCAAGTCGACGTTGTTCCTGCCCTCAAGGAGCATTACGAGGTTGCTAATTCCGCTTTTCCCATAGCAAGCCAAAAACATTTTCACGCTAGAATCTATTGGTATCATAATATGTGTCATTTTATTAACAATATATGTCATTGTACTAATAAGGGACTGTGTATATATAGTTATAAACTTTTTGGTATTTTTGGACCCCTTCCCGCCCTTACGATATCATATGTAATCATCATTCGCCACCCCCCTCCCCCTAGTTATTATATCGTTATCATAATAATAAATATTAAAAATGAATAAAAGTTCTTTAGATTTTTCGATTTTTTTCTTTTGTTTGGAGTGATATACAAATATGTTACATTTATTTTTATTAATAAGTTAATAATATAAATATCCCGCCCTTACGATATCATATGTAATCATCATTCGCCACCCCCCCCCCTAGTTATTATATCGTTATTATTTTATTAAATTAGTAAAAAAAAAACCTTAAATGCATGCAATTTAGCTATTACTATCATAATCATATTTATATAATACAGTGTTTCTTTTATTATGGGAGGGTAATGCGATTGTAAATTAATAAGGAAAATTTGAGATAAAAGTGTTTTTTCGTTTAAGTATAATATGAGGAAAAAATATTGTCTTAATTTTATTTATTTTTTAATTTTCGTTTTAAAAACAGCAGTTTGCGAAATTTCTATATTTAGTAATGCGAATTTAGACAACGTTTATTATAGATTATTGTTAAAACAGTCTCTGCAATGGCAACTCAATAAAACACAAATTTCTAAATACAATTTAGGCCACACACGAACGGTAGATAGAGGGGATAATTGCAATAACTTGCAAAATAAGTTAAAATTATATATTGACTGCGTCACTCGAAAGGAAATTAGTGAGAAACCCCAGCCACAAACGATGACAAGTTGAGGTTGCGGATTAAATTCAACTTACCTAATGGCAAGTCGACGCTGTTCCTGCCCTCAAGGAGCATTACGAGGTTGCTAATACCGCTTTTCCCATAGCAAGCCAAAAAAATTTTCACGCTCGAATCTATTGGTATCATATTTTGTGTCATTGTACTAATAAGGGGCTGTGTATATATAGTTATCAAATTTTTGGTATTTTTGGACCCCCTCCCAACCCCTTACGATATCATATATAATCATCACTCGCCCCCCCCCCCTAGTTATTATATCGTTATCATAATAATAAATAATAATAATGAATGAAAATTCTTTAAATTTTTGGATTTTGTTTCTTTTGTTTGGAGGGATATACAAATATGTTACATTTATTTTTTTTATACTTTATTGATTGAAATGAGGAGAAGTCAGTAAAATATCAGTTTTTATATGAAGCAAATTTATCTCAAATAAAACTTAAGAGAAACAGACTGTTTAAACGTATTTAATAATAGCTTTTCGTTTCCTAATGCATTCAACAGTAATAATTCTCTTTTTGAACTTGCCCCGTCACGGCTTGAGGCAGACAGAACTTTGTATAAACAAAACAGGCGGACAACATTATCCTTTACTTACATGCTAAATTCAAGTTTAATTTCATACGCATTATACTTTGATGAACAGCGGATTATATATGCATACACGTAGGGCTATTTCGTATTTTGGAACAGAATAATTTTATAATCATTTAAGGATTTAAATAACTTTTGTATTTTCAGGAAAATAGATAACATATTATTTTGATGAAAAGACCAAGTTACAAATAATAAGAGAAATTTTTGGTTGGATATAAAATGATGACGATATCAAAACACAAATCTCACCTCCCCCTAGATATATCTTACAATATCATGTGCCAGACCCCCCTCACACCCTATAATGATAACGTTATACATGTGCACGCACATAATATGTGTCATTGTACGGAATAGTTTCAATGCTTACATGATTGTAATCCGAATTGACTGTTTTTTTTAGGCATGATTTTCATTTGACCTAATACACTCAGTATAGAGTGTCGGATAATATTTATTATTTTATTTTATTAAATTAGTAAAAAATACCTTAAATGCATGCAATTTAGCTATTACTATCTTAATCATATTGATATAATACAGTGTTTGTTTTATTATGAGAGGGTAAGGCGATTGTAAATTAACAAGAAAAATTTGAGAAAAAAGTGTTTTTTTCTTTTAAGTATAATTTGACGAAAAAATATTGTCTTAATTTTATTTATTTTTTTAATTTTCTTTTTAAAAAGAGAATATTTTGTGTTTATATAGTGTGTGTTTTGTGTGTTATAATATAACGAAAAAATATTGTCTTAATTTTATTTATTTTTTAATTTCCTTTTTAAAAAATGCAGTTTGCGAAATTTCTATATTTAGTAATGCGAATTTAGACAACGTTTATTATAGATTATTGTTAAAACAGTCTCTGCAATGACAACTCAAAAAACAACAAATTTCTAAATACAATTTAGTTCACACGCGAACGGTAGATAGAGGGGATAATTGCAATAACTTGCAAAATAAGTTAAAATTATATATTGACTGCGTCACTCGAAAGGAATTTAGTGGGAAACCCCAGCCACAAACGATGACAAGTTGAGGTTGCGGATTAAATTCAACTTACCTAAAGGCAAGTCGACGCTGTTCCTGCCCTCAAGGAGCATTACGAGGTTGCTAATTCCGCTTTTCCCATAGCATGCCAAAAACATTTTCACGCTCGAATCTATTGGTATCATATTTTGTGTCATTGTACTAATAAGTGCCTGTGTATATATAGTTATCAAATTTTTGGTATTTTTGGACCTCCTCCCACCCCCTTACGATATCATATATAATCATCCCTCGCCCCACCCCCTAGTTATTATATCGTTATCATAATAATAAATAATAATAATGAATAAAAATTCTTTAGATTTTTGGATTTTTTTCTTTTGTTTGGAGTGATATACAAATATGTTACATTTATTTTTTTTATACTTTGTTGATTGAAATGAGGAGAAGTCAGTAAAATATCAGTTTATATATGAAGCAAATTCATCTCAAATAAAACTTAAGAGAAACAGACTGTTTAAACGTATTTAATAATAGCTTTTCGTTTCATAATGCATTCAACAGTAATAATGTCTTTTTGAACTTGCCCCGTCACGGCTTGATGCAGACAGAACTTTGTATAAACAAAACAGGCGGACAACATTATCATTTACTTACATGATAAATTCAAGTTTAATTTCATACGAACTTCGCATTGTACTTTGTTGAACACCTGATTATATGCATACACGTAGGGGTATTCCATATTTTGGAACAGAATTATTTTATAATCATTTAAGGATTTAAATAATAACTTTTGTGTTTTCAGGAAAATAAATAACATATTATTTTGAAGAAAAGACCAAGTTACAAATAATAAGAGAAAATTTTGGTTGGATATAAAATGATGACGATATCAAAACTCAAATCACACCTCCCCCTAGATATATCTTACAATATCATGTGCCAGACCCCCCTCCCACCCTATAATGATAACGTTATACATGTGCACGCACATAATATGTGTCATTGTACGGAATAGTTTCAATGCTTACATGATTGTAATCCGAATTGACTGTTTTTTTAGGCATGATTTTCATTTGACCTACTACACTCAGTATAGAGTGTCGGATAATATTTATTATTTTATTTTATCAAATTAGTAAAAAATACCTTAAATGCATGCAATTTAGCTATTACTATCATAATCATATTGATGTAATACAGTGTTTCTTTTATTAGGAGAGGGTAAGGCGATTGTAAATTAATAAGCAAAATTTGAGAAAAAAGTGTTTTTTTCGTTTAAGTATAATATGACGAAAAAATATTGTCTTAATTTTATTTATTTTTTTAATTTTCTTTTTAAAAAGAGCATATTTTGTGTTTATATAGCGTGTGTTTTGTGTGTTATAACATAACGAAAAAATATTGTCTTAATTTCATTTATTATTTAATTTTATTTTTAAAAACAGCAGTTTATGAATTTTCTATATTTAATAATGCGAATTTAGTCAACGTTTATTATAGATTACTGTTAAAGCAGGCTCTGCAATGGCAATTCAGAAAACAACAAATTTCAAAATATATTGTAGGCCGCACCCGAACGGTAGATACAGGGGATAATTGCAATAATTAGAAAAATAAGTTAAAATTATATATTGACTGCGTCACTCGAAAGGAATTTAGTGGGAAACCCCAGCCACAAACGATGACAAGTTTAGGTTGCGGATTAAATTCAACTTACCTAATGGCAAGTCGACGCTGTTCCTGCCCTCAAGGAGCATTACGAGGTTGCTAATTCCGCTTTTCCCATAGCAAGCCAAAAACATTTTCACGCTCGAATCTATTGGTATCATAATATGTGTCATTGTACTAATAAGCTGCTGTGTATACATAGTTATAAACTTTTTGGTATTTTTGGACCCCTTCCCGCCCTTAGGATATCATATGTAATCATCATTCGCCACCCCCCCCCCCCCTAGTTATTATATCGTTATCATAATAATAAATAATAAAAATGAATAAAAATTCTTTAGATTTTTGGATTTTTTTCTTTTGTTTGGAGTGATATACAAATATGTTACATTTATTTTTCTTAATAAGTTAATAATATAAATATCCCGCCATTACGATATCATATGTAATCATCATTCGCCACCCCCCCCCACCCCCTCCTAGTTATTATATCGTTATCATAATAATAAATGATAAAAATGAATAAAATTTTAGATTTTTGGATTTTTTTCTTTTGTTTGGAGTGATATACAAATATGTTACACTTGTTTTTCTTATACTTTATTGTCTGAAATGAGAAGAAGTCAGTAAAATATCAATTTATATATGAACAAATTTATTTCAAATAAAATTAAGAGAAACAGACTGTTTAAACGTATTTAATAATAGCTTTTCGTTTCATAATGAATTCAACAGTAATAATGTCTTTTTGAACTTGCCCCGTCACAGCTTGAGGCAGACAGAACATTGTGTAAACAAAACAGGCGAACAACATTATCCTTTACTTACATGCTAAATTCAAGTATAATTTCATACGTACTTCGCATTATACTTTGTTGAACAGCGGATTATATATGCATAAACGTAGGGCTATTCCGTATTTTGGAACAGAATAATTTTATAATCATTTAAGGATTTTAATAACTTTTGTATTTTCAGGAAAATAGATAACATATTATTTTGATGAAAAGACCAAGTTAAAAATAATAAGAGAAAATTTTGGTTGGATAAAAAATGATGACGATATCAAAACACAAATCTCACCTCCCCCTAGATATATCTTACAATATCATGTGCCCGACCCCCCCTCCCACCCTATAATGATAACGTTATACATGTGCACGCACATAATATGTGTCATTGTACGGAATAGTTTCAATGCTTACATGATTGTAATCCGAATTGACTGTTTTTTTAGGCACGATTTTCATTTGACCTACTACACTCAGTATAGAGTGTCGGATAATATTTATTATTTTATTTTATTAAATTAGTAAAAAATACCTTAAATGCATGCAATTTAGCTATTACTATCATAATCATATTGATATAATACAGTGTTTCTTTTATTATGAGAGGGTAAGGCGATTGTAAATTAATAAGCAAAATTTGAGAAAAAAATGTTTTTTCGTTTAAGTATAATATGAGGAAAAAATATTGTCTTAATTTTATTTATTTTTTTAATTTTCTTTTAAAAAGAGCATATTTTGTGTTTATATATTGTGTGTTTTGTGTGTTATAATATAACGAAAAAATATTGTCTTAAATTTATTTATTATTTAATTTTATTTTTAAAAACAGCAGTTTATGAATTTTCTATATATAATAATGCGAATTTAGTCAACGTTTATTATAGATTACTGTTAAAGCAGGCTCTGCAATGGCAATTCAGAAAACAACAAATTTCAAAATATATTGTAGGCCGCAACCGAACGGTAGATACAGGGGATAATTGCAATAATTTGAAAAATAATTTAAAATTATATATTGACTGCGTCACTCGAAAGGAATTTAGTGGGAAACCCCAGCCACAAACGATGACAAGATTAGGTTGCGGATTAAATTCAACTTACCTAATGGCAAGTCGACGCTGTTCCTGCCCTCATGGAGCATTACGAGGTTGCTAATTCCGCTTTTCCCATAGCAAGCCAAAAAATTTTCACGCTCGAATCTATTGGTATCATAATATGTGTCATTGTATTAACAATATGTGTCATTGTACTAATAAGCGGCTGTGTATATATAGTTATAAACTTTTTGGTATTTTTGGACCCCTTCCCGCCCTTACGATATCATATGTAATCATCATTCGCCACCCCCCACCCCCCCCCTAGTTATTATATCGTTATCATAATAATAAATAATAAAAATGAATAAAAATTCTTTAGATTTTTGGATTTTTTTCTTTTGTTTGGAGTGATATACAAATATGTTACATTTATTTTTCTTAATAAGTTAATAATATAAATATCCCGCCCTTACGATTTCATATGTAATCATCATTCGCCACCCCCCTTCCTATTTTTTATATCGTTATCATAATAATAAATAATAAAAATGAATAAAAATTCTTTAGATTTTTGGATTCTTTTCTTTTGTTTGGAGTGATATACAAATATGTTACATTTATTTTTCTTAATAAGTTAATAATATAAATATCCCGCCCTTACGATATCATATGTAATCATCATTCGCCACCACCCCCCTCCTAGTTATTATATCGTTATCACAATAATAAATAATAAAAATGAGTAAAAATTCTTTAGATTTTTGGATTTTTTTCTTTTGTTTGGAGTGATATACAAATATGTTACATTTATTTTTCTTATACTTTATTGTCTGAAATGAGGAGGAGTCAGTAAAATATCAATTTATATATGAAACAAATTTATTTCAAATAAAACTTAAGAGAAACAGACTGTTTAAAAGTATTTAATAATAGCTTTTAGTTGAATAATGCATTCAACAGTAATAATGTCTTTTTGAAAATGCCCCTTACGGGGTGGGGTTCTTTTAAAAAAAACAGGCGGACAACATTATATTTTACTTACTTGCTAAATTCATGTTTAATTTCATACGTACTTCACATTATACTTTGTTGAACAGCGGATAATATGCATACACGTAGGGGTATTCCGTATTTTGGAACAGAATTATTTTATAATCATTTAAGGATTTAAATAATAACTTTTGTATTTTCAGGAAAATAGATGACATACTATTTTGGTGTAAAGACCAAGTTACAAATAAGAAGAGAAAATTTTGGTTGGATCAAAAATGATGACGATATCAAAACACAAATCCCACCTCCCCCTAGATATATCATGTGCCAGACCCCCCCCCCTCCCCACCTACAATGATAACGTTATACATCCATAGCCCCTAATATGTGTCATTGTACGGAATAGTTTCAATGCTTACACGATTGTAATCCGAATTGACTGTTTTTTTAGGCATGATTTTCATTTGATCTACTACACTCAGTATACAGTGTCGGATAATATTTATTATTTTATTTTATTAAATTAGTAAAAAAAAACCTTAAATGCATGCAATTTAGCTATTACTATCATAATCAAATTGATATAATACAGTGTTTCTTTTATTATGGGGGGGGGGGGGTGTAAGGCGATTGTAAATTAATAAGCAAAATTTGAGAAAAAAGTGTTTTTTCATTTAAGTGTAATATGAGGAAAAAATATTGTCTTAATTTTATTTATTTTTTAATTTTCTTTTTAAAAACAGCAGTTTGCGAAATTTCTATATTTAGTAATGCGAATTTAGTCGCTGTTTATTATAGATTATTGTTAAAACAGTCTCTGCAATGGCAACTCAAAAAACAACAAATTTCCAAATACAATTTAGGCCACACACGAACGGTAGATAGAGGGGATAATTGCAATAACTTGCAAAATAAGTTAAAAATTATATATTGACTGCGTCACTCGAAAGGAATTTAGTGGGAATCCCCAGCCACAAACGATGACAAGTTGAGGTTGCGGATTAAATTCAACTTACCTAAAGGCAAGTCGACGCTGTTCCTGCCCTCAAGGAGCATTACGAGGTTGCTAATTCCGCTTTTCCCATAGCATGCCAAAAACATTTTCACGCTCGAATCTATTGGTATCATATTTTGTGTCATTGTACTAATAAGGGGCTGTGTATATACAGTTATCAAATTTTTGGTATTTTTGGACCCCCTCCCACCCCCTTACGATATGATATATAATCATCCTTCGCCCCACACCCTAGTTATTATATCGTTATCATAATAATAAATAATAATGATGAATAAAAATTCTTTAGATTTTTGGATTTTTTTTCTTTTGTTTGGAGTGATATACAAATATGTTACATTTATTTTTTTTATACTTTATTGATTGAAATGAGGAGAAGTCAGTAAAATATCAGTTTATATATGAAGCAAATTTATCTCAAATAAAACTTAAGAGAAACAGACTGCTTAAACGTATTTAATAATAGCTTTTCGTTTCATAATGCATTCAACAGTAATAATGTCTTTTTGAAATTGCCCCTTACGGGGTGGTGCTTCTTTTAAACAAAACAGGAGGACAACATTATCTTTTACTTACTTGCTAAATTCACGTTTAATTTCATACGTACTTCGCATTGTACTTTGTTGAACAGCGGATTATATGCATACACGTAGGGGTATTCCATATTTTGGAACAGAATTATTTTATAATCATTTAAGGATTTAAATAATAACTTTTGTATTTTCAGGAAAATAGATGACATACTATTTTGATGTAAAGACCAAGTTACAAATAAGAAGAGAAAATTTTGGTTGGATCAAAAATTATGACGATATCAAAACATAAATCCCACCTCCCCCTAGATATATCTTACAAAATCATGCGCCAGACCCCCCCCCCTCCCCTCCTACAATGATAACGTTATATATCCATAGCCCCTAATATGTGTCATCGTACGGAATAGTTTTAATGCTTACACGATTGTAATCCGAATTGACTGTTTTTTTAGGCATGATTTTCATTTGACCTACTACACTCAGTATACAGTGTCGGATAATATTTATTGTTTTATTTTATTAAATTAGTAAAAAAAAAACCTTAAATGCATGCAATTTAGCTATTACTATCTTAATCATATTGATATAATACAGTGTTTCTTTTATTATGGGAGGGTAAGGCGATTGTAAATTAATAAGCAAAATTTGAGAAAAAAGTGTTTTTTCGTTTAAGTATAATATGTGGAAAAAATATTGTCTTAATTTTATTTATTTTTTAATTTTCTTTTTAAAAACAGCAGTTTGCGAAATTTCTATATTTAGTAATGCGAATTTAGACAACGTTTATTATAGATTATTGTTAAAATCGTCTCTGCAATGACAACTCAAAAAACAACAAATTTCGAAATACAATTTAGGCCACACACGAACGGTAGATAGAGGGGATAATTGCAATAACTTGCAAAATAAGTTAAAAATTATATATTGACTGCGTCACTCGAAAGGAATTTAGTGGGAATCCCCAGCCACAAACGATGACAAGTTGAGGTTGCGGATTAAATTCAACTTACCTAAAGGCAAGTCGACGCTGTTCCTGGCCTCAAGGAGCATTACGAGGTTGCTAATTCCGCTTTTCCCATAGCATGCCAAAAACATTTTCACGCTCGAATCTATTGGTATCATATTTTGTGTCATTGTACTAATAAGGGGCTGTGTATATACAGTTATCAAATTTTTGGTATTTTTGGACCCCCTCCCACCCCCTTACGATATCATATATAATCATCCTTCGCCCCACACCCTAGTTATTATATCGTTATCATAATAATAAATAATAATGATGAATAAAAATTCTTTAGATTTTTGGATTTTTTTTCTTTTGTTTGGAGTGATATACAAATATGTTACATTTATTTTTTTTATACTTTATTGATTGAAATGAGGAGAAGTCAGTAAAATATCAGTTTATATATGAAGCAAATTCATCTCAAATAAAACTTAAGAGAAACAGACTGTTTAAACGTATTTAATAATAGCTTTTCGTTTCGTAATGCTTTCAACAGTAATAATGTCTTTTTGAACTTGCCCCGTCACGGCTTGATGCAGACAGAACTTTGTATAAACAAAACAGGAGGACAACATTATCCTTTACTTACATGCTAAATTCAAGTTTAATTTCATACGAACCTCGCATTATACTTTGTTGAACAGCGGATTATATATGCATACACGTAGGGCTATTCCGTATTTTGGAACAGAATAATTTTATAATCATTTAAGGATTTAAATAACTTTTGTATTTTCAGGAAAATAGATAACATATTATTTTGATGAAAAGACCGAGTTACAAATAATAAGAGAAAATTTTGGTTGGATAAAAAATGATGACGATTTCAAAACACAAATCTCACCTCCCCCTAGACGCATCTTACAATATCATGTGCCAGACCCAACCTCCCACCCTATAATTATAACGTTATACATGTGCACGCGCATAATATGTGTCATTGTACGGAATAGTTTCAATGCTTACATGCTTGTAATCCGAATTGACTGTTTTTTTAGGCATGATTTTCATTTGACCTACTACACTCAGTATAGAATGTCGGATAATATTTATTATTTTATTTTATTAAATTAGTAAAAAATACCTTAAATGCATGCAACTTGGCTATTACTATCATAATCATATTGATATAATACAGTGTTTATTTTATTATGAGAGGGTAAGGCGATTGTAAATTAATAAGCAAAATTTGAGATAAAAGTGTTTTTTTCGTTTAAGTATAATATGAGGAAAAAATATTGTCTTAATTTTATTTATTTTTTTAAATTTCTTTTTAAAAAGAGCATATTTTGTGTTTATATACTGTGTGTTTTGTGTGTTATAACATAACGAAACAATATATTGTCTTAATTTCATTTATTATTTAATTTTATTTTTAAAAACAGCAGTTTATGAATTTTCTATATTTAATAATGCGAATTTAGTCAACGTTTATTATAGATTACTGTTAAAGCAGGCTCTGCAATGGCAATTCAGAAAACAACAAATTTCAAAATATATTGTAGGCCGCACCCGAACGGTAGATACAGGGGACAATTGCAATAATTTGAAAAATAAGTTAAAATTATATATTGACTGCGTCACTCGAAAGGAATTTATTGGGAAACCCCAGCCACAAACGATGAAAAGTTTAGGTTGCGGATTAAATTCAACTTACCTAATGGCAAGTCGACGCTGTTCCTGCCCTCAAGGAGCATTACGAGGTTGCTAATTCCGCTTTTCCCATAGCAACCAAAAACATTTTCACGCTCGAATCTATTGGTATCATAATATGTGTCATTGTACTAATAAGCTGCTGTGTATACATAGTTATAAACTTTTTGGTATTTTTGGACCCCTTCCCGCCCTTACGATATCATATGTAATCATCATTCGCCACCCCCCCCCCTAGTTATTATATCGTTATCATAATAATAAATAATAAAAATGAATAAAAATTCTTTAGATTTTTGGATTTTTTTCTTTTGTTTGGAGTGACATCCAAATATGTTACATTTATTTTTCTTAATAAGTTAATAATATAAATATCCCGCCCTTACGATATCATATGTAATCATCATTCGCCACCCCCCCCCCACCCCTCCTAGTTATTATATCGTTATCATAATAATAAATGATAAAAATGAATAAAAAATTTAGATTTTTGGATTTTTTTCTTTTGTTTGGAGTGATATACAAATATGTTACACTTATTTTTCTTATACTTTATTGTCTGAAATGAGAAGAAGTCAGTAAAATATCAATTTATATATGAAACAAATTTATTTCAAATAAAACTTAAGAGAAACAGACTGTTTAAATGTATTTAATAATAGCTTTTCGTTTCATAATGAATTCAACAGTAATAATGTCTTTTTGAACTTGCCCCGTCACAGCTTGAGGCAGACAGAACATTGTGTAAACAAAACAGGCGAACAACATTATCCTTTACTTACATGCTAAATTCAAGTATAATTTCATACGTACTTCGCATTATACTTTGTTGAACAGCGGATTATATATGCATAAACGTAGGGCTATTCCGTATTTTGGAACAGAAATATTTTATACTCATTTAAGGATTTTAATAACTTTTGTATTTTCAGGAAAATAGATATCATATTATTTTGATGAAAAGACCAAGTTACAAATAATAAGAGAAAATTTTGGTTGGATAAAAAATGATGACGATATCAAAACACAAATCTCACCTCCCCCTAGATATATCTTACAATATCATGTGCCCGACCCCCCCTCCCACCCTATAATGATAACGTTATACATGTGCACGCACATAATATGTGTCATTGTACGGAATAGTTTCAATGCTTACATGTTTGTAATCCGAATTGACTGTTTTTTTAGGCATGATTTTCATTTGACCTACTACACTCAGTATAGAGTGTCGGATAATATTTATTATTTTATTTTATTAAATTAGTAAAAAATACCTTAAATGCATGCAATTTAGCTATTACTATCATAATCATATTGATATAACACAGTGTTTCTTTTATTATGAGAGGGTAAGGCGATTGTAAATTAATAGGCAAAATTTGAGAAAAAAATGTTTTTTTCGTTTAAGGCGACCGTGGACGTTCAAAATCGCAAAAAAAAATTTAAAAAAATCAATTTCTTGTTTTTTGGAAAAAAATGTTCTGGCAATCTTCTACTTTCAAATATAATAAAAATTATTCAAATCCGATAATTTTTTGCAGAGATACAGCTGTTTTTCTAACGTAAACAATCATTAATCTACACTTAAAGTAAAACTTTAAATCCAGTTTTCTCAAAATGAGAATTTTCGCCGACTGAGTAAGTTCAAAATGCTCCATGCGTCTTAATTTTATACCAATTTTCATAATACTTGGTAATATTGTTGTTGATATACTTTATTACAAAACTTGCTATTAAAATGTGTACATTATTTCATATAAAGGAGAAAAGTAATATTTTATTATTGAATTTTATCCAAAATGATCAATATTATAGGTTTTTAATTTTTTTCTGCCAAGGAATTTAGTATAATTTTAAAATGTATAGCAACTTTTGATATAATATCATAAAGCTATCCTAAAAAAAAATTACAAGTTTCTGAAACAAAATTTAATGCGCATGGAGCATTTTTAATTTGTCTCACTAATTACCATATTATTAATTAATTACTCATTTGCATATTAATTTTTTTAATGAAATTAAGAAATTTTCTTAATTATTGCACAAATTATGCGTGTATTAAATTTCAAAACAATTGAGCAAAAACTGTAGAAAATGTTTTTGAACGTCCACTGTCGCCTTAAGTATAATATGAGGAAAAAATATTGTCTTAATTTTATTTATTTTTTTAATTTTCTTTTTAAAAAGAGCATATTTTGTGTTTATATATTGTGTGTTTTGTGTGTTATAATATAACGAAAAAATATTGTCTTAAATTTATTTATTATTTAATTTTATTTTTAAAAACAGCAGTTTATGAATTTTCTATATATAATAATGCGAATTTAGTCAACGTTTATTATAGATTACTGTTAAAGCAGGCTCTGCAATGGCAATTCAGAAAACAACAAATTTCAAAATATATTGTAGGCCGCAACCGAACGGTAGATACAGGGGATAATTGCAATAATTTGAAAAATAATTTAAAATTATATATTGACTGCGTCACTCGAAAGGAATTTAGTGGGAAACCCCAGCCACAAACGATGACAAGTTTAGGTTGCGGATTAAATTCAACTTACCTAATGGCAAGTCGACGCTGTTCCTGCCCTCATGGAGCATTACGAGGTTGCTAATTCCGCTTTTCCCATAGCAAGCCAAAAAATTTTCACGCTCGAATATATTGGTATGATAATATGTGTCATTGTACTAATAAGCTGCTGTGTATATATAGTTATAAACTTTTTGGTATTTTTGGACCCCTTCCCGCCCTTACGATATCATATGTAATCATCATTCGCCACCCCCCACCCCCCTAGTTATTATATCGTTATCATAATAATAAATAATAAAAATGAATAAAAATTCTTTAGATTTTTGGATTTTTTTCTTTTGTTTGGAGTGATATACAAATATGTTACATTTATTTTTCTTAATAAGTTAATAATATAAATATCCCGCCCTTACGATATCATATGTAATCATCATTCGCCACCCCCCCTCCTATTTTTTATATCGTTATCATAATAATAAATAATAAAAATGAATAAAAATTCTTTAGATTTTTGGATTCTTTTCTTTTGTTTGGAGTGATATACAAATATGTTACATTTATTTTTCTTAATAAGTTAATAATATAAATATCCCGCCCTTACGATATCATATGTAATCATCATTCGCCACCACCCCCCTCCTAGTTATTATATCGTTATCATAATAATAAATACTAAAAATGAGTAAAAATTCTTTAGATTTTTGGATTTTTTTCTTTTGTTTGGAGTGATATACAAATATGTTACATTTATTTTTCTTATACTTTATTGTCTGAAATGAGGAGGAGTCAGTAAAATATCAATTTATATATGAAACAAATTTATTTCAAATAAAACTTAAGAGAAACAGACTGTTTAAAAGTATTTAATAATAGCTTTTCGTTGAATAATGCATTCAACAGTAATAATGTCTTTTTGAAAATGCCCCTTAAGGGGTGGGGTTCTTTTAAACAAAACAGGCGGACAATATTATATTTTACTTACTTGCTAAATTCATGTTTAATTTCATACGTACTTCACATTATACTTTGTTGAACAGCGGATAATATGCATACATGTAGGGGTATTCCGTATTTTGGAACAGAATTATTTTATAATCATTTAAGGATTTAAATAATAACTTTTGTATTTTCAGGAAAATAGATGACATACTATTTTGGTGTAAAGACCAAGTTACAAATAAGAAGAGAAAATTTTGGTTGGATCAAAAATGATGACGATATCAAAACACAAATCCCACCTCCCCCTAGATATATCATGTGCCAGACCCCCCCCCCTCCCCACCTACAATGATAACGTTATACATCCATAGCCCCTAATATGTGTCATTGTACGGAATAGTTTCAATGCTTACACGATTGTAATCCGAATTGACTGTTTTTTTAGGCATGATTTTCATTTGACCTACTACACTCAGTATACAGTGTCGGATAATATTTATTATTTTATTTTATTAAATTAGTAAAAAAAAACCTTAAATGCATGCAATTTAGCTATTACTATCATAATCAAATTGATATAATACAGTGTTTCTTTTATTATGGGGGGGGGGGTGTAAGGCGATTGTAAATTAATAAGCAAAATTTGAGAAAAAAGTGTTTTTTCGTTTAAGTGTAATATGAGGAAAAAATATTGTCTAATTTTATTTATTTTTTAATTTTCTTTTTAAAAACAGCAGTTTGCGAAATTTCTATATTTAGTAATGCGAATTTAGACAACGTTTATTATAGATTATTGTTAAAACAGTCTCTGCAATGGCAACTCAAAAAACAACAAATTTCTAAATACAATTTAGGCCACACACGAACGGTAGATAGAGGGGATAATTGCAATAACTTGCAAAATAAGTTAAAATTATATATTGACTGCGTCACTCGAAAGGAATTTAGTGAGAAACCCCAGCCACAAACGATGACAAGTTGAGGTTGCGGATTAAATTCAACTTACCTAATGGCAAGTCGACGCTGTTCCTGCCCTCAAGGAGCATTACGAGGTTGCTAATTCCGCTTTTCCCATAGCAAGCCAAAAACATTTTCACGCTCGAATCTATTGGTATCATATTTTGTGTCATTGTATTAATAAGGGGCTGTGTATATATAGTTATCAAATTGCTGGTATTTTTGGACCCCCTCCCACCCCCTTACGATATCATATATAATCATCCCTCGTTCCACCCCCTAGTTATTATATCGTTATCATAATAATAAATAATAATAATGAATAAAAATTCCTTAGATTTTTGGATTTTTTTCCTTTTGTTTGGAGTGATATACAAATATGTTACATTTATTTTTTTTATACTTTATTGATTGAAATGAGGAGAAGTCAGTAAAATATCAGTTTATATATGAAGCAAATTTATCTCAAATAAAACTTAAGAGAAACAGACTGCTTAAACGTATTTAATAATAGCTTTTCGTTTCATAATGCATTCAACAGTAATAATGTCTTTTTGAAATTGCCCCTTACGGGGTGGTGCTTCTTTTAAACAAAACAGGCGGACAACATTATCTTTTACTTACTTGCTAAATTCACGTTTAATTTCATACGTACTTCGCATTGTACTTTGTTGAACAGCGGATTATATGCATACACGTAGGGGTATTCCGTATTTTGGAACAGAATTATTTTATAATCATTTAAGGATTTAAATAATAACTTTTGTATTTTCAGGAAAATAGATGACATACTATTTTGATGTAAAGACCAGTGGCGTGGCGTGAAAATTTTCGGTGGTCATCGCAATTATTTAAGTTTGTGGTGAAAAATTATTAACTCTAAAATTCAATGGTTGAATGTTCAAAAAAGAAACTTTAAATCTTACCTTCACTTATACATGAACTCCAAATGTTCTGCTAAAACTGGATCGTAGAGTTTTAAAAGCTTATTAAGAGTTTTAAAATATTGCTTGGTCATCGCCGCATCCAGCGATGACCGGACGCCACGCCACTGGTAAAGACCAAGTTACAAATAAGAAGAGAAAATTTTGGTTGGATCAAAAATTATGACGATATCAAAACATAAATCCCACCTCCCCCTAGATATATCTTACAAAATCATGCGCCAGACCCCCCCCCTCCCCTCCTACAATGATAACGTTATATATCCATAGCCCCTAATATGTGTCATCGTACGGAATAGTTTTAATGCTTACACGATTGTAATCCGAATTGACTGTTTTTTTAGGCATGATTTTCATTTGACCTACTACAGTCAGTATACAGTGTCGGATAATATTTATTATTTTATTTTATTAAATTAGTAAAAAAAAAACCTTAAATGCATGCAATTTAGCTATTACTATCATAATCATATTGATATAATACAGTGTTTCTTTTATTATGGGAGGGTAAGGCGATTGTAAATTAATAAGCAAAATTTGAGAAAAAAAGTGTTTTTTCGTTTAAGTATAATATGTGGAAAAAATATTGTCTTAATTTTATTTATTTTTTAATTTTCTTTTTAAAAACAGCAGTTTGCGAAATTTCTATATTTAGTAATGCGAATTTAGACAACGTTTATTATAGATTATTGTTAAAATCGTCTCTGCAATGACAACTCAAAAAACAACAAATTTCGAAATACAATTTAGGCCACACACGAACGGTAGATAGAGGGGATAATTGCAATAACTTGCAAAATAAGTTAAAAATTATATATTGACTGCGTCACTCGAAAGGAATTTAGTGGGAATCCCCAGCCACAAACGATGACAAGTTGAGGTTGCGGATTAAATTCAACTTACCTAAAGGCAAGTCGACGCTGTTCCTGCCCTCAAGGAGCATTACGAGGTTGCTAATTCCGCTTTTCCCATAGCATGCCAAAAACATTTTCACGCTCGAATCTATTGGTATCATATTTTGTGTCATTGTACTAATAAGGGGCTGTGTATATACAGTTATCAAATTTTTGGTATTTTTGGACCCCCTCCCACCCCCTTACGATATCATATATAATCATCCTTCGCCCCACACCCTAGTTATTATATCGTTATCATAATAATAAATAATAATGATGAATAAAAATTCTTTAGATTTTTGGATATTTTTCTTTTGTTTGGAGTGATATACAAATATGTTACATTTATTTTTTTTATACTTTATTGATTGAAATGAGGAGAAGTCAGTAAAATATCAGTTTATATATGAAGCAAATTCATCTCAAATAAAACTTAAGAGAAACAGACTGTTTAAACGTATTTAATAATAGCTTTTCGTTTCGTAATGCTTTCAACAGTAATAATGTCTTTTTGAACTTGCCCCGTCACGGCTTGATGCAGACAGAACTTTGTATAAACAAAACAGGCGGACAACATTATCCTTTACTTACATGCTAAATTCAACTTTAATTTCATACGAACCTCGCATTATACTTTGTTGAACAGCGGATTATATATGCATACACGTAGGGCTATTCCGTATTTTGGAACAGAATAATTTTATAATCATTTAAGGATTTAAATAACTTTTGTATTTTCAGGAAAATAGATAACATATTATTTTGATGAAAAGACCAAGTTAAAAATAATAAGAGAAAATTTTGGTTGGATAAAAAATGATGACGATATCAAAACACAAATCTCACCTCCCCTTAGATGCATCTTACAATATCATGTGCCAGACCCAACCTCCCACCCTATAATTATAACGTTATACATGTGCACGCGCATAATATGTGTCATTGTACGGAATAGTTTCAATGCTTACATGCTTGTAATCCGAATTGACTGTTTTTTTAGGCATGATTTTCATTTGACCTACTACACTCAGTATAGAATGTCGGATAATATTTATTATTTTATTTTATTAAATTAGTAAAAAATACCTTAAATGCATGCAACTTAGCTATTACTATCATAATCATATTGATATAATACAGTGTTTATTTTATTATGAGAGGGTAAGGCGATTGTAAATTAATAAGCAAAATTTGAGATAAAAGTGTTTTTTTCGTTTAAGTATAATATGAGGAAAAAATATTGTCTTAATTTTATTTATTTTTTTTAATTTCTTTTTAAAAAGAGCATATTTTGTGTTTATATACTGTGTGTTTTGTGTGTTATAATATAACGAAAAAATATTGTCTTAATTTTATTTATTATTTTATTTTATTTTTAAAAACAGCAGTTTATGAATTTTCTATATTTAATAATGCGAATTTAGTCAACGTTTATTATGGATTACTGTTAAAGCAGACACTGCAATGGCAATTCAGAAAACAACAAATTTCAAAATATATTGTAGGCCGCACCCGAACGGTAGATACAGGGGATAATTGCAATAATTTGAAAAATAAGTTACAATTATATATTGACTGCGTCACTCGAAAGGAATTTAGTCGCAAACCCCAGCCACAAACGATGACAAGTTTAGGTTGCGGATTAAATTCAACTTACCTAATCGCAAGTCGACGCTGTTCCTACCCTCAAGGAGCATTACGAGGTTGCTAATTCCGCTTTTCCCATAGCAAGCCAAAAACATTTTCACGCTCGAATCTATTGGTATCATAATATGTGTCATTGTACTAATAAGCTGCTGTGTATATATAGTTATAAACTTTTTGGTATTTTTGGACCCCTTCCCGCCCTTACGATATCATATGTAATCATCATTCGCCACCCTCACCCCCCAATAGTTATTATATCGTTATCATAATAATAAATAATAAAAATGAATAAAAATTCTTTAGATTTTTGGATTTTTTTCTTTTGTTTGGAGTGATATACAAATATGTTACATTTATTTTTCTTAATAAGTTAATAATATAAATATCCCGCCCTTACGATATGATATGTAATCATCATTCGCCACCCCCCCCCCTAGTTATTATATCGTTATCATAATAATAAATAATAAAAATGAATAAAAATTCTTTAGATTTTTGGATTTTTTTCTTTTGTTTGGAGTGATATACAAATATGTTACATTTATTTTTTTTATACTTTATTGATTGAAATGAGGAGAAGTCAGTAAAATATCAGTTTATATATGAAGCGAATTTATCTCAAATAAAACTTAAGAGAAACAGACTGTTTAAAAGTATTTAATAATAGCTTTTCGTTGAATAATGCATTCAACAGTAATAATGTCTTTTTGAAATTGCCCCTCACGGGGTGGGGCTTCTTTTAAACAAAACAGGCGGACAACATTATCTTCTACTTACTTGCTAAATTCATGTTTAATTTCATACGTACTTCACATTATACTTTGTTGAACATCGGATTATATGCATACACGTAGGGGTATTCCGTATTTTGGAACAGAATTATTTTATAATCATTTAAGGATTTAAATAATAACTTTTGTATTTTCAGGAAAATAGATGACATACTATTTTCGTGTAAAGACCAAGTTACAAATAAGAAGTGAAAATTTTGGTTGGATCGAAACTGATGACGATATCAAAACACAAATCCCACCTCCCCCTGGATATATCTTACAACATCATGTGCCAGAGCCCCCCCCCCCCTCCCCACCTACAATGATAACGTTATACATCCATAGCCCCTAATATGTGTCATTGTACGGAATAGTTTCAATGCTTACACGATTGTAATCCGAATTGACTGTTTTTTTAGGCATGATTTTCATTTGACCTACTACACTCAGTATACAGTGTCGGATAATATTTATTATTTTATTTTATTAAATTAGTAAAAAATACCTTAAATGCATGCAATTTAGCTATTACTATCATAATCATATTGATATAATACAGTGTTTCTTTTATTATGAGAGGGTAAGGCGATTGTAAATTAATAAGCAAAATTTGAGAAAAAATAAGAGTGAAGAAGCTTACACGTTTGTAATCCGAATTTACTGTTTCATTTAGGCATGATTTTCATTTGACTTACCACACTTAGTCTACAGTGACGGAGAATATTTATTATTTTATTTTATTAAATTATTAAAAACAATTTTATTGCATGCAATTTAACTATTACAATCATAATCATATTGATATAACACAGTGTTTCTTTTATTATAAGAGGGGAAGACATCGTAAGTTAATAAGCAATTCAGAAAAAGTGTTTTTTCGTTAAAGTATAACGTAAGGAAAAAATATTGTCCGAATTTCATTTACTTTTTAATTTTCTTTTTAAAAACTGCAGTTTACGACATTTGTATATTTAGTAATGTGAATTTAGTCGCTGTTTATTATAGATTATTGCTGAAACAGGCTCCGCAATGGCAATTCAAAAAACAACTAATTTCAATATAAAATGTAAGCCACACCCGAACGGTAGATAGGTGGGATAATTACAATAATTTGAAAAATAAGTTAAAATTATATATTCACTGCATCGCTCGGAAGGAATGTACTGGGTAACCTGAGCCACAAACGATGTCAAATTGAGGTTTCGGAATAAATTCAACTTACCTAAGAGCAAGACGACGCTGTTCCTGCCCTCAAGGTGCATGAAGAGATTGCTTAAATCCGCATTTCCCATAGCCTGGCGCTAAAACTGTTACGCGTGCCTAACGTGATATAATGTGATGTGTCATTGTACATAATAGTGTGTATGCTCAAACAATCGTAATTCGAATTGACTCTTTCCCGTTTTTGGTATGAAATTCATTCGACCTACTACACGAAATATTACATTTATATAAAATAATGTCTGTATTGTTTATTTTATATAGACGGCTTGCATTGACGTCACGTTACTATTAGCATCGACTGATACTATTGCATCTGCAGCACACACGGAACGCCAGAAGTCCCCGTTTGCCGTTAAAAGCACGTGTTATCTTTCTGTGTAATTTATATTTTTATTATTTTTATTATTATATTGTAAATAAATCTAATAAATCACATTGAAAGCACCACATTCGCCTTATATTTGGGCGCCATATGAAGCGATGCCAGGCATGTGACGTTATGTGTAAGCCGCCTATATTTAAATTAGTATAAATCACTTCAAAAGTATTTTTAATTATTACTATAAATTCTCTTTGGTAGTGATACAATGTTTCTTTTCTTTTTGGGAGGGGAAGGGTGATGGGAAATACTTAAGAACTAAAGACAATTTGGTAAAATAATGTTGTTTCGTTTAACATAAGGCAGTAAATTGCTCGGAATTTATTCACTTATTTAGGTTTTTTTTTTTAAACCTCAGTTTTGACATTTGCATTTTTATTAATCTGCATTTATTATACATCAGGTTAGTAAATTCAGGCCTGCAATCGCGATTCAGTGAATAACAAAATTCAAAATATATTGTGGGTCTTTCGCGAATGGTAACATTACTTATTTTTTATTTGAAATATATATTTTATGCTGAGCAATGTAACAAAATCTTGTATCATTGTGATTACAGAACAACTATTTATTTCCTGAAATAAAAATGTAAATTTCCGTTATTATTTTAAAGTTGTATCATACTTTATCTTCTATACTAATATTATAAAGAGGTAAAAATTGTTTATTTGTAGGAGGTAAGCACTGGAACTAACGAACCGATTCCAAAAGTAATGGTATCAAAATGACGGTGTTAGTCCAACTTAGAACAAAGGCTATACCTTATGTCCGTGCCACTGACCAAAAGGAGGTGCCGGAGCAAAAAACGTTCAAAAAATTCAATTTTTGTGTTACTAATGGGCCTAGAATCATGAAATTTGGAGTGGTAGTTACTTATAAGATACTAATGATCTCTAAGGACATTTCTTAAAATATCGAAATAAAAAAAGGTTGAAAATGCACGAAAAGCGTTCTAAAAAACATTCTAAATGGCGATTTTTACACAATTTCAGGAAGTACCAAACCGATTTAAAAAATAATGGTGTCCAAATGATGGTGACAACCCTTGCTCACACATAGGCTACATTTTATGTCGGTGCCACTACCCCTAAAGCGGGTGCAGGAGCGAAGAAACGTTCAAAATTGCGAATTTTGTGTTACTGAAGGGTTCATATACATGGAATTTGTCATGGTAGTTACTTATTAGATATAAATGATCTCTAAGAGCATTTCTTAAAAAAACTCGAAATTTAAAAGGGGTGAAAATGCGCGAAAAGAGTTCTAAAAAACGCCCTAAATGGCGATTTCTACGCAATCTTAGAAAGTACCCAACCTATTTCAAAAGTAATGGTTGGAAATTGATGATGACAGCCCTTGCTTCAACATAGGCTCTATTTCATGTCGTTGTCACTACCACCTAGCGGTTGCAGTATCAAAAAACGTTCTAAATTGCGATTTTTGTGTTACTGAAGAGCCTAGAATCGTGAAATTAGGCAGGGCAGTTATTTCTAAGACACAAATGATCTCTAAGAACATTCCATGAAAAATCGAATTTTAAAAGGGGTAAAATGAGCGAAAAGCGTTCTAAAAAACTGTCTACATTGTGATTTCTACGCAATCTCCGGAGGTACCGAAACGATTTAAAAAATAAAGATGTTAAAACGATGGTGACAGCCCTCGCTCCAACATAGGCTGTATTTCATGTCGGTGCCACTACCCCAAGGGGGGTGAAGGAGCAAAAAACGATCTAATTTGCATTTTTTTGTAATACTGCAGTGGCTAGCAACTTGAAACTAGGCATGATAGTTACTTATAAGATTTTTTGTTCTCTGGAGAAATAAATGTTCTCTAAGGACATTTTCTAAATAATTCGAAATTTAAAAGGGGTCAAAATGGACCAAAATGTTCTAAATTGCAATTTCTACGCAATCTCAGAATGTACCCAACCGATTTCAAATGTAATGGTTGGAAATTAATGATGACAGCCCTTGCTCTAATATAGGATCTATTTCATATCGGCGTCACTACCACCTTGCGATTGAATTTCATAAAGCGTTCTGAATTATGATTTTTGTGGTACTGAAGGGGCTAGCAACTTGAAATTTGGTTTGGTAATTACTTATGAGATGTAAATACTCTCTGAGAAGTGTTCCTTAAAAATTTGAAATTTAAAAGGGGTGAATATGAACGAAAAGCGTTCTTTAAACTTTCTAAATAGCGATTTCTACGCAGTCTCAGGAAATATAAACCGATTTCAGAAGTAACGGTTTCAAATTGATGGTGACAACCCCCGCTCCAACATAGACTATATTTTACGTTGTTGTCACTACCATTTGGAGTTTCAGGAGCAAAAAATGTTCTACATTGCGTTTTTTGTGTTACTGGGGGGGGGGGGGTCTAACATTTTAAATTTGGTATGGTAATTACTTCAAAGATGCAAATACTTTCTAAGAATTGTCGAAAGAAAATCCCAAATTTAAAAGGATGAAGTGAGAGAAAAGAGTTCTATTGGCGTTCTAAATTACGATTTTTATGCAATCGTATGAAATACGAAGCCGATTTCAAACATAATGGTTGCGAATTGATGGTGATAGAGCCTGCTAAACATAAGCTATATTTTATGTCGAGGGTTGCAGGAGCACCCTCGAAATTACCCAATCTTTTCTAAAACTTTATTTTATCCCTACTTCCTAAACATTAAACAACCCGAAATAAACCCTACTACAATATTTCCTGTAGGTTTTCCCTCGGTTGCAAATATTTTGTAAATTCACTATGTTTCAAAATTTTCACTTTTACAAAGCATTTTAATGTTTAAAAATGTAATACAGTTTCTTCTAAGTAAGTATTAAATAAATGAATACTAAAGATAAAACTAGGGAACAGGAAAAAAAATTATGGCCATTTTTTTCCCCATTCTGACCAGAAAATCAGAGTTCTAACTTTTTACGGCTGCTCTTCCATCTTCACCTAACACATCATTTATAATGGCTGTTTCATAATAATCGAAGCCACCAGTTCATCAGAAGAAAATAATTCGGTTAAGCGAAACTGTACTGCAATACAAAACGTATTTCAATTTTAAGACTTAAAGCACACGTTTTATTTTATGTAAAATGACGTCATTCGCATCCGCTGAAGAATTCCACATTTACGATCTACTCTTAAACATCTACAGTAAAGCATGCATAGCACATCACTATCGCGAAATATGCACAAATGCAGCAAAAATATGCCATCATTCACGAAAATCGACAAAAAAACGGCTATCTAATGATTCATAGATACTTATTATATTAAATATAGTTTATAATAGCTCCATTGTTTTAACAGAAATCTTTCGTTTATATTTTTTTCAAAAAAGCACATATTTTAATTACATTTTCTTACGGTTGTTATGAAAAAGTAGCAACAAAAATATATAATTACTATTTTAGAACTATTTTCCTTTACTTTCAACAGAAATGGAGTACTTCCGTTGCCAATATTAAGCAAATGGCTCTAAAAACTACAAAAAAATTAATATTTCAAAAATAAATGGAGATACAGTTTTCAAACAAAATGCATTTAAAAGAACTTTTTTTTTCAATACGACGGTATAAAAATCGAAAATGTGCGATGCTTAGAAGTTTAAAAAATTGCTATAGAGCACTTAATCGTACAGCTTTGTTTTACAGCTGGCTTTTGCAAGGTAACGTTATTTTTTGGAGACTACACTAAATAAGTCGGGAGAAAGAGCTGGCATACCGTACCGGGGGCTAATAATTTAGTATATAAGTATTGCACATAAATATCATCTGTATACAGTTCTTAAATAATAATTTACTTTCATACAGTAGATATATTTTTTAAATCATCCAGAAACGCTTACCCTACTTGGAATCGAATTGTTAGAAGCTTGACAGAGAGGCAATTCCAATGACGCACCTGGACAATAGAAATTTCATCCCATGATCTTCACTTCCATCTTAACGAATCTGATGTCCAATCTATAACTAAAGAAAGCAATAAGATTCATTGTTAAAAATAAATTGTTCCAATCTTAAATGCTACGGGATTATAAATTGATACAGACAACAAATCTACACTGTTGTTTCGAATTTCTCCGATTTTTGAATATAATGCGTTAATGCAGAATACAGGAATTACAGGAATCAGACCTACACAGGTCTTTAGAAGCCATAATCTTTTTTCTATAATGACAATTTAAAGGAAGAATTTATCCTAAATTATAACATACACAAGTATTACACTACATTGGCTTTAAACAGCAACTTAAAATAACCTAAAATATTCATCCACACATTTTTATTCTGCAGCATAATAATAAAATTTCCCATGTCCTTTATTTTATAAATATATATTTGAAACAGTTCTATTTATGAACCAATATTACACATGAATATTACATAATCATTCCAAAAATATTTAAACCCAACTTCACAAACATTAAACAGAGAGGATGAATCCTGATATAATTCTTTTTTACTGTTGTTTCACTAGTTGCATGTATATACACAATTTTTTTACATATAAACACGCACCTTTACACGTCATGTAAAAGACATAAAATATTTTTTTTTTTTTTTTGTAAATAGCATTATATAAGTGACTTCTAAAACTTAGATTAATATTTAAATATTCCATAGAAAGGTATTTTGTATATTCTACGAATATATAATGATCTCTCACTTATGCGCGACAAAAGGGGACAGCGAAATTTTCGCGCACATGTGACGTTTGCGCATAAGTGAAAAATCATAAAATAAACTTAAACGCTAAAAGTTAACATAACTAATACTAATAATACACTACTAATACACTAATAAATAAATACGCACATAATTCCGTTTATATATTGTAATTTAATAAGAATGTAAAAATTCAAAGTTGTTACATACGTACATAACTTTTGTTGAATTACAATTTCTTTACAAAGAAGTCATCAATAAAGGTTTGTTTTTGTTTTCGGGAACTAAAATATGGAAATGATCAGCTAACGCTGTAATTTATTTAAAGCATTTTTCATCCAATTTTTTTTATGATATCCATTTTTAAAGAAAGCGACAAGTTCGTAAGTTTTGCCGTTTTTTATACACTGTACAGTACGTAAGCGAATGGCGTAGTAACTCAGACCTAAAGCTTGTATCGCGAGCACTGCTTACCGTCCACACAGATTGGCTACGACTTTTAGTGACGTCAACATTTTCGTATATAACCGGTACCCCCTCTCTATGTCAATCACAAGCAAAAAAGAACGCGTTCTTCGAAGAATCCCAACAATGGATTAAAGGCGTGTGAATGCATTCCAAGAGACAGAACAGAAAGGGTACATTCTTGCGATAAGCAAAGAGTGGCGACGATTTTACTAAAACTTGATTTTTTTTTCGCGCATAAGTGAAAGGTGCATTTTAGGTTACGCGTATAGATGAATAAGTGTTAGCATTGTGTTCCTATTTCGCTGGCCTGGCCCGTCGGAAAAACGCGTATAACAGAGGTCGTGTATAAGTGAAAAATCACTGTATTATCTTATCTTCTTACAGTGTTTAACTGTAAAATTGCTAGTTTGATCCTCGTGGATTAACTCTCCTCTCTGATACACACAGAAGGCATATGCCGTTTCATCTTCCATCTTGGAACCATCCGTATAAATGTTTATTTCTACATGAGGAGTATTTTCTGGATCTATTTGAAAGAAATATTCTTTAAATGGTTCAACTTGATCTGACTTCATTTTTGGTTGGTAAAATATTGGTTCTTGATTTCCTGTCGGGATTCCAAGACGTAAGACTCTTCCTGTTGTTGCTATATATTCAAGTTGAAGTGCCAAGGGCGGAATACCTGTTAAAACACAAAGGGCATCCACCGAAGTTTTTCTGTAGGCACGTGAAACTAATAACAGGCATTGGTATTGTATTGATGAGATCAGACGAAGCCCATGGGCTTTGCTTATCCGGTGAAACCAAGTTGCTGCAGCATACGTGATTTTCTTCTCCAAGATACTATTGTACCAAATCTTCAGAATTAATTTGTTTACCCCTCCGTAAGCTGAGGCAAACTTCAATAGGTCTTGCGAAAGTTGTGTAATTTCCTGCCTTTTCTTTCGTAAATGGGGGAGAAACGACAACGTACTATCCAGAACGATACCTAAATATTCTAAAGTTGGCTCACTTTTTAATGAATGGTTGTCAATTTTGAGTGTTGGAGCTCTTTTCAAAAATTTTGGTCTTCTAAGGTGGAGAACTTTACATTTATTGTAAGATATTTTCATGTTGTGATTTGACATCCACCTACTAATATAATCTAAGATGTCCTTTCCTAATTTTTCTAATTCTCGCCTTGTTTTACCATTTAATATAATTAAAATGTCATCTGCATAAGCTATTATTATGTAACCTAACGATTTTAAATGGCGTAAGAGAGCGTTTAGGAAGATTCTCCATAGGAAGGGCCCAAAGCATGAACCTTGTGGGCACCCCTTCCTAAACCAATGAATTTCTTGTGCTAGCCAATTTGGTTTCGCTCCTCTGTGAGACAAAAAGGATTTCAGGATATTAACATATGGCTCCTCCAACCCCCAAAATTCCAGTTCTTGGATTGTTGCGTCCCAAGGTAAGTTGTCAAAAGCATTTTGGATGTCTAATGATATTAATGAAATGTAGTTGTTTTCTTGTTGAAGTAAGTCAATTGTTGAGAGAACTTCTTGTATCGCTGATTCAGCCGATTTACCCTCTAAGAATCCGTGTTGAGAACTCTGTAGAACTGTCGAATTTCGAAAATGATAATTTATTCGTTTTAATAATAATTTTTCAAAAATTTTCCCCAGAATTGGGAGTAGAGTTATTGGTCTGTATGACTGAGCAGATTGTGGGTCCTTACCTGCCTTTAGAAAAAAGACTAGTTCTCCAATTTTCCAACTTTTTGGGAAGTAATTTAAGTTTAATAGAGTATTGTAAAGATTCAGTAATAGAGATGAATGTGAGTGGTAAATATTTCGTACAATCAGATGGTCAACATTATCAGGACCTGGTGCTTTATTCCGATTGAACGAGAAGATGGCAGCTTTTAGTTCTTGGAGTATAAATGGATTAACTGGCTGGGTTGAGCGCGGATGAATTTGATGCGGTTGCAAGTCCGAAGGACCAAATATTGAATTGGCAATTTCTGCATAAAAAGATTGTCTTGAGTGGGTTGCTGTAGTGGAATCAGAAAGAGCGTAGACTTCCTGTCTGTAAAAATCTCTAAATGCCGTCTTTTTTAGTTTCCCAAAGGGGTCTTTGGTATTTGAGCAAAAAGAACTCCACGCTGTTTTCTTTGCTTCCAGAATTTTCTTTTTATAGAGTGCTCTATACTTTTTTAATTTGATCATGTCTTCCTCTGATGCAGACAAAAGTTTTGTTTTCCTATAAAGTGCTTTAACAAAGCTTCTCATTTTCGTAAGTTCCGCTGTCCACCAAGAAACTGTTGGTTTAAATGTGGAGTTTTTTTTCTTTAAAGTATGGTCACAGGTTTGTGTTATTATATTTATAAAGTTGTCGTACTCTTTTTCGAATGCCCCCGTCGTTTTTATATCCTGGAAAGTTATATTATTTTCTTGCAATGATTTAGATAATTTTCTATTGAATTTTTTCAATGAGACATTCTTTGTCCGATATCTACGCTTTGGAAGCTTCGGGGTTTGGATATCCATATACAAGGTTATCAGCCTGTGGTCACCATAGTGCATATCATCCTCAACAGTCCATAAGGAAACTTTTGGGAACAGTGGGAAGGATGCTAGTGATACATCTGGCCAACCTTTCAAATGCGTGGTTTCAAATGTTGGTTTTGAGAAAGGATCATTTAGGACTAATAAGTGCATCATATTGAGATGATTGATGAGGTGTTGTCCTTTTTCGTTATCATTCTCATACCCCCACAGGACACTATGAGCATTCAAATCACCCAGCAACAGAAGTTTTGAACTCATACCCGACGTGTTCGCCCAATCTTGTAGATCTTCTTTTAAATTAGCCGATGGTGCGGAATACTGACTGCCTACAGTTATTTGTCCTTCTGTTGAGGAGATATTCACGAAGACTGAGTTATCATTTTGTTGAACTCTTATATGTTGTAACGATGTATCTATGATTATTACTTGGCAATTCTTTTTTTTTGAAGAGTAGCAAGGAAGTCCTGAGGGAAGGCCATGTGGTCTTCCTTTGACTATATTGGAGTCCTGTATGCATGGTATTTTGTAGTCTTCTTGAATTAAGAATTGAAGGAGTGAAGCTGTTGCACTTTTATTCTTTTGAAGATTAATCTGTGCTATTTTAAAGGATGATGATACTTAATTAGTTGTTGAAGGTACTTGCATGTTTTGATGTTGTCCTTGCGGAGAAGTGTTTGAGTCCGAGAGATGAGAAATTTGAGTAGAATTTGGAATTGAAGGTGAGTTTGAGTTTTTGTTTGTATTTGATGAAACGATTTTTGTATTGTTTAGTTGGTTGAATGTGGAGCAGATACATTTATGAAGGTTTTCCTCGATTGAAATCGAAGTTTAAATAATGGACATTCATTTGAATCCGCTCTGTGTGGGAAATCATGTTTTGTGTTCAGACAATTGATGCAGCATATTTTCTTAGGATCTTCTTTATTTGGGCAAGTTGTTGTTGTGTGATTATACGCACAAATAGCACAGGCAGCTTCAAATCTACAGTTGTTACCTGTATGGCCATATCGTTGGCATTGCGAGCAGCGGATTATTGGGCGATAATCCGCAACTTTACAGGAATTAAATCCAATCAGGATACGGCCTTGCTTCGTCAGATGACGGGCGTAATTGATATCTAAATCCAGAACCAAATGGTAAATTTGTGATTTTTCTCGGTGAATTTTTTTATGTATCGCTATTGGGATTTCTCGATCATAATCTTTCAAGATTTTCTCTGTGACTTCTTCTGGTTGAGTAAATAAAGGGATTCCAAGAACAATTATCTTCTTAAAATTTATAGTTTTGTACGTTAATTCAGTGATATCTTTAAGTCTTTCAATTCCTTCTATTATTCGGAGGGTTTTTTCAGTATTTTCTTCACTGTTGGATCTTATAATTAAGGTGTTTCGATCACGAGCTGTTTCACAATAGATTTTAGGGAGGTCCGGAATGTTCTTTGTCTCCGTATTAAGAAGATTTCTAATTGTGTGGAGTGAAGTTTTTGTTGCTTGTGTCTTCTTTAAAAGTATGGCGGATTCAGAGGTGGTTTTTGGATTTTTATAAACCGCACTGATTTTCTCTGAATACAGAGGTTTTGATGATAGTGAATGTTGTTGGCTGACCGTTGGGATTTTTTCTAATGGGCTTTGAAACGAATTTTTTAAGAATTCTGTATTTGCTTCAATTGAATGTAATTTTTGGTTGATATCTTGAAGTATAGATTCATCTATCACCATTTCTCTTATTGAAGGGAGTCCTCCTTGTGATCTTTTTGGGGACTGGGTATATAATTTTTCTTTTAACTCTTTAATTAGTTGATTCTTTTCTTCTATCGTTAGGTGGATATTAGAAATTTCTTTCTCTTTTAAGTTCAAAATTCCTGCTTCATCCTTGTTGGACAATTCATTGTATGATTTCAAAGAATCTATCTCCCGAGTTAGTTCTTGAATTCTATTGTCTTTTTGTTGTATATAAACTTCAAATTGTTGCTTTCTGTCTTTTAATTCTTGTTCCAGGTCGATTGCCTTGTTGTACCACTCTTCCTTTTCGGTTGTTATTTGTTTTAGGTCTTGGGATTGTTGAGATGCGTTTCGTAGCTGATTTTCAATGATTTGGATGTTTTTTTTAATTAATTGCCAATATTTGTCGACTTCTTTACTGGATCCTGTTTCGTGTGATTTTAGAAGACCATTGTGAATTTCAAGCAGCTCTGTTATTGAAAGTGTCTTCGCTACTTCTAGGTTAAACTTCATTACATTTTTATTTGTTGGGGTTGACTTTAGCGCTTGTGAAGATTGACTGGAGTTATGTCGTGTACGCTTTAGAGTGGATTTATTTGACCACTTTGTCTCCTGATTTAATAGTGGAAGTTTGTCCGGCGTCGAATTCGATCTCGGTTTTGATGATTTTTTTAGTGAACTTTTAATTTCAAACAAAGTTTCTGTTTTAGAAGAGTTATTCAAATACTTATCACTTTCTTCCATGTCCAGGCCGGTTACTAGAGCATACTTGTGACTATATATTGTTTTGAGTTCGTTAAGTCACCACAATAGAACAATTCAAAATATGTAAACTTGTATCATAACATAGAGTCATTCATTTTATATTATGTTAAAACATATAGCCCAAGTAATAAAGATAGTTGATATTATTTTAACGGATCGTTCTGTATAATAGATTATTGTAAAAGTAAACGATAGATTGAGGTATCTCTAGGTCCCCACCGTATATCGTAGAAAGAAAGGAATATAGATAGGAAAAAGTAAAAACCAATAGCCTTGACTATCGTAAATGACTTAGTGAAAAGAAGGTGATACTTTTGCTGAAGGACAATTTTGAATATTAAAATAAATAAAATAATAAAAGTAATTGATAGTGATAGTCTATTATTTGCCAAATGAAGAAGGGGGAAAAAAGAGGATAGTTTCCTGTGCTTATTGAAGCTCATGTACATGTAGAATGAAGATATAAATCTATATAAATATTAAACTAGTAGATTATAATATCTACTCATGTATACCAGATAATTAAAAAATAGTTTGGAGCACATACACAAAACTTTTATTCACTAAATACAAAATGATACACTTAGAGTACCGATCCATCTCCCATAGGCAGAAAATGAATGGCTGGTAGAAAAAAAATGCGCGCCATACAGAATGGTTCCCAAAACCCCCCAACCCAAATAAAATAATAGTTGTTATGCAATTATATAATTAATGAGCAGCGACCAGAATTGCAGTTAGAGCTTTAGTTGGTGGACAAGAACTTGAAACTTTATAGCATGTTATAACAAATATGAGATACTCCACCGTAAATTGAAGTCCTGGCCGCACTTGAGCTAAAAATGATATAAGAGACTGTTGTGGGAGCCCGGCACGAAAAGAGGGAGAGGAGCTGGGAGGAACTGGACATCTAAATTAATCAGAAAAGTATGAATGATGTACTTAATTCAATAGGTTATAATTCCCTATATCCCCCCCTCTCTCTTTTTTTTTCTTTTCAAATTTTTCCCCTTTTCCCTATTCTTCCCTTTTTTTACTTTTTTCCCTCCCCTTTTCCCTTTATTTCCTTTCCTCCATCCCCTCTCTCTCTTTCTTTTTCCCTTTTTTTTCCTTCTCTTTCTTTCCCCCATTCACATTCAATCATCTATCTACTTCTCTTATTATTTATTTATTTTTTTTTTCCCTTTCCCTTCTTTCCTTTTTCTTTTATATATATTTTTTTTCCTTCCTTTTCCTTTTTTCCTCCATCTTTCTCTTTTTCCTTTTTTTCCCTTTCTTCCCTCTTCCTTTTTTCCCCTTTCCCTTCTTCTCCCCCCCTTTTTTTTTTCTTTCCTTCTTTTCTTTTTTTTCCTCTTTTCTTTTTCTTTTTTTTTCCCCTTCCTCCCTATAATCCACACATACATATATATAACCAGTAATAGTAAATACCCATATTGTAATAGTCAAAGGAGAAGTGGAATTGGCCTGGGGACGCCCCTAGTGGCTAAAAAGAGAATGAAAGTGAGAGTTACTTCTAAAAATGAAGAGATTATTCCCAGACCTTTAAAAAGATATGTGACAAGGGATACTTAGTAAGAGAAATCAAAATTTAGGAAGATAGCGCCCCCTATTGCTTATAAAAGGTAGCAATGCAATAGATGATGATGTAATTGAGCAGCCTCTGTCAAGCCCATCAAGCGGATATAATTCAAGTAACCTTAAAGAATTATACTATATAATATGAAAAAAAAAAAAACAATTTTTTTGAAACGTGCCACCTACAGGCCAAAAGATGAAGCTAGATTAAAAAAAAAAAAAAAAAAAAAAAAAAAAAAAAAAAAAAAAGGATACCGGAATTGAGAAGCACAGGCCGAGACCTTTAAAATGACATCTCACACTATGGAAATGGAAAAACTTTTTGTGAAAGCCTCCCCCCTCCTCCTCCATCGTCCCCCCTGATAAAGATAGAATAAAATGGGGCTTGCCAAAAGAAACCCTGTACCCAAAATAGTCCGAATAGGGAAGGCGAGAGCCTAAACACGAGATTAAGGGAGAGAAATGCAATTGGAAAAAACTGGTGCAGGGAAGTAAATTGGCTCACAAAGGGTTAAAAACTTAGCAATCAAAGGAGATACCCACAATGCTCCACTAGGGATAAAAATTTCAAAATATTTAAAATGTGGAAACAATTAGAAAAAAAAAAAACTGTAATAATAATGGCTACTAAGTGCGCAACGGTGACAATACTGATGGAGTATAAAAGGTTTATAGAAATAACTGGTGTAAAAGTATTACTTAAATGCGCTACAGTGATGCTTGAAACATTCAACCGATAAAACGTTTAAATAAACGTTAAGACATTCATGCTACAAAATAGGCTCAACAACCCCGTACCTGATAGTGCTATCCGACATCCATAAATATCCATAACACAATGTAAGATAAGTATCCAAAATCAATTAAAATTAATCATTAAATAAAAGTTATAATAGGTGTCGGACAATACCATCCGACAGCCAAGTCGAACCCACAATGCATCATACCTTATGTTTTCATTATTAACTTTAAAAGGTACTATAACACTCAAGACAGTAAAATCTGAAAGTTTTAACCAATCACATCCACTTCTAACCACAGTTTAAAGCAGAACATATATGTCTAACTCCGTTATAGAGGCAATCTAGGAAATTATTCTTATAGTTGCAACTAAACTTTCAGAAATCAAATAGCCTTTTGTGATAATAGTCATCCACCAACCATTCAAAGCGAAAGAATAAAAATTTCCAAATTACAAATGCTAATTAAAAATTCTTAAAGATAAGATAAATGAAAAAACTTCCACAGCTAATAAATTTGAAATTTAAAACTATATAAAAAGCATAAAAAGTCTTCAAAAAGAGCAATATTAAGAGTTAAAAATTACGTTTAAAAAAGTAAACAACTTAATGAAAACATATGGGAAAATGAAAACGTATCCTAAAAAATAGACAGATACCACCAATTCAAAATAAACTCTTAGCCAAAAACAACACGATTGAACTATAATTGAACTGTTGCAAGAACAATAGACTTTTGAACTTTTGTGTGTGTATATAATTATATAATATTCATCATAATTATTCACTATTTTACCTATTTTTTATATTCTACATTATTTTTAAAATTATGAATCTCTTTCTAATTTAGTATACATATACGTAGCTTTTATTGTATTTTTGCAGAACGCCCAGCTTTGCAGAGTAATTGAGCTTTTGCCGCTCCAACAAGTTTAAAAATCCTATTATCTATTATCTCATGATCTTATTCATTACAAATATCTAAATTTCTCTCGTAAACACCCAGTAAAAATTGGGCTTTCCATCGTGTATATATTGTACTTATATTGTATTTAATCTTAATATTCTCAATTGGCTTTCCTGTAGGTCCCTTCGGGCCTTTTATTTATTATTATTATTATTATTATTATTATTTGTGTGTGTGTGTGTGTGGTGACGGCGGTAGTAGATGGAAACCGCTGAGTGGGGCTTGTGAGTGCTTAAGCCATTTGGTAGGCCTCCCCACCTAGCTGACCCTGTAAAATTGCTAGAAAACGCTTACCATGTGGCAACGAAATGCTAAAAATTCAGCAGAGATAGTAGATGTCCCGAGACGCATTTGAACAAATCAAAGCTAACAAAATTTGGATCCCAGGAACTTCTCTAATTTTGAACTTATTAAAATTTGTGTCAAATCTGCAACTGATGGATGTGATGAAAATGCATTGCTAGAAACAATGTACTATTGTTATATTTAACGCTTTTATACATTCCTATAAATAACAAAATTACACTGTTGTTATGAAATGCCCCCTTTGTTGAACATAACGCGTTTTCACATTGGGACATAAAACAAGCATACATTGTTCTTTGGAACACATTTTTAATGCAAATTATATATATATATATATATATATCCTTAATTAAATAATACAGAATTTTCTGTATCATTTATTTCATCTCTTTATAAAATGTAACTTAAATTTTATTTCAAAGGTATGGATTTTTAAATTTTAAACAAAATTCATCAACAAGAACAATTTCTTTAACATAAGAACAATAATGTAAATTTTTCACCCAAAAGAGGTATAATATGAAATCCCTGCCTGCGGTTTTGAGTAGCAAATTAAAAGAACATAAAACATTTATACAAATTAAATAACATTTATATAATGCATCCAAAATTTTAAAAAAATCTCCAAATACTTTTTTTTTATAAATAGATATCCTAAACAGTATTATTTTTTAATCAATATTATAAATGGAGATTACATAATATTTTTTAAAATACACGAACAAAATTCCCAAATATTATGTATTATTATACACTGATGACAAATCTAGACATAAGGCTCTCTTACAGTTTTTGGAAAAGATGTTATATGTTCCCGCGGTGCCATCTTGGATTTTTTTTTTTGGCGTGCAAACCCCTTTTCCGCCAAGTAGTAAATGTGATGTTTGCCAAGTAGTGATTTATGCGCATGTTAGGCTTAACGGGGTTACCAGAACACGTCACTCTTCGGGGTTGCCTTATCGATAAACGCCAACAAAAAATCGTCAAGAAATCCAAGATGGCGGCCACGGGAATATATAACATCTTAGCACAGTTGGATACTAGTTGTATATACACAAATATTTTTTGTATAATTATGCACATTTAAAACTAATTATATTGCATGATATAAAATATCTTTTTAGAAATAGTTTTATATAAATTGGCTTCTAAAACTACGGTAATATAGAAGTGTTCTATACAAATGTATTTTGTATACAATGCTAATGTATTAAGATATATTCTTACAGTAGATAAGAGAAAAAATTATCGCCGAATGCTTACCAATTGGCAAGGAATTGCGGAAAATTTTACAACGACGCATCGTGGACAAATGAAAGCTAATAAAATTTAGTTCACAGGAACTTTACTAATTTTCTGCCTACTAAATCTGACGTCCAATCCGCAACTACTGGACGCGAAGAAAATTCAATGTTAGAACATTGTTATATTTAACGAGATTATGATTCCTACAATTAACAAACCAACACTGCTGTTAAGAAATTTTCACAATATTGAATAAAATGTGTTTTGGCATTGTTACATGAAACAAACGTACCTTGTTCTTTAGGACACATTTTTAATGCAAATTAAAAAACACATATATATCCTAAATTACATAATATACTGATATTTTATGTATCATTAATTTCACCTGCTTAAAAATGTAACTTAAATTTTAGTTTAAGGCTATGATTTTTTTTTCCAACGAAATTCATGAACAAGAACAATTTCTTGATCACAAGTAGAATAACTTAACTCAAAAGAAGTATAATATGCGATCCATGACTACGGTTTTAAACAGCAAATTAAAAGGACATAAAACATTTATAAACACGAAGTAACATTTGTATAGCACAGCATAATAAAAAAAAAAATTCCACAAATACTTTTTTTTTATAAATAGATAGCCAAAACAGTATTAATTTTGAATCAATATTATACATGACGATGTAATAATATTTTCTAAAATACATGAACCCAACTGCCCTACCATTATAGACCGGGAGACGACAGCACAGACAATCACCTCATCGAGTTCAGGTATGAAATTCTAGGATTAGTTAAATCTTGATTCGCATATTAAAACGCAATCGGTCTGCCAAGTCACATCTTGGTGGAAAATACCCTAAAACCCGATTTAGCGGCTGACTCATAGGTTTACCATTGTGTTTTCCTGCCCCCAGTCCTCCATGTCTTCATACCTTTGGGTGCAGGAAAACACAATGGTAAACCTATGAGTCGGATTTTCCGGTGTTTTCCCCCAAGATATTACTTGGCAGACCGATTGCGTTTTAATATGAGAATCAAGATTTAACTAATCCTAGAATTTCATTCGTGAATTCGATGAGGTTGTTGTCTGTGCTGCTATTAAACATTAATGATAAATCGTCATATAAATCTCTCTTAGAGGTTTTTTACTAGTTGCATATACACAAATATTTCTTCCATAATTATGTACTGCACCAGTAACTATGTTGTATAAAGATATAAAATATAATTTTCTAAATAGTATCATATAAGTGGCTTGTAAAGCTATGTTAATATATAAGTATTTTACACAAAGTTGTATACAGAGATAATACACAGTAGATAACTGAAAAATTGATAGCGAAATGCTTACCATTGAGCAAGTATCGCTGAAAGTTTGAGGAGATAACAAATGTCCCGAGACTTATCTTGGCAAATGAAAGCTAAAAAATTGTGTCCCGGGAACTTCAGCAATTTGCTGCCTACTAAACTTGACGTCCAATCTGTATCTGGTGGAAGGCAGGAAAATTCATTGTTAGAAACAATTCGTACCATTGTTAAAATTAACACGATTATATATTCCGACAGTTAACAAATCGATACTGTTATTAAGAACTTCTCCAATTGTTGAATATAACGCGTTCTTGCATTGTTATATAAAATAAATCTACATTGTTATTTAGAACACGGTTTTTTTTAAATTCAAATTATAAAGAATGTTATACTAAATTAAAACATACATACTTTCTGTATGTTTCTTTCTTTCTTTCTTATGTTTCTTACTTTCTTTCTGATTTTCTGTATCATCAATTTTATCACTTTAAAAATATCAACTAAATTTTACTTTTTAACAGAAAGTTTCTAAAATTTTGAAAGATACTCTTTAACAAGAACAATAGTGTAACTTTATAACTCAAAATAATAGTAAAATAAGATCCATATCTTTAGATTTAAAAAAGCAAATTAAATGAACATAAAACATTTATCAACACAAAGTATGTTTTATTGTGCTATATTGTGTTCATTATTTGTATTTAATTTATTAAAATGTTCCTTCACTATTATCTCAAAAGATTATGCACGTTCGTACTTAATTGTGCTGCATAAAAGCATAATATATACTTTTACTAATAGTATTAAATATGTGGCCTCTAAATCCTACTTTAATACTAGGTGCGGTGGTTAATAATTCTTATTTTTTTTCACTAAAAATACGCGTATAATTTGGGAGAAAGGTAAAAAAAATGGTTTATTAAAAGTATGTGCCATCTCTGGCTACATATATTTTCCCTATCTGTCTGTCAAGTTGAGGTGACCCTTTCAGAAAAAAAACATGCATCTTTTGAGGTGATCCAGTCATCAAGCCATTTTTCGACATCCCCCTAATTGTTGAAGTGTTTCATGAACAGTGCGCGAGGCATCGATGAAAACAAGCGGTAGTCGTAAGGGGAAAAGTTTGGCGTGTGCGGCGGGTGAGCAAGAATTCCCAACCAAGTATAAAAATTGAGTCTGTGGCCACTTTTGGTGTGTGTGAAAAAAGGGGTTGTAGGGAAGCAAATCTCTTTTTTGTGTCTTGTAGCACATTTTGGTCGCTTTTGGATGAATGCTTGATTCAAACTGATCATTCGTTGACGGTAGGGAACGGTATTAACTGTTTCACCTGATTTTAGAAAGTCACGGTTCACGACACCCTTCTGATCCCAGCAAATGCTCATCATTGTCTTCTTTCGAAAGCGATCGGTTTTGCGGCCGATGTTGATGGTTATGCTGGGTCAACTCTTGATCTTACGTTAAGGCATTGTCACCGTAAGCTTCCGCAAGTATACAATGGTTTCCAATCGCGTTTTTCTATTGTTTCAACAAAAAAACCACAACGTGTCGCACATGCTCTTCATTTGACTGGAAACTTGGCGTATTTACCAGACGAAAAATATATAATGCTAACTCTATAGCGCTTAAACATCAATGGCATTTTGAAAGGTACAAAGTCATAGTTACAAAATGACATAAGAAGTTACACTGTGAACCAACCCATTTTTCCATCGCCATCTCTTGAAAAAAATAAGAATTATTAACCGCCAAAGTTGGTATATAAGTATTCTCTAGAAAGATACTTTGAATACAATACAAATATATTAACTGATCATTTTACAGTAGATAACTGAAAAATTGATCACCAAGTGCTTACCACTTGGCAACGAACTGCTGAAATTTCGCGGAAATAATGGATGCCCCGAGATGTATTTTGATAGAAATCAGAAATCACCCACTTGTGGACAGCCAATCTTACGGTATAGGAGCTAAAGTCCACGACGGATGTATTTTGACAAGTAAAAGCTAATAAAATTTGGATTCCCGGAGCTTTTCTAATTTTCTAACGACTATACTTGACGTCCAAGTTACAACTGATGGATGCCAGTAATATTCATTATTAAACTGAATGTGTCCTGTTGTTAAATTTAAGCCGATTATACATTCCTTCAGTTAAAAACCTACACTATTATTTACAACTTCCTCAGTGTTGAATAAAACGCATTTTTGTATTATTACAGAAAACAAACATACATTGTACTATTCAAATGAAAATCAAATTTCAAAGTAATTGCTTAAAAGACGCAAAGGCCAACATAGTGAAAAAGATTCCAAGCCGGGACTCGAACCCGGGCCATCAGTATAGCGCACTGACGTTCTACCGACTAAACCACTTGGAACGACACCCAGTAAAGAAAATTTCTCACTATTATATGTTGGCAAGGCTACAAACGCAGTACAAGATGGAATATTTACCGTGAGCCACCAACCTGGGGCAAGCACGGAATATAATTAAATCCAGCTTCGATAGAAACAATATTAATTCATGGAAATTATTCCAGAGGGAAACATTCGCCTTGGATACAATATTTCAAATGAAAATCAAATTTCAAAGTAATTGCTTATTCGCCTTGGATACAATATTTCAAATGAAAATCAAATTCAAAGTAATTGCTTTTAAGCAATTACTTTGAAATTTGATTTTCATTTGAAATATTGTATCCAAGGCGAATGTTTCCCTCTGGATTAATTTCCATGAATTAATTCATTGTCCTTTATAACATAAAATCTGTTTTTGTTTTTTTTCTTTAATACATATTAAAAGAAGAATGTATTCAAATTATAACATACATCAATGCTTTTTATATCATCAATTTCATTTCTTTAAAATATAGATTAAATTTTAATGCATAGCTACGCATTTCTAAATTTTGCAATAAAATTTTTTAATACGAATAATAATGTAACTTTATAATTCTAAAGAAGTATAATACTATATCCACGACTTATGCTTTAAACAGGAAATTTAACACTTTATCTACTACTTATCTAATGACTTTATCTACTACTACCATTAAAATAACTTGTTATAAAATTTATTTAATACACCGATTGGTGGTAATACAGTTGAGTTATAGATGCATTACATTATCTTGTTCCAAAAGCGTTATTGGTTTCAGAAAACAAAAATAATTTTAAAAGGATGATTTCTTTTGCCTTTGCATCTTTTCAGCTTTCTTGGCATTGGGGGGGGGGGGGGATTTTTTAATGCGGAAATATTACTATATTTCTATTGTAAGAACATTCTGCAAAATACATGGAAATTCTTAATTCTACAAAATACTAAGAAAAATATTTAAAATAAAATATTTGAGATGGGTTATAAATATAGCACAACATCCCTATAAATTCAAATTTAATGAATCCTTCTAAATCTTTCAATCCTTCTAAAATTTATTAAATTATTATGTAAATTATCTAATGTAGTTTCAAAAATTCACGAAAAATGCTTTAGCAGATAAAATTTTCATGAATTCATAATTCAGTACATAAAGGGTTAAAGAATATAGAACTTTTATCAACACAAAGTAACATTTTTATTGTGCTGTGCAGCTAATAATAAAACTTCCTCATTATTTGATAAATAGATATTTTAAACTTTACCATTTCTGAATCATTACAATGAATTTACAATCAAATACTTCAACACAAAAACAATAGATTAATTTTGCAGCTGAAAACAAGCATATTATGAAATTAACGACTTCAGAATTGAATCGCAAATTAAAAGAGCATAAAACATAATATTTACCAACACAAAATGACATTTTTATTGTGCAGCAGAATAATAAAATTTCACCAATTTAATTGATACATACAAATACATATCCCAAACAGTTTTATTTCTGAATCAATATTTTACATAAATATGACGTAACTAGACAGTCGTTTTGGGAGCTCTCAGAAAAATGATAAACGTACTTTATTTCATTTGAGTTAATATCTTAATCCATACCAAATACAAACTCGGCATTTCATGGAACCATTATTAAAAATAAAAGGTGTGATCTTATGATGTCATGTTTTGAGAAACTAAGTTAAATTGAGGAATCAGGAACAATACATCTTCATAACATCATCTTCTATGCTCTAGAGCAGGGGTGCACAACCTTTTTTAGAGAAGGACCACTTACAAAAATGTCTGCGTTGTCGAGGGCCACATCAGTAACACGGAGAGAATTCTATTTCGGGCAGGTGATATGTGGCCTATATTCAGATTTTTAAAATATAGTTTCAGAGGGGGTGTTGCCCCTCTAGGTTCCCTTACCCAGTCAACATATCCAATTCAGTTCGCAACGATATATCAACAGTTTAAGTTTATATATATATATATATATATATAACACAGATATAGCAGGGATTGCTTTCAAGGATTGATAATATTCCTTGAATTTTTTCGGAGGAATAAATTTTGTTTTATTATAAATGCTAAAAAGAAACCTAGGCATGAAAGTGGTTAGTGCCAAAAAAAAAAAAAAACAGTGGCACTCTGAGAGTGCCAATAGAAGTAAAAACTTCAACTATTACGTGTTTTTTTTTTTTTTTTTTTTTTTTATCGTCAGGAAATGTTTTATGCGTTGAATTGTGTAGCAGCACTAATGAAAGCATCTGGGGACACGGCAGTGCCCCTGCCAAGTCTTGAAAGCACAGCCGTAAGCATCTTTTTCTGGAAGCAACTCAGGGTACTTTTGACCCCCCGATATCTTTGTGTTGGTGATTCCCAGAAACTTGAAACTTCGTAAATCTAAAGTAATGTGGAAATGGAACTAAATGCTGAAATTTCACGTTTCTATCTTTTTTATTTCAGAAGGCATATAAACTTAAACTTTCGCCTTTTCGACACTGATTCACCGATCATCAAAACTCAGAGGTACGTCCTGTATCCCTAGAATCTTGAAATTTGATATGAAGGTAGTGTTTGAGATACAATGAAAGGGAAAATTAAAAAAATCCGGAAAATTTGAATAAAAAGTCGAAAAATCAAAAAACCGAGAATTTGGCAGAGATGTGATATACGAACCAGGTTTGGCGCGATTTTTTAACGTCAATTTGGCGAAAGCCCGTTTTCCAATACCAGTTACAATATATATTTTTAAATTATTTTCTATTGTTTTAAAAAGTAAACAACAATAAATAAACGGTAATTTCATTAGTAACTATAGAACAAAACAATTGTACAATTTAAAAAAATAAAATAAAAGTAAATGAACAATTTATTAATAAATAAGCAACAGTAGCCGGGTTACCTTGTAAAATAAAGTAACGCCATTTTGCTGTCAATTAGGTACCCAAGTGCGTATCTGACATCTGTGCCCCGTATTTTATCTTCCGTAATCGAAATTCCCGCCAATACTGTTGGTCATTGACCAGACCATCAACACGATAAAATACAGCGTTATCGGTTTTTAGTTACACGAAAAAGGTAGGTCACGAATACGGTATAATTCATTTTAACTGACGAAAAACAAAATAATAATTTGTTTTAGCAATACGCCGGGAGAAAAAGTGAGTTTTAGCTTCCTTCTCCTTTTGCGGATTGAGCTGAAGAGGGAAAGTTCCTGTCATTCACCGCTTGGCGCGCTAGTGTCTATGTTTCAAAATGCTAGCATGTCGGTTACGTTACAGTGTCTCGAAATCATTGGTTTTTCCCCATCTCAAAAAAAGCTCAACGCGCCTAAAGAAGTTTTCACTTCAAAAATGTAAACTTTATGAATGAAGAGGAGAGAAGGTTCCAATCAACGAAATTTGAGATTTTTCCGCTCCTGATAAATGAAATTCGCGATTTTTCCATGTGGTATCAAAAAACTTTGCGATTTTTACGCGCCTAATCGACAAAATTTGCAATTTTTCCGAAGCCAATCGACAAAATTCGAGATTTTAAAGCACTCCATCAACAAAATTCACTTTTTTCCGCGCCTGATCGACGAAATTCGCTATTTTTTCGAGACTGATAGATGAAATTTTCGATTTTTTCGTACTTGATTGATCAAATTCGCGATTTTTTACAACTAAATTCTCGATTTTTCGGATCCAGACAGACAAAATTCTTGATTTTTCCATGCTCGATAGACGAAATTTGAGATTTTTCCACACCTTACAGGCGAAATTCGCGATTCTTAACTGACTCTGAGGAAATTTGCAATTTTTTTTTCTGCGGAATATTGACAAAATTTGCGCTTTTTTTCTCCGGATAAACTGACGAAACTCACGATTTCTTCGCTGCCAATCAAGGAATTCTACGAACCTGATTGACAAAATTACGAATTTTTTCGCGCCTGACCAACAAAATTAGCAATTTTTTGGAGCCCGATCGACAAAAATAGAAATTTTTCCGTGCCCGATTGATGAATTTGCGATTTTTTTACCCCTAATTGACGAAATTTGTAATTTTTCTGTGCCCGATCAACGAAATTCACGATTCTTAACTGACTCATGAAATTTACAATTTTTTCCCGCGGCAAATTGACAAAATTTGCGTTTTTTTCTCGTGATAAACTGACGAAACTCACAATTTTTCCGCTGCCGATCAGTTAAATTTTCAATTTTTCCGTGCATCATCGACAAAATTTGCGATTTTTCTTTGCCCGATCAACGAAATTTGCGATTTTTCCGCGGCTGATCGACAATTTTCCGAAGTTTTACGTGTCCAACCAACGAAATTCGCGATTTTTCAGAGCCCTATAGACAAAACTTACGATTTTTCCGTGCCCGATGGAGAATTTGCAATTTTTCCGAGCCTGATCGACGAAATTTGCCATTTTTCCGTGCCCGATCAGCGAAATTCGCGATTCTTAATTTGCTCAGACGAAATTTGTAATTTTTTCCCGTGCAGTTTGACGAAATTCGAGATTTTTTTTTCTCGCGATACACAGACGAAAACGCAATTTTTCCGCAGCTGATCAACGAAATTTGAGGTTATTCCTCTCCTAATCGACAAAATTCGCAATTCTTTACTGAATGACGAAATTTGCAATTTTTTCCTGCGTCAAATTGACGAAATTCGCGTTTCTGTCTCGCGATTGACGAAACTCAGGATATTTCTGCAGCCGATCAATAAAATTTTCAATTGTTCCGCGCATCATCAACAAAACTTACGATTTTTCCATCAACTACGTTTCCAACTAAATTTGCGATTTTCCTGAGTCTGAGCCACAAAACTCGCGAATTTTCCATGTCCGATCGGCAAAATTTGCGATTTTTTCCGCGCCTTATAGACAAAATTCGTGATTTACCCGTGTCCGATCAACGAAATCTTCTCTTTTTCTGTGCCTCATCGATAAAATTCGCAGTTGTTAAATGGTTGACGAAATTTTAAATTTTTCCTGAGGAAAGTCACGATTTTTTCTTGGGACCTATGGATAAAAATTGCAATTTTTTCCTGTGATAAATTGACGAAATTCGCTAGCCACACGCTAACCATCGCGGACCAAAAGTGGCCGCAATGGTTGCGCATCCGTACTCTACAAAAATTTTAATTAATTCGTTTAAAAGTAAATTCACGAAATGCTTTAAACAATAAAAATTTTCTCTTTTGGTTTTTTATGCAGAACACTCAAGCATTAAAAAACAGACTTAGCTAAATATTCTATCCAATAATCCGATAATCATGTAGCCAGAAAAAAAGATCGTTTACCATTGAATGCATTTATTACAAAGCAATCCGGTTCCATTAAGAACGCGTGCCTATTTAAATATGATACTCTTAAATAGGAAGAATATTAGCAGAGCAAAAAACTTCCAAAATAATCTTCGCTGCTACGATATATTTCAGCTAGCCATTATCAGCCATTTCGCGGCTTAATTCTCTGTTATTCCATTTCATAAATCACGCAAAAAATAGAGTGAGTGGGCTAATACTTCACTTCTAAAACTAAAACAGGATTTCTTTGGTACATAAGCAAATCGCGTCAAACGTCTTTTCTGATTTTATTCTTACGATGCGAAAGAAGTACATATTGTTCACCGAGGTTTTTGGAATGATAAAAATTACAATCAATTCAATTATTTTTCTAGCGGTTTTATTTACGTCAAGAATGAAATTCTAAATTTCGATAACTGAAAATATAAAATTTTAGAAGAAAGCTTCTCTCTCAAAAACAGTTTCCATGAACCCAACTTCCCAAACTTAAAAATTACGGAATAAATCCTGTTATAATTTGTTATCTCTTATATGTTTTTTACTAGTTGTAGCTAACCAAATATGTTTTTCCATAATTATGCATCTTTAGACATAATAAAACTGCATAAAGACCATAATATATCTTTTTGTAAATAGTATTATATGAGTGACTTGCAAAGGTACGTTAATATATAAGTATTCTATCTTCTATCATAGATTCTATCTTTTTACAGTACATAACTGAAAAACTGATTGCAAATCCTTACCATACTGCGCAAGGAACTGCTGAAAGTTTGACGGAGGTAAGTCCCGAGACGTAGCTGGGACAAATGAAAGCTGATAAAAAATTGGGCCCCAAGAACTTCAGCAATTTGCTGCCTACTAAACCCGACGTTCAAACAGCAACTGACGGACTCGAGGAAAATTCACTTTTAGAAACAATTTGCACCATTGTTAAATTTAAAGCGATTATATATTCCTACAATTAACAGACTTACACCATTGTTAATAACTTTTCCATTGTTGAATATAATGCGTTTTTGCATTGCTACAAAAAACAAATCTACATTGTTCTTTAGACTATGGTGCATTTTAAAAGTGAAAATAAAAGAAAATATATCATAAATTACAACATACATCAATATTTTCTGTATCACCAATTTCATGTCTTTAGAAATATAATCTAAATTTTAATTGAAAGGTACAAATTCTTAAAATTTACAATGGAAGTATTTAACAAGATCAATAGTGTAACTTGGTAACTCAAAAGAAGTATAAGATGAGATCCACGACTTTGGCTTTGATTAACAAATTAAAAGAAAATAAAATATTTGTAAACATGAAGTAACATTTATATTGTGCAGCTATTAATACCCCCCCCACCTCCCCCAATACTTCATTGGATAAATAGGCATTCTAAACAGTACTATTTTTTATCAAAATTATACATGAAGATTACTTAATAGTTTTCTAAATTACACGAACCCAACTTTCCAAACATTAAACATGCAGGATAAATCGTGTTACAATTCTCACTTATAGGTCTTTCATTAGTTGTATATAAATAAATATATCTTCAGTAAATATGCACATTTACACGTAATTATCTGTTTAAAGACATAAAATATCTTTTTGAAAAGGTATTATGTAAGTGACTTGTAAAGATTACGTTCATATATATATTCTTATATAAAGGTACTTTCTATATAGTATCAATATAGTAACGTATCTTCTTCTTACAGTAAATAACTGAAAAATCCTTACCACTGGGTAACACGAACTTCTGAAAGTTTGGCGGAGTTAGCAAATATCCCGAGCCGTATCTTGACAATTGAACTGAAATAACCTAATGAAAACTGGACTCCGGGATTCGCTAATTTTCAGCCTACTAAACCCGATCTCCAATCTGAAACTGACGAATGCCAGAAAAATTCATTGTTGGATAGAATTTGTACTATTGTTAAATTTAAGTCGTTTAACAATTAATAAACCTACACTTTTGTTAAGAGCTCCCATTGTTGAATATAACGCGTTTTTGCATTGTTACGCAAAACAAACCTACATTTTTCTTGAGAACGTGTCTTTTTAATCTCGTTAATTTAACCCAACCTGGTTTTTGTATGTAAAAGTGAAGTTTTGCTATCGATTTTTAACCCACTACCTGATATGTTAGTATTATACAAATTATGTATAAAGTTATGTTTCCGACGACAATACAACATTTTGATATTTTTACACCTCAATTATAAATTTATATATTAATTTTAAGGCATTCTTCAATTAACCCGCCGCAGGTGATAAATTCCCAAATAATCTCTGTAACTCGTACATTTGTATGAGAGTTGAAAAAAAAAATAGATTTAGTTATGCTCCAATCAACGCTCGCCAAACTATGCCAAATCGCCAAGAAACTGCGGCAAAGAAACTTTTTAAAGAGTAAAAGTCGAAAAAATATTATAAATAAAAAAAATGAAGAGTGCAATATTTTTTAAATATACGCTTTTATCAGTTAACAGTTTGAAATTAATTAATTTTCGTTTACATGTCGAGAAATCAATGTACAAATCCTAAAAAAATATTTTTAATAATGTTTCATTTGCTTTTTCTGTTGAAGTATCTTAAAACTAGTCGGATGTGCCAATCCCAAAACTTTTCTTTCTAATACATCTTAATATTTCAAAACGTTGTTAAACATGTTATTCCTTCAACGTGTTATTACTTCAATACTGCAACAACTTTTATTTTCATCTTAAGTGCCTGCTTCATTTTACTAATCGGAATAAAAACGAGTTAATCTCAATCATAATATTTAATAAATTCAATATTTTTCGTTATTCTGTTGTACATCATCTGCTTGAGCATCGCTGGGTTAGCTAGATGCGAAATGTTCATCGCTGCATGAACAGACAATATACAACAGAAGTATAAAAAATCGCTGTTACAGCGCCCCCTTCTTGTGGGTTGTTCCCAAATTCACGTGGGATCTGCTGGCTATAGGCAAAAACATACGCAAAAAATTTGGTTCAATCCTAAGCATAACTTCATATAATTTACAATGCTTCAAAGCGGACATACGGGCAGACAGCCAGACAGACATTTTGTATAAACGTGTTTTTCGAGATCTCTGGCCGCTAAAACGCGTAAATCCGTCAAAACTCGGGTCGAAAAAATATGGATTACAATACCTTCTTCTTTAGAAAGAACAAAGTAAAAAAATCCCTGCCGGCTCGGCCAACAGGCGCAGGTAGATTTCGAAGTTAAGTACTATTTCAACAACAAAAACTGAATCATGGTGATATATAAACCTACTACAACAATTTTATTTGGCCGCTTTTGAGAAGTTTTTAATTTCATTTTTATATAAGAACTGGTTTTATCAGATTCATGTTAAGGGGTATTAAAAAAATACTTTTCCATGCTCAACAACTCGAAATTTTCTGACACATTTTCAGATTCGTTTCTAAAGAAAATACATGAAACTTGCTGACATGATTTTTGAAGAGATTTATAAGCGACCTGTATTTTTCTTTTTTTTTCGTTCAATTAATTAGAACTTGATTTATAAACAATTATTTTTTCAGTAGAACAATATTTTTCGTTTCCAACACAATAGCTTCAGGAAATTCGGTTCAAATTGCCCATTTTAACATATTTTTTTAAGGCTCCGTACTTAAAAAGTAATAACGGAACCATTATAAGATCACTCCTGTGTCTGTCTGTCTGTCTGTCACAGCCATTTTACTCGTTAACTATAGAATGAGGAAAGTTGAAATTGGGGGAAGTAAAGACTATTGACCCACATATTTTCAGATTTTTAAACATTCATAAATGTATTTAGTATAAATGTAGACGGACTAATTAAGATACTTGAAAAAAGAAAACTATTTTCTTTGTACATCGTGTGTCATATCGTGTGAAAACTTTCGTCACGCTGAACTCAAATATACATTCCTTTTAATTTTAGCTGTTGTATTTTTAAAGTTATCGTCGAAAATTTAGCGCAAAAATATGTCCCCCCCCCTATCTAATTCAATTCCGAATCTACTGAAGCTAAAATGATAAAAAAAATTAGGGGTAGTAGACGTTAATTTAAACCTTGAAGGAAAATTATAGCAATTACCCTAGGTCACGTAGTTTTTGAGAAAATCGCATTTTTCCGTTACACACAAATTTAGATTTTCTTGCATTCAACAAAAGTGTTGAGCAGCGCTAGAGGTACCTATCGTAGCAGAAGTATAAAAGCATTGTTGATAATGATTTTCGGAAAAAATCGTCAGTAATTAGTCGAGGTATTAACCCTTAAAGATACAGGCTCTTTGCACATACATAACACTGGACAACAGTGGTTTTGTCCTAGAACTAAGATTAGTTGATTCCAGATCATTTTTGGCGCTGATTCCGAATATGCTGTCCGTTTATCTCTAGGTGGTCCAGTTTTGAGAGATTTGAATATTTAAATTTACGCAAATTTAAGCTTTTTTGTGCTATTTTATGCAAATTTTAGATACAATATATGTCACATCCAATTACGTTTTCTAGAAAAGGACTACTTGACTATTTGCTTCAGATAAATGTCACGATTTGCATATTCTTAACATTTATTTATTAGTTATTAAGCCTAATTTGCATATTTTTCAATGGTGTAAGGTTTACATCACTATCAACTTTAAAATAGTTGCCACAGAATTGACGTAATGTTTTTCTAGACTAGATTTTTATGCTGATTTCAAATATGCAGTCTGTTTTCTCATGTCATGCCTTGTTTTTGAGTAAGATGAATTTCTACTTTTGCACGGCATTAACACAGGTTTGATATAAGATACTTTTTTCGGGGGTGTAATTAATTGACATGAAAATGAACAGGGTCAGATTCATATCAGAGACATAAACAAAAATTCATATAATCGAAAATAAAAATAAGTAGTCGAATCTATCTAACTGGTTGAAGTTTGTCATACAAAGTATCATAAAAAGCTATTTCTGGCTTTTTTGACCAAAAACTAAAATTTCACTTTTTTCAAAAACTAGACGTGATAGAAGAAAACAGATACAAGATTTGAAATCAGCTAAAAACCTGGTTTAGAAACATATTAGCGTACTCGTGCAGCAGAAATATTTGAACGTCAAGAAACATTATTAGAAAAACATGAAAAATATGCAAATTAGGTACAATATTTCACAGTTACATGTCAGTAATCTCGGGAACAACGTTTTTGTGAAGTAAATTAGGTAGTCATCATAACATAAAACAAAAGACCCTGTCTGATATTGCTTTATACCTTAAATTTGCAAATAATTCTATAAAATTTACTAAATTTTCAAATAATTGTATAAAATTTACTAAATTTACAAATAATTGTATAAAATTTACTAAATTTGCATAAATTGAAATATGCAAATATCTTTCAAACTTGACGTGCTGGAGTAAATCTAAAACTAGATTCGGAATCAGTACAAAAAACCGCATATAAAACAACTAATTTCTGTTTTAGGACAGAGCAAAAGTTCAAATTTGTTGACCAGTGTAATGACAGGGACGGCGTACTCTATGTACCATCGGCTTTTAAAGCCTAGTTAACAACTTTTAATGAGATATATGTCTAATGCAATGTCCAGTAGCAGTATAAAAGCATTAAACGTCGAATTATTAAAAACAGACTAATTTAAGGGGTCTCAGAATTCTTAAAATTAGAAAAAGAGAAATAATAAGACCATTCTCAACATTTAATGTCTTAAAATGTATATGATATCATAACACAATTTTTATTGAGATGAAAGATGTAAGTATGTTCTTTCATTTCATGTATTTAAAAAATTGAAAGATGCAGAATTAATATTTATAGGGGGCTCGAAACTGTCAGACATTTGTCGAGCAGAAAATTGGTATAGCAGCATATGCGCAGGATTACAAAATAAATATTGCAACTAAAATGAAAATTTTGGTGCCTACTTATATACTTTAGATTATAATTTACCCTGAACATAAATAAATTTGTATTTTAAGTATTTTTACATTTTTAATGCAAAGTTGTATTTAGCTAATACAAAATTTTGAAAATTTCAACAATATAATCACCTAAAAAATATTTTTTTGAACAATGATAAGGAAATTTTAGGTTAAGTTTACACAGACTAACATGAAATATATGTTTTGAAAATTTCATGAAAAAGTATTCAGCAGTTTTTGAGGTATCCTGCGCGTTATGCCCAAAAACATCATTTGACGAAATATGACTTCAAAGTTTCGGAAACGCCGCTGCAGCTATTGAGCGAGTATAATTCTAAAAGCCATAACTTCTGTTCTAATGGGAAGTTCAAGGAAACAATTATATTAAAATGTTCAGAAAAGATAGTAGCTTAACATCTAAAAAATTAAAATTTCTAAAATTTTGAAGCTTTAACAGTCCTGAGACCCCTTAATTAGAATGGATTATACAAATACTATGAGATTCGCGAGTAGTTTGCATTGAGTGGATCTCTCAATACCCCAGTGACTTTAAAAGTAAATTAAAAACCTATCTGGAAAAACGCGGTACGGACCAAGGCGACGTTGGAGCTTTGGGACCTCCTTTCGAAGCGCGCAATGCCACATTTAAACTTTGAACAAAGATTTTGTTTTAGCTACACTGTAGGAAGAAAGGTTATTACTATGCTCAGTTTAGTCTTATGAAATGTCAAACGAAGTTTAAGTATGCATTACTTTTATTGTCACTACCGGATTAAGTTCATCTTAAACAGATTAGGATAATATTAAAAAATGAGTTATACAGAATAGCTATATTTGATATTATTTATGTTTCATATCTGTTTGAACCTTCATGACATAACCATTTACATTTTTCTAGTATATACAGTTATACCCAACCCTACGTTATAGTTTTTTACAAAGTTTCAGCATTCTTTTAGCAGCGGTTTTTTTTTAATAATCCAATTACAGATTCATATGTTTATTATACGGAACCGTCTGTGCGCGAGTAATACTCGCACTTGACCGTTTTTAGGGTTCCGTACTTAAAAAGTAAAAACGGAACCATTATAAGATCCCTCATGCGTCTGTCCGTCCGTCTGCCTGTCTGTCACAGCCATTTTACACAGCCATGGAAAGTTCAAATTCGGGGAAGTAATAAAGACAATTGACCCACATATTTTTCAAATTAATAAACATTCATAAATATATTTAGTAAAAAAGTAGAGGGGCTAATTATGCTACTTGAAAAAAAATCTTTCCTTTGTATACCATGTGGGGAATCCCGTGAAAGCTTTTGTAACGCTGAACTCAAAAATACATTCCTTTTAATTTTAGGTATTATATTTTCGAAGATATTGTTGAAAATGCTGCGCAAAAATATGTCCCCCCATCTAATTCCGAATCTACTGAAACTAAAATTATGAAAAAAATAGAGGTAGTAGACGTTAATATAAACTTGCCGGAAAATTATAGCGATTACCCTATGTCACATAGTTTTTGAGTAATTAGCATTTTTCTGTTATACACAAATTTCGATTTACGGGCATTCAGAGAAATTGTTGAGTATCGCTGAATATACCTGTCGTTGCAGAAGAATAAAAGCATTGTTGATAATGATTTTCGAAGGAAATCATCGGTAATTAGCCGAGATATTAACACTTAAAGGTACGGTCAGTTTGGACATACACAAGACAGGGGTGGCGTACTCTATGCCTAGTTAACAACTTTTAATGATATATATGTGTAATGTAATGTCCAGTAACAGTATAAAAGCAATAAACGTCAAATTGTTAAAAACATACTAATTTAAGGGTCTCGGGACTCGTGCAAGAATGGAAAAAATGAAAAAAAGACCATTTTCAACATTTAATGTCATAAAATGTATATGAATTTAAAACACAATTTTAATTGGGATGAAAGATATAAATATGTTCTTTCGTTTAATGTATTTAAAAATTGCAAGATACAGAATTAGTATTTATAGGGGGCTCGAAACTGTTAGACATTTGTCGAACAAAAAATTGGCGTAACAGTTTACGCGCAGGATTACAAAATAAATATTGCAACTAGAATGAAAATTTTGGAGCTTACTTATACTTCAGATTGTAATAATTTCCCTGAACTTAAATAAATTTGTATTTAAAGCATTTTTATATTTTTAATGCAATGTTGCATTTAGCTAATACAAAATTTTGAAAATTTCAACAGTAAAATCACCTAAAAAATATTTTTTTTGAACAATAAAAAGGAAATTTTAGGTTCAGTTTATACAGACTAACATGAAATATATGCTTTGAAAAATTCATGAAAAAATATTCAGAAGTTTTTGAGGTATCCTGCGCGTTATGCCCAAAAAACGCCATTTGGAAAATAATGACTTTAAAGTTTCGGAAACGCCGCTTCAGCTATTGAGCGGGTATAACTCTAAAAGCCAAAAATTCTGTTCTGGTTTTGTTTTAGCTACACTGTAGAAATAAAGATTATTACTACGCTGAATTTAGTTTCATGAAATGCCAAATGAAGTTTAACTATGCACTGCTTTTATTGCCAGTACCGAATTAAGTTCATCATAAACAGATTAGGATAATATTAAAAAAGAGTTATACGAATTGAATATTTGACATTATTTAGGTTCCATATCTCTTTGAACTTTCATTGTATACCCATTTTCACTTTTCTAATATATACAGTTATACCCAGCCCTACGTTGCACAGTTTTTTACAAAGTCTTAGTATTCTTGTATTAACTTTTTTTTTTTAAATAATACAATTACAAATTCATATATTTATTCTACGGAACTCTCTGTACGCGAGTAATGCTCGCACTTAACCGTTTATTTTAAATATATTCTGCCTCTATCGAAAAATCGAAAATTACGATACATTATATAGTTTCTGAATAAGAAAACCTACCAGTTGGATGCCTTTGAGAGCAAAAATGAATTTAAAAGTAAGTCAGAATATAAGCAGTTCGGATTTGAGTGCACAGATTAATACGGTGATTTTTTCTTCAACTGCTATTTATTTTTAATTTGTTTTTGCTGTAAGAATTGGTCCTATTAAAAACTTGTCGGTATAAAAGTTGTAGATAATATTAAGGAGATATATAATTATTTCATAGGGATTTTATATCTTGTGAATTGACGAAGTTATAGATTTTTCTCTTCTACCACTACTTCCCCTTTTTGTTTTCGATTTTATTTATTTATTTTTTTTTTTCGGTACGAATTGGTCCTATCATAGACTTGTCAATATAAAAGTTGTAGATAATATTAAGAAGATTTATAATAAATTTAATTGGATTTGATATCTTGAGAATTGACGAAGTTATGAATTTTTGTTCTCCCGAAAACACTATTTTTTTCGCCCCTTGAACCCATTTTTATTTTATCAAAAAATTTCATACATAAATTTTTAACCCCTTTTTTAGAAGTAATAATAACTTTAAACTGATTCGATATGTATTATAATTAAGACGTTATGGGTATTTTTCGGTTTTCATAAAACTCCTCCCTATTTCCACCCCCTTGCCCATTAACGAACTTGACCAAGATTTTATGCCCCTTGATTTTATGTATCAGTTTGGAAGAGATTTGTGCAGAATTATAGAAGTTATCGTTTGTATAAAAAGTGATATATATATATATATATATATATAAGTTTTTTATAGAGGGTGGTTTTGGGTTCTAGAGGTCATGATCGGCGTAGATCTGCAAAACTTTTCAGATATTCCAACATAGGGAAGATTGCAATAGGTAGTATTTCACACGAAATCTACCTAAAAGCAGAACAAAAAATTGCATATTTTAAAATAATTTCTCTTACTAAAGTGCAAACAAATCAGTAAAATTTTCACGCCAAATTAATGTATTGTGAGGGAAAACTTTGGGAAAAACATAAAATGCAGTAAAAAAAAAAATTAAGTGCGATTTTCAAGATAAACATTGAATGCTTATAAAAGAGTGTTTTTTAGAAAACCATTTTTACTTTTATACTTATTTTTAATGCAACTTAAAAGAAAATTATATCCTAATTTATAGCATACATCAGTATTTTCTGAATAATAAATTTCATCTCTTTAAAAATATAAACTATATTTTGATTTGAAGTTACGAATTTCTGAAATTTACAATGGAACTCTTTAATAAGAACAATAGTGTAACTTTGTAACTCAAATGAAGTATAAGTCCACGACTTTGGCTTTGAATAGCAAATTAAAAGAAAATAAGACATTTATAAACACAAAGTAACGTTTATATTGTGCAACGCATAGTAATAAAATTTCCCGCGAAAACAGTCCAACCCGGTTAAGACGCGTTTCAAGGGGCTGAACAAAAGCAGCGCTGTGGAGTTGGACCCATTTTTGAGCAAAAGAACCGAAGTCGGAGTCGCTAAAAAACAAGCCGATTCCAACTCCGAGTCCAGATTATTTTGTTAGACATTTTAAAGTGAAATTAAACTAATTACATGTAATTTTAAATCTATAAAATGAATTATTATTGTTATTTATCGGCTATATCAGGCTACTCAAGTTAAAGATGACTGATTTACTGCGGTGTACAAAGTAGATGCAGGGTTAGGTACAGGGTACTACCAATGTACAGAGTAGAGAAAAAATGTTTTGATTCATAACTGTAGTAGGTATTTTATATTTAGTATATAAGGACTTCCCCTCGTATTTCCGGGGTTTGCGAATAGAACCCAAGGTACGAAGGTCTGGAAGGACCCAAGGCCCGGGAAATGAAAGCAATTTTTCAAACAGGCCGTGTAAGTAGAATTAAGACAATTTATGTTAATGGGGCGGATCAGGCTGATAAAAAAATTGAGCAGGATGACAAGCCCAATATAACAAATTTGAAAGAATCAAACTACGACGTTAAAATAGGAGCAATTTGCAATAGGCAATAGGCATGATTGAGGTGATAATAAATATAAATGAACAGCGGAACGTTTTAGAGAACGTTCCTTAAAATTTCGGCTCATGGGGTGGCCCATAAATGATGTCACACTTTTCTTCAATATTTTTAAACCCCCTCCCCCCCTGTGTCACAAACTGTCACACTTCACCTTACCCCCCCCCCTTCTTGTCACATATCACGCTATATTACATAAACATATACATGCAGTTCAGAAACAAACCACTGCGTTGTAGATCATATTTAAAATTTTATTTTTAAACTTTAACAATGTGTTTTAATGACATTTGTGAGCATAACTATAAAAATTATTCATGTGCTTATTTTGTATGAAATAAGATTAAGGTTTACGACAAAAATCATAATTAATGTACAATAGTAATAAAATATTAATATGCCAGAACAATTGAAAATAGTAGTATTTTGGAATTTGAAACAGAATTTAAATATATTTAGCTTTAAATTTTACCCTTACATTATGAATACAAAATACTTTAATTTTAAAATAATTTCAAAATTTAATCTGCTGATTTTTAATGCTTTTATTTTAACCAAAATGTGTGATGTCACACTTCTTCTTAGCCCCTCCCACCCCCTTATCACAAACTGTCACAATTTCACAAACCCCCCTCCCCCCTCCAAGCGTGACATCATTTGTGGATGGTCCCCATGCAGATATCGGAGGTAATGCGAAACTTATAAATTTGTGCTATATTTGGATGCAAAAGAACTAAGAACCAGGTATAGAATTGTAATAGAAGCCTTTTCCCTTTTTTTCCCCTCAAGTTTTTCCAGCCTGTATGGCCAAGAGTAAAAATTCTAAAACACACTTGCTTAATTTCTTTATTTTTTTGCATAGGAATCAAAATAAGATGAAATTGCATTTTTTTTTCTGAATCGGTGGTACCTAAAATAACGATAAAATAGTGAAATTTCGTAATTTGTCGGATTTTTCAGGTCTACAGAACCCGAAGTAAAGCCAAAATTGTAAACTTAATTCAAAAAAGGCAATTTTTTTTAATTATTTCATTAGAATGCACAGTATCTGAATTATTTCCAAAATAATAAAATTTTCATCTTTATTTTTTCTCCTTTCCATATCAGTTTTTCGAGTCTGGAGGACACAACAAAAAGAACAACTCAGTTGTAACGATTTCGCTTTTTCTTATCATAGTCCAGGCAATAGGGACCGTATAGGGGCTCTACCTAGCAAAATTCCTGGTAATTATGGAAAAAGGCTTACTATATGTTTTTTGGGTCGCTGAATCCGAATTTTTAACTTCCCACCAAAATTTCCCTCGGCAATCCCCCTCAAATTTTGGTAAAATGCCCCCAAAAAAGGTTTTTATTTAAAAAAATCAATTTTTTTATTGTTTTAGAGGAAAAGTATCTAGACATTCAGAAAGTAGACAAAATTTGCAACAAATTGGATATTTTCCAATTCCACTTAACCACTCACACGTTTACATTCGCCCTCGCATCTCCCCTCCGAACTTTCTCTATAAGGTTTACTTTAAGTTTTTTGGGTCGCTGAATCCGAATTTTTAACTTACCCCCAAAATTTAGCCCCCGATCCCTCCCCCCAAAAATAGTTGTTTTTATCTTAAATTTCTTATTGTTTTAGGGGAAAAGTATCTAGACATTTAGAAAGTAGACAAAATTTGCAACAAATTGAATATATGACATTATGACTTAGGATGAAGGGGAAGGGGGGATCTGCCTCGGAACATGCGGGCGGTACTGCGTGAACTAAGTTGCGCAATTCAACTTAACCACTCACACGTTTACATTCGCCCTCCCATCTCCCCTCCGAACTTTCTCTATAAAGTTTACTTTAAGTTTTTTGGATCATCGCAGCACCGCGGAGCATGTTCCGAGGCAGTTCCCTCCTTCCCCTTCATCCTAAGTCATAATGTCATATATCTAATTTGTTGCAAATTTTATCTACTTTCTGAATTTCTAGATACTTTTTCCCTAAAACAATAAAAAAAAATAATTTTTTTAATAAAAAACTTTTTTGGGGGAATTTTTACCAAATTTGAGGGGGTTGTCGGGGGCAATTTTGGTGGGAAGTTACAAATTCGGATTCAGCGACCCAAAAAACATAGAGTAAGCCGATTTCCAGAACTACCATTAATTTTGCTAGGTAAAATTCCCTATTGCCTGGACTATCAGTCCACAGATCCAAAATAGTAAAATTTTCATCTTGTTACTTTCTTTTAGCTTCAATAGAAGAAAGTATTGTAATGGAAATTTTTTTCGACTTCCGGTTTTCGACGAATTTACACGTTTTAGGGGTCAGAGATCCTAAAAAACATATTTATAGAAAATGTCTGTCTGTCCGTGTGTCAGTATGTCGCCATTGTACCATAAAAAAGGTATGAAGTTATGCACAGAATTGAACCAAATTTTTTTTTAAGTTTTTAGCTATGGCAAGCAGGTCTGCATTAATTTGACATAGTTTTTGTTGCTTTAAAATATCTCAATTTGTTGATTTTTTAGAAGCAAGTAGGTTTACAATGGAAGTCTCTGGGAATTCGGCGAAATATTAGAGATATCGCCAAGTTGGCGTCACTTTTGGCGACTCATTTTGTCCGCCAAGGAGATATATCGCCAAGTGGGCGAAAAACTTGGCGATATTTGGCGACAGAACAGGGTCCCCCCTATGGTGACCCCTTTTATAGATAGGAAGATGCATTAAATGCTTCAATAACCAATGGCCGCCATCTTGTCTCCCATGTAAAACTAAAATTAATTAATTAAAATTTAATTATGAATTAATATTTGAAAAAACTGCATTAACATCAATTGTCATCCAGTACAAGTTTTAAAAAATTTATTTTAACTTGATAGGATGAATAATAAGTATTTTGTTAACGATTGAAAATTTGAACAAGATATATATATAAATAAATATGTAAATATAGGGAGAGTGTGAACTAATAGTAGGAATTGAATTGTAGATATTACTAGGGGGCTCTGCCCCCTACGAGCTAGGCTCGTCAATCCCCGTTCAGACACCGCGAACTCTAAAAGTACGCTAATTTGATCGGCTTTAAAGAGATTTCGGAAGATTGAATTGTAATTTTAAAAACTGTGGCGATCTCCCTATAAACGGATTTCTATTCATTTCTCTTTGATTGGGGAATTTTAAGGCCAAATCCGCTGCGGTACTACTTGATTATCCCGTCGACCAATTTCGCCAAATTATACAAATTGACATAATTTTTATTTTAAATAAGGAAAGAACGAATAAATTAGTGCAGCATTAAAAAAAATACAAATAAAACGTCGAAATAAAAATAACTTGATGACGTAGACAGGTGTAATTTGGTTAAAGTCAAGTTAATGTGACATTTACGATCAACCATTATTGGCATTTAATCTTAAAGTTTGGCGAATGATAGATTTTTGGTCGACGTTATAACTAAGTAGTACCAAGGATACAATCGCTGTTTTCATTTTTGATTAAGTAAAATAACCTAAACATTTCAAAATAAGCTAATATAAAAGGAATTAAGTAAACAGAGTCTTTGTCTCTCGGTATTTTTTAACAAAGCGAAAAGAAAGACTTTTAAATAAGACATTTTAAATTAATCATTTTTAACCGAACGTAATTTTGACCAAACTATTCTTTCTCTTTTTAATATCACGTGAAAATACTTTTGTTAGAAATGAAATATCAATTGCTCTTTCCTAACAAAAATAGTTGAAATGTATCCTCTCAAAATATGAAATAAATGTCTAGCGCAATTTCTAAATTTAAACTGTTTTGCAATATTATTTTGTGTTAATTTTATGCAATAACTGTAATGTGACGAAAATATGACGTAATTTCTCCTATTTAAGACTTCTAACGCATGTTAATGAATTTATTATTTTACAATTTCCTTTCTCCTTTAAAATTTACGTGTAAAAATAGTTTTTATGAAGTAATTTTGAATAAGTTCCTGCTTTTTATGCGTAATTATTTAATTCTAATTTGAAAGTTTTTTTCCTGTTTATAATAGTCGCGTGTAAATGAAGTTTTAATTTGAAGCAAACATTATTGTTTGCGCTTTTTATACAGCTGGCAACAGGTTAAATTAGTACGATTTTCTGAAATGTAAAAAATATCTCTCGAAATGCTGAAAATTTGAATTTAAAATAGAAATAAAACCTCAAAAAATGATTCAAAATAAAAAAATTAATGCAATCTGCACTCCGGTAAATTCTAAGGCATAAAATGATCTAAAAATGCTTACACTGCCATCTATAGTTTTTGCTGCGATAAAACTTTTTTAATGGAACGATTTTGTCCAACTTTAGCTTTAAATATCTCTTAAAATAATTCTTCGATTTGAAAACTGTCTGCATCAGCGTGTTTATAAACTTTTGTCTATAATACCACCGATTTTCATATTTTTTATGCAATATTTTTCTTAATATTAACGAAGAATGACCTCCGGTCACAAAAAATTCAAAACCGGCGGCGGTGACAGCGGTAGTTACTTTTTTTTAGAATAGAGAGATAATAAAATTTGTCTATTAAAATCTCTTGAATTAAAATTTTATAAGTACATTATTCAGTGAAAGAAAACTTCATTAGTTCCATGAGTATGCATTTAATTTTTTGTTAAGCTTTTGCTTATTTTTAACCTTTTCCAACACAGTTGAAATGGTTTTATGAATTCGGTTTGTCTGTCTGTTTGTTGTCTGTTCGTGCTCTCAGTGCCTGATTTACTACGGCAGGGCATTCGGGGCACGGGCCCAGGTGCCCTGAAAATCAGCCCCCCCCCCCCCAAATGCCGCTGAAGGTTTTTCAATTATTGTCTAAAATCTGATGTAGTTTTACATTTCATTCTACATTTTATTGTGTTCGTATTGTATTTTTATAAAATCGTATATATTTTTTTTAAACATCTATATTTAATAACTTTATTATAGTGACTATTTTCTTTTTATCTTTATCACTTTAAAAATATATTGTATTTTTAATTCTTTTTTAATCCTATTCCTGTTCTTGTCAGATTATTTGGGGGTTGGTGAGCGTAGCTCGCAGGCGGCAGAGCCCCCTAATATTTTAAATAATTGTAATTTGGCATTGCGGGAAATTTATTATTAATTTTTGTGTATTTTATCATTCCAGCTATATGGACTTGCATAGGAAAAGATAATCAGTACCATACAATTTATTATAAATCGTCTACTCATTTAGATTTCATAATTAAGAAATAGTTATTTAAAAGTAAATTAATGTTTATAAAATTTATTTTTAATGGATATTTTAAAGTACTTATTAAAGTCAATAGTGGTTATCTTAGTAAGTACCGTTTCCATTTTTTTAACTAAAGCGCCCTGTAAGCATCGGTGCAAGGAGCCCCCGTAAGCATTTGTGCCCAGGGCCCTCAGATTTTTAAATCGGCCCCTGCTTGCTCTAACTCACGCAAACATACTTCGATCGCCATGCAATTAATATATATCTTAATGAGTTTTACTGTGGCGTATTTGGTAGTAAAAATGAACTATGTAGCGTTTATAATTTATTTACAGAGACACTCAAAAAATTACTTTTCATTATAGTCTATAAGGAAAAATCGTTTGAGGTGTATCTTAATGATGTTGAACTTTTTCAAACATATTTAAATTGACACATATATAACTGAGGTGCATAACAAGAGACGAGACTTATTATAGAATATGGTGAGCGTAGAATTTGTCGTTTATTTACAGGGACACACAAAAGAATTCGGTTACAGTCCTGTCTAAGAACAACAATTGCTTTAATTGTGTTTTAAGTTGTGGTACGCGTTTTTAAGTCGAACTAATTTTTTGCTTACTACTTGATGTGTATAAATTCTATAGATGATATACAGGGCAACCCAAATGATCTCGAGTGCATTATCCTTTATTGGCGGAAATTTCGGAATTTCCGCCAATTTGAAAATTTTTCAACTGTGTTATTCGTTATCTAACGAAACTAAATTTTAACGTTCTATGCTGTATATATACCAAACTATAGATCATATACAGGGCGTTATAAAATGATTCGGATATTTTTCAACTATTGATTGGAATTCCTGAAACTGTGTTTTCAAATGTGTTATGCGGTTTTAAATTGTTTTCTTAGACATCATCATTCACTTCATTAAACGGTGAAGTTTTGAAGAGAATTTTTCAACTGTGTTATTCGTTATCTAACGAAACTAAATTTTAGCATTCTATGCTGTATATATACCAAACTATAGATCATATACAGGGCGTTATAAAATAATTCGGATATTTTTCAACTATTGATGGGAATTCCTGAAACTGTGTTTTCAAATGTGTTATACGGTTTTAAATTGTTTTCTTAGACATCATCATTCACTTTATTAAACGGTGAAGTTTTGAAGAGAATGTTTCAACTGTGTTATTCGTTATCTAACGAAACTAAATTTTAGCGTTCTATGCTGTATATATACCAAACTATAGATCATATACAAGGGTTTATAAAAGAATTCGGATATTTTTTAAACTATTGATGGGAATTCCTGAAACTGTGTTTTCAAATGTGTTATGCGGTTTTAAATTGTTTTCTTAGACATCATCATTTACTTCATTAAACAGTGAAGTTTTGAAGAGTATTTTTCAACTGTGTTATTCGTTATCTAACGAAACTAAATTTTAGCGTTCTATGCTGTATATATACCAAACTATAGATCATATACAGGGGTTTATAAAAGAATTCGGATATTTTTTAAACTATTAATGGGAATTCCTGAAACTGTGTTTTCAAATGTGTTATGCGGTTTTAAATTGTTTTCTTAGACATCATCATTTACTTCATTAAACAGTGAAGTTTTGAAGAGTATTTTTCAACTGTGTTATTCGTTATCTAACGAAACTAAATTTTAGCGTTCTATGCTGTATATATACCAAACTATAGATCATATACAGGGGTTTATAAAAGAATTCGGATATTTTTTAAACTATTAATGGGAATTCCTGAAACTGTGTTTTCAAATGTGTTATGCGGTTTTAAATTGTTTTCTTAGACATCATCATTTACTTCATTAAACAGTGAAGTTTTGAAGAGTATTTTTCAACTGTGTTATTCGTTATCTAACGAAACTAAATTTTAGCGTACTATGCAGTACGCTATATATACCAAACTATAGATCATAGGTTATATATATATACCAAACTATAGATACAGGGTTTTATAAAAGAATTCAGATATTTTTTCAACTATTGATGGGAATTCCTGAAACTGGGTTTTCAAATATATTATGCAGTTTTAAATTGTTTTCTTAGACATCATCCTTCACTTCATTAAACGGTGAAGTTTTGTTAAAATAATATGGAATTGTTTCATAATCCATGCTTGTCGCATGATTTCTTATTCTTGTTTACTTTCGCCAGTATCTGGGTCATCACTCACAAACATGTCAATGTAAAATTTATGTGCCATGAGTTTTACTTTTCATTTGTTCTTATCAGTCTCTTAAAGAACATTAATTGATTAATGCATTCATCACTTCTTTTAATTTGAACCAATGACTGATATTATTACTTGTAAAATCGAAAGTGCCATAAAACTGAACGGGGAAAACATTTTTTCGAAACAAAATACGCATTTTGAAGGTGGCATGATATAATACAACATATATTAGGACTAATTTAACAATTCTTAGCAGAAAAATACCCCCTTTTTTAACCAGCGTCCTTAATATACTTTATGTTTTCAATTTATTACCTGAGAATTATTTTTTGAGATAGAAAAAAAAAAAGAGGAAAAGTTCTAGACGATCAATTTTTTTTTTTAATGTTAGACTTTCATTTAAGTGACAGCTTCTCTCTCTTGGTGCAATTAAAATGCCGTCTACAAGAGTTTATGTCATCGGATAAAGTAGAGAAACGTCTTCAAAGACTAACAGCATGTGTCGAAGAGTGTTAGCCGTCGTTCGTATTACATCGAAGAAAAGATTTATTAGAAAATTAATTATCGTATCCCAAAGACTTTGATATAGAATTTTATTAAATTTTTATCTTAAGTTACTGGGACGAGTTTGAAAAGGACGTTTTCATCATATATTTCAAAGGAAACGGAAAATTTACTCCCGTTCAACTAATTCTGAAAAAGAATCAGATATTATCTTTTTTTTTATTTTGGGAATTTTATTAATATTTTTTGGCCCATTCCAGAAAACATTGAGGATATATATTTTTATCTCCATATTAGGATGTTCCTGTGGCATTGTAAAATTGGGAAATGAAGTTTTAATGTGAAAACAGAATTTAAAATGCCTTTGATGCAGTCAAAATGCCGTCTATAAGAGTAGGTGAAAAATCTCTTGAAAAATTAAAAGCCAGACTAAGAAACTTAGGCACTATCAAAAAGCAACGCAATTAAATAATAATAATAATAATAATAATAATAATATAAAAGATTTCACTAAGATTATGAAAAAAAAGAGAGATTTAATAACAGAAATAAATAAATAAAATCACGGAAAATGACCGCAATTAAAAAGAAAATCAAATCGGTACGAAATGGAAAAAAACACTCACTTTTATACATTATGATAACATATATGGCTTAATTTTAAAATACCAACTATTAACAAATCTCTCGAGGTTACATATTATGTTTAGTTGAATTTCATTTAATTTAAACTTTTTTTTATCATTAGGTCCTTATCAGAAAGCTCTCCGCCACGAAAGTGTGGAAAATGGCATAATCGCTACACTGTAAAAAAATCCGAGCAGTATGCCTGTAGGAATCGGAAAAACAGTTGCCCTTACCGTACCGGAAAATTTTCCGACCCAGCTCGGAATAAAATCCGTAAAAAAAAAGGAAACATTCATTAAAACGGTACTTTACGGATTTTATTACAATTTTACGGATTTCATTCCGATTTTACTGATTTTATTCCGAGCTGGGTCGGAAATTTTTCCGGTACTATAAGGCAACTACTTTTCCGATTCCTACAGGAAATCTGGTCCTTTTTTTTTTCTTTTTTTTTTTTTACAGTGTACTGTATGTTTATCAAACATTTCTCTATAATACTACCAATTTTTATATTTTTGTATGCAGCCTTTTTTTTTTTAATATTAGGGAAGAAAGCCATGCGGTCAAGAAAAATTTATTTACTGCGGCGGTGATAGCGTTAGTTACTTTTTAGCCCACAGGCTATCAAAATTTACACACATTGCGGGCACATTAGCCTGAGAGCTAATGTGCCGGCAGGTTCTGTATGTACTTATGTACGTACGTAACTCGATAACTCTTGATAGAAATATCCGATCTGCTTCAGATTTCTTTTCTAGGTTCATTCTCATAAGGCGCTTCCCTGATTAGTTTTGGGGGGTTCATTGGTTAATTATAAAGGTGGAGTACGGGGGATAGCCCCCCCCCCCTTAACTTAGATAAATGTGTTTTTCATGCAGAATTAGCAGATTTGCTTCAATTTTGGTATAATTCTGATAAAACGCTTTCCTGATTAAATTTGGAGGTTCATTGATTAAGTATAAAGGGGGAACGGGGGTCTAATATCCCCCGTTTTAACGCATTTTTCCGTTAGTCCACCACAGACGATAAATCGCCATATACCCACATAGCAATTTTAGTTTGCAGAAAATTTGCAGCAGTCTTGCTTTACAAACCTGCAAAGTTGCAGTAAATTCAAAATGACAAGACTGAAATTTTACAAGATTGCAGCAAGATAACGTAAACGCCGAAGTCACCACACTTTGAACTTGTTCTATCTTGTCGTGCAAGTTAAACTCTTGCTGTATCAAATTTATTGCATATTAACGGCAAAGAAGTAGAAAATTTAGCTTTGTCTTGTCAAAAATATTGCAAACTTATTGCAAAGTAGTAATCTTGTCATGCCACACTATTTGTTTATAACTGTCACACTATAAGTTTAATCCCTTCACATATATCGATGCATACGCCATGATGTATTGTATACTCACCGTCAGAAGGTTCGTACATCGTTTTTATCGCCATTAACAAATAAAGGTAATATTCGTACCAAAGCGATATAAGTAAGCGTATAAACTTAATACTGGAATCGGGTGCAAATTAACACAGTTGCGCCATCTTGTGGACGGGGTGATAATCCACATACGCGGGCTTTTAGTGTGACGTCATACATGACAGGCTATCTACCATCTGCGCATATTTTCTAAATCTTTAGTCAACCATGGAACTGCATTTTGTTTACCACATTTATTGCAAAATAATGGCGTAGCGAGAGGGGCGTCCAGATGCACTTGACACCATGAAGTTTTCTTCGCCTTGTCAGAGGTATTTCAGCTATTAATCAAGGTAAAGAAAACTTTACAATTTTAGTGGTGTGAAGTAAGAAAACAGCTAGGCATCTTCCTGTAGTTTAACCCCGTCCGCTACATGGCGTGCGACCTTGATTGATGTGACCTCGCCTTTAATCTTGCGGTTACCTCTCCCATTTAAGATAGGACGCTTACTTATATCGCTTTGATTCGTACTTTTAAATTAGAGTCTTTTTGGTATTTCATAAGTAAAGCGTTTAAAAAAAGCGGTGCCAGCCGAATAAAATTTGTGTAAGGGATGCAGTCCCGGAAGGATTAAAATTCATAGATTCGAATGAGGTTAAACGCAAAAATAAATAAATATCAATTAAAACGATATTTAAAAAAATCAATAATATTGAGAGAAATTCATTTAAAAATTAAAATTTTCAATATAAATTTAAAATGGCCGAAGACGTAAACATAACTTAGTAAATTAAAATAACTTTTTAATTTGTAAGAATTTTTATATGAAATATGTTGTAGATTATAAATAAAATGTTACTTTACAAAATATAACTATATTTGAACAGTTAAAATAATAAATACCTTTTTCTGAGTTCCTTAACTTAACCAATCAATGAAAATGAGATTCCATAACGGTAACAATGCTGTGTGTGTGTTCCCTTTGAGTAGCACCCAATTTTTCCCATTTCTGCGCATGTGCTGATTATCTAATCTTTCATGAGAGGGATCTTTTGCTTTCGTCACTTTCTTGAATTAAGGGCAGTCTTGCATCAGTTTCACAACAAACTACTCATGCAAGTGGGTGACGGCCTACCTTGCGGGAGATTCACTGTGAATTTGTCAAGTCAAATTTGTCACGGCAAGATAATATCAGGGAAAATCAAACTTGCAGCTAACATGCATGCTATCTGGGATACTCTCTCTAACTTGTACAATTGTATACGAGCTGAAACAAGAATGGATATAATGCTGCACTAATAAACGCTCGCCAAAATATGCGAAATAGCTGTGAAATTGTAACGATGAAATATTTTATAGGCTTAAAAGTAGAATGTAAATCTATACTAATAAAAGACAAATATAAATAAACAAGAAAGAAAAAATCATGGGTTCAGTATAGATTATGAAACACTTTCCAACACATTCAGAATAGTATAACAAAACTGCACCGTTTAAAAAATTGTAATATTAAGTCTAATTCAGCCATGTGGAAACGCATAACACATTTCAAAACCCAATTTCAGCTGTTCTCATCTACAATCGGAAAATCATCTGAATTGTTTCAGCAGCTCTGTATATGATTTATACATTTGTATCTATTAACTACATGCATGCCAAAATTTTGTTCATTTAAGAAATACATATACTTCAATTGAAACTTCCCCTTCAGCAAGTTCCTCTAATAACGAGAATGGTACCTGAATACTTTTGTGCAGCCCTGTATGAGGTATAATTGATATATAACGAGTAACGTGCAAAAGATTATCTAAGTTTGGAAAGCGCATACCGAATTTGAAAATGCACACTCCAGCAATTATGACACAAAGACAGTACTGTAACCGATTTCGTTTGTGTGTAATGCCCTGTAAATGAATAAAAAATGCTATGAATGCCCTGTTCTAACGTGATCGTAGTGAAATTTTGTGATTTATATCAGTTTAAATACATTTGATACAGCGTAATGTCATTAAAATACTCTGCAAACGAGTTTTCACCATGTACCATAATGTAATGGAATAATTTTGGGTAGCCTGTAAATGAAATATTAATCCCACATACTTCATATGCAATACCAAACATGGCTAGGTGACCCTAAATATGGATTATCAATTGCATGAAAATCCGAGTATATTTACGGGAGTTAGAGCGTGGACAGACGGTCATACGGACAGACGCAGACGGCCAGACAAACCGAATGCATAAACACTTTTCAACTTTGTTGGAAAGTGTTAAAAATGAAGAGTTTAATATTTAAAAAATATATACGATTTTATTAATTAATAGTTTTATATTAATTAATTTATACGTTGAGAAATCAATTTAGAAGTTTTCCTACCAAGCGCAAAAAAGCAGTGAATTTTGTATAATCGAGTTCGGTGCCCACACCAAATTAATGTACTGTAACGGAAGAGTTCGGGGCAAAACAAGAATCGCAGTTAAAAAATTAGTCGAGATTTTCAAGACGAACACTGTATGCTTATAAAAGAGGGTTTTTAAAAAAAACTATTTTTTTATACTTATTTATCCATACATTCGTGTACCTTGCATTTACAGGCCAATATAACCAACTGGGAGCATGCGAGTTAAACAAATAACGAAGTGAATCTCTTGTTTCACGTGTTTTTTAATATAGTACGTCATTTTAAACGTGTCTGTCATATTGAAGAAGCACTAGATCATTTTTGAATTTCATAAGTACTTTTAAATGGTGTACTGTAAAAATCGGTCAAAATGTCATCCTTATCATTTTATGTACATTTCCAGATTTATGATTGAATCTTTATTCCTTATATCAAAACAAATTGTGATGATTCAATTAACCCCTTCGGGACGAGCGTCTTTTGCAGAATTTTTAATCTTTTAATCTCCGGTTTTTTAAAACAGAAATTTTTTCCTAATTGAATCGGAAAATGTTCGGATGAAATAAGGTAAAATTTACAATAAAAATTGACTGGTGGGAATAATTCCCGATTCTGAGCACCTTACGCAACACGAATACGGGGTTAAAACTGATAATTTTCAAAAAATTTTATCCAAAGTATTTATTATACCCAAGAAATTAAACTTTTAAAGGACTTTCAATTCGATTTTTTCATATGGGAATGTTGGCCTGAAAAATATCAATTTAACTTTTTATGGTTTCGTAAGTTTATTCTGATAAATAACGATAGAAAAATGCTAAAGGCAATATTTACAATTTCTTGCCTCACATTCTTTTTCTCATTTCTGAAAATAATGTAAATTTAAAAAATATTATATTTCTTCAACTTTCAACATCTAATAATTTTTTCGGAATGTAATAACTAATACAATCTAAAATAGAGTAAATGAATTTTTTCATTCCTTTATTCTAAATTCTTATTCAGCAATTGCATCTTTCGAACAGCACAAAATGCATTTGCGGTCTTTAAATACCATTTGGAGAATTCTTTTTGTATGATTCAAAAAGGTGCACTTACGAAAATATATTTTTCTTTCAACAGAAATCTCTTTAGAAAACACTTCTAAAAGTATATTCTTTTGTATATTCAGTTTTATCCTTGAAACGGAAATAATAGCAAAGCTTACGATATTTTTTAGCTATTTCTGAATGTTTTCTTACGTCTTAAGATATTCTTAATCCTTTTCAGAAACTTTGAAGATATTTATGTAGTTCTTCAAATAAAGTGTGATCATCCAGAATAGCAAAATTAAAATCTACTTTATATGCAGCTTTATTTGTCAGATTTATTTGTTTTATGTTTCTTCAAACATACTTATAATTAATATATACATGCATCATATGTATCCATAATATGCATACATACGAGAAATACCTATGAATAATACATATCCCAGCAAAGAGGAAATTGCTGGGCAGCAGCAAGATAGGTGCTGGCAATAATGGAGAAGTGCTGGCTGATGGTCTACCACTGCATGACCACTGCTGGACAGCTTCAGTCAACTTTGCTGTTGGAAATCATCAGATAAATTTCTGGTGGGCATCCATTTTATCTCATGCGCTGGCCCACCACTATATGGAAGTGCACGAACTTTTGCAGTATTATTGCTGGGAACCCTTACGCTAGGTGGCGCTGAGAATATCGAAGACATTGAGTATTTGAACAAATCTGAAATGAATATCTTAACACAATTTAAGCTGTGAAGCTTTTTTTTAAAACTGTAAAAAATATAGCACCACTGCCACCAACAAAATAAATAAGTGAATAAATAAATAAATTCTTTATTTCAACGCACTTTTTTTTCTCCTTAAATCTGGTTTTACTAGGTTACAAAGGATTTCGGTTTTCATAATTTACGCAGTTCAGAATCAATAATTAAAAAAAGCGTATAAAATAAATAGGATTTCTATACAATAGAATAATTTCTATCCCGGTTTAATGATTGGGAACGTAAATCACAAAAGAAACAAACTAGAAATAGTGTAATGAGAGCTTGAAAACTACGAACAGTCGTAGCGCACGCTGAAAGCACTTGTTCGTTCATGTCCGATCACGAAAACCAAGCAGCATCGAGCGCGGTCAGTACTTGGGAAGGTGACCACATGCAGTTCAATTATTTCTATAGACATTTCTATTATAGACACTTTTACAGATATTTCTATAGCTCTTGGTGAAACTAGCTTCTAGAAAAAAGAGCCATAATTATATAATACTTTGTGTTTTTATAGAATTCTATAAGAAATTTTTGTAAGGGAAGTGCTGGGCCAACAAAGGAATAGCAGTGGGATAGGTGCTAGCACTGCAGGAAAAGTACCGGATTGAAGTAATGTGATGGCATACCAATGCTGGCCTGCTGTTGGCCATCACTGATGGGCCAGCTGCATTCGGCTCGGACACTTTTCGACAGGTTTAAGTAATGGCACCCTTGCACTTTGCCATTGATGGCACTGCTGGCTGCCATCTTTTTTCCAGCTGATGGCCCACTGTTTCTTTCTTTGCTGGGATGTATTAACATTACACATAACACATATTGAAAATATCAATTCATACGCATTATGCATAATACTATGCATTAAATATATATGGATAATAATTAATTAATATCTATCCATCCATATCATAAAGGACAAAGGAATCCGTGCGTAACGCTAACGTCATTCTGTGAATTGCAAGGTTTCACCATAAAATTTCGCTTTTTCAATTTTTGCTACCGCAATTTTTTAAACTTCTGAACTTCGCGCATTTTTAATTTTTACACCGTCGTATAGGAAATACAAATGTACTTTCAAATGAAGTTTATTTGAAATCTGTATCGCAATTTACTAATTTTTTATGATCTTTTTAATATCTTTTAAGCGTGCATTTTTTTTAATCTATCACTATCGTGCGCAGACACTATTACGGAAGAATAATTATAACCCATTCACAATAAAAACAATATAAAGAGTACAGATGCGTCTCCGGGTAATACTCCATAATGAAATGAAAACTTAATAAGTAAATAAATAAATAAAACATATATGCAATCGAGCAATTTAAATTTTTACACCGTCGTTGCAGGGTTGAAATGTACTTTTAAATGAAGTTTGTCTAAAACCTGTATCGCAATTCACTCATTTTTATGGATTTTTAAATATTTTTCAAGTATGAATTTTTTAAATCTAGCTTTTTCAGGTACAGGCTCTATTACGGAAGAAAAGTAACACATTTACACTAAAAACAATATAAAGAGAAAACAGCATTTGTATCCATAACAAAATTAAAACTTAATAAGTAAATAAATAAATAAAATAAAATAAATAAAACAAAACTTTTGTATATAGGCAATCAAACAATTTCAATTTTTACACCGTCGAATATAAGAAAGTTTTCAAATTACTTGAAAAAAAAATATTTTCTTTGTATATCGTGTGAAAGCTTTCATAACATCGAACGCAAAAATACATTTCCTTTAATGTTAGGTATTATATTTTCAGAGATATTGTCGAAAATGTAGTGCAAAAATATGTTCCCCGCCTATATTTCCGAATCTACTAAAACTAAAATTATCAAAATATTAGGGGTAATAGGTGTTAATTTAAACCTTGCAGGAAAACTATAGCGATTACCCAAAGTCAAACAATTTTTGAGAAAATCAAGTTTTTTCGTGAAGAAATTTCGATTTGCGGTCGTTCAGCTAAGGCGCTGAGGAGCGCTGTGGGTACCTATCATCGCAGAAGTTTAAAAAGATTGTTGATAATGATTTTCAAACAACAATGTCGGTAATTAGCCGAAATATTAACCTTTAAAGACACGGATGGTTTAAACATACGTAAAGATACGGGCGGCTTAATGCGCCACCGGCTTTTAAAGCTTAGATAACAACTTTTAATGATATATTTGTGTAATGTAATGCCAGTAGTAGTATAAAAGCAATAAACGTGAAACTGTTAAAAACAGACTAATTTAATTAGAATTAATCATATAATTACTATGGAATTCGTGACTAGTTTGCATTGAGTGGATCACTCAATGTGCCTCCCGTTTCTTTAGAAGTTAATTAAAAATCTATCTGGAAAAACGCAGCGCGGACGGAGGTGGCGTTGCAATTTTTGCGACCTCATTTCGAAGCGCGCTTAGCACAATGCCAATGTTTAAACTTTGAACACGGGTTTTGTTTTAGTTACACCGTAAAAAAGAAGAGATTATTACTCTGCTGAATTTAGTTTTATGAAATACCAAATGAGGTTTATATCTGCACTACTTTGATTGTCAGCACCAAATGAAGTTTATCATCAACAGATTAGGATAAGATTAAAAAAAGAGTTATACAGAAAACATAATATCAATATTTTATACTATTTAGGCTTCATATCTCTCTGAACTTTCACTTTATATCTATTACACTTTTATTGTCAGCAACGAATTAAGTTTATCATCAACAGATTAGGATAAAATTAAAAAAAGAGTTATACAGAAAACAGAATATCAATATTTTATACAATCTAGGCTTCATATCTCTCTGAACTTTCACTGTATATCCATTACACTTTTCTAGTATATACAGCTATACCCAACCCTTCGTTGTATTTTTTTTACAAAGTTTTATTATTCTTTTAGCAACGATCCTTTTGTATAAGACAGTTACTAATTAATACATTTATTGTGCGAACCCTCTGTGCGCGAGTAATACTCGCACTTGACCGTTTATTAAAATATTGCTTTTAAGTACATAACGTTTGGTTTTAAATTATGTTTCCGTTCCAAAGAAAACCATGTAGAAAAGTAATCGTTTAGTTAGAGAGATAGCACTCCGACGCCATGGACTTCTACTTCTACTTCTACTTTAACTCCCCCAATGCACTTCGAGTTTAGAACGCAACGAAAAAGTAAAGCTACTTTGAGTGTTTCTAAATTTGAGCGTGTGACAAATTTCAGTTATATGTATATGAAAATGGAGTTTTGCGTCTCCATCCATTTTGATTTAGATCTTATTCGTATGCACCGTTCTTTTCGCTCACTTTCCCCCAAAATCATAAGGATGATCAAGTACTGAGTAGTGTAAGAGCACGGGAGGAACTGGCCTGGGCCCCTCAACCAATCCATCGTTTTCTTTTACTACTTTCCTATTAGTATTTTTTCTTAGTTATGAACATATTTCTTGTGATACGATAACATCTATATAGATGTCAATTGTACTTAATACAAAATTTGCGTATACATACAACAGGTAAAAAGTTATGTACGAGTCACTTCAGCATGGTTCACGAACAATTTCTATGGATACATAGCAGTACCCCCCCCCCCTCACAAAAATAGTCTTGCCCTAGATATTTTAAGTCGGACGCTGAAGACGGTGCTCATCTTCAATACAAATTTTACTTATTAAAATCATTAATAGAAATAAACAAATTAGTATCGCTTAAAAGTAGAAATTCTTTTTTTACTGATAAAAAGCTTAACATTTTTTCTCAGAAATATTTTATCCTTTTAAAGTGGAATACTCAATAATTCTATGAAGGAAACTTCACTGAACACTGTCTCTTCCTTTTCTGATGTAGTGTTACTCCGTCATCAATCAAAATGATTCCAGAATTAAAATTTTCATTTACTCGATTGAGACCTGCAGAAAAAAAAAGAAGCAGAGAGATAGAGCCTTCGAGAGATGATGGATGATTTTTATTCGATTCCTTATAACAGGGATGCCTTACTATGACAAGTGTGAAAATTGGATTTTGAGAAGCCAATAGGATTTGAGATCTTATTTGGGATTCTGAAATATCCCAATTGATTGGTTCTTATCGCTTAGCTGTAGAGAAAGATAAAATTTAAGTTGAATGAATATTATTGTTAAAATATTACTTTCATGCACGTACGTTAGTACAACATTTAAAATATGTATTATTAAAATCAACATAGGTCATAAAATCTGAAATATATGGTTTATGTAGCTTTTAATATATAGCACATATATAATATGCTAAATATGTGCTTTTATTCAGGTTTTTTTTTTTTTTTTTTTTTTTTTTTTTTTTTTTTTTTTTTTTTTTTTTAAAGAAAGAGCTTCGTTATATAAAGTAATTAGTAATTAGAGTTTTAGAACAAAATAAGAAAAAATACATGTTTATACATTCCAATTCATTTTTATCAATGCTTAGCATTTAGAATGGACAATAACTGCCTTAATATATATATATATATATATATATATATATATATTCATTTTAAACAAAGTCTTCTTCAGTTTACTAAGAATATCTTTATAAAATTCCGTTTAAAATAATGAAACATTTTGAAAACTTGCGTGTTTATTTGAATTAAAATGTTTTATATAATTGGAAATTTCAACTACTCCTGGGTAGAAACAGTTACAGCATTTGTATCAATTCTCTAGAAAATATGCTTTCTAAGGCAGCTGAAATGCATCTCTAACCGTTCTATAGCATAATGCACAGAGATCATCCCAACAAACACAAGATTTCTAGCTCTATTTGGTAGACATTATAGACAAAGCAAGTTGCGGTCATTGGTATCTAGCCAGTGCTGTACTTTGATTGAGGCTCCACGCGAGGAGCGATTTCTGTGGCCATCATTATGCAATAAAGAGAGAGTGTGGAGAAAGCTGTTGTTTTATTTATGGCCAATAACGATTATAGCTGGGTTTCCTGCCAGGTGTAAAGGTCGAGCGTGTTCTAGAAGCAGAAGCCCAATATAGTTTAATCGGCAGATTTATTACACAAAATCCTTCATTTTCTTCAAAATAGTTTTCGTTTTTTTTTTTTTTTTTTTTTTTTTTTTTTTTTTTTTAAAGACTGTCGTTTTGTGAGAAAATTAAACAAATTGCAAGATTTTCTGCACTAAGCAAATAAATAATAATTTTCTTAGTCAGATTTTAACTATTTAATATATATACATATAGAAATTCCTATAAAGTATTATTTAATATCTTTACATTGATGTATTTTTATGAGTATAGTAAGATAACGGAATATTTTTAGCTTTATTTTTGTTAAGAAATGCGTAGCATTTATCTTAATTTACAGAGACGCACAAAAATATTTCGTTACAACACGGATTAAGAGTGATTTCATTGTATGAAAAAAAGGAAAATTTTTAATAATATTTGCTCAGTGTTGGAAAGTGTTTCATAATCTAAGTCTGATGCGTAAAATTGCATTCTTGTTTCAACTTCAAATATTTGTTCATTCAATTTAAAAATTAAATTTTCGGTACCAAGAAAATTATTTCATTTTATTAATAAAATAATATTTTGTTCCACTGCGTTGCGTTCTTATTAGATTAAATTGCTCACTTAAATCGAATTTGCGTAGTATTTTAAGATTAGAAAACATAAAAACTTGGTCGCTGTATGTTTCTTTTTGAAAATACTTTCCATTAAGAGAACCTTTTTAAATTACATTTTGTGGATGGTAAAATTAAATTTTCCTCTACCTTTAGGTTAAATCAATTTTATATAAACGTAAAGATAGTGTTAAATATCGATCGGAATTTCTTCGAATTTTGCATATATTTTATTCTATTAATAAAAAAACATTTCGAATAGAGCATTGTATTTACTTTTAGTTAAAAAACAGGCTTTTAAATTATCGGAATTGCTTTTTTATTAGACGGGCTTATTAACGTGAAAATTGAATTTGCATAAATTTTTATGCATTTCTACATGTTTCATTTCATTATTTTAATTTATTTTGTTATTTAAACTCACATACTTGTTGAGTTCAATAAAGTGACAGCATGTCAATAAATATGTATGTATGTGATAAAATTATGAATATTTTTCTCTTAGAAAGTATTTCCTTTTCCGTTTCATCTTCGTTTTATTCGGTGCGTTCATAATCATATAAATACGTAGCACCTATAGTCGTCGTCTGGTCCGTCCGTCTGTCTGTCTGCCTGCCTGCATACAACAGCAAAAAAAAAAAAAAAAAAAAAAAAAAAAAAAAAAAAAAAAAAAAAAAGCTACCCAACCGAAAGGTTTGGAATTTAATATAAATAATCGCGGCAGAATTTTGTCAGTTCAATTTAAATTTTATGAAATTCGATTCAAATCTATAAAAGTTTTCTTTATTCTACTAATTCAATGATACCCCATGATAATTAATGGTTCCAAGTTGTCATGTTGATTACGTCATATTTAACCCTCTAATGCCTATGGTAGCATTTTTGTTACCATAATTTCAGCTTTAATTTTTAGCACGAAATTTCATACATAATGTATATTTTATGTCATTACAGCCATAATTGCACCTTTAGGAAGTATTTTTATGAATTTTGAAGGCTTATGGAACACAAAATAAAAAATATATATATTTTACAGTAACATGTTTAACAAAAATTTCAAAATGCCGTTTAAAGTGGTAAGTTTTTGCTCGATTTTTCAAATGTTTTATTGAAATAAAACTAAATACATATGATATAGAGGTTTAAAAAGAGTTAAATGTATTCTCTTCAGAAGAAAGTTCAATGTAAATTTGTTTTTAAAGGTTAAATGAGTAATTAAAATCAAGATAGCAGATCTGCTACCACGGGTATTAGTGATTATGAACTCATGGTAGCCTTTTTGATACCATATTATTTTGAAAGGAAATTTTTACTTCTTAGTGTTAGATTTGTACTTAAGATACTCGTTTTAATTTTAATTCACATGCTCATGTTATTAAATAAATCCGAAATAAATTCGTTGAAATATATAGTTTGCATGTACAATAAAATAAAATTATTTTCGTAATTACATTTTTATACAAATATTGAAATCTCTTTTTAATATACTAGGGGGCCTTGCCCCCTACGAGCTACGCTCGCCAACCCCCGTTCAGGCACACCAAATTCCAAAAAGCACGCTAATTTGATCGGCTTTAAAAATATTGACTTAAAATTTAAAAAAACAGTAGCGATCTCTCTGTAAACGGGTTTCTATTCGTTTTCCTTGGATTGGGGATTTTTAAGGCCAAATCTGCTTCTGTTAAGAGATACAATGGCTGTTTTCGTATTTAATTGAAAAAAATAGTTAAACATTTGAAAATAAGCTAATGTGAAATGAATTAAGTAAACAGTATCATTGTCTCCCGGTATTTTTTAACAGCGCTATAACATAGTTCTTTTAAATAATTCATTTTAAATCTATCGTTTCAAATCTGACGTAATTTACACCAAAGTTTTATTTCTCTTATTAATATTCACGTGAAAATACTTTTGTTGTTAGAAGGAAATATTATTTGCGCTGTCTTCGAATTCACGATAATAGTTGAAAAGATTATCTCAAAATATCTTGCGCAAATATATTTTTCAATTTAAAATGTTTTGCTATATTTTTTTCCATTTTAAATATGACGAAATTTCCTCAAATTACAAGTTTTAATGCATAATAATGATTTTTTTTTATTTTAAGATTTTGTTTCTCTTTTAAAATTCAAGTGCAAATATGGTTCGGCACAGATGTCATACACGCCCCATATTGGCGCAATTTTTTTCTAACGCCAATTTCATATACTTAACTGGTGCTAAAGTGTGGTTATTTTTCTTGATATGGTAACCCGGATGTTGTTATTTATGCTATTAATGTTTTCGCCAATATGCCCGTATATAACATCTGTGCCTATGGTTCTTATGACGTAATTTTCCTGCTTTTAACATGTAATCATTTAATTCTAATTTTAAAGTTTTTTTTTCTGTTTGTAATAGTCACGTGTAAATAAATTTTTAATTTGAAGTAAACATTATTGTTTGCGCTGTTTATACAACTGGCAACAGTGTAAATTAACATTTTCCAAAATTTGTAAAGAACATCTCTCGAAATGCTGAAAATTTGAATTTAAAATTGAAATAAATCCTCAAAAAAGAGTCAAATAAGAAAAATAAATGCACTCTCCACACCGGGAACTTATATCGAATAAAATGATCTAAAAATGGTTAAATTCTCATGTATAGTTTTTGCTCCAATAAAACGTTTTTAATGGAACGATTTTGTCCAACTTTAGCATTAAATATCTCTTAAAACAATTCTTCGATTTGAAAACATCTGCATCAGCGTGTTTTGTTTATCACACATTTCTCTATAATACCACCGATTTTCATATTTTTGTATGCAACAGTTTTTTTAATATTAACAATGAAAGGCCATGCTTAAGCATTCAAATTGGATGCGATCTACCCGGAATATCTACGCAGATTTTCATTGGTCCATTTCGAAATCAAAACTTTTTTTATATATATAGAAGGATATAGAAGGATAAATACGTAGATCGGGGCTACTTTGGTCCTTGCTTGGTTACTTTGGTACAGCCCATAAAAAAAAGATTTTGTTCTTTGTATTGAACAAACAATACAAGATAATTTGGAGTTTTTCCCCTTGAAAAATAATTTGTACCCTACTATAGGGTATTTGAATAGTTTGGGGGTAATTTAATTTTGTTAATGGCAACACTGAATGTGTTTGTAAACAACTATTTTCGTGTGTAGATTTTAACTCTCCAAATTTTCTATTGTGAAACAATCTTGATAAGAGCTACAAATAAAGTAAGTTTCAAAATATTACCTTTAGTAACCTGTAACCCATGTGTGATCATAATATTTCCTTTAACTTTTTATTTTGTCAGAAAATGTTTACGTTTTCATAAAGCTAGCATGAAAACTAGTATTTCGGGGCTACTTTGTGCCAGGCCTGTTTTGGTCCGAAAATAGCCCCAATTACTTAGAAATGCCTTTTATACAACCGAATCTCTTAAAATATGTTTTAAGTAACTATTTTTCAAATGTTACTGTTGCAAAATGTTATATTAATTGAAAGAAATTAAGTTGAAATTGGTGTGAATGAATAAGAACAAAAGAGCTTCTTAAAACACCATCAAAAACTTTTAATTGCGCTAGGCCTTTCGAAAAATCTGAGTCTTTCTTTGTCAGGCGCAAAAAAGACGTGCTTCTTCTATGAAAGCATTTGAGTCTTGCTGCTGCTTTCATAGTAGAAGCACGTCTTCTTTGCACCTGACGAAGAAAGACTCAGATCTTTCGAAAGGCCTAGCGCAATTAAAAGTTTTTGATGGTGTTTTAAGAAGCTCTTTTGTTCTTGTTTCATTAATTGTTTTTGTTCCAGTTACTGAGGATAACATAACGAAAACTGTTTCTCGTTCCTTTAATATTAACGATTGGTGAAAATGTTAAAAAAAAACATTTGTTTATCGGGTTTGGAGTGTTAATTTATTAGCAAATGCTATTGCAAGGGTTTTCCATAAAAATGTATTAATTTACATATGGAATTTATTCATTTTATATGAAACTAAGTGAATGGACCAAAGAAGCCCCTAGCAGGGCTACTTTGTTCCAAAACTTTAAAAATAGTTAAAAAAAAAAAAAAATCCTCTTTAAAACCATATGAAGTAAATCCGAATTAATATTTTGAACTTTATATTTCTAAGTATAAATATAAACACAAATTCTAAGTATAAAGCGTTTTTTGTTCAGCCGTATCACTCCAGTATATATTATGTTTAGTATACGTCTTCTGTGTTTCACTAGCGTAATCCCACACAGATCAACTTCGATGTAGTATACTATAGTTTTAATTAATTGCTGTGTTTATTGTGCGTTTTGAATTCTTGGCAACAAAAAATAGGAAATCTTACACGAAACGGTTGTTCTCCTGTTGTCTGTTTTTAATTAAACATGAACTATTATTTATTTAGAATACGGATTGGTTTTTTTGTTTGTTTTGTTTTGTTTTTGCCCCCGCTATGTTTGAATACGCCTGTGTGTAAAATTTCACGACTCTAATTTCTTAATTGTATATATTTTTAGAAAGATAGACAGAGTTGTAAAATTTTATTTTTATATGTATTAGAGAAACAAATCACAAGTTGTCATTGGCAAAAAATAACTGTTTTTTCCACTATATCCTACATTAGTGCTATATATATAATTGTACACAAAATCAAAAAGTAAAATGAGGTTTTTTTATTATTCTTATTGTATAAAATTGAATAAATTGTGGAAAAAATAAAATTATATGAAAAAATTGGATATACGAGTGTATATATATATATATATATGTATATATATATATATATATATATATATACAGGGTGTTCGGCCTCAACGGTGTCCAATGGCTAATTCCTAAACCGTTAGTCATAGACATATAGTTCCAATTACAAAAATGTTTTAAATCAAGTAAAGAAATATTTTAGAAGCGATTTGGGTCAATAAAAACATTTCTTAAAAAATTACGCAATTTAAATCTTTATACGGTACCCCGGTCCTATAAGTTATATTTAGTAAAATTTTCCTTTTACACTGACAAGTAATACAAAAAAAGTCCCGTTGTTCTACGATTAAAATTGACCGAGTAATACCTGTTTAAAGTTGGAGCATATTTTTTGCTGCAAATTGGGGGTCATTCACAAATTTAGTCGAAATATAATTTCGTCAGATATATTAAAAAATGGTTGAGAGTAAAATTAACATTGTAATATAAATTTGAAATCTTTAGTCATTCTGACATATTAATGCAAAATATACAATTTGTAATGCGCATTTAAGAAGAAAGAAAAAAACAGATTTTTTGTTAAATAAAAGGATTCTAAATTAACAGCCTCAATTCCTTACAAAATGATACGTATTTTAAAATATTATTAGATTACACTAGCCTTCAAAAGTTGGGTTATTTCATGTTTTTTAGCTGTTGATAATTGAGTATTATGTATTCTGTACCGTTGAATCCGGAATTAACCTTCATTTTTAGCCATCACATCAGGATTTTTCGCAAATTGTAAATTTCAAAGTTAAAAAGTTCAAAGTTAAAATTCAATCTCCTCCCCAATCTCATCACACCACCCAGCTGTAAGAATCCCAAGAAATCAAAAATATCCAGTAAAATATTGAATCAAATAAAATAAAAAAAGTTTTAAATATGTTTTATAGTAGGAGATTTTCGCTATATTTTAACTTACACATTTGCAAAAGAATTCTAACGTGATGGTTAAAAATGAAAGTCATTTTCAGATTTAGTGCTAAATAGTACGTAAAAATCAATTATCAAAATTTAAATACACAACCATCTCCTCTACTTTATAGTATCCGATTTTTGTTATTCTTTAATTTCGACAATTTATGATTTGCGAAATATCCTGACATGATGGTTAAAAATTAAGGCAATTTTCGGATTCAGTGCTAAAAAATACATAAAAGTAAAAAAAACCAACAATCTCCGTCTTGTATTATCTAAACTAAAACCTTTTCATAAACTTCTTGGCGGTAATCTATCCGAAATTTTTTCTGTTATCCTATAAAATAAGTATAAATGGTAACCACCGAAAATCATAATAATATTAGATTGTTATCGGATTTGCGCCAGTATGTAAAATGTAATCTCGTTCGGATATTTGAAAGTGGGTTAAAGTTCGAATACAAATTTTGAACTGGAAAAACATGCATAAGATCGTTGAAGTAACACAAAAACTTATAAAAATAACATAATTTTATTAAAAGAAATCATAAAAGAAACAGTCTCAGATCCTGACAAAATAAAACATATGTTATTTCAGGCAATCTGAAACTTAATAAATGTTAACTTAATCTTAATACTTGTACGATTTTTTTCAAAGCGAAAATACACATGAAATGAGATCTTCGAATACTTTAAGCACTTGGAATATGACCCCTCAAAGACAAGCCGAACTCATTTGTTTTCAGAGAAGAAAAGTGGCATAAGTCATGCATTTTTAAAGTTTCGTAACTCGCACGATTTTAGTGTCATATGAATGGGACTTTTTTTGTCTTACTTGTCAGTGTAATAGGAAAATTTTACTAAATATAACTTATAGGACCGGGGGACCGTATAAAAATTTTAATTTCGTATTTTTTTAAGAAATGTTTTTATTGACCCAAATCGCTTTTAAAATATTTCTTTATCTGATTTAAAGCATATTTCTAATTGGAACTATATGTCTATGCCTAACGGTTTAGGAATTAGCCATTGGACACCGTTGAGACCGGACACCCTGTATATATATATATATACAGAGAGAGAGAGAGAGGGATAGTAAAGAAAGAAATTGTTTTAGGTTATACCACATATTACCACATATAAAATTCTTTTCACAAAATAAAATACTTTTGAAATATAGTAAAATCCTTCATATTTCATCATAATCTGCCCATGGTAGCATATATGCTACCATACAAAAATCCTTTAAAATATATTTAAATCTCATTTTTTTTCTTCATATTTTTGTTTTATTTGACCCACAAAATCAAAACAATATTTTTTTCCATAGCAATTTCTGGTAGTGTGAATTAGAATGTTAGGATGGAGTCCTATTATCTCCGAATTACTGAATTCAATATATAAAAGTAATAAAGTTAGTATTCAGAATTTTTGCATAAGAGTGCAACAGCTATTTCACCAAGATCTGAATATTTATAAAACTAGTTATAGTATGAACGCACTTCATTTTCCACCTTTGCCGTACAATTTTCGACATGTTATTTTATTTTATTCGGTTTGCCTTTCGAAGCATTTTACAAAATTCTAATCTAATGACACAGCTATTCTTTTATTAAATGCTATAAATCAGCCTTATGTTCCCTCTAGTTTACTCATACTTATATGTATATTTCGACATTTAGTAATACGAAGACATTTAGTAATACTTTTCATAATTTTAGCTTTTTTTGCGTTACTCTCGTAAGCATGATGACATAATTTAAAACATAAATATGTCGATATATGTAGACGAATATAAAATGTGTTAAGATTATTTCTTTGTAAAATATGAGATTCCACTAAAACAAATTTTGCTACTAAAATATAATATGATCGAAAATTCAATATTCATTTTCGAAAGCCTTCAAACTACCTGAATCCATTCTCATATTACGCTGTTTATCGAAATTCCAAATATGCTCCTAATGCATTCTGCTTCCACTGGAATGTGAATTTTTCTAGTTTGAAACGTTATTCTTCGACTATTATTTCCGAAAATTACTTTTTTATATACAATAACGACAATCAGTTTTACTTTCTACTGCTTTAATGAGTCAAATTTTTAGTGCCCTTAAGTGAAAAGATTTAAATATTTTCGAAACCAATTCCAAAAAAATTCTATAAAGAAACGAAAAAATGGTATTTTCACTGAAATTGTTTCCATTAAGGCATTTTTTAAATCGTATTTTTTGGATTGGTAAATTCATTATTACTTTTTTTAACGAACAAAAATGAAAATTTCTATCATAAATAATGTGCTTAGTGTTAGGAATAATTTTTCTTTATTTAACTTTGCATAATTTTTCATTCTGTTTAAAAGTAAAATTTTCTGTACCAAAAATTGTATTGTATTTCAATAATTAAAAAATATTTTAACTCTCCATGTTAAGCTCTTATAGGTTTGACTTGCTCAAATTAAACCAATCTGATTTGTTTAATTAATAATTGATTGTTAATTGGTTTATATTAATATTGGAAATCCCCAAATCGTGTTCGCTCTATGTTTCTCTTTAAAAATCTATTCTATTTAGACATCCTTTTAAAGTTGCATTTTGTGAAAGGTAAAATTAAGTTTTCCTCTACTTTTAGTTTAAAAAAATTTTGTAAATTTAAACATAGTTTTAAACATTGAACAAAATTTCTTATAATTCTATTTGAATTTTATTTTATCCTATTTTTCAAAATAAAAAAGAATTTCGTGTAGAGCATTGTATTCGCTTTTATTTCAAAATTACAGTTTTAAATAATCTAAATCGCGTTCATATTAGACAAACTTATTAATGTGAAATTGGATTTGCATAACTTTTTCTGCTTTTGTACTTATTCCATTTCATTATTTTGTTATATTGTTTGTTTGTCATATTTAATTTTGTTATTTACCCTCATATACTTGCTGAATTAAATAAAATGACAGCATATCTATAAATATGTATGGATGTGAGAAAATTGTGAATCTTTTTTTTTTTTTCTCCTAGAAAGTATTTCCTTTTTTTCTTTTCTTCCTCTTCTTATTTTTTTTTTTTCAAACACGTCCGCAATTCGAAAGATTTTTAAAAGTTCTATTCGGAGCCACTGGTGTTCTTTTATTAAATCCAGAAAATCAGCCTTACGTTCTGAAAATTTATTTACATGTGTACTTCTACATTTAGTGATATAAAAGTAAAGCATTTTTAATGATTTTTACTTGTGTGTACGTGTGTGTCCGCACGTGGGTGAGAGAGTGAGCGAGTGAGTTAGTATAAAATCTGTTATGAAATCTCAGGAGTCTCACTTATTAATAAAGGTTCAATTAAGCATCATGTCATATTTAATTTTATTTCTACATTCCCTATAAAACACAAATACATAATGATTTTACCACTGACAGCTGAATATCAGTTATTCTATGATATTCAGCAATTTTAATATTCTAAAACTGTCGTTTTTGTGTTCCTCTAACGGTTAGTAGGCATAATATAATTATTTCAATACTCTACAATTGTCGTTTTAGTGTTCCTCTAACGTTTAGTAGGCATAATTATTTCAATATTCTACAAATGTCGTTTTAGTATTCCTCTAAATCTAAAGTTTAGTAGCCATAATTTTCTAAGCGAAGCGAAGGCTAATACTCATCGCAGTATTACTACGATGGATATTAAAGCCATGTCCTACTAAAAAAAAAGCCTAAAAAAACCTTTCGTCAAGTTGTCAGAGCGAAGCGAAGGCTAATACTCATCGCAGTATTACTACGATGGATATTAACGCCATGTCCTACTAAAAAAAAAAAGCCTAAAAAACATTTCGTCAAGCATAACTCAGAAAATATTTGTCGGATTTCGTTTCTGATTGCATCAGAAGGTACCTATGAGGGTCGCCTATTGAAGGCACCTACTATGAAAAATAAGTTCCAAACCGTTTAAAAATTATATTAAAAAAACTGATAAAAAAAGCACAATTTATCTGCTTACGTCACAGAAATTTGGTGTGCGTCACTTTCACCGGTGAATGTTTTCATTGACAACTGGTTTGAACACATGGAGCAAATAGAAAAAAAAATGTGCACGCGGTAATATTGAAGTGCCATAAAACAGTTTCCATTTAAAAGAAAAAACGGCATAAAAACTTTGATTTGAGATTTTGCGATAATCTCTCAATAGCATTTTTTAATCGCCAAAAGCATGTTTTATATTTTGCGTGTGAAAATAAGAAACAATTATATGATGTTCAATAAAATATTTTGCTTTATAGCATGATTTCTTCCCATTTTCTTTCTTTCTTTTTTTTTTTTTTTTTTTTTTTTTTTTTTTACATACATTCTTTTAACTTACAATTATGCTTGTCAATGCACTCAAATCTTGTGATTCATTTTTCACCCACTTCCTGTTGACATAGAGTTTTGAAATTTGGAATATATATGTATTCCTGAGGGCAATATTTGAATTGGACATTGATTTCTAGGGTTTCGTTCATCTCACGAAACTCTATTCGTCTCGCTCCTCTGTCTGTCTGTTCGTCTGTCATACAGCCCGTTCTCAGAAACTATACATGTTGGAGACTTTAAATTTTGCACACTTATAGCTGAATATCACACATCATACGACAAATCATAAAATTTTGAAAAAGTCGTACATTTAACCCTTTGGTCTCCCACATGTGTATTTTAAACAAGTCTTTCTAAGTGAGACCCTAATTAGGTTAGAGGCGGGAAATTTTACATACATATAGCTGAACACCTCACATCGAACGAAAAATCATAACATTTTGAAAAAATCGTACATTTAACCCTTTGGGCTCCTACATGCGTATTTTAAGCAATTCTTTCTAACTGAGCCCATAATTAGGTTGGAGGCGTGAAATTTGGCATACTTATAGCTGAAAACCTCACGTCAAACGACAAATCATAAAATTTTGAAAAAGTCGTTCATTTAACCCTTTGGGCTCCCACATGTGTATTTTAAACAATTCTTTCGAAGTGAGCCCCTATTTAGGTTGGAAGCGTGAAATTTTGCATACTTATAGGTGAACACAACATAGCATTCAAAAAAACATAAAATTTTGAAAAAATCGTACATTTAACCCTTTGGGCTCCCACATGCGTATTTTAAGTAATTCTTTCTAACTGAGCCCCTTATTAAATTGGAGGAGAGAAATTTTGCATACATATAGCAGAACACCTGAGGCCAGGCGACAAATCATAAAATCTTGAAAAAGTCTTACATTTAACCCTTTGAGCTACCACATATATATTTTAAGCAATTCTGTCTAAGAGATCCCTAATTAAATTGCAGACATGAATTTTTGCATACGTATAGCTCAATACCTTAGACCAAACGGCAAATAATAAAATTTTCAAAAAGTCTTATATTATTTACTTCTCCAGGCTCTAACTTTTGTATTTTAAGCAATTTTTCTAACCTCCGCCCTTTTTACCCGGGAAATACTTTTCCAACATTTGCCGACATCCCTTTGACCATTCTTTCATATTATGCATCATAGCCTGACATATTTTAGTTCCACTTTTTACCGCCAGAGGCCCTACTTATCTCTGGTGCTATAGGCCCAATCCCCTCGACTAATATATGTACGGGTAGTATATAAAACGGAGTTTCGTTCGGATAGAGGTTTGTTTAGAATAGAGTGCGCCCCTGGTTGCGAAATTGAAACTAACAGTTTTTTCAAAAGGATAAAGTGTTTTCAAAGGAATATTAAACGAAACCCTCTGTGCGATCTGTGATTACACTTACCCACGTGCTTAAAATTCGATCCCTTAGGGGGCAACGGTGGGGGTGGAGTTAATTACTTATTGGTTTCGTTTGATTTTCTATTGAGAAATCAGCAATAGCTTCAACAATGAATATTTGTTGAAAAGGTCTAATGACAGGGTTACCACGATATCGCCAAACTTTGGCCAACGTGGCGAAATATCGCCAAATTCGGCGACAAAAGAAGTTTCTATATATGAAGCCAACTTGGCGATAGCTGGCTATTTTGACAAAATTCCCATTTAAATTCATTTATGTTCCATAATTGAGCTCACCGAATTAAATTTAAACTCCGTGCATTTAAGGTTTTTTTTTCAAGACTTTTCTACTATTTAGTGCATCTAAAAAACATGTATATTTTCTAAATTTTTGAGAATTTTAATGAAAGCATAATGTTAAAAAAAAAAAAAACGATTTCCATTTATATTAATTTCTTCTTAGTCTTTAAAAATGAAATTGATACTTTTTCTGTATAAGGGCCTTGGCGAAGTAGAAAAATGGGTTTGTCGAGACAACTAAGCTTTTATATTTCCGTGCAACTTATTATATTGTTTCATATACTCAAGCAATTTTTTAAAGATTTATACAATTTACTTTGTGTTAACAAGCTATTTACCTATTTTTATATACAAACAAAAGTAAATTATATATAAAAAGCAATGATATTATATATATAAATAAAATGTTTATATTTATGGCACAGATACCATAAACGCACCGGGTTTGGCGTGATTTTTTTTATGCCAATTTGGCGAAAACGTCGTTTTTGAATACGAGTTACCTATAGCGTGCTGTAATAGCACGTTATTTTTTATTTCAATATGAAAACAAAATATTTTCTATTATTTTTAAAAGGAAATAACGATCAATAAATGATATAATTATAGAACAAAACAATTTATAATAGCGTTATATACGGTTATATCAGTGGTAGCTCGTGACTGGCATTTTAGGGGGCACTAAATCCATAGTTGCCAATTTTATTCTTCTCTTACCACTATTGATTTAAAAGAAATCTTTTCCATATTTGTTGACAGAATATTTGACCATTAAAAATGTAATATTTTTCTTTCAAAAATAATGGTAAGATAAAAATAATACTATCCGCCATGCATTTAGTGCCCCAAAATATGACAGTCACGAGCCGCCACTGATTATTATGTCAGGCAAAGTAACGTCACTTTGGAGCCAATTATGTACCTCGGTGCGCATATGACATCTGTACCTTATTTACTTGCAAAAATAAGCATAAACGTTCATCAGGTTTGTTTTCATAGCTATTTATATCTTTTTGCAACAAATCTCACTTTTTGAGGCCGAAACTGCACAAAGATTGAAAAAAGCTAGAAAACGGGAAGTCTGTTTTTTCAGAATTTAGTGTCACCCTCGATGAAAAAAAATTTTTAAATACGGATAGTACAAAACATATTTCACTTTCAAGACTTAAAACACACGCTTTTATTTTGTACAGAGTGACGTCATCCGCATCCGCTGAAGAATTCTTCATTTACGATCCAGTCTTAAACAACTTCTACAATAAAGTACGCATATGACGTCACTATCGCTGAATAATACACAAATAAAAAAAAAGAGATGTCGTCATTCAAGAAACTCTACGAAAAAAAATCGGCTATCTGATAATTCATATGCCCTCATTTGTTTGTAATATTAATATAGATACTTAAAATTAAATTTTGAAAAAGAAATCATTCGTTTATATTTTTTCAAAATTGCCCGTATTTTAATTACATTTTTAAAAGTTGTTAAGGGAGAAAGGCAACAAAAAGGTATAATTACTATTTTCCAACTATTTCCCCCTACTTTCTACAGAAATGGAGTGCTTGAGTTGCCAAAATTAAACAAATGGCGCTAAAAACTACAAAAAAATTAATATTTCAAAAATAAATTGAGATGCAGTTTTCAAACAAATTGCATTTAAAAGTACTTTTTCTCTCCAATACGACGGTATAAAAATTGAAAATGCGCGATGTTTAGAAGTTAAGAATCTTAAAATAGTAGAATAGAGAAGATTAAGTTAAATTGAAGTTAAATTGCAGAACGGTATTTGGTACTACTTAGTTATCCCATCGACCAAAATTCTATCGCCAAACTATAAGATTGAATGCCAATAATGGTTGATCGTAAATGTTGCATTCTAAGTATCTTATTACCATGCATATAATGCTTTTCAAGGCACTTCGTTGTTTAATGGACTTTGGCGTTTTTGTAAAAAGCACGCAATTCGGGGTTAAGAAAGTGAGATTTTTTGGCAAATGATATAAATGACTATGAAAATAAAACAGAATAACTATTATACTGGTCATAATTATATACATAAATATATATATATATTTATTTATTTAAACATGGATCTGCTAACACGTATTAGATAAGTTATTTGTGTTTTTATATAATGTAATGTATAAAAATGAAAATTTGACTATCTGTCTGTTTGCAATTCTATACAAATCCACAGTTTGGAAGCCAAAATTGTGAAAAGATACGTACATGTGTATTAAAACACGGCCGAGGCAACTAAAGTAATCCGGAATCGAAATAATTTCTGGTTAATTTTTAATTAATATAAAACCACCAATTTAACAGCAATTTCTTATCAAATTTAAACATTTTCCGTTATAGCAGTTGCCAACAATTAAAATACACAATAAAATTCTTACTACAACAATTAATTTTCTACTGCAAGATTTCCACGTGAAAAATGAAATAAATAGTTTGCCGAATTTTAAAAAAGGTGAATATTACGTCATAACTTTTCTATTGCAAGATATTCACGTGAAAAATGAAAATTAAATAAATAGTTTGACGAATTTAAATGAAAGTGAATATAACTTCATAACTTTTCTATTTCAAGGTTTCCCCGTGAAAGAAGAAAATATTACGTCATATTCGAAATATAAAGGACGTGGTAAATATAGTATAACGTCATATGAGTATGAAAAAAACGTATTGAAGTATGATAAAAACCCGATTATGGAAAAATTGGCGTATTTTAACATTATTGCTCCAATTATAAATGAAAATAAGTTCATTTATAGCTGTATTATTTTGCGTCTGTTATATACATTTATAAATTTTTATATTGTGTTTTTATTTTATTCATACGTACAACACTTCGACTGCTTTTTTTAATGTTTGTTTTATGTTGTATGTTAAATTTTGAAATTGATTTTCAGAACAAACATCTTTCAAATTCTGAACAACACCGGGCACTTGAGTTTGTAACAGGAAAATGGCTTTTGTTTCTGTACATCTAATGCTAATATTATAAAGCTTTATAATATTATAAAGTGTATAATATTGTTAATGTTTGTATATTTGTGAGATGTTATCTCTGAAACTACATAGCCAACTTAAAAAAATGTTGGTGGCCATCTCTGCTCTGAAAAAAAGCTGCATTTTATGTCAGTGCAACAACCTACATCGCTGCAGGAGCAAAAAAGTTCTAAAATTGCGATTTCTGTGATATTGATTGAGTTAGAAACTTTAAAATTGGTGTGGTGTTTACTTTTAAGAATGAAATGTTCGTTATGAAAGCTCTCTAAAAGGTTCAAAAATTCAATTTGACAGATAAACGTAAAAATTTCTAAAATTGTGTTTTATTTGTAATGCTGAAATTTCTGGGATACTGTTGGGGTTAGAAACTAGATCTTTGGCATGGCAGTAATTTATAAAATGTAAATGATTGTTGTAGAACGAATTCTAAAAAAAACGAAAGACTAAACAAAGCGGAAAAGTTCTAAAAATGATTTAAGTAACGAAGTACATGGAATTGTTAGGAATATAAGCATGAAAATTGGCATGGCTGTATTTATCATGATGTAAATTCTCGCAATAGAACAATTTCTAAAAATGTTGCTACATAAAACACTGCAGAAACAAAAAACTTTCGAAAATTTTCTATTTTTGTGTTACTGCTGAGCCTAAAAACTTGAAATTTTGCTTTGGGATACTTTCAAAATATAAAATTGACGCTATGAATGGTTTCTAAAAAATTTAAAATATTAAAAGATGAAATGAACGGAAAGCGATCTCAATTAACATTAATTTGGAATTATTAGGTATAGCAACTTTAAATATTTCATAATCCTGCATTTCCTCCACAAAACATGCAATGTAAATACAAAAAAACTGATACATACCCATCTAGCTTTAAATACATTGCGTAAATATTGAATAAAGCCCTGTAAGAAACAGTGAGTAGGTTGCCCGAAAGTACTTATTAAAGTGTTCTCCTTCTCTAAGCTTTTCTCTGTCTCGCCAAGGCCACTAACAGAGGAGATTGGATTTTTAAAAAAAAATTCTGATTCATTTTCTAGACATTTTGTCATAAGGTCATATTCTCAATTGTCATTAGTAGAATTTTTTATATATTAACTTATTCTAGTGAAATTTCATAATCGGGTTCATATTGGCGTATTTTAACTTGCATGATTTACTAAAAAAATATGTATGGATTTGTAAATTACTTCAAATGACACTTTGACAGCTCAAAGGTTATGCGGACAATATATTCAGATCTTGTGTCATACTTTATATTGCAATCATCTTTTATTTAGTACATGTTAAATACAGCTCAACTTGTGGAGAATATGTTTGAAAACAAAACAATACAGCGTATGTAGGGGCCAGCATACACTCATCATTTAAACAGGTTCGAGCATATCTAAAACACACTCTAACGACACATTGCATGCCACTGTTGATGTGTTCGGTACTTTGATACTATATCAGATTTTGAAGAGCGATTTCCTTAACACTTATCGACAATCTCATTGCATCCGTGGAAAACAGATATTGTACAATATTGATTATTCCGAGGGAGCACATACCATATAAAGTACAGTCCATTCTTTTTATACATCATATATTTGTCATTTAAAGTTACTCAAATTGGTGAGCAGCGTCTGATTATGCTCTTGACGTCATTTTATGCAGTTAAAATTCCGATATAAGACAATTTAGTATTTCATTTTCTATTTTACTTTTAATATATTGCGTACTTTTAATTTTATATCCATACATGGCTGTCATGCGTGGTTTGCTTTCCCATTTTTTTTAAAAAGTGTATACGAATTTATATATAAGATTTTGTAATTCTACGATTCATTTATTTTCATCATTTCAATTTATTCCAGTATATGGACAATTAAAGATAACATCTCATTTTCTTTGCTTCCACATGTTATTATTAAATCTATGTTCTCAGCAATATCGCTCAGACTAATCCCTCTGAGGGAAGTCCTAGTGTTACATAGTCCTAGTCCTAGTGTTCAATATTCTACAACAGTCGTTTTAGTGTTCCTCTAGCGTTTAGTCGGCATAATTATTTCAACATTCTACAACTGTCGTTTTAGTGTTCCTCTAACGTTTAGTAGGCATAATTATGTCAATATTCTGCAGCGGTTGTTTTAGTATTCCTCTAACGTTAACGTTGATAAAATTATCGAAATTGTTTTTTTTTTTCTATCCACTGCGCGCGATACGATAGCAAAACTGTCAAAACTATTCGTTCTAGAGTCCTAAAAAATATTGATAACGATCTAAAACTATAAATTTCAAGTATATATTCAAGGTTTATTACTTTTACATCATTGGGTTGCTAGAACCAATTATTTTGCTACAGTTTTGCGCAAAAGAGATGAAGTCATAAACAATTTAATTTTTTTATCAATATTAAACATAAAGATAGTAAAAAATTACTTGTAGAATATTAAAACAATTATGAACAGATATCTCGCTGTCAGAGATAAAAATTTATACATTTCAGTTTCATAGGGAATCAGAAACTAGAGAACAGGAATTCTGCTTTTTCAGAATTTAGTGTCGCCCCCTGCATTTCCATTACTTCATTTTCTTCTGGTGGACTGGTGGCTTCTATTATTATGAAATAGCCGTTATAAATGAAGCGTTCGGTGAAGATAAAAGAGCAGTCGTAAAAAGTTAGAACTCTGATTTTCTGGTCAGAATGAACAAAAAAATGGCCATTTAAAAAAAAAAAAAAAATTATGGCCATTTTTTTTGGCCAAAAAAAATTATGGCCCATGTGACCAGAAAATCAGAGTTCTAACTTTTTACAGCTGCTCTTTCATCTTCACCGAACGCTTCATTTATAACGGCTATTTCATAATAATAGAAGCCACCAGTCCATCAGAAGAAAATAACTCGGTTAAGCGGGACTCGGATAATCGGGACACTACTGCAAAACATATTTCAATTTTAAGACTTAAAGCACACGCTTTTATTTCATGTAAAATGACGTCATTTGCATTAATATAGATACTTAAAATTAAATATAGTTTATAATAGGTCCATGTTTTATCATAAATCCTTCATTTATATTTTTCTCAAAAAAGCACGTATTTTAATTACTTTTTTTCAGTTTTTATGAGAAAGTGGCAACAAAAAGATATAATTGCTACTTTTCAACTATTTTTTCTTTACTTTCTACAGAAATGGAGTACTTGAGTTGCCAAAATGAAACAAATGTCGTTAAAAACTACAAAAAAATTAATATCTCAAAAATAAATGGAGATACAGTTTTCAAACAAATTGCATTTAAAAGAACTTTTTTTTCCCAATACGACGGTATAAAAGTCGAAAATGTGCGATGCATAGAAGTTTAAAAAATTGCTAAAGAGTATTTTATCGTAATGCTTTGTTTTACGGCTAGCGTCTGTAAGGTAACGTTATTTTTTGGAGACAAAATAAGCTGGGAGAAAGAAATACCATGCCATACCGGGGGCTAATAAAATTAAATGTAACATGATGACTGCACATTCCGTGAAAAAGCAAGACTCACCAGACTGCTTAAAATTCTTTCTTTTTCGAGAATATGATTCCAATAAAAAATTGAATATGCTAATAAAATATAATAAGATGGAAAATTCTATAATCATGTTCAAAAGTCTTCAAAATACCTTAATTCATTCACATACTTAGCCGTTTATCGAAATCCCAAATATGCTGCTAATGCATTCTGCTTCTACTGGAATGCGAATTTTTCCATTCTGAAACCGTTTCTCATTTCCGAAAAGTAGTTTCTTTATTCAATAATGGCTATCAGTTTCTAATTCCGAAATGAAATTACCTTTTACTGCCTTAATGAGTCGAATTTCCACCACCGTTATGTGAAACGATTTGAAAGTTTTCAGAACGATTTCTAGGTTTTTAAAAAACAAAATCAATAAAGAAACCAAAAAGGTGTATTTTCTCTGAAATTGACAATTTTTTTTAATTGTATTTTTTGGATAGGTAAATTTATTTATATATTTTTTTTGCGTACAAAAATTAAAATTTCTATCACAAATAATGTGTTTAGTGTCACGCATAACTTTTTCATCCTGTTTAAAAGTAAAATTTTCTGCGCCAAAAATTGTAATGTGTTTCAATAATTAAAGAAGTATTTTAACTCTCTATGTGGAACTATGAAAGGACTGACTTGTTCAAATTAAACCAACCAAATTTGCTTAGTACATTAATATTAGAAAACCCAAAATTGTGTTCGTTTTATGTTTCTCTTTAAAACTCCATTCCACAAAGACAACCTTTTTAAATTGTATTTTGTGAATGGTAAAATTAAATTTTCCTCTACATTTAGTTTAAACCAATTTGGTAAATTTAAAAATAGTTTTAAACATTGAACGAAATTTCTTATAATTCTATTTGAATTTTACATTTACTTTATCCTATTTACAAAAAAAGAAAAGAAAAAGCATTTCGAATAAAGCATTGTTTTCACTTTTATTTAAAAAATAACGTTTTAAATCATCTGAATTTCGTTCCTATTAGACAAACTTATTAATGTGAAATGGGATTTGCATAACTTTTTCTGCATTTCTACTTATTCCATTTCATTATTTTAATTAACTTTGTTATTTACACCCATATACATGCTGAGTTAAATAAAATTACAGCATGTCAATAAATATGTATGGATGGAGAAAATTGTGAATCTTTTTTTTTTCTCCTAGAAAGTATTGCTATTTTTCTCTTTTCTTCCGCTTCTTATCTTTTTTTTTTTTTTTCAAACACTTCTGCAATTCGAAAGATTTTAAAAAGTTGTATTCGAATGCCTCTGGTATTCTTTTATTAAATTCTGAAAATCAGCCTTACGTTCTGAAAGTTTATTTACAAGTGTATTTCTATATTTAGTAATATAAAAGTAATGCATTTTTAATCATTTTAACTTCTGTGTGTGTCCGCGCGTGTGTGTGAGAGTGAGTGAGCATAAAATCTGTTATAAAGTCTTACAAGTATCACTTTTCAATGAAGGTTAAATTAATCATCATGTCACATTTAATTTTAATTGGAATTCCCTATAAAATACAAATACATAACGCTTTTACCCCAAACAGCTGAATATCCCTTCTATGAGGCATAGTTATTTCAATATTGTACAACTGATGTTTTAGTGTTTCGCTAATGTTTAATTTTGATAAAATTTTCAAAATTGTTTTTTGACTTCCATCCATTACGCGCGATGCGGTAGCAAAACTCTCAAAACTGTTCATTCTAGAGCCCTAAAAAATATTGATAACGATCTAAAACTATTGTACCCTGAACGTATACTTTATTTTAACGTAATTAAAAACTTAATTTTTATTATTTAATTTAAATTATACAATTTCGAAGAAATTCATTTTTTAAATGCTATTTTGAAATAACTAATGCCATTATAATACCAAATTTGAAGTATAGATTCAAGGTTCATTAGTTTTACATGATTTGGTGTCTAGAACCAATTGTTTTGCTACAGTTTTGCGCGAAATGGGTAGAAGTCATAAAGAATTAAATTTTTTTTAATCAATATTAAACATAAGTAAAAAAATAGTTCGAGAATATTAAAATAATTATGAATAGATATTAAGATGTCAGCATTAAAAAATTATGCATTTGAGTTTCCGAGGAAATCAGAAATAAAATTGAATATAACATGATGAATTGAATATACAGTTGAATATAACTGTACATTCAGTGAAAAAGTAAAACTTCTGAAACCCGTTAAGATTATTTCTTTCTCGAATATGAGATTCGACTAAAAATATTAAATTTGCTAATAAAATATAAAATGGAAAATTCCATAATCATGTTCGAAGATCCTCAAACTATCTGAATTCATTCGCATATTATGCCGTTTACCGAAACTCCAAATTTGCTGCCAATGCATTCAGCTGCCACTGGAATGCGAAATTTTATTTTCTGAAACATCTTATTTCCGAAAATTACTTTTTTATTCGATAGCGACTATCAGTTTCTAATTCAGAAATTAAATTACCTTTTACTGCCTTAATGATTCGAATTTCCACCGCCGTTATGTGAAATTATTTGAAAGTTTTCTGAACCAGTTATAGCTGTTACCAGGAAAAAAAAAAAATAAAAAACACAAACATGTGTTGGGTTTTTTTCTAAAATTGATTACACTAAGACATTTTTGAAAATTGTATTTTGTGGATAGACAAACTAATTATTTTTTTTACTCACAAATATAAAGATTTCTTATATGAAGTATGTGTTAATGGTTACGTATATTTTTTTGTTATTGTTTCTTTGACTTCGCATAATTTTACATTCTGTCTAAAAGTAAAATTATCTGCACCAAGTATTATATTGTGTAACATCAATAAAAATATATTTTATTCTCTGTAATGCCATGACGACTGATAATGGAACCACAGTTTTTATATGAAAAGTTTATTAAACACAAAATCCTATCTACACAATACAGGGTGTTTATAAAATCCCGGACTCATTTTGATGCTTAATAACTCATAAAATAATAAAGATAGATTAAAATTAATAACATAAATGGTTAGATAGACTCAAAAAGTTTCATGACCCTTGTCAATGAACTTCCACGTGTGCCCCCTTCTTCGCACGGAGAATATCAAGTCGATAGTCAATTTCACGCCAGGTAGCGGTAAGCATGTCGGCATCCACAGAGGCAATTGCGGTTGTAATTCTGGCTTTTAAGTCATCAATGTTCGACACTCTCCTCCTGTAAACATTGTCCTTTACAAATTATCGACTTGATATTCTCCGTGCGACGAAGGGGGCACACGTGGAAGTTCATTGACAAGGGTCATGAAACTTTTTGAGTCTATCTAACCATTTATGTTAATAATTTTAATCTATCTTTATTATTTTATGAGTTATTAAACACCAAAGTGGGTCCGGGACTTTATAAACACCCTGTATTTACACTTGGAGAGAACTATGTACACTGTTATAATTATTTATGAATAACAATACTTCCACTAAACTACACATCTCGCTTCCAAAACGAAACCAATATTTCCTCGGATGCAATCCCGCGTCCAAAACATAACCGAAAAACCACCACTATTACTCGGTCTCCTCTCTTCACTTCCATTCACTTACCGTTAGGGAGTCAGTCTCTTCACTTCACTTTACTTTAGAAAACGGTTAACAGGAGGTTGGTTGCATGACACTCTCTGTGTTCGTTTCTTATTGGAGTGAATTTCGGATTTGTTTAGTACATTAATATTAGAAAACCCAAAATTGTATTCACTCTATATTTCTCTTTAAAATTCTGTTGCATTAAGACAACCTTTTTGAGTTATCTTTTGTGGATGATAAAATTAAATTTTCCTCTACTTTTAGGATAAATTTTGCAAACTTAAAGATAATGTTTAATATTTATCGGAATTTCTTAGATTTCTATTTCTATTTTACATATATTTTATTCTATTAATAAAAAATATTTAGAATAGAGCATTGTATTTACTTTGGTCTAAAAAATATTATTTTAAATAATCTGAATCACATTCAAATCATGCAGACTTATTTTAAATAAAGATACATAACTGAATTTGCATATTTTTTTTATGTATTTCTGCATTTTTCAATTAATTATTTTCATTTATTACTTTCGTTTACCTTTACAAGAAGAAAGTGTTGGATTCGTGAAATTTTTCGAATTCTGGTTTTTGACGGATTTACACATTTTAAGGGTCAGAGATTTTGAGAAACATGTTTTTAAAAAATGTCTGTCTGTGAGTTTGTGGCTCTGTCTGTCTGTATGTACGTATTTATGGGACACAAATTTTGTGGGTGGTCTATCTCAAGAACTAATACACAGAATTTAATAAAACTTTAGATTCAGATAGTCCCTGTTACAAATTGGCTCTGATTACATTTTAGTGCAAATATCCTCTCAGGTGGCGCTGCTATGCTGCCTTTTTCAGGATTTCCGCAACAGCTCTATCTCATGAACTAATGCACGGATTTTCATCGAACTTCAGATTCGGTTAGTCCTTGGCATGATTTGATGTTGTTTACATTTTGGTGTAAATCGCCCAACAGGTGGCGGTACTATCCTGCATTTTTCTCGATTTCCGAAATAGCTCTATCAGAAGAATTAATGCACGGATTTTTATCGAACTTCAGATTCAGTTAATCCTTGATATGAATTGGTTCTGATTACGTTTTGGTATTAATCGTCCAACAGTTGGCGGTGCTATGCTGAATTTTCCCCGATTCCAGCGATAGCTCTATCTCAAGAACTAATGCACGAATTTTCAGCAAACTTCAGATTCAAATATACCTTGATAAATATTATTGCTGTTTATGTTTTGGTGTAAATCGCCCAAAAGGTGGCGCTGTTATGCTGCATTTTTTACGACTTCCGCAATAGTCCTATTTCAAGAACTAATGTGTAGAATTTCATGCCTTTAGAATCCTCACGATGGCATAGATTTTGAATTAATTTCAACACTTTGACAACGAATTTTCAAGGATTTACATGTATGAGATAGAAGAAAGTTTTGGGATGGCAACATCCAGCTAGTTTTTCTAATTACTCTCATATACTTGTTGAGTTAAGTAAAAAGGTAGTTTGTTAATAAATATGTATGTAATAAAATTATGAATCTTTTTCTCTGCGAAAATATTTCCTTCTTTCTTTTATTCATATTTTTTTATTTATTTTCTTTAATTTTTTATCTTTAAGTCCTTTAACTACCTGAATTCATTCACATAATACGTCGTTAATCGAAATCCCAAATCTGCTGCTGATGTATTCCCCTCTATTGGAATGTGAAATTTTGCAATTCTTAAGGGGATCGGGAAAGCAAAATTCAATCAAAAAATCGATTTTTACTTTTTTATATCACTAAATAGTTTAAACTTTTATCTTTCCAACATTGTGTCACACATGTTTACACATAAAAAAAATAAGTGTTGAAATTATTCATTCTTTCTAAGAGTACTTCACAGCCTAATGGCCATTTAAATCTTTATTTGATTTTTTCTCAAAACATGGATTTTTCATGTTTATGTTCCTTTTTTCAATATCTATTAAACTTAAGAACTCATATTTTTTTCTTATACTTATATTATGTCAGATTGTATATTTTAACACAGGGATTTAATGATTTGTTGGGAATTATTTATTTTAGGCAGCAAAATCTTACCAAAAATGCTAATTTAAAAATGACTTTCATTAAATAATTAATAATTAATTTTGAGTTTCACTTAGAAAGAAAATGGTCTGTTAAAATACGTAATTCGTGTTATTCTAACTACTCGGAAAAATCTAGACCTTCATCTTTCACTACTTCTGAGAAAAAAGTACATAAAGTTGATGATTTCACATGGCGGAGATAGGGCTTTCCTGGTACCCTTAAACGAGATTTTTTTTCTACCCTTATTTCCCAAAATCACATCTTTATTTAATTACGGCTATCATTTTCTAATTCAGAAATGAAATTACCTCCTAGTCAAATTTAAACCACCGTTATGTGAGACGATTTGAACGTTTTTAGTACTAATTCTAACTATTTCTAAGAAAATTTCTATAACAAAATCACAAATGTTTATTATCTCTTAAATTGATTTCATTGAGACATTTTCTATAAATTATAATTTGTGGATAGTTAAATTTATTTTTAATTTTTTACTTTCAAAAATAATAATTTCTAGTATAAAGAAATGGCTGAATGTAATATTTTGTTATTGCTTTTTTATTTAACTTCGCATAATTTTTCATTAATTTTAAAAGTAAAAATTTCTGCACCGAGAATTATCTTCTGTTGCATCAATAAAAATATATTTTAACTCTCTGTGTTGAATTCTTATTGGATTGAATGCCTCAAATGAAATCTGATTTGCTTAATACATTAATATTAGAAAACCCAAAATTGTGTTCGCTCTATATTTCGCTTTAAAATTCTAATCCATTAAGAAAACCTTTTTAAATTACATTTTGTAAACGGTAAAATTAAATTTACCTCTGCTTTTAGGTTAAATCAATTTTGTAAAATTAACGATAATGGGCAATTCCACAGAAAAATATCATTTCGGGAAAAAAATAAAATTAATGAAATATTTAATTTGAGGGTATGATTAGAAAGATTGAATCTTATATTTTTATGTTCTAAAAAAATTCCTAATAATATCAAAAGTGCTGCCCTCTATGCATCATGTAGATTACACCAAGTTCTCTGGCAATACAAATGCAAAAAGCGTACATGTTTACAAGACAAGAACCAACTACAAGAAAACAGTTTGATGATTTTTTTTTCCTTTTGCATAAAAATAACTAAGTAAAGAGATTATTTCAAATAACTTTTTTAACTGTATAAAATTATTTCTTGGAATAAATTGCCTTTTGAAAGTAAATTTTTCTTATTACGTCAGTTACAAATTTTAGTGAAAAATTAAGCGTACACAAAATATTTCATTTTAAGAAAATTTTCAATCCATAAACCTTTTGAAGCATTAAAAAACCTTTCAAACGATGTATTTGTTCTGAGTTTCAAGTGTAAACAAGACTATCTGAAATGTGTAACTGACGTAACCATAAAAATGTAACTGACATAACAAAGCATTGGTTACATTATTTACACACTTCCTTTTTTGTTTATGCAAGTTACAATTTAAGTGAACCTGCCAATTGACACTAATGCGTTAGTTGCCAAATCAGTATGTAAATTGGGGAAAATGCTTATTTGGGATATGTGAAGATTGCAGCGACATCAGTAGTTTTTTCATGATCTGATTCTAACATCACACGCAGAAATTTCATCAACTTTTTACCAATTGGAATACTGGTAATAAAAAAGGTTTTAATTGAAACCACACTTTCAAATGCAAAACAAGAAGTTTTAAATCGGTTGCCAGTGTTACGGAGACACTTTTTTTTGTTTTGTTTTTCAAAAATTCAAAATTTTCAAAGAGAATGTTTCACAGGAAGAAGCTGTTCTTCATTCTCTGAAAGTTTTAACTTTCCGCATCAAAGTGAAATCATATCGACTCATTGGATTTCAGAAAGCCTTACCCTTTTCTCAGCAATAATGTATCGTAAATATCTTAATGTTTCTCATGTAGTTATCGGTGACAAGTTGTCTCATGACAAATTTACAGTTCTCTGTTTTAATTCTGCTATTTTGAAATCATAATATGAATACGGATTAACCTTTTGCAAACATATATTTTTTTTTGTAATGGAGCTTAAAGTCAGTTTAAAAATACAGGACTCCCACTGGTCCACTTTTTGAAAAAACAGTTATCTTTTAGAAGAAAAAAAAGTATTAGGTTTCTGCAACAATTACAAGAAAAACGCATTTCCACGTAAGTTTCTACAAAATTTATAAAGAGAATTTTTTTTTGAAGAATAGTGGTGTTAAAAAACACACCGAGTTGGAGCCCTGAAAACAGATTCACACTTTCTTCAATTTTGAAACATGAGCTCCGCCATCCCTTAAATTGGCTGATTGGGGTTTCTTTGGTACAGCGTACAGGAGGGTGCGATTGATAGCATCGGGGGTAAGATCAAATGTGCAGTTTTGAAACTAACATTGTAGAATCGTGTTGTTATAAACACTGCGCATGAATTCATTGAAGTAGACAAAGAAATTTGACCTAAGATAAATTTTTTTCACATTTCAAAAATGAAAGTTAAAAAAAGGAAGAATTCGAAAAAGAATTTAATTTATATCCTTCAAAATAAATTCTTGATACTCATTGGAGATTATCTGTTTGTGAATTATGATATTAAACAATTTCCAGGTTTTGTAGAAGAAATTCTAACGGATGAAATTAAAATAAACATGATGTATCCTTGCCGACATAGTTGGAAATGGCCATTTCGCCCAAACTATATATGGTACAAAACTGATGACATTGAGAAAAAGTGTCACAGCTAATTAATGCCAGATGTACTTTTTAAGTTTACAGAATGCGTTACGTAAATTATCACAAACTATGTTAAGTGAGTTTATTGTCTTTGTAAAACGATAGTGTTACGTCAGTTACACAGCAAAAGTTATGTCAGTTACATATGTAAATGCCTTTTTTTCTTTTTTGTTGTTAAAAAATTAATTAGAAAAGTTATACGTTGTCATTGCTTAGTGATGTTAATAACACAAAATCATTTTTTTAATGGATAGTTTTGATAATTTTTACACTTCAATGCAGGCAGAAAATACGTTTGTCTGTTTTACGTTACATCAGTTACAGAATTTTTAAATGCAATTTTAAGTATTCAAATAGAGATTTAAAAGTCCAACTGTACTTAGGTATTAAATCCTTAATAAGAAATATTTTAAAGTATAAAAATTTGTTCCAGCTTTATTAGTAAATTCTCCACACAGTTTAAAAAACAATAATCGATCATCAAACGTTACGTCAGTTACGATAGAATTAACCTTATGCTAAATATTTTTCGGAATTTCTTAGATTAGTATTTCTACTTTACGTAGAATTTATTTCATTTTTAAAAAGTCCTTCCGGCCAGTGCCGGGAGGAAGAGGTAGCTTTCATATTCCTTATTTTAAAAAAGCCAACTTATATTATTCAAACACACTAAGCTCAATTAAGTGGAAACAGAATGTAGGAGATTCAATACTAAATCATTATGAATGAGAATTTCGCGAAATTAGTTAGCTGTATCCAAGCTGCTTTTATTTAAAGTAACTTATATTTGGCTGCCAAATTCGGCGATTTCTTAAAGTGCCTGCCATTTTAAGACAACATGGTGGATGAGGCTAACCAGTGAACTTGGTCGAGACCTTAGTAATTGCTGTGCACATGTTCACTCACATCGGAATTGGTTGATATATACGAGTGCTGTCGCAGGCAGAAAATCAGATTTTTCAAAATGTCACCCACGTTAGAAATTGAAACTGCTATATCTGAGCCATTTTTTAAGATAAAGACAAACAAAAAATGCTTCTGAATCCTTATATCAAGGTCAAATACTTAAGAAAGAAACCTTTTTCAATTTCTAATTTTTTTGCATCTCACTTTAAATATATATATATATATTTTAATGGCCGCCATTTTGAAACAAGATGGCTGATGAAGCTGACCAGCGAACTTGGTCGAGATATTGATGTATACTATTCACATGCCTTCTTCCATCGAAATAGGCGAATACGTGTGGTATACATAATACAAGACAAATACAAGATCGTTTCAAAGTGTTAGCCATGATAGAAATTCAACGTGCTATAATGCAACCACTTTTTAAGATATAAACAAAAGAACAAATTTTCAGAAACAAAAACTGCTCCAGATTTGTATCAAGGCCAAACACATAAAAAAAATCTTTTTCATTTTCCAATTTTTTAATACCTCATTTTAAATTTTAAATTACATTTTTTTTAAAAAATGGCAACCCTTTTGAAACAAGATGGCGAATGAAGCTGGCCAACGAACTCGGTCGAGACATTGGTATGTACTATGTACAGACCAAGTAACATTCAAATCGATTCATAAATACGCCTGTTATCGCGTGACAAAAATCAGGTCGTTTTAAAATCTCAGCCACAATAGAAATTCAAAATGTTATAACTCAGCCATTTTTTTAGATATAGACGAAACAAAACCTGTTCCGGAATCTTTGTATTAAGGTGAAACACATACGAAAAAAATCTTTTTCATTTTCTAATTTTTTAGTATCTCATTTTAGATTTAAATTTTTTTAAATTTTTTTAAGTGGCCGCCATTTTGAAACAAGATGGCGGATGAAGCTGGCCAACGAATTCGGTTGAGTTATTTGTATGTACTATGTACACACCAAGGTACATCCAAATCGGTTCATAAATACGTCTGTTATCACGTGGCAAAAATCAGGACGTTTCAAAATGTCAGCCATGCTAGAAATTCAAAATGCTATAACTCAGCCATTTTTTAAGATATAGACGAAACAAAAACTGCTCCCGAATCTTTTTATCAAGGTCAAACACATAAGAAAAAAAAATTTTTTCAATTTTCAATTTTTTGGTACCAAATTTCAAATTAAAATTTTTCTTAAAATTTTAAATGGCCCCCATTTTAAACAAGATGGCGGATGAAGCTGGCCAACGAACTCGGTCGAGACATTGGTCTGTACTATGTATAGACGAAGTCGCATCCAAATCGGTTCATAAATATGACTTTAATCGCGTGACAAAATTTAGGACGTTTCAAAATGTCAGCTTCGCTAGAAATTCAAAATGCTATAACTCAGCCATTTTTTAAGATATAGACGAAACAAAAACTGCTACGGAGTCTTTGTATAAAGGTCAAATACATAAGAAAAAAATATTTTTCCATTTTCAATTTTTTGGTACCACATTTCAAATTTTACATTTTTTTAAATTTTTTAAATGGCCGCCATTTTGAAACAAAATGGCGGATGAAGCTGGCCAACGAACTCGGTCGAGAGATTGGTATGTACTATGTACACACCGAATTACATCCAAATCGGTTCATAAATACGAGAGTTACAGTGTGACATATGTCAGATATATATATATATATATATATATATCAATTTTGAACGGAGGGTGGTTTCGGGGTCTTGGGGTCATGATCGATGAAAATATACCAAAATTTTTTGAAATCGCTTTCCTCCGAACGGCTGCAATAGGTAGCTTTTTGTAAAGAAAGCTACCTAAAACTAGGGGACTCACCTCCTTACGAGCTGCGCTCACCAACCCCCGTTCAGACTCTGAAAATACGCTGATTTGATCGGCTTTAAAAATATTACGGAAGATTGAGTCATAAATAAAAAAAACAGTGGCGATCACCCTAAAAACGGGTTTCCATTCATTTCCCCCTTTTTTATATTGGGGGATTTTAATGCCGAATGAGCTGCTATTAATTGCTGTTTTTTTGCTTGATTGAATGAGATTAGTTTAACATTTGAAAATCAACTAATATAAAATGAACTAAGTCAACAGAGTCTTCACTTACGGGTATTTTTTAACAGGGTTATAAGCAAGTGATTTTAAATAAGATATTTTAAATGTGACGTTTTAAATTTGATGTAATTGTCACCAAACTTTTCTTTCTCTTTGTAATATTCACGTGAAAATATTTTTATTGTTAGAAATGAAATATTATTTATTCTGTCTTAGAATTGGCAACAATAGTAAACTAGTATGTTGTGGCCATCACAAAACTTTATTCTATGTCATACATGTCAATACTTCAAAATTCACTATCTCAGTGTCAAATTAAATGGCAATCTGTGTTCATCATGAGAAGTCTAAAAATATGAAATTCCGTGCATTAGTTCTCGAGGTATGACCGTCACTGAAATCTTGTAAATCCAGCAAAATGCAGCATAGCAGCGCCACCTATTGGGTTATTTACACCAGAACCTAATTATCACCAATTTATATCAACGTCTAACTGAATATGAAGTTTGAGGAAAATTCGTGCATTAGTTCTTGAGATAGAGGTATTGCGCAAATCATGACAAATGCAGCATAGAAGCGCCACCTGTTGAGCGATTTGCAACAACACATAATCAGCAGCAATATTAAACAAGTTATACTTAAATCTGAAGTTTCATGAAAATTCGTGCATTAGTTCTTGAGATAGAGCTATTGAGGAAATAGTTCAAAATGCAGCACAGCAGCGCCACCTATTGGGCGATTTACACCAACACGTAGTCAGCATCATTTCATATAAAGGACTAACTAAATCCGAAGTTTGATGAAAATGTGTGCATTAGTTCTTGAGATAGAGCTACTGCAAAAATAGTGTAAATCCTGCAAAATGCAGCATAGCAGCGCCACCTGTTAGGCGATTTACACAAAAACGTAAACATCATCCATTCATGTCAAGGACTAACGGAATCTGAAGTTTTATAGAAATCCGTGCTTTAGTACTTGAGATAGAGCTTTTGCAAAAATTCTGCAAAATGCTACATAGCAGCGCCACCTGCAGGGCGATTTACAACAAAAACTAATCAGCACCAACCTATATCAGGGAGTATATGAATATAAATTTTCATTAAATTCCGTGCATTAGTTCTTGAGATAGAGCGCCCACAAAATTTGTGTCACATACAGACAGACAGACGGACAGACAGACGGACAGACAGACAGACAGACTCACAGATAGACATTTTGTAAAAACATGTTTTTTTGAATCTCTTACCCATAAAACGTGTAAATCCGTCGAAAACTGGAATTCGAAAATTTTCATGAAACAAATACTTTCTTCTTGTAAAGATAGAAGAAAGTAAAAAGGTTATCTAGAAATACTAAATAAATATCTCGCGTACGTGTAATAATAAACTGCTCAAAACAATTAGGGGAGCAGATGGTTTTAACGAAATTACGCAAATATTTACACCGATAAGTAACGTAAAATAAAACATCAATAATTTAAAGTGTTGTAGAAAACAGATAAAGAAAACTTCACACGTAAATTAAAGTTTATGACGTCAAAAACTGAAAAAAGGTGATAAGTGCAGAAATCGGGATTTTGCAGAATCGTCTGTTTCACTGCCTCAGTTGTAAAATTCAATTGCTCAGCTTGTGTTTTAAGAAAAGGTGGCTTGAAAATGTCACAACAACATGATTTACCGCAATCCATGGCTTGGCGTGTTATCGGGACAGTTGAATTTGGGGAAACCATAAAAGGCTGTGGAATCGATTCCAAGACACATAGAATGGTAGTCATGGACAAGTGCAAGGTCGAAAATGTGCTAACACAGAAACTGATGACCGATATATCCTGTTAACAGCCAGTCGAGACGGTACGGGCAATGCTACTCAGCTGCAAACACAGTTGTTTTTGGCCAAAGGACGAATGGTGTCCAGCCAAACAGTCCGAAATAGGCTTCATCAGGGTGGTCTCTATGCACGTAAGCCAATGGACTGTATTCCGTTGACCTCAAGCATCTGTGCGACCCAAAGAAGGTGGGGAACTGAACATCGAGTTTGGAGGTAACGTTGTTGGAGTGAAATTCTGTTTACAGACGAGTCCCGATTTAGTCTGGATGTGACATCTGATGTGTTTTGGAATGGAGAGAAAGAGGCTATCAAAATAACCCCACATTCGTTCGTGAAAGATCACATTACAGACGAGGTGGGTTGATGCTATTGGCTGGAATCAGCATAAGTGGACGTACGGGCCTGCATATCATTCGGAATGGCACTTTGACGGCCCGGTTCATTATTTTCATTTATTTTTCTATTTACTCTCATATACTCGTTGAGTTAAATAAAATGGCAATATGTCTATAAATATGTATGTGATATAATTGTGAATCTTTTTCTCTTTGAAAGTATTTCCTTCTTTCTTTTATTCATATTTTTGATTTATTTTCTTTTATTTATTTATTTATTTATTTATTTGCCTTTCGAAATACTTTATAATGTTCCGTTCAAACACTTCTAGTATTATTTTATTAAATTATGGCAATCAGCCTTACTTTCTGAAAGTTTATTTATATGTATATACTTCTACAGTAAGTAACATGAAAATGATATATTTTTCCATAATTTTAACATTTCTGCTTTCCTCTCATATGCATGATTGCATAATTTAAGACCCAAATATAAGTGTGTGAATATAAAATATGTTATTATCTTTCTTTCTCGAATATGTGATTCCACTAAAAAATTTAAATTTGCTAATAAAATATAATAGGTTTACAAATTCAATAAACATTTTCGAAAGTCCTCAAACTACCTGAATTCATTCGCATATTATGCCGTTAATCGAAATCCCAAATATGCTTGTAATGCATTCTGCCTCTATCGGAATGTGAAATTTTACTATCGTGAAACAAGATTCTTCTATTCTTATTTCGTAAAATTACTTTTTTATTTAATAACGACTATCGTTTTCTAATTCAGAAATGAAATTACCTTTTACTGCCTTAATGAGTCGATTTTCAACCGCCGTAATGTGAAACGATTTGAACGTTTTCAGAACCAATTATAAGTATTTCTAATCAAATTCACTAAACAAACCGAAAATGTGTATTTTCTCTGAAATTGATTCCATTCAGACATTTTTTGTAATTTGTATTTTGTGGATAGTTAAATTTATTTTTAAATTTTTACCTTCAAAAATAAAAATCTCTTACACAAAATGTATATAGGAAAAAACATGTACCGTTTGAATGTCACATTCACCTTAAAAACTATATCAAATTAAAAAACCAGGTGCTGATTTATATGAGAAGCTAAGATATGCAGTAAAGAAATCTAATATTAATCCGATAGCTAAAACAACAAGGAAACTCAAAGATTTAATCCAAAGCAAGTTTGACCCTATTCCTAATGGTGAAATCGCAGGTATTTACATAATTCTATCGATAAATGAAACACAAGAAGAATAGGTATATATTGGGATGACCGGACGTAAATTCAAGGACAGACTGAAAGAACACGTAAGTGATACTAACAAGGAAGGTCTCCATACGGGCATATTCAGAAAAATCTCAAAAAATTACAGAGTGTTCTTCCCATGTGTATATATGTTTATAAAAAATTTTTTGGCGGAACCGCGATTGAACGTTCGTAAAAAAATAATGAAATTTTCGTTTATTTGGCGATTTATCATCGGTTGGCGATGAAATGAAATTTCGAAAAATACTTTTTTATGCCAAATACTCTTTAAGATAAAAATGTTTCATGCTGAACTTGTTTAAATAAATTTAATGTAAATGACTTTAGTTTTGTCAGTTTTAGATTGATTTAATTATAGTTTTGTTATATATATATATATATACTTATAATGAAAGTTAAATATTAAATTTTATGAATTAAAACAAAATTAAAATAAATTAAAATTATTTCAATGTCTCAAAATTAAGTCCAATGGAGCACTGTAGATTCAATTCTGTTGCTATGGAAACGACGAATTCTTTGAAATGAATAACTGGTAAATGAATCTTGCCTTTATTTTGGAATACGCTTAAATACAGGGTGTCCAGAATAAGACCCTGATTTCGAAATTAAATATCTCGAAAGCAAAGATCAATAGAATTATGCGGTAAACGGTTTGTTTATTAGCTAAGCTGTAAAAATGTTATACAGAAGTTTCAAAATTTAGTTGCAAAAGCCGTTAACAGATGGCGCTGTAATCGCAATACTTGTAAACTGCTTCGAACTCCAGAGCAATGGCGTCTCATTCCTAGATGGCTCCCTACGTAATAACGAATATTGGGAAAGTCCATTTTTTCATTGTGGTGATGTGCAGAAGTGGAGACATCTGGTCACAGAATTATTGCATCAGCTTTAATTTTAGAAAATTTCAATTAATAGAATTTTCAATAAAAAGTTTAGAAGTCATTATAAGAATTTTTTAAATATTTTATTAAATCCAATCTTTAATGCCATATGATTATTTAAATCAAAATGCATATATTTAGAAAAATAATTTTGTACTTTTTATTTATTTTTTATATTTTTAAATCACGGCATAATATTTTGGTATTATTGTTTATATCTGAATTATTATAAATAAATAAATAATTTTTCTTTTAATTTTTTTTTTAATCACGGCATAATACTTTGATTTTAGCACAACACATATATTTCTTTTCTATGTAAACAAAGTTTTAGAGACAGAAATTATGCATTAAATTATTTATTTTTTAAAAGGAATTGATGATAAGTCATATCATCAACGTCAAAGCAAAAGTATTTTGGATGCTGCATTCCTTTCGAACACTTCGGATTCTATCGCTAGAAGCTGCACCATATTTCTGTGCTCAATGATAAAAAAAATGGAAACGAGTTTTTAAAATTAAAATTATTTTTTAACTTAATTAAATTTTAAAAAATAGAAACTTTGTATTTTTTCATTCAAACTATTCTGTACAGTAAAAAAAAATGAATTATGAATCATTATTATAAATGCTCACTGATTTTTTAAAAAGGAGTTTCTTTAACTTAATTAAATTTTAAAACCAGAAACTTTAGATTTTTTTATTCAAACTTTTTTCACAGTTTAACTAAATATTAAAAAGTAAAGATTTCCATTTTTTTTAAATCCTCCTCTACTTGGATTCAATTCCACGATCTGCCAATTAGGAGAGAAAAGACATACCACATAGATATTGGTAACCGGACCGAAGTAGCTTGTAACAAAATTTGAAACAAATCTCAATTCTGTCAGCACATGGCTCCGCTTCTGCACATTACCCAAATAAAATATTTTTTAAGTTCTTATATAATGATTGCTAAACTTTTTATTGAAAATTCTATTAATTGAAATTCTCTAAAATTGAAGCTGATGCAATAATTCTGTGCCCAGATGCCTCACTTCTGTACATCATCCCAACGAAAAAGCGGTCTTTCCCCAATTTTCGTTCTTCCATAGGAAGCCATCTAGGAATGAGACGCTAGGGCTATCGACTTCAAAAACAATTTATAGGCATTGCGATTACTGCGCCATCTCTTAGCGGTTTTTGTAACTAATTTTTGAAACTTCTGTACAGCATTTTTACAGCTTAGCTACTAAACAAACCGTTTACCGCATAATTCTATTGATGTTTGTTTTTGAGATATTTAATTTTGAAATCAGGGTCTTATTCTCTGGACACCCTGTATATGAAAGTATTTTTTATATATGAAATTGTTTTTAAAGTAATAAAATTAAATAACAAGCAACATAAATATGCAATACGAAAAAACGTGTTTATAAAACTCTCTCATTGTTTAAGCTTAAATTCATTAAATACTATTTACACGCATTCTAAAAATCAATTAACAATCAATTTTCAGGTGCACTAAAATTGTTTGCTTTTGGCGAGGAAAAGTATTGCTCGCCAAATACCGCGACGCTTTCGCTTTTCGCGCCAAATACTCAAAAGTATTTTATTTTTTTACAGACTTTCTACTGTAATTCCGCCGCTAAATTTGACTGATCCTTTACTACATACATAAGTAGTTTAATTAGTATCTTTTTCAAAATATTCTGAGTATGCCCAGAATGGAGACCTTCCTTGTAAGTATTGTAGACAAACCACAGCCTTAGCAAGACTTAACCTACAACAAAATTCGTTTTAATGAAGCAAGAGTCATCATTCCTACCTCCCATTATAATATTTCATTAATAAAAGAGTCCATAGAAATTTTAATAAAAAATAATAAAGCTGTTAATGATAATATGTAATACAACATTCCAGTTATATGGTTAAAGTTTTTAAAATAGAAGATGTTTTGTTAAAGTTGGATAGAAATATTCAGTTTGCTGCCTCTCCCCCCCCCCCCCTTCCCCTACCTCCACTGTAAAGTAGACTCACCTGGTGGCCCGCCGAGGACGGAGTACAGTTTTTCAATTCAGAGCTGGCCTGAGGACGATCTTGGAGTGCTGGAAAGCACTCAGCACGGAAGTTTTTAAGTTTTTAAAAACTATTTTATTATGTAGCAACATCTTTTTTATATTTGTGACATCTTTTTATATTTGTGACATTAAATGCACCTTTTTAGCAAGTTTTCTTTTATTTTAGTTAGAAACATTTCTTGTATGAAGAATGTGTTAAGGGCTGCATGTAATATTTTATTACTAGCCGCCTCTGGCGACCGGTTTGGTCTCCCTTAAATGTATGCTAAACATTGCATCATGTTACTTTCATTCTTAAACTAATTCACTTGCTCAATCACTCCCCGCGAGTCCAAAGAGAAATCAAGAATTCTTTGCGCACTTGATAACATTTCATACATTTTTTGTTATTATGCTTATTTCGTCTTTTTTTACGGATACCTCTTAATTTCCGTAGCTGTAAAAATGAGTGAAATTTCAAGTGTTTGAACTGAGATTTGTTCATAAATTATATAAATTAATCTTATTTTACTTAAATATGCCGTTACTTCAATGTTATATTTTAGTATTAATAAATTTATTTAAATTTTTGAAAATCATGCATTTATAAATTTTTTTCACTACTTAATAACTAAATAATGAATATATATACTTTTGTTTTTATAGATTTGATTTCTGAGTTCATAAATATGACATTAAAGTAACGTAACTAAGAGAAATAGCAAAATAAAACCCTCGTGAATGCAAGCCGTTAACAAACGTTAGCGCCGCCAATTTACATACTATGATGTCATAAGAATATTGTCCATTCATTGTTGGAGAACCTGCTTTACGAATGATTACCTCCATGGCCTAATACTTTCTACCATTTATAATGAATGAATCTCTTGTGTTTGTTTACTTTATGAAGTAAAATAGAAAGCTGTCAACTTAATTTCAATTGAACTTGGAATATATATTTATTTGAATGTAAATTAGAAACAATACTTTGATGCTGAAATGAAGTATTTTAGTTTATGTTATTATTATTACGATTAATTGCTTATTTAGGTACTTTTCTATTACAGGGGCCTTGGCTTCCTTTTTTTTAAAGCTTGGTGCAATTCGGGCTTCAGAACGTAAAATACGTTGATAAAATATATAAATAGCTTTGAAAATAAAACTGGTGAACTTTTATTTTTATTTATATGTATTTATTTGCATATAAACATTTTATTTACACGTATATCTACAATATTTGTTTAGATACAAATTACTTCAATTTTTATATAAAAATAGATTATTGGCTTCTTTAGATTAAATAAATTATATACATATGGAAAAAATTACTTATGTATATGAAATAGGATTTAGATTGCCGGAAAATACGATGCCAATTTTTTTTCTCGCCAAGAACATATGCTGTAAAAATATTTATTTATTTATTGTATTTTAAGTGTGGTAAATGAAAAATGTGTATTTTAAATGACATAGCTGCCAACTTTTAAGCTTTTTGGCTACCACTAAAATTTTAAGGAGATTTTCGCCTTGTTTAATCATGAGATTTCGACGATTGAATGAGATAATATTTTCTATAAAATTTTAGTGGTATGAAAAAAGCGTAAAGGTTGGCAGCTATGAAATGAAAGTTATGTATTTTAAATGAAATGAGTGATAGATTTATATTTTAATGAAATGATGGCGATGGAAGAATATTTGGCGATTTATCACCTGCGCCCGACTAATGGCTGTTTGGCATATAAAAAGTGAAGCGGCCAGTCCGGAACTATTGATGACAGTCACATGACTTCGGCTTTTATTATATAGATTCTTTTTTTTTTTTTTTTTTTTTAACTTCGCATAATTTTTAACACGTTTAAAAGTAAAAATTTTTGTACCCAGAATTTTAATGTGTTGCGTCAATAAAAATATATTTTAACTCTCTGCGTTGAATTCTTATTATATTGAATGTCTCAAATTAAATCAAATTTTTCTTCATACATTAATATTAGAAAACCCAAAATTATGTTCCTCTATGTTTCTCTTTAAAACTCTATTCCATTAAGACAATCTTTTTAAATTACATTTTGTGGACGGTAAAACTTCATTTTCCTCTGCTTTTAGGTTAAATCAATTTTTGTAAAATTAAAGATAATGTTAAATATTTAACGGAATTTCTTAGATTACCATTTCTATTTTACGTATATCTTATTTTATTTAAAAAAAATATTCGAATAAAGCATTGTATTTACTTTCGTCTAAAAAATATTATTTAAAATCTTCTGAATCACGTTCATATCAGACAGACTTATTAATATGAAACTGAATTTGCGTAAATTTTTCTGTATTTATGCATTTTTCATTTCTTTATTTTATTTTCCTATTTACTCCCATATATTTGTTGAGTTAAATAGAATGGTAGCATGTCAATAAATATGTATGTGATAAAATTATGTATATTTTTTTCTTAGAAATTATTTTCTTTTATTCATTGTTTTCTTTAAATAATTTAACATTTTCGTTTTTGTCTTTCGAAATACATTAAAAGGTGAACACCTCTTGTATTCTTTTATTAAATTCTGATAATCAGCCTTACGTTCTGTAAATTTATTTCTATGTGTATTTCTACATTAAGTAATATGATAATGATGTATTTTTAACTTTTTTTTTTTTTTACTTTACTCTCATATGTATGATGAAATAATTTAAAGACACAAATATGTAGATAAATGTGTCAAGATTTTGTGATTAATTTATACAATACGTCACTTCGTTTTGAAATGCGAGAGCCAATAATAGCTCTCCCATTTCAAAACGAAGTGACGTATTTGTATAAGTGAACAGCAATTAGTTATTAAAGTATTCTCTAATGATGACCCCGGTAAATGCAGACCGAAAGTACTAACGAGCTTTAAATAAAATGTATAATTTTAACATTTAATATCTATTTTATTATTTTAGTCGCCTTTTAAGTAAAACAATGAGCTTTTTCTAAAGTTCATATTGTGTATTTCATGAGTGAATCAATGCGAAATATTGCTTTTCGCCTTTTGTTTTTATTTACATGAATTTATTCACATATTATGTCGTTTATCGAAACCCCAAATATGCTGCTAATGCGTTCTACCTCCATTGGAACGTGAAAATTTCTATTCTGAAATGAGATTCTTCTGTTCTTATTTCGCAAAATTACTTTTTTATTCAGTAACGACTATCAGTTTCTAATCAATGAGTGGGATTTCCAACCCCGTAATGTGAAAACATTTAAACGTTTTCAGAACCAATTCTAGATATTTTCAAGAAACATTCAATGTGTATTTTTTCTGAAATTGATCTCATTAAGACAGTTTTGCAAATTGTATTTTGTGGATAGTTAAATTTATTATTAGTTTTTACCTTCAAAAATAAAAACTTGTATAAATAATGTGTTAAGTCCTACATGTAATTTTTTGTTATTATTTCTTAATTTAACTTTGTGTAAATTTTCATTGTGTTTAAAAGTAAAATTTTCTCTTCTTTTGTGTGTGAATTCTATTGTGTTTCAGCAATCAAAATATATTTTACCTCTCTGTATTGAATTCTTATTGGTTTGAATTGCTCAAATGAAACCGTATTCGCCTCGTTCTTTAACATTAGAAAACGCAAAATCAATGTTGATATATGTTTCTCTTTAAAAATAGATTTCATTAAGCAAGCTTTTAAAATTACATTTTGTAGGTTATGAAATTGAACTATACTTTACGATTAGAGAGTAGAAGCATGCCTGAACTTGAAAATTATATTAAATATTGGTCAAAAGTTTTTGACATTGATCGTTTTCAATTTACACGCTTTTTATTCAGATTTTTAAAGACTTTTATAATAGAGCATGTTGTTTCCCTTTTATTACCTACTAGCAAACACCGCGGCTTTGCTCGCGTAATATTTGAAATATGCCAAGTGATATTTATTTGTCTAATTTTTATCAAAAGGTACTAACTAAATTTTTATTTTATTAAAATGTAATATTTTATTTTATTAAAAGGTACTTATTACTTTTAGGAATAATTCAAAAATTACTATTTAAAACACAGTTTGACTAAACACCATTATTACACTGTATTAGGCAGAAATGAGACTTAAATTAATAAAATGAAATAAAACTAAATAAATGATAATTTAGAAAATATTTTGAAACTTTTATGCTCAATTAATACGCTCATTTCAGTATTCATTTGAAGTTTTGAATTTTTTAGAAACCATCTTCTAACATCTTAAAATTAACCATCATGTCGAATTCCAAGTCCTACCACCTCTCTCAACATAAAGGGCTATGTTGAAACAGGAACTGTCACCATTAATTTGCCAACATTAATTTTGAAATCGGTTTGTTATTTCCTAATATGCCACAGAAACGTAATTTAAAAAGCTTTTAAAGCCCTTTTTTAGAACGTTTGTTGTTCCTGTGAACCCCAGGTGGTAGAATCACCGGCATAAAATATAGCCTGTTTAGTATCAGAGACTATTACCACTAATTCGCAACTATTACTTTTATAATCGGTTTATATTCCCTGAAATTGCATAGAATCGTAATTTAGAACTTTTTTAGAATGCTTTTCGCACTTCCCCTTCCCTTTACCCCTTTTTAATTCGAATTTATTTTCGACGTTCCTTCGAGGGCATTTATATTTTATAAGTAACTACCATGTCATATTTAAAGTTTCTAGCCTTTTCAGTATCACAGAAATCGCAATTTAGAAAGTTTTTAGCTCCTTCAACCCTCTGGTGGTAGTGGAACAGACATAAAATATAGCTTATGTTTGAGCAGGTTCTATCACCAATATTTGTCATCATGATTTTTTTAATCGGTTTGGTAACTTATAAGTTTGCTTAAAAATTGTAATTTATAACGCTTTTCACTCACTTCATTTATTTTAAATTTGGAATTTTCTTTCGACTGTTCTTAGAAAGCAGTTGCATCTTGTAAGTAAATACCATCCCATACTTCAAAGTGTTAGACCCCTCAGTTGTGCAAAAAATGCAAATTAGAACATGTTTTGCTTTTGCAACCCTCAGATGGTAGTGACAGCAACATAAAATATAACCTATGTTATAGCAGGGACTGTCACCATTGATTTGCAACCAGTACTTTTGAAATAGCTTTGGTATTTCCTTAGATTGAGTAGAAATCGCAATTTAGAACGTTTTTAGAACACTTTATGCGCATTTTCACCGCTTTTTAAATTTCGAATTTTTTCGAAACTGTTCTTAAAGATCATTTATAGCTAATAAATATGTACCTTACCTAATTTTAAGTTGTTAGCCCCTACCGATCACAAAAATCGAAATTTAGAACGCTTTTTTGCTCCTGCAACGTCTTGCTGATAGTGATACCGACATAAAATAGCGTCTATGTTAGAGACGAGGCTATCAGCATCAATTTCCAACCATTACGTTTGAAATCAGATTCATTCTTCCTGAGATATTGCCGACAAATCGGCATCTAGAACGTTTTTAGAACGCTTTTCGCGCATTTTGTTCCTGCATCTCCTCTGGGGTAGTGGAAACAGATATAAAATATAGCCTATCTAGGAGCAAGATCTGTCACCATCATTTTTACACCATTATATTTGAAATCGGTTCAGTACTTCCTGAGATTGCATAGAAATCGCAATTTAGAAAGTTTTTTATAGCGCTTTTTGCGCAATTTGACCCCCTTTTAAATTTCGATTTTTTTAGGAAATGTCCTTAGAGATCATTGATATCTTATAACTAACTACCATTCCAAATTTCACGATTCTAGGCCCTTCCGTAACGCAAAAGCCGCAATTTAGAACGTTTTTTGCTCCTGCACCCCCTTTGGGGTAGTGGCACCGACATAAAACATCGCCTATGTTGGAGCAAGGGTTTTCACCATCATTTTGACGCCATTATTTTTTAGATCGGTTTAATATTTCCTGAGATTGTGTAGAAACCACCATTAGAACGTTTTTTAGAACACTTTTCGCGCATTTTCACTCCTTTTAAATTTCGAATTGTTTAAGAACTGCTCTTAGAAATCCTTTATATCTAATAAGTAGCTAATATTTCAAATTTCATATTTCTAGGCCCTTCGGTAACGCAAAAATTGGATTTTTAGAACGTTTTTTGCTCCTGCACCCCCTTTGGGGTAGTGGCACCGACATAAAACATAGCCTATGTTGGAGCAAGGGTTGTCACCGTCATTTTGACACCCTAATTTTGACACCATTATTTTTTAAATCGGTTTGGTATTTCCTGAGATTGTGTAGAAACCACCATTTAGAACGTTTTTTAGAACGATTTTCGCACATTTTCACCCCTCTCAAATTTCGAATTGCTTAAGAACTGTTCTTAGAAATCCTTTATATCTAATAAGTAGCTAATATTTCAAATTTCATATTTCTAGACCCTTCAGTAGCACAAAAATCGGATTTTTAGAACTTTTTTTGCTCCAGCACCCCCTTTGGGGTAGTGACACCGACATAAAACATAGCCTACCTTGGAGCAAGCGTTTTCACCATCATTTTGACATCAATATTTTTTAAATCGGTTTATATTTCCTGAGATTGTGTAGAAACTACCTTTTAGAACGTTTTTTAGAACGCTTTTTGTGCATTTTCACCCCTTTTAAATTTCGAATTGTTTAATAACTGTTCTTAGATATCATTTATATATTATAAGTAACTAATATTCAAAAATTCATATTTCTGGGCCCTTCAGTAACGCTAAAATCGCATTTTTAGAACGTTTTTTGCTCCTACACCCCCTTTGGGGGTAGTGACACCGACATAAAACATAGCCTATCTTAGAGCAAGCGTTATCACCATCATTTTGACATAAATATTTTTTTAATCGGTTTGGTATTTCCTGAGATTGTGTAAAAACTACCATTTAGAACGTTTTTTAGAACACTTTTTGTTCATTTTCAACCCTTTTAAATTTCGAATTGTTTAAGAACTGTTCTTAGACATCATTTATATCTTATAAGTAACTAATATTCAAAATTTCATATTTCTAAGCCCTTCATTAACGCTAAAATCGCATTTTTAGAACGTTTTTTGCTCTACACCCCCCTTTGGGGTAGTGGCACCGACATAAGATATAGCCTATGTTCTAAGTTGGACTAACACCATCCCTCATAGCATGCATGGTCACGGTGACGTCGTTGTGACGTCACTGTAAGTCACTGTGGTCACGTCACATCTGTGACCAAAATGCCACCCCTCAGTGATGTCACATTGTGACTGAGATGTGAACTTCTTAGAAAACTTTAAAATATTACGAAAATTCTTCAAAACATGTTATTTACTCTAAAATTATGTTTTCCTGGCAATTAAAAAAAAATTGTGAGGTCACTGTTATATCACTGCTATGTAACGTACGTCACGTCACATATGTGACAAAAAAACCACCATATTGTAAGTCACAGTGTGACAAAAATATGAACTTCAAAAATCTTTGAAAATGAAGAGAAATATTTTAAACAGTCACGAGTTACATGGCATAAGGAATAAAATATATTAGTGGATAGCAAATGGTAAATTCTCTCATAAAGGGGAGAGGGGGGGGGGCATAATAAATAAAGTGCACGATACAATCATTAATAAACTAAATTTTCAGGCTATATTTTATCAATTTGATATCTAAGATAGTGAATGTATACTTTTTCATGATTTAAATTTTATCTAGCATTTGGATAATATAAATAGAATTAGGAATATTAAATTTATACACTTTACATATTTAGTTTGCTGGGAGGAAATTTATTTATTTATTTCTTTTTTTACCGACCAGGATTATTCGAAACACTTCTGTGGTTTCAAAATAAAAATTTTCTATTACAGTTAAATCTGCACCTTTTAATGAGCACGTAGAAAGAGTCTTCAGAGTTTAGTCATCTATGCATTTATTGCTTTAGAATATTTTTATAATTTGTATTCAAGTCATAAATTCTACTTCTTTCAGACTTTTTAAATAAAATTAGCATTTTCCGAAAATAAAAGAAATATACAAAATTTGTGCAAAACAAACTTTACTTAAAAAAATAAAAAAAAAAAAGGGGGGGGGGGGGGGCTCGTTATTACCATTAAATTTATTTTTACGCCTTTTGAAAATTTAAACAATGGTATATCTAATAAACTCTAATTATGAATATTATTATTATAATTATTTAGAAAAAATGAACTTTACAATACATTTTAACTTGTATTATTTGGTACGGATAAAAAGAAAAGGTTAAATACATTGGACATTTCTTCAAATACAAAATTTTAATTAACCATACCTTCAGAAAATTACTGCGCATTCAAGTTTCATATCTCTTGCATGCAAAAACAAATAATCTGTACCAGACCATCTGCTTGAAAATCGTCTGCCCACAAAAAAATAAACATGAGAAGACGCGGGAAATAAATAGTTCACTGTTTTTAGAACATCACCTTCACCACGTCTACAACACTTTAAGATAAGGAAATGACCATTTTTGGATACACGGATATTAATAGAACGTATATGTAAGTTTTATTTAATTTAAATATTTTATTCCTGATTTGTACATATGAGTTAAATAGTTTTATGTTATATTTGTAAGAGACTGATCTTTAAACTGTTAGAAGCGATATTTTAAAATTCGATAACTGTAAAGAAAAATATCTTAATCTGCCATCGCTTGAAAAAAAAACTGCGCAGAGACTGTGCATGCCTACATTCATACTGGAATTAATATAAACATTAATTTACTCTTACTTGAGATTGAAAATGTATGGAACGACAATGATTTGGAATTATTTTATCGGCTTCTTACTATTTTTTGATTACTAACACTTATAGTTATTATTATTTTGGGGTTAAATATGATGTTCGATTATCATAAGATTACGAAACTGTTTCAGATTAGAAATTAACATTATACTGGGAAAATGTATCTTTACATATTACAGTAGTGAAACATTTGAAAGAATTTTCTTTTAGTGCTAATAATATTTTAAATTATCTTTCAAAATCCTAAATCTTCAAACCAATGTTTTCAGATTTAACATTTGCCGAAATTATAAAATAATAGGAATTCCTTATACCATATCGAAATATTTTTGAGATATTGTTAAATCTAATAATGCATTTAATTTATCTATTGAGTTTGCTGTTGTTTAATAGTACAATTATAAATCCTAATTATTATTTTTAGTATTTTTCAAATTGGTATATTTATTTTTTTAAATTGTATGTAAGCATTTTTTCTTTTCTGTTTGTGATTTTAATCAAACATTTAATTATAGACATTCTGAATCGGTTATTAAATTTTCTTCTATTGTAAATTCATTTTCTACGTTTATGATACGCGTAATTATTGGCACTAAAAAGTAAAATATGATACTTAAGCATTGAAACAAAGTGTTTTTCATGCCTGATGGGAAGTTATAGATTAAACTGCTTTAGTATATATTTTTAAAAGTTCATATAATACAGGATACATATTATAGGACACAAGTTGAAAAGTGCTTATGACTTCGGTTTGTCTGTCCGTCTAGCAGTCTGTCCGCACTCTAACTCTCGAAAATATACTCGGATTGCCCTGAAATTTTTGGATGTTATTGACGTTTACCATAGCACGGTACCTATTTGTAATGAAGTTTGTAGCATGCTTTGTTCATTTACAGGGACAGCCAAAAGTTTTCCGTTACATTACAGCCTATGGAAAAAAATCGTTTCAAATGATTTTTTATGATTTTACGCACGCTTTCAAACAGAATAAAATTTATATGCATTTATGAAGTGCACTAAAATATGCATTCTGTTGACTATGCGATGCAAAGAATAGTTATTGTTCATTTACAGGGCTAAAAAAGGAATTCAAATACATAATGATATAGGGGTGGAGGGAATTGTTTGCGGCATACTTTAATTATGTTAATCTATTTCATATATAATGAAATTGATATATGTCGCTGAGGTTTACATACTATAAATTATTTCATGTATAATACGAATAATACGTATATAGCATTTACAGGGACACACAAAATATTTCAGATACTATATTGTATCCGAAGTACTGTTCATTAGCGATGATTGCTGGAAATGTATTTTTAATTATGATATGCGCTTTTATGATTCACTATATTTATGCATAGTATATGGTGTATATAAATGCTATAATTCCTATACAAGGCTACACAAAAGTATTCGTAAGGATTACTGGGTATGGGCGCAAATTGCTTAAAGGTGGTTTTTAAATGAGTTATGCTCTTTTTTGCTGAACTGCATTTAATTTACCAAGAAATGTTTGTAGAATATAGATAAAACGATATACAGGATCACGTAAAGAATTGGATACATGACCGTCTATAAATTATAATTTCTGGAAATGTGATTTCAGCAGTTTTAAGAGTGTCTTAGTTTGAATTAAATTTTAACTAAATAGTGGCGTGTAATAAAGATTCTAGGTAAACTACAGGGTTGTACAAAAGTATTCAAGTATGTTTCCATACATTAGTATAAATTGCTGAAAAAGAATTTCAATCTGTTAGGCGTTTTCTTGCTAAACTAAATTTTCCCATTATATAGTATATATGCACTTAAAAAAAATGGGAAGTCAAAACTGAGTAAAAAGTACTTAAATTTAAATGCGTCATATACTCAAAATAGCTCCGATCAAATGTACTCAAAGTTGAGAAACACATGTACTCATTTTTTATTCATTGGTTGTGATCAAATATGAATCATTATGTACTGCCCCCTCCCCCCCCCAAAAAAAAAGAAAAACCTAAAATTTAAAGTAAAAATGTACTGACATTTATTTCCCGTTCAAAGTTCTTAACAAGAAATGTTTAATTGATTATTTATTAAGAAAAATAGCAAAATTCTTAACAAGATACTCAAATCGAATATTTTTATGACAAGAGCATTATTTCCAAGCACTTTTAAATTATTTTTAAAATGCTGTGCATAATTTAATATTTACATTAATAAACATCATTTATGCCGCCATAAATGAAATGAACCATTACAGGGTACAAAACTATTCGTTTGTTTGGGTTTGATAACATGTGATGTTTCAAAATAGAGAAAGCATGGGTTCATTTTTGATCCAAAATATTCAATTCGATATGAGTACGTCGGTTTACTTATTTTTGAGTACTTCATTTTTCTCAGTGTATCAACCTACAGATCAAATACAGGGTTGTTCAAAAGAATTGGAAAACATATTTGGCTATGGACGGTAACTGCTGAAATCAATTTTTCAAATGTTTACTTAGTTATCTTATTTACGTCATTTCCCTAAATTACGATGTCTTGTTAAAGCATTCAGAAAGTGTTGGAAAGTATTTTATAATCTATGATTAACGCATGATTTTTCTTACTCGTTTTTTTTCTATTTCCCAGATCAGTCTTTTCCTATAAAACATACCAAATCTATTTAGCTCATATTCACAAAATACAATATACACGGGAATAAAAAATTTAAATAAATATCGCTTATCATGCCGCTCTATAAATAATAGTTGTATTAATATCCGTGAGTCTCCATGTTCGTATTTAATAAAGCAATGACAAATCACAACAAATTAAAAAAATTACACATTCTAAATATCAAGCTTGAACTCAATATCAAGCATAGAACTTAATATCAAGCATAGAACTGAATAAAAAAATATGTCAGTTGATAAGCATTGTTTTTTAAGTGGAAAAATTTAAAATGATTTAGAAGAATAGGACTCCAAAATAGCGATATTTTGCTAAAAAGTACGGTAAAAAGATAAGATTTTATATTTACAGCAAAAGGTTATTTCAAAATTCATCGCTGTATTAATACTTAGAAATTTTTCCAGAGAGAATCCTTCGCCTTATATACAATATTTCAAATGAAAATCAAATATCAAATTAATTGCTTAAAAGGCGCAAATAGTGAAAAAGATTCCAAGCCGGGAATCGAACCCGGGCCATCAGTATAGCACACTGATATTCTACCGACTAAACCACATGGAACGACGCCCAGTCTGTAAAATTTCTCACTATTACAGGTTGGCAAGGCTACAAACGCAGCACAAGATGGAATATTTATCGTGAGCCACCGACATGCGGTAAACACGAAACTTAATGAAATCCAGCCTCGAAACTTTATTAATAATTGGAAATTTTTCCAGGGAGAAACATTCACCTTCAATACAACATTTCAAATTAAAATTGCCTTTTAAGCAATTAATTTGAAATTTGATTTTCATTTGAAATATTGTATGCAAGGCGAATGGTTCTCTCTGGAAAAATTTCCAAGTATTAATATAATTTCAATCGATACTGGATTTAATTAAGTTTCGTGTTTGCATCATGTTGGTGGCTCACGCTAAATATTCCATCTTGTGCTGAGTTTGTAGCCTCGCCATCAAGTAATAGTGAGAAATTTTCCAGCCTGGGTATCGTTCCATGTGATTTAGTCGGTAGAATGTCAGTGCGCTGTACTAATGGCCCGGGTTCGAGTCCCAGCATGGAATCTTTTTCACTATTTGCGTCTTTTAAGCAATTAATTTGAAATTTGATTTTCATTTGAAATCACAGTGTTTATGACAAGTTCGTCACAAATGACCCATATTTCACAAATTGGTCACAGTGTGACGTCAAAGCATTGTCGCTTTCGTCACAGGTTCGTCACAAAGTTAATGCCAAAATAGTCACAAATGACACACTTTTCACAAATTTGTCACACCGTGACTTCACAGAGTGGTCACAATGTGACGTCACAAACGACCTCTAAAACGGCCATAACGACCTCGCATTCTAGTCACTGTGACGTCACATCGACGTCACGTGACGTCACATCGACGGTCACAAAATCACAGTGTGACTTCACAACGACGTCGCCGTGACGTCACCATGCCTTACGGGATCATTTTGATACCATTACTTTTGGAATCGGTTCGGTAGTTCCAGAGCTTATCTCCGACAAATAAACAATTTTTTCCTCTTTATAATAGGAGTATAGATGAGTAATGTTTTATATTACCGGAATCGCATTGTTTTTAACTAAATCAGTTAAAAAATCATAAGCAAGTTTGAAATGAAATATTATAAAAAACAAAGCACAGTTCCAGACAAAAGATGTAAATTTTATAAATTTAACTACATCCCAAGGCTTTTTGAAATTTTAGACATACCCTTTTTAAATATGATGTAAAATTAATCACAGTTCCCCCTCAAAGTTAAAAGATCTATTAAATACAAAAATTGATAAAGTCCAAGATATTAATAGATCATGAGTTGTATGTTATATCTTTGAAAAAAGATAATAATGATTTTCTTTATATAGACATGACAATGAAGAAATTTCGAGATAGAATAAAGGGACATGAAGCTGATCTCAGATTAAATACAACCTATACTGCGTTAGCAAGATTAGCTCAAATTCAACCTATAAATATGGATTTCAATAAATTCAAAATTATCTATCGTACAAATAGTTACCAGGGGGCAATTATAAGAGAATCCAGTGAAGTAATTTCTAATAAAGATATAGTATGTAACGATGCATTGTATAATGACCTATATGGATCCTGTAAATAATTGCAACATAGTAGATGAAAACTTGTTTTGTTAAAAAATTGAATACCTTTTCCTTTAAACTTATTTTCTATACCACCACTAAAGGTCTCTGCTTGACGAATAAGCGCTAAGAGAAATAACAACTTTTAAGCAACAACCGACGATGGCCGTATGAATTCGACCGAAAACGTTTTCGGACTTTAATTTGACTTTTAATGTATTTTAGGGTATTGCAATGTATTTTTAATAATTTTAGATTACATATATTCACTTAAAAGCAATTTCAGTACATTTTATTTGCGCTTTATACGAATTTTAATTACTTACTCAATGTGAATTTAGCACTAGAACTTTAACTTTCCTTTATTCTAATACCATTTTATTGAGTTCTGAATATATATTGGGACGTTATTTGATGTTCACCATATATATTTTGCGTAATGCATATTTCATTATCTATATTTTATAAAGCACGAGTCCGCAATACAATGAACTCGTGACTAGAAATATTTGATAAGGCTCATAAGTAAAAGAAGACTAGGGGTATTCATTATTTTATAATTTGACATTTTATGCAATCAAAATAATTTTAGAGCCCTTTTGGTATATTTTTATTTTTCGGTTACATAATGTAAAATTATTTGATATGCATTTCTGTGGGCGATTCTCAAAAGGTGAGCACTGGACACACGTCATAATTTTAAGCCTTTCAAACATAATTTTAATTATCATTGACTTTATTATTATTTTTTTTTTACACTGAGTTTTTAATTCTATTCAGAGACAGAAAATGGCATAATTCATTGTAACAGCTTTGTATAGATATCTTAAAATTTTATTATTTTATGCTAAAGAGGCCAATTTCGGACATTCATAACGTTAACTGCTCTAATGTACCACCAAGAAAAAGGAGTTTTAACTTTTTTCCAGGTGATTCTAATGGTAAACAACGAATGCATAAAGGAAACGGATGATTTTTTGATAATTTCGTTAAGAGATGGCAGGCTGATTTATTGCTTTTTTGAAGATAGAAGGACTTTTATATAAAAAATTTTTTTGTATTTTATTAGGTCCGAAAGTAACGTACGCGACAAAGCATTTGATTTTATTATTATTATTGCTGGTGGATAACAAAAAGTTAATTATACATATATATATATATATACACATACAATTATAGGACACATTTACTACATTCTTAGTCTTAAAAATTTTTTAAATACTAAGCGCAACGTCCAAAATCTGTAACGTACGTGCAAAAAAAGTCCAAAATTTGTAACGTACACAACTGCTAATTAAATGCTTTAATAATTAATTTTCCAGAATAGTTGCTGTCTTTTAATGTTTGTGTATAATTTTGTAGACACACTATTAAAAATATTTATATATTATATTTATAGACAAAATATTATACTATTAAAAAAAATTGGCCTTAAATTTGAAAATTTTAAAAATTACATATAATTAACGTTTAATGATCCCACCTTTTGAGAATCTCCCATGTAGCGTATTTTAACATTCAATCTTTCATCTCGAAGTCTTTCTATCACGAGTCTTCTATTCTAACTTTTTAGAGCCAGCGGGATTGTTTTTCTTTTTAATCGATCTTTTAAAAACATCTATATATATTTACATATGTTTTCAAATTTTTCATTGCAATTTTTGTTTTAAAATATAGGAAACTTCCGATTATCCGTCACTCACGGGACCGACGGTGTGGCGGATACACGAAATAGACGGATAAACGAAAGACAGTACAAGACCGTTAGTAAAATTACATTTCTGTATGTTAATTAAAAAATAAGAATAATTAAAAGATTTGTTTTGTGTACTTTAGTTTGTAAAAGCATAACTGATAATAAGTAATCTATTTATCAGACAAATTTAAAATTTTGCTGAATAAGTATGTAGTACCTGTTTTCATAAAAAAATAATCCGTTATACTTTTTCGTTTGCGTTTCGCTTATGCTTTTACTGCATCTATTTTACGAATTCTACTTTATGAAAGTACTTGGGTTGCATCTGCTTCCTCTTGCATCTCAAACCAATTAATGCATTTCCAGAGCATAGCCTTCATGACTGTCTCCCGGAAGATCATTTTCGTCACACATCATCCTCTTCAGGTTTCTCTGGTTTCAAAATAATTTTAATAATATCGTTATTCATTAATTCTCCATAACCAATATCATTCTTGTCACAATCAGGCCAATCTGCGATTTCATCCGCAAAAATATTTTCATGCGCTGTTCCTGTCGTCTGACAAGCAATTTACTCAAAACAGCGCCATTTCACTCGGATTTATCTATTTGAATTCTCGTTGTTCGTTTCCGATGCAATATATATATATATATACTAGTGGGATCTGCTCCCTGCAAACTACGCTCGCCAACCCCCGTTCAGAGACCGCAGAATCTAAAAACGCGCTAATCTGATGGGTTTTAAAAATATTAGAGAAGATTGAATTATAACGAAAAAAGCTGTGCAGATCCCCCTGTAAACGGGTTTCCATTCAATTCCCTTTGATTGCAAAAATTTAAGGCCGAATCAGTTGTTGTTAAGACATCCAATGGTTTTTTTCGTGTTTGAATAAAGAGGATCAGTTAAACATTTGAAAAGAAGCTAAAATAAAATTAATTAAGCATACAGAGTCTTTGTCTCCCGGTATTTTAAAACAATCTCTATAACAATAGCCTAAGTCATGTGACTATCATCAACAGTTCCAGGCGGACCACTTCGCTTTTTATACTCTAGATGCCATTTTGGTTCTTGTTAGCCAGGTGATAAGTCGCCAAATATTATTCTATCGCCATAATTTCATCTATATTATAATAGTTCTAGTCATCAACTGCCATAAACAAATACAGTCTGATCCCTTCGCCGTTCATATGAAAGTTTGGTAGAGATGTCATATACGTCCCATATTGGAGCGATTTTTTAACGACGCCAATTTGGGGAACGCATCAACACCATAAACAACAACATCCGGCTTACCATATCAAGCAAAATAGCGATACTTTGGCGCCAGTTAAGTGCCCTTTCCGTATATGACATTGGCATCAGAAAAAAATCGCGCCAATATGGGAACGTAAGTGTTCCATTTTGATTAAAAAATCAAAAAAAAATTTCGAATAAAGCTACATAAAATTTGCCATGGTTGCAAAACATTCTTGATACTGTTACTCTAGCCGGATGCAAATCTCGCCAATAGCTTTTTTTCAACTCGCCAGTTAGCTTTTTTTTTTCTTTTTTCTTTTTTTTTTTTTTTTTCGAGTGGTAATATTCGGCCAGATGTCATATACGCACAGCAGGTTTGGCGTAATTTTTTTTTTAAGAAAATTTCTCGAAAACCTCGTTTACAAATACCAGTTACATACGCATTTTTGGTATTACTTAGTTATCCCGTCGACCAAAATCTATCGCCAAACTATAAGATTAAATGCCAATAATGGTTGATCGTAAATTTCACATTCACTTGACTTTAAGCAAGTTACACATGTTTCCGCCATCAAGTGATTTCTATTTCGACTTTTTATTCGTATATTTATTAATGTTTTACTAATTTACTTGTTCTTTCGTTATTTAAAATAAAAATTATGTCAATTTCTATAATTTGGCGAGTGTTTTGTCAAATATTTTTAATATGGTTTGTATAATTTGGTAAAATTGGTCTACGTAATAACTAAGTAGTACCGTATTTTTTAATTACTTTCTATTATTTTCTAAAGGAAATATAAAAAAATAATTAATAATTATAGAACAAAATAATTTATATAATTTATAAAAAGAAATAAAATTAAATAAACATTTATTATCAAATAAACAACAATAGCCGGGTTACCATGTCAACCTTTTCTGAAATATGAAAAAAAAAAATATCTGTTTGATTAAAATTTGAGTTACCATCATTAGAAAAATGTATATAAAATTAGAAGAAAATTAATATTGCGAAAACTAATTCGAATTTTAAAATTCTAATACCAGTTTTGAAATCTGCGGATCAATGCTGATTTTTGGTGTTAATTTCATCGCAAAGTATTCCATATTTTAGAAGAAATCGCTTGAAACATAATCAGTTGTTTAATCAGTCGATTCATATATCCGTTTCATAAATTCGTTTCATATATCCGTTTCATAAATTCGTTTCATTAGGATTTTATATATATAGGGTAGATATATATAGGAAAGGTGGGTGGCGGTTAACCGAGTGCGGTGGGTGTTTGAGTAGCGGATAATCGGAAGTTTACTGTATTATTTTAATGCAAAATATGCAATTTTTTACTCTTCAAAAGAAAGAAAAATGTAGATTTTTATTTCAGTTTTTAAACATGGGAATTTAATAAACATATTTAATTTTCTAATAAAATATAATAAGACATTAAATTGAACAATCATTTCAGGAGTCTTCGAGCTGCCTCATGTCATTTACATTTATGTTATTTATAGAGAATTCCAATTAATTTTCTGCCAATGAGTCCTTTGCAACTATCCAACGAAATAATGTTCCTTCTACAGATTTGACATGCGCGTAAACGTCTTGTATTTTGCTCTTTACTTTCTTCTTTCTAAAGAAGAAAGTTTTGTAATCGAAATTTTTTTCGACTTCCGATTTTCGACTGATTTACTAGTTTTCGAGGTCAGGTACACCGAAAAAACATGTTTATACAAAATGTCTGTCTATCCGGCCGTGTGTCATACGACCGTATATTCTTGTGTCCTCTTTTTATCATTGAAAAGTGTATGAAGTTATGCATACAATTGAACCAAATTATAAGTGTATATTTTTGCCTATGGCCAGCAAGTCCTCATTGAACTTGTAAATATTCCACCGGACGGGCGCGCTATAATTTCAATATATTTTTATGCCATTTTCATTATTTTATAATCGAAAAGTATATGAAGTTAAGCAGAGAATTGAACCAAATTTCATGTATACGTTTTTAGCTATGGCAAGTAGGTCCTCGTTGAATTTGGAAATATTCTGCCGGAAGGAGGCGTTGTTACAGCGATTTTTCAGCCATTTTTCTTACCATCAAAAATTGTAGGAAGTTATGAATGTAATTGAATCAAATTTCATGTTTATGTTTTTGGCAATGTCCAGCAGGTTCCACGTTATTATTGTAACAATCCGCTGGAAGGAGGCGATATAATAACGATTTTTCTCGATTTTTCATAGTTCATTTGTACATCGACTATTCTTTCTTTCTTTCTAACCGATGACCAGGCCGCTACTTGCCGGAAAGTCCCAGCTGGTTTGATACCTGGTATCCGGGCGGGTGACCACCTAATCGTCGCGTAGTGGCAATAAACCTAACGAGCGCCTAGATCGTATCGGCAGTGCTTATTGCTCAGTTGTGAACGGTGTTATGTCGGTTGCTTAACATTTATATCCTGTTGTTTGGAACCTGCACATTGCTACTCATGCTGATCTCGTAATTTGAAACTTCGTCAGGTAAAGTGACCTTCACCTGGAAAGACATCTCCAGAGGTATAATTCAAAAACATCGGCTGTTCATGCAGCGACGGGGAATTTGATTTCAGCTAACCCAGCGATTCTCAAATAGCTGTTGTGCAACAAAATAACAAAAAATATTGATTTTATTAAGTACTATGATTGAGATTAACTCGTTTTTACTCTGATTAGTAAAACGAAGCAGAAACTTAAGAGGAAAATAAAAGTTGATATAATACGGAAGTAATATCACAAAAGTATTAACAAGTGTGACAGCTTTTTGAAATATTAACATGAATGAGAAAAAAGGAAGTTTTGAGATTGGCACGTCCGATTAGTTTATTAAATACTATATTTTATCAAACGGCTGTCAGATTACGTATTCGCTACCCTGACCATTTAATGTTATAACGTTTATTAATATTGTTGTAAGCATTATTTATTAACATATCGCTTTCTTTTAATCTACAAATATTTTACAATTATTCCATAGGAATTGTCTTATTTTCATTTGAATAAGAAAACTTACATTTTTTTGTCAAATTTAAATTAGAATCAGGGACATAAAGAAACTAAAATTATCTTTAAAAGCAGGTAAAAAAAAATCACATTTTTAATAGCATGTGATTCCACTCAGAAAAATAACTTTTCCAATAAAGTATAATAAAATCGAAAACTCCATAATCACTTTCGCGTTGTCTTCAAATCACCTCAATTCATTTTTATATTATGGCATTTATCACAACTTTCCAAATTATGTTACTAATGCGATCCACACTGGAATTCCAGTGTGGATTTTTATGAAAAAAAAAAAAATTTTCTTTTATGAAAAAAGTATTCCTTGATTCCTATTTACGAAAATTACTGTTTTATTCAATTACGACAGTTAGTGTCTAATTTAGAAATAAAGTAACTTTTTACTGATTTAATGAGCCAAATTTTCACCGTCGATATGAGAAACAATTTGAAAGTTTTTAGAACTAATCACCTATACTGTTACAAAAACCTCAATTAGGAAACCAATAATTCGACTCATATTCCATAATTTTTCCCATTAAGGCATTCGTTGTAAATTGCGTTTTAGTGATAGAAATTTTTTTAATTCTTTGAACAGACAGGAGGCTTCACTGAGATAAAGATACAGAAAATATAATTTGTTGTTGTTTTTATTTTCTTCTATCTTAAAGAAGAAAGTATTGGAATAGTGAAAATTTTCGACTTCTGGTTTTTGATGGATTTACACATTTTTATAAAGCCCTGAACACTATTTTACTATTTTTAGATAATGTTTCTCCGTCAGTCTGTCTGTGTGTTTGTCTATCCATCTGTATATACAAAAATTTTGTGGACACTCTATGTCAAGGACTAATTTACTGAATTTAATCAACTTCTGATTCAGATAGACCTTGACATAAATTGGTACTGATTACGTTTTGGTGTATACCGACCAACAGGTGTCGCTACAATGCTCTGTTTTCCATGATTTTCGCGATAGCTATATCTCAAAAAGAATTGACTGTCATTTAATGTTGGTTGCAGACGATGTGATTTATGTAGAAGTGTTGTGATGGTCACAAAATACCAGTTTCAAAGTTGTTTTACAGTAACATTTTCTACACCAAGAATTGCATTGTATCTTATTCATGTAATAATAGTTTAATCCTCTGCAATTTGTTGTTACTAGATTACATTACTCGCAAAAAAATTGAAATCGCATAGAATTTTAAAATTAGAAAAGACGAACACGTGATCGCTGTTTATTACTTCTTTTTGGAAATTTATCTTTCATATAGGCTTTTAAATTACATTTTGTGGTTGGCGAAATTTAATTTTGCTCTAACTTTAAAATAAAAAAATTTTCTAAATATAAAAACAGTTTAAATACTGATAGAATTTTTTTTTCAATCCTTTTTCTATTTCGCATCCATTTTATTTTTTTAATGCTATTTTGACATAGCAGTGTATTTAGCATATTAAATAGCTTTTAAAATCATGTTCATTTTTAATTCTGTTATTTTCATTAAAATCGATTTGCATTGGGATTTTATGAATATATGTATCTTATCCTCTTATGAAAGAAACAGATTATTAATGATATTAATTATTTTTTCATTGTACTCAGTCACATAAAAGGTGTTCCCGAATTCGACCGAAAAATTCAGAAGGATGATAGTAGGCATCAAGTGGATGAAAATTTATTATAGAATATAGGGTGGCAAACCACATATTTAATCGAAAATTCAGGATGTTATACCCTAATTCAACTTGGGTAAAACTTTCAGAAAACTGAAGTATATTATAATAAAATTTTTAAGGGACCTCAGGACTCTTAAAATTGGAAAAAAATGAAAATAAAAGACCATTTCAACATTTAATATCTTAAAATGTATTTGATTTTGAGACACAATTTTTATTGCAATGAAAGATATAAGTATGCTCTTTCATGTCATGTATTTAAAATTTTTCAAGGTGTAGAATTAACATTTACAGGGGGCTCCAAACTGTCAGACTTCTGACGAGCAGAAAATTGGCATAACAGATTACGCGCAGAATTAAAAAATAAACTTTGCAATTACAATGAAAAGTTTGGTGCCTACTTACACTTTAGGCTATAATAATTATTCTGAACCTAAATAAATTTGTATTTAAAGCATTTTCATATTTTTAATACAAAGTTATATTTAGCTAATGCAAAATTTAGAAAATTTCAACAGTATAACCACCTAAAAATATATATATATATATTTTTAACAATAAAAAGGAAATTTTACATTCAGTTTATACAGACTAACATGAAACATATGCTTTGAAATTTTCATGAAAAAAATATTTAGATGTTTTTGAGATATCGTGCGCGTTATGATCAAAAACGTCATTTGGAGAAAAATGACTTCAAACTTTCGGAAACGCCAGCCTCAGCTATTGAGCGGGTATAAGTCTAAAAGTCATAACTTTTGTTGGGATGGTTTTGTTTGGAATTTCAAGAAAACAATTATATCAAAATGTTCAGAAAAAAAGGTGTTTAACACCTAAAAAAACAAAATTTCGAAAATTTTAAAGCTTTAAGAGCCCTGAGACCCCTTAACAGAATTTCTCACCTTTGTTGTTAATGTGATAACATCAAAAAAGTGGTAAAAGTTTCCACTATACGCGCCAGCAATATGCACTAGACTCTCCATATTTTAAACTGCGATTAACAGTTCATACGGTATCGCTGATTACGTGAGAACTCTGTTCTTCCAGAACTTTTCGTGATGTTATCAGATTTCATATAAACCAAGGTACACATAGTTACAGTTTCAAAATAACATTTTTTATTTTTCTCAAAATTATTACTGTCAACTGGAGTTCAGTTCAAGATGTAACACCCTGTATTTATGACTAAACTAGTGGTTGCGACCCCATGTTCTATGACAATTTTTCATCCTCTTCATGCCTACTATCACACCTCTGAATTTGTGGGTAGAATTCGGCAACACCCTGTATATGCATTAAACATGAAATTATCTATCTGCCTCATAGACTATACAAGGAAATGTCATAAAATAAGCTGGAAACTGAATGATAGTAAACACATCTATCACTTATTATTCACGGACGATTAAATCCTTATGCAGCAGAAAATAAATCAAATTAAAAGACAGTTATGATGAATGGGGATAAAAATAAATATGAGCAAAACTCAGCACTTAACAAGAAGTTTTAACGCAGATTGTATAAATATAAAAATGTTCAGGAACTCAATTACTATGGATATATTATTTATCAGAAGGATCAGACCAAAGAGATGTAAAACGATTAAGTCCTTATACAGCAGAAAATGAATCAAATTAAAAGACAATTATGATGAATGGGGATAAAAATAAATATGAGCAAAACTCAGCACTTAACAAAAACTTTGAACGCAGATTGTATAAATATAAAAATGTTGAGGAACTCAATTACTATGGATATATTATTTATCAGAAGGATCAGACCAAAGAGATGTAAAACGATTAAGTCCTTATACAGCAGAAAATGAATCAAATTAAAAGACAATTATGATGAATGGGGATAAAAATAAGTATGAGCAAAACTCAGAACTTAACAAGAAGTTTTAACGCAGATCGTATAAATATAAAAATGTTCAGGAACTCAATTACTATGGATATATTATTTATCAGAAGGATCAGACCAAAGAGATGTAAAACGATTAAGTCCTTATACAGCAGAAAATGAATCAAATTAAAAGACAATTATGATGAATGGGGATAAAAATAAATATGAGCAAAACTCAGCACTTAACAAAAACTTTGAACGCAGATTGTATAAATATAAAAATGTTCAGGAACTCAATTACTATGGATATATTATTTATCAGAAGGATCAGACCAAAGAGATGTAAAACGATTAAGTCCTTATACAGCAGAAAATGAATCAAATTAAAAGACAATTATGATGAATGGGGATAAAAATAAATATGAGCAAAACTCAGCACTTAACAAGAAGTTTTAACGCAGATTGTATAAATATAAAAATGTTGAGGAACTCAATTACTATGGATATATTATTTATCAGAAGGATCAGACCAAAGAGATGTAAAACGATTAAGTCCTTATACAGCAGAAAATGAATCAAATTAAAAGACAATTATGATGAATGGGGATAAAAATAAATATGAGCAAAACTCAGCACTTAACAAGAAGTTTTAACGCAGATTGTATAAATATAAAAATGTTGAGGAACTCAATTACTATGGATATATTATTTATCAGAAGGATCAGACCAAAGAGATATAAAACGATTAAGTCCTTATACAGCAGAAAATGAATCAAATTAAAAGACAATTATGATGAATGGGGATAAAAATAAATATGAGCAAAACTCAGCACTTAACAAGAAGTTTTAACGCAGATTGTATAAATACAAAAATGTTCAGGAACTCAATTACTATGGATATATTATTTATCAGAAGGATCAGACCAAAGAGATGTAAAACGATTAAGTCCTTATACAGCAGAAAATGAATCAAATTAAAAGACAATTATGATGAATGGGGATAAAAATAAATATGAGCAAAACTCAGCACTTAACAAAAACTTTGAACGCAGATTGTATAAATATAAAAATGTTGAGGAACTCAATTACTATGGATATATTATTTATCAGAAGGATCAGACCAAAGAGATGTAAAACGATTAAGTCCTTATACAGCAGAAAATGAATCAAATTAAAAGACAATTATGATGAATGGGGATAAAAATAAGTATGAGCAAAACTCAGCACTTAACAAGAAGTTTTAACGCAGATTGTATAAATATAAAAATGTTCAGGAACTCAATTACTATGGATATATTATTTATCAGAAGGATCAGACCAAAGAGATGTAAAACGATTAAGTCCTTATACAGCAGAAAATGAATCAAATTAAAAGACAATTATGATGAACGGGGATAAAAATAAATATGAGCAAAACTCAGCACTTAACAAGAAGTTTGAACGCAGATTGTATAAATATAAAATTGTTGAGGAACTCAATTACTATGGATGTATGATTTATCAGAAGGATCAGTCCAAAGAGATGTAAGACGATTAAGTCCTTATACAGCAGAAAATGAATCAAATTAAAAGACAATTATGATGAATGGGGGTAATAATAAAGACAAGTCCAACGCGGCGCCCAAAGCAGCCAACGAAATACCGAGCTACCGTGGCTTCACCCCATATACTCTCTGGCCTTGAAAAAGGACCTTTGTATACCTCGGATCAACCGCGGATTAGGAGAGCTGCACACAACGACAGCTGAAAGGGAAATGACTGGCTCTCTGCGAAGAGTTTTTGGCCGAGGAGCCCGAGACTTATGCCCTCGACTTCGACTTCGAAAACATTTTGGATCGAGGCCCCTGTGGACAACTCCACACATCCCCGGGATCAGGACTAGTGAGCAATGACAGGAGAGCAAACTAAGACCTGGATGGTAGCAATTTAAAAGGGGGGGGGGAAATAAAAAAGAAACTAACAAAAAAACCCTGACATGTGGGACAAATGAGCTAAAAATAATTTATTGAGTATTTACAGAACAAAAAATTCGCGTAAACACATCGAAAATTACATAAGCACACTTACATTGGGGCAAGTGCTCTCCCCACAACACAAACATGCCGGGCAGGTCGTCCCCCGCTGAAGAGCAGTGTGAAGTAAAAATCCTATGCCCTCTTTGCACGAGCGGTGTACTTAGAGCAGCAGGGAAAAGTAGGAGGAGCTTAAACGAGAATGGAAGAATTTTACTGCTTGAGAGACGTTATGTTTCAAATCTTAAAGACATTAAGAAAAAGATTTTAAAATTAGAGTTAAGATAAATAAAACAATAATAAGATTTAAAATAATAGAGTTAAGAAATAAAAAAAATTGAAATTAATAAACATGAAGAGCATTTAGAATCAGAAAATATCGTAATTAAGTAAACTCTGTTTTTCTTTTCTTTTTTTCTGGTATCAAATTCAAGCGTTTTAGGCACTTTTTGAGGGTGCATATATGCACCCATGGTCTCAAACGGGTTAATGGAGCACAACTATGAACAATATTTTTTCTTGTCAGGTAAACCCGCGACTTATTGGAATTTCTTAAGGAAGAAAAAAATAAAAGACTCATTCCTCATTAGTGAGTTATTATTTCATTAAATATCTCTAATTAAATGTATTTTTTGAATTATTTTAAGATTAGTAGATAGAAAAGCATGATCACTATATGTTTAATTAATATTATTATTTATTTGGGGGGGTTTATTAGCCCCCGGTACGATATGCTATTTCTTTCTCCCAGCTTATTTTGTGCCGTCTCCAAAAAAAAAAAAAAAAACGTTACCTTACAGAAGCCAGCCGTAAAACAAAGCAGTACGATAAAATACTCTAAGGCAATTTTTTAAACTTCTAAGCTTAACACATTTTCAATTTTTATACCGTCGTATTGGAAAAAAAACTACTTTTAAATACAATTTGTTTGAAAACTACATCTCCATTTATTTTTGAAATATTATTTTTTTGTGGTTTTTGGTGCCATTTGCTTAATATTGGCAACTAAAGTACTCCGTTTCTGTAGAAAATAAAGGAAAAATATTTGTAAAATATTAAATATATTTTTTGCTGCAATTTTTTCATAGCAACCGAAAGAAAATGTTATTAAAATACGTGCTATTTTGAAAAAAATATAAACGAATGGTTTCTGTTAAAACAGGGAACTATTATAAACTATATTTAATTTTAAGTATATCTATATTAATGTTACAAACAAATGAAGGCCTGTGAATCATGAGATAGCCGTATTTTTTTATCAGGTTTCTTCAATGACGGCATCTTTTTGATGCATTTCTGTATTATTTCGCGATAGTGACGTCCTATGCCTACTTTACTGTAGATGTTTAAGAATGGATCGTAAATGTGGAATTCTTTAGCGGATGCGAATGACGTCATTTTACATAAAATAAAAGCGTGTGCTGTAAGTCTTAAAATTGAAATATGTTTTGTACTATTTATATATACATATGTTTTTTTTTTTTTTCCATCGGAGGCGACACTAAATTATGAAAAATCAAAATTCCTGTTTTTCAGTTTATTTCTTTATTTATATTAACGAATTCTACTTCTTATAACAACCTTTCTGAATTAAATTTTGTGACTGGTAAAATTAAATTTTTCCAGACCTTTAGGGCAAATCAATTTTGTAAGCTTAAATATATTCTTAAATATTGACTGAAATTTCATTGAATTGTATTCCAAATTTACATATAGTTTATTCTGATTTAGGAAAAGATTTTGGATAGACCAATCGATTCCTTTTATCTAACAAGTAGTTTTTTAAATCACTTGAGTCATATTCCTTTTGAATGAGTTATTCATATTAAAATGAATTTGTAAGTCGTTTATTCAGTTTATGATTTTCTAAATTTTCTAATATGAAATAAATAAATTTTTATGATGTTAACTATTTTTTCAAATACATATTTAGAATTAATTTAGACGAAACCATCTGGTTAATTTTGTATCTATTCAATACATTAGTGAATTAACTTCTAACACAGTAAGAAAAGAAACATAACGTTTCCTGAAATTGAACAAATATTAAAATATATATCTGTATAATTTTGTAGTTACACACAGAGCTGGAAACGTTTCTTCTATAATTAGAAATTTCCTTTGAGGTATAAAAAAGAACAGAAACTTCATAAACCAGTATGTTTCCCAAAGTAACAGAAAAATATTTTCTAAAATTTACAGGAGCAATAAAGCTTTAAAAACGTTTCCATAAACCTCGCAAATGTATTGATTTCTAATGTTTTTGATTTCTCCTTTTCTATTTGGTTTACAAAGGTAAGTGATATGTTGTTTCTAATTGCTAAAAAGGCGTAAGATTAAAACATTAAAAACTGTAAAATAGTTTTACTTGACTGTTGACATGTTTCAACTTATTCAGAGTCATTTTCAAAACAAATAACTAATGATAGTCTGAAATTGCGCGGTCTATGATGCAATGAACGTAAAAATGGAGTTTCAGTTCATTGCATCATAGACCGTGCAATTTCAGAATATATCATTATTTATTTGTTTTGAAAATGACTCAGGATGAGTCGAAACATGTCAACAGTCAAGTAAAACTATTTTACAGTTGTTAATGTTTTATTCTTACGCCATTTTAGCAATTAGAAAAAATATATTATTACAAGGTGTTAAATCGTTATATAATAGAGCTGTAGCAAACCGCACATATTCGTTACTAAGTAACGGGTATTCTCTAAGATACGAAATACCGAATCGGTACTTCGATATACGGCTCGTTAGTCGTTACTGTGTCAATACGCAGCCGAACAAAATGAAACTAACTTCAAACGCTGCTTACGTTTGTGTAATTCATGAATGGAGCAGATAGCCGGATGCGGCAAAAGATGCGAATTTGTATTCGGACTCGGATATTTCGGAATCAGTTGTTTCTGTATCAGCGTATGCGTATCATTCTGTTAGTATCAGTTATTCTCAAATCTCAAATGATTTTGATTTCGTAGGGGCTTGTTGATTCCTTTATTATGGAAAGAAAAAGAAGTATAGCTGTTTTATACTCCGAGTTTGCGGATTTAGCAAAAAAGTATTTATCAGCGATGTCTACTTTAGTACCATGTGAAAGAATTTTTTGAAAATCAGATTATATATTATCTGAAAGGAGTGCTTCATTAAAATAAAAAAGAATGGAAAAAATATTATTTTTAAACATAAATCAAAGATTTCTAAAATAGTAATGCGAGTGGCGTAAACTGTTGGTTGATAAGATGATAAAGACTAAAATGAAACACATTTCTTTTAAATGTTCTGAAAATTTTCAAGAAATTCTGTTCTAAAATTTACAGGTTTACTTTCAGTGCATTCTTTATCTTCTAAAAAAATCTTTGTACGTGTATTTATGTTTTAAATTTGAAAAAAAAATATTTTTATGATAAAGACGAGTTTTTAGATTGTTTGTAAAAATGTTTTTATGATAACGTTTAATTTTTTTAGCCCCCGGTATGCTATTTCTTTCTCCCAGCTAAGCTAATAAGGTGTTGTCTCCAAAAAAAAAAAAAAAAAACAAAAACAAAAAAAAAACACGCTCCGTTGTATCAGCCAGTGTATAAAACAAAGCAGAGGTATCATTGTACGGAATAATCTCTGCCGCAATATTTTTTTACTTCTAAGCATCGCACATTTTCAATTTTTATACCGTTGTATTGGGAAAAAAAAGTACTTTTAAATGCAATTTGTTTGAAAACTGCATCTCGATTTATTTTTGAGATATTAATTTTTTTGTAGTTTTTAATGCTATTTGTTTAATTTTTGTAACTCAAGTGCTCCATTTCTGTAGAAAGTAAAAGTAAGGGAAAAATAGTTGGAAAGTACCAATTATAACTTTTTGTAGCCATTTTCTCATAAAAACTGAAAAAAAAATGTAATTAAAATACGTGCTGTTTCGAAAAAATATAAGCGAATGACTTCTAATAAAACATGGAACTTTTATAAACTGAACAATTTTAAGTATCGACATTAATATTACAAAGAAATGAAAGCATATAAATCATAAGATAGCCATTTTTTTTTTGGTCGAAGTTCTTAAATAACGAAAGGAATTCTTCAGCGGATGCGGATAACGTCATTTTATATAAAATAAAAGCGTGTGTTTTAAGTCTTATAACTGAACTATCTACATTTATACACATATTTTTTTTCATCGGGCGTGATACTAAATTCTGAAAAAGCAGAATTCCTGTTTTCTAATTTCTTTTTCTTTTCTTTTCTTTTTTTGGGGGGGAGGGGGGGGGAGGGGAGGGGGTTGTAAAAATATTTGTCACAGATATCATATACGCACTACATTGGCGCAATTTTTTTCTGACGCCAATATCATATAAGTACCGGGGTACTTAACTGGCGCCAAAGTCCCGTTATTTTGCTTAATATGGTAACCCGGATATTGTTTATTTGTTAATATATTGTTTAGTTCTATAGTTATTAAATAAACTTTTTTTTATTTATTGTTATTCCCTTTTTTAAATATATATATGTAACTCGTATTCGAAAACGAGGTTTTCGCCAAATTGGCGTCAGAAAAAAATCACGCCAATGTGGTGCGTATATCTGTGCCAAATATTTTTGTTGGTATGTTTTTAAATTTCATATTTGAAAAAAAGGTTTTTTTAAAATATAAATCAATAATTTCAGAAATAATAATGTGACTGAAGTACAATGTCATTTGATAGGATGACCACGTAAGAAATTAAATATACATATATTTAAATATTTTCAAATTATTCCAGAAGTTAAAATTTCATAATACATAATTACTTTTAGTGTAAAATTAGTAAGTAAATTTGTTTGTAAAAATATTTTCTTTGTGTAATTATATTTCATAGTTTTAGTATAAATTTGGTAAACTTTTACTCTTCCTAATTGCTTTCTCCAATTATTCATTATTTCATAAGTAAGAAATTCTACAATTCAGACATGTTATATTCAATTATGCATCGTATTTTAATTTTGTTTGCCTTTTTCTATTAAAACGTAGAAAATTAAATGTAAATTTTACGTACAGATGGCAGCACATATTTTACGTTAAAACAGTAACGAATTCTTCAAAAGACTCATGTGCAGTGTGCAGTATATAATTAGATTTGCTGCAGGTTTGTAGTACATACCCGGTTTTTGAACAGTAACGAAAGTAACGAGTAACGAATACTTTCTAACGGGTAGCGAGTTTGAAAGTAACGACATCATACGGGTATTCATTTAGTCGTTACTTTTACAGCACTATTATATACGTGATATGTTTACACGATGGAGATACTTAGGTTTTGTAAGTGTTTCTGCTTACATCATGAAAATGTCCTTTAATTTTGCACTGAGTAGGAAGCACATGTTTTTTTTTTTTTTTTTACTTAAAACATTTTACCGAATAGTTTTCGAATCTTTTTATAAAATGAAAGATAAAAATCTTACGTTGACGCTACAAATTCATTTTTCATACTCAAAAGTATTACAGTTTCAAGTTTTTGTTTACCACTTCGTTCGTTTTTTCAAAATTTCGAAATAATTCTGCTGCATTGAGCATTTTAATATTATAATATTATTTCATTAACATATATAGGACAATTGCACCATGAAATATAATTAATAAGACTTATACGTTAAAACACATAAACTTACTCAATGCTACAAATAAATAAGAACTTTAAGTAAACTTTAAAATAAAATTAACGATAAAACATAATATCGACGTTTCAAACTGCTTCTGCAGTCGTCTTCAGCGTAAATATGATGTTGAAATGTTCGAAAGTCTAGAGAGTCTAAGAGGCGAAAGTCCGTGAGCAAAATGCCTGTGACGATAATTTGTCTTGTAATATACCAAAAATCTGAGCTTACTATCATAAAACAGTCTTAACCCTTAAACGCCTGATTTTTCCAAAATCATTGAAATAATGTTTTTCGGCTTTCATTTTTTAAATAAATCATGGGAAAAATACTTAAAAAAAATCATATTTTCTTTTAAGTATGGTTTACGACTAAAAAACAGTTTGTTACTAATCGGCAATACTGGTCTATAATTGAAAAAATAATTTTCCTTGATAAAATTCTATAATATTAAACACACAAGAATTTTAGGAACTATAATAAGAAATAAATTTTACTTGCTCACTGCAGAACAAAATAAAGTATTTCGCAAGCTTCCAAGCAAAACAAAAAGAGTAAGTAGCAACAATTGAAAAAATAAATCTATCTTTATTCTTAAACAGCGCAGGTGTTGCCATCTACATGTTGAAATTCGATTTAATAATATATTCAGACTATATTTTATTGGCAACATTAGGCATTATAGCTTCAATATTATTCTAATAGTATTTTAGAGCCTAAATTGGGTATGTTGCCGAAAAGCAACAACCGGCATTTAAGGGTTAAATATTTACCTATATTTAAATTCTCCCTCTTTTACCCTGACCTTGTTGAAATGTAATCTTCATAGTAGGTGACACTCCATGGTCTTCAAGTAAACTTTCGATTCACCACAACTTATTTCATTTCAAAATTTTCCGATGTACTCACTGCAGTTTTCCATTCATATAATTCATCAAGGCTCGACAGGAAACTTTCGTCTCTACACTTTTAAATATTTCAACATAATTTTTATCCTGACGACGGCTGCAGAAGTGGTTCGAAACGTCAATATTATGCTTTAAACTTAATTTTATTTGTACAAACTCATACAAAAGTTTATGTGTACCGTTGAGCAAGTACCCAACAAACACCGAACTTATGGGCCACTGATGGGTTCGTTAGCCTTGGCCGAAAGTGTTCGATGGTGGCCCGCTATCAGTGAAAGTTACGGCTTCGTAAAAAAAGTGTCAAGCCGGACAGAATAAGGCCACAAGATAATTGGCCGTAAATACAAGAAGTTGCCCACAATCATGCCACTAACTTTTCGCTGAAAATGTTAGATAGCCTTAAACTGCCCACAATTATTCTTTTAATGGCCACTAAAAATAAAAGCTAACCAGAAGCTTGCCTTTGTTCTGCCATTTGTGGTTGTCATAAATTAAATTTATCCCAAAGCTGCCCACAAAAAAGCCTATTAGGGTTATTTAAAATGTAATCACTTGCCACTGTTGTGCCATAACGATTGTTTAGGAATAAATCAAAATTTATTCTATAAAAAAAAATACTTTTTATCAGCCTAATTAAATGATAAAATATTTTTGCAGGATTAAAAAAATCTTATAATTATTTAGATATACTTTTGTAGAAAATGAAATTCTTTCACTTTGAACTTTTTCAAAAAATTTCCAAAACACAATATTTCACATAGTGCATTAATTTATTTGTTCATTTATTCACTTACATATTTACAAAATTTATATGCAATGCATTTTTAAATAGTTGCATTTCATAAAAATTTATAAAGTGTATAATTGAAAAAATAAACTAATCAATCAAATCATTATCAAATATTGTATTTTGAATATTTTTGAAAAAGTTCAAGTTAAATGAACTTGATTTTCTTGAAAAGTATGTCTAAATAATTATAAGATTTTTTTTTTTTTTTTTTTTTTTTTTTTTTTTTTTTTTTTTAACCTGCCAAAACATTTTACCATTCAATTAACCTTCTAAAAAGTATTTTCTTTTGAAGAATAAATTTCGAATTTATGCTTAAATAATATACGTGATTTTAATATAGTTTATTATATATTTTATATAAAAATGTGTGTGTTTGTGATATTCTTTTTACTTAAATTTCCACTATATTTTACACAGCTTCGTTGGTAAATCTGTTAAATTATGCTTATTCATCAAAGCTTTATTAAATCATTATTATCTAAATTTTTGCATCATTTCTGATCATTTTATTAAAATATTACATAAAAATAAGTTTAATCTTTATGTAGTTAACGAATGACAGTATGATATTTCTCATATATTTTAAAATTTTGCTTTTATCAGATAATATTTAACTATTTCTCTTGCAGTTTAATAGCCAAACATTTGAAAAAATATATTATTTCAACTTTTTCAAAATTCTTGAAAATTATTTATAATTATTAGAAATGTAAATAATAGAATCATAAGACGAAACGCAATTTTTTCACCTTGATTCAACATAAAATATATAATGTGAACATAAAAAAGGTCCACAATCTTACTTAAAAGGCGACTAAAGTAATGAAGAAGATGTTACAAGTTTAAAATATACATTTTATTTAAAATTTCTTAGTACTTTCAAGCCTTCCAAGCTCATCATTAGAGAATATCTTAATAACTAAATGTTGTTTATTTATACAAATACGTCACTTTGTTTTGAAAATGAGAGGGTCAATAATTACTGAGTAGAAAGTAGCAGTTTCTTGGATTTAATTTAAGTAAAGAAAATATATATTATTATTATTAATTGCAGTTCCATTTATTTACACAAAAATAATTATATCATAAAATAATAATTTAATTATATCCATAGAAAGTGACCTATGAGAAACAGAGTGATGTCATAAATAAATGGAACTGTAATTAATAATAATAATATATATTTCCTCTAATTAAATTCAATCCAAGAAACTGCTACTGCTACTGCTACTTCTACTTTCAACTCTAGTAATTATTGGCTCTCACATTTTAAAAACAATAAACAACATTTAGTTATTAAGATATTCTCTGATGATGAGCTAGGAAGGCTTGAAAGTACTAAGAAATTTTAAATAAAATGTATATTTTAAACTTGTAACATCTTTTTCATTACTTTAGTCGCCTTTTAAATAATATTGTGGACTATTTAATGTTCACATTATATATTTTATGTAAATAATAGTTTAATAGTGATTTAGAAATATATATTAAATTAATCTTGATACTTCTAAATTTCATTTAAATTCAATTGTTTTAGTCACTCAAATTTTCTAGAGTATAAAGTCACATTTTTATAATTAAACTAAAATAAACTGTTTTAAGGGGTCTTGTACCTTTTAAACGCGCCGAAAATTAACGAAAAACTTCAACGTTTTAATTAGTTTATCTTCAAAACCTTTTTATGTATATACGTGAAATTTTGAATATTGATTAAATAGATTATGCTTTGTAATATACTACCAACAGAAATTTATTAATCCTTTACAGAATTTGTGTATTGTTGAAATCAACATAGCTCTTTTTTTACCCCATAAGTCCTTGCGCGCATGATATCTTAAGAAAGGATGTATGGATTGTCATGAAATTTGGTAAATATATTAAACAAATATGTGTGTTTAAAATGATCTACTTTTAAGTATTTACAATGGTAATATTTTTAGTTATGACTATTTATATTCATTAAAAATACATATGTTTTTATTTTTTTTTTTACGAAAATATTTTTTTTCTATAGTTAATGAAATAATTTTAGACTAAGAGTAGATCATTTTAAACACATATATATGTTTAGTATCTTTACCGAATTTCATGCTAATCCATACATACTTTCTCAAGATATGCGCGCAATGACTTATGGGGTAAAAAAAAGAGCTATTTTGATTTAAACAATACACAAATTCTGTAAAGGGTTAATAAATTTATGTTTGTAGTATATTACAAAGCACAATCCGTTTAATCAATATCCAAAATTTCATGTTTATACATAAAAAGGTTTTGAAGATAGACTAATTCAAACTTTGAAGCTTTTCGTTAATTTTTGACGCGTTTAAAAGGTACAAGACCCTTAAAGAACAATATCAACCGATATTTATAATGTTTAAAAATAAATTCGATAACTTCGAAAAACTAAAAATAAACTATTGAAGGGAATTTTACTAAAAATGAAAATATCTTTTACATTTTCTTTTGCAATTATAAAAACTAAAATATAAATATTCTTTAAGATAAAATGATGCAAAAAACAGATATAATGAAATTAATAAATTTGTAATGAATCAACATGAACTAACAAACTTACCGACATGCGTGCTACATTTTGAAACCATGTCCACTTATTCCGACGAAGTAAATAACGTGAATGACAAAGCAGAAATGAAAACGCACAGCTAAAGAAAAATTCTGAGAATTTCTCCCTCTCCCCTCTTATCGTACCGGACCAGAACTTTCAAAACTGCTTAACCTTGAGCCATTTGAAGGTCCCATCATCTATTTGATTTTTCTGGAGAGGGAGGGAGGGAGAGTAGTTTTATGAGCCAATACTTTATTATAATAAATAAAAGTCATTTTTTCATAAATCATATATTTTTTCTGTTAATGTTATTTTTAGTCATTTGGAAAAAGAGCTTTGTTTTCCTTTTCTTTCTTTTTTTTCGTTCTTTTTTTTCGTTCTTTTTTTTTCTTTTTTTAGAGAAATAAAGATTTAAGATACATTGTTTGAATTTTTAAACTCTCCATACAGTTTTCAGATAACACAAAAACACTTTTTTTTCCCTCCGATTTATCCTTTAAATGGGCATTTTATCTCTTTTCTGTAAATTTTTGCCCATTTATCTTCGCAATTAAAAATTATAAGATTTAAAAAGTAAAATGCATTCCATTTTATTCTGATATGCTCATAAAAAATATCTTGTTTATCTATATATATATCAAGGCTTATTTTTGACTCAAGACGATTTTACTTGTAATTTATAAGAAATGCCTAAAAATTAATAGAACCTTTTCATGTTTATTTTAGGGCATAAAATATACATATCGCATTTTATTTAATACTTTCATATAATGTCAGATTTTAATGCGTATTCTAAATTTTGCCAGAAATAATTTTTCCAACTGGGTGAAAATGTATCCAGGTCGGGACTCGAAACCAAATAATAATGAACAAAAATTCTTTATTTATTCTGCAATTCTTTACTTAATTCTGCGAAAATTCTTGATTTATTGTGCAATTTTTCACTTAATTATTTTTATACATATGCAAGTTTTATCTGTATTTCTAAAGAGTAAAATAATGGTAGTAAAATCATTAAATATATCTAAATTGTTAGGAATTTAATACAGGCAAGAAATTTTATTTATATTTTCCGTTACAGTGGATTCAGAAACAAAAATTTCTTTTCCAGTATTTTCTTTTACATGGAAATATGTTTCAAATGATATTAAAAATTCATGTTTTAGTAACAGCTTTTAAGTTACCTTTTCTTCCCCCCCCCCCTCTCCTCGCTCAAGAATAACTGCTTATTGAAACATTTTCTCCTTTTCATTATAACAAATATTTTTTCATGAATGCTTAAAAAAAAAGAGCATAAATAAATTGACATTTATCAATAAATTTTCAAACATGTTTAAGTAGTATATATGTCCGAAGATTGCAGTATTTTGCTATTAATATATTATTCAAATCAGCGTATATTTTATATTATGCTATCTGATTATCTTTGCAATCAAAAACAATATAAAATAACCATTAAATATAATCTTTTTTATTCCAGTGTGTTCAAAATATATTTATTTAAAGATATTTTAAAGGCAAGAACGTTAAACGCTTTTATGTTATTGTTTTTTTCCATATTTTTTTTAAATATATAAACAGGGAATTTATGTACATTTTGGGGACAATTTTTGATTTTTGTAAAATATTTTCAAACTAAATAAAAATATGTAATCTATTTTACTGCTTTAAATGTAAATCTCACGACATATTTATATTTTTACTAAAGCCCAGATTTAAAATAATTAAACTTACTTAGAAAGAAATGAAGAGAAAAATATATTTCCTCTCTTTAATTAAATATTCGGGTTAGGTGATATTAGCCCTCTACTTTCTAAACGATAACGATCCATTACATTTTTGCCAGAAACCGCCCCTTAAGAGTTGCCGGGCAAAGTAAATGCAACAGTTGTCTCACCGCCGAAACATTACCGTTCCGGCAATAGCTGCCGGAACTAGCGGCGGGTCATTTACGGTACAACATTATTTGGTTACAAATGGCCTTAACTCCTTTTGGCCACGACATATACGCCATTCGGCCTTAAGTCGAGTGTTTGTTGGGTATGAATCTAATTTACAATATTATTTCAATTTTCATGTCAGAATATTTTTTACTTATTAAGTAAAAAATAATAAATAAATCACATAAATTTAATAAATAAATTCATGTAAAACACAGTGTGCAACAATTTTTATAAGATTGTAATCAACGTACAAAACTTACTATACAATCAAACTACACATCATGTAGCGTGAAAGAATTTCATGGTGTTTTACTTTTGTGAACATAAAAAAGACTTGAATTAGCATTGTAAAGCTTTTAAATCTGATCAATATCGAAGACCAAAAAATGGCTCTGTCATTTTTGCATATATCTATAAAGTTAACGTTTTTTTAATGTTTCAATCAAAACAAAGAAAATAATACAAGTTGTTTGTTCAATTAATTTTTGAGATAGAAAAAAAAATTCTCAATAATTTATTTCAGTACGGCGGAAAATTAATGCCCAGTCATTTCATTTATTTATTTATTTTATTCACTCTTTTTTCTATTTTGTTTTTTATATATATTTTTTAAATACCACGAAATTCAAATATTTAAATTAAAAAAAGTGAATATCTGCAGGAGGTTAAAATTAATTATTTTGGCTATTTAGAAATATCAATTACCAAATGGAAATGAAGATATAGATTAAATATATATATATATATACTGAAGTAAGAGCTACATAAAATAGACATTATACCATGTTTTTAATTTCGTTAATTCAGAAGTAATCAACTTCAATAAAAAACGTAAAACAAATAATAGATAATTACTTTTCATGAAGCACGGTTTTCATTTTGAACATGAAACATAATTTCAGATTACTATATTATAACTATTTTTTTAGTTATCAATAAAACAACACAAAAACAAATCTAAAAACAGTAAATCATGTCTATGAATATTATTTTTTCATTTTTTCTATTTTATTAAAATATTAAGTGAAATTTCCTAGTCCCTTTTGCTTTAAAAATATCCTATCGTATCGGATATAATTCATTCTTTTAATGAAAACATGAGCGTTTTAAAATCTCATGAGATTTTTAAATTGCGATGGAAATTTATTTTATGTAAATGCACTTGCAAGGTAAAAGATCCAGTGTTCAGTCTAACAAAAACGCAACATAAAATGGCGATTAGTAACTGTATAACTGTATGAATATAAAATTATTCTTTGCTAGTGACTTGAGAAATTTGTCAGAGCATAAGGAAATTGTAATAATTCACTTTTTTCAACCAGAAATGAACTATTTATCAAGCATTTTATTTCAGTGGGATGGATTTTTAGGGTATAGGAATATAAAATGTAATACTTTTGGGATATAAAATGTAGCATTATAAGATTTTTTATATTATGGTTAAATATAACAATATGAGATTATTCAATATTATCAAAGAAAAAGCACTATTCGGCTTCTTATAAAATATTTTTGTTACCTTATTTTGCAAGGTTTTTTTCGTTTCCATACTTACACATAAGCAATCACATTTATAAATTTCATAAACTCATAAAAACCCTGCAAACAGATTGATACAGTGTATAAAACGGAGAAATATATATATATATATATATTTTTTTGACAAAACGAAGTGTGTAATCTTAGATTGGGGAAATATGACAAACAGTATGTCATATCTTGATGGACAACACCTGAAAACTCGCTTTCAGTGGTTTACTGATAGTTCTGCCATTGTGTTTTCCTTCTCCCAGTCATCCATGCTGTCATACCTTTGGGTGCAGGAAAATACAGTAATAAACCTACCGATGAGCCACTGAAATCGTGTCTTCAGGGGGTTTCCATCAAGATATGATTTGGCAGACCAGTTGCATTTTAATATGCTAAACATTTTCTGTCTAACCATCGAATTTCAGCCGCCAACTCGATACTAGTCTGTGCAGTCGCCTCCCGGTCTGTTAGGTTCCAGGTCCGAGGTTAATAATTCCGTCTGCTTGTTTATAGCTTTCAGAACCACGGTATTGAAAAGCATTGTGTTTTGAAATTCTATGTTTGAGAATTGAACTGTTTAAATATTAATTAATACTCACCTTTAAAAGTTTTTCTCACGTAATAGTTTAATTATTTTAGTTTAATTATTTTAAATATGATTATAATTAATGATTAATATATAAAATTAATATTCGGACATTCTTTCTCTTTACTTTGTGGAGCAGCTTTCATATGACGTAATTATCACATTTAAGTCTGTTTCGCGCGTAAAATTTTATTATTTTAAAGTTTTTGTATATTTTTAACATTTACGCGTAAATATTTCAACGTAATTTTCCCTATTTTCTGCTTTTAACACATGATCATTTAATTCCGATTTTAAAATTTTCTTTTCGTTTTTAATAATTTCACTTTTCAGTTTCAGTTTCAAAATGGCAATAAAAACCAAATCTAATTTTTATTTTTTTAAATTTTCCAGAAAAACATAATTTAATCCCAATGCTGTTTCACTATCGATTAAAATAAAGGATAATTTCAATTTCGATTTAAAATGACGAAAAAGAAGAAATCTAATAATCCCTATAGTTTTTCCCTGTTCTCCCTTTTTTCACAAAAATGGAGTAATTGAATTGCCATCATTAATGAAATGTCATTAAAATTAGGAAAAAAAATCTCAAAAACTAATTCAAATTTAAAATTCAAATATCAGTTTTGAAACCTGTGGATCAATATGGATAATTGGAGTTAACTTTACCGCCAAACGTTCATATTTTAGGAGAAATAGCTGTGAATAGAATGAAACATAATCGTTTAATCAGTCACTTCATAAAACCGTTTCACAAATTCGTTTAGTAATTTCGTTTCATTAGGATTTTATATATATAAGGTAGATATAAACGTAAGGAAAAAAAATATTTTCTAAATTTTATGAAATTTTCAGCGATTTTGCATCATATTTCTGCACTTAACTACCTTTAAAATTTCCAATTATATTTAGTTTCAAAAAACTATGCACAGACTTATTTGTATATGTAAACCAAACTGGTATAAAAATATTAGGGATTTTAATTAATATGTAATAAGTATGAGCATTTTGAAAAGTTCTTCATTACGCTTAAAATACTCTGAAAAATAAATATTTTTTCTAAAAAAAAAAGTTTTTTTTGGTACTTCTTAGTTATGCCGTCAACCAAATTACTGTCGCGAAATTTTAAGATTAAATGCCAATAATGGTTGCCATTACTTAATTAATTCTAAGATTAAATGTCGATAATGGCCAATAAAACCTTTAATTCGACGTTTTATTTGTATTTTTATTAATGCTCTTCTAATTTATTTGTTCTTTCGTTATTTAAAATAAAAATTATGTCAATGCGTATAATTTGGCGAAATTGGTCGACGGGATAGCTAAGAAGTAGCCTTTTTTTTATTTCTTGAATAGTATTTAAAGTGAAATTAAAAAAAAGAAATTAACAAGTAATATAAAAATTTTGTTTTTAAAGTCAATTCCTACTTACGCCATCAAAGAAAAATTTAATATAATCCCTTAAGCTAATATTAGTTTTTGTTGCATTAAAATATCTCAATTTGTTGATTTTCTATAAGCAAGTAGGTTTACAATGGAACTCTATGGGAATTTGGCAAAATATTAGAGATATCGCCAAGTTGGCGTCACTATTGGCGACTCATTTTGGCCGCCAAATTTGGCAATATATCGCCAAGTTGGCGACATACTTGGCGGTATTTGGCGACAGAACAGGGTACCCCTATGGTAACCCCTTATTGAAATTACTTTCATTGATCTTCAATAACCAATGGCCACCATTTTGTTTCCCATGCAAAACTAAAATTAATTAATTAAAACTTAATTAACTAATTAATAAGGAAAAAACTGTATTAACATCAACTGTCATCCAGTACAAGTTTAAAAAAAATTATTTCAACTTGATAGGATGAATAATGAGTATTTTATTAACGATTGAAAATTTGAACAAGATAAATATGTAAATAAATATAGGGAGAGTGTGAGCTAATAGTAGGAATTGAAAAAAACAAGTGGGTAAGTGTGATCACAGATCACACAGAGGGTTTCGTTTAATATTTCTTTCAAAACACTTTATCCTTTTGAAAAATCTGTTAGTTCCACATTTCGCAACCAGGGGCGCACTCTATTCTAAACAAACCTCTATCCGAACGAAACTCTGTTTTACATACTATCCGTAGATATATTAGTTGAGGGGATTGGGCCCATAGCACCCGAGATAAGTAGGCGCCCCTGGCGGTAAAAAGTGGAACTAAAATATGTAAGGCTATGGTGCATAATATGAAAGAATGGTCAAAGGGGTGTCGGCAAAAGTTGGAAAGGTGCTCCCCGGTGAAAAGGGCGGAGGTTAGAAAAATTGCTTAAAATACACAAGTTAGAGCCCGGAGGAGTAAAAAATGTAAGACTTTTTGAAAAGTTTATGATTTGTCGTGTGCTCTGAGGTATTCAGCTATACGTATGCAAAAATTCATGTCTCCAACTTAATTAGGGCTCTCTTAGAAAGAATTGCTTAAAATACATATGTGGTAGCTCAAAGGGACGTAAGACTTTTTCAAGATTTTATGATTTGTCACCTGGCCCCAGGTGTTCTGCTATAAGTATGCAAAATTTCAATTTAATAAAGGGCTCAGTTAGAAAGAATTGCTTAAAATGCGCATGGGGGAGCCCAAAGGGTTAAATGTACGAGTTTTTCAAAATTGTATGATTTGTCGCATGATGGTGTTCAGCTATAAGTATGCAAAATTTCACGCCTCCAACCTAATTAGGGGATCACTTAGAAATAATTGTTTAAAACACACATGTGGGAGCCCAAACCGTTAAATGTATGACTTTTCAAAATTTTATGGTTTGTCATTTGATGTGAAGTGTTCAGCTATAAGTATACAAAATTTCACGCCTCCAACCTCATTAGGGGCTCACTCAGAAAGAATTGTTTAAAATACACATGTGGGAGCCCAAAGTGTTAAATGTACGACTTTTTGAAAATTTTATCATTTGTCGTTTTATGTGATCTGTTCAGCTATAAGTATGCAAAATTTCACTCCTTCAACCTAATTAGGGGCTCATTTAGAAAGCATTGTTTAAAATAAAAATGTGGGAGCCCAAAGGGTTAAATTTACAACTTTTTCAAAATTTTATGATTTGTCTTTTGATCTGAGATGTCCAGCTATAAGTATGCAAAATTTCAAGTCTCCAATATATATAGTTTCTGAGAACGGGCTCTGTGACAGACAGACAGACGGACAGACGGACGGACAGACAGAGGAGCGAGACGAATAGGGTTTCGTCAGATGAACGAAACCCTAAAAATGGATTTGAAGTTCCCTTGCCCCCTTAAAAAAGAAATTCCGATTGGATCTGTAACATTATTTTACTAAGTATATAAAGAAATAGTACTTTTCTGTAAAAACAAAGTCTGGAAATTGCAGATTTGGAGCAAATATTGCAATTGGGCGAGTAAAAAAGATGGTTTACGGGTTTTTTTTTTTTTTTTTTTTTTTTTTTTTTTTTTTTTTTTTTTTCAAAATGAATCGCTGATTTTCCTTATAATGAAAATTAATATGGAAAAATGATGATCACTTTGATGATTATAATTTTGATGATGATATCTTTTTTTATTCTATACTTCTATTATTGATGATATATCTTATTAAATGATGATATCTTTTAATTACCCTTGACTGATCATAAATAAAAAGTATTACTTTTATAAAAAGGTAATTTGCATATGAACTGAGAAACATACATATAATTACTTAAAAAGTTGTTACAAATATATAAGATGATATTATTTAATATAATCATGAGATCTTTCGAAGGCAAACGCGCTCATATTCAATGGCATAAAGATGACTAACTAGAATAGAAAACATAATTAAAAATAAAACAAAGTACGACGCATGCTCAAGCGAAGTTCAGTCCATTGCTCTAAAGAGGTGTGAAATGATCAATTCATATTTTCAGGAGCTCTTGCAATACCTATGATATTATACCAAATCGCGGAAATATTATAACAAAGGACATCATTAGAAACAGTTATCACTCCTAAGTAAAATATCAATGAATTCACGGATTATTGAAGAGTAATGGTTAGATGTTGAAATGATCATTTTAGCTTTTTGAAGTTTATCTTAATATTTTCGTTTTGATGCAATCTGGATAAAGCTGTACTGGGTTTGTTAAACTTGATATCAGATAAATGCTCTTTTAGCCTTTCTTTAAATTTTCGAGATGTCATACCAATATAGAATAAAAAAATTTTATGTTATGTTCTGAATGGAATTATGTAAACTCCTGCCTTTTCATAATCTGGAATTTTATCGATTTTATTGTGAATCAATTCTTTTAATTTTGTTGGAGGTTTAGCTATTGAATTAATATTATATTTTAGTAATGCATATCTCAATCTCTCATAAAGCTGTGGGATATACTCAAACGTGCAATAAATGAAATTCCTCAAACTTAATTCATTCTTCTGTCTTGGTTGTTTTGCTTGATTGATTGATCTATTAATGTATTGAGGAGGGAAACAATTCTCAATAGCAATCTGTTTAATTAAACTAATATCTTTTTCTCGATATTTATCCGTACAAACTTCGAAGGCACGTTTAACGTAAAACCTACAGGTAACAATTTCACATGAAAATGGTGAGTTATAATCAAAAGAAATAATGTTGTTAGATCTGCATTGTTTTCTATAAACAATACGCTCCATTTTATTTCCATAATTGTTCTTTATTAATTTAATATCAAGAAAGGGTAAAATACCTTCTTTCTCAATCTCTAATGTAAACTTTATCTTTGAATCCAACTCATTAAGCAAATGCTATAGAGAATGGTTTCCCTCCTCAATACATTAATAGATTAGTCGATCAAGTCGACCAAGACAGAAGAATGAATTAAGTTTCAGAAAGTTTATTTATTGCAAGCTTGAATATGTCCCACAGCTTTATGAGAGATTGAGATATGCATAACTAAAATATGATATTAATTTAACAGCTAAACCTTCAACAAAATTGAAAGAATTGATTCACAGTAAAATTGATCCGATTCCAGATTATGAAAAAGCAGTATTTACATAATCCCATTCAGTCCAGAACATCAAAAAACTTTATTCTATACTAGCAAACCACGCGGCTTTGCTCGCGTAATATTTGAAATATGCCAAGTGATATTTATATGTCTAATTGTTATTAAAAGGTACTAACTAAATTTTTATTTTATTAAAAGATAATATTTTATTTTATTAAAAGGTTTTTGAAATTTTTATGCTCAATTAATAGGGCCATTTCAGTATCCATTTGAAGTTTTGAATTTTTTAGAAACCATATTCTTACATCTTAAAATTAACTATCATAAAAACATGTATAATGATCACTTATATAAACAAATGAAGTAAAATAATGCTATAAAAATTGATAAAATATCTTTATTAAGATTGATGATCGTTTCGTCGCACCAACGGTGACATTTTCAAACTCATTCACGATAGAAAATATTTTCACATAATTTAAAAAACAATAAACATAGTAAATAATGTACGAGACAGGATGCATAAAGAAAAACATTGCAAACATATAATTAAATTAAAATTAAATTAGTTATTTGTGAGCGTGGATTAACTGTCATGTAATTTAACAAAACAATAATATGGTAAATAATGTCACGAGACAACATAGATAATGAAAAACATTGCAAAACATAAAATAAAAAAACAGTTATCTTGGCTATTTGATAACGTGGATTAATTTTTAATCTTGTTACTAAAATTGCATAGCATCTCTTTCCAAATTTTAGGTAAATCTAGGGACGCTGAAACATTTCAAATATTCTTGTTGCGTAAAAATATCTCTATTGATTCTCGGATTATGGATGGTAAATAAAATCTTGATGTACATTCAGCGTCCCAAGATATACCTAAAATTTGGAAAGAGATGCTATGTAATTTTGGTAACAATAGTAAAAATTAATCCACGCTCGCAATTAGCAGAGATAACTTTATTTTTATTTTTTGTTTTGCAATGTTTTTCATTACGCATGTTGTCTCGTGACATTATTTACCATGTTATTGTTTTGTTAAATTTTATTAAAATTAATCCACGCTTACAAATAACTAATTTAATTTGAATTTAATCTTATGTTTGCAATGTTTTTCTTTATGCACCATGTCTCGTGATATTATTTACTATGTTTATCGTTTTTTAAATTATGTGAAAATATTTTCTATCGTGAATGATTTTGAAAATGTCGCCGTTGGTGCGACGAAACGATCGTCAATCTTAATAAAGATATTTTATCACTTTTTATAGCATTATTTTACTTAATTAACTATCATGTCAAATTCCAAGTCCTACTACATCTCTCAACATAAAGGGCTATGTTGAAACAGGAACTGTCACCATTAATTTGCAACCATTAATTTTGAAATCGGTTTGTTATATCCAAATATTCCACCGAAACGTGATTTAGAAAGCTTTTAAAGGTCTTTTTTAGAACGTTTGTTGTTCCTGTGAACCGCAGGTGGCAGGATCATCGGCATAAAATATAGCCTGTGTAGGATCAGAGACTGTTACCATTGATTCGCAATTATTACTGTTATGATCTGTTTATATTCCCTGAAATTGTATAGAAATCGTAATTTAGGACTTTTTTTAAATGTTTTTCGCACCTACCCTTCGCTTCACCCCTTTTTAATTCGAATTTATTTTCGACAATCCTTCGAGGGTATTTATATTTTATAAGTAACTACCATGCCATATTTAAAGTTTCTAGCCTTTGCGGTATCACAGTAATCGCAATTTAGAAAGTTTTTTGCTCCTGCAACCCTCTGGTGGTAGTGGCAAAGACATAAAATATAGCTTATGTTTGAGCAGGTTCTATCGCCAACAATTTGTCACCATTATTTTTTAATTAGGTTTGGTATTTGATAAGATTGTATAAAAATTGTAATTTAGAACGCTTTTCGCTCACTTAATCTTTTTAAATTTGGAATTTTCTTTTGACTGTTCATGGAAAACAGTTGCATCTTCTAAGTAAATGCCATGGCATATTTAAAAGTTTTAGATCCCTCAGTTGAACCTGTTTTGCTCTTACAACCCCCAGATGGTAGTGACAGCAACATAAAATATAGCTTATGTTAGAGCAGGCACTGTCACCATTAATTTGCAAGCATTACTTTTGAAATGGCTATGATATTTCCTGAGATTGAGTAGAAATCGCAATTTAGAACGTTTTTAGATCGCTTTTCGCGCATTTTCACCCCTTTTTAAATTTCCAATATTTTCGAAACTGTTCTTAAAGATCATTTATATCTAATAAATATGTACCTTGGCTAATTTCAAGTTGTTAGCCGCTACCGATCACAAAAATCGAAATTTAGAACTTTTTTTTTTTTTGCTCCTGCAACCTCTAGGTGATAGTGAAAACCGACATGAAATAGCGTCTATGTTAGAGCAGAGGCTGTCAGCATCAATTTCCTACAATTACTTTTGAAATCAGTTTGATTCTTCCTGAGATATTGCAGAATAATCGGCATTTAGAACGTTTTTAGAACGCTTTTCGCGCATTTTCACCCCTTTTAAATTTCACACTTTTAAAGGAATGATCTTATAGATCATTTATATCTAATAAATATATACCATGCAAAATTTCATGAGTCTAGGTTCTTCCATAATTCAAAAATCGCATTTTTGGAACTTTTTTGATCCTGCATATACTCTGGGGTAGTGGAAACAGATACAAAACATAGCCTATCTTGGAGCAAGACCTGTCATCATCCTTTTTACACCATTATATTTGACATCGAATCAGTACTTGCTGAGATTGCATAGAAAACGCAATTAAAACGTTTTTTACGACGCTTTTTGCGCATTTTGACCCCCTTTTAAATTTCGATTTTTTTAGGAAATGTCCTTAGAGATCATTGATATCTTATAACTAACTACCAATCTAAATTTCATGATTCTAGGCCCTTCCGTAATGCAAAAACCGCAATTTAGAACGTTTTTTACTCCTGCACCCCGTTTGAGGTAGCGGTACCGACATAAAACATAGCCTATGTTGGAGCAAGGCTTGTCACCATCATTTTGACGCCATTATTTTTTAAATCGGTTTGGTATTTCCTAAGATTGTGTCGAAACCACCATTTAGATCGTTTTCTAGAATGCTTTTCGCGCATTTTCACTCCTTTTACATTTCGAATTGCTTAAGAACTGTTCTTAGAAATCCTTTATGTCTAATAAGTAGCTAATATTTCAAATTTCATATTTCTAAGCCCTTCAGCAACGCAAAAATCGCCTTTTTAGAACGTTTTTTTGCTCCTGCACCCCCTTTTCGGTAGTGGCACCGACATAAAATATAGCCTATTTTGGAGCAAGGGTTGTCACCATCATTTTAACACCATTATTTTTTAAATCAGTTTGGTATTTCCTGAGATAGTGCAGAAACTACCATTTAGAACGCTTTTTGTGCATTTTCACCCCTTTTAAATTTTGAATTGCTTAAGAATGTTCTTAGACGTCATATATATCCAATAAGTAGCTAATATTTCAAATTTCATATTTCTAGGCCTTTCAGTAACGCAAAAATCGCATTTTTAGAACGTTTTTCGCTCTTGCACCCCTTTTGGGGTAGTGGCACCGACATAAAATATAGCCTATGTTCTAAGTTGGACTAACACTATCATTTTGATATTATTACTTTTGAAATCGGTTCAGTAGCTCCAGAGATTACCTATAACACACAAGCAATTTTTATTTCTTTATAATATTAGTATAGATTGGTATGATATCTCGAAAATCTAAAGAAAGGCTAAAAGAGCATTTATCTGATATCAAGTTTAACAAAGGTGTACTTCCCTTTTATTCAGATAGCGCCAAATAGAAAATATTAAGATAAACTTTGAAAAAGCTAAAATGATCATTTCAACATCTAACCATTACTCTTCAATTATCCGTGAATCCAGTGAGATTTTACTTAAGAGTGATACTGTTTCTAATGATGTCCTTTCTTATAATATTCCCGCGATTTGCTATCCCCTTTGAAAATGAACGCGTGTGCGTTCGAAAGTTCCCTGGGTTATATTAAATAATACCTTTATATAAAAATAGCAAATAAAGCCTTTGTGCAACAATATTAAAAAGCAGAAAAACCAACGTTTAAATTACATTATTTGTGCATTTTAAACGTTGGTTTTTCTGCTTTTTAATATCTTTATATATTTGAAACACCCTTTTAAGTAAATATATGTATATTTTAAAGTTTATATTAATAACAAGGTGAAAATTCCTTCACGACACTAGTTTTTAAATATAGTGTTTTGACTCTATTAGGTAATTTACATTTCTATATTGTTATAATTATAAAAGTGTATACACTTTTTTGAATTTCCAAGATGTCCTCAGTACTTTTCTATAAAAACAAAGACTAGAAATTCAGAACTTGGAAAAAATTCTCTCAGCGGGCTGGTGAAAAAAAAAGAACAAGTGGGTAAGTGTGATCACAGATCGCACAGGGGGTTTCGTTTAATATTCCTTTCAAAACACTTTATCCTTTTGCAAAATTTGTTAGTTCCACATTTCTCAACCAGGGGCGCACTCTATTCTAAACAAACCTCTATGCGAACGAAACTCCGTTTTACAACCTATCAGTAGATATATTCGTTGAGGGAATCGGATCCATAGCACCCGCGATAGGTTGAGGCCCCCTGGCGGTAAAAAGTGGAACTAAAATATGTAAGTCTATGGTGCATAATATGAAAGAGTGGTCAAAGTGATGTCGACAAAAGTTAGAAAAGTGCCCCCCCCCGGTTCAAAAGGGGGGAGAGTAAAAAATTGCTTAAAACACACATGTTACAGCCCGGAGGGTAATTAATATAAGAAATTTTGAAAATTTTATGATTTTTCGTGTGATCGCAAGTGTTCTGCTATAGGTATGCAAAATTTCAAGTCGCCAACTTAATTAGGGGCTGAGTCAGAAAAATTGCTTAAAATACACATGTTAGAGACCAGAGGGGTAAATAATATAAGGCTTTTTGAACATTTTATGATTTTTCGTGTGATCGAAAGTGTTCTGCTATAAGTATACATAATTTCATGTCTCAAACTTAATTAGAACCTGAGTTCGAAAATTTGCTTAAAATATACAAGTTAGAGACCAGAGGGGTAAATATAAGACTTTTTGAAATTTTTACGATTTGTCGTCTGTTTAGCTATAATTATGCAAAATTTCAAGTATTCAAATTAATTAGGGGTTAAGTTAGAAAAAAATATTAAAATATACAAGTTAGAGCCCAGAGGGTTAAATATAAAATTTTTTCGAAATTTTATGATTTGTCGTGTGATCGCAACTGTTTAGCTATAATTTTGCAAAATTTCAAGTCTTCAACATAATTAGGGGCTCAGTTATATATATAAAAAAAGCTTAAAATAAACAAGTTAGAGCTCAGTGGGTTAAATATAAGACTTTTTCGAAATATTATGATATGTCGTGTGATCGCAAGTGTTTAGCTATAATTATGCAAAATTCCAAGTCTTCAACTTAATTATGGGCTGAGTTAGAAAAAAAGCTTAAAATTCACATGTTAGAGCCTAGAGGGTTAAATATAACACTTTTTTGAAATTTTATGATTTGCGGTGCGATTGCAAGTGTTTAGCTATAATTATGCAAAATTTCAAGTCTTCAACATAATTAGGGGCTCAGTTAGAAAAAAAAAAGCTTAAAATACACAAGTTAGAGCCCATAGGGTTAAATATAAGACTTTTTTCGAAATTTTATGATTTGTCGTTTGATCGCAAGTGCTTAGCTATAATTTTGAAAATTTTCAAGTCTCCAACTTAATTAGGGGCTCAGTTAGAAAAAAAAAAAACATAAAATACACAAGTTAGAGCCCAGAGGATTAAATATAAGATTTTTTCAAAATTTTATGATTTTTTGTTTGATGTGAGGTGTTCAGCTATAGGTATGCAAAATTTCAAATCTCAAACATATATAGTTTCTGAGAACGGGCACTGTGACGGGCAGACAGACAGACAAACAAACAAAGGAGCGAGACGAATAGGGTTTCGTCAGATGAACGAAACCCTAAAAATTATAATTTTTTTTTATACAGGGTGCAAAGGAAAGTCCCTTTAATCTGAAAATACTTGCGAACCGAGAGAGTTACAGCTATGGAAGTGAGGTAACGGTACAGTAAAGTGACTACGCCCGATTTAATGCAAACGACGACAGCGCCCCTAGTGGCGAAATTTGGAAGATACCCATTGTAAATCGAAAACGAAAAGAGATAGAGCAAAATTTCCAGTTAGGAAGTTTTAGAGCATCAATTAATTAGTACGAAACGGCATTTGGTTTACATGGATAAGATAAATCTTTGCCTGTATACCCAAAAATGTGCGCCATTGATGCACTCTATTTTGTGTAAAAGTATGAATGGACAGAAGTATGAAGAAATATGCACAATTTATGGTATAAATACGTGCTTATCTCAATACATTTTGATAGCATCATACAAAAAAACAAAAAATACAAACTGTCTCACAGTGATAAAAAGTTAATATTCAGTACGTTCCAAAAGTTCGCCATTGCTCACGATACACGTTTGTATTCGTGAGAGTAATTCTACATGCTATATTTCTCAGCATGAAACGTCTATTGTTAGCCTCTTCAATATGACGATATAGATTTAATCTAATGTTTTAAATGCATTGGAAATTAAATTTTTACAAACGTTACAGCACAGTACAACGTCATAATCTGAAATTGTGCACTGCTACATTTATGGAATGTGAATATGCAAAGCAGAATCGTCGCTCATCGATTTCGGACATTTTGGGTATACAGGCGACGATTTATCTTATCCGTGTGAACCGCGTACTAATTAATTGATGCTCTAAAACTTTCTAATTGGAAATTTATCTCTGTCTCTTTTCGTTTACGATTTCCAATGGTTGTCTTCCAAATTTGCCACTAGGGGGGCGCTGTTGTCGTTTGTATTAGGTCGGGCGTAGTCGCTTTACTACACCGTTACCTCACTTCCATAGCTGTAGCTCTCTCCATTCGCAAGTATTTTCAGGTTAAAGGGACTTTCCTTTGCACCCTGTATATATTATAATGAATTGTTGTTTTTCTCCTATATTGAAAGCGAATACGAAAATATTATCAATATCTTCTAATTACACTTGAAATGTGACAAAATTTAAAAAAAAAAGTAATTTTGTAAAAAGATGATTTTTTAGTAAGAAAGTAGTGAATTTCTACATTATTCGAATTTCATATCAGAAAATATTTGCATAACATTTTTACCTCAGATTAACAAAGACTCTGAGAATTATAGAATTTTTTTTTTCAATTTTTTCTGCGCTTAGATAAGGTTAAAAATCATATTCGAAAATAGGAGAAAAACTGTACCTACCCACAATTAGATAAAATAAATTAAATATTTATTAATAATTAATTTTAAAATACTAATCAAGTTAATTTTCCAACGTAATTAGACAACGGGTGTGAATAGGATTTTCTTGCATCCTAAATTCTTCTGCATATATAGTAAACTTAATCTATTTCATTTATAAAACTGCCTTGGATATCACTAAACTAATAACTATCATCTGTAATAAATTGTATCAGGATACAATAACTCTGAGTTACCAGATTTTAAGACTTGTGCAATTACCTGTTTAGAACTAACTAGATTTTAACAACTCTCCACAAATTTATAAACAACTTTAAATTCCAGGCTAATGGATTAAACCTACGCAGCATTATTCAGTAACAGTAATGGATGATATGTAGTAGAGGAAATTAATCCCGTTCAAATATCCTTTCATAAAACTTGTTCTGTATTCAATAACCTTACCAGATTAAGGAAGCGTTTCACACTGTAGACCATTAGTTTGGAATAAAACCAAATATATACCCGTATTAATTTGTTTTCTGTAGAGTTTTAATGAGCTTGAAGCATTCTATAAATATTTGCGAAGGATCTTTCACTATAGAATCTCAGTTTAAACACCAAATATACCAACAATCAATCATTTGACCAGTACCAAATGAAAATATTTCGATTCAAACTCGAAATTTCCTCGGAAAATAAATAAAATAAAAACCGCATAGAAATAACTTGAATAGAAAGGTTAATCTAAATGAAAATTCTGTTGTCAAATATTTCATAAAATTTGAGTAAAATTCCAGATATTTTTAATAATTATAGACAGGAAAATAAAAGGAAATTAGAGATTTTACACTTTACTTTTTTTTTTATTATTATTGTTAACAAGGAAGGTCACAGGTTTACAGCCCATACTCAGATTTTTTTTAATGTTAATGAAAATACTTATGTATGTAATAAAGGAAGGCACAAATTTAGCAGCGGAATTCCAATAGAAAGTCTGTAAAAAATAAAATATTTTGGAATATTTGGCTTGAAAATAGGGTAGCAAAGCCGAATTTGGACCACTTCACTTACTTTCAGGTGTAACTTGCTTCATTTTTGAAATATCTGCAAAATATCACTACACGTGTTCAATAAATTCATCTACTAACTAAATAAACCTTTAGAAAAATTTCTCTATCAAAATCTTAAGTTTTATTTTAATTTGAAAAATTCGATAAAAGCGGTCCAAATTCAGCGACTGGTCGCCTAAGTTGGACCCCCAGTCTCCTAAACTGGACCAAACAATATTAGTCTGTTTTAATGAGTAGGGAATGTAACTAATTTTTTTTTAATAAAGTTTTGCGATTAACGAAACAGTCAAACAAAACAACAGTAATGAAATATAGTGAAATCAAATGTCTGAAAGTAACGGTAATTGTTTTAAATCAAAATGTATATCAAAGTTATAAGTAATTAACAATAGCAATTATGGAACTCATTGCCAGTTACTTGAATACCATGTAAGAAGTGATGCAAAGCTTACGCATGAAGTTCTTTTCTTCATTTTTCATTCCAGCGCACACAACATGGAACCATATTTGGCAATCTGAACACTGAATAATTTCTGCTATTTTATTTTTCTTAAAAATTAGGCAAAACCAATCATCATTGTCTTGATTTTTCTTTTTAGATTATGGATAATTAGACTTTTTTTGCAATAGAAGTTTGCTCTGCCTTATGTCTGTAGTTTTTCGCTTCCATCATTTTCTTTCAAATTGAATTACGCCTACTCTTTAAAGAATGATGTTTCAATTGCTTTTGTGCTTTGAAAGCTTCTTTTTTGTCGTTTTTTGTTTTTATTTTCATTTCAAGGTTTACTTTATATGGCGAAGGTGTTAACAAAGCTGTATTTTAGCTCCCTCTTTACTTTGGGTTAACTGATTTTGGCAAGAGAGATAACATTTCTAATGATTATTTGGCTTTTTTTTTGGGGGGGGGGGGGGTGCAGCCGCAGCCTTCTTACAGGTTACTCTTCACAACTTATTATTTCCTTTTCGTGTTCTCTATCTTTGACAACTTTTGTTATCATTGATGTTTTTCTTCCAGACTGTTTGTCTGTGTCGTTTTCATCATTTTCTATTACTGTGTTAGATTTAGTAGGATTCATGATTACTGACTTTGACTCCGAAATCTCACTAGCAGGAGAATTCACAGATCTATATGCAATGTCTATCTCCTCATCAGGAATAAGTGCAGAAGCAGCTGCAAAATGATGATTTTTACAAACATGACTGTTAGGAGGCCAAATTTGTGACGAAAGTCTCGTCCAATTAAATCAAATCAAATTGGTCCAATTAAGGCAGCTGTGCCACGTTTTAAAACAGATAATCTCAAGACTAAGGACAAAAACGAAAGTACAAAAATCCGCATGAAAAATATGCGCAATAAACACATAAATTTAGATATGTATATGAAAACATAGAACCTTATGTTAGTTTAAAAGTATTCTCTTACGTTTAGTAGGAAAAACTTAGATCAAAACAGCTAATTTTAGGATTTTAAAATTGTCTGAAAACAGCACATGGAAGGAGGGTGGTTCTTCTAATCATAAATGACGTCAAGCTGAATAGTAGGGTTTCAGTGGTAGATGGCGCGTCTTTTTGTAATTAACGGCAGAATTGCAGCGGTCTATTTAAAGAGGCAGTCCAAATATAGCTACTCTCCCTTACGAAAATGACGCGAGATTTGACGAGCAGAAATTTTCCTCGCCAAAAGCAAACGATTTTATTGCATCTGAAAATTCCTGAATCATTGATTTTTTTTTTTTTTTTTAATGTGCGGTATCTATATATACACTGGTGGACAAAACTTAAGGACCATGAAGAAATGTACATGTAAATGAGAATCTACGTGAGATTGTGGGTCAAGAAGCAAATAATAGTATTAACAGAATGTTACACAGGATTTAATATAAAAATTTTGTTGAAAGGATGTATACAGGGTATTACCAGAGGTTCTTCTTCTGAAACGTGAATATTGTTCGAGAACATGACTGTACAAAGAAAGCAAAGTACTCACAATTAACAATCGTCAGTGCAATATCAGTAAGGGATGTGGCCACCGTGTAATGCGAGACAACTTTCAATACGGCGTGGCATACTCAGAAAAAAATGATTCAGTAGCTGTTCAGGCAAGTTGCCCCATTCCTTCTTCACTGCACGGTTGAAGGTTTCTTTGTTTGTGGGAGGAAATTGTCGAGCAGCAGTGCGTCTCCCCAAGGCATCCGATACATTTTCAATGGGATTCAGGTCAGGGAAGCGTTCTGGTCAGTCTATGCGATGGATATCTTCGACCTCAAGTCAAACAGGCTGTGTGCGATTACAAGTTGTGTTATCGTCCATAAAACGAAACTTTTCGCCGAAAGCACCTCAAAAAAGTCGAACATGTGGAAGCAGGACGCCTTTAACGTACCGTCTACCGGTCATGGACCCTTGGTCAAGCACATAGAGATTCGTGCGACCATTGAACATGATACCTGCCCACACCATGATACTTGAAGTCGCATATAGATCTCTTTCTAGAATATTTTCGCGACAGTAAGCACTGCCAACCTCGCGCCATATAAGTTTACGTTTACAATCAGACGATAGACTGAATCTACTCCCATCTGAGAAGAGCACGGTAGACCAGTTGTCATGAGTCCAACTGCGATGCATACGGCACCACTGTAAGCGGGCGCTACGTAGCGTCTAGAGAGTGGGACACACACAACAGGTCTTCGAGCGTATAGTCCACCCTTTTTCAAACGTCTTGCAACCGTTTTCTGCAATATTTTAGTTCCTGTGGCAGCACAAAGTTGATTTGTTAATTGACTAACTGTACTGCATCGGTTCCTTTTTGTAGAAATAACAGTATAGCGATCTGCTCGGGACGTCGTACAGCTAGGACGACCTCCTCCCGTGCGCCTACTATATATTCCACTCTTTTGGAATGCCGCCCATAGCCCAGAAACAATACTGTGCGCGATGTTAAATTCACGGGCAATATCTCTCATTTTGCCCTTTTCCATAAGCAAGCAATTTAGCAATAGCCCTTTTCCATAAACTTTTTCTGAGAAATGGAAAGTGATGAAGAGTAGAAAATGAGCAGCTAAATCGTGAGTTTTCAGTAAAGAATATTTTCCATTCTGGAAAATCAATGTGGCAAATCGATCAGAAGAATGCAACATATCGATATAAATTTACTTCAATACAATTCAACATGTTGACTATTTTTACCTTTTTAAATATTGTAAATCGTATTGACATCTGGAAAACCACTGCTACAGCTATGCTATGACGGCACGTACAGTGCACATATGCGACAACTAGGGCCTGATTACGGCCTAGGCACAGTAGTTAGAATTTTGTTTGCGGGGGGTGGGAAGAAAGTAGAAGAATACAAAAATAAGTTGTAGAACTTTATCTAGGAACTAAAAAATTGCAAAAATAGCCAAATAATATTTCAAACTAGAAAACAGGAATTCTGCTTTTTCAGAATTTATCATTACAGCGTTTCCAAGTTGTTTTATAGTGTTGTCACTTAACTTATTTTTAATGATTGCGGTTAAATATTTAACGTGTTTCATTAATATTTTGTGCCCCATTTAACTTAAAAACCCTTTTAACCCCTTTAAATTCTTCACCTCTTTCGATAGGCCAATTGACCTATTTGAGTCAAGACAACGCGGATATTTTCAAGAATGGAAAATTATTGCAGAGCAATCGACTGTTATCTTCTAATTGAACTCATACAGCTGAGTATCGCCATTTTCTGGAATGTAAGTTGCCATAGTTTCGACAAAATCTTCCATCTAAGCATATGGAGTCTACCACTATGTATCTGCCACTCTTATATACACTGATCAAAACAATGGAAGGTTATTGTAAGTCTTATATAAAATAACAGTATGAGCGAATTTTTTGCACAAAATCGAAGAAGAGAGTCACAAATGCAAATTTTTCTCATTTTCAAACTTCGGAGTATGCAAATTGTGACTTTGACGTCAAAAATGATGCTTTAGCGCAGGAAATCAAATTTAGCTTTCAACTTACTGAAACACAAAGCGGAAAACAATGATCGACATTCAGTAAGTGCTTTGTTTCGATCAGTGCGATGTCTCAACAAAGTCATTTAACCGAATCAGAAAATTGGAGAATTGTTGGTCGGTTAGAGGGGGGAGTAGCCAACACAAGCCGAAGTAGTAGAAGCCACTGGAGTTTCACAAAGTGAGATTTCCAGGATCTGGAACCGTTTATTGGAGACTGGAAATGTATACCGAGGTGCAGGGTAAGGTCGTAGACGTGCAACAGAGCCCAATGAAGATTGATATTTAACCCTTAACCGGAAACGTGAAAATCTTGTGCACAAACAGAACACTTAATAATTTACCAAATAGTGAACTTAAACATTTAATCTTTAACAGTAATGCATTGACCGTGCCAATTTTTTTAATATAACAGCATACAAATAAGTTTGGAATATCGGATAGAGAAAATATTAACGGCAGATATGTAGACGCAAAAATCTCACAGACGTACGTTTCCGGTTAAGGGTTAACGCTAACGGCTCGGAGACTCCAAAAATTTGAATGTTACTCTTTTTCAAAATCACCTTAGCTCGGCTACTGGCATCAGAGTTTCGACTTAACTGCCCGAAACCGGATTCACGCTGTAGGTCTGTATGCTCGCAGCCCATAGACCGTATGTGTTACGTTAACAGCAAGGCACCGTGGCTCCCGCAGGGACTGGGTTACAGATCATGTGAACTGGAGAAGAACTGAATGGCGCAATATTCCTTTCTCTGGCGAGTCCCGTTTTTCTGTTCATACTGATAATAGGCGTATTTTCATCTGGAGGGAACGTGGCAATATAAATAATCCTGCGTTCGTTCAAGGAAGTGTCAGATTTGGTGGTGGGGGAGTAAATGCCTGTGCTGCTATCTCCATTGATGGGCTTGCCGATCTCCACATCATTCGAAATGGAGCTCTGACCGGTCGGCCATATAGGGATGATATCCTGAGACCTATTGCAGTCCCTTACGCTGCAGCCATTGGAGATGACTTCATGTTAATGGACGACAATTTCAGGCCAAATCGTGCTCACTTGGTGTATTATTTCCTTTTCGAGATAGGAATCATACGACTAGAAGGGCCAGTGTGTTCTGCGAACATGAACCCAATAGAGCATGTTTGGGACATTCTACGCAGACGAGTTTCTGGTCGCATACAACCCTCACAAACTCTCCAAGAACTGGAAAGTGTTCTTCTGGAGGAGAGGTTCAGAATACCCGAGCTCTTTATTGCCTCCATCCCTTAAAGGTGGTCAACGTTGCTGGCTGTCCGGTGAAACTATACTTCCTACTAAAAACGATCTTCTTTGAAGGAAACACCATTTTTTATTCGTTTTTTTTTTTCATATGCACAAATTGTGATTTTTACCTTTTGTCCCCCATACGCTCAATGCAATGCATTTTTTTTTTTTTTTATCATTTAGCCTAACACGTCTGGCGATCATGTATCACTCATCTAAACAATTCCCCAACTTCAATATCCTTTAATTGTTTTGAGCAGTGTATAACGGTGACCTGATAGATAGCTTTACAGATGTGGTATCCTTAATGAGACGGTTTTTGAACTATTTTTTTTTATTAACTTAAACAAAAATTTTTATCATGAGAAGCACTTTCATTTAAAACGCACCCTCATACGCCAATTACTTGATTTTTTGTTGAATTTTAAAATATGTCAAGGACTGTTTGCTTAGCGTGTACATCAATTTCAGGCCAATTTACGTACAGTCGTGCAAAAAAAAAGTAAACACCCCTTACTAACTCCTCAACAAATCATCGTAGAAGAAAGTTACTGGTACCGAACGATTGGAAATAAAGTTTACTTTTAATGATGTATATAAAATTTTCTTAGGGGTCATCTACATATTAAAACGAATCCAAACTTCATTTTTTTCAATAGCAATACCCAATTTTAACGAGATATTTCAAATCTTCGGTTCAAACTATGCCTAGACACCAAATTTCAAGTCATTTGAATGATAAGTTTTTGAATTATAAACGTTAAAAATTTAGTGCTTCTAATGTTAAATTACATTTTCATATTTTTATTTATATCTCCCGAAATTATGCTCCTAATGTGCTGATTTTTTTGTAGTAATAATACTAATTAACCCAAACATAAATAAGCTGAATTTGCAGTTTTTATAATTTTATGACATGAATTATGAATTATTAAATTAATATTCGAAAAAATTATGAATTGCAACCTACAATTTTTTTGATGGATTTAGATTTATTAAGTCCTGCTTTATGGAAATTCAAAAATTTCACATTTTTCTTCCAAGTAGTTTTCAAATTATGCTTAAAAAACGGCAAAATGATGGTTTAAGGGGCCGTCTATGATGGAAGTGAGTAGACATTTTGAAATGTATTCTGCTGTACTGTAATCTAACACGCTTCATTGACTCCTTGAGTGGCGCTTAAGGTGCCTTGATCAAGGAAGGGGCTCTCTCTGTTAACAATCCAGTACGGAACTTCAATTTGGATACAGTCCTTAAAATACGCTCGTTTTAAAATAATTAATTTCTCGGAAACTTATGGTACGAATTGCATAAAAATTCGTTTTTAGGGTAATTGAAGGATGTGGAGTTCATTTATGCTGTCAGAATTGGGTACTGCTATTGAAAAAAACAAAGTTATGGTTCGTTTTAATATGTAGATGGCCCCCTAAGCAAATTTTATATACATCATTTAAAAGTAGACTTTATTTCCAATCGTTCGGTACCAGTAACTTTCTTCTACGATAATTTGTTGAGGAGTTAGTAGGGGGTGTTTACTTTTTTTTTTCCACGACTGTACATTTACAAAAGTTGAAGCACGAGCAGAGAAACAGTTGAATCGAAGTCATTAACTCTTTCATAGTATGATCGAAAGCGTTAATAATGATTAAGTATTTTTATATGGTGCGATCTTGATATATTTATTTAATATATGATATTATATATTCCTGTATTATATAACATTGCATTTAATGGTTCATATTATGTATTTTATTTGATATTATTCAATTAAAACAAAAAAAGATTCTGCATGTTTATTAAATTCTGCAAACGTTCCAAACGTATGTTAATATCTTATCTTGCATTATAGAATCACAGTATTATATCAATATCACAATGTCATCGAGTATCCAATGTTTAAAAATCATTACCTGAAAATCACAATTTTCGTTTAATAAATGTTCTATTAATCCGACAAAAAATATCATCAGCACACAAAGGAAGTGGAGTATTTTTCAAAGCTTAGTATTAAAATATGACGGAAGGCTTTATTGAAAATCTTTATTTTTTAATAATAATAAGTCTTTTGTAACCTGAGGGAATGTTGTTGTGTTTCAAAACACACGTTTCTGTCTTTTTCGAGGATTAAAAGATATTTTCGCCATCTAGTTAAACGTAATCCTATTCTTTCATTGAGTCGCTTAAGCTTCGTGTCAAGCTTTCGTGCAACATTTTTCTTTTTCTGTTACATATGGCATGTTTTTGAAACATTTATCTTTTGTTCAATAGAATAAGTAGAATGCAATTTTCATTGTATTAGATCGCATTACTTCTGGAAAATTGATTTTAAATAAAGAAGCTTAAGAAAAGAATGTTAAATAAATATTCATTTTGAATCTCAGCAATTCATTAAACTGTTTTTAGATGCGTTCATAATTATAAAAATACGTAGCACCTATATAGTGGTCGTCTGGTCTGTCCGCATATAACAGCGCAAAAACTACCCAACCGAAAGGTTTGAAATTTAAGATATATACTCGTTGCAGAATTTTGTCGAGTCATTTCAAATTTTATGAAAATCGTATCAAAACTTAAAAAGATATTAATAATAGTTTTCATCATTCTAGATAAATCCTATCATGCGTAAAATTCGATGATCCATGATAGGTAATGATTGTAGGTTGTTGTGGTGATTACGTCCTATTTAAGTTGAAGTCATATTATTTCTATCTTACTGAATGCAATATTTATAATCGTAATAAATTTTGTATTCGTGCGTTTTTGCGTAAGAGTGCAACAGCTATTGCACCAAGATCTGAATATTTTTAAAACTAGTTACAGTACGACCGTACCTCATTTGCCACGTTTGACGAACAATTTCCGACTTGTTTATCTTTTAATAATTCCAATATCATAAAATATAGCATTAGCACAGTATTCTTTTAAAATTAGACTAATTATACAAACTAATAAAACGATGGGAAATTAAAATTTTTTCAGCATGTTATTTTGGAAACAATAATTTCCCATCGGATGGAGTAACACCATTCAACCAAGTGCTAGCGTGCTGGCCCAAAAATGGGGAGTTTTGGCCGATGTACTCCAGTTCGACCAACGCAGCCTGAACAGGGTGACATGCAGGTTTTTTGTGAGCACGATAATTCTATAAGTCTTTTGTAAGCTTAAGGGCAGTCGGAATCCCCATACCTGCCATTTTAAATTAACAGTACCTTTTCTCATAAACTACTTAAGATATGGACTTGAAATTTTTTTATGCATAAAATAAACAATTCTTAATAATTTGAAGTTAAATTTATAATTAAATAAAGCTTAGATATTTTAAAAAAAGTAGAAACCAGATTCAAATTTTAAAAAAACATTCAATTTTTTCAAAGATAATGATATTAATAAAAAAAAGTTATTTTTATGAGTTTAAACAATTTACCTCAGATTAAACAGGGATATGTATAGAATGCTCAAGCAAAATTTCGAAGCATAATGTATAATAGTTTTTTCAAAAAGGCACATTGAAGTAAAAAAAAAGCAGCATTTTGAGAAAATCAAGTTTAAACTAAATAAACGCACTAGTAGTAAAGTAGATAAACAAACAGAATGATTAAAAATTTCCCAACTTCTTGTTGCCGTAGAAGCAAAAGTAACATATCAGTAGAAAGATGAGAAATGGCAGATTCAAAATATTAAAAAATCAAAGATTCGATATATTTTAGATTTTGACCTTCCAACTGCCCTTAAGGAATGTTGTTGTGTTTCAAAACATACGTTTTTGACTTTTTCGAGGATTAAAGGGCATTTTCGCTATCTTGTTAAATGTAATCCTTTTCCTTCATTGAATGACTTAAGCTTCGTGTCAAGATTTCGTGCAACATTTTTCTTTTTCTGTTACATATGGCATGTTTTTGGAGCCTTTATCTTTTGCCCAATAGATTAAATAGAATGGGATTTTTATTGTATTAGATAGCATTATTTATGGAAGATTGGTTTTAAATAAAGAACCTTTTAAAAAAGAATGTTCTATGAATATTTATTTTGAATTTTAACAATTAATCGAGCTATTTTTTGATGCGTTCTTAATTATATAAATACTTAGCACCTATAGTCATCTTCTGGTCCGTCCGTTTATCTGTCTCTCGGTCTGAATGTAACAGCGCAAAAACTACCCAACCGAAAGATTTGAAATTTAAGAATTTTGCCGAGTCATTTCAAATTTTATGAAAATCGAAGCAAAACTTAAAAAGATATTAATAAAAGTTTTCTTCATTCAACTAAAACCTATCATACGTAATTAGTTCGATGATATCCCATGATAGGTAATGATTGTAGGTTGCCACGGTGATTGCGTAATATTTAAGATGGAGTCCTATTCTTTCCGTATTATTGAATTTAATATATATAATCTTAATAAATTTTGTATTCATGCATTTTTGCATAAGAGTGCAACAGCTATTGTTCCAAGATCTGAATATTTATAGAACTAGTTACTGCACGAACGCACCTCATTTGCCACGTTTGACGTACAACTTCCGAATTTTGTCTTTTGAGAATTTTAATCTTAAAATGTAGCATTAGCACAATTTTCTATTAAAAATTACACTAATTATAAAAAGTAATAAAATATAAAATTATATTTTATGAGAAACTAAAAGTTTTTACCATGTTATTTTGAAACAATAATTTCCCGACAGATGGAGTTACACGGTTACACCATTCAACCAAGTGTTAACGTGCTGACCAAAAAATGGGATCCTTTGTTCGATGTTCTCCAATTCGGAACCTCTGGGTCAGTCTGAGCTGGGTGACTGTGCAAGATTTTGCGAGCAAGATAATTCGAGCCACTTATTCCCTTGAAATGTTGTCTCAGAAGAGGTTACTCCTATAGCAAGACGGCAAAGGTGGACGATGGTTAACAAATTCCTTCTTCCATGCGCTAAATGGTTAGGTAGATGGCTACTAGTCAAGAGGTTCCGGGTACTAATATTGATTCAATTTCGTAATCAATTAGGTTTGTCAAGAACTGATTTCCGCTCTAAAATACAGATCCTGGTCTGTATAGGTATCGAGTGCAAAAGAAGCTCAAATTGGTTTATGTTTAACCTCCTTGATTAAATGTTAAACTCAAAAAAAGTTTCCTTCTTTTCCCTTTTTATTCTCAAAAGTGGAGTGGTTTTGGCTGACAACTTTTGCAAAAATGTCATTAAAAATTACAAGAAAATGAATACTTCTAAAACTAATTCATTTTTAAATTGTGAGAAATTGTATGACATCTTCAGATCTATGCGGATGACTGGTGTCAGCTTCATATCTCAACATTCGATATTCTTGAATGAATAGTTTTGAAATGCAAATATACAGTCACATTTTAACATAATTGATGCATATATGTATGTTGCATTCTAGCAACATTGGATTGGCTTTATCGTTGAAAATGCCGTACTGGCTGTCACGATAGTAGTTGTGGATCACATCCAGCGACATTGGCGTAAAAGAAGTGGTCAGAACAGATAATTCGAATCTGTTATGTTAGTAGAACAAATTGATGAAATGCAGTTGTCGAGTGAAAACAATGGAATGCATCGTTCCGTGAAGTTTCCCCAGAAGAAATTGAAACAACTCATAATAGCAGCTAAGCACTTTATTAGAATATCTTGCAAAAGTGCAGTTTCCACCAAGATAATTAGCCATCGCTCCGTAGTAGTAATTAGGTTTAAACAAAGTTCCAGATAATCGAATAACAGGACGGTCACCAGGGGATGGATGAAAACTGGAAATACGACTCAAATTTGCTGAAACACAGCGAGTATCCACTTTTTGTTCCTCACGTGTAAGGATACAAATATGACGTAAATCGGGCTCTCAACCAATGAATAATTAAGAATGTCACTTCATATAAAGAGTGCGAACAGAGCTAGCGGAGGAATTTGAAGGGAAAAAGGATAACTCAGAAATACGCGGGAAAGTAAAAATGGAAGCTAAAAGAATATCTCGAAAGAAAAAAGCGCGGGAATGGAACATTTAATTTAAGAATACTAAAAGCGTAATATTAAAGCGATTAAGACAAGTGAGACATTAAATTAAAGGGAATTTAACAGAGTTAACGATAGAGATTATTTAAGGATAAGGATTTAGTGAATATAAAGTAGTAATTTAGAATAAGATAAGGAAATCGCGGAATAAGATCTAATAATGTAACATGTATATGTGTGAGCTACTCTTTAACATATCGTGAAATTTAAATTTCTGAGAAATGCAGCTTTAGATGTTCAAGCGCACATTTTGAAGGGTAGGCAAACAAAAGTATTGATTTTTTAAACTTCAGAAGTAAAAGTTATTTGTTATGAAGCTATGAGTGAACGCCAGAATGAATAATTGGATAATTTTTGAATTTTAAAAAGATTACGATGAGAGTAAAACTTTTCGTTTTGGGGAAATCCCTCTGAAAACAGAGAAAAGGCAATACGAATTTTCCCCAGTAAACACAAAGACATTCCAAAGATACTAAAATAGCTCTACATTCAATTTTTATAATCTTCAATCATTCTGGAAAATGTTCGGCACAATTTAACTTTTCGAATGTGGGCACTTTAAAATTTAATGGACATTTTATTTTGAAAGTTCTGCATCGCTAGCAGCTTTCCGAACAGATTTAACAGCCTCTCTTCATTTTCGGGGTTTGTTGATGACCGTGGTCGTACTAACCGTTGCTTGTGAATATTTTGTACAGTTTCAGTGAGGAGTGAAGACATGCTTGGCGTTTAAGATTTTTCCTATACTCAGTAAGTGGTTTAAAAGCTATAATTGATATGAGACAGTTCTTACAAACCTTCTTTTCATTAGAAGATACTTGAAATATTTTTTATTAACCTCAAAGGATAAGTTTTCAGAAGGAGAATGATATTTATCACCTAGCCCCTCATAGAGAGTAAGGCGACCAATAGATAATAATATTTATTATTTTTAACAATATTTATAAATATAACAGTAAAACTTCATTCAACACATTTTAGAACATCTCACGCAGTTAATAATTTATTAAAAATAGGTTGTATATTGAAAATACAGAAACAAAAATGATATCGCCAGACTTGATGTTGTTGTTGTTGTTGTATTTATGTCGGCCAATTATCAGCACGTGCGATATAGGTCCTAAAGGGGGAGAGTGCCTTCCGTGGAGGCCTTTCTAAGGGAACCTAACCCGTATTAACGCTTGGATAAGCAAGTTTCGAAGAAAACCACGAAAACTCCGAACGATTAGGCCGACGGATCGAACCCAGCACCTCCCGTCTACCAGCTTCGAGAGCAGAACCTCTCGGCCACAGGTGGGGCCCTGGCTTGATGTAAATCCAATAAGAAAAATCAACATCAAGCCAAACTTTGCTCATAAAACATTAAAAACACATTTTATCCATACCCTGTTCGCCACAGATAATGTAGTATTACGTATCATTGTCATATTTGTCAAATTACCCTACCACCACCCTATTTGTTTGAACTAAGTTTATCAGTATGTCCTTCATTGTAAACAACTCATATAGTGTATGAATTTTTATGTTTTGAAGTGCAATTTGTTAATATTTTAGTGATGGCTTGCAATAACTTATCACAGTAGAGTAATTTCTTCCACTGTAGGGTCAAAAATGACAACAAGACTGAAAATAGAACTTTGGCTTACAACAATTCACATGTTGCTTCCTCCTCCAGCAAGGGTCTGTGGTGCTCCAGGCGAACTGCTGCTACATATGACTGGATGGGAGAAAAACTGACGTCGTCATCTTACGATGCGTCTTCATAATCAATAGCGGAAGGACAATTCATTATTTATGTAGATCTTCACATACGAAAGCGTTGGTAAAATATTTAAGGGAAACTTAGGATAAAAAGTATGGAGACCGACGCTCCAGTGAACTTCCGGAATTCCCGAAGCTACTGGGAACTTGGAGGTGTGAACCCCTAACGTCGCAGCTTAATCCTTTAGCCCATGGGTTTTTCTGCATGACGACCAGCCAATCATTCAAGAACGTTCAGGGTTTAAGGAGGAATGATGCGTGCTTGGCGATGATACTCTTTGACATTAACATGTACCTGTGTGGTAAAACCCTTCTTCCTGAATACACTATGCCCTCCTGGCGCAAGTACATAAGGGTTCCGATAGCCCAGGACCGGAAGTTTGTTTTCTAAATATTACCCACGTCACTTCATGTATGTGTTCTGTATTACACTTTTATCTCCTGTAAATGTTTAATTGGTAAATAACAACGGCTGGCTTAAAGCTGGTTCAGGCGAAGCAGAGAAGCCTAAGAAAAGACTGAAGAGCAAAAAGGGGGATTCGTAGAACACTCTACTTCTCCCCAGACGGCTGATAAATGCGCCAATGTGGCAACCTTGGTATTTTCTTATGGCAACCCTAAGATTTCTCTTGCGAGAGCTGTTGATGGTTTAAACTCCTTGTTTTGTAAACTGCTTTCTAATTGGACGCTTATTTTTTGTAAAATGCTTTCTCATTGGACAAAAGAGGAGAATCATGTACTGTTTCAATTTCTTTAGAAATACGTTACTGCCGGGCCAGGACTGCTGCGTTGTGGTTGTATTTCACTGTGAACAGTTCTATATGTTGCAGTCGAGTGATTTTTATTATTCGTTTTCTAATCTTTTATATTTTGAAATAAGTACCAATGCTTGAAAGGTGAGAATAAATATTCGATCGGTTATTTTTCTCTTATTTTTACCTGTATTTTTGAACTTTGATTGAATTATGTATGAAAGAGAGGCTGATTGTTTCAAGATATGAATGACTAAAAATGATAGATTGAGTGATGCTTTTGAATGACATCCTAGAGTATAACGTAAAATTATGAATTTAAAAAAACGGGGGGTTCAGGGGACGGAGCCCCCTGATTAAAAAGAAAAGGTTCTGATTAAAGAAACAACATTGTTTTGTTCCCCTTACTGTTAACAAACGTTCTTTTTTTAATAATTTGAATAAGTGAAAATTTTGTTTTTTGGTATTTTTGATAAAATGTATTCCTTTAAATAATGTATTTCGAAACAATTTGAAATTGTAAGTATTCGTTTATTTTCACTCAAAAATACAGGAAAAAATAACTGATCGAATATTTATTTTAACCTTTCAAGTTTCAAAATATACGAGAAGAGAAAACAAATAATAATTTTGCGTGCTGTCTCCAGATGTTGCAGCTCCAGGAGATAGTACGCAAACACGCGCCAATTTGGCGATTTTTGAAATCTCGCCAAAGAAGTAGCGTGTTCTCCGGTCGCACCATCAAAAATCCTCTCAAATTGGCTTGCAAGCAGGTAACATTTTAACATTTTGCACTCTGTTGTCTCCGCTGCGGCGACATCATCTTTCTTTTCAAAATTTGTTTTTTGCTCCAGTAATAAAGGAAAATGAAATTTGCCTTATTTAATCACAGCATTTTTGAAATTGTTTACCTGAAGGAAATTTCTTTTTAAAAAGTGGTGCCGGCCGGAATAAAATTTGTGTAAGAGACCTTGGAGTCCGAATGGTTGAAGTAGAAGCCTGTGATGTTATCGGTAATAAATATTTGTGATTTTTGGCACGCGAATACATGTAGTTTTTCGGTCGCTATCATAAAATGTTTAATAGGAATGCGAAAAATTATAAAATTTATTTAATTACTTATAAAAATGTTCAATAGACATTTGAAATACTTAAAACATTTCTACACTAATTTAAGCCTTTATAACTCCAGAATTAATTTTATGTTTTCTGGGAACTTTAATTTTATTTTAAAAGCAATCTTTTATTGCTTTCAATAAGAAGAAACGTTTTTATATATCATTATAAAAAAGGGTAGATCAAATCTATATTATAAAGGACAAACATACCTGTACGTAACGCATACGTCAGTTTGCGAATGGCAACACTTTGAAATTTGAAATAAAATTTTGGTTTTGCAATTTTCTCTAATGCAATTTTTTAAACTTCTAAACATCGCACATTTTAAATTTTTACACCGTCGTATAAGGGAAAAAATGCTCTTTTAAATGCAATTTGTTTGAAAGCTGTATCTCAATTTATTTTCGAGATATTAATTTTTTTGTAGTTTTTTAATACCATTTTTCTTATCGTGGCAACAAAAGTACCCCATTTCTACTGAGATTCATTGAAAGTAAATGGAAAATAGTCGAAAATAGGAGATACTGTATCTTTTTGTTGCCATTTTCTCATAAAATCTGAAAAAAAAGTTGAAATTAAAATATGGGCTCCGTCAAGAATATTGTCTATTATTCCGTGACAATGACGTCATATGCATACTTTTCTAAGACTGGATTGTAAAAGTGTATTGCTTTAGCGGATGCAAATGACGTCATTTTATAAAAAAGCGTGTATTTTAATTCTTAAACCTGAATTATGTTTTGTAGAAGTGCGTCATTTTCACAGCCCAGCTGCTTTGAAATTCTTCACAGGTGAAAATGCTGCACTTTTGAAAATAATATAATCGAAATAACACACTGATAAAACCCAATGTTTTAAAAAAATTTAGAGTGTCTTTATAAAAGAGAAGTGACATGCAAATAATAGTGATTTATATTACAGAAATTGATGATTCCCGCCTGGATGGATTTGTTTCGCCGAGTTAGACAAGCAAACAAATAATTCGTGGTTTAAATAATATGTTCTTGAAATTTTTGTCAAAAATTCTCTCGAATAATAAAACTTTGATGCTATTCTTTAGGGCATTCTACTATGTTCTACTATTTTATCAAAATAACATAATTTGCTTAATTTAATTTTTCCTAATTTTATATAATCTATACATTTAAAACAGAAGTGTGTTTTAAAAATACATACATAACTACGCCCGGATTACTTAATAATTAACACAATTTGCATAACTGCAGACATACACACATTAAAATTTTATTAAAAACAATTAAAATATAATTAAAAATATATATAAACGTTTCGACTATTTTCATAGCCCTCATCAGTAAACGAGCAGAATCACAAAACAGAAAGAGCCACAGCAAAAGAAAAAACAGTTAAAATGACGGTCTAAGTAGGATAAAATAATCAGCAGGAACTTGGGTTGCTTCGTTGATTGGCGATTCAGCTAAAACAGTCCTCCAACTCTCTAGGAAGACACGGCTAAAATATACGGGGCAATTGGCTTCCACAATTGGTGCACTCTCAAAGAAGAGAAGTTTCTCAAAGAAGTGTGTTTTTCAGTCATCTGCCCTGATCTTTCACTGAACAAATATTACTAATATTTTTTTTTAACTGAAAGCTCTTCATTTGTAGATGTGATCGCACCATCTGTTTTTTAATATCCCCACTTTTATATTTTAATTTTAAAAGAATTTTATGAAATTTCTTCAAAATGGTGAAAATTAGATAGCTTTCATTATTGCAGATAAGAGAGAAATAATGAGGTATTTTTATCTTTATTCGTGCTATTTTCTGATACAAATTCAAAATTGTTGATAAAAATTGTTGTTTAAGGTTTAGTGTCGCAAAATCCCATTAAGAGCAGAATATTATATTAGGGGCATAATAACTTAAAATGACATACTGCTTTTGAAAACACGCATTTTTCCTCATAAATTTTCTATATTGTTTTTCCTTCTGCCTGTGTTCTGATACTAAGTTTCAGATACTAGCCGAAATGCTTATTTAAGTGAAAATGAAGTCATATTTAAAAGAAAACGATCATTTTCTTAGATAAAACTAAACATGCGACACAAATGCGTCTAAAAAACATAAATTACGGATATTTTTACTATCCGGAATTGAGATTAGAATCTCAAGTTAAGAGTGCGTCTGTTCACATAAAAGATGTTGCTGACAATCGTGGCTTCAAGTTTTGAGTTAAAATGATTTTTAAATGATCGAACAAAACACAATTTTTTTTTAAATGATGAATATGGATCTGAGAAGTACGTATGCAAATTTTGAGAAGGTGAAAATTGCTGTTTATCATTCCGGAATACCGAGTATAAGAGTTTCAATTGATAACCACATCCTAATAACTGATCTTTATTATATTTTACTGATTAAGTATATGTATTATAAAGAACAAACGTATCTGTGCGTAACGCTGACGTTATTTTGCGAATGGCAACGCTTTACGGTCAAATTTCGGTCTTGAAATTTTCTCTACTGCAATTTTTTAATCTTCTGACCATCGTGCATTTTCAATTTTCGTCGCATAGGGAAAAAAATTTACTTTCAAATGCAATTTGTTTATAAGCTTTATCTTAATTGACTGATGTATTATATTTTCTAAAATAATTTTTAAGCATTTTTTTTTTTTATCTTTTCACGTGCCCGTTTCAATACATAATAATAATAAACATTTAACACATAAAGCAGCAAACATTTTTTCAGCATTTGTTTCTGACTATTTTTGCATAACGAAATTAACACTTCCTTTATAAACAAATAAAAGAATAATACTATAAAACCACCAATCTAACATATTTGTGAAAGACAAATTAACGAAATTAATACCTCTTTTATAAACAAATAAAAGAATAATATTGAAAAAACACAAATCTAACATATTTGTAATTGTACAATTTAAATTTTTAGATCACCAAATACGATTTTTTTTCCTCAAATGAAATATGTTTGCAAAGTTCATCTCATTTTACTGATTGCCAAGTGTTTTAAAAACAATTTTAAAGCATGAAATATTTTTTAATTTGTCTATATCGCGCAGAGCCCGATTACGAAAGATTAATCCGTTTGCCCTTAAAACAAAATAAAGAGTTCATCATTTTCTTACGGCTAATATCCATTAAAAAAAACTTCCCTATGAATAAATAAATAAATAAAATAATATAAATAAAACACAAATTTAACACACATGTACTATAACCTGTGAAATTATCAGAATATAAAAGGATGCCATAAGTAGCAAAATCTTGGTCAAATAACTCTTAGCATGCGGCTAATAAGAAAATATCGCTTTTCATAAATTTCAAAAATTTATTTGATTGTATAATTCGTATTTTCCATATGAAAAATGCTTTTTTAATGTAAGTGAACAATCTAAAAATATTATTGCATATAAAAAAATTATTAGTTTTCAATTAAAAAAAATGTTTTCACCTATATTCTTTAACCCGCGAAGCCCGGGTACGATCCCCTAGTATTTCATAATAGATGACAATGAAGTAAATCTTATACTGAAAATAAAAAAATATATATATACGCTAAGAATAATATAAATTAATGGCATTTACTTCTTGGTAATTATTTAAAAGCACCCTGAGAAAATAAGTAAATAAAGGAAAAAATTTTTATGAACACGGCTTTTGCCGTGAAAAAAAATTGATTTGGCATATGCGAAAAGCTGTAAAATGTTTTCTGGAAAACTGCCAATGCTTTTATTATTTGTTTTTTAGAGAAACTTTTTCTACTTCTTGTATTTATGTTTTACATTTTCATGTCATATTTAAAATTTACTGAACCTCAAAGAACAGTAAATTATTTTAAAAGAATATTTGACTGTTTCAAAATATATTAATTTACTTCACATTTGCTTTAAGGACGAAATTCAAATTATATTAGTCTTCTAAGAGGATACAATGAAGATGCTGTAAAGTTACAAATTTTGAATGAAAATTTCGTTTGAGGATAGTGTTGCTTATTTAAACAAAAAGACCTTTAAAATACAACAATATTTAAATTAATTTACACTAAAAAAGAAAATAATGTGAATACAAAGGTAATTCGTTTAAAATTATGCGACTATTTATTTATTATTTTATTAATTTAGTTAGCATCACTGCACTTTCACAATATTGCATGACATTAATAAAATATAATTTCGTGATTTTTGCTGAAATGGTACGTAAACACTAAATGTTACTGTCTTAAATATCCTAAAAATACTGATGTACTTACATTGTCTTGAACATATACAAAGAGAATCAAAACAATTGCTCTGATTACAAATGACAATGATTAATGAGAAAAAGATAAATAGGAAGCAAACTGGACACATCACAAATCAATGTTCAAATTTTTCTTTGAATATTTTGTAACAATTCTATACGACTCCCCTTGGCCACACAGAGTCAATTAAAATCACTTTGTTCTGCGTATTTCAAAAACAAAATTGTGACTATGCGGCTTTATTTTCTTCGCTATTGCATGTAACAGCTATTTGGATATGCTAAGATATGGTTTAAGCCACAGTTTGATACTGATTTAAGTTATAAGTTACTACGAACATTTTCACATAGTCTAACGTGAAAGATATTGGACGTTGTCCATGTGATCAAGAAGAGTCACATACTCGTAGAACTTTTATAAAGTACGGAAACAAAACTTCGAATTTTATTTTATGTTGTGTTCAATTTTTACGATTGTGTACAACGACGTTATTTTAATTCCCAATCGGGACAATCATTTTCTCTCACTCTATAAATTTTTTCTATACTTAATTTGCTACATTTTATCTCACAATAGTTTTTCACAATATTTTCTTTTTCTAAATATCAATGCCTTTGACACCTTGTAACGTGTTTCCCGCATCTATTAATTAGATTTCAAAATATTCTATTCGATCAATAAGCCATTTTTTTTGTATTTCTGGGGACAATTCGTGTGTTCTTCCCGCGCAAATTCAAATCCAATTACATCAATTTGATGCTACAACAGTGAATTTTCCGACGTGCATTTTGATTGGTTTAGATCCTTTCGCAATGCGTTTTTTTATCTTTTCGAGATTCAGTTCCTTTGTGTGATAGGGAAAATGTATAATGCCGTAATGAAAACCGCTGAACTCTTTGCTTTTCTGTTAGTTTGTTTTGCTTGCTCATTTTACTTAATTTTTATGGTAACGTATGACAATGTTAGTATTTGAAGTTCTTTTAAGTAGTAATTAGTACGAATGAATCTAGCACTCCATGTTTTGATTGCCATTTCTGCTTAAATAAAATATGTTAAAGACCTATATGTCTGTTTTCAAGAGTAGAAATTCTACTGGTTGGTTGTTTCTGTGTTTCTTCATAACTATCTCATATCACCACGATTCGACTGTCTGTTCTAATATCATACCTAGAGTGGTATGATAACATCGATATAGTCCCCAAGATCGTGGCTTCCAATATCATAACGCCCCTGTCACCAAACTTGGGCACGACAAAAAATGTATTTGTTATCAGTGCAGCATCGTCTCTACCTGATATCCTGATATTCGCTATTCCTTCTCTATCGATTAACTTATGAGAGGACATGTGTATTCCTGAAAATAAATGCCTTACAGATGTTAAAGTAGATATTAGGTCATTCGTTACGAGACCATAACATTTCATCGTGTCAATAAATACCGCTGCCCTAAAATGAACTGACTCTTTCTAAAATTCAATAGCTTTTAAATGGTGGCAGCTATTAAAAAAATTCGCGCAGAATGTTTATGTAAGATGTCAGCAGTTTTTTTTTTTTTTTTTTTTTTTTTTTTTTTTTTTTTTTTTTTTTTTTTTACCGCAATTCCTGGTTTTACCTCCAAATAGCAGTGATAGATAGCACTGCAAGCAATAAGCGTTTAATCAAGAACCATAACCGAAATCACCACCATCGATGTGAACAAAGAAGGTTAAACATGTGGAGTGGGTCTTATCAGAGTGAGTTCAGAAACCTTGCCCTAAGAACAAGCGAATGAATAAAGTGAATATATATATATAAGTGACTGAGACCCACTCCATATGTTTAACCTCCTTTTTCGCATCAACGGTGAGTGATTTCGGTTTTGGCCCTCAATTGAGCGCATATTTCTTGCAGCACCATCTATAGCTGCTATTTGGAACTAAAACCGGGAATCACAATAAAAGAAAATACTCCTGACATCTTACATAATCCTCCTGCAAGAATTATTTTAATAGCTGTCACTGTTTGTAAGTTATTAAATTTTAAAAACAATCAGTCCATTTTTAGACACCTGGTAGATTGCTTATTGTATTGGTGTTGATTCGTATTCAGACAGAAATTTATTAATAGATTTTAGTTTATAATGATAGGTCAGAACAGCTCAAAATCAAACTCGTTTCCATTCGCAATAGTTTCCGTTTCGATTATATTTTTTTACTCAGCCTGCTTGTAACAAAAATAAAAAAAGAAAGAAATCGTTGCTAGCTTTTCAAAAATTTGTTTAAAAAAAAAATCGGTTTAAAAAAAGAATTTGGCATTTTTTAAAAAAGTAACTTTTAAAATGTAAGCAAGTACACAGATGCTAAAATTTTTCCTTGTAATCTGAAACAACAGTTAATGCTGCAATATAAAATAAATTTATTATGAAGCAACAAAATAAATAAAGGCACTTAAAATCCAACAGTTATAACATAGTTAAAAATTATCTAGAAAAACTAAAAGTATTTTCGAAGCCAAACATTCTTCTAAAAAATTACTTTGAATATAATTTCTTCGCTACAGACGTTGAAATAATCAAAATTCACTTTTATTAAATTTTAATACAGTAGACGCTCGTTTTTACGAACCTCTTTTTCACGAACACTTGCGATTTTACGAACTATGGAATGGCCCCGAATACACTCCCATAGAAGTAATGTAATTTTTCGCTCCCATTTACGAACTACGGATTATGAGAATCTCTTTTTTGCGAACTCAGTTTTCATACTTCTGTATTTTTTGTTAAATATCGGAACGCAGGGTTATGTCAATTAAACTCTCAACAGGCGGAATGCGACATTTGGTGCATTCCAAGAATGTGTTGTTTTTCCCAATCTCTTTCGGAGGGAGGGGGCATAGCAACAATTTCAAGTAGTGGTTGTCAGTACTAAGGCACTTTTTTGAAGGGAACAATAACTGTCAAAGGATTTCAAGCATAGATAAAATGGAAACATATATTTTCCAAAATGTGATTTAAAAAAAAAAAATAGATAAGTGATTATTTCCATTCCTAATTTTTTATCTATGTTTTCATCTATGTATATTCGCCTACTAAGTACTAATCCAGTGTGTGTTTTCTTTCATATGTAATGTTTTCAAAGCATAGTAACGTATGTTTCTGTGTACTAAAATTATTTTTTGTGTACAAATTGTATTTATTTCTTGTATATTTAAAAATACATGAATAACTTTATTAAATAATAAATAATCTTGAAATACTGCTTCATCTATGAAGAGGGGGCAGTTTAATAAAATTAGATAAGAATAACGTACGTGTTCATATCATTTTGGGTGTTTTTCTATTTTACGAACTTTCTATTTTACGAACTATTTTAGTGTTCCCTACGGGTTCGTAAAAACGAGCGTCGACTGTACTAAATAACATATTTATATTTCATAAACGAGAAATTAAATTTTTTAATAAAATAAAATATCGAAAATGTTATACCATTTAGTTCGCATATTCTATAAATGAATCATTTCTTTTCCTTCTTTTTTTTTGTTAATAAAGGACGCAGAGTAATGTCATATTCAAGTCTTAAAGAGCATATATAATATGTATAAAAATGATTGAATAAATTTTCCTCTGTTAATATATTAAAAAAGTAGTCCTAAATTAATCCATCAAAAACTGCAGGTGGCGAAGTTTTTTATCTCTGAAATAATGAACAAAGATTTTTTACTTGTTCTTAAAAAAAAAAAAAAAAAAAAAAAAAAAAAAAAAAAAAACTGTTGTAATAACTCTAAATTATGTTTTGCAAGTGATTTAAGCAGCAGGAATCCCTGCAGAGATTTTTTTATGCAGTGGAATGTTACTAATTACTTTTTTAGACAATTTTACATTTTTAATCATTCTTTGTTAAGACTGCATCCAGATAAAAATCAATCAAAAGTGTTAGTTCTTCTGGTTGTTTTTGTTTCGATAATGTTTATTTTCACTCTCCTAAAAATGTGATTTATTTCTGTCTAATTATGGCATGGCCCAAAATCTCTTAAGTGCACTAATACGATTTTGCTATGTTCTAAAAAAAACTTTTATATGTTCCATTGAGTAAGAAATTGTGTTTTATTAGGGATTTAATATCTTATCTCATTATGGATTTTTTTTTTCACTAAAAGATGTGAAAGACAGATTTCTACATATTTTATTTTCCTACTAACAGAATATCATATTTGCATTCTCAAATTTATCAAAAATATTAAATAGCCTCTGATAGGCACCAACTGGCTCAAACTTGAAAGTACAATACGCGTAGCAACATGATACTTATATTATCAATTGTTATTTAGTTACCTTAACTTCCACCAAATTAGGAGCAACCGATATAGGTAGCAAGAGTATTGTGTCATAATAAGAACATTTCATAAGGGTTTCATTCTTATAAACTTCAGTTTTCCAATATACAGCATGATAATAACTGCTTCACTTACTCAGGTAGTTATATTTCAAAATGTCCACTTTAATTTCAGTAGCATTATGTAGGGGAGGTATGATACACTTTTTTTACTAATTTTTTACAACCCTTAGAAGGCTATTTTTAAACAAATTTTTCGTGTTTACTTATAAAGTGACCTTTTATCCATTTATTAAAAATATTGTGAATTTAAAAATTAATCATTCAAAAAAATACAGCCGAACCCGTTTAAGACGCGTTTCAAGGGAGTGGACAAATTTCGCGTATTAAGCGGGATCGCGTATTAAACGTGATTTGTATAATGTTGAATGAACATGACTTATTTACACATTTAATCATATAAATGCGCTTTAGAGCTTTCATTTATATGTTTACGGTCGAAAATTGTGTCTTTAAAGTATATTTAGATTAAAATTTAATTGTCTGAGCGAAGCGAAGGCTAATACTCAGCGAAATATTACTGTCCGGACACTTTACTACTACGATGGATATTAACGCCATGTCCTACTAAAAAAAAAGCCTAATAAAAACCTTTCGTCAAGCATAACTCAAAAAATATTTGTCGGATTTCGTTTCTGATTGCACCAGAAGGTACCTATGAGGGTCGTCTACTGAATGCACCTACTATGAAAAATAAGTTCCAAATCGTTTAAAAATTATATAGAAAAAACTCTTAAAAAAGCACAATTTATCTGCATATGTCACAGAAATTTGGTGTGCGTCGCTTTCACCGGTTGATGTTTTCGTAGACAACTGGTTTGAACAGATGGAGCAAATAATAAAAAAAAAAATACGCACGCAGTAATATTGAATAGATCAGTTTCAACCACGTGATCACAAACCTTGCAACAACCCGTGGCAACCAGTTTTGGTGGGCAAACAAATAATAATACAGTATTCCGTACCACGGTGACCGTTTTTAGCCTGTTGTATAAAATCTGGTATGTTGTATGTCATACAATTGTGGATGATTAAAACAAAAGACATGAGTGTTTATTGATCCGGAGGTTATCTTTCTCTGGATGTCTGTCTGTCTATCATACAGCATGCAATTTTCTTGTAAAGGATGATATTATTATGCAGTAAAACCTCCATAACGGACACACCCGATTAGTGGACACCTCTATTTAGCGGGCATTTTTTCGATTACCAACCCTTCAATAACTGTACATTTTTTACTCTCAGTAGCAAACACCTCCAAATAGAGGACAAATTCTGCCCTCCCGAGGTGTTCGCTATTCAGAAGTTTTACTAGTAAAACCTCCATAGCGGACACACCCGATTAGCGGATACCTCTATTTAGCGGACAATTTTTCGATTACCAACTCTTAAATAACTGTACATGTTTTACTCTCAGTAGCGGTCACCTCTAAATAGAGGACAAATTCTGCATTCTCGGGGTGTCCGCTATTCAGAGGTTTTACTGTATATAATATTGATAATTATTTTACAGGGTCGCACAAAAGAATAAGAATATATGAAACGAATATAAACTAAATTCGGGATTGGTAGATCGCTGATGGTAATGTAATTTTAGGATGTTGTTACAGTCATCCGCAGCATGTTTTTAGAGTTTCGTCCATCTAACGAAACCCTACCTCTCTCACTCCTTTGTCTGTCTGTTTGTCCGTCTGTCACAGAGCCCGTTCTCAGAAACTATATATATCGGAGACTTGAAAATTTGCATACTTATAGCTGAACACCACACATCAAACGGCAAATAATAAAATTTTGAAAAAGTCTAATATTTAACCCTCTGGGCTCTAATTTGTGTATTTTAAGCAATTTTTCTAACTCAGCCCCTAATTTAATTAAGTTGGAGACATGAAATTTTGCATACTTATAGCTGAACATCTCACATCAAACGACAAATAATAAAAATTTGAAAAAGTCTATTACTTAATCCTCTGGGCTCTAACTTGTGTATTTTAAGCAATTTTTCTAACTCAGCCCCTAATTTAATTAAGTTGGAGACATGAAATTTTGCATACTTATAGCTAAACATCTCACATCAAACGACAAATAATAAAATTTTGAAAAAGTCTATTACTTAATCCTCTGGGCTCTAACTTGTGTATTTTAAGCAATTTTTCTAACTCAGCCCCTAATTAAGTGGAGACATGACATTTTGCATACTTATAGCTGAACACCTCACATCAAACGACAAATAATAAAATTTTGAAAAAGTCTATTATTTAACCCTCTGGGGTCTAACTTGTGTATTTTAAGCAATTTTTCTAACTCAGCCCCTAATTAGGTTGGAGACATGAAATTTTGCATACTTATAGCTGAACACCTCACATCAAACAGCAAATAATAAAATTTTGAAAAAGTCTAATATTTAACCCTCTGGGCTCTAACTTGTGTATTTAAAGCAATTTTTCTAACTCAGCCCCTAATTATGTTGAAACATAAAAATTTGCATACTTATAGCTGAACACCTCACATCAAACGACAAATAATAAAATTTTCAAAAAATCTAATATTTAACCTCTAATAATTTGTCTCGCGCAATTTTTTAATTTAAACTATTTTGGAATACTATTTTTTGTTCATTTTGCATAATAAGTGTAATGTGACGTAATTTGTTCTATTTCAGATTTCTAACGCATGTTAATGAATTTATTTTACAATATCCTTTCTCTTTTAAAATTCACATGTAAATATAGTTTTTATGGCGTAATTTCCAATAAGTGCCTGCTTTTTATACCTAATTATTTAATTGTAATTTGAAGGTTTTTTTCTGTTTATAATAAGTAAGTTGTAAATATTTTTTTTATTTGAAGCAAACATTATTGTTTGCGCTGTTTATACAGTTGGCAACAGTTTAAATTAATACCATTTTCTAAAATATGTAAAAAATATCTGTCAAAATGCTGAATATTTGAATTTAAAATAGAAATAAAACCTCAAAAAATGAGTCAAATTAAAAAAAAATTAATGAAATCTGCAGACCGGGATCTTCTATTGAATAAAATGATCTAAAAATGATTAAATTCCCATGTATAGCTTTTGCTCTTATAATTTTTTTTAATGGAACGATTTTGTCGAACTTTAGCATTAAATATCTCTTAAAATAATTCTTCGATTTGAAAACTGTATGCATTAATGTGTTGATCAAACATTTCGCTATAATACCACCGATTTTCATATATTTGTATGCAATAGTTTTCTTAATATTAACGAAGAAAGACCTCCGGTCACAAAAAATTCAAAACCGGCGGCGGCGGCGGCGGCGGCGGCGGCGGCGGCGGCGGCGGCGGTGACAGCGTTAGTTACTTTTCATAGAATAGAGAGATATATAAAAATGAAAATTTGTCTATCTGTCTGTTTGTAATTCTATAAAAAATTCACAATTTGGAAGCCAAAATTGTGAAGAGATACGTACATGTGTATTAAAACATGGCCGAGACAACTAAAGTAATACGGAATCGAAATAACTTATAGTTAATTTTTAATTAATAAAAAACCACCAATTTAACAGAAATTTCTTATCAAATTTAAACATTTTTCGTTATAGCAGTTGCCAACAATTAAGAAACACAATAAAATTATTACTACAACAATTAATTTTCTACTGCAAGATTTCCACGTGAAAAATGAAAATGAAATAAATAGTTTGCCGAATTTAAAAAAAAGGTGAATATTACGTCATAACTTTTCTATTGCAAGATATTCACGTGAAATATGAAAATGAAATAAATGGTTTGACGAATTTAAATGAAAGTTAATATAACTTCATAACTTTTCTATTTCAAGGTTTCCACGTGAAAGAGGAAAATATTACGTCATATTGGAAATATAAAGGGCATGATGGATATAGTATAACGTCATATGAGTGTGAAAAATATATTGAAGCATAATAAAAACCCGATTAGGGAAATATTGGCGTATTTTAACATTATTGCTCCAATTATAAATTGAAATAAGTTCATTTATAACTGTATTCTTTTGCGTCTGTTATATACATTTATACATTTTTATGTAGCGTTTTCATATGATTCATTCAACAACATTTCGAGTGCTTTTTTTAATGTTTGTTTTGTGTTGTATGTTAAATTTTGAAATTGATTTTTCAGAACAAACATCCTTCAAATTCTGGGCAACGCCGGCACTTTAGCTTGTAACAGATAAATGGCTTTTGTATCTGTACATCTAATGCTAATATTATAAAGCGTTATAATATTATAAAGTATATAATATTATTAATGCTTGTACGTTTGTGAGGTGTTATCTCTGAAACTACATAGCCAACTTAAAAAAATGTTGGTGGCCATCTCTGCTCCGAAAAAAAGACTATTTTATGTCAGTGCAAGAACCTACATCGCTGCAGGAGCAAAAAAGTTCTAAAATTGGGATTTCTGCGATATTGATTGGGTTAGAAACTTTAAATTTGGTGCGGTAGTTACTTTTAAGATGTAAATACTCGTAATGAACGCTCTCTAAAAGGTTCAATTTGACGGATAAACGTAAAAATTTCTAAAAAGGTTCTAAACTATGATTTATTTGGAATACTGAAATTTTTGGGATAGTGTTGGGATTAGAAACTAGAACTTTGGCATGGTAGTAATTAATAAGATACAAATGCTCGTTGTAGAACGAATTCTAAAAGATAGAAAGACTAAACAAAGCGGAAAAAGATCTAAAGATGATCTAAGTAACGAAGAACATGGAACTGTTAGGAATATAAACATGAAAATTGACATGGCTGTATTTATCATGACGTACATTCTCGCAATAGAACAATTTCTAAAAATGTCGCTATAAAAAAACAGTGCAGAAACAAAAAACTTTCAAAAATTTTCTATTTCTCTGTTTCTGCTGAGCCCAAAGTCTTGAAATTTTGCTTCGGGTTAGTTTTAAAATATACAATTGTCTCTATGAATGGTTTCTAAAAAATTTAAAATTTAAAAAGATGAAATTAACGGAAAACGATCTCAATTACCATTAATTTGGAATTATTAGGTACAGCAACTTTAAATATTTCATAATGCTGCATTTCCTCTGCAAAACATGCGATTTAAATGCAACAAAACTGATAGATACCCACCTAGCATTAAATAAATTGTGTAAATATTGAATAAAGACCTGTATGAAACAGTGAGTAGGTTGCCCAAAAGTACTTGTTAAAGTGTTCCTTCTCTAGGCTTTTCTCTCTCTCGCCAAGACCACTAACAGAGGGAAGTGCCGTTCTAAATGTGATATGAATTTTTTATCGATTCATTTTTCTAGACATTTTATCATAAGGTCATATTCTCAATTATCATTAGTAGATTTTTTATATATTAACTTATTCTGGTGAAATTTTGTTATCGGGTTCATATTGGCGTATGTTAGCTTGCATGATTTGCTGAATAAATATGCATGGATTTGTAAATTACTTCAAATGACACTTTGACAGCTCAAAAGTTATGCAGACGATATATTCAGATCTTGTGTCATATTTTATGTTGTAATCATTGCCGATTTCTTTTATTTAATACATGCTAAATACAGCTCAACTTGTGCAGAATATGTTTGAAAACAAAACAATACAGCGTATGTAGTGGCCAGCATAGACTCATCATTTAAATCCGATCGAGCATATCTAAAACACACTCTAACGAAGCATTGCATGCCACTTTTGATGTATTCGGTACTTTGATACTATATTAGATTTTGAAAAAAGAATTCCTTAAATGTTATCGACAACCTCATTGGATCCGTGGAAAACAGATATTGTACAATATTAACTATTCCGGGGGAGCACACACCATATAAAGTATCGTCCATTCTTTTTAAACATCATATATTTGTCATTTAAAGTTACTCAAATTGGTGCGGAGCGTCTGATTATGCTCTTGACATCATTTTATACAGTTAAAATTCCGATATAAGTAAATTAGTGTTTCATTTTCTATTTTACTTTTAATATATTGCGTACTTTCAATTTTATAAATGGTTATTCAATTTTTTCAATGGCTGTTTTGAATGGTTTGATTTCCCATTTTTTTAAACAGTGTATACGAACTTATATATAAGATTTTGTAATTCTACAATTCGTTTATTTTCATCATTTCAATTTTTCGCAGTATATGGACAATTAAAGATAACATCTCATTTCCTTTGCTTCCACATGTTATTATTAAATCTATGTTCTCAGTAATATCGCTCAGACTAATCACTCTGAGGGAAGTCCTAGTTGTATTCCACTTTAACTGATTCTTTCTTTTTATAGGACCGATTGGAATAATAACTGAAAATAAATATGGATTTAAACATGACTTTATCACCGATTAATACATTGCAATTAAAAATAAAACAACAAAAATAATTTTCCTACTATAATTTTCCTTTTTAACAGAAAGAAAAAATATTAAATCTTTGAAGCACAACCCACATTTTAAAATCATATTTAGTACTTGTAATAATGAGTACCATTACAATCTGTCCTTCTTCTTAATATAAGAAGAAACTGTCGTATCCTCATTAATCTTTGTGGAACAAATTTTGTTAGCATAGCAAAAAGTAAAGAAAACATAAAAGAATTATTCAACCATAGTCGTATTTGTTCATCTTCACCAGCTTCATTTTTTGTTGCCTATAATATGCATTATAAAACATAGTGTAATATAACATACATTTAAAATCTCACTAACAACAGGTATGATCATTTCCAATCATAATAATTTTTATGACGTATCTGAGTAACCAGAATTCGTCTATATCCCTCTACTACACTAAAAACATACAGGAAGCGAGAGACACACAGGGAGGTTAGGAGGTTAGGATCAAAGAGGGTTTTCAATTTTGCAAGTGCCTCACCAGTGGCCGAGAGGTTCTGCTCTCGAAGCTGGTAGACGGGAGGTGCTGGGTTCGCCCGTCGGCCTAATCGTGGTTTTCTTCGAACCTTGGTTGTCCAAGCGCAAATACGGATTAGGTTCCTTAGAAAGACCCCCAAGAAGGGCACTCCACCCCTTTAGAGCCTATATCTCTCGTGCTGATAATTGGCCGTCATAACTACAACCAACCAACCAGTTTTGCTAATTTAGTGGGGTTTTATTTTATTCAAATATCTACCACTATTTCCAATTATTAATTTTCGCCTTAATTAATCTGTTATTAATTAAAGTAAATAATACTATCCGAAAACAGTGTATTTTATATGAATAAAAAAATATTCGCTAAATTGGCAACATTCGAGAAAGAAGAAGGAATTCGCTTCTTGTTCAATGAATTCGCGTCTTAAGCGTGATTTTTTCCTCAAAGGACCGAAAATTTATCGCGTATTAAACGGGATCGCGTAATAACCGTTCGCGTATTAAACGTGATATTTTTGCATTATCCTTATGGGCGATGTTTAAGGGATCGGAAAAAATCCGCGTATTAAGCGGGATCGCGTATTAACCGTGAGCGTCTTAACCGGGTTCGACTGTATATCCCAATTATTTTGAATGGTTACTAGTTTATCAATTCTCCCCATTACTGGGGAGGTTGATACACTGGCAAGGGAGATTTGATACATTGTTATATAAATTAAAAAAAAAAAATGCAGACTTTATGTGTCATACAATGTTTTATGATAAATCTTTAAAGATTTAAGTAAAATTTAAAAAGAAATGACATTGACATATTTTTGTTTCAGAAATGTCTTTTATATTTAAACAATTGTAATTGTTTAAACAATTCTATTAACACACATTTTAGAAAATAAATAATGAAAAAACCCGTAGAGATCTTCCTGCAAGGAAAAAGGAAGTGAGCATTGACGATTTGCAAACAATTTAACATAAATTTAGCACATTTAAAATTTCTTTAACCCTTTCAGGACAAAGCATTTAAAATGTTAAAGTGATGAATAAATGAATTGCACCGGAATTTACCAACAAATTTAATTGGAAATATCAAATAGGCTATATTTCACTTTCATATTAAATGGAAAATATTTTACCAAAATGCTGGTGCCAGTGTGGCGTTTGGGAATTAAAATTAAGTGGTTTCATAAACATACCACCACCCCTGAAATGGTTAAAAGAAAAACTAATAACTCTATCATTTTGATAAGTAAAATCGGGTGGGTTTAATGTTTTTTTTAATTTACCCTTCGTCAATTACAGAAACATCTTCCCTTTCAGGTCATTTAAGCTTTTTTTCCTTCTACACGATGAGCAAAGCGAACTAACCATCTATCATCGCACTGCTTTTCAATGTAATCTACATAATGTCTATGAATAGTCTCTTTGTTCTTCCTTACCAATTTCAGTAGCTTTTGCTGTAAAACAATAATGAATATTACAGTCCTATATTATTTTACAACTTAAAAAACTATTAAATTTTAAATATGCAAGTGTATCATTTCTCCCCAGCACTAATGTATCATTTCTCCCTATCATGCCTTATTGGATTTTCAATCACTTTGTATAAGGGCAGTTGCAAAATGCCAATCTGCTTTCAAGTAAAACTCTCCCTAACAATGTGCTTTACAGATAAAAAATAATTACAGGATATTATCTTCACAATAATAAGAGTTATGAAAGAAAATCAGTATTTAAATAAATTTACATTGACATTCCAAAAGTCTTCAAAATTAAAAGAAAAAAAAACGTTGTCAGTTCTTCACTGCTAAGTCCAGCTAATGAAAGGCCTCTGCTAATAAAAGAAGCCTTTACATCTGGTACAATGACTGTTAATGCTATTTGTTGAAAAAAATTGCAAATGTATCAACCCTTCCTATGTATTAAACCTCCCCTACCTCCCTTATACTTTCACATATACATCATACGGTCAAAGATGATTCGTCACTTGCGATTTTAGATATTTTGTTAAAAATCTAGAAAAATACATGAGGTCCATAAACATAATAGTATAGGACATATATTTCCGCTAAAAATATGTAGGACATATATTTTTTTCCCGAAAACCCATAGGGGACCATCAACAAATTGAAAATGAGCGAACATCTTTGGGATAACCCTGTAAAAACTAATCTAGCAAAAGACTTCAAACTGTACAACATGATTAAGAGGCTTATTATAATAAATTGTGTTCATTTTTATGAGGATAGCTTGTATACTAGTAGAGAAATTAAGGTTTTTATAAAAACAGTCCCAAATTTTTCCAAGCAGTTTCCTTATAATATGCAGACTTCTTAATATAAAGAAAAATGTTCTTTTCAGAAAATATGACAAACAACGTTGTACTTAATACCCTGCAATCAGAATAAAATAATAATAATAATTGGATGAAAAATGTACAACTTTACTAAAAAGTGCTGCTCTGCGCATGCGCGAAAGCAATCAAAATGTGCATAATGTATTAGTTAACCCTTTAGTGCGCAGATTAGCATATATGCAAACACCAGTGTTTTGAATTTAATAGATTTTTTTATTCGTATATACCTAATTCACACCAGAAATTTAAAATAGCAATATTTGCTTTAAATAATAACAGACTTTCCGTATTTATTAAATAAAGCGAAATTAACCATTGAAACTTTCTTGTGTAAAGTCAGATTCTCTGGACTACGTAATTTCTAGAACATATTCTGTCATGAGAATTAAAGGGTTAAAGGTTAAGCCTTTTAAAATAAATAATTATATGAAATAAGGTATTTGGAGACATACTTTTTTAAAAATTTATTAATTTGCAATATATTAGCGTAAAACTGCCATCCGACAGTAGTTTTTACTTGTATTTCAGACGTGCAACAGAAGAAAAGATTGACGTATTATATGAAAAATGTATCTGTGATGTTTTTCACTATTTTTCTTGTGTAATAACCTTTCAGAGAATCACATAGAATTTTTTTTTAAACAAAATAAAAAATCGCGCATTTAAGGGTTAAGTGTATGGAGCAAGCTTTGTGAATGTGTCAAAAACATAGCTTGAAAATTCTGAAAATTATCGTCGAAAGAATAAACTCGAGATGAGGGTTGTATCCAAATATAGTAGTACGTGTAATATTGAGAACGCTATCTTGGCATTAATCAACAGATATTTGGATACAGCTCCTCATCTTTTTGCTTCTTTTTGAGAACAACAGCGCAGATCGACTGCGCTGTACTTTACTATATTTTTAATTAATAGCTGTGTTTATTGTGCGTTAAATTTTATTGCGTACTTGGAATTTTTTTAAACAAAAATATTAAATCTTATAGAAAATGACTGTTTTTTTTTTTTTTGTTTTTTGTTTTTTTTTTATTAATTAAAAATGAACTATAATTTAGTTAGGGTTACTTTTTTTGTCTCAGCAATATTTTAATACGTCTGTATGTAAAATTTCACGATTCTAGCCTCTTAATTGTGTATATTTTTAGAACGATAGACAGGTTGGTTGGTTGGTTGGCAGGTACTGAGACTTGTGCTACATCCCCTAGGGAAGGCTTTTGTCTCGAAAATCCAATTTAGAAAACGCTAGGATAACCAAAATGATGATCAAACTATGCAAAAAATAGAGATGTATAGGCAGAGACCAATAGCAACAGGGCGAAGGCAGCAAGACCACTGGAGCAAACTATCCAAATGTAGCAATCAGGACAAATGAGGAAGTGCCACACGAGAAAAGCGAATAAGGGCCACAACCCCATAAGGAGACGAAAGAGCAACAGGCATAGTATCACTATAATTCGAGGAGGCAGGCAAATTAAGCGTAAAGAACAGCTAACGGCGAGGGCCGTTCAGAAACATGCAGTGAAGGAGAACATGCTCCGGGGTGTCCAAATCGAAACAATGCCTAGAGAGCGGAGAGAAAACTTGAATCATCCGGAAGAGTCGCTGCTAAGTGCGGATCATCCTAGCCCTCCATCGAGCAATAAGCACATCGGTGATCCTGGACGGAGTACACAGAGAAAACGACCGGTCCGTCGTAAGATGGGAGTAGGTGGGCGCGTAGCCACTATTTAGCCATAAGGAGTCGTTTTCAATGAGCCTATTCTTCATAATATGAGAACGTAAGTCCTCCGGGGAAATCCAAGGGATAGATTGGCACAGAAATGGACCATCTTTAGCCAGAGCATCTACCCTCTCATTCGGGGTGATACCCTTATGAGCGGGACACCAGACCAAGGTGATGGAATAGCCCATATCACGTCTAGCCAAAATGCTATGAATCAGGTGGAGGATAACCTTTGGCGAGCGAAGGGAGTAAGCCTGGAGAGCACGCAGGACTGACAAATTGTCCGTCAAACGAAAAATTGTACTGTTAGCAGAGGGAAAGTGAGTGACGGCCAAAAACACAGCGATCGTCTCGGCGGTGAAAATGGAATTACAGTGAGAAATCAGAGCTGCAACAGCGCCGTCAGAGTCGGCATCAACTGCCGCCACCGAGCTCTTCGCGTAATCCTTAGAGGCATCGGACGAAAATACGACACGGGAGCGATGAGCATCGCGCCAAAGGGCCTATTCACCCACCAGGGCACGGTCCGGGAGGAAGAGATCCTGAGAAAGACAGACAGAGTTACAAAATTATATTTTTATATGTATTAGACAAACAAACCACTCGTTGCCACTGGCAAAAAATTGGCATTTTTTCGCTACAAACTGCATTAGTGTTTTATGTATATTATTGTAAACAAATTCAAAAAGAAATGAGGTTTTTTTTATTATTATTACTGTGTAAAATTGAAAAAATGGTGAAAAAAATAAAATTATATTAAAAAATTGGATATATATATATCTTATATTGCACTTTTCTAGACTTTCAATTCGTGAGTTAATCAAAACTTGTTTAAAAACTTTTTTTAAGATAGTTTAAATTATCTACCCTATCTATATTATAAAGGACAAACATATCTGTGCGTAACGCATACGTCATTCTCTATATTATAAAGGACAAACATATCTGTGCGTAACGCATACGTCATTCTGCGAATGGCAACACTTTGAAATGAAATTTCGGTTTTGCAATTTTCACTACTGCAAATTTTTGAACTTCTAAACATCCCACATTTTAAATGTTTACACCGTCGTATGCAGAAAAAAATGTACTTTTAAATGCAATTTGTTGGAAAGCTGTATCTCAATTTATTTTTGAGATATTAATTTTTTTATAGTTTTTAATACGAATTTCCTAATTGTGGCAACTGAAGTACTTCATTTCTATTAAAAGTGGTTTAGTTATCTTTATTGATTATATTCTTACTGATGCCATTTTCTCATTACAATTGAAAATATCTTTTTTTTAAATATGAACAGAAAATGACGTTACGCTTTAAAAAAGACACAATTTCCCTGATGATGCTGTTATATTTCCCTATTTTTTCATTTCGCTGATATTGAATTTGAGACAATAGGCAAAATTTTCAGCGACTGAAAATGACGTCATATTTAAAAGAAAACTATAATTTTATTTGATAAAACGAGATATTTCTCCTTGAATACGTCTAAAAGTTATAAATTTCTGGAATTTTTAAGCGCAGGTACAGAGATTATACTAAGACCTCAAATCACGAGTGGGAATTTTAACATGGGAAGTTGTAATAGTGGACAAACGTGACTTCCAGCTTGAATATGTATTTATTAATAACCTATTGCGCATTAAAATGTTTTTAAATGGTTTATATGGATGTGAAACGTAGAAAATGACTTGATTCCTTGATTCGGTTTAGATTTAAAGGGGGGGGGGGGGGGGAATTCTATGATGGTGAAAAATTCTATGTCAATGTGAAATCATTTTTGCTGATTTTTCATTCCGTAATACCAAGCATCAATTGATAACAAAAAAAATTACTTATCAAAATTACTTATCTTGCAAAATTACTTATCTTGATTATATGTTACTGATTACGTATATGAATAAAGTTTATTTTTTCAAAAATTTTAACAGTTGAAGTTTATGAAAAAAGTATTTTGTTAATCTTAGGTTAAGATACGTCTTTGGAGAGTTAAACTAACAACTGTAAGATGGATTTTTTATTGTAATTATTGTTGCAGATGTATTATAAATTTGATGCAACAGTTCCTTTGTAAACATTTTCTTTCGTCGAAATTCGACGGGTTCCACCTTGTATATATAAAATCCTAATGAAGCAAACTTATGAAACGGATGTATGAAACGGCTGAAATGAAACGAATTTATGTAACGATTCTTTGAAACGACTGATTAAACAACTGATTATGTTTCACGGCGATTTCTCCTAAAATATGGAATACTTTTGCGATGAAATTATTACCAAAAATCAGTATTGATCCGCAGATCTCAAAACTGGTATTAGAATTTTTAAATTCGAAATAGTTTTTGAAATATTAATTTTTTTCTAACTCTAAATACATTTTTCTAATGATGGCAACTCAAATTTTAATCATAACAGATATTTTTTCCCATATTTCAGAAAAGGTTATTATGACAAATTAATCTGACGACCAGTTTGGCCTCCCTTAAATGTATACTAAGAAATGTATCATGCTATTTTTTTTTCATAATTCAATTTACTTGAACAATCTTTCGCCAAATCGAAAGATTCTGATAGAGAAATCAATTCTGACGGTATTTTTATGCTAGCGAGACGCCGGTGATAATTGGCCAAATATTTTCCCGTCGTATTTTTTTATATGTCATTAATTTTATTTAAAATATAATCCTTTCATTAATTTTAACTAAAATATACAACTTTCAGTTAAAATTGATGGCTTTCACTTCTTTCTTTTTTTATAAAAACAAAACGAAAAGAAAAAATTAGGCACAGATGTTATCTACGCACCGGTGTACCTAATTGGCGTCAGAATGGCATTATTCTGATTGACATGGTAACCCGGCTATTTTTGTTTATTTAATAATAAATGTTTATTTATTTTTATTTATTTTTTTAAATTATGTATATTATTTTGTTCTATAGTTATTAATTTTTTTTTTATATTTCCTTTAGAAAATACTAGAAAATAATTAAAAAATACGGTACTACTTAGTTATTCCGTCGACCAATTTCGCCAAATTATACAAATTGACATAATTTTTATTTTAAATAACAAAAGAACAAATAAATTAGTATAATATTAATAAATATACAAATAAAACGTCGAAATAAAAATCACTTGATGACGTAAACACGTGTAACTTGCTTAAAGTCAAGTAAATGTGACATTTACGATAAACCATTATTGGCATTTAATCTTATAGTTTGGCGATAGATTTTTGGTCGTCGGGATATCTAAGGAATATCAAAAATGCATATGTAACTGGTACTTCAAAACGAGGTTTTCGCCAAATTTTCATAAAAAATAAAAATCACGCCAAACCTGCGTATCTGGCCAAATATTACCACTAGAAAAAAAAAATGCTAACTGACGAGTTGAAAAAAAACTATTGACGAGATTTGCATCCGGCTAGGGTAACAGTACCAAGAATTCTTTGCGACCATGGCAATTTTTATGTAGTTTTATTCGAAAAAAAAAATTTGATTTTTTAATCAAAATGGAAAACTTACGGCCCCATATTGGCGCGATTTTTTCTGGCGCCAATGTCATAGACGGAACAGGCACTTAACTGACGCCAAAGTATCGTTATTTTGCTTTATATGGTAAGCCGAATGTCGTTGTTTATGCTGTTGATGCGTTCCCGAAATTGGCGTCGGAAAGAAATCGGCCAATATGCGGCGTATATGACATCTGTGCCAAACTTTCATATGAAAGGAGAAGGGATCAAACCGTATTTGTTTATGGCAGTTGACGACTTGAACTATTATAATATAGATGAAATGATCACGATAGAATATTATTTGGCGACTTATCACCTGTGCCTGGCTAACATTAAAGTACCAAAATGGCACCTAGAGTATAAAAAGCGAAGTGGTCCGCATGGAACTGTTGATGATAGTCACATGACTTAGGCTATTGTTATAGAGATTGTTTTAAAATATCGGGAGACAAAGACTCTGTATAACTAATTCATTTTATTTTAGCTTCTTTTCAAATGTTTAACTGATCCCCTTTAATAAAAAACGAAAAGAACCATTGGATGTCTTAACAGCAACTTATTCGCCCTTAAATTTTTGCAATCAAAGGAATTGAATGGAAACCCGTTTACAGGGAGATCTGCACAGCTTTTTTCAGTATAATTCAACCTTCTCTAATATTTTAGAAACCCATCAGATTAGCGTGTTTTTAGTTTCTGCGGTTTCTGAACGGGAGTTGGCGAAAATAGCTTGCATAGGGCAGAGCTCCCTAGTATATGTATAAAGAAAGAAAGAAATTGTTTTATTCCATACCTGTGTAAAAATATAGTTATTTTCACAAAATAAGGTGCATTTGAAATATGGTAAAATCCTTCATGTTTCATCCTAATCTATGGTAGCATATATGATACCATACAGAAATCCTATAAAATATAATAAAATCTCTTTTTTTTTTTACTTAAATTACCCACAACAGCATAAATAAGACAAAAAAGAATTTTTTTTCTTAGCAATTTCTTGTAGTGGGAATTAGAGGGTTAAAAATTCTTTACTGTTATAGATTTTACTTTCATAGGCGTAGAATGTTTCATAATTCTGACGCAAAAAAGTAACTATACATTTTTTTAATCAATATAAATAATAAAACATTTTCTTATGAAGCATGTAAATATCTGTAAGAAAATACTTTATTTCTATTATTTTAGCAAATGTCAAATTTGTTTTATAAATTATTTGAACTTCCGAATCATAAAATCGAAAGCCTGCGACATGAAAAATGAGAAATAAAATCTAAAAAATTTAACATTTAAAAGAACTTATAATATGACAAAAGTAAAAAAGAAAAGAAAACAGAAACTAAATACCACCTGAAAGATATTTCACGTTTTCTTAAGAAAAATTTACGTTTTGAAACTTAAATTCTGTTGTCTTTGATTCCATTAACTGTATTATTTCTGTAACAAATACTTCAAATAATGTTATTTTAGAAACAGACTTTTAATTTTTTTTTCTGTTTCTAAACTTTTATTAAAATTTTCGTTTTATGAAAAGTATTTTATTTTTATTTTACATTATTATGAGTTTCCAAATTAAATGTTTGTTTAGTTTTAAAGTGATTTACAAAAAACAAATCACTAAAGCATGATTAAATTTAATTGCAAGCTAAAAAATGTAAATAAAAATAAAGAAAACTAAGTGAGTTTGTAAATAACGGAACATTTAGATTTTATATCTAACAATAATTTTATATCTGACTCTTGTATATCTAGTTTTTAAAACAAAATTTGGGGTACAGTAAATTAAATTGATTTTTGCAAACAATGTTAAGCAATTTTAAGATTCTTATTACCACAGGAAAATAAACACAATTATATTTTTGCTTCTTATTAATTTCGTAAATCATAGAAGTGGGTAACTTTACACCAAATAGCTTGCGCGGATCCCGGGGTATTTCTGACTCAGCTTGGCTCCCGCGCAGCAATAGGACCAGAAGACCGGTCTAGGACGCCGTAGCGGACTTTTTTCATTTTCGAAGGGGAGACCAAAACGGGGTACCTAAGAGTTTAGGCTGCCGACGGAATCCTATGTCCAGCTTAGAGACTACGTTTCCAAGAAACGTGCACTTGGACAGCCGGTTTCTTGGAGCATTATCGTGTGGAAGAATACCATCCCAAATGGGTTTTAATGAGGGCTTGCCTGGTAAAACAAGTGTGTGAAAGAGTGACGCCTCGTCCCTACGGTGTTCGAGACGCGTTGTGGTTTCCCTTTAACTGACACACTTAGCTGTAGCCCGGGATACCCAAATACGGGTCAGGAACCGATAGGTGACTCGGTTCTAAGGATGGTTCGGAAGCAGGTCAATGCTCTAGGCGACAGTTGAACTTACAGGATACGGATTGCTGCCGCAGGATCCGATCGTAACAAAACCTTTTTGCTTTTCTTCCTGTCTTACAGACCAGGGATCCATTTGGGTTGTAGAATTGCAATTTCCCTGTTTTTTGTCTCTATTTACTAACATTTTATGTTGTGTGGTGTCCCTCAGAGACCTAATGGTGATTCACAGGCACCCTTTATAAATTTAAACGTATCCTCGGTGTACTGTGGATCTGATTGGACTTTGAAAATATTTTTATTTTATTTTATTTGTCCTACAAACCGGTTTTGAGTCCGTTTCACTCTGTACATACGCGAAGGACGTTTATATTCAGTTCACCCCTCCCTGTGGAAGGGATTACCATATTGGGCACGGTCCGATGGGTTGCAGGATGACTAACTTTCCTAATTTTTGTTCTATCGATTCAAACATTTTATGTTTGTTTTTCGAGAGTATTTCACGGCTAGACCCATATGCAGTGACTTCCGAGACTGTGTGAGGTCCGAAGAGACTCTTTAATCCCATTTCTCGGTCTGTCTTTGGCTTGCTCACACGTCATAGGTTGTGGGACTGCACCCGTAGTTTAAGATGGTCCTTCAGACTGAGACGCGTGATTTATGTTTGTCTTGTATTTTTATGTTGTGTTGTCTTTTATGTTTGTGATATAATTCTTTTATTTCTTGTCTCACAGTTTTGGTTTTGATCTTTTCCACCCAGTCTGTTGGGGGGAGCTCCCTTCATGGAATAGATCCAGTTAGGCTGTGGGATGCTAACTTTCCTTGTTTTTTCTTTTACTGACATTCATCCGCCAGTTTGAATCACAGAGGTAGTCTGTCAATAGGAGATCCTAAGTTCCGGTTGGCGGTACAGTGGGCCGGGTGGAGTTACTCTCGGTAGTCTCCGATCACGGTTCTTCTTATGAAGTTCCGCGATAGGCAATTACTCATATACAGGGAGTGGAGTAGCATCGTTACTGGATATTCCATTAAACTGTTCATCTGTTTAAGCTTTTTAACCTTCCTACCCTGAATGGGGCTAATCGACCCATTTCTATAATTCGTTTCATTCAATTCGAACCCGAAATTTCTTTATAAAAGCAAAATAAACAGCAATCGCAACAATGAAGTTAAATAGATAACTTAAACAGTTTTAAATAAAAATTCTGGTGTGAAATGTTTTTATGAAGGTTGAGTAAAATTTCAACAGGGTAGGAAGGTTAATCATTAAACGAAGAAAATAATCAAAATTCTCAAAAGTGCGATTCATTGTACCTAACAAGCCAACACGGCAGCTAATATGAATGAAATATAATAAGGATTTTTGTAATATTTGGTTTTAGTTGCACGCAGCTCTTGTTGGCATTAGATCATCTCAGGAAACTAAGCTAATAGCTCATATCTCAACTTCGTCCCTCTGGTTAGTTTTTACCAGTTTTTAAAAGGTGCAAAACTGACGAAATTTCTTGAAAACATTAAATCAAAATTGCTTTTAATCATATAATGATAAATAATTACCATCGGAGCAGTTGAATGTTGGAGTATAGAGTCGCATAAAATAGAGAAATAATACAGTGTATCCACAAAAGAATGTCCCATATATTTTAATAGTATCAACCGTAAGCGTTATATATTATTGGTCCAAAGTCACAAATAAAGAGTATCTCAAACAGTTTTAGATAAGCGCATGCGCGAGTACTGTTTCGTTATTGACTCGCTTGCAGTGCCACATACGCAAAATGGGGATTCCTGATCGTAAAGCGTTTTGTATTCTGCAATTTACTAAGAGTGAATCTGTAATTTCAGTTCAACTTGCGTTTTATTTAAAGTTTAATTGTGATCCACCATGTGGCAAAACCATCCGCCGATGCTATAGGCAATTCAAAACGATCTAATGTGTTTGTAAATGGAATAGCACGGGACGACCAAAACTGTCTGCACAGAATGTTGACCGAGTCAGAAAGCTGACCTGCGTTGTCCTAAGGAGTCTACTTGGAAAGCAAGTCTCGAACTTCAGTTTCCAAAGATGGCAGTTCAGAAGGTTTTAAGAACACGTTTACATATAAGTCCATACCGGTTACATTTGGTACATGGTTTAGAAGAAATGGACTCTACGTTTGATGTGTGCCGTATAACTAAATGTGCACGTATTGAACATTTGTAAGAAAAACTCCGTTAGTTTACCTTCAATTTGATGTATGATTTGTGGAACCATTGAAACTGGGACATTATTTTATGGACACACTGTATTTATTTATTTTTATTTATTGTTTGAAGTTTAATAGTAAAAAAAAAAGATTCATTTAAGGGCTGATGATCCCTCATCTTCACGTGCCTATTCAGTCGACTGTTGCTTCAAGAAATGTTCAGATGCTAAGACATAAACAAGCACCTCCATTCTTGTAATTTGGTCAAGCTAGGCACTTTAACAAGGCTATCCTCCAATCGACGAACTCTACTAAAGATGACATAAGTTGCTTCAAGTAACAACTACTTTAAGGGATCGCAGGACTCTTAAAATTGGAAAAAAAAAAGAAAAAAAAGACTATTTTCAACATTTATGATTTAAAAGCACAATTTTTATTTATATGAAAGATATAAGTAAATTCTTTCATTTCATCTATTATAAAATTTGCAAGATGCAAAATTATTATTTACAGGGGCACCAAACTTTCAGACATTTGTCGAGAAGAAAATTGGTATAACAGCTTACGCGCAGGATTACAAATTATATTCTGCAACTAGAATGACATTTTTTGTGCCTAATTACACTTCAGATTGTAATAATTACCCTCTATGTAAATAAATTTCTATTTAAAGCATTTTCCTATTTTTAATACAAAGTTGCATTTATCTGCAAAATTTTGAACATTTCAACAGTATAATAACATAAATAAAATGTTTTTTTAACAATAAAAATGAAAGTTTAGGTTCAATTTATACAGACTAACATGAAACATATGTTTTAAAATTTTCATGAAAAAATATTGAGAAGTTTTTGAGATATCTTACACGTTATGCCCAAAAACGTCATTTGGAGAAAAATGACTTTAAAATTTCGGAAAAACCGTTTCAGCTATAGAGAGGGTATAATTCTAAAAGCCATAACTTCTGTTCTAATAGTAATTTCAAGGAAATAATTATATCAAAATGTTCTGAAAAGATATGAGTTTAACATCTAAGAAAATTAAAAATTCGAAAATTTTGATGCTTTAAGAGTCCTGAGACCCTTAACCAATATTTACAAATTTTTCATAAAGTTAAACTCTCTCCCGCTAATCTTTCGTATTATGTGGAAATGATCCGTAATATGTTAATTTGACGCAGATTTAATAAGTTTCGCATTAGAATGGTTTTTTAGAAATTAAATAAAATTAATTATATGTAGAAAAACTGAAATTAAATAAAGATTCATCAAATAATTTTTTTGGTTTGAAAGGTTTATTAACTGGGTTAAATTAATCCACATAGTACAACTGAACAATGGGTGATTAGCAACTATTTTTTTTTCTATTCGCACCATTTTTTCAAAACAATAAACTTTGTCATACTCTTCTGCAACTACTGCAAAAGAAGAATACCACCAAATATACTTTTTTCAAAATAGTGGGAGTAATAGAATATAAAAATAGTCGTAAGTCCCCTTTAACAGGCGTGACCAGGAAAATACCTTCAGTAAGAAATGTCCCAAAGGAATCATAAAATTCTACCCTTACAGCTTGTGGCAAACTTGGAGCATAGACAATATCTTTTGCCGTAAGAAAGTGCATGGGTTACCAATCCTCCATTCATCCACGAATTATTATGTTCCATAATTCTGCAGCCAGCGATTAAAAGTTCGGTTTAAAGCACAGATTTCTGATCCTCTTTTCTTCATCAAAATGTCCGTCGAGAAGGAAATTTACTTAATTCTTGGCGGAATCAGGTACAAAACTACAATTCTCAAAAAGAAAAAAAGAACGAAAAACCATGCATCCAGCATAGATTATCTATAGAAAATCTCATAACGTATTTGGAAGCCTAATTTCTGTTATAACAATCAATAGAAAAAATATTCTTTTTTCTTCTTTTTTGTGCAGTTCTGTTTTTGATCTATAGATTTATGTGCATACTACATAGTATGCTAAAGGTTAGTTCAGTTAAACGTATACAACAGTTGAAATTTTCCATGAATAAACGGAAATGTACTTGAGAACATTTGTGCAACCCTGTATATGATCCTATAATTTATGCACAACAAGTAATATTTAAAAAAAATAGTTCAGTTTAAAAACGTGTAATACGCACTTCCAGCAATTATTGTTCAATTGTTCAATTTCTTTTGTAGCCAAATTCTTTTGTGTGTTCCTATAAATGAACTGCTAGAACGCTTTGTGCACACTGATTAAATACAAAAGTTAATAAGATAAATATTTAATTCCAGCATACAGAGAAAATTAAGAAATTAGAAATTTATTAGGCATATATGTCGTGATATGTTCGCATAGTAAAAAGCACCATGATTCTGAATCCTTGTAGTGCAATTTAAAATTAATGTATTATTGTATTAATTAAAATTGCATAAGTTAAATTTACGTACTCTGTGTGATTTCGAAGTAAAAAGAATCTTATGAATCACACAGGGATCATATGTGACCTGGAAGTGTTGCGGTTTAATTTATAATTCGGCCATAATTTATAACCTACTGTGTGAAAAATCACCAATTTCAAAAATAAAAATAGTTAACTAGATGCAAAGCATAAAGTTAGGAAATCCAATTTAATACAAAATGAAAGTTTATTTACATATATTTACATATTATAAGAATTTCGAATGTTGTAAAAGATCCTGAATGCATCAGGTTGAATGAATCTCTCGAAAGATTTACAATTAAAATTAAAAATTATATTTGGACACAAAACTCTTGAATAAATAATAAATGATGCCATTTCCACTCATTTTCTTAGTTGCGTAAAATTGCAATCCTATTAGTTTTGATGGAATTGTTAACAATAGTATTTTGTCTATAGCAAACATCAGAGTTTGGATCCTTCACTGACACCTTCCGGTTTATCCAACTGCATACACATCCATCAAAAGGAGTGTTTTTGAATATGTTTAGTCCATGATTTTTCAGTTAGTTTAAGTCAGTTAGTTTCAGTTAGTATGGGCCAATTGTTATGGCTCAAAAGCTCGAAGAGTTAAATAGTTGTTTTGGAAGTAGTCTTCCTTCAAAGTATAGATATAGCATCGCTAAAGAAGTGCGTGATCATAAGATGCCATATTCTGAAGAAAATTCTTGTTCATTCACTAGAGAGAGAGTCCGAGTCAGAGTGGGGAGAGAAAAAAAATCATTTTTTCTGAAAAAAAAAGAGTTACTTGTGCTCTGTATCTTTCAACCAATGGAAAGATACCCTTATTTTCTCTATTGGGTGCGTGATTATCATGTGAGTGTTTATCACTACCCACATGTTTATAATGCAGGCATAATTTCCTCAGATTTGCATGCCAGCTCCTCCCCCGTGACTTGTGACCTGAGTCTCGAATATTTATTGCTATCTCCTGTCGTCTCCTTGTAGAGATTTTAACAGTAGCTTGCGTTTAGGGTGACCGAGGTATATTTAAATGTCACTATAAAGTTCTGATTATTTCAGAGTCTAATTGTTTTTTGCTTGATTAAGCCACAGATATGTTGCAAAGTTGGGAATTGTAGTATAACGATTCACCACGAACAATAAATTCTATGCATACCCTATTCTACATTTAGCTGCGTGCAATACACCTCAGTGATATATATAAATTTCAGCATGTTTAAAATAATTTAATATCATTCAAATAACCGTAAACGATTTTTCCCCCAAAGACCGTAATGTAACGGCATTCTTTTGAGTGTCTCTGTAAATTATCTGAAAATGCTACACATTTCATTTTCACTATGCCATAGTAATACCCAATAATATCTAGAGATTTCATGACAATAGAACTATATTTACGTGCGTTAGAGCATGGACAGACAAACTTAAACAAAAAACACTTTTGAACTTTTTGTAAAGTGTTAAAAATACCTTTAAGCAATTCCTAATCATTTTCAGGAATGGTAACGAATTCTTTAGTGTAGCCCTGTGTATGGCTTTTAGAATTTATCCACACCCCGCTGTGTGCCAAATTTTAATTAAAGTTTAAACGCATATCATAAATAAAAACCTCATATCAATTTCATTATGTTTGTAACCTAGTTACATCATTAAAATATGCAACAAACAATTTTTTTCATAGACCATAATAGTGTAAAGGTATACTTTTGAGTTTCCCTGTAGGCGTATTGTAAGTATTAAACATTGGATATTAATCACCTTCTAATGCTCCTCAATAAATTTCATTAAGTTTAAGATTGCGTAACACTATAAAAATACACCGCAAATCCTTTTTCCCCATAGACCATAATGCAACGGAATACTTTTAATTGCCCCTGTAAATGAACCATGAGTGCTACATACTTCATTTTGAATTCCAAACATGCCATGGTAAACCTCAACAACTAATATCAATTACATGTCAATCCGAATATATTTACTCCAGTTAGGCAGATAACACACTTAACAGACAAGCAGACAAAAACGTGAGACATGCGACAAATTGCAGCTTTCAAACCGGTTTTTTTCTTTGCTATCAGGGTGAAATGTCTCTTGACTTACGCTTTTCTGTCGCTTGTCCGTTCAGTTTGTGATGTGCTTTCAAACACGGACAGAAAAACGGCAGACCTCAGACAAGGTGACAATCCAAAGCACAAATAATTTATAAATGATAGTGTTTATTAAACACTTTTCAACTGTGTTGGAAAGTGTTAAAAAAGTTAAAATAAAATTTAATGCTTTTTTTTAACAACTATGTAATTGAACGAAATATCATCAAATTTGATGATAAAAGTAGGACGCCATAAATTAAGACAACTTGGCGATAGCTGACTCATTTTTCGAAATACCCATTGAAATTCAGTACTTCAGACGAAGATAGGGAATCTGTTAAAGTTTCCAGCTCAAAGCACGTACTGTGTGTTTTTATATTTTTATGGTGATTTAAACAAAATTTTCTTATATCTATTATAATATTGCTTCTTTATAGAGTTATGACGGTATTTGCTAAATATGCCATAGAAAGATCGTGTAACTCAAAATGGTAATAAGATTAACACCAAACTCCAAGCATATGTGCTAAAATTATAAAATTTTGACCATAGACACCTTCTGTATTTCAAGTACCCACAAAGAAGAGTTACCAGGATAGGCTAATGTTAGTCAATGTTTTATTCAAAATATCTACCATTTTTTTCTAACTTTATATAATCGCACACTCCTGCGACTAAATAAGTTGAAGACATGTATTAGGAAAATATAGTAGATAGTTAGGAATAAAAAAATTCTCTAATCACACAACACTAACAAAAAGGAATGATTTTGAAGATTATTTAAAAAATATATTTGATTTTGAAATTAAAAAGAAATATATTATGTGAAACATTTTATCAAAACATAAATTTGACCGTGGCAGAAGCTTATTCAGAAAATTTATTTAAAATAACATAATTCAGTTTTATTTAAATTTAGTTACCTATTTCCTACCAGAGGATGCAATAAACACAAAAGAAAATTGATTGGAGTCAGTACCACCTATTTTTAACTTTTAGTCGTCATACAATGTTACATTAAAAAAAATACTTAAGGGGTGTCAGGATTCTTAAAATTGAAAAAAATGAAAAAAAAAGACTATTTTCAACATTTAATATCTTAAAATGTATATGACTTTAAAACGCAATTTTTTTTGGGATGAAAGATATAAGTATGTTCTTTACCCAGTTCTTTTCTACAAACCCAGTATTTAATCGTTTCAAAAAACTTTTCATAAATTCGTTCCAGAAAATCGTTTCATAAAATCGATAAGTAATTTGTTTCATAAAATCACTATAAAATTTCGTTTCTAAACATCGCTACATAATTTCGTTTCACAAAATTGTTTCCCGAATTCGCGTCATGAAATCCTTAAATTAGAATTTTATGTATATAGGGTAGGTCTGTTTTAATTCTTACTATTTATCGTTCTCAGTTTATCTTTTTTAATCTTTATTTCTTGTGTGACTCTGCCAATTCCGTTTCCTAAGTGTCCGTCACATAAAGTCTTAAGTAAAGCAGTTTCTTTCTTTGCCAAGAAATCCAGAATAAAAACTCCTTTCGTTATTTGCTTACCGTTCTCTTAGTGTCAAACATCTTTTCGTTGAGCCGTTTCTAGTAAAATATTTACCTCAAACATCTCAAAAACGTGGAATAAAATTCGTTACTGAGGCTTCTTTTGATACTTCTCTGTTGATTTTATCCTTAATAATTATACATAATAATGACAGTCTTTATATCTAATCGGCGCGTTAGGTGTATGCTAAATTTATTTAATTCGTCGTGTAATTTAGTACAAAGCAACTATTCTTCAAAAAAGATAAAATAAGCCTCCGACTAGTGATGGGCAATGTCTATACTTTTTATCGATTTTATCGATACTATAAATTTTTTTATCCATGTGTCGACGGGTAGTAACATTAATTTTTATTTTCCTTCAAATCGTCATCGGGGTCGATATTTTGATACGGGTAGTAATGTTCATTCTTATTTTCCTTTAAATCGTCGTTGCGGTGGATACTTCGATGCGAGTAAAGTCGTCCATCTGGTATTTGCTCAGAACTTTTGTTCTAGTGCATGTACTTGGTATAATTATTTCGGTCATACCTGCACAAAACATTATCATATATTCTATCGCTCCATTTTACTTCTGTTTTCGCTGTCATATCAAGAATAGGTAAAATCCAATTATGCTTTATTTTTCTATTGCTTTAATCGTTTCAGGGCAGCTCAAAAAGTATATATAGTTTTTCAATGGCTATTCCTTGGAACACTAATTGACCGATCTAATTATAATTCCACAATATGAAACATTGTCCAAAGGTATATTTGACGTGACTAGACTTTGTATGAACTCGGTGCCCCCCCCCCCCCCACCCCACTCGACTTTTCCCGGGAGCACCTTTTTTAGTATTTCCAAGCAACTTCATGTGATACATCACTGTAAAGCTTATTATCTCCGCATTCATATTTTTTATTCTTTTTTACTCCTTCTCCCCAGTTCCTATCTGCATTCCTTTCTAATCCCCTCATTAAAATTTGTCCCGCCCCCCTGGGGTTCAATTTTCTAACTCAGTGGCTAATTAAGCTACAGCAAGATTTGACCTCATTTGAAGTCTTGACCGAAGGTGAAACTCTTCACTGGCCTTCGATTGATGAGGTCTATTTTTGACCCCAGACTATTAGGGGGCATTCCCCCGTAGAGGGTGGGGTGGAAATGAATCTTTTCATGTGACATATCGTTTTAAATCTTTTGGACTATGCATTACTAAGCACTCACTCCTTTCCTCTTAACTCATTTTCTCATCCGTAGAGGGCATTTTAAAGTTTTAATTTGTTCATAACTACCCCCATACAATTTTCCAAAAATCATGAAAAAAATTTACATAACATATTTCAACAATTAGCAGCTTCATCCTCATTTTCACACAGTGAGCGGGAATGTATTTCTGACAAAATCAAGTTAAAGATATAATTATACAAATATAATTTATAATCATACAAATTCAACGGTCATTTAAAAATATTACCACGGGCCCGGATAGCGCCGGGCGGGTTAGCTAGTACAGTGAAACCTCCCTGTTCGACAACCTCCATTAAGCGACCCTGAACGACCATTTTTTCATGGAACGAAATTTATTCCCATAGGCTCAATACTAATTTTACCTTCATTCAGAGACCATCCCAGATGAACCAATTTCTTTGAAGAAAATTCCGTTTTTACCTGGTCGCTTGAAGACGGTTTTAGTAGAAAAATAATTCCAGAGACCGCATTATTCATCAAACTTCTAAACTAAGTTTAGATTTTTTTTTATCCTTGTAACTTTTAAGTGTTTAAACACTTTTGTGCCTTTTTAGGCAATGAATTTAACTCTGATGTCAAATTAAGAATGACGGTCAATAAACTCCCCTGCCCTGTTCTGTCGGGGAACTCTAAAAGAAATAGATAAATTAATGAAATTGTAATTATTTGTTCCCGTCCAAAAAAAATTGCATTTATTTACTGAACTTCGAAAGGACTGGTAAATAAAAGTTATAAAAGATAAAACCGTAAAATCAAAGCAAACGTCAATGTATTATTTTTTAAAACTCTGCAGTAATTAACTTATGTAATTATCTTTTGTTTTGATACTTAAATTTTTATATTTTTTCCTAATATGAAAAATAAATTTTAGTAACATTAATTTTTACCTACCCAGTGCAGATGAAATTGCTGGCCAGCAGCAAGCTAGGTGCGGGCAATGATAGAGAAGTGCTGGCTAATGGTTTACCACTGCATGACCACTGCTGGACTTTGCTGTTGGAAATCATCAGATAAAATTCTGGTGGGCTTCCGTTTTATCTGATGCGCTGGCCCACCGCTACATGGAAGTGCACGAACTTTTGCAGTATTATTGCTGTGAACCCTTACGCTAGGTGGCGTTGCGAATATCGAAGACATTGAGTATTTGAACACAAATCTGAAATGAATATCACAATGAACACAATTTAAGCTGTGAAGCTAATTTTTCTTTTAAACAGTAAATAATATTGCACTACTGCCACCAACAAAATGAATAAGTCAATGAATAAATAAATAAATTCTTTATTTCAACGCACTTTTTTTTCTCCTTGAATCTGGTTTTACTAAGTTACAAAGTTTTTCGGTTTTCATAATTTACACAGTTGAGAATCAATAACAACAAAAAAAAGCGTAAAAAATAAAGTGTATAAAATATATAGGATTTCTATACAATACAATCATTTCTATACCAGTTTAATGATTGGGAACGTAAATCACAAAAGAAACAAACTTGAAACAGTGTAATGAGAGCTTGAAAACTACGAGCTATAGTAGAATACGCTGAAAGTACTTGTTCATGTCCGATAACAAAAACTAAACAGCACCGAGCGCAGTTAGTACTTGGGAGGGTGACCACATGAATACCGCTGCAAGTTCAAATATCTCTATACACATTTCAATTATAGATATTTCAATAGCTCTTGGTGAAACTAGCTTATAGAAAAAAGGGCTATAATTCTGTAATACTTTGTTTTTTTATAGAATTCTATAAGACATTTTTGTAAGGGAAAGTGCTGGGCCAGCAAAGGAATAGCAGTGGGATACGTGCTAGCACTGTTGGAAAACGTCTCAGTGTAAGTGATTTTATGTCCAGCATCACCTCGCTTGTGAAATGACAATTTCCTTATGACATGTGCAACGCGTCTTCATTTTTTTTTAGTTGTGAAATATGTTCCAAGATGGCGACACTTCCCTGAGCTAAGTTCTCGTAAGATCACGGACTAGCGAACAATTGTGTAAAAGACTTATGTTTCGAAAAGGCGACAACAGATAGCAGCACTAGAGAACTTTTCTGATAGACTCATTTAATTAGAACCTTTTTTGCTTATTAAGCAGTTTTTATTGTTTCAGGCTTTTTTACTCTGTTTTAACTCTTGTGGGCCCCTTTTTTTACTTCCCACTCGAATGGCCGATGTTGTCGGGCCAACAGCGCACGAATATCTGTGCGTTGTTCTATTGTTATAAAGAAAACCTTGTATCTGCGTGGATTCAATATCATGATTCAAATTACATTACTAATCTTATTTTATTCTTCTTTTATAGTGTGAGTGTGCGTCCTTATGTAATCAAGATATAGCATTAGATTAAATGGTTTTGTTCTGCACTTCTGCTCATCAATGAATACCACTTACACATTTTTTCAAATAAAATTAATCGAGTGTTTCTAGGTGATCAACGTGAGAAGTCAAGCACTCTGCGTTCACTTACCAGAAAGGTAAGAAAAAACTTTCTATCTTTCATTATTGATGTAAATACTTTTGGTATAACAATTTTATATTTATACTGGGTCCTTAGCTTCAAGCTAATCGCGAACTCACCCTTTCTAGATATTTTAAAAGATTATGAAGGCTGAGTTGAAGGGGAAAGTAAATAAATAAATAAATAAAATAAAAAAACCCAGTAATAAAAATTTGTTTATCTGATTGTGATAAAATGATGAACAAGATGCACATATGAGATATGAAATATTGAAATATATACATGAAAATAAAAATAAATGTGCATGAACAAATAACGATATATATAATATCGCAAAAAAAGGTATTATTGTGAATGAATATTGATTGATTATTATGAATAAATGATCATTTTATTTATATTTATGAATATACTCTAAGAAATTATTTTAAGAAAGTCACAAACTTCTTATAGTAAATATATTTGTTATCAAAGAATTTATAAAACTTGAATAACACGCTATGTCTGCCTCAAAAGAAATTACGGCAGTAGAGAAATTAAACGATAATAATTATAATCATTGGTGTTTTAAATTAGAAAATTTGTTAATTAAAGATGATTTATTCAAATATATAACAGAATCTCCACCTGCCGCACCCGATGATACATATACTAAAAACGCGGCTAAGGCGAAAGCCATAATCTGTTTATGCATTGAAAATACACAAATTGTGCACATCAGACATTTGACATCTCCCAAAGAAATTTGGGAAAGATTAAAAAGTGTTCACCAAAGGGCGAATTTATCAAGCAAATTATTCCTTTTGAGGAAACTATATTCGCAAAGGCTCAACGAGAGCGGAGACTTAAATCTACATATCAACAATATTTTAACTATCCGCGACAAACTCGCTGCCATTGGAGAGCTCATAAATGATTCGCACATTGTGGCTCTTATGCTTTGCAGATTGCCTCAGTCATACGCTCCTCTTATAACGAGCATGGAGGCTAGAGACGAAAAGGATCTAGACCTCGAGTTTGTAAAAAACAAACTCATCGATGAGTACTCTCATCGAATCGAATACAAAAACACCAGCACACGACCAAGGGACACAGCATATAAAATTGTAAATAAAGGCAATAAAAAGTATTGCAGCTTCTGTCAACGAGATGGGCACGCTCGTTCAGAATGTTACAAATTGAAAAACAAACAGAAAAACAATTACCAAAGAAGTGAAAATTATAACAGTAATAAATTTAACAACCATGCCAACTTTAAAGCCAATTCGGTAAACCCCAAAAATCAACACAATGGTAGTAAAACCGACTCCTCGAATTTTTGCTTCAACAGCAAGTCAAATATAGAGGATGAGGTCAACCAATCGATCGTTCCTCTCTTCCCAGTGGGAAACAATTTTGAAATTGAGTCAGTAAAAATTAACCAAACACAAACAACAGATCCAAACACATATATTATTGACTCGGGTTGTACCAGGCACGTTGCATCAGCAAAAACAAATTTTGCTACATTCACAGCCGGGAATTTTGGGAATATAACAATCGCTAATGGAAAAAGGCTTAATTCGGAAGGTATGGGCGACGTAAAAATAAAAACAGACAAAAACCACTACATTACACTAAGAAATGTATTGTACTGTCCAGAACTAAAGGGCAATTTATTGTCAGTTAAGAAAGCCACTGAAAATAATATAAAGGTAATTTTCGAGAATAATGCATGTTTATTTGTCAAAGATGATAATATAATCTTGACAGCTAAATTAAATGATAATCTCTACGTATTAAACCCTGAAGATGATTACGGCTATACTATAAGTACTCAAACTTTCTGTAACAATACAAATTGTATTTCATTGTGGCACCGAAGACTCGGACACAAAAATTTTGATGATATTAAATACCTTGTTAATCATGAATTAGCCAATGGGATAACAATTAACAAATGTAAACATGACACGCGATGCACCAAGTGTATTGAAGGGAAACTTTCCGCTCTACCCTACCCTAAAGTAGCCACAAACAGAAGCAAAGACATCGGTACCCTCGCACATTCCGATATATGTGGCCCCATGAATACTGAAACGATTGGAGGGAAAAGGTACTTTATAACATTCACGGATGATTATAGCAGGTACACAATAACATACTTAATCGCGCATAAATCGGAAGCCGTTATCAAACTGAAAGAATACATAGCGCTAACAAAAAATAAATTTGGCAAGTTGATAAAGGCAATAAGATCCGATAACGCAAAAGAGTATATCAGTGATGAATTTGAAAACTGCCTGGTAGAAAACGGGATAGAGCGTCAATTGAGTGTTCCCTATTCTAGCCCACAGAACGGCGTTTCAGAGAGAAAGAATAGAACGATAGTGGAAATGGCTAGAACCATGTTGTCGGACGCCAAGTTACCTAAGCAATTCTGGGGGGAAGCTGTCATGTCCGCCACCTACCTCATCAACCGTCTACCAACAAAAGCTAACAAAAATAACATGACACCCTATGAACTTTGGCATAAAAGAAAACCCGATCTCTCGAACATCAAAACATTCGAATGTAAGGCATTTGCCTATGTCGACAAACCTAAAAGAAATAAATTAGATGAGAAAGCCATCGAGGGAATAATGTTTGGATATGATTTCAGAAGCAAGGGCTATAGGATATATACGGGTGAAAATAAAATTATAATATCTAGAACCGTAAAATTCTTCGAAGAAGGTATAAAAGATGAGGAAATTAAACCCACCAAAGAAAATCAAAACAACGAACAAACTCCCGCAGATAATATTGAAATTGATCTAGAAGAGCGCGACGATGATCAGAATAAAACCCCGACCGCCACATCCCTTGAGCCGAGAAGATCGCAAAGACAAAATCGTGGCGTACCACCTAACCGTTATGGAATAAGCGCAAACCTGTGTCAAATTCAGGAGCCAAAGTCATGGACAGACCTACAAAATATCAATGACGCAGAAAATAAAGATAAATGGCTAAAAGCCACTAGTGAGGAAATAGATTCTCTGAAGCAAAATAATACTTGGAGATTAATAAAACCTATCCCGGGAAAACGCGTCATAGGTTGTAGGTGGACGTTTAAGGCAAAAAGGGGAGCCAACGGGTCTATAGAGCGATATAAAGCCAGATTGGTCGCTAAGGGATATGCTCAAAAATATGGAAGCGATTTCGACGAGACCTACGCACCCGTTGTAGCGCATACCACCCTGCGAGCATTCTTAAACGCAGCGGTGTACAAAGACCTTAAAATAACTCACCTAGATGTCAAAACTGCTTTCTTACATGGCGATTTAGAAGAGGAGGTTTATATGCATCAGCCAGAGGGATACATAACAAAAGGGGAAGAAGATAAAGTGTGTAGTTTAAACAAAGCGATTTACGGCCTCAAGCAGGCAGCTAGGGCGTGGAACCAAAAAATAAGTAAATCCCTAAAAGAACTAAATTTCGTTGAATGCGCGTCAGACAAATGTCTGTACAAAATAGTCCAAGATGGAAAAATCGCATACATAATAGTGTATGTTGATGACATCTTAGTCGCAGGAGACAAAACAGACACACACGAAATATACACTGAATAATCAAAGCAATACGAAATCAAAAATTTAGGTCAAGTAACACAATATTTAGGCATAAACATAAAGGAAACAGCAAACGGTAATCTAGAATTAGACCAGGAACACAAAATAATACAAATCGCAGAAAAATTCAATTTGTTAAATGGTAAGCCTACGTATACACCCATGAATACTAACTACTTTAATCTAGATCCAAACGGGAAACTAATGGGAGATAACGTAAAATTTAGACAGGCTATAGGAGGGCTTCTATACATTGCAACTTTAACTAGACCCGACATAGCATCAGTCGTTAACATCCTGGGAAGAAGGAATGAATCCCCAAGGGAAGTCGATTGGCAAGCTATCGAGAAATTAATTAGATATCTGCTTACTACCAAAGATCTTAAATTCGTCATAGATAAAACAAAACCTCCAATCCTAACGGCATATACCGATGCCGATTGGGGGAACGACAGAATAGACAGGAAATCAACCACTGGAAACTTGTTTAAATTAGGAAATAATATATTGGCATGGTCATCGAGGAAGCATATTTGCACAGCACTCTCGTCCACGGAGGCTGAATATATCGCTGCCTTTAATGCAGGTCAAGAAATCTCGTGGTTATTAAACCTGTTAAATGACCTCGAACTATGTCAACAACTACCCGTAACATTGTACGAAGATAACTTATCAGCCATAAGATTGACCGAAAGCGAAAAGGCACAGACAAGAACTAAATACGTGGAAGTTAAGTATCACCACATCAGACATCTATGCCAGAATGGCATAATCAAAATAACTTATTGCCCATCGAAGTTAATGCTGGCAGACGTGCTCACCAAGCCGTTGCCTAAGCCTCATTTCGAGTGTTTGAGAAATAAGTTAAACATTTTACGCTTGTCGATTTGACATAAAAAGCGGGGGTGTTGGAAAACGTCTCAGTGTAAGTGATTTTATGTCCAACATCACCTCGCTTGTGAAATGACAATTTCCTTATGACATGTGCAACGCGTCTTCATTTTTTTTAGTTGTGAAATATGTTCCAAGATGGCGACACTTCCCTGAGCTAAGTTCTCGTAAGATCACGGACTAGCGAACAATTGTGTAAAAGACTTATGTTTCGAAAAGGCGACAACAGATAGCAGCACTAGAGAACTTTTCTGATAGACTCATTTAATTAGAACCTTTTGGGCTTGTTAAGCAGTTTTTATTTTTTCAGGCTTTTTTACTCTGTTTTAACTCTTGTGGGCCCCTATTTTTACTTCCTACTCGAATGGCCGATGTTGTCGGGCCAACAGCGCACGAATTTCTGTGCGTTGTTCTATTGTTATAAAGAAAACCTTGTATCTGCGTGGATTCAATATCATGATTCAAATTACATTACTAATCTTATTTTATTCTTCTTTTATAGTGTGAGTGTGCGTCCTTGTGTAATCAAGATATAGCATTAGATTAAATGGTTTTGTTCTGCACTTCTGCTCATCAATGAATACCACTTACACATTTTTTCAAATAAAATTAATCGAGTGTTTCTAGGTGATCAACGTGAGAAGTCAAGCACTCTGCATTCACTTACCAGAAAGGTAAGAAAAAACTTTCTATCTTTCATTATTGATGTAAATACTTTTGGTATAACAATTTTATATTTATACTGGGTCCTTAGCTTCAAGCTAATCGCGAACTCACCCTTTCTAGGTATTTTAAAAAGCACTGCAGGAAAGTCGCCGGATTGAAGTAATGTGATGGCATACAAATGCTGTCCTGCTGTTTTCTATCATTGATGGGCCAGCTGGATTCCGCACGGACACTTTTGTACTGGTTTAAGTAATGGCACCATTGCACTTTACTGCTGATGGCATTGCTGGCTGCCATCTTTTTTCCAGCTGATGTACCACTGTTTCTTTTTTTGCTGAGTATTTTCAACAATGAAAATCTAGATTTAAACATGACCTCCATTAAGAGACCACCTCTCGGAGCGACCAATTTTTATTGGAACGGATCGTGGTCGCTTTAGGGAGGTTTTACTGCAGTTAATATTTGTCTAAAAAAATATCAATGAATAATATTTTTCCTCTTACTTATCTTTTTTTTAATCTTTTCCCTCAGCTTACTGTGTCAATTACTTTCTATAATGTATGTCTAAAATTCTTAAATAGGTCAGATTCTTTATCTGCCAATCGACTTGCTATAGAATCTCTTTTCCTTGTTTGATTACCATTCTTTTAATGCAATAAAAACCTTTAATTGAGAAATTACTAGATAATTATTAAGCTCAAGCACCTTCTAAAATATGGAATAAGGTACAGTCGTGGAAAAAAAAAGTAAACACCCCCTACTAACTCCTCAACAAATTATTGTAGTAGAATGTTACTGGTACTGAACGATTAGAAATAAAGTCTACTTATAAAAGATGTATATAAAATTTGCTTAGGGGGCCACCTACATATTAAAACGAACCATAACTTTGTTTTTTTCAATAGCAGTACCCAATTCTGACAGCATAAATTAACTCTACACCCTTCAATTAGCCTAAAAACGAATTTTTATGCAATTCGTACCATAAGTTTCCGAGAAATTAATTATTTTAAAACAAGCGTATTTTAAGGGCTGTATCCAAATTGAAGTTCCATACTGGATTGTTAACCGAGAGAGCCGCTTCCTTGATCAAGGCACCTTAAGCGCCACTCAAGGAGTCAATGAAGCGTGTTAGATTACAGTACGGCAGAATAAATTTCAAAATGTCTACTCACTTCCATCATAGACGGCCCCTTAAACCATCATTTTGCCGTTTTTTAAGCATAATTTGAAAACTACTTGGAAGAAAAGTGTGAAATTTTTGAATTTCCATACAGCAGGACTTCATAAATCTAAATCCATCAAAAAACTTGTAGGTTGCAATTCATATTTTTTTTCGAATATTAATTTCATAATTCATAATTCATATCATAAAATTATAAAAATTGCAAATTCAGCTTATTTATGTTTGGGAATATTAGTATTATTGCCACAAAAAAATTAGCACATTAGGAGCATAATTTCGGGAGATATAAATAAAAATATGAAAATGTAATTTAACATTAGAAGCACTCAATTTTGAATGTTTATAATTCAAAAACTTATCATTCAAATGACTTGAAATTTGGTGTCTAGGCATAGTTTGAACCGAAGATTTGAAATATCTCGTTAAAATTGGGTATTGCTATTGAAAAAAATAAAGTTAGGATTCGTTTTAATATGTAGATGACCCCCTAAGAAAATTTTATACGCATCATTTAAAAGTAGACTTTATTTCCAATCGTTCGGTACCAGTAACTTTCTTCTATGATGATTTGTTGAGGAGTTATCAGGGGGTGTTTACTTCTTTTTTTCCACGACTGTACATAACCAAAACTTATTTTTCCTTACTGCGTTGGATTTCTTGCTTAATAATTAATTATAACAAGAAAGAAAAATCAAGCGTACGGCATAGATTATGAAACACTTTCCAACACTCCCTGAAAGCTTTAATAAAACTTCGTTATTTAGAGAAATGAGCTTAGCTAAGTAAACGTTTAAGAAATTGATTTCAGCCGGTACCGTCCATAGCCAAATATGTATCCCCAATTCTTTTGAACAGCCCTGTATTTGATCTCTATGTTGATATATATACTACATAATGGGAAAATTTAGTTTAACAAGAAAACGGATAACAGGTTGAAATTTCTCTTTCAGTAATTTTTACTAATAGATAGAAACATACTTAAATACTTTTATACAGCCCTTTAGTTTACCTAGTACCTTTATTACACGCCACAATTTAGCTAAAATTTATTTCAAACTAAAACACTCTTAAAACTACCGAAATCATATTTCCAGAAATTATCATCCATAGACGGAATGTATCCAATACTTTGTGCGACCCTGTATATCATTTTATCTATATTCTACAAACATTTCTTGATAAACTAAATGCAGATGAGCGTAAAAATGCATAACTCCTTTGAAAACCACCTTTAAGCAATTTGCGCTCATACCCAGTAACCTTACTAATTCTTTTGTGTAGCCCTGTATATGAATTATAGCATTAATACATAGCATATAGTATGCATAAATATAGTGAAACATAAAAGCACATATCATAATTGAAAATGCATTTCCAACAATCACCGCTAATGTTCAGTACTTCTGATACAATATAGTATCTGAAATCTTTTGTATGACCCTGTAAATGCTCTGCACTTCGTATTATACATGAGATAACTTATAGTAAACCTGAGCGACGTATATCAGTTTCATTATATATGTAATAGTTTAACAAAATTAAAATACGCCACAAACAATCCCCCCCCCCCATATCATTATGTAACGGAATTCTTTTATGTGGCCCTGTAAATGAATAATAACTATTCTTTGCACCGGATATTCTACAGAATGCATATTTTAGTGCACTTCATAAATACATATAAATTTTGTTATGAGGGTTCGTGCTATGGTAAACGTCAATAGCATCCAAAAATTTCAAAGCAATCCGAGTATTTTTACGAGAGTTAGAGCGCGTACAGACGGACAGACAAACCGAAGTCATAAACACTTTTTAACTTTGTTGGAAAGTGTTAAAAATGGAACTTATTTTCATAAAGTTATTACTTTTACTTCAAGTTGAATTCGCTCATTTTTTCATATAAACTGGTACAAAGAAACTTTTATCAAAATTGAAATAAAATAAATCAGAACTTTCTTTAGGCCTTTAAATCAATAATCTCCGCTATTCTTTTGACTTAATCAACTGCGGCTTTCTTGTAAATTATCAAATTGACGTGAGTTATTGTTTCGTGGTGTTGCTTTTGCTAGTGTTGCGGTTACTCCATTAACAATTAAAGTTTTTGTTTTATATATATCCAATATTTACTTATAACGAATATACATGAATAAAACTGACATTTTTGCATTTCGCATTTTTATTGTTTTCAATCTTTTGGATGACTCTGCCAGTTTCGTTTCTAAAGGTATGTGTCACGTAAAGGCGTAAGGCACGTAAGGCAGTTTCCTTCATTGTCTAAATATCCAATATAAAAACGTTTTTCATTATTCTGTTACTGTTCTCCTTAGTGTTGAATAAAACTATGTTGGTCGTAGCTGATAAAACATTTAAACTAGAAATGGGGAAAAAATAGTTACTTTCTATTAATAGGTTCCATCGTCAAGCAACAGGTTAAAATAACCTAATTTTTTTAACTTATAAGTCAGGTCTCGATAGTCTTTGAAATATGTGTTTTTAGGTGCGTTCGTATTTATATAAATATATAGCACCTATAGTCGTCGTTCAGTCCGTCTGTCTGCAAATAACAGAGCAAAAACTACCCCAACCGAATGGTCTGAAATTGCAAATATATAATTGCTGCAAAATTTTGTAGAGTCATTTCAAATTTTATGAAAATCGGAAGTATAGTTTAATTACAGGGACAGTACCTATAGGGACAGGAAGTTTTCCGTTACATTACGGCCAATGGGAATAAATTATTGCAAGTGCATTTTAATGATGTTACAGCCTTCCGAATGGTCTAAAATTTTAAATATATAATTGTTGAAAAATTTTGTCATTTCAAATTTTGTGAAAAGCGGATGTATAGTTTAATTACAGGGGCAGTCAAAAGTTTTCTGTTACATTACGGCCAATGGGAATAAATTATTGCAAGTGCATTTTAATGATGTTACAGCCTTCCGAATGGTCTGAAATTTTAAGTATATAATTGTTGAAAAATTTTGTCGAGTCATTTCAAATTTTGTGAAAAGCGGATGTATAGTTTAATTACAGGGACAGTCAAAAGTTTTCCGTTACATGACGGCCAATGGGAAAAAAATTATTTCAAGCGCATTTTAATGATGTTACAACCTTTCGAACAGAATGAAATGGATATACACTTCTTGAAGTGCATTAAAATATACATTCGGTACAATATACGGTGCAAAAAATATTTATAAAACTAGTTACAGTACGAACGCACCTCATTTGCCACGTTTGCCGAGCAATTTCCAACTTATTTAATATTTTCCAACGTAGTTGAAACGTGTTTATGAATTAGGTTTATCTGTCAGTCTGTCTGTCCGTGCTCTAACTCTCGCAAATGTACTCAGATTGCAATGTAGATGATATACCTTATTGATATTCACCATAGCATGTTTGGTATTGAAAATCAAGTGTGTACCATTCATAGTTCACTTACAGGGGTACTCAAAACTATTTCCTTAGATTATGGTCTATGGGAAAAAATCATTTGGGGTATATTTTAATAGAGTTACGATATACTAAACATAATTAAATTTATATACATTATTGAGGAGTATTATAAGATGGTAACTATAGAATATGTTATGCGTAGCACTTACAGTACTGTGTACAGGGGAACTCAAAAGTATTCCTTTCTATTATGATCTATGGAGAAAAATCGTTTGAAACGTATTTTAATGATGATATTCTCTTACAAACATAATGAATTTCGGAGGGTTCTAATAGATGCTTTCTGTAGAACAGCGGTTCTTAAACTCTTAGTCATCACGGACCCCTTTTCGTACTTTCCCTGTCTTTGCGGACCCGTCTGGATTTAAGATTCAAATAAATGATATTCTTTAGAATATTGTTTACAGGGTACATAAAATAATAGAGGTATATACACTATTATACTGAAAACAAATCGTCAAATAATAATATAAGAAAATTTCTATGTTGAAAAATGAGAAAGAGAAGCTGCATATGAACAGGAAAACCCATATACTGCGCTATTGACCAGCTGATCTTACTGCCGACTTTGATGAACTATTTGAATTTCACTGTCAACCCTTAGCCAAAAACTTAAAGAACAGGAATGAAAGTTGTGATACAAATTATTGGAACTGCTCAGAACAAGCAGAAAAACCTTGGGATGTCATCATCAGTAAAAACTATATAAGAAACACCATTCGAGAGAGACAATTGGGATTAGGGACAAGCGATATTAGTTCAAAAACGAAGTGCAACCAGTGATATTTGTGATTTTCTGATTTTATCACGTCGTTTTCTTAACTTTTTTATACAAGTTGTAGTGTATACGTTGTGTTTCTGAGAAAGATCGTCATATAAACCGCATTCATCGACTAAGAAACTCATTTTTATTACAAATCTTCGTTAACTGCACAGAAAGTGGGAGATTTCTTAAATATATTGTATATTTTAACATTTTTTTCTTTACAAGCGAAATGTTTCGCATTTTCTAGATAATTGAAAGGATGTACTTGAACGGTAGACATTCGCGGACCCCCTGACAATGCGTTGAGGACCCCTTGGGGTCCGCGGACCACAGTTTAAGAACCACTGCTGTAGAACATAAGGTGCAAAGCATTTATCATTCATTTGCAGGGTCACGCAAAAGAGTTTGATTATAGCTATGCATTTTCAGGTTCGAATAGATTTACTATTTTAAGAGATGTTTGTAGAATATAAATAAATTCATATACAGGGCTATGTAAAGAACGGAATACATGACCTCCTTCGGAAAGAAATTCCTTGAAGTGTGATTTCAGTAGTTTTAAGCTTGTTTTTGCCTGAATTAAATGTTAGCATAATGTATGGAGTGAGTAAAATCTGTATGTAATATATAGGGCTGTACAAAAGAATTCAAGTACGTTTCCGTTTATTGGTCAAAATTACTGAAGGGGAGTTTCCAATGCTGTGCTATGCGTTTTCTTACTAAACTGAATTTTAGCATACTGTGTAGAATCTGTCAAAATCAATACATCATATACAAAACTGCACAAAAGAAAGAGAGTACCTTTACGACTATGGTCGGCGATTGTTGAAATATGGTTTTCAAATGTTTCATAAATTTTCTAAAATGTTTACTTACAAGGAAGGTCTACATACGGGCATACTCCGAAAATCTGAAAAAATTATAAAATGTTCTACTCATGAAGATCGATATGTTTATGAAAAAAATTTCGGCGGAAACTCGATAGGCCGTCCGTGAAAAAATAATTAAAATTTCGATATTTGGCGATTTATCACCAGTTGGCGATGGAATAAAATTTCAAAAATAATTTTTATGTCCAATACTCTTTAAGATAAAAATGATTCATATTGAACTTGTTTAAATAAATTTAATGTAAATAATTTTAGTTTTTTCATTCTTTGTTTGATTTAACTGTAGTTTTGTCATATATATATATATATATAAAAAACGAAAGTTAACTATCAAATTTTATTAATTAAAACAAAGTTTAAATTAATTAAAATTGTTCCAATCTCAAAATGAAGTCCAATTGAGCACTGTCGATTCAATTTTGTTGCTATGGAAACAACGACTTCTTTGATATTGAAATAAATAACTGCAGTATTCTTCATCTTGCCATTATTTTGGAATATGCTAAAATATATGAAAATATTTTTTATATATGAAATTGTTTTTAAAGTAATAAAATTAAACAACAAGCAACATAAATATGTAATTTAAAAAAATGTATTTTTTAAACTCTCTCATTGTTTAAGTTTAAATTCATTAAATACTCTTTACACGCATTCTAAAAATCAATTAATAAGCAATTTTAAGCATTCATTAAAATCGTTTGTTTTGGCGAGGAAAAGTACTGCTCGCCAAATCGCGTGACCCTTTCGTCTTTTCGCGACAAATACGCGAAAGTATTCTATTTCTTTACAGATTTTCTACTGCAATTCTGCCGCTAAATTTCACTGATCCTTTATTACATTCATAAGTAGTTTAATTAGTATTTATATTTATATATATTCTGAATATGCCCGGTAAGGAGACCAGTCTTGTTAGGTATCTTCTTTACTTTATTAAACGGCGAAGTTTTGTATAAGCATTCTCGAAGGGTTGGAAAGTGTTTCATAATATGTGCTTGACGCGTGATTTTTCTTTCTTGTTATTCTCTTTTAATGTATTTTTATGATGTAGGGATCATTTTTGTAATTTTTTTGTATTTTTTCAATACTTGAAGGTTATTTTTTTAACTATTATTTTAACACAATCAAACTGATTGATAAAGGTATCATACGAATTGAATATGTCCAACTGAGCGAAAAGTACCCAGGCTGGGAATTGAACCCAGAACGGTAAAGCACTAGCCTCGTAAGCCAAGTTTCTGGCTTCGATTCCCAACCTGGGCAGCTTTCGCTCAGTTGGAAATATTCAATTCGTATTTTTTTAACCATTTGGAAAAATGGTTATTGTTCTCGTCAGGATGGGAAATCAAAAGCATATCTGAAGGTTTTTATTGGTTTAATCCACATTTTATTCGTTTTCTGATTGGTCTATACAGTAATATGTATTTCCCTTTACTTTCAACAGAGATCTGTTGCCACTATGACAAAAAAGTAATAAAAACTACAAAAAAAATCCATAACTGAGAAACAAATTGAGATACAGCTTTCAAACAAATTGCATTTAAAAGTACATTTTTTTCTCTATACGACGGTGTAAAAAGTAATATTGTGGGAAGTTTAGAAGTTTAAGAATGAAATTTCATTTAAAGTGTGTCGTCAGATTTCTTGGAAACCTGACGATGGAAAAGCCTTTTCCCGAAAAGCCAATGAAATGCTTGGATAATACATAAGTTTCAGGTGGATAATACGTACGAGTCGCAGGTGATTTTTGTCACTTGGAATTTTTAAGTGTAATAACATTATTAATGTTTAATTCATGGTGTACGTAATGTATGATCAACTCCGTGCGATTTTTTATGTCTTAAATTTTAGTCTTCGAAAAAATCATTTTCAAAATGGTCGTTGTAATTTGATAAATTGCTTTTTTGAGGGGGAGGGGGGGGGGTAATAATTTGCCTTTTCTATCTTTTTAAAGGTTTAAAATTTTAAAAAGATTCTATTCTCTAATTCAAAACACCAAACTAAAATTTGTAGATGACTAGAAAACAAATTTCCGAGAATGTAATTTTTGCCTTAAATAAGGCTTCTTAAACGTATTTTTTATGGACAGTGGTAATAATATTGAACTGCCTCTTTTCTGAAGCCGATGAAGTTTTCATAATCCTGATTCAACATTTTCATATTCTTATATTCCTCGCATTTCGCACATTTCTGCGCTCGCCAACAAAATTTAAAAATATACCCAAAACTAACAGCAGAAAAAATGTCTAAATGAGGAAAGGGGTAAAAAATAACTCTTGTAATACACATAAATTTATATGGCTAGTAATTTCATCACCGGCTAAATATATGATTAAGTATAAATTTTAATCAAACAGCCCATTAACAGAAGGCTTCCAATATCATTCTGGAATGCAACAGTATAATTCATTAAAAATTATTTACAGTCAATAATAAATTATTTTGACACTTTTACTTTAGAAGTGATAACTTATTAATTAATGTATTCTCTTTTCGAAATAGGGCGCTTGCGCAGGTAAAAAAGTCGTCGTTTCCATTTGTAACCTTTGCAATTAATGTAAAAAAAAAATATCAATGGATAATAACTTTCAATACTTTTTCAACTTAATTACAATTGTATTAAAATCAACTGCCCGAACAAATAATCCGATTTTTTTTCAGTGAGACATAATCACAGAAAATAGTTTTTAAACTGTGATGGCCATCTGCTATTTTAATTTCAATTTTGTTTCCCACTTTTTGGTCTTGATATTTTATTACTTTATGTCCAAACTATGATGAGTATATGTATAAGAATTTCAAATATGCATAAATATTTCTTGTATTAGCATTCTAAGAATTTTTATTTCAATATTTAAAAACTATGGCCATCTATCCTAGAGTTACTCTACTTTTAAACTGTTTTGACTTTTAGCCTTGAAAAACAAAGCAACTAAAGCATTTCCTGCATAAAATCAGGTATCCGCAAGTGAACAACAGTAGACTCAAAGGTATGACTTTACAGGAAGTTGATGTATTTGGCTTCGTACATCCAAAGCTCTGCTTGAATCGAGAGTAATTCACAGAATACGTACTTTCTGACCCGAATATTTTCCTATGATAATTTTTGCTTTGATGATGTTATTGCAAAGTTCTTGTCCCAATTAGTTTTGTTCTATTGCAAAAGCCAAGTCTAGTATATCAGGGTTATGTCATGAAAATCATTCAAACCGTCTTCGATTTATAGCAGAAATTTTAGTACCAAGTTAGTATACATTAAAGTTAGTAGTACCTAATTATAAAAAAATGCATAAACCCATGAAAACGAATTTTTCGGAAGTTGAGACCTAGTTAGATGTTACTTTCCTATTCCATTAAGGTCTTATTTTAAGAAAATTATCGGAAGAGTTTTCGATTTATGGCACCTCTTTCAGCACTGAATATGTTTTATCCTGTCAAAATAAATTTTACCAAATTAGGGACGTAGCTTGATCGATTTCTCGTGTTCAAAGTAGTATAAAAGCCGCGTTTTGTGAAAAACATCAGAGCCGTTTTCTATAGATGGCAATATTTTCAGCGCTGTGTTTGTTTTAATCTGTCAAAATGAACATCCCGAATTTGGGATCTAGGCAGATCATTTTTGTGTGTTCAAATTAGTATAGGATACACGTGTCTTGAAAATCGTTAACGAAGTTTTCGATTTATAGAAAGCAGCAGCTACATAACTAAAGTTATTTTAAACTGCCAAAAGGAATTAGCTTGAATTCAGGACCTATCTAGATCATTTCCTCGTGCTTTATTTAGTATAGGAAGCAAGGTTCGTGAAAATTGTTCCATACAGTGACTGAAGGTATTTTGTTGATTCAGATGAAAGAAAGACCGGCTCTATACAAGAACCTAGTTTTTCGATGCTTAAATTTTCGTCTGTTTGGCCACTTGATCTGTCGAATACTAGGTCAGCATTCTCATTACCACACTATCATAAAAATCACTATCATAATTAATTATAAGAGAAAATTCCTGCCTCCGATAGCTCTAGAAGGAATCTTATGCTCTATTTTCCTTCTTTATTTCTCTTCTTCCGAAATAGAAAAGGGCCCAAATGTCGTGGATTAGGGTATGTCTATTATGTATAATATCTATGTCGGATATATCCATTGGATTCGGGATTGTATTTCCTGTACTTTTTTTTATCCTCATGACAAGAGCTTTCGAACCATTTCACTCACGTCAAATTCCAGAACTGACACTGGGGATGTTCCATAGTAAATTTACACCTCGCATTTTAGAGTATTCGAACAATCACGAGATAATCGCATAACCATACTACGTAAACTGCAATTCTGCAGACGCACTCACAACGTCAGAGGCTTAGAGACTCTACGTCACAGCGTAGCCAATTCTCCACACAGAGACAGATACGAAAACTAGACTTTACATTCAAGTAAAATGTCCGCATAGTTCTTTTAGGTCGGAGTAACAAATGGTCCCATAAGACGTTATATTATTGAAAATTAGTTATACAAGGTGGCCATAATTAAACTGACAGTACTCTGAGTGTTCTATAGCGCGATCGAATTGAGAGAATGACGCCTAATTTTGTAAGAATATTAAACAAGATGGGGGACGAAGGATTCTGTGAAAAAATAGTTTCAAAAGTCACTGCTAGGGTAATATGTGGCGCTGTGGAATAGAAAAGAGAGTTTTAATGTCATATTGAGCTTGAATTAAATCGTTAAATGTGCTAAATAAAAGGTAACTTTATTTCAGTATTGTTTCTGCATTTTCTAAGACTCTCTTTTCTGCTACATATTCCCCTAGCGGTGAATTTTGGAGCTACATTTTTTTGCAGAATCATTCGTTTACCGTCTTGTTTAATCTTCTTGCAAAATTAGGCGTCATTCTCTGAATTAGATCGCGCTACAGAACAATCTGAGTGCTGAGTGCTGTCAGTTTAATTATATGGTCACCTTGTATATCAGTGAAAAGTCGTTACAGTGCATGGAAACAAAGAATTCTTCATTTACAAGTTAAAAAGTTTATCATACTTTACAATACACTAGAACTAAAAATGTTTATGCTCGTAGTTTTTAAACGCTTAACATATTTCAATTTAATTACATTTTAAAATATATTTCAGTTATAATAACAAGAACTGAAAACTTGTTAGAGTTCATTAACTCAAAACCCCACTCATTCATACAAAAAATGTCACACCTTCCACATACTTCATGGACAAAGTAGAAGTAAGAAAGTTTATTCTACTAATTTTTAGCAGCTTAAATTAGCTTTTTAAAAAAATATTTCAGTTATTTATTGAATCTGAAATTTCCATTATTACATTCAACAAATAACTGAAATTATACAAGCTTCTGTTCAGTTTTATTTTAAAAGTTAAGACTTTCTAAAAAACTTTTGATTACATGGGAAAATTGGTTATTCTTCTGTAAAAAAAAATATATATATATATAATAATTTCAAATGTATATGTTTTTATTCTATTTGTTTGAGAAAAATGCTTCGTTTTAAGTTATCCAAACAAAGAATTCAAGCAAAATATTCTTTGACAAGCTAAACAATTCGCTTCATAAATAATTTCGCCAAAATGGGCTGACTTTTTATTTTATTTAAACAATTGTTTCTACACGGAATTAAACAAATATATCTAGAGCGGAAAGATAAAAGCTTAAAAACTAATTTTCTTAATTGAACATTTTTTTCAAATTTGTTTTTAACAAAGCGCGGCTCTACAATGAATTAACATTCAAAGAAAAATAAATATTTGTCTTTAGTATAAAAAAAAATACAATTGTCTTGCTGTTTAAATTATTTTCAAAATACAATTTAACAGTCATTACACTAATGTATTCATTTAAATAAAAAAAAGAACTGCATAATTAGTGGTAGATTATCATGAAGAATAAGAAATTTGTTTTTCTCTAACAACAGTCTGACATAATTAACACCAGTGTCCTTTTTTATACTGCAACTAAAAGATAGCTTTCAAATCTCATTTATATCTAATTTAAATGTGTGGTTTTGTTATATATAAAACAATGTTTAATTGGTTTTTATGCAATCTAAATCACTTTAAATTCTTTCGGAAGATAGCTATTAAATATCATTTATATCAAGTCAGGGTGTATGCCTTAACAATATAAATAAGCCAGTTTTGTATTATTTTAACTCGAATGAAATTAGTATTTTTTCATCTAAAATTATATATTTTTCCGAATCACAACTGTATTGAAATTTGGTTATCAAACAATTCGATTCTCGACCAAAAATTTCAATCGAAATTGAACAGTCTTTGAACAGAAATAACTCGGTTTTCGGCCAGCAAAATGGACCGAATGTAAAAAAATAGAGAAAGCAAACTAATTATTTTTTATAGACACGAAGCACACTTATGTGAGATATTGTGATAACAACATTTACAAAATTTATGCGTTTTGAGATACCTGTACAGCCAAGTTAATAAATCCGTAAATAATTATTTCTCTTTTTTTTTCTTTTGTTTTTATGCGTGCGAAGTTTACATATATGCAGTATTGTGATATCGGTGCTAAGAATAACTTTAATATAGTTTTTGATGGCTTTGTGAATAATTTGCTACTTATTAATAAAAAATGCTTTTAAATTATTTAATTTTTTATGTTTACAGAAAATTGCATTTTAAAGAAAAACAAGAAATAAAAAATCATGCGTCAAGCATAGACTATAAAACACTTTCCAACACGATCGAATAATGCAACAAAACTGCACCGTTTAAAAAATTAAAATATTACGTTTAATTCAACCATTGGAAACGCATAACACATTTCAAAACCCAATTTCAGCTGTTCTCATCTACAATCGAAAAATTATCCGATTTTTTTCAGTAGCCCTGTATATGATATATAGATATGTATCTATTAACCACATGCATGCCAAAAATTAGTTCACTTAAGAAATACGTGCACTTGAGTTGAAATTTTCCGTTCAGCAATTTTTTCTAATAAGGACGTCCTGGTATGTGAATACTTTTGTGCAGCCCCCTATATGTGATATAGAATTTATATTTAACGAGTAACATGTAAAACATTAATTAAATTCAAAAGCGCTTACCGAGTTTTAAACTTTACATTCCAGCAATTATTAGTCAATGGCAGTACTGTAACCGATTTCTTTTGTATGTCCCTGTAAATCAATGAAAGAAAATGAATGCCCTGTTCTAACGTAATCGTAGTGAAATTCAGTGATTTATATCAGTTTCAATACATTTGAAATAGCGTAATATAATTAAAGTACACTGCAAACTATTTTTCCTCATATACCATAATGTAATGGAATAATTTTGAGTGCCCCTGTAAATGAACTATTAATCCTAGATATTTCGTATGCAATACCAAACATGCTTTGGTGACCCTGAATAACCTTTATCAATTGCATGAAAATCTGTGTATATTTACGGTAGTTAGAGCGTGGACAGACGTACAGATAGACAGACAAACCGAATGCATAAACACTTTTCAACTTTGTTGGAAAGAGTTAAAAACCGGCCCATTGGAAGTTTTATACCAGTACAGACCGCAACTGATTTTAACAAAATTAATGCAAGAACAAAATTTCTTAGGGACGTTAGGTAAACTAAAAGGCTCCAAGGCTAAGCCCTTTAATAATATAAACCCTTATGTTGATTGGGTAGGTAATTTAAGGGTAGGAGGCGAGTTGAGCAACAGCAATTTAAACTACTACGGAAAGTTTCCAATTTTGTTAATCTAAACATAGGTGGATTTTATTGTAAATTATTTTCTTATAAAGCATCTGCATTCTAGTTCTCAAGCCTTACTGATCAAATTATGCAACAGTTTTGGATAATCAAGAGGCGAAGTATATTTGAGAAAAGTTTTCATGATTGCATTACCTATTTTAGGGCAAAACCACAGGTAATGGATCACTTAACTGTACATTTGCCTGAAGAAAGAGTTAAGAAAATCTTTTCTTTTAATATTACAAGAACATATTTTAACGGCCCTTTTCAAATCAAGGATAAGGACCTGAGATAGGTACTTGCACCAAAATTAATCTATACATATTTATTAACTTTGTATCTAAATCATTTGGAGGTAGTGCCAAATATAAAATCGACATTATTTATTTTTGCTATTAAAAGGCTAATTTTTATATGGAACAAATGTGTTAAGTCTTTTAGTGATGAATCTTTTAGTGATGAATCTGAAATCTTTATAGTCGTCAATGCTGAGCTTAAATGGTTGCAGAAGTTAGAAAACTAATCAGATGAAACTCTCGCAAACTGTATTTTCTTAGGAAGTTTCTTCCCCCTAGAACGCCAAATTTCGGAGGCACCTGAGAGTGAGACATAAAATCCATTAAATATTTCTTAACCCGCTCGGGACCGGCGTCTGTTACACAAATTTAATTCGGTTGGCACCAATGTTTTTTTTAAAGATATCTTTACATTTGTTTAAAATATTCTCTAATTAAATAAGGTAAATATTACTTTTAGGTAGATTTCGTATGAAATAATACCTTTTACATTCTACCCTATGTTGGAATTCCGGAAAATGTTTTGCAGATATACACCGATCATGACCCCTATAACCCAAAGCCATAATTATGCACAAATCTTTTCCAAATTGATACATAAAATCAATGGGCATAAAATTTCGGTCAAGTTCATTAATGGGCAAAATCGAACCAAGAAATGGAAATAGGGAGTGGTTTTGTGAAAAACGATAAACCCCCATAACTCCTTAATTATAATACATATCAACTCAGTTTACATTTTTTATTACTTCTAAAAAAGGGGCCAAAATTTATGTATGAAAGACTTTTGATAAAATTAAAAATGGGCTCAAGGGGCGAAAAAAATAGGGTTTCCGGGAGAAAAACATTCATAACTTCGTCAATTCTCAAGATATCAAATCCAATTAAATTTACTGTAAATTATCTTAAGATTATCTACAATTTTTATATTGACAAGTTTTGATAAGACCAATTCTTACCGCAAAAAACATTAAAAACGAAAAAAAAAAGTGGGGTTGAAGAAGAAAAAAATCCATAACTTCTTCAATTCACAAGATATTCAGTCCGCTTAAATTTATTGTACATCTTCTGAATATTATCTACATCTTTTATATTGACAAGTTTTTGATAGGTACAATTCTTACAGCAAAAACAAATTAAAAATACATAGAAGTTGAAGAAAAAAATATCGTATTGCTCAAATCCAAAATGCTTATTTTCTGACTCATTTTTAAATTCATTTTTGCTTTCAAATGCATCCAATTGCTAGGTTCACTTATTCAGAAACTATATAATGTGCCGTAACGGTCGATTTTTTGATAGAGGCAGAACATATTTCAAAAAATAACGTCAAAGTGGGCATTTTAAACAGAATTGTGTTGGAAACGAAAACGATTCTGTTGTAAACGAAAAATATTGTCCGACTGAGAAAATAATTGTTTATAAATCAAGTTCCAATTAATTGAACGAAAATAAAAACATAGGTCGCTTATAAATCTCTTTAAAAAATTACTTCAGCTAGTTTTATGTTTTTCCTTTTAAAAATGAATCTGAAAATGTGTCAGGAAAATCGAAAGCGTTGAGCATGGAAAAATATTTTTTGAATACAGCCTTAATATGGTTCAGATAAAACCAACTCTTATATAAAAATGAAATTAAAAACTTATCAAAAGCGGCCAGATAAAATTGTTAAAGTGGGTTTTCTCCAATCATGATTTAGTTTTTGTTGGTGAAATGAGTACTTAACTTCGAAATCTACCTGCGCTTGTAGGCCGAGCCGGCAGGGATTTCTTATATTACCGGAACCAAAAAGATATTCTGTATTATGCATCTTTTGAAGGTGCATATATGCAACCATGGTCCTGAATGGGTTAAAAAAGAGTACTAGGAAGTTTAAAACCGACTTACTAAAACTTTCTAACGCTGTCGGTTCAGGTTGTGAGAATTTAAACTCTTGCCGTTTGTTCCGCTATGTGCTGGTTTAGATGATTTAAATTTTCTGATGCTTTCCCGTTTTAGGTAGCTTTCATTACAAAAAGCTACCTATTGCAGCCGTTCGGAGGAAAGCGATTTCAAAAAATTTTGGTATATTTTCATCGATCATGACCCCCAGACCCTGAAACCACCCTCCGTTCAAAAGTTGATATATATATATATATATATATATATATATATATCCATATATATATATATATATCTGACCTTTGTCATACTGTAACTCTCGAATTTATGAACCGATTTGGATGTAATTCGGTATGTACATAGTACATACCAATGTCTCGACCGAGTTCGTTGGCCAGCTTCATCCGCCATTTTGTTTCAAAATGGCGGCCATTTAAAATTTTCTTAAAAATTTTAAATTTGAAATGTGGTACCAAAGAATTGAAAATGAAAAAATATTTTTTTCTTATGTATTTGACCTTTATAAAAAGATTCCGGAGCAGTTTTTGTTTCGTCTATATCTCAAAAAATGGTTGAGTTATAACATTTTGAATTTCTAGCGTGGCTGACATTTTGAAACGTCCTGAAGTTTGTCACGCGATAAAAGGCGTATTTATGAACCGATTTGGATGTAACTTCGTTTGTACATGGTACATACCAATGTCTCGACCGAGTTCGTTGGCCAGCTTCATCCGCCATCTTGTTTAAAAATGGCAGCCATTTAAATTTTTAAGAAAAATTTAAATTTGAAATGTGTTACCAAAAAATTGAAAATTGAAAAAATATTTTTTTTTATGTATTTGACCTTGATACAAAGATTCGGGAGCAGTTTTTGTTTCGTCTATATCTCAAAAAATGGCTGAGTTATAGCATTTTGAATTTCTAGCGTGGCTGACATTTTGAAACGTCCTGATATTTGTCACGCGATAACAGATGTATTTATGAACCGATTTGGATGTACTTTGGTGTGTACATAGTACATACAAATATCTCGACCGAGTTCGTTGGCCAGCTTCATCCGCCATCTTGTTTCAAAATGGCGGCCATTTAAAAAATTTAAAAAATTTAAAATTTAAAATGAGATACCAAAATATTAGAAAATGAAAAAGATTTTTTTTTTGTATGTGTTTGTCCTTAATACAAAGATCCCGGAACAGTTTTTGTTTCGTCTATGTCTAAAAATGTGGCTGAGTTATAGCGTTTTGAATTTCTAGCGTGGCTGACTTTTAAAACGACCTGATTTTTGTCACGCGATAACAAGCGTATTTATGAACCGATTTGGATGTTACTTGGTCTGTACATAGTACATACCAATGTCTCGACCGAGTTCGTTGCCCAGCTTTATTCGCCATCTTGTTTCAAAAGGGTTGCCACTTAAAAAAAATTAAATTTAAAATTTAAAATGAGGTATTAAAAAATTGGAAAATGAAAAAGATTTTTTTATGTGTTTGGCCTTGATACAAAGATTCCGGAGCAGATTTTGTTTCTGAAAGTTTGTTCTTTTGTTTATATCTTAAAAAGTGGTTGAATTATAGCACTTTGAATTTCTAGTATGGCTAACATTTTGAAACGATCTTGTATTTGTCACGCGATAACACACGTATTAGCCTATTTCCATGTGAGAAAGCATGTGGATAGTATACATCAAAATCTCAGCCAAATATAAGTTACTTTAAATAAAAGCAGCTTGGATAAAGGTGACTAATTTCGTGAAATTCACATTCATAATGACTTAGTATTGATAAAAATCAGTATTGAATCTCCTATATTCGGTTTCCACTAAATTGAGCTTCGTGTGTTTCAATAATATAAGTTGGCTTTTTTAAAATAAGGTATTTGAAAGCTACCTCTTCCTCCCGGCACTGGCCGGAAGGACTTTTTTGATTGGGAGTCCAATTATATCGGTGGTTAAGAAATACTGTAAAAATGGGCTGAATCACTTGGAAAATGTTACCAAAATTATGCAGATAATCTGCAAAATATGGTTGGTTGGTTGGTTGATTGGAGTTTTATGGCACAAGGTCCCATTGGGGACCTATGCTGCGCCAAGAAAAAAGTAAGGTGTAAAACATAGTTAAAATTTTAAAGTTACATTAAAAGACTGTATGAGATATATAAGTTAAAAACAAAGTAAACTGAAGAAAGCAATGTGATGATACATGTAATCAAAATAACGTACACGGAAAGTGACAATACACAAGGTTTTAAAAACCAAAATGTAATTAAAAGACAAAGAAAATATTTAAATTAAAAATCTTTAAAAGCTCTAAGGTTATGAAAAGTTATAATTAATCCTAAAAACAAAGCATAACATCTTATAGTAATACTGCTTAAAAACAAAGTTATAATTCAAAATTTAAAAAAGTCAATAAAAAATCATGTAGGATGAAATTCTTCGAAAACAGTATTTGCATCGTCATCAGAGTCATAACTGCAGGAGTCCATAGCGTCTTCTGCATAATTAAACAACTGTTTGGTATCCTTTACATTAGTGATTGCTGGGCTCAGGCATGATTTTTTGCCTTTTCTCTTCACAGTTTCCCTCTGTGAAGAGACTTGAGTTGGAGGTTTCTTTCTTTCTTTTTGTGCACAAGCTTTTTCGTTTGCTTTCTGAGTTGTACAAACAATAGGTTTCACCAATTTGCTTTTATCTGTAACTTACGTTTGTTTAGTTTTATGTTCGGTTGATATTTTAGATTGGACTGATGATTTTTGCGACGGACTATGGATGTATTCAATTTTCACAGGTTCTGATGATGGTGGCGAGAGTTCCAATTTTGGCATAAATCATGTGCTAACGGTAGATTATACATCAAGGGTTTTTCTCTTTAAAGTGTTAGATGATGTTTTCTTAGGTGAACAACTTGGTGGAAAGGAGGATTCAGTTTGGGTGCTTATGTGTCTTACTGATTTTGATTTATGCTTGAGTAAGCTAGAGTAAGAAACTCCAACAGATGGGGTTCTGGTTTCAACAAGTTTCCGAGCATCAGGGTAAGAAAGTTTTTGAGTAATTTTAACAGTAACAATTTCTTTTTCATGAATCCAATTGGGACAAGAGCGAGAGTATGCTGAATGATCACCTTTACAGTTTGCGAAGTGTCCGGAATTTTCACAGGTTTTATCATCGTGGCCGACTTCTGCACAAGGTGCGCGGGTAACAGATCCACGACACGCAGTGTTAGTCTGCCATAACGCTGGCATTTATAACAACGGAGAGAGTTTGGGATATAAGGCCGGACTGGACAGCTTAGATAGCCAGCTTTAATTCTAGTTGGTAAAATAGGACTATTAAATGTTAGAATAATGTGTTTTGTCGGAGTCACTTGTCCATTCCTGCGGAGAGTAATACGGCGCACATCTATGACATTTTGTTCTTTTAAATTTGCTAGAAGTTCTTCCTTTGTAGTGAATAGAAGTTCTGGTTATGATATTACTCCACGGATTGTATTTAATGTTTGGATTGCTTTAACAGAAACTGAAAAGGAACCTATAGTTGTGCAATTTAAGAGAATTTTTTAATTTTTAGCTGAAGTGACCTCCACCAGCAAATCACCAGACTGCATCTTTTTAAGTTTACAATCTTCTTCAAATACAGATTGAAATGTTTTAGCAATTAGAAAAGGTGAAGAGTGCGTTTTATTATAAAAAAACGTGTAAAAAATTCATTCTGACTGTTTGTTGCTCTCCACAAGGGAGAGAGATAGAAGGAAGTGAATTTTTTCCATCCATATTAGAAAAATAATAATTCAGACCCCGGCCGCACCACCTACTACCAAGTCCAACAAGGGGATGCACATTCGTGCACCAGTGCTAACCAGGGTCCATACGTTCACGAGACAATCCTATGTCAGCCTCCACCCTTGATGAGATGACTAGTAATTGACCGCTCACTTGATCCCTTAACCAGTGACAAGTCAGCTAACATCCGATTGATGCATACGGGACCAATATGCATCTCCCGTCTACCTGAAGCAGAGGCCAAAGCAGTGTGTTGGTTTTCCTCAACAGCCAGGATCCCCCTTTCCAGGTACCCGGGTCGCCACGCACGGTAAATACGTGGGTTTACGATTCTCCATGAGTCGATATACAGGATGATATTGGCTCATACAGAATTGCTCTCACCTCCAAAGAGGAAACCACAACGAGAGTGAAACAAAGAGGAAAGAAAGACAAGAGAAATAAGAGGAAAAAGGAAAAAAGAAAGATCGCTCAGGTGACCGGGGTTGTGAAGACCGTGAATACCTAAAAAAGTTATAGCACTTTGCATTTCTAGCGTAGCTGACATTTTGAAACGTCCTGATATTTGTCACGCGATAACTGGCGTATTTATGAACCGTTATGGATGTGCCTTCTTGTATACATAGTACATACCAATGTCTCGACCGAGTTCGTTGGCCAGCTTCATCCGCCATCTTGTTTCAAAATGGCGGCCATTTAAACATTTTTAAAAAATTTAAAATTTAAAATAAGGTACAAAAAAATTGGAAAAAGAAAAAGATTTTCTTCTTATGTGTTTGACCTTAATACAAAGATTCCGGAGCAGGTTTTGTTTCGGCTATATCTTAAAAAATGACAGAGTTATAGCATTTTGAATTTCTAGCGTGGCTGGCATTTTGAAACGTCCTGATTTTTGTCACGCGATAACAGGCGTATTTATTAACCGATTTGGATGTAACTTGGTGTGTACATAGTATATACCAATGTCTCGACCGAGTTCGTTGGCCAGCTTCATCCGCCACATTGTTTCAAAATGGTGGCCATTTAAAAAAATTAAAAAAGTTTTTTAATTTAAAATGATGTACCAAAAAATTGGAAAATAAAAAAGATTTTTTTCTTATGTGTTTGACCTTAATACAAAGATTCCGGAACAGTTTTTGTTTCGTCTATATCTAAAAAAATGGCTTAGTTATAGCTCTTTGAATTTCTATTGTGGCTGACATTTTGAAACGACCTGATTTTTGTCACGCGATAACAGGCGTATTTATGAACCGATTTGGATGTAACTTGGTGTGTACATAGTACATAACAATGTATCGACCAAGTTCGTTCGGCAGCTACATCCGCAATCTTGTTTCAAAATGGCGGCCATTTAAAAAAAAATTTAAAAAAATTTAATTTAAAATGAGGTATAAAAAAAATTGGAAAATGAAAAAAGATTTTTTTATCTGTTTGACCTCGATACAAAGATTCCAGAGCAGTTTCTGTTTCGTCTATATCATAGCACTTTGAATTTCTAGCATAGCTCACATTTTGAAACTATCTGATATTTGTCACGCTATAACATACCTATTTATTAACCTGTTTGGATGTAAGAAGGTTTTTGGATAGTATATAGCAATGTCTCGACCAAGTTCGCTGGCCAGCTTCATCCGCCATCTTGTTTCAAAATGGCGGCCATTAAATTAAAAATATATATATTTAAAGTGAGGTGCAAAAAATTAGAAATTGAAAAAGATTTCTTTCTTAAGTATTTGACCTTGATATAAGGATTCCGTATCTTTTTTTGTTTTGTCTTTATCTTAAAAAATGGCTCAGATATAACAGTTTGAATTCCTTTATGTGGGTGACATTTTGAAAAATCTGATTTTTTGACCGCGACAGCACACGTAGATATACCGATTCCGATTTGAGTGACCATGTGCACAGGAATTACTAAGGTCTCGACCAAGTTCACTGGTTAGCCTCATCCACCATGTTGTCTTAAAATGGCAGGCACTTCAAGATATCGCCGAATTTGGCAACCAAATATAAATTAATTTAAATAAAAGCAGCTTGGATAAAGCTGACTAATTTCGCGAAATTCTCATTCATAAGGATTTAGTATTGATAAAAATTAGTATTGGATCTTATATAATCGATTTCCACCAAATTGAGCTTAAAGTGTTTGAATAACATATGCTAGCTTTTAAAAAATAAGGAATATGAAAGCTACCTCTTCCTCCCGGCACTGGCCGGAAGGACTTTTTATCTTTAAAATGTACTATTTGCGAAAAATGCTGACGTGATGATTATAAATGAAAATCATTTTCGGATTCAACGCTAAAAAATGCATAAAAATCAATCATCAAAAGTTAAGAAACACAGCCATCGGCCAATTTGAAAAAATTATTGCAAGCGTATTTTAATGATGTTACAGCCTTGCGAACAGAATGAAATCTGTATGCACTTATGAAGTGCACTAAAATATATATTCAGTACAATATGGGATGCAAAAAATATTTATAAAACTAGTTATAGTAGGAACGCTCCTCATTTGCCACGTTTGACGAACAATTTCCAACTTGTTTAAAATAAAATGTGTGTGTCTGTCTTAATGGAATTCAATTATTGAAGTTAAACTATAAATGCACCCTGTGTTACTTGTAACATCTGTTTTAAAAATTTTACGTTTTTTACTTCAAATACAACTTTAAATATATGTATCTTAATTTGTTAAGGCTAGTAAAAATTAGACAAATATTGCACATATATTTAAACAATATTATTCTTACTAGGTACAAAAATGATTTAAAACGTATCAATTTCTTTAAATCCTTAAATTAAATTTGCAATAATAAGTTGTATAAAACTTTCGCAAACACAAAATACTGTTTAAATTAGTTAAAGCCGATTTTATTCATAGTAAAATACGCCTAAAATCACATGCTCTCGAGCAGTGTCATTTTTTATTAATTACTAAGAACGAAAATTTACGTAGAGGGAAAAAAATACATGGGTGAAGAATTTTATTCCATGTTTTTGAGAATATTTGAGGTAAATATTGGGAAGGATCAACGAAGTGACGTTTGACACCAAGAGAACGGTAGGCAAATAATAAAAGGGATTTTTTTTTTTTTCGTATTCGCAAAAGGATGAGCTGCCTTATTTTGCTAAGTGACGCATACTTTCGTAAAACTAAATTGGCAGAATCCCCTAAAGAGGAAGAATGAAAAAACGATTAAAATATGAGTATAATATAAAAGATTTTTTTTATCCATATACAGGGTGTTCTTTTTAGAGGTATATAAATTTAAAACGAAGTAAGACACATAAAAATAATATTAATGGCCATGATATTGGTTTTATTAAATAAATAATTTTATGTCATTAGTGTTTAAAAATGATTTCGGACATATGAACGCCGCGGCTGGCTCGAATGAAACTCAATCTGGAAGTCGAATTTTCGACCACACTATTGAGCAGCTGGGGCCGTATATCAGCAATAACGCGGAGAATGTTAATTTCCAAGTGGTCCAACGTCTGTGGTTTATCGGCGTAGAACAGTGACTTAATATTCCCCCACAGAAAAAATCAATTGGTGCGAGATCACATGACCGTGGTGGTCAGTTTACAGCATAGATTAAGGACCAAGATGGGACATTTACGGCAAAATCTGTAATGACAACAATACTAGCATAACTATCATCAAGGGGGAAGAACTAACAAACCTCCGAAATTTACCTATGTTGAAGGAATATTTTTACCCTCTATGCTTTGAATATCTATTCATTCCTAAAACGATGCAGGTGTCAGACGATATTCTATTCATGCTTGCTTTATTTATTTAGCTGCTTTTTTTACCGTACTTGTATGTTCATTTTTTACTTACAAAATCATAATTACACTAATAATATAAAAGAAAACCGCCAGAAAATTCTGTTAAGAATTCAAATAGTATGTAAGTTTATAAGATTAAATTGTAAAAAATCAAATTCAGGTATTGTGTCAATTTATTCATATCGAATAAAATTTTATTGAGTGTAATGTCAGTACCTCTATTTATTTTTAACTTTTAGATTTATACAATTCTAAAAATTTGTCGAAATGAATTTTTCCCTATCGGTAATATTATTATTATTTCTTATATGTTAATATTATAAATATTAATGAATTGATTATACGTTATTTACATTAAAAACAATATTTTTATTTTATCTGTAACTAGCAGGCTATGCCCGCTGCGCTGGTCAATATTTCCAAATGAACCTTGGATTAAACTAAATGGTGAATTTGAACTTGTATTTTAAACAATATGGATCTTCAGCTTGACCTTGCACATTACTGAAAACGATGCGAACGCCATTGCGATATAATGTTACCTTAAGCGTTGGACAAAATTTAGCAATTAAGAAGTAATTGTTTTAGTTGATTATAAACAGCGCACTTATGGTCGGGTAATGAGACCGTTATGACAACAGGAATTAATACCTCTGTAACTAATCAACATATAATGAAATCGTATATACTAACACCATTCCTAATAGTCATGCAACAGGGCCACTTGTAACAAAATATGATCTGTAGATTTTTTTAAAAAGGCTAAACTTTCATAATCAGGTTCACTTAATTTCTGAACTTTTACTGTTGCTCTTTAACTAAGTACCCTCGAACAATATGTATACACTAAAACCTTTCCAAAATTATTACCTAACTAATTGTGGTATATCCTACGAAAGTATTATAAACAATCGGAATGAAATACAAATTTCCGTTGTAAATATATAGTAGATGATGATGATGCGATTTTGTGTAATACAATTCATAGTAAAGTTTTCGGTTCAAACAAAAACGATGCTTTCAACATTAAAGCTAATACACCAGTATGTGAAGTATCCGATTACGGAAGGTCAACTTGAATTCTCATGAGCAACTACTCAAAGAAAAGTGAATGTGTGGCGCAGGTAATAAATCAATAAAGATTGTTTTCATAGCATATTCTTATTTTATTATTTTCATTTAAAACACAAACCTTTCACTCATTTAATTTAAAACGCATGCCTTATACTAATTTCATTTAAAAAACTGAAAAGATAAACAATAACAGGAAATAATGCCATAATTAAAAGCAAAAAAATATTTTTAATTTACATACGCAAAATGTAACTACTGCTACTGGGAATTTTAAAAATGCTATCAGCGAGATGTGCGCACGGTTGTTATAAATGTACCCATTTTTTCTTCTTATCGAGGAGCAATTTATAAATCGCACAATATTATTCCAATTCCAATTTCTTTCATTGAGGAACCTATAACCGGAAAAAATGGAAAAATACTCTTGTAGATTCTTCGGATGACGGCATCTGACGCCATAAACCGAGTTTATATATATGAAAATAATTTTTAAGTCGTTACAAACATTGCTTTCATACTTAAATATTTTCATTGGTACTACTTGTTATCCCGTCGACCAATTTCGCCAAATTATATAAATCGCCAAACCATTCGCCAAATTATATAAATTGACATAATCTTTATTTTAAATAACGAAATAACAAATAAATTAGTATAACATTAATAAAAATACAAATAAAACGTCGAAATTAAAATCACTTGATGACGTAAACATGTGTAGTTTGTTTAAATTCAAGTGAATTTGATATTTACGATCAACCATTTTTGGCATTTAATCTTATAGTTTGACGATAGATTTTTGGTCGACGGAATATCTAAGTAGTACCTTTTCCATTTTTGTTTTATAACGCTAAATTCTCAGTCATTTTTTCCCTTTTATTTTACATAAAATCACTATTTTTTTTAAAAATTAAGATGCTTGCATTTTTATTTCAAACTCATAGAGCCGTTTTTATTTTTTAGCCAAAAGGGTTGATTTGAATTTTTTCCGTTGCTAGAGTAACGGATGTAATGATAGATATTTTGAGGTTTAGATGCCAAAGACACCGCCAAATTAGAAAAATATGAAATGTGTCATGAACTGTTGGACTTATAAAAATTTATTTGGTAGCATTCCATTCAGCATACAAAACTACATTGAAATATGCTATCATTTGACGCATAATTTTGATATTCGATTTTTTTCCCCTCCCCGTGCAAAAACCATTAGGGGTGACACTTTAGAAAATCCTTTCTTAGCAGAAGTTTATGTCATAAGAAGTATTTTTACCACGATTTTCAAGATTTTAGGTTCAGTAGTTTGCGCTGTGCGTTAATTAGTCCCCTAATCCAGACTTTATTTTATATACTATATTAGATATGCGATTTTGCGGTGAATCGATGATCGAAAATTAGTCCAATATCATTTGAAATATTACATAACAGAGGAGAAAGTACGAAGAAAGACGAAGAAGAAATGACGAATTAGAAAAGACTTGTAATTTTTTTTTCAAAATGTTGAATTTTTCCATAGTAATAACGTATTAAAACATAAATTTCCTTAAAAATTATGTTTATTTCCTAGATTTCGAATCTGTGAATTTTCCTATAAATGAAATTGGCGATATGACTTGAGAAAATAGAAAATATTTGCTTAAATAAAATGGGTAATATTCGTTGATCTGATTTCGAGTTTATAAATATCACATGCTTTCGGAATTACGGCGAAAAACATTTTAAAAAGTATGAAATTATTTTACAATATGTATGTGTGGCAGAAATTCACACTGAAATTTAAGTATTCGATTCCATTTTTTAAATATTAACTGATATCTATATAAGTTACAATTGAATATGAAAATGTACTCAAAAAATGATCTCTTTCACCTGAAAAAACACCATTTGTGAGAACATCCTCAAGCTAATGTCACGCTTATGCATTTTTGGCTTAAAATCACATTGTTTGGCAACAAAAGAAAAATAAAAAATTGTAAAGAAACAAATAGTAATTACACATGTGACTCACAATTACATCTGCTTGTTTCTTCTATAAGTCACGTGATGGGATAATTAGATATATAAAAAAAAAAAGAAAGAAAAGAACAGAACAGAAAGAAAATGTCGTTAAAATTTCATCTAATCAAATTTTCAGATTCGTTTCCATATCTAACGCAAGCGATAAAGAGCCAAATATTGCGTATCAAGTGTAATATTTCTTATTAAATTAATTTTTAAGCATTACAAATATTTCTTTCAGGTTTTGATTAAATGTTTCCGTTTTTTAATATTATCACTCATTAAAACGGATTTTCTTCTTCTTTTTTTCTTTTTTTTTCATTTAATTAAAATTAGTAACAGTTTTTCTTTTATTATTCGAGGTTTAATATCCGTTTCAGTTTTTTTTATCAACGATGAATTTCGCCAAGAAATAAAATGGTAACCTTATTGCCCAAAATAACAGAATTTTCCGTCATAATTCTAAAATTAATATAGGTAGAATAATGTGTTATAGATTAAAACCTTCCCCGAAACAATACCTAACTAACGGTATAGGTTCCGTAAAAATCCATGCAGTAGAACTCGAAATCTAGGCGTTCGGAACGAAATTTCCGTTTGGATTTTATATATATAATAGATAATAGAATAGATAATAGATTATATATATATATAATAGAATAGATAATAGATTATGTGTTATGAACTATCTCAAAGTTTAAAACAGATCGCATTGTTAGATTTCCTAATTTTAACAATATCGCGTTATGTTAGTTCCACATTCCACCACCAGGGAGCGCCCTCTATTCTTAACGAAGGCGTATCTGAACGAAACTCCTTCATGCAACCTTTCCGTAGATACATGAATCGGGAGGGTGGCGGTCTTAACCAATAATTTACGATAACTGCTGAAATTACTACGAAAAATATTTTAAAGGGGCCCTACGCGGGTCCCTAATAGAGTTAGAGGAAATCGGAAGACGGCAAAATAATCGCGGGGAAAAGTTTGCTTGGGTGCTTCGGAGCTACTTTTGGCGCGAGATCTAAGCTCTACGACCAATAGGAGCCCAGATATTTAAGGAAATATGAAGTAACAAAGTCCAATGTAATAGAATTTTCCGTAATAATTCTATAACTAATCTAGGTAGAATGATGTGTTATAGCTTAAAACCTTCCCTGGAACGATACCTATCTAACGGTATAAGTTCCGTAAAAATCCATGCTCTAGAACTCGAAATCTCGGCGTTCGGAACGAAATTTCCGTTTGGATTATATATATATAATAGATGAAGTGAAAATGCGTAAATTTTAAAAGATTATTGTAACGATTGTTTAATACGTTAAACTTCATAAATTAATAAAACACGAGCTATGAAAATTTTCCTATCAAAGTGGAATAATTATGAAATTTTCTGGGACTTGTAGAGTGCGATATTTCGAATATTTTTATATTACACCATTGCTTTTGATACATAGCATTCAAAACGAAATTTTTACCTAGTTTTTCGTTCAACTTAAAACCGTTCACTAATCATGTAAAAAAAAAGCATATATCCGTGCATGAACATAGAATGTCTATTCTATGTTCATGTATCGGTGTAAGATTCTGTCGAAAACGTAAACATGCAACATTAAAAAAAGAAAGATCACAATAAGGTAGATATTCAATAATAAGCATACTACAAGGATGGGGAGTTTCTTCCCCATTGTCAATAAGGGCGCTAGGATCGCAATCGCATTACCATTACGCTCTATGGGAATGTCCTATCTTGGATGTTAATCTATGGTTTACAGGTTATTTACGCGAAATTACGCACTCACCGAATGTCTCCCGCAATCAACTGATTGTGTTTTGCACAATTTGCAAGCGTTGTTCTAGGGTAAGTCTATTCATGGCAAAATGGCAAAACATACTTAGCATAAATCATTTGTGAGCTATCAAATTGACTGCGACTAGAAACAGTGTAGTCAATTTCAAAACCACACTTCTAAACAAACAGCTTTTATATCCATCATAGACAAATATTGGTAGAATAAAAATTTAATGTAAACTTTAATATATCTACCCTATATATATATAAAATACTAATGAAACGAATGTATGTCTACCCTATATATATAAAATCCTTATGAAACGAATGTATATCTACCCTACATATATATAATCCTAATGAAACGAATTTATGAAACGGATATTATGAAAACACTGAAATGTAACGAATTTTTTAAACAATTCTATGAAACAACTGATTAAACAACTGATTATATTTCACGGCGATTTCTCCTAAAATATGGAATACTTTTCGATAAAATTAACACCAAAAATCCGTATTGATCCGCAGATCTCAAAACTGGCATTAGAATTTTAAAATTCGACTTAGTTTTTGAGATATAATTTTTTTTTAAATTTTAAATACTTTTCTCTAATGATCTCAACTCAAATTTTAACCATAACAGATATATTTTTTTTTCATATTTTAGAAAAGGTTATTCCTTTAAACTAAATCACTGTGGTAATCGACCAGAAGAATGTAATATATCGATATAAATTTATTTCAATACAATTCCGCATGTTGACTATTTTCTCCTTTTTCAATGTTGTAAATCGTATTAACAACTGGAAAACCACTACTACAGCTATGCTATTACGGCATTTACATTGCACATATTTTTAAGCAACTAGGGCCGGATTACGGTCTAACCGCAGTAGTCAAGATTTTGTGTGTGTGGGGGGGGGGGGGGAGAAAACAGAAGAATACAAAAATAAGTTGTAGAACTTTATCTAGGAACTAAAAAATTTCTGTATATACCAAAGATAGACAAAGAATATTTCAAACTAGAAATCAGGAATTCTGTTTTTTCAGAATTTAATGTTGCCCCCGATGGTACAAAATATCTACCCTATCTATTTATATAAAATCCAAGTCTCTGTGTGTCCCTCACTATTCCGGTAGGACCGCCTCATTGAAATGAGTAATTGTTGAAAAATATTAATGCAGGGTTACCACAGTAGAGCCGAATGTTAGCCAACTTGGCGATATCTGGCTAATTTGGCGAAATTCCCATTTAAAACCTTTCATAATGGAGGTCACCGAAATTTAATTTAAACTCCACTCTTTTAAAGATATTTTTTCGAAATCTATGGGTGAGAATTTAAAGTACATCTTTACATCTTCCTCCCGATGCTACTAATAAAATAACCACCAATAGACAAAGGAGCTGTGTGAGCTCCTAACTGCGCGATTTTAATGTGCTTTAGGTACTTTTCCAGTATAGGTGCCTTGGCGAAAAAGGAAATTTGGTAACATATTTTCCGGGAACCTATTCACTGTTTCATTTTATATACACATGCATATTTTTCGATATTTATACGATTTATTTAACATAAAAAAGCCGTTTCTCTAATTTTATACAGAAACAGATGTAATTTGTACATAAGAACATCAATAATAGACATATAAAACAAACAAAAACGCTCATCAAATTTGTTTTCATAGCTGTTTATATGATTTGACAACAAATCTCGATATTTTTCCGTTATACGGACACCATGCCAAAATGTATGCTAATGCGCCAATTATTTCAAAATGCTAAAAGATATTTGTAATTTATTCCAGCAGTTTAATATGAGTTTTATTTTAGTGCTTTATTTTATAGCAGTTATTTGTTCACTTATTTTAAGTATATATTTGTGATTTGATGAAATAGTTCGTAAAACGTCTGGAATTTTCAAATGTTATATTTTTTAAATGCTCACTTTAGTATCAACAACGGTTTTTCTTTTATTTTTCAAATGCTTCAATTCACGATTTTGCGCCAACTATTACGCTTGGCGACAATGGTGTCCGCATAACGGAAAAGTACCCAAATCTCATTTTCTGATGCCCAAATTACACGAAGCTTTTTTTAAAAAAATGCCAAAGCCCCTACAGTGGAAAAGTACCAAACTGTTTATTATTTTGCGCTATCCGTGTTATAGTTTGTACTATATGCAAGGGGAGTGGAGCGAAGAGTTTAAACATTAAATTTTAAAGTTTCGGCACAAATATCATATACATGTCACATGTCATATGACATAATGTCATATACATGCACAAATGTCATGCCCCATATTGGCGCGATTTTTTTCTGACGCCAATGTCATATACACAACGCGTACTTAACTGGCGCCAAAGTGTCGTAATTTTGCTTGATATGGTAATCTGGATATTGTTGTTTATGCTGTTGATGTTTTCGCCAAATTGGCGTCGGAAAAAAATCGCGCCAATATATGATAACGTATATGACAACTGTGCCAAAGTTTCTATAAGGCAGTATAAGACTAAAAAATTAAGAATAAAATAAATGCAAAATAAGACTAAAGAAGAAAGAAAAATCATGCATTAAGCATAGAATACGAAACACTTTCCAACACATCCTGAATGCTTTAACAAAACTTCGTTATTTAGGGAAATAAGGTAAATAAAAAAACGTTACTTCTTACATATACCGTCGACCAATTTCTCCAAATTATATAAATTGCCAAATCAATAGTAAAACATTGACAAAAATACAAATAAAACGTCGAATTAATGGTTTTATTGGCCATTATTGGCATTTAATCTTACAGTTAATTAATTAATGTCAACCATTATTGGCAATTAATCTTACAATTTGGCGACAGTAATTTGGTCGACGGGATAACTAAGAAGTACCAAGATAACTAAGTAAACATTTTAGAAAACGCATAAAAAAATTAAAAATTGATTTCAGCAGTTACCGTCGATAGCCAATAGTACCGTTATTACATGCCACTATTTAGCTAAAATTTAATTTAAACTACTCTTAAAACTACTGAAATCACATTTCCAGATATTATCATCCATAGACGGTTATGTATCCAATTCTTTGCGTGACCATGTATATCATTTTATCTATATTCTATAAACATTTCTTAGGAAACTAAATGCAGTTCAGCGTAAAAATGCATAACTCCTTTAAAAACCACCTTTAAGCAATTTACTCTCATACCCAGTAACCCTTATGAATTCTTTTGTTTAGCCCTGCATATGAAATGTAGCATTTATACACACAGTATACTATGCATAAATGTAGTGAAACTTAAAAGCGCATATCATAATTAAAAATGCATTTCTAGCAATCATTGCTTATGTACAATACTTCGGAGAAAAGTTTCTTGGCGAGAAAGAAGTTTGCCAACGTATTTTCTGGCAACCTATTTACTGTTTCATACTCACAAGCAATTTTTTCCATATGTATACAATTTGGCACAGATGTCATATATTGGCATATTGTATATATTGGCGCGATTTTTTTCCGACGTCAATTTGGCGAAAACATCAACAACATAAACAACATTCGGGTTACCATTACAAGCAAAATAACGACACTTTGGCGCCAGTTAAGTACCTGGTGCGTATATGACATCGGCGTAAAAAAAATCGCGCCAATATGGGCGTATATGACATCTGTGCCGACAATTTAATATAAAAAAAGCTATTTACCCATTTTTATAACGAAACAGAAGTAATTTTTGCACAGACGTCATATACGCATGGGGGTTGGCGTGATTTTTCTATGACGCTAATTTGGCAGAATCTCGCTTTCGGATGCCAGTTACTTATATATTTTTCAATTATTTGCTATCATTTTGAAAAGTAAATAACTATAAATAAATCAAAGTTTCAATAATAACTATAGAACAAAGCAGTTTATATAATTAAAAAACAGAAAATAAAAGTAAATAAACAATTTATTAATAAATAAAAAACAATAGCCGGATTACCATAGCAGGCAAAATAACACCATTATGGCGCCAGTTAGGTGTCCCGGTTCATATCTGAAATCTGTGCCGTAATTTGTATATAAAATATATATATATATATTTAGAAACGATTTTTTTATGTATATAAGTGCATATACAAACAAAGATAAAAGTTCATTAGATTTGTTTTCATAGCTGTTTATATATTTTCGCAACATATCTCACTTTCTGATGCCCGAATCGCGCCAAGCTTTTTTTTAAAATGCGCTATAATGGAAATGTACTTAAATAAATAATTAACAGAAATAACAAATTATACAAACTAAAACTTTTTATTTCGAGATCAAAGCATTGTTTTTAATTTCGATTAAAAATACATATATCTTGGATAACTTCAATTGAAATTAGGTTCACAGCTTAATATCTCATTCCATAAACCTAAACAAACACAAGTGATTCATTCATCGTGAAACGTCAAAAATATTAAATCATTGAGGTAATCATTCACAAAGTAAGTTCTCCAACAATCAATGGGCAATATTCTAATGACGTCATAGTAGGTAAAATGGTGGCGGTATCGTTTGTTTATGGTTTGTAATCACAAAGATTTAATTTTGCAATATCTCTTAGTTACATTATTTTATTGTCATATTTATGAGCTCAGAACAAAAGCCTATTTTTTCCTTATTTAGTTATTAAAGACGGGGAAAAATCATAAATGCATGATTTAAAAATTTTAAATAATTTTCTTTCTTAATACTAAAACATAACATCGGGAAGTAACAGTGGGTTTAAATTAAATAAGTTTAACTATTTAATTCTGTTGTAATATTCAAAATAACTGTGTTTATTAGATTTCAGTATTCAACATCAGGGCCCGATTAAACTTTGAAGTTAGAGGAATTACAATGTCATTTCAGGACCTTTCTTTTGGAGAAGCTTTTCTAAATTCCATATATACATGGAAAATCTTCAGTGTTAGAAATATTATTCCTAGGACTGACATAACACGAGAACGGCCTGCAATATTACACAAGTTTTTGAAAGCTACTTTATATCAGAAATTTTACTAAAAACTGGTTACTTTTTTGTTATAGCGGCCCACACTATTAGGATTATGACAAGTTGCAGCCAATTTCGCCAACGTCGTAACCAAGATCGTGAAGCACACACATATAATACTATATAATACCATTTCATGAAATCGTATACGATAATTTAATAGTTTATAACCTTACTTCAAGTGTGTTATTTATTTATTTTTAAGGCTCAACAATCTAAATTGTCCAATATATGAATTTAAAAATATGTAAACAAAGATTGAATAGACATGACCGCAAAAAGCCTCAAATCTGCATAACACTTGGAACCAAACTGTGCAGATTAGTGGTCTTCTACTGCACACAGTTTTTTCATAAATGTGTTTCGTTCTTAAAATGTGTTATTTTCATCTATCACTGCGGAACAAGCGAGAAAACTCATATTCTTGCACATGAGTTGTATATATCTTTATATCTAAATTTCCGTCATTTTTGACGGGCTATCTTTCTAGTCTATATTATAAAGGACAAACAATATTACACAAGTTTTTGAAAGCTACTTTATATCAGAAATTTTACTAAAAACTGGTTACTTTTTTGTTATAGCGGCCCACACTATTAGGATTATGACAACTTGCAGCCAATTTCGCCAACGTCGTAACCAAGATCGTGAAGCACACACATATAATACTATATAATACCATTTCATGAAATCGTATACGATAATTTAATAGTTTATAACCTTACTTCAAGTGTGTTATTTATTTATTTTTAAGGCTCAACAATCTAAATTGTCCAATATATGAATTTAAAAATATGTAAACAAAGATTGAATAGACATGACCGCAAAAAGCCTCAAATCTGCATAACACTTGGAACCAAACTGTGCAGATTAGTGGTCTTCTACTGCACACAGTTTTTTCATAAATGTGTTTCGTTCTTAAAATGTGTTATTTTCATCTATCACTGCGGAACAAGCGAGAAAACTCATATTCTTGCACATGAGTTGTATATATCTTTATATCTAAATTTCCGTCATTTTTGACGGGCTATCTTTCTAGTCTATATTATAAAGGACAAACATATCTGTGCGTAACGCATACGTCATTTTGCGAATGGCAACACTTTAAAATTTGAAATAAAATTTTGGTTTTACAATTTTCGCTACTGCAAATTTTTAAACTTCTAAACATCGCATATTTAAAATTTTTACACCGTCGTATAAGGAAAAAAATGCTCTTTTGAATGCAATTTGTTTGAAAGCTGCATCTTAATTTATTTTTGAGATATTAATTTTTTTGTAGTTTTTAATACCATTTTTCCAATCTTGGCAACAAAAGTATCCCATTTCTATTGAAAGTCATTGAAAGTAAACAGAAAATAGTCGAAAATGGGATATTTCTGTATCTTTCTGTTGCCATTTTTTCATAAAACCTGAAAAAAAAAGTTGAAATTAAAATACGGGCTATGCCAAGATTATTATCTGTTATTCCGCGATAATGATGTCATATGCATACTTTTCTATAGACGAAGTTTAAGATTGCATTGTAAAAGTAGATTGCTTTATCGCATGCAAATGACGTCATTTTATAAAACAGCGTGTATTTTAATTCTTAAAACTGAATTATGTTTTGTAGAAGTGCGTCATTTTCACAGCCCAGATGCTTTCAAATTCTTCACAGGTGAAAATGCTTCACTTTTGAAGATAATGTAATCGAAATCACACACTGATAAAACCAAGCATAAGAGCTTCAATTAATAACCACATCATAAAAACTGATATTTATTATATTTTACTGATTACGTATGTTCTATTTTATAAAGAACAAACGTATCTGTGCGCAACGCTGACGTCATTTTGCGAATGGCTACACTTCATGATCAAATTTCGATCTTGAAATTTTCGCTACTGCATTTTTTTAATCTTTTGACCATCGTACATTTTCAATTTTCGTCGCATAGGGAAAAAAATTACTTTCAAATGCAATTTGTTTAAAAACTGTATTTTAATTGTCTGATGTATTATGTTTTTTTTTTTTTTTTAAAGCATGATTTTTTTGAAAAGTTTATCTTATCACGTGCCGGTTTCAATACATAATAATAATAAACATTTTGCACATAAAGCAACAAACATTGTTCAGCATTTGTTTCTGATTATTTTTGCATAACGAAATTAATACTTCCTTTATAAACAAATAAAAGAATAATATTGAAAAAAACCCACAAATCTAACATATTTGTAATCATACAATTTAAATTTTTAGATCATCAAATAGGATTTTTTTTATCTATGGAATATGGAATTTGTTTGCAAAGTTCACCCCAGTTTACTGATTGTCTATGGTTTTGAAAACAATTTTAAAGAATGAAATATTTTTTAATTTATCTATATCGCGCGGAGCTCGATTACGAAAGATTAATCCGTTTGCCCTTAAAACAACATAGAGAGTTCATAATTTTCTTACGACTAATATCCATTTATAAAAAAACTTCCCCAAGAATAAATAAATAAATCAATATAAATAAAACACAAATTTAACGGACATATATATAAGCTCTGAAATTATCAGAATATAAAAGGATGCCGTAAGTAGCAAAATCTTGGTCAAATAACTCATAGCATGCGGCTAATAAGAAAATATCGCTTTTGATAAATTTAAAAAATTTATTTGATTATATAATTCGTATTTTTCATATGAAAAATGTTTTTTTAATGTAAGTAGGCAATCGATAAAACTTATTGCATATTAAAAAATTATTAGTTTTCAATTTAAAAAAAATGTTTTTACCTATATTCTGTAACCCGGGAAGCCCGGTAATGATCCCCTAGTATATATAAAATCCTAATGAAAGGAATTTATAAAACCGATATTATGAAACGAATTTATGAAACGATTCTATGAAACGACTGATTAAACAACTGATTATGTTTCACGGCGATTTCTCCTAAAATATGGAATACTTTGCGATGAAATTAACACCAAAAATCCGTATTGATCTGCAGATTTTAAAACTGGTATTAGAATTTTTAAATTCGACTTAGTTTTCAAGATATTAAATTTTTTAAATTTTAAATACATTTCTCTAATGATGGCAACTCAAATTTTAATCATAAGAGATATTTTTTTTGTACTTCAGCAAAAGTTATTATTTTAAATAAATTTGGCGACCAGTTTGGCCTCCCTTAAATGTATGCTAAGAAATGCATCATGTTACTTTTATTCATAATTCAATTTGTATTTCATTATCATTTTATTTAATACAAAACTTTTATTTAAAACTGAAACATTTAAAATAAATGGCTTTCACTTCTTTTTTTTTAACGAAACGAAAAGAAAAGTAATATGCACAGATGTCATATACGCAACGGGGTACCTAATTGGCGCTAAAATGGCGTTACTTTGCCTGACATGGTAACCCGCCTATTCTTGCTTATTTATTAATAAAGGTTTATTTGAATTTATTTTCTTTTTATTTACAAAAAATGTTATAAATTGTTTTGTTCTATAGTTATAATTAAACTTTTTTTTGTGTATTGTTATTTCATTTTAAAAATAACAGAAAATAATTTAAAAATACATATGTAACTGGTATTCGAAAACGAGGTTTTCGCCAAATTGTCGTAAAAAAAAATCACGCCAAACCCGGTGCGTATATGACAATGGAACAAATCATGACATTTAATTTCCACTTCAAAGCAATGTTTTAATGGTATTACTTCTCCCGTCGACCAATTTCGCCAAATTATATATATAGCCAAATTATAGAAATTGACATAATTTTATTTTAAACAACGAAACAACAAATAAATTGTTATAACATTAATAAAAATACAAATAAAACGTCGAAATAAAAATCACTTGATGGCATAAACACGTGTAACTTCCTTAAAGTCAAGTGAATGTGACATTTACGATCAACCATTATTGGCATTTAATCTTATAGTTTGGCGACAGATTTTTGGTCGATGGGATAACGAAGTAGCACTGTTTTAATTTACCCCTTGAAAAAATAAAAAAAAAATGCTAACTGGCGAGTTAAAAAAAAAAAAAAAAAGCTATTAGCGAGATTTGTACCCGGCTAACATAAAAGTACTAGGAATTCTTTGCGATCATGGAAACTATTATGTAGTTTTATTCGAAAAAATAATTTTGATTCATTAATCAAAATGAAAACCTTTCTTATGAAAAGCGAAGGGATCAGCCCGTTGTTTATGGCAGTTACATGACTTGGGCTATTATATTACAAATGAAATAATGGCTGTAGAATGAATGTATGTTTGGCGACTTATCACACCTGTGGCTGGCTAACATTAAAGTACCATTAAAGTACTTAGATTATTATTATACAGATTGTTTTCAATTCTAAAAACAGCGCAAAGAATAATATTTCTTAACGATTAAAAGTTCATTTACACGTGACTATTAAAAAGAGAAAAAAAACTTTAAAATTACCATAAAATGAGTACGTGTTAAAAGCAGGAAAATATTGAAAATTATGTCTTGAAAATTGTATTTGCACGTGAATATTAAAAGAAAAAGAAAACTTTAAAATAACTAAGGGATCGTACCCAGGCTTCCCGGGTTATAGAATATAGGTGAAAACATTTTTTTTTTAATTGAAAACTAATAATTTTCTTATATACAATAAATTTTTTAGACATTCCACTTACATTAAAAAAGCATTTTTCATATGAAAAATACGAATTATACAATCAAATAATTTTTTTTAAATACATCAAAAGCGATATTTTCTTATTAGCCGCATGCTAAGAAACCAAGATTTTGCTAATTACGGCATCCTTTTATATTCTGATAATTTCAAAGCTTACAATGTCTGTCAAATTTGTGTTTTATTTATATTATTTTATTTATTTATTCATAGGGAAGGTTTTATTTAATGGATATTAGCCGTAAAAAAAAATGATAAACTCTTTGTTTCGTTTTAAGGGCAAACGGATTAATCTTTCGTAATCGAGCTCCGCGTGCTATAAATAAATTAAAAAATATTACATGCTTTAAAATTGTTTTTAAAACCATAGACAGTGAGTAAACTGAGATAAACTTTTCAAACAAATGCCATTCGAAAAATAAATCCTATTTGGTGATCTAAAAATTTCAATTTTGCGATTTCAAATATGTTAGATTTGCGTTTTTTCAACATTACTATCTTTTATTTGTTTATAATAGAAGTATTAATTTCGTTAATTTGTCTTTCACAAATATGTTAGATTGGTGGTTTTTAATATTATTCTTTTATTTGTTTATAAAGGAAGTATTAAATTCGTTATGCACAAATAGTCAGAAACAAATGCTGAACAATGTTTGTTGATTCATGTGCAAAAAGTTTATTATTATTATGTATTGAAACTGGCACGTGATAAGATAAACTTAAAAAAATCATGCTTAAAAATTATTTTAGAAAACATAATTCATCAGTCAATTAAGATACAGTTTTTAAGCAAATTGCATTTTAAAGTAAATTTTTTCCCGACGCGACGAAAACTGAAAATGTATGATGGTCAGAAGATTAAAAAATTGCAGTAGCCAAAATTTGATCGTGAAGTGTTGCCATTCGTAAAATGACGTCAGCGTTACGCACAGATACGTTTGTTCTTTATAATTTAGATTACATAATCAGTAAAATATAATAAAGATCATTTATTAGGATGTCGTTATCAATTGCGGCTCTTATGCTTCGTATTCCGTAATGAAAAACAGCATTTTTCACCTTCTCAAAATTTGCATACGTACTTCTCATATCCATTTTCATCATTTTTTTAATTTATTTTGTTTGACCATTTTAAAATAATTTTATCTCAAAACTTCACGACTCATCGAAACTTCAAATCACGAGTGTCAGCAACATCTTTTATGTGAACAGACGCACTCTTTACTTGAGATTCTAATCTCAATTCCGGAGTGTAAAAATTTCCGTAATTTATGTTTTTTAGACACATTTGTGTTAAAATGTTTAGCTCTATCTAAGAAAATGATAGTTTTCTTTTAAATATGCCTTCATTTTCACTTAAATATGACTTCATTTTTACTTAAATAAGCATTTCGCCTAGTGTCTGAAACTTAGTATCAGTACACATGCAGAAGGAAAACAATATAGAAAATTTATGAGGTAAAATGCCTGTTTTCAAAAGCAGTATGTCATTTTCCGTTATTATGCCCCTAATATAATACTCTGCTCCTAATGGGATTTTTCGACACTGAACCCTATATAACAATTTTTATCAACAATTTTGAATTTTTAGCAGAAAATATCGTGAATAAAGATAAAAAATACCTCATTATTTCTATCTTGTCTGCAATAAATGAAAGCTATCTAATTTCACCATTTTGAAGAAATTTCATAAAATGTTTTTAAAATTAAAATATAAAAGATATAGATATAGATATAGATATAGATATAGATATAGATATAGAATAGATATTTAAAAAAATAGATAATGCAATCACATCTACAAATGAAAAGCTTTCAGTTATAAAAAAAAATATTAGAAAATTGTTTCAGCAGAAAGATCAGGGCAGATGACTAAAAAACACACTTTTGTTTTAAATATATAGATTATATAAAATTAGGGAAAATTAAATTAAGCAAATTACGTTATTTTGATAAAATTATAGTAGAATGTCCTAATGAATAGCATTAAAATTTTATTATTCGAGAGAATTTTGGACAAAAACTTCACGAACATGATATTATTTTAAACCACGAATTATTTGTTTGCTTGTCTAACTCGGCGAAGCAAATCCATCTAGGCGAGAATAATTAATTTCTGTAATATAAATCGCTATTATTTGCATGTTAGCTCTCTTTTATAAAGACACTCTAAATTTTTGTTAAACATTGCGTTTTATCAGTGTCTGATTTCGATTACATTATTTTCAAAAGAAAAGCATTTTCATCTGTGAAGAATTTCAAAGCAGCTGGGCTGTGAAAATGACGCACTTCAACTAAACATAATTCAGGTTTAAGAATTAAAATTCACGCTTTTATATAAAATGACGTCATTTGCATCCGCTAAAGCAATCCACTTTTAACAATCCAGTCTTAAACTTCGTCTATAGAAAAGAATACATATGACGTCATTATCACGGAATAACAGACAATATTCTTGACATAGCCCATATTTTAATTTCAACTTTATTTTCATGTTTTATGAGAAAATGGCAACAAAAAGATACAGTATCTCCTATTTTCTGCTATTTTCAGTTTATTTTCAATGCCTTTCAATAAAAATGAGGTACTTTTGTTGTCACGATAAGAAAAATGGTATTAAAAACTACAAAAAATTAATATCTCAAAAATAAATTGAGATACAACTGTCAAACAAATTGCATTTAAAAGAGCATTTTATTCCTTATACGACAGTGTAAAAATTTAAAATGTGCGATGTTTAAAAGTTTACAAATTTGCAGTAGAGAAAATTGCAAAACCAAAATTTTATTTCAAATTTCAAAGTGTTTCCATTCGCAAAATGACGTATGCGTTACACACAGATGTGTTTGTCCTTATAATATAGATAAATACATTAATGTGCGTTTAACCCATTCATAGGCAAGGTACTTCTATTCGTAAACTGTTGAAATTAGTGAATGGCACCGGAATTTACAAACAAATTTCGAAATACAAAAATGCTTTTGTTCACTTACTTAATAAAAGGAAAATTTCATCCCAATATTTTGGTGCCAATATGGCATTAAGAATTAAAATTAAGTGATCCAAAAATGATCCACCGCCCTTGAAGGGGTTAAAACAGCTAAATTTAGTAATTGTAGTAATTTGTATTACGTCAATCGTTTTATAACGCTGTTAAAAAATACCGGGAGACAAAGACTCTGTTTACTTAATTCATTTTATTTTAGCTTCTTTTCAAATGTTTAACTGATCTTCTTTAATCAAACATAAAAACAACCATTGGAATTCTTAACAGCAACTGATTCTGCCTTAAATTTTTGCAATCAAAGGGAATTGAATGGAAACCCGTTTACAGGGAGATCGCTACATGTTTTTTCCGTATAATTCAGTCTTCTCTAATCTTTTTAAAACCGATCAGATTAACGTGCTTTTAGATTCTACAGTGTCTGAACGGTGGTTGGCGAGCGTAATTTGCAGGGTGCAGAGCCCCCTAGCATACATATATAAAGATAAAAACTCCTCTCTACCCAAATGGACTTCTGGCGAAGATGAGCGAGAACATCAGAGATGGAAAAGAATTATCAATTCAAGAATACGTAAAGTATTTAAAAAAAATAGCATTTTAGAAATGCGTATCCAAATTGTAATCGAAATAAAATTACCGAAATTTGTTTCCCGTCTTAATGAATAAAAAAAAAAAAAAAAAAAAAAAAAGAAAAAAGAAAAAAATGCGAATAAATAAATAGAATGCTAAATTCATCTTTAAAAAGGTAAAATTAAAAAAAAAACACTATGTGCAAATTACTTAAAAGATGGAAAAATATTTAAAAAGGTGTTAAATTACTTTAATATCCTTAGTACTTTCAACTATATACATAGCCTTCGTCAGAGAATACAAAAATACAAGCGTCTTATTTTCAAATTTCACGTAGTTGGTATCGAAAGAAGTAAAGTGAAAGTCAATTTTTAGATCCGGAAAACATTGGGAAAATAAAGTATTTTCCCAGTATAAAATACAAGCGTTTGTATTTTTGTATTCTCTGACGAAGGCTATATATATAGTTTAAAGTACTAAGGATATTAAAGTAAATTTACACTTTTTTAGCTCACAGGCTATCAAAGCCTGAGAGCTAATGTGCCCGCCGGGCCTGTATGTATGTACATATGTATGTATGTACGTATCGCGATAATTTTTGATAGAAATATCCGATTTTCTTCAATTTTTTTTTCTAGGTTCATTCTGATAAGGCGCTTCCCTGATTACGTTTGGGGGTTAATTGGTTTAGAATAAAAGAAAGAACGGGAACTAATCCCCCTTAATTTAGATAAATGAGTTTTTCTTGCAAAATTATCAGATTTTCTTCAAATTTGGTATACCGGTTAATTCTGATAAGGCGTTTCTCTAATTAGATTTGAAGGTTCATTGTCTAAGCCTAAAGGGGGGACGGTGTGCTAATAGCCCATTAACTCAGATAAATGAGTTTTTCTATCCGATTTGCTTCAAATTTGGTATACCGATTGTTTCTGATAAGGCGCTTCCCTGATTAGATTTGGAAGTTCATTGGTTAAATATAAACGGGAAACGGAGGGGCTAATACACCAGAATTTAGATAAATAGGTTTTTCTATCCGATTTACTTCAAATTTGGTATACTGGTTTATTTCGATAAGGTGCTTCCCTGATGACATTTGGAGGCCCATTGGTTAAATATAAAGAGTGGAAACAGGCTATGGCTAATCCCCCCCCCCTTAAATTATTTTTCGTGGTGCATTATTCTTTGAAATAAGAGTATAATATACAATTATGCCATCAGTTTAACTGCGACTTTTCTTTTTATTATTTTTTTTTCATTTTTAAAGTAATTTGCACATGGTGTAATTTTAAGTTTAAAAAAAATGCGATTTTACAAAAAAAAGCTTAATTATTGAATCAAACGTTCATGAAATCACCAAAGCGAAGAAAAAAATCTACTGCTAGCTTATTTCTCTACATCTGGTGAAGTTTCCGGCATCTATATAACCTTTAGTCTGTTATTTGGTTCGAAATAATCGTTATTGTCGATTTTAATATTGCTGATGCTCTTGTTCAGTGTAAAGAAAAAGTTCTTTTCTTTGTACTTTTGTACGGTGTTCTGTGTACGGTGTACTTTTGTACGGCCGGCGTTTTCTTTGAATGTTTAAAAGGGATATAGCTATGTACTCATGGAGTTAGAGGTTTTCCCCTTTTTATTCTGACGCTAGACTTTTTCTTTAGCCATAAATTTATATTTTATCATTTTTTTTTTTTTAATTTTTGTAATTAATTCTTTTTTCAAGCCGAGGAGAGATAGCCATCCAATATAAGAAAGATAAAATTAAGTTAAAACACCAAAACACAAAATATTGCATGGAGTTAATCATGAAAAACACATAGAAATTTGTAAAGATGCAATTATATCACGGAAAATCAGTGAATAAATTTGAATAAACAATATTTAAAGTATAATTTCAATTCTTCTCTTTTCCTAAAATTTTGCCACATTTTCAGAAAAGATCTTGATGGTTTGTACACGTTTCATTGAACCACTACTGGCACCTTATGCATTGTATGCAGTAATCGTTTTTGGTTGTAATATTATATTCTTTTCCACAACCAACACAGTGATCCAGATCCAATTCTATTTCCTCGGAACCAATAGAATCTAATAATTTCAAATCTATTTCATCTTCTTTGCTATTGTAAGTGTTATAGAGCAGGCGACGGCGACACAAATGACTACGTCATCGAGTTACGGGATGAAATCAGGATGCAGGACAAGATTTTTAGGAGTAGATTAAGGAATGACTGGTCTGCCTCGACATTTCATGGTACGATAGGCGCAGCAGCGGGCGCCAACTCGTCATTTTGGCGTCACTATCACGTCATCGAGTTACGGTATGAAACCGGTGCCAGATTAAAGGTAAAAAAAAGTATTTTAAGAATATTTTGGTCTGCCTGCGCATATCCTGGTAGAAACCCCGTCAGACGAAAATCTATAACAAAAAAATACTTCATAATGTACAATTAAAACCCTATAAACATAACATTTTACAGTACATTGCCATACATATTACTTAGAATCTGCTTTCAAGATGAATTAACGGTTTAGGAAAAGTTTATTAACAGTACGTGAGAAAATGACTGATTCGGCATAATTTGGTACAAAGCGAGAAGAACGGGGCGCCAATTCCCTATTTTGACAGTGCTATAACGTCATCGAGTTACGGCTTGAAGTTTTTGCATATTAAACATACCGATTAGTACAATACGAATATTTCAGTCTGCCTCGTCATATCTCGGTAGGAGATGAACAGAGCGGGGCGCCAATTTTAAATTTTGGCGGTGTAGTCACGTCATCGATTTACGGCTTGAATATTTGGCACATTAAAGGTACATATCAGTAGAATAACAATATTTCAGTCCGCCTCGTCATATCTTGGCCCGAGACGCGCAGAGCGGGGCGCCATTTGTTAATTTTGGCGGTTTTAACACGTCATCGAGTTACGACGTTAAATCTTCACGTAGGACAAGAATATTAGGAGTAGATTAAAGAATGACTCGTCTGTCTCGACATTTCTTGGTACGATATGAGCAGCAGCGGGCACCAAGTCGTCATTTTGGCGTCACTATCACGTTATCGAGTTACGTGATAAAACCGGTGCCAAATTAAAGGTAAAATAATGTATTTTAAGAATATTTTGGTCTGCCATCGCATATCCTGGTATAAACTTCTTTCAGATTAAAATCTATGACAAAAAACCAAGTTATGCCGAATAAAGTCATTTTCTCCCGTACTGTTAATAAGCTTTTCCATAACCCTTAATTCATCTTGAAAGTCGATTCGAAGTAATATACAAGCGCTTTATCCCGTAACTCGATGACGTGATAGTGACGCCAAAATGACAACTTGGCGTCCGTTGCTTCTCATATCGTACTAAGAAATGTCGAGGCAGACCAGTTATTCCTTAATCTACTCCTAATAATCTTGTCCTACATGAAGATTTCATGTCGTAACTCGATGACTTGTTAAAACCGCAAAAATTAAGAATTGGCGCCTCGCTCTGCTCAACTCCTACCGAGATATGACGAGGCAAACTGAATTCGTATTGTACTAATCGGTATGTTTAATGTGCAAAATTTTCAAGCCGTAACTCGATGATGTTACAGCACTGTCAAAATAGGGAATTGGCGCCACGTTCTTCTCGCTCTGTACCAAGTTATGTCGAATCAGACATTTTCTTACGTACTGTTAATAAACTTTTCCTAAACCCTTAATTCATCTTAAAAGTCGATTCGAAGTAATATATGGCAATGTAATGTAAAATATTATGTTTATAGGGTTTTAATTCTACATTATGCCGTATTTTTTTGTTATAGATTTTAGTCTGCCGGGTGTTTCTATCAGGATTTGCGCAGGCAGGCTAAAATATTCTTAAAAGACTTTATTTTACCTTTAATTTGGCAGCGGTTTCATCCCGTAACTCGATGACGTAATAGTGACGCCAAAATGACAACTTGGCGCCCGCTGCTGCTCATATCGTACCAAGAAATGTCGAGGCAGACAAGTCATTCCTTATTCTACTCCTAATAATCTTGTCCTACATGAAGATTTCATGTCATAACTCGATGACTTGTTAAAACCGCCAAAATTAAAAATTGGCGCACCGCTCTGCTCACCTCGTATCAAGATATGACAAGGCAGACTGAAATATTCTTATTGTACTGATATGTACCTTTAATGTGCCGAAATTTCAAGCCTGTAACACGATGGCGTGATTATGCCGCCAAAATTAAGAATTGGCGCCCCGCTCTGTTCATCTCCTACCGAGATATGACGAGGCAGACTGAAATATTCGTATTGTACTAATCGGTATGTTTAATATGCAAAAACTTCAAGCCGTAACTCGATGACGTTATAGCACTGTCAAAATAGGGAATTGGCGCCCCGTTCTTCTCGCTTTGTACCAAATTATGCCGAATCAGTCATTTTCTCACGTACTGTTAATAAACTTTTCCTAAACCGTTAATTCATCTTGAAAGTCGATTCAAAGTAATATATATGGCAATGTAATATAAAAATATTATGTTTATAGGGTTTTAATTGCACAATATGACGTTTTTTTTTTTTTTTTTTTTTTTTTTTTTTTTTTTTTGTTATAGATTTTAGTCCGCCGGGGGTTTCTACCAGGATATGCGCAGGCAGACTAAAATATTCTTAAAAGACTTTTTTTTTACCTTTAATTTGGCGCCGGTTTCATCCCATAACTCGATGACGTGATAGTGGCGCCAAAATGACGAGTTGGCGCCCGCTGCTGCGTCTATCGTACCAAGAAATGTCGAGGCAGACCAGTCATTCCTTAATCTACTCCTAAAAATCATATTCTACATCATGATTTCATCCCGTAACTCGATGACGTAGTCATTCGTGTCTTCGCCGCCCGGTCTATTATGTTTTTGTTTTTTTTCTCACGTTTATTTTAGATTTTTCATCACTTTAAGTTTATAAACTTTATCTCTTTCTGGAATGAACGTTATGAAGTTTTTCAATATTTTCTGAAACAAAAATACATCGTTAAGCCCTATCATAATATTGCTATCGAAATATATATATTAGTTAAAATTTAAATAACTATATCAATTAAAATAATTATAAACTTAACTAGTTGGATGTGCAAATCGCAAAACTTTCTTCTATCTTATACATCTTACTATTCCAAAAACTAGTTACACATGTTAATACTTCAATATTATTAGTTCATTACTATACCAACTTTGATTTTCATCTTAAATTCCTGCTTCAGTCAATTAAATGAACTAAAAACGAGTTAATCCATATCATGATATTTGTTCAAATTAATAGTTTTTCCTTATTCTGTTGTTATCAGATGATTGCGAATAGCCGGCTTAGCAGGAAGTGAGTTCCCGCCTTTGCACGAGCCGCCGATGGACAATAGAACTACGAAAAATCAAGAAAAGTATACAAAAATCGCTATCACAGAGCCCCTTTAAAGAGCGATATTTCCAAATTCAAGGAGGAACTGTTGGCCAAAGCCAAAAATATGCAGAAAAAATTTGGTTCAATTGTATGCATAATTTTATACACTTTTCGATTGTACAATAAAGAAAATGGTACAGACATCCTAATTATAGCGCCCCCTTCCAGCGGAATTTTTCCAAATTCAGGGAGGACCTTCATGCCATGGCCAAAAAGAAACACAAAAAATTTGACTCAATTCTATGCATAACTTCATACACTTTTCGATGGTACAATATTCAAAATGGCGCAAAAATCGCTATTAAAGCGCCCTTACCGGCGAATTTTTTCCAAATTAAGGAAGGACCTGCTTGCCATAGCCAAGAACTTAAAATAAAAATTTGGTTCAATTCTATGTATAACTTCATACACTTTTCGATGGTACAATATGCAAAAACGCTATTACAGCGCTACCTAGCAGCGAATTTTTTCCAAATTCAGGGAGGACCTGATTGTCATAGCCATAAACTTAAAATAAAAATTTGGTTCAATTCTATGCATAACTTCATACACTTTTCGATGGTACAATATGCAAAATCGCTATTACATCGCCCCTTAGCGGCGAATTTTTTCCAAATTCCGGGAGAACCTGCTTGTCATAGCCATAAACTTAAAATAAAAATTTGGTTCAATTCCATGCGTAACTTCATACACTTTTGAATGGTACAATATTCCAAATCGCACAAAAATCGCTGTTACAGCGCCCCCTACCGGCGAATTTTTTTCTAAATTCAGGGAGGACCTACCTGCCATATCCAAAAACTTAAAATAAAAATTTGGTTTAATGCTATGTATAACTTCATATATTTTTGGATGGTAAAATATTCAAAATCGCACAAAAATCGCTATTACAGCGCCCCCACCGGCAATTTTTTTCCTAATCCGGGGAGGATCTGTTTGCCATAGCCAAAAACTTAAAATAAAAATTTGGTTCAATTCTATGTATAACTTCATACACTTTTGGTGGTACAATGGTGACAGACAGACGGACACATGGACACACGGACAGACAGACATTTTCTATAAACATGGTTTTGGGGATCTCTGACCCCTAAAACATGTAAATCCGTCGAAAACCGGAAGTCGAAAAAAATTTCGATTACAATACTTTCTTCTATTGAAGATAGAAAAAAGTAAAAATTATATAATTATTTTAAAAATAATTATATTTAGTTAAAATCCTCACTCCGTATTTTTTTAATATTGATTATAGGTGGCCATCTGTCCTCGATTTGAGTGGCCATCTCTCCTAAAATCGATGGACAAATTGCCACCCAATTTATAACGTCAATCCGCCATTATACGTCTTTGTTTTAGAATTAAAAGCAAAGATTGGATTATATACTTGCCTTAAAAGACCTTAAAGTAGTAAAAAACAATGTAACACAGGTACTGTAAAACATTCAGATACCTAACTCAACAAAAATATTCAACCACTAAATTAAATAAACATTTAAATTACACTTACTTTTTTAATTCCTACTATTAGTTCACACTCTACCTATATTTATTAGCCCCCAGAACGGTATGCTATTTCTTTCTCCCAGCTTATTTTGTCTCCAAGAAATAACATTACCTTAAGGAAGCTAGCAAAAAACAAAGCAGATGTATCATTGTACAATTAAATGCTCTATAGCAATTTTTTAAATTTCTAAGCATCGCACTTTATCAATGTTTATACCGTCGTATGGGGAAAAAAAGTACTTTTAAATGCAATTTGTTTAAAAACTGTATCTCTATTTTTGAAATATTAATTTTTTTATAGTTTTTAGCACCATTTGTTTAAATTTGGCAACTCAAGTACTCTATTTATATAGAAAGTAAAGGGAAAATAGTTGAAAAATAGCAATTATATCTTTTTGTTGCCATTTTCTCATAACAACCGAAAGAAAATGTAATTAAAATACGTGCTATTTTGAAAAAAATATAAACGAATAATTTCTACGAACAATAAAACATGGAGCTATTATAAACTACATTTAATTTTAAGTATCTGTAGAACCTTTCAGTGTGACGTCAGTCATGACGTTTTGGTTGGAAACTCACTCCAAACAAACGGCTGCTATGCGTCATTTCTTTTTGAATATAAATCGTGGAAAATGTTACCAGAACATATCAAGTATTAAAACAAACATATGAAGTATTAAAACACTTAGATGTGAGATATAGATATAAGATATAGCTGCAACACACAAACAAAATAGAAAATATAACATAGCAACCATTTGTTTGGAGTCAGTTTCCAACGAAAACGTCATGACTGACGTCACGACTGAAATCGTCAGTTTCTTTAATGACGGCATCTTTTTGCTGCATTTGTGTATTATTTTGAGATAGTGACACCCTATGCATGCTTTACTGTAGATGTTTAAGAGTGGATCGTGAATGTGGAATTCTTAAGCGGATGCGAAGGACGTCATTTTACATAAAATAAAAGTTTGTGATGTAAGTCTAAAAATTGAAATATGTTTTATATATACATATTTCATTGTATTTATATATACATATATTTTCTTTCATCGGGGCGATACTAAATTCTGAAAAAGCAGAATTCCTGTTTTCTAGTTTATTTATTTATTTATATATAGTAATTTTTATATTACTTGTTTATATATAGAAGGATATCTTGTTCAAATTTTCAATCGTTAATAAAATACTTATTATTCATCCTATCAAGTTGAAATAATTTTTTTAAAACTTCTACTGGATGACAATTGATGTTAATACATATTTTTCAAATATTAATTCATTAATTAAATTTCAATTAATTAATTTTAGTTTTATATGAGAGACAAAATGGCGGCCAGAGTGGTTATTGAAGCATTTAATGCATCTTTATATCTATAAGGGGGTTACCATAGGGGGGACCCTGTTCTGTCGCTTAATACCGGCATGTTTGAAGCCAACTTGGCGATATATCGCCAAATTTGGCAACCAAAATGAGTCACCAAAAGTTACGCCATCTTGGCGATATCTCTAATATTTCGCCAAATTCCCATAGACTCCCATTGTAAACCTACTTGCTTATAGAAAATCAACAAATTGAGATATTTTAATGCAACAAAAACTCATATTACCTTAAGGGATTATATTAAATTTTTCTTTGACAACCTAAGTAGTAATTGATTTTAAAAACAAAATTTTTATATTACTTGTTATAATTGAAAAACACAGCTGCACGTCGCAATGAATGAGCACGTTGAACTATTTCTTACGAACAAAGATTTGCAGCAGTCTATGGTATAGTTTTTTGAAATATTTAGACTGGCCATCCCTCCTCTATGGCCATCTATCCTAGAATTACCCTACTTCTACTTACAGAAAATTCTCATCACACTGATAATGTTATATGCAATGATGTACTGAATACTCCAACAGGAAAACAATGTGGAATTTAACAACTGTATAGATATGTAACACAATGTTACGTTTCGTCTACAGTACCGAGAAAATGGATGTGGAATATTTCTAGATGTGCCGCACTCGCTATTTTTTAAAATAATCTCTTTTTCATTTTAATTTTAAATGTCCTTTATGAAATTTCTTTACTTTGGTGGCAATCGGGTTACTTGAATTGTTGAAGAGAGAAGTGAAAGGGAATTATCATATCATTACGGATGCCGTTTTCGTAATACAATTAAAAATAACTTTTTGAATACTTTTGAATAGAAAATGGTGTCACTATTTCAAATAACACATTTTTGCTTATATAACTGTTACGTTTCAATATTTTTTTTTTCATTCCACTGATACTGAGATTGAGACTTTAATCGCAGACGGCTTCAGTGGGTGAAAATGAAGTCATAGTGAAAATGAAACGAGTACTTTCTTAGATAAAACTAAACGTTTTACTACGAGTGCATATAAAAGAAAATTTGCGGATTTCGGCGGCACTTAGATTAGAATCTCAAGTAAAGAGTGCGAATGTTAACATTCAAAATTGTAACTAGTAAATGTGGCATCAAGTTTAGGAATATATTTATTAATAAATCACCTGAAAACAACGTTTAAACACACAATAAAATACATAAGGTTTGAACCGACGTATACGTTTCGTGAGTTCCTGGACTCACATCATCAGTGTATAAAACCTATAAAAACCATATCCCCCAACTACATGTACGGTGAAACCCCAAATGTCAAAACACAATACCAAAAGACCACCAAGTTCCAACAGCCAATGAAATTAAAGCGGAAGTGAAGTGCCGTGCCACAATAAAACAACCCAGAAAATTAAGAACCAGTTGAGAACCTGAAATTCCAGAAAAAAAAAATTAAGCACGTATTTCAGCGATTTTAGAATCTTCCCCAAGAAGGGGGTCAAAAATTTTAAAGCATGGGCCATATCTCACCAGACGTTTGAGGTAGGAGCGTGAAACTCCAGAATATATATCTACTAAAAAAATAATTAAACACGTATTTCAGCGACTTTCGAAATTCCCCCCAAAAAGGGGTTTACAAGGTGGTCGAAAATTTTGGAACATTTGCTATATCTCAACAGCCGTTCGAAGTAAAAGCGTAAAATTCCAGAAAATAAATCTACTAAAAAAATAATTAAGCACGTATTTCAGTGATTTTAGAAATTCCTCCCCAAAAGAGGGTTAAAAGGGTGGTCGAAAATTTTAGAACATTTGCCAGATCTCAACAGCCGTTTCAGGAAGCAGCGTGAAATTCCAGAATATAAATCTACTAAAAATACAAGCTCGTATTTCACCAATTTTAGAAATCCCCTAAAAGGGGGGTTAAAAGGAAGGTAAAAAATTTTAGAACATTTGCCATGCCTCACCAGCCGTTTTAGCTAGAATCGTGAAATTACAGAATGTAAAATTACTAAAAAATAATTAAGCACGTATTTCAGCGATTTTAGAAATCCCCCCAAAAGAGGGGGGGGGGGGGGTTAAAGAGGATCGAAAATTTTAGAATATTTTCGATATCTCACCAGCCGTTTGAGGTAGTAGCGTGAAATTTCAGACTATAAATATACTAAAAAAATAATTAAGCACGAATTTCAGAAATTTTAGAAATTCCCCCCAAAAAGGTGTTAAAAGGAGGGGGTCGAAAATTTTAGAACATTTCCCATATCTAATCAGCCGTTTGAGATAGGAGCGTGAAATTCCAGAAAATAAATCTACTAAAAAAATAATTAAGCACGTATTACAGCGATTTTAGAAATCCCCCCCAAAGGACGTTAAAAAGAGGGTCGAAAATTTTAGAACATTTGCCATGTATCAGCCGCCGTTTTAGTTAGGAGCGTGAAATTCCAGAATATAAAACTACTAAAAAAATAATTAAGCACGTATTTCAGCGATTTTAGAAATTCCCCCAAAAAGGGTTAAAAGGGGGTCGAAAATTTTAGAACGTTTGCATATCTCACCAGCCGCTTTAGCTGGAAGCGTGAAATTCCAGAATATAAATCTACTAAAAATATAAGCTCGTATTTCACCAATTTTAGAAATCCCCTAAAAAGGGGGTTAAAAGGGAGGTCAAAAATTTTAGAACATTTCCCATATATCACCAGCCGTTTCAGCTAGAAGCGGGAAATTCCAGAATATAAATCTACTAAAAAAACAATTAAGCACATATTTCAGCGATTTTAGAAATCCATCCAAAAAGGGGAGTTAAAAGGGGGTCAAACATTTTAGAACATTTTCCATATCTCACCAGCCGTTTGAGGTAGGAGCGTGAAATTTCCGAAAATAAATCTAATAAAAAATAACTAAGCATATACTTCAGAGATTTTAGAAATTCCTCAAAAAAGGGTGTTAGAAGGGGTGTCGAAAATTTTAGAACATTTGCCATATCTCACCAGCCGTTTGAAATAGAAGCGTGAAATTCCAGAAAATAAATCTACTGAAAAAATAATTAAACATGTGTTTCATCGATTTTAGAAATTCCCCAACCTAAGGTGTTTTAAAGGGGCGGGGTCGAAAATTTAAGGGAACCCGGAAAGCAAAATTCAACCTAAAAATCGAGTTTTACGTTTTTATATCATTAAATAGTTTAAACTTTTATCTTTCCAATGATGTGTCACACATGTATATATATAAAACTAGCTGGATGTGCCAATCCCAAAACTTTCTTCTATCTTATACATAATATTTCAAAAACTAGTTACACATGTTAATACTTCAATATTTTTAGTTCAATACTATACCAACTTTGATTTTCATCATAAATTTCAGCTTCAGTCAATTAAACGGACTAAACACGAGTTAATCAATATCATGATATTTGTTAAAATTAATAGTTTTTCCTTATTCTGTTGTTATCATATGTTTGCGAATAGCCGGCTTAGCAAAAAGCAAGTTCCCGCCTCTGCGCGAGCCGCCGATGTACAACGGAACTATAAAAAATCAAGAAAAGCTTACAAAAATCGCTATCACAGAGCCCCTTTACCGCGATATATTTTCAAATTCAAGGAGGACCTCACTGTAAAAAAAATGGTAACGTTCCATGTAAAATCCAGGAACGTTTCGCCTTTTCTCAGGTTTTCAGAATAATTTAGCTCTTTCCTGTGAAATTCTGGTTTTCTTATCTGAAACGTTCCTGAACAAAAGTTGGAAACAGCAAAACGCTGCGGCCGCCATTTATTATTTTTTTGCTATAATCCGTTGCTCGCGCGCGAGTGTCGAAAAAGAATTCCTTAAATGAATGTAAAAAAAAATCAATATGGAATGCAAATAAATCAATAGACGACATAATCCTTTACGTCTCTATTGTCAAGACAATTCAGATGAAAATACAATACCTCCGTGACATCGCTAAGAGATTATCTCTCGTACTTGTCTGTGAAATGTTTAAGGAGCAGACCGTGTAAAAAAAATACACCTATTATTTGGATCTCCATTAACCAGGGGACCATCAAACATGATTCTCACCGATTTTGATTAATTTAAAGTATGTTTCAGAGTTCTTATCTCTAATTATTCTTGTGAAAGGATTTCTTCAAATAGGACTTAGATTTTCAGAAATTAGATGCCGAGGTTTAGCATACATTTCAAATACCCATTAGTTTGCAGCTCTCAACGTGTCTTTCGTGGCGTGGACGCAGAAAGCTCGCACGCCACCCGTACGGCCCGAGTTCGATGCTACCTCTGGACTTTTTTTTTTCTTTTTTAATTAATTTTATATTTTAACACTTTATTACAATTTGATTTAAATTTGATATATATTTGACACCTTGAATTGCTGCAAATTTGAATTTTTTTTTATTTTCGGAAAAAATATACAATTACGTTTAGGTTTTTTTTTTTTCATGAAAATTTATATGTATTTTATCTAACTTGTAAACTAACATAATTACTAACGAAAATCCAAAATATTTTATGTCTAGATTTTTTTTCTAATTATTATTTACATTTATATATTTTTATATTTTAAGCAAAGTTCAGAAACAATATATCATATATATATTTACTTTATTGAATTTTAACTGAAAATTTATTTTTTCGTGTAAATTATAAATAATAATTTTGATGTCAATTTCAAAATATTTTTTCATTCTAACAAATAATGATAATAAAGTGAAAATTGTCAACTGGAAATGTAAAAATCGTCTGCGGATCCCGCATGCTGTGAAATGTCAGTAATGTTTTGCTGTCAACAGAAATATTCCTATATTAATACATGGAAATTATAATATATAATAATGGAAATTATACATGAAAATTATAATAAATAAATATACCATCTTGTGCTGCGTTTGTAGCCTTGCCAACACATAATAGTGAGAAATTTTCCGAGCTGTGTATCGTTTCATGTGGTTTAGTCGGTAGAACGTCAGTGCGCTATACTGATGGCCCGGGTTCGAGTCCCGGCTAGGAATCTTTTTCACTATGTTGGCCTTTGCGCCTTTTAAGCAATTACTTCGAAATTTGATTTTCATTTGAAAAGAAATATTCCTGGTATTTCGCAGGAAACTTACTGGCATTTCTGTAGAAAGTTTTTAACATATACAGTAAAGTTCCAGTCATTTTCAAGAAATGTTTCTTGGAAATAATGGGCAACTCAGCTGCCCATTTTTTCCCAGGAACGTTGCGGAATTTTTTTTACAGTGCTGTTGGCCAAAGACAAAAACATGCACAAAAAAATTTGGTTCAATTGTATGCATAATTTTATACACTTTTCGATGGTACAATAAAGAAAATGGCACAAACAACGCTATTACAACGCCCCCCCCCCCCTTCCGGCAGATTTTTTTTCAAATTCAGGGAGGGCTTGTTCGCCATAGCCAGAAACGTACACAAAAAATTTGGTTCAATTCTATGCATAAATTCATACAATTTTCGATGGTACAATAATGAAAATGGCACAAACATCACAATTATAGCGCCCTTTTCCGGCAGAATTTTCCAAATTCATGGAGGATCTTCGTACCATGACCAAAAAGAAGCACAAAATATTTGGCTCAATTCTATGTGTAACTTCATACACTTTTCGATGGTACAATATTCAAAATCGCACAAAACTCTCTATAACAGCGTCCTCTAGCGGCGATTTTATTCCAAATTCAGGGTGGACCTGCTTGCCATAGTCAAAAACTTAAAATAAAATTTGGTTCAATTCTATGCGTAACTTCATACACTTTTGGATGGTACAATATTGTAAATCGCACGAAAATTGCTGTTACAGCGCCCCATACCGGCGAATATTTTCTAAATTCAGGGAGGATCTGCTTGCCATTTCCAAAAACTTAAAATAAAAATTTGGTTGAATTCTATGCATAGCTTCATACACTTTTGGATGGTACAATATTCAAAATCGCACAAAAATCGCTGTTACAGCGCCCCCTACTGGCGAATTTTTTCCAAATTCTGGGAGGACCTGCTTGCCATAGCCAAAAACTTAAAATAAAAATTTGGATCAATTCTATGCTTAACTTCATACACATTTAGATGGTACAATATTCAAAATCGCACAAAAATCGCTGTTACAGTGCCCCCTACCGGCGAATTTTTTCCAAATTCAGGGAAGACCTACTTGTCATATCCAAAAACTTAAAATAAAAATTTTGTTCAATTCTATGCATAAATTCATACACTTTTGGATGGTACAATATTCAAAATCGCACAAAAATTGCTATTCCAGCGCCTCCTACCGGCGAATTTTTTCCAAATTCAGGGAAGATCTGCTTGCTATAGCCAAAAACTTAAAATAAAAATTTGGTTCAATTCTATGCATAACTTCATACATTTTTCATGGTACAATGGCGACAGACAGACGGACACAAGGACACACGGACAGACAGACATTTTCTATAAACATGTTTTTTGGTATCTCTGATCCCTAAAACATGTAAATCCGTCGAAAGTCGAAAAAAATTTAGATTACAATACTTTCTTCTATTGAAGATAGAAGAAAATAATAAAAAAAAAATCCCTGCCGGCTCGGGCCTACAGGCGGAGGTAGATTTCGAAGTTAAGTACCAAATTCACCAACAAAACTTAAATCAAGATTAAAGATAAACCCAGTTCCTTCGCTAAGAATGAGCTCTAGAGAGCTAAACACTTTGTGAAAATTCTAATATACACAAATACACACACGCATGTATATGGAATTGGTTTAAAAATGGCTAAATCAAATTCAGGGAACCTCAAAGTGTTAAAGTATGTTAATATTTCCATACTCGGGTTTTTATCATGTTTTAATACGTTTCTTCAAACTCACATGACGTTACATATTCACCTGCTGTGGTCCCTTATATTTTCAATGTGACGCAATATATATATATTTTTTTCCTTTAATTTGTCAAACTATTTATTTCATTTTGAATTTTCATGCAGAAATCTTGCTCTAGAAAACTTATGACGTAATATTCAATTTGTTTTCAATTCGTCAAACTGTTTATCTAATTTAATTTTTCACGTGAAAGCATTGCATTAGAAAAGCAATTGTTGTGGTGAGAATTTTATTGCTTTTGTTTAATTGTTGGCAACAGCTATAACGAAAAATATTTATTAGGTAGTTTCGTAAGAAATACTACCTATTGCAGTCGTTACCATGGTGTGACTTTTGAAAAATTCCTTCATGACTTTTCATTATATGACCCTAGGAACCCAAAACCACCCCCACTTAAAAAGTTTATATATATATATATATGTATGTATGTATGTACTAAATTTTGTCCGCACGATAAAAGTCGCAATTATGCACGGATCGTTTTCAAATTCGCCAACAACTTTGAGATGGCTAATATCTCGGCGGGGATTGAAAATGGGCAAAATCGGCCGAAGGGAATGGAAATTGGAGGGGGGGGGGGGTTAAAAATTTTTAATACCTTCTTAACAAGATTCTGATAAAACCAGCTCTTACACAACAATGACAGAAAAAAATATTTTTCGTTATAGTAGTTGCCAAAAATTAAAAAAAAAAAAAAAATTTCACCACAACAATTGCTTTTCTGTTGCAAGAAATTCACGTGAAAAAATAAATTAAATAAATATTTTGAAGAATTGAAAATAAATTGAATATTACGTCATAAGTTTTCTAGAGCAAGATTTCAGCATAGAAACTCAAAATGAAATAAATAGTTTGACGAATTAAAAAAAAATATATATATCGCGTCATATTGGAAATATAATGGACCTCAGCAGGTGAAGATGTTGTTTCATGTGAGTTTGAAGAAACGTATTAAAACATGATAAAAAAAAAAAAAACAGACTATGGAAATATTAACATATTTTAACACCTTGAGGTTCTCTGAATTTGTTTGAGCCATTTTTAAACTTATATATACATGCGTGTGTGTATTCGTGTATATTAGAATTTTCATAAAATGTTTAGCTCCCTAGAGTTCAGTCTTAGTGAAGGAGCTGTGTTTATCTCTAATCTTGATTTAAGTTTTGTTGGTGAATTTAGTACTTAACATCGAAATCTACCTCCGCCTGTAGGCCAAAGCCGTCAGGGATTTTTTTTTCCTGCCATTGTTGTGTAAAAGCTGGTTTTATCAGAATCATGTTAAGACGGTATTCAAAATTTTAACCTTCCCAATTCCCATTCCCTTGGACCGATTTTGCTCATTTTCAATCCCCGCCGAGAAATTAGCCATCTTAAAGTTGTTGGCGAGTTTGAAGACGCTCCGTGCATAATTGCGACTTTTATCGTGCGGACAAAATTTAGTACATACATACATACATATATATATATAAACTTTTTAGGTGGGGGTGGTTTTGGGTTCCTGGGGTCATGTAATGAAAAGTTATGAAGGAATTTTTAAAAAGTCGCACCATGGTAACGACTGTAATAGGTAGTATTTCTTACGAAGTCTACCTAAAATGAGTTTTGAAATTATTCATACAAAACAAATAGGTCTTGCTATCCAACGTACAATTTATTCACAAAAGTTTAACATAAAACCCTATGTTAAACTTGTTAAACTTGTGAATAAATTGTACGTTGGATAGCAACACCTATTTGTTTTGTATCGATATTACAACGTAAAGTCCTTTATTATTATTATGAAATTATTCATTCTTTCTAAGAGTACTTCACAGCTTAATGACCATTTAAATCTTTAATGGACTTTTTCTCAAAGCTTGGATTTTTCATGTTTATGTTCCTTTTTTTCAATATCTATAAAACTTAAGAACTCAGATTTTTTTTAATACTTATATTATGTTATATTGTATACTTCAACACAGGGATTTAATGATTTGTTGAGAATTATTTATTTTGGGCAGTGAAATCTTACCAAAAATGCTAATTTAAAAATGACTTTCAATAAATAATTATTAATTAATTTTGAGTTTAACTTAGAGAGAAAATGGTCTGTTAAAATACGTAAATCATGTTATTCTAACGATTCTAAAAAATCTAGACCTCAATCTTTCACCATTTCTGAGAAAAAGGTACATAAATTTGGTGAATTTAACATGGTGGAGATAGGGCTTTCCCGGTCCCCTTAAGAACATTTGGCATATCTCAGCAGCCATTTTAGGTAGAATCCTGAAATTCAATATTACAATGGTCTGTGCAGCCGTCTGTGCACTATTACAAACATTGACGGCTGAAATTCCGGAGGTGCCTTGCCAGGTGAAGGTCTCGTCACCTGATCAAGGTTCTAAATTACGATACCAACTTGAGTAGCAATGTCCAGGTGCCAAACAACAGGATATAACGTTAAGTAACCGGCAAAACAAAGTATACACAAACGAGCAGTAGGCATTGCAGATAGGATGACGATCGATGCAATGATGTCAGGTTTATTGCCGCTTCGCGTCGCCTTATGACAGGTACTAAACCCGTTAAGCTGGGGCAACCCTGCAGGTAGGTGCCTGGTCATCGGTTAGAAAGAAAGAAAAGAACTCGATTAGCATATTAAAATGCAACTGGTCTGCAAAGTCATATCTTGGTGGAAACCATCTACAATGTCATTTTAGTGGTTGATCGGTATATTTATCATCGTGTTTTTTCAGCACCCAAAGGTATCGAAACATGGAGGACTGGGAGCAGTAAAACACAATAGTCATCCTATCAGTCAACTACTAAAATCGGTTTTGAAAGTTTTTCCGCCACGATATGACTTGGCAGACCAGTTCCACTTTAATAAGGGAATCGAGTATAAACTAATCATGGGATTTTAGCCGTCAACTCAATGACGTGATGGTTTGTGCAGTCCCCTCCCGTCTATATCAGATGAAGATATTTTTTTTTAATTTAAACTCACATGTATATATACTATTTATATTTTACAGTTAATTTTATTTAATATCGTCAAAAACATAAACATTTCTAACTTTCAGCGTTAGTGCTGTTGAAATAACCTTCAAATAGTAGTATGGAATTTACTGTTCTGAGTTGTATATATCCTATCAGTTTATTTTCATCATAGTTATATGAAAATATAAATTAGTAATAAATAAACAGCTAATAAATTTAACTTATATTTAAATTAAATCCGAAGTGGCTGCGGTTAAAATTAAGTAGTTTTAAATAATGCATGAGTGTTCTGATATTAGTAGATCGATAATATCATTCAAAACATGTTTAGCGATCCGGCAGCGAAAGGATAGCAGCTATTAAACGACATTTGCAGTTAGCTTACCTGCATATCGATTAGAAACTTCAGTTTCGTTTAATTTTAGGAATACTATAACAACATTTTAAGACTATCAAGAAAAGGGAATCGTGCATCAGGCATAGATTATAAAACACTTTCAAATACTAACAGATTATTAAGAAATTTAATTTTTTTCATAGAATGAAATAAAATATCTATATATGCATCTTAAAAAAAAACACATAAATCAGTAAAACTCTATTTTCAGGAATTGCTGTCCATGTCCGCAATATGTAAAGGTCGTTTTTCCGCAAAATGTTTTTTCCCTTATTACAACGCCTCCCCAGGATGCAATTATAAGGCTACCGACAAACTAAAATTATGTTCTTAAATCCGGAACTTTATTCTCATCGATGGTGTAATCAGTTTTAAAAAATATGAATTTTAGCTTTTTCTAATACACCGTCGACCTCAGGTCACTTCGTGCCTCACGGAGACGATATTTTGTTTAAGCTAAATCTAACTAAGCGTCCTTATTTTGACACAATCTTTTTAGAACATCTCAATGGACCAGATTTACATCACCTACAAAACTTTTGAAACATTCTGACGAGTAGAATATTTTTTTGCAAAATAAAATGTGTAAAAATTTTGAAGAAATCCGTAAAAAATTGAATGTTTCGTCGCGGTTTTGCCTCTTCAGAGCGCAGTTTTAGAGGTTCCAACAAACCAAAAATATGTTATCAAAGCTGAAACCTTTTCCTAATCGATGGTGGAATCAGTTTTAAAATACTATATGAATTTTAACCTATTCAAATACTCATGCGAACGCAGGTCACTACGCGCCTAACGGGTTGGGTTGGGTTGATTGTTGACGGCCAATTATCTACACGAGGGATATAGGCCCTAGGGGGAGTGCCTTCCGTGGAGGTCTTTCTAAGGGAACCTAATCCGTATTAACGCATGGAAATCCACGGTTCGAAGAAAACCACGAAAACTCCGAACGATTAGGCCGACGGGCGCGATTGGGTTCGAACCCAGCACTTCCCGTCTACCAGCTTCGAGAGCAGAACTTCTCAGCCACTGGTACGCGCCTAACGGAGACGATATTTTCTACGCTAAAAGTACGTAAACGCCCGCATTTTAGCACAATCTTTTTAGAGCATCTCAATCGCAGAGACTCCAAAAATAAAATTACACAGAAAATAAAATACCAAATAACATATATTTTCAATTCGATGTTTTTTAATTTAAAAGTACAAATTCAGATAAAATGAAGTCTTACGATATAAAATCAAACAAATTTGAGGTTAATTTAAAGGTCATTTATCACGGGCGCGGGCAACGCCGGGCAGTTCAGCTGGTATAAAAATTAATAATATTGATTAAAAGGTACGTTTTTCACAATCGCAATAAGCAAAAAATTACATACTTATAAATTGTGTCAATTTTCTAACACGCAATTGTAAAGTATACGAACACTCTTCTTTGTAAAAAATATATTTTTGAATGTCTACAACCTTTTTAATTTTCAAAATTTACGAAATTTCTTTTAGCAAATGCGACGGAAAACTTCTCAAAAGATAAATAAAATTTTGATATAAAAAATTAACTCAGTATTGCTTCCTGTTGAGAATTTGTCAACAATTTTTAATAACTGTTGTATTGGGAAATAGCAGCAGTAAATAAAATCGTCTTTTAAAAGCTCAACTGTATAAGTAACGTTTACTTTTGGATTTTGCAGATATGCAACGCGGTGATACATAGGATTAAGTTCTTTATAAGTTGGATTTGTAGGTTTGTTCGAAAGTTATTTTCACTACACGAAACTTCAGATTCTTCATTTCTTTTTATAGTCATCCGTTGTAATTTTAATTACTTTATATTTCTAAACTAATATTAATTGAACTATTATTTTAACACAACAAACTGATTAGTAAAGTTATCATACGAATTGAATATTTCCAACTGAATGAAAAAGTGCCAATGTTTTTCGCTCAGTTGGATAATGACTAGATGTTATTACCAATATTTTCAGAATTGGATCGGAACAGATGTTATTACCAATAAGGTCATCTGAGCGAAATATGCTCCCCGGTTGTCAGCCCAGTTAGCTTAAACATTGGCCCCGTAAGCCAAGGATCTGGGTTCGATTCCCGGGCTGGGCATTTTTTCACTCAGTTGGAAATATTCAGTTCGTATAATATTAAATAAGTTCAGCATAACTGGAATTGTAATAGAACCAGGAGACGACTGCACAGATCATCACTTCTCGAGTTTACGGTTGAAATTCTAGGATTAGACAAAACTCGATAAGCATATTAAAATACAACTGGTCTGCCAAGTCACATCTTGGTGGAAACCACCCGCAGACCCAATTTTAGTGGTTGATCGGTAGGTTTATCATTATATATACCTGCTTCCAAAGGTATGAAAACATGAAGGACTTGTAGCAGGATAACACAATGGTAATTATACCAGTCAACCTCTAAAATCGCGTTTGCAGGTATTTTCCATCAAGATATGACTTTGCTGACTAGTTGCATTTTAATATGAGAATCAAGTTTGAACTAATCCTGAAATTTCAGACGTCAACTCGATGAGGTGATGGTTGCTGCAGCCGTCTCCCGTTCTGTATATATAAGCCCTAGTTTAAAACATGAGATTCTTCTTAGCTTAATTAACGATTTGATAATTTCAGGAATTCTACAGCTTAAAAAAGTGGTTTTAACCCTTAAACGCATAGTGTAACTCAGAAGTTAAGTTATCTTTTTTTTTTACATTTGGGGCTTTCCATTGGTCTTTTGATGAACTGTTATGCGTTACATACGTGTGATAACATGCATTTAAGGTCGTGAAGTATGTTTTTGTTCTGATTTGTTATCATGGCGAGGTTATAACATATTTTGTGGATACTGCTTGCAATTTTCTCGACTGGCATTTTATTTACTTCTTTATAAGGTAGTCATTGTAAATTCTGCAAACTATTAAACGCTTTATAAAAATTATTATAAGGTTGAATAGGTGTACTTGTGCAGTGTTAAATTTTTAAAGTAAGTAAATAATTTAAAATTTTCATTTTGTGAGCAAATTTTGTTATATAACTCAGTAGTGATATTAGGACATTATGTCCAACAGAAACATAAATAAATTTTTTCACAATTCTTCTTGTGAATAATTAACAAAAATACACCCAAATATTATATTTTCCGAAAGAAAAAAAATAAAATTTATGCATTAAAGGGTTAAACTTCCTTCTCAGATGTTATCTGACAGTATAACTTTCGTTTTTGTGCCATCTAATTTTCGTTGTTTTGAAACCCTCTATAAAACTTCAATTAGCACTGCAAATTATGAGACATTAACGGGAGAATGGCAAACTCTGTTATACCCACTTTTTTAAAGCTACTTTTACTTCCTCTGTGTCTTCCAATCGTTTACCCGAAGATTTTTTCAGATATAATAACCCTTCTTTTTAATTATTGATAACTAGCAAAACCTGCGGGCTTGCTCACGTAATTGTTGAAATATGCCAAGTGGTATTTGGTGCCTATGTTTCATTCAATTCCTACTATTAGTTCCCACTCTCCCGATACATATATTGTTCAACTTTTCATTTGTTAATGAAATTCTTATTATTCATCCAATCAAGATCAAATAATTTTTTCAAAACCTGTAGTGGATGACACATGATGTTAATACAGTTTTTTTCAAATATTAATTCATTAATTAAATTAAATTAATTAATTTTAGTTTAATGGGAGTCAAAATGGCGGCCATTGGTTATTGAACAGCATTTAATGCATCTCCCATACCTATAAGGGGGTTACCATAGGAGGGACCCTGTTCTGTCGCCAAATGCCGCCAGGTTTATCGCCAAATTTGGCGACCAAAATGAGTCATCAAAAGTTATGCTAACTTGGCGATATCTCTAATATTTCACCAAATTTCCATAGACTTCCATTGTAAACCAATAGGGTTTACTTGCTTATAGAAAATCAACAAATAAGTTATTTTAATGCAACAAAAACTAATATTAGATTAAGGGATTATATTAAATTTTTCTTTCATGACCTAAGTAGGAATTGATTTAATTTATTATTATTATTATTATTATTACTTGTTATTAGAGGAAATTATACTGCTATTGATCATTCAAAAACTACTAATTATGCCACATTTTGAGTAATCTTCATTCTTATACTGCATTAGGCGAACATGAGACTAAATCAATGAAAAGAACTAAATTTAATTTCATTCGAGGTAGTGCCCGTCGAATCTCGATGAAAGAAAAAATGTTTAAAAGAACTGATTGACTGAATTTAAAAAAAAAAAATCACAAGTATAATTAATTAATCCTATATTGGCTCTCCTAGTTCTTAAAAAAAATATTTTTAACTACAGTTTATCTGAAAAATTAGAAAAGTGAAAAATTGAAAAATTAAACTTTATTCCCATACGTAATCAGTAACATGCAATTAAGATTTTTAATTTATTAATTGAGGCTTTGATCTTTGCTATTACGGATGAAAAATCAACGAAAACTGTGCCACTATGACGCAATTATTATTTATGTTTTTAACTAAAGTTTTATCAAAGAATGTACTCATTTCATTTTTGCAATGACGTATTGCTCACAAAAGCCCTTTGAGATTAGCGTCTGAATCTCAGTATCAGCAGAATAAAAAAAAAATATTGAAAGGTAACAGCTTTATGAGTAAAAGTGCGTTATTTTAAATCGTGACGTCATTAGCTGTTCAAAACTTTAAAAAAAAAAGTTATTTTCGGTTGTAATACGAAAATGATATGGTAATTCTCATTCTATTCCTTCCATTTTACCATTTTGAAATCTTTTTACACGCTTTTATTTAATTTCGTTTCTTGTCTGCCTATGCGTCTAGACGGGATCGATATTTTACACCTTTCCTAGGACAGATGTTTTTCAAATGTTACAGGCAAGTTCGTTGTCGATGACAATGCAGTATTCATGTACTGCCAGAGCCTTAGTTTGTCAGTAGGAAGGTCTAAAATAACAGACATTGTTTTTGTATTATTCATTTAAATCATAGATGTAAAGAGACAATTTTTCTCAGATTTTGTAGGCAACTTCACTGTTAACAACTTCACCGATTTAAATCATATATCTAACGAGTCGATTTTTCTCAAATATTGCAAACGAGTTCACTGTCGATGACAGTGCAACATTCGTGTACTGTCAGGGCCGTACTTTGTCAAACGAATGGTCTAGATGCAAATACATACTTTTATGTTATTCATTTAAATCATATATCTAAAGAGCCGATTTTGCTCAAACGTAGCACACGACTTCATTGCCGATGACAATGCAAAATTCATGTAACGAATTCACTGTCGATGACAATACAATACTCATGTACTATGAGGGCCGTACTTCGTCAAAAGGAAAGTCTAGGGACAAATGCGTTATTTTTCGATATTGATTTAAATCACATATCTAAAGAGACGATTTTGCTCAAATATTGCTCACGACGCACAGTGGGGCAAAATCTCAAAAAGCTGGCCAAAAGTCGAAAAATAAAGTTACTATTTAGGAAATTTTGACTATACAGATGGCTAGAATAATGTTTGGAGGGTCAGAATCTATACTTATAAAAAGGTTTTCGTTTTGCTTTGGCAACCTGTATCATTTCAAAAGTGACGCTTGGAGGATTATCATCTGAGGTGAACAAAAAGAGCAAAACAAAGGTTCTTCTAAACACGTGCTACATTTTTTCGTATCATCCGATATTAATGCTTTAAAATGGATTCACACGATGATAGTGTGTACTTTTGTTGGCTATGTTACAAAAATTATATTAAGTACGTAAAATTTAATAATTTCATGATTATTTTTGATAATTTTTTTTAAATATATTATTTTTTTTGCTTTCAAACATCAAAAAGTTTATAAGTTCCACGGTGTTCCACAACGACATATAATGGAAACAATAGCCGGAACTATTATCTAATGAATCATGAAAAATTAGCTGCCAAAAACTGCCATTCTACATTTCGTGCAGGTTTTTGTAACCACAAGTAAAAATATCATTTTTCAGTCGCTTCGAAAACTATGACATTTATTACTTTTCACAGTAATTTAGCTGGCAAACATTTTTCAAATTTTTAGATTATCCAGTTTTGTGATAAATTATTTTGTATTATATTACAAATAAGTATTATAATCATAAGCATAAAGGAATTTCATAGTAACAAAAAAATGAAAAGAATTCTCTATCATCGATACAATAGAAATACATTTTCTTACCTTTATAGCTAATAATTTTGTGTATTCTATCGTAATTAGAAGAATTATCTTGTCAATTGCAATCTTTGCTAGATCCTACTGCAGCACATATTTTATTAATGCAAACGGAAATTATTAAGAATCTGACTTCCGAGAACATTAGCAATCTGAATTTTATTTTCAAGTGGGGATGTGATAGTACATCTGCAAAGTACTTTTAAACAAAATTTAGCGTTGATGATGGTAGAAATTAGGTTCAAATAGCTTTTTCACTTCTCTAGTGCCAATAGAACCTAAGTGTTGCGAATAATTCAGAAATCGTTATCTGGAAAAATTCGAGATCATCTCCTCGATTTTTTAGGCTCATCAGAATCCATTTTTTGCACGAAAATACCGAAGCTACTGTCAGTGAAATGGATTATATTGCAGATCAGAAGAGTAAATTATTCCTTTTAAAACAATCATTGATAGAAAATAAGTAGGCGTTAATTACAAACTAGCTTTAACGATGATTGATTGAAAAAAATTTATTGTTATTACTAGTAATTTGTAAACTCAACATTGATACTTATATCAGGCAACTTCAAACCAATTTAATAATTTTGATGACATTTTCAAACTAAAAGTGAATGAAAATCATTTACACTTCGGTATGTCTATGCCTGTCACATGCCTGTATAAGATCTTTTGAGTGTAGCTTGCATTTAGCATACAAACGGGATATAAAGAACGGTAAGTGTGCACTCCTGAAGAGTATAAAAAAATTAAAATTGCAAAACAAAATTTACAAAAAAGATTTCGTTTACAATTAGGACTTCTCGTCGATAAATCAAAGCTCGGATTTGGAAGCACAAATGATTACAAAACAGCTCGTCGATTCTTTGAAAACGCAACTATTTATGCTTCCATAAGGAGCGTAGACGAAGATTTGATCAAACAATTCCACGTCATATTACAAGTAATTTCTTAACATTCATTTGACCAATTTCGTAGATTATTGCTCACAAACAGCTTGTGAATTCGTCGAATTGTATTCCTAGTTCTATATGCCAACTTGAGTGCACAAACTACTTATTCATGGCACAGAAATTATAGCGACCTCATTATTGCCTGTTGGGCAAATGTGGGGAGATACTCAAGAATCGTGCAACAAATTGTTCAAAAGGTATGGAGAAGATTTCTCCCTAAAATGCAGTAGGACATAAACAATGGAAGATTTTTTTGCGGCTTTTAATGTTATCAGATCCCTTCATTTCAAGCTTATGTAAATTACCATCGAAAAAACTAATATCTTTGCCCCTAGAGGCACAGAAACTTCTGTAAAATATTTCGGCACCTCCCCTTCTGAAGAGTCTACTTAGTATACTACAGATGATTCAGAAGATGAATTTTTTAATATCCTTTCATTTTATTTTAATAATATATAGAAATTAAACCTTGTAGTATTTTATTTTTCATTAATGTACTTAATTGTATTTCATAAATAAATATTCATCATTTAATTTCGATTAAAAACATCTTAGATCCTTGAAAACACCTTGTAACGTTTAGCCTCGAAACTTTTTAATTTCCAAATTCGAAATATTTTATTTAAATCTAATTGTTTTTATTTTTAATTCTCCATTATTTAAATTTAATTTTTGAATCGTACTTAGTATCCTCAAAATTACCTGTATACGAAATTTCATAGAAATGGAATAACTTTCAAAGCATTTTAATTTTAAGTCCGCCAAATTGGATCCGCCATTTTGTATTTTGCAATTTTAATTTTAGAATCGAGATCAGCATCCTGAAAACCACCTGTGTACGAAATTTCGTCGCATTTAAATTATTTTTTCATATTTTGGCCAGCTTTTCGGGATTTTGCCCCACTGTGCGACGTCAGTATCGATGACGATACAACAGTCATGTACTGTCATAACCGTATTGTTTGAAGGAAAGTCTATGGGCATATGCAATTTTTTAAGTTATTCATTTAAATCACATATCTAACGAGTTTATTTTGCTCCAATGTCGCAACCGACTACAGTGTCGATGACAATACAACATTCATGCACTGTCAGAAAACGTACTTTGACAGAATGAGGTCTAGGGCAAATGCATTCTTTTACGTTATTAATTTAAATCACATACCTAACGAGTCGATTTTCCTAAATGTTGAAAACGAGTTCACAGTGGATTACAATGTAATATTCATGTATTGTCAGAGCCTTATTTCGTCAGAAGGAAAGTCTAGGGACATATACATTCTTTTTCGATATTGATTTAAATCACATATCTAACGAGTGTATTTTTCTCAAATGTTGCATACGAGTTGATTGTGGATGACAATGCAATATTTATGTACTGTCAGGGCAGGGGTCTGGGGGCAAATACATTTCTTTGTGTTGTTTCTTTATTTAAATCACATATCTAACGAATCAGATTTTAACTCTGTTTACTTGTGCAAAAATTGTTTTTCTTCACGAGCATTGTCACACCTTACAGTTTTGACCATGCATCGACTCAGATACATACTGTATAGATAACTTATTACTAAAATAAAACAATTCTAAAAATGTAAAATATTTCGTAAAATATATTTTCTTCTAATGTAGCGATAAAAAACGAATGAAACAACTTTTGCCATGTTTATTAAATTAAAACATGAGAATAAAAAGTAAGCATTTTTCATCAAAATTTAAGTAAGCAGATTTTGATTCTTTTTTTCTTATTTTTTTGTACCTAATTGCCTGTAAAACATCACCTCTAATGGAACGTGATTACACAAAATTTAAATAAACAAATTAAAGTGTTTAAAAGCAGGCGAAGCATGAAAAAATTATTTGAAAGTTTATAATGCATTTTTTTATTAATTTAAGTAATAACTCTAACAACAAAAGTGTTTTTTTCTGTTATAAATAACAAAAAAAATTCAATAAAATTTCATAATCAGTTACTCAAAAAAGTGAGAATGATACAATAAAAAGCCTGCTTTCTAAATAAATTTTATTTTTAAGATTAAAATATTATGTTCATGACATTTAGTAGAATAAAGTTTTATAAACTGTGCTTAATCTCTTGTGCGAAAGGGTTCTGCTGAACAGTCTTTATAAAATTTATATTGAATACCATTGATTCTCTTAAAAATCAATAAAAAAATTCGAATAAATCGAAAAAAGGGAATACTATATCGATAGTATCGAGATGGTATCGACTCTCTACCGGTATTTAATACTATTAACAGAAGGGGTTTTTTTCTGCTTTTGCTTATAGGCAGATGATTATTGATGATGTTATTGATCTGCAAAATATATTGAGAAATTTATTTTTAAATATAAAATGTTCATTATTGATGTAGCATTTACTACAATAACATTAATATTTTGCTAGAAACATTCTTTTATTAGAGAGCAATGGATTGGTGTTAAAGTCTGCAATATGTTACATTAAGACGAGGATTTAAATTAGTTTTCGTATTTTTATCATATATTTACATTATTAGAGATTTGCCCGTAAATCAAATATTGAATATGTTTAAAGGTATTTTGGTCCGGGACCGTCAAAAGATTGGTAGGGAAGGTAACTTCCATGTGGACCGGGCCCACTGCATTAATACCATGAAAGGCTGATTGTATAAAACACTATAATGGCGTCTCTCTAGTCTTTAAACTGCTAAATATAAAAACATTTCAAACAAGCTTATATTAGTTTGTGAGAATGCTTTAACTTTAATCTTTATTGATATTATAACGAAGATATATTTGTTTGTTTGGAAGACGTAATCTGTGGAATCACGCCAGTCTGATTTCAACAATTTATTCAGTATATTAACGGGTCTCTGCTTAAAATAAGCTACTTTGTAGCTTCTGCTCATAAGGCAGTACAAGAGCGGGAAACATTCTAAAACTACATATATATATGTGTGTAATAATAAAAATTTTCGCCCTTTTTTCTTAGTAAAACTATTCCAAGTTCTTAATATTTTTCCTTTTTTACCTATGTTTAATAATATCTTAATATATTTTGTCTTTTATTTCATGCATTTAAATTTGCGTATTCTTTTATTATTCTAAAAACCTTAATCCATTCGTCTAATCTTATAAAACCCCATTAAATTACTTTTTTCATTTTCTTCTAAAACTAAATTCTTTTTCTTTCGAATGTTTTTTAATATAATTTGTTCTTTGGTGTTCTATACCTTCAATTCCATGCGCCGCCAGCATTTAATGGCGCTTTAATTCTGACGCCGTATAAAGAGTTCATTTTCGACGTCATCCCTTCCCATCGAATCGTAGCTTGTTTTTTGTCCCATTCCTCCCCATCTCTCTGCTGGCATTGGTTTTCCATTTTTCTGTAACCGTCCGCGTTCTGTTGCTTGTAGTACATATATCGTTACATCGGCGAGGAGCGAGAGAATTCACGTTTTTCCGGTTGTTTAATTAAGCTGCGTCGCTTGGAGTGAACGTTCTAATGTGTAGATCCTAATCTTGTAACATCTAAAGTTTTATGAAGTGAATGATCGATTATTGAGAGTTGATGAAACAGCTACTGGGAATGTTTGATATGTTTTCTGTCAAATAAACCAGTTTAAAGTTACGATGACTCTATTCATTATGTGATGGGAAATTTCTCAATGTTTATTAAGTCTGTCTTACTCGCCACCCTGACTGCAATCCGATATTTTCATGATAACGGATGGTAGACCTTGATTGCTCTACTACGTTTTATTTCAAGATGTACTAGTGTCGCCGAAATGTCTGAAAGTCGATAGCAAAATGCTACATATATATACATTTAATATTGCGACAGAAAGTTTAAATTTGGCAGTAAAATAGCATTAAAGGGAGTATTTTAATATTCAAATTTAAAACATATTCAAATGAGATGAAAAATCAGATTTTTGTCATTCTATTGTCGATATAATTTCGCGCATATTCGCGCCAACTGTTTTGGGCAATGGGATAAAACACAACTGGTAATATTTTTATTATCAGTGGTTTCTTGTTAACCCTGTCAAAGGCGGCGGTAGGTTTATGAAATTCTTAATTTTAATTTCCAAATCCTATAGTAGCACCACAATTTTGGTATATTATTTTCCGTTTATTATGTATGTGAAATATAGCCTTTTTCTCATGTCCATATAAATTTGTACGTAAATTCCGGTGTCATTTATTTACCTCAGCATTTTAATAATGGAAGTGCTTTGCCCCTGAAATGCTTAATGAAACATAAATGAACGTTTAATACATTTAAAAAAAGCCATTGAATATAATACATTGCAAAGCCACCAGATTTGTTAGCCACTGATTTAAAAAAAAAAAAACTATAATTTGCACTCAATTTCTGACAAGCACAGTGAATTATCTTGATCAACGTTTCTCGAATTCCAAAAAAACTATTGAATATTTAATATCTATTTTTTTACACTTTGTTTTATTAACTTAAATTAAATCTTTCGTCTAATTCCAAATTTATAACAGTTCTTTTTCTATTGAAAAACGCAATCTCGGAATATATTATTTACGAATTAAAGTAAATTAGTTATTGTCTACAACAAATGATATCTATTGTCTTATCATCGATTCATTTAAAGATAGAAAAGTTACAATACTTCTTATTCAACAGAATATTCATGCTAATTTTCAATCACAATCTTTTGGACATCCATAAAACATACCAACAACATAAAAAAAAAGAATTAATGGCCATAAATTTTGAAAAATTGTAGTAGCCAAGTGCGAAATATGGTCATTGTAATCCCCAAAGATTTCTTAAAGATTTATTTTCAAGTAAAAATAAATAACTTAAATGTTGTAGCAAAATAGAAATCTGATCCCACTGAGCAACTTTTAACAACGTACTTTTTATCATCGACTAAGTAAAGTGTATTTGCACAATAAAACACATGGTGGAGATTTGTTGGCTCATTTTTTCTTTCCTTCAAAGATATAACTCAAGAAACAATGAAAACCGGAAATATTAACGAAAGATGAGGTTGTTATTTAACACTTGCTGCTCTCAGTTGTTGAGAAATCATTTTCAGAATCAGCAAAAAAAAGGGTGAGGGGGAGCTATAAATAAATATGAAGAAATAAAAAAGTTTATAAACAAAGTGAGCTTGTATTCGAAGCTGAAAGCTATGCTATTTACTGCATGCTAATTATTCTACGAAATTTAAAATATTAAGTTTTATAACTACTTGTGTGCGTGTGCAGAAGATCACATAAAAAAATAACTCTAAAGAAAAGTAAAAAAGGTGAAAACGAAACTGTTCAAATAAATAAATTTAAGTGAAAAATGTAAAAATAAAACATGGTTTAGACAAAAGAAAAGAGTAGAAGGAAAAAGAAAGAGAGCATAAAAAATTGTTGTTGAAAGATTGTGTAACGCTTGTTGTTATCTCTTGTAAAGATTCATTTATTTTATTAATAGTAGGTGGCACTCGTCAAAGTTCGCTGGCAGAAAAAGGTTTAATGAGGAATTGTGAAATAAACTTATAAAAACCCACAAAAATAATTAAAATAAAAATTCTATGTTACAGTGGCATTTAATTTTTTTAAATAATCTTAGCTTGAAGCATATTTACCATAACATACTATATCAAGTATTTTAATTAATTTTAACTTTTCATGTATTATTTTAATATTAAATTTTATTCATCTAATATGTGTAAATTTTATTTTAAAATTAAGTAATCAGAAACATGCAACGAAGGTAAATAACCAAAAAAAGTAATCAATTGAAGCTCTAACATTTTAAACGTTTTAATTACAAAATGAAAAATTAGCTCAAATTACGTAACTTTCACACTATTATATTAATACTAGCCGCCTCTGGCGACCAGTTTAGTGTCATTTAAATGTACGCTAAGAGTTAAAACTTGTTCCTTTTATTCATAATTTAGATTGCTTGCTTAATCGAAAGTTTCTGATAGAGAAATCAAGACCTTTTTTCGATCATATCAACATTCGTATATTGTTTGTCGTTATGTATAATATTTATCTTTCTTGACAAAAACAGCTTAACTCACCTAGGCATATGCTTCATATCCGTTTGCTTATCAGTTGCGTTATGTTCGCTAATGCAGATATTATTAAACCCATTAAGTAGTCTTCCGTAATTGAATACATTGCCAATTGGCGTATTAAGCTAACACGATTTGGTATAATGAAGTGGGTTTTTTTTTTTTTTTGTGACAACCATTTAACGATATCCATATTTTACATTAAACCATATTCTTGCTAATATATTTTTTGTTTAACGCTAACCTTGGTTGTAGACTCGATTATTGAAGATTCGAAAATTTATCATTATTCATATATCCAATCGTCTTGAATAATGTACCATAATCGGCCTACATACCAATTGACTTATTTTAGTGAGTATGGTTTAGTGAAACGTATATTTTAGGGAAGTCCCCTCTGTTAATCACATTCCCTTTAAACAATATTTGATATCAATATCGCCCGCCTTTTACCCTTGGCGTGCAAGCTGATTAAAATTCACGGAATTTCTTCTACATGCCAATCACCGATGAAATGAGATTTAAAAATAAATAGGTTGCTTCTGCTCAAAGTAGGTACATTATTCTACAAATATGTAACGATTATGATTTTCTGAAATCAATTCGTATCACAAAATACAAAAAAAAAACAACGTAATACAATAAGAATACTATAAAGTATCTTAAAACTTAAATCTCAATCTCTAAACGTCCAAGCTATTGACTAGAAAAAAACCTTACTTTATGGAAAATGCTAAGTATGGTTTAAGTCTCGAATGTAGTAGTAAATACTATTAACTCATTAACTGTCCAAAAGTTCCAAATCTTCGTCGATAATTTACATTTAGAGCTCTGCTTTGTCGTGAAAGCGCTTTGATGTTCAAAATTCCTCGTTTCCCTGTGCCACCTTGTATATGGGAAATTACAGACTCTGGGTGAGTCTGAACTGGTGGTCAGGACCGTATGGAGTAATACAAATCCAAACAAACAATTCTGTATATGCCGCACTCCGCTTGATCAATAACAAATATGTGATGCGTCCCTCCAAGCTGAACCCAGGTTTTCATTCATAGTTGTAAAAATAATAAAGCTATAGAACGAGATGTTCAGCAGATGTACTTTGCTTTCTGTGAAATGTGATGAAATTGCTAAACAACACTGAAGTAGATGCTTCAACATTCGGAAGGTAGCTAGTAGTCACTACGATGTCATTGAAAGAATTATAGTGTAATTCCGGCACTTCTCATAATGTCATGACATTTCATTTAAATCATAACTATTCCTTTTAATATTTCTCATAAATATTATGCAAATGGGCAGTTATAAATCACCGGCTTCGGTTTGGTTTGAGAAACACTGAAATTCTGTTATAACATTTGACAGAAAGCAAAATGTCGCTACAATATCCTCATAATATGCACCTTATAATCTATATTATAAAGGACAAACGTGTCCGTGCGTAACGCTGACATCATTCTGCGAATGGCAACACTTGACGGTGAAATTTCGTTCTTTTTTTTCTAAACATCGCACGTTCTCAATTTTTACACCGTCATATAGTGAAAAACAATTTACTTTCAAATGCAATTTGTTTGTTGATATCATTTTAAATTCAAATTAACTTTTATTTGAGTAGATAGTGAAAATAATATTTTGATTGAATTGTATTTTTGAAGAAAATTTTAAGGAATACAAGCATATTTCCATATTTTCACATATTCAAGCTTCAGTAATCCGTTTATTTTAGAAAGCAAAAGATCGTCTGTCGACTAGAACATTGCGATAAATTTTATTGACGTAAAAAAAAAAAAAAAAAAAAAAAAAAAATCCATCTTAGTTTTTTTTAATTTAATTTAAAGTAGAAAAACAGATTTTCAACTACTTCCTTAAGATTGCGATTACAACTTTTCACAAGGACGTTAAAAACAAAATGTTTTAGCGATAAAAATTGTTTTTCTCTAAGCATTTATTTTTTATTCATAAATATAAAATGCTTTTGAATAACTTTGCAAAAACAAAGTTAATTGAGTTTACCCAAATGACATCTTTTCTGCCAACTCCGAAATTTGAAACCATATCTTGGAAGAACGAAAAGTTTTTGGCAAGTAAAATTAGAGGGCATGTGCATTTTTATTAGGAAAGCTTTTGACTTAAATTGCAAATATAATTTATTATTTTAAATATTGTATTTAATCAAATTAATACTAAAATTGCATTCTATAATAATAAGGAAAGAAGTTTGTGTGTTTGTCGGCTGTGTTCCGAAGAGACCACTGCACGTAGAGCTACAAACTTTGGTGAGAAGATACCTCAGTATACTCAGTTTTGCACATGAAAACCTGATTTTGGATTTTTTGTTTAGGTTTTTTTAAATTTTTAAGCGATTTTTAGCGTCTTTTCATGTTTTGATGCGATTTTTCTACATTGATAAAAATAATTTTATTTAATTTTTTTAGCCCAATATAGTAAATTTTGTCTTGTTTTCAAGAATGTTTATTTCATGAAAATAAGTCTGTAATTAATCTAGATATTAATTAAAAACTCATTAAAAGAATCTTCAAAAAAGCTTTTTTTTTCCGAAACGGTACAAAATGGCGTACGAAATGGACTGTATTTCCAAGTGAAAATTAAAGATAATGACAATTTTCCCAAATTGGCAAGATACCGATACTAATTAAGTTACCGATTTGAAAATTTCTGAGTAAATCTAGAATTTTTTTTTATAGGTCTGTAATTTTGCTAAATTTTTGCAAAAAACTGATGGCGACAGTGCACATGTACAAACATTTTTTGTGTTGAAATGCATTATAAATTTCGACAGTTCTGGATATGCATTAGTTTAGATATACCCCGTATAAATTACTTATTCCTACAACTATGCCATTCTAAAATATCAAATATATCGTAAAAGATGTTTTCTTTTATAATATTGAAACAAAAATATAACTTCAGCTTTACTTCTATTATATTTCTGCAATTAAAATTAAGTAAAATCCAATTATGCATTTTAAAAAAGCGAATGAAACAACTTTTGGCATGTTTACTACTTTAAAAAACACTATTAAAAACAAAGCATTTTTCATCAAAAATTAAATAAGCTGATTTTGCTGTTTTTAGTACCTAATTGTCTGTAAAACATCACCTCTAATGAAGCAAGATTATACTAAATTTAAATAAACAAATTAGAGTGTTAAAAAGCAGGCGAAGCATGAAAAAAATATTTTAAAGTGTTTATGCTTTTTTTATTAATTTAAGTAATAACTGTAGTAATAAATTGTTTTTTAATTATAAATAAGAAAAAATAAATTCAATAGAACTTTTATAATCATTTATGTAAAAAAGATGAGAATGGGCCGATAAGAAGTCTGTTTTCGAAATGAATTTTATTTTTAGATTTAAATGTTATGCCATGACATTTGGTTAGAATAAAGCTTTAGAAATTTGTGGGAAAGAGTTCCGCTTGTCTATCTTTACATCTGTACACCACTTATGCTATTGAACACCATTTATTCTCAAAGAAATGAATAAGAAAAATCGAATAAATTTTAAAAAAGTGATTATTATCGATAATGTCTCGATAGCATCAACTTTTTGTTGGCAGGTACAGTATCAACGATACCTTTTTAGATGCGTTCGTAATTATATATAAATACGCAGCACCTGTAATCGTCTTCTGGTACGTCCGTCTGTCTGTCTGTCCGTCTGTCCGCATATAACAGCGCAAAAACTACCCAAACGAATGGTTTGAAATTTAATACATATAATCGCTGCAGAAGTTTCTCGAGTCATTCCAAATTGTATGAAAATTGAATAAAAATGTAAAAAGATATTAATAAAAGCTTTCTTCATTCTGTTAAATCCTATCATACGTAATTAATTCAGTGATATCCCATAATAGGTAATGATTCTAGGCTGCAATCGTGATGATGTCCTATTTAAGATGGATATAATCGTTATACATTTTGTATTCATGCATTTTTGAATAAGAGTGCAACAGCTATTGCCCCAAAATCTCAATATTTATAAAACTAGTTATAGTACGAACGCACGTCATTCGCCACGTTTGACGTGCAATTTTCGACTTGTTCGTTCTTGTTTTGATTAGTGATGCCGATTATATTGATCCGTAAAATATACTGGCAAATTATTTTTTAGCTAAAAAAGGCTTTTCAATGTAGAATTTTCTACAGAATATTTTTGTAGCTTTGAACGTTTAATCAGAAAAATCTGCTTCAAGCGCATAAGTGCTAGAAGCATTTTGATCAGAACGAAAGAGAAACATTTTTTATCTTCTCATCAATGAATTGACATTAAAGGTTATTGTAAAAGTTGTAATAAAATACAGGAACTTTAACACATTTTAAAATTCAATTAAAAATCAAGTAATTGGCGTAACGAAATTTGTTCTTATAATTAAAAGTTTTCTTTCAGCAAATAAAAACATTAGTTCCATGAAACTAATAACTTCCCATATATGGCGCTGCAACTGTAAAGCTGCTGAAAAATGTACCAAAATCTTACGATAAGTAACTATTTAGTCACAGAGCACTCCATGTGTTTCTAGAGAAAATTTTAAAAGAAAAATCCACAACCTTAATTAAAGCAAAAGTTGTGTAAATCACACAGAAATAAATCCGAGTAAAAACAACAGTTAAATTTAACTATCTAAAACATTTTTTAGAAGTACTTTAAACATTAATTACACAGGTAATGAAAACGTGGTCATTACATCGACAAAACTACCACGGCCATTTTAAATCATTATTTAATTAACCTTTTTATAATATAATTAATATGCTTTAACGACTTTTAATAAAAAGCTATCCTCGTGATAAAAAGTAATTCTCATTCATCATTACTCTAATTTATTACTGCATGATTTATACAAACTCTACTTTAAGGCGTCATTTTTCAGCTTAAATTTTGCCATAGAAACCCACTCTTCTGAGTCACAAGATCAAAAAATATTACAAAATAAAAACAAAAGGCATAAATAACGGTAAAGATATTTTATATGAGAGAATAATTTGACCATCTGGGATCATTCCTTTTATTTTTGATGTATTTTTGGGTAGCTTTGTAGTTGTTGCGCTATTAATGGGCATTTATTGAAACTACATTTTTATATATTTGATTAAAAAAAAAACTGTCGATCATGTGAAACGTTTTTGTCCAAATAGCCCTACTGCAAGCCAATCAACCAATTCATTTGAGTTTTAAAATGTGTCCCAAAATTTTGAACCTCCCTATATATCAAGATCAGTATATAAATTATTTGTCGTAATTTTACCATTTATTAACTTAATTCGTGAATCAGACTTTGCCCTTGAATCAAAATTTCAATATTTGAGAGACTTCGATGCAGGCCGCAAGGGATCGGAAGGAAATAGTCCTTTGGTGTTGATCCGAATCACTGTGCTAATTACCGAGAAAGGTTAATTGTATCTAATCAAAAACAACTCGTTGTAAATTATGCCGCCAAGCCACAAACCTAAAACGTCAGTCATAAAAAGAAGTGATATCACATAAAAAGAAGCGACATAGAAGTGCATACTCCGAGAGCCGTGTGCCGAGGGCAATCTAAAAAATTTATTGCATATGAAAAGAATTATTAGTTTTCAATTAAAATAAATGTTTTCACCTATATTCTTTAACCCGGGAAGTCCGGGTACGATCCCCTAGTATATTTAAAAGACCAGGCTGTGTTTTTAGTCATCAGTCCTGAGCTTTATACTGAACTGATTTTGATAATTATTTCTTTAATGAAAGCACTTTGTTTGCAGATGTTCTCGCACTCGCTATTTACAAAAAAAAAAAGAAAAAAAATCCCATTTTTAATACTTTCCAACAAAGTTGAAAAGTGTTTATGCGTTCGGTTTGTCTGTCCGTCTGGCCGTCTGTACGCGCTCAAACTCCCGTTCGGATCGTTCTGAAATTTTTGGATGTTAGTGACCTCTACCATAGCACGAACCCTATTTCAAATGAAGTTTGTAGCATGTTTAGTTCATTTACAGGGACAGTCAAAAGTTTTCTGTTACATTACGGCCTATGGGGAAAAATCGTTTAAAATGATTTGTAATGATGTTAAATGCTTTCAAACATAATAAAACTGATATGCATTTATCAAGTGCACTAAAACATGCATTCCGTAGAATATGCGGTGCAAAGAATAAATATTATTCATTTACAGCGCCACACAAAAAAATTCCGTTACATAATGATATACGGGTGGAGGGAAATTTTTCCGGCGTATTTTAATTATGTTAAATTATTTCAGGTACAATGAAATTGATTTACGTCGTTGAGATCTACTATAACTTATTTCATGTACAATACGATGTGCATAGCATTTACAGGGACATACAAAATATCCCAGATACTATATTGTATCCGAAGTACCGTACGGTAGCAATGATTGCTGGAAATGCATTTTTAATTGTGTTATGCGCTTTTGTGTTTCACTATATTTATGCATTGTATGTGATGTGTATAAATGCTGTAATTCATATACAGGGCTACACAAAAGAATTCGCAATGGTTACTGGGTATGATTGTAAATTGCTTATAGGTGTTTTTTAAATGGGTTATGCATTTCTACGCTGAACTGCATTTTGTTTACTAAGAAATGTCTGTAGAACATAGATAAAATTATATACAGGGTCACTTAAAAAATTGGATACATGGCCGTCTATAAATTATAGTTTCTGGAAATGTGATTCCAGTAGTTTTAAGAGTGCTTTACTTTAAATTAAACTTTAGCTAAATAGTGGCGTGTAATAAAGGTACTAGGTTAACTACAGGATTGTACACAAGTATACAAGTATGTTTCCATCTATTAGTATAAATTGCTGAAAGAGAAATTCAATCTCTTATTCGTTTTCTTGCTAAACTAAATTTCCACATTATATAGCGTATTATATATCAGCCTACAGATCAAATACAGAGCTGTTCAAAAGAATACATATTTGCTATGGATGGTAACTGCTAAAATCAGTTTTTCAAACGTTTTATGCGTTTTCTAAAATGTTTATTTAGTTATCTTATACACCTTATTTCCCTAAATAACGAAGTTTTGTTAAAGCATTCAGGAAGTGTTAGAAAGTGTTTCATAATTTATGCTTAACGCATGATTTTTATTACTTGTTATATTTTAATTTTAATTTTTATTTTAAAAGTATTTTATAAAATGTCTCCACATTGGTGGCAATCGGGTTACTTCCACTGTCGAAGCGAGAAGGGGGAAAGTGAGAATTACCACATCATTAAGGACACCAATTTCGTATTACAATTAAAAATAGCTCTTTAAAAACTTTTGAACAGAAAATGACGTCACGATCTATAGAAACACATTTTTAACACTTTTCAGTAAAGTTGAAAAGTATTTATGCATTCGGTTTGTCTGTCCGCCTGTCCACGCTCTAACTCCCATAAATATACTCGGATTTTCATGAAATTGATAAAGGTTATTTAGGGTCACGAAAGCAAGTTTGATATTGTATATGAAGTATGTAGGATTAATCGTTCATTTACAGGGGCGCTGAAAAGAATTAAATTACATTATGGTATATGGGGAAAAATCGTTTGCAGAATATTTTAATGACATTACGCTATTTCAAATGTATTGAAACTGATATAAATGACTGAATTTCACTACGATCTCGTTAGAACAGGGCATTCATAGCATTTTTTATTCATTTACAGTGACGCACAATAGAAATCGGTTACAGTACAGTACTATCTTTGAATAATAATTGCTGGAGTGAATGGTTTAAAATTCGATATGCGCTTTTAAATTTAATTAATTTTTTGCATCTTACTCGTTATATATAAATTCTATACCTCAAATACAGGGCTGCACAAAATTATTCACACACCGTTTTCCTTATTAGAGGAAATTGCTGAAGGTAAATTTTCAACTGAAGTATTTGTATCTCTTAAGTGAACTAAACTTTGGCATGCATGTATTTAATAGATTCAAATCTATATATCATATACAGGGCTTCTGAAAAAATTCAGATAATTTTCCGATTTTTGGTTTTGAAATGTGTTATGCGTTTCCATATGGCTGAAAGAGACATAATATTTTAATTTTTTAACCGGTGCAGTTTTGTTTCATTATTCTGAATGTGTGGAAAAGTGTTTCATAATCTATGCTTGACGCATGATTTTTTCTTTCTTATTACTCATAAAGCTGTTACATATCAATTTTACTTATTTAATTTCTCTGATACTGAAATCAAGACGACTAATTTTCAGAGGGCTTCAGTGAGCGAAAATGACGTCATAGTAAAAAGAAAGGAGTATTTTCTTTGATAAAACTGAATATTTTACTTCGAATGCATCTAAAAGTAAATTTCGGAATTTCACTTACAAGGGAACCACTTTCGGTGCTGGTCGCACCTAGAATTGAGACCTGGTGCATTTTAAAGTCCTATATTACGAAATTTGAAAATCGATAAAATTTTTCTGTTAAAATAATATCTCTTGATTTTACGGCAGCATAACTTTCTGAAAATGCAATTTTCGAGACCACCTATCGGACTATTAGCATTGAATTTTTTTAAAGAAAAGCATTTAAAAATGCAAATTAGTTAATAATAAGTATAAAATATTGAAAAATTTTTAAAAATTCCTTCAAGAACCCACGAATTTAATTTTGAAAAATTGCAACATTATGTTGATATTTTTTGGCGGAGAAAACGTTGACGTTTTTTTTTTTTTTTTTTTTTTCAAAAGTAGATGCTTTCCGGCAACCCTAGCCAAATGTCATAGCTGTTTGTATTGCGTGAGGAGTGGTTTTTGTATTTCAGCAGAAATTGAAGTCCCACATAATCAGCCACAGTAATTTTTCTAAATTGTGTAAAAATATTAATTTACTTTATGATTACTTTTACCAAAGGACCATTTAATACAGCAACATTTCCTTTTAAACATTCGAAACTTTATTCCATTCGATTTCAAAAGAAAATAGTTTGCTTATTTCGTATTTCACTAAAAAATGGTTTTCAATGATCTTGAAAGCTTTTATAGAAATACAGGGTGTTTATAAAGTCCAGGACCCATTTTGAAGTTTAATAACTCATAAAATAATGAAGATATAAACAAACTTATGGCATTTATTGATGGAATAACTCATGTATTTTCCTTTTCATGTTTGAATAGCTTTACTTTTCTAAATATCGTCTGCGCGTATGGTTAATTTCAGATAATTTCATTTTCCAGTCTAAATATCTGTACTTTTCTAAATATCGTCTGCTTATTAATTGCATTTTTATCTCTTTTGTTTTTGGCAACTATTGCAATGTTATGTTTACTTTTGATGTGTTTGTTCTATGTTACTTTTGTATGTGATGTTTTATTCGAGCGGATATTAAGGAGAATGCATACACCACAATAGAAAGCACAGATTTTATGGTGGTTCATAGAAACAAAATCGATAGTGCCAGCTCAAGGAAAATTGCAGAAGAATTTACCAAAAAGATCCTCCATCCAAAAGCAGCATTTTACGGTGGAAAAAGAATTTTCTAGAAACTGGAAGTATCGCAGATAAGAAACGCTCCGGACGTCCCTGCACACGTGATTTTGATGTTGAGCGTGTCAGAGAGACATTTTTACACTCCGTGCGACGAAGGGGGCACACGTGGAAGTTCATTGACAAGGGTCATGATACTTTTTGAGACTATCTAACCATTTATGTTATTAATTTAAATCTATCTTTATTATTTTATGAGTTATTAAACATCATAATGGGTCCGGGACTTTGTAAACACCCAGTATATTTACTATTTATATATTTATCGTCTGCATAGAAAAAAAAAGAAAAGACATAATTTATGTTTCTTCTGCTATCAATTATCAAACAAATCGCAACCTGATATTATTCTAAAATGTACTGTACTTACTCCCAGGATAAAGGGGGCGGAAAAATTGTAACTCCATATTTGACGACTTAACTCACTTTTGGCGTGAAATAAACAACTAAAAGTGTAATAATAAAAAATTAAAAGTATAAAAAAAGTATATAAAATATTATTTTAACAAAGAAATTTTATCGGTTCCCTAACTTTTATGTATAGCGTTATAAAATGCACCAGGTCTCGATGCTAGGTGCGAGCAGCACCAAAAGTGGTTCCCTTGTTAGATTAGTACCTCATTAGAGAGTGATATTGTTTACATGCAAAATTTCAACGGGAAAAGTGGGACATCAAGTTCGGGAATATTTAAGTATTGCGCGGCAGCGCAATACTTATTTATTTCCAGTGTCACTTCTCAATGTTAATTTAACATGGAAAAGCCTATGGAGATGATAACTTTTTCATTTTTTCTTCCCAACTTTTTGTCCCTGATGCCACTCATTTTTTATTCTTTACTAATTCTAATGATATTATAAATTTAAAATGTAAAAACGTTTGCCTGACGTCAGGGTCAAAACGAATGGTAAAATGCCTTTGCATATGGTTGAATTATAACCCAAACAGAAACATGGGCCAATTTTTGTTACATTATTCAATTATTTTTCTTAATAATTCCAATTGTCGCTTTTTTCATTGAAAATCAACGGACATTTTTTCATGGAAAATGTAACATTTTTACTTCATTGTTGCAAAAATTTCAAAAGCCGTAATAATAATTTATTTCTTTTTAGGTGAAAGATTTTCACGTGAAACATTAAATTGAGCTAGTTTTTTTTTTTCCAAAAATGAAAAGGGTGAATATGGCGTCATAGTGGAAATAAAAAGGATATTTTCACAATCAGTTTTTGCTTTGGTCAAGTTTATATTTTAGTAAAAAGTTTCTAATGGATAGCTATTTTTACGCAGGTAGCAAAGTTAGTGGGGAATTACATAACTTAAATTTTAAAATGTATTTTTTTTCCGAGATGAGAACTATTTATACCCCAAGTTAAACTTAGGTAATAATTTTCTGATATGTTTGCATCACCCCTTGGGAGAGATTAAGGTTTAAAAATTTAAGTAAAACTTTTATTTTTTTTATTTTTTACTGTATCACAGCTATAATATTGTTAAATAATAGCAGTAAGGATTCAACACAATTTACATTTACATTCATAGCGTTCCTGAGTGGGGAATAGGGTATCTAAATTTAAGTGAAGTTAATTTTTTATGATTTGATTACAGATTTTTTATGTTCAGATTGGAAGTTTTTGTCCAAACTACCGCCACTTGCTTTCCTACAGTGGTGAAACATTTTGAATTACAAATTGGTAAACTGCATCCCACAATGTGATGCAATACCACATACATCAAAGCCTGATGATAATACTCTCTATTAATTTTGAAATGCGTTCGTCTGAGTGCAGTAGTTATTGAAAAACGTGACCATATTAAACAAAAACATAATTTGAAGAACAAATTAAAAAAAAAAACAAAATTTATTTCCTGCATTGTTTAAGCCCGAGAAGGGACAGATATTGAGTTATTTCATTCAATTAGTTCTACATTTAATGTTAAATTTTTTGTAACAAATTAGTTAAGCCAATTGAATATTAAAAAATAAAACTAAAATTCATACAATTTGATACTTAAAACACCCTTAAAAAATAGATTCCGTTCAAATGAAATCGAAATAAATCTTAGACTTCTTCCATTTTTAATTGAAAATATTTGTATTGCAAATTTTGTACTATGCTTATGACAATTGTGCATAAAATGATAAGATGCATGCAAAATACAAAACTTAAAAAAATGTCTAAGATTTATTTCGATTTTATTTAAACGGAATCTATCTTTTTAGGGTGTTTTAAGTATCATATTGTATGAATTTTATTTTTATTTTTTAATCTTCAATTGGCTTAACTAATTTGTTACAAAAAATTTAACATTAAATGTAGAACTAATTGAATGAAATAACTCAATATCTGTCCCTTCTAGGGCTTAAACAATGTAGGAAATAATTTTTTTTTTATTTGTTCTTCAAATTATGTTTTTGTTTAATATTTATTAGCAATCTATTCCACGTTAAAATAATTTTAAAATAGTGAATATAAATATGAAAAGTATGCATGTAAATTTTACGATGGTAAAAATGACGTTAATTTTAGATTTCATTCAAAACAAAAATTATAATTGTGTCATAGTGAAGCAATTTTCTGATTTTTCACTACGTAATACCAAAGATCAAAGCTTCAATTAATAACTTCATAAAATCTTATGGGAGATTCTCAAAAGGTGGGATCATTAAACGTTAACTATATGTAATTTTTTTAATTTTCAAATTTAAGGCCAATTTTTTTTAATAGTATAGTATTTTGTCTATAAATATAATATATAAATATTTTTAATAGTATGTCTACAAAATTATACACAAACAGCAACTATGCTGGAAAATTAATGATTAAAGCACTTAATTAGCAGTTACGTACGTTACAAATTTTGGACACACTTTCGCACGTAAGTTACAGATTTTGGACGTTGCTCTTAGTATTTAAAAAATTCTTAAGACTAAGAATGTAGTAAATGTGTCTGTATACATATATATATGCATAATTAACTTTTTGTTATCCAGTAATAATAATAATAAAATTAAATACTTTGTTACGTACGTTACTTTCGGGCATAACAAAATACAGAAAAATTCTTTATAGAAAAGTCCTTCTATCTCCAAAAAAGCAATAAATCAGCCTGCCATCTCTTAACGAAATTATCAAAAAATCATTCGTTTCCTTTATGCATTCGTTTTTTACCATTAGAACCACCTGGAAAAAAGGTCAAAACTCTTTTTCTTGGTGGTACATTGGAGCAGTTAACGTTATGAATGTCCGAAATTGGCCCCTTTAGCATAAAATAATAAAATTTTATACAAAGATTTTACAATACATTATGTCATTTTCTGTCTCTGAATAGAAGTAAAAACTCAGTGTAAAAAAAAATTAAAGTTAATGATAAGTAAAGTTATGTTTGAAAGGCTTAACGTTATGACTTGTGTCCTGTGTCCACCTTTTGAGAATCGCCCTTATGTCAATTGCATGTTACTAATTACGTATAGGAATACGTATAGCAATAAAGTTTAATTTTTTAATAATTTGAAAATTTGAAATTAAACTTGAATATAATATAATTATAATAATGCTAAAAATTATATTTGTTTTAAGAGTTAGGCCCCCCAATATAAGACTGATTACTTATTATAATTATTTGTGTGTCTTTTTTTATAAATTCAATAAATAAGTTCTTTTAAACGATTTCATTCGTCGAATTCGACGTGTTTCGATTCGACTCATAATTCATTTAAAGATAGAAAAGTTTGCATTACTTCTTACTAAAATAATATGCACGCTAATTTTCAATCACCGTCTTTTAAACATCGAGAAAACATACCAAAGTAAAAAAGAAATCGTACTTATAACTTTCTAAAACTTTGTAGTTCCCATGTGCGAAATGTAAGCTTTAGAAATATAAGCCTCTCAAATATTTCCTAAAGATTTATATTCAAGTAAAAATAAATAACTTAAATAATGCCTCAAAATAAAAATTTGATCCCTTTGAGCAACTTTTAACAACGTACTTTTATCATAGACTAAGTAAAGTATATTTGCACAATAAAACACATGGCGGAGAGTTATTGGTTCATTTTTTTCCTTTCCTGCAAAGTCATAACTAAAGAAACAAAGAAAAAAAAAACAGAAATGTCAGAGAAAGATGGGGTTATTTAACGCTAGTTGCTGTCACTTGTTGAGAATTCATTTTTTACAGTCAGTGAATAAAATTGAGAAACACTAAATATAAAGATAAAACTAAGGAATAAAATCTTTTCAAAATAAACTGAGTTTGATTTCAAAGCTGGAAGTTATATTCGTTACTACTTATTGTTATTACTTTCTTCTATCTTTACAAGAGGATAGGATCGGATTCGTGAAAATTTTTAACTTCCGGTTTTAGAAGGATTTACACCTTTTTTGGAGGTCCTGTACACGATTTGACTATTTTTAGAAAATGTCTGTCGGTGAGTTAGTGAGTCTGTGAGTGTGTCTGTCTGTATGTTTCTCGAATTTTATGAGCACTCTATCTGAAGAGCTAATGCACAGAATTTAATAAAATTTTAGACTGAAATAAATTGGTGCTGATTACTTTTTGTTGTAAATCGTCCAACAGGTGGCGTTGCCATACTGCATTATTCATGATTTCCGCAATAGCTATATCTCAAGAACTAACGCACCGATTTTCATCATATTTCAGATTACGTTAAACCTGGATAGAATTTGGTGTTCATTACTTTTTGGCGTAAATCGCTCAGTAGGTGGAGCTGCTATGCTACATTTTCCCTCCATTTCTTCAATAGCTCTATCTCAAGAGCTAAAACACGAATTTTCATCATGCTTCAGATTCAGTTAGTCCCTAATATAAACTGATGCTGATTGGGTTCTGGAGTAAATCGCCCAACCGGTTGCGCTCTTATGCTGCATTTTTTACAATTTTCGCAATAGCTCTATCTTAAGAAGTAATTCACAAATTTTCATCAATATTCAGTTTCAATTAGCCCCTGATACAAATTGGTGTTGATTTGTTTTTGGTGTAAATCGCCCAAAAGGTGGCGCTGCTACGCTGCATTTTTCATGATATCCGCAATAACTCTATCTCAAATACTAAAGTACGGATCTTAGTTAAACTTCAGATTTAGTTAGACGTTGACATAAGTTGTTGCTGAATAGGTTTTGGTGTAAATCACCCAACAGGTTGTACTGCTATATTGCATTTTTCAGGATTTACATGATTTTAGCGGTACTCATATCTCAAGAACTAATGCACGGAATTTTAAAACTGATGGGCATAGATTGACATTTAATTTTGGCACTGTGATAACGAATTTTGAAGTATTAACATGTATGAAATAGAAGAAAGTTTTGTAAGTGGCACATCCGCCTAGTATATTGTTTGCTTTAGATATTCTAATGTTATCCTGAAAATTAGATTACAGTACGTTTCATGATTACATTTTATTTATATTTGAAATCACTAGCAGTTTCTGTTGTAGTTCTAATTCCCATAATGAAAGGATGAAGCATAGTGCTATTTCATGCTTCATTAAATCTTATTAAATAATTATTTATATGTTAATTAGTGCATCCTTGTCATGATATATAGTGTCAGAGTTGTAAGAACTGACACATTATCTAAGAATGGGTTGAAAATTTTTCATTTTAGATACTTTAAGAATAACGTTCTCATCATGGCATGTTATCTACCAACAGTTCCACATTTTGATGCGATATCTAGTCCCTCCGAGTACTGGAGACATTAAGAATAAAATTTTGAAGATTATTTAGAGACTATGAAATATAGCAGACGTATAGAAGAATAATAAAAAAGAAAAGTACCCAGTTAAACTGATGGCATTGAGCTCACAGTCTATTCACACTAACTGTATATTATACTCTTACTTCAAAGAATAATACCTTTCGAAAAATAAATTAAGGGGAGGAATTACTCCGCCCCTCTTTCACATCTTTATACTTAACCAATGAACCTCCAAATCTAACCGAAGAAGCGCCTTATCATAATAAACCGATATACCAAATTTGAAGCAAATCGGATAAGAAAACTCATTTATCTAAATTAAGGGGATATATCCCCGATCCCCCCTGTATACTTAAACAATGAACCTCAAAATCTAATCAGGGAAGCATCTTATCAGCATTAACCGGTATACCATAATTGAAGCAAATCTGATAATTCTGCATGAAAAACCCATTTATCTAAGTTAAGGGTGGATTAGCCCCCCATAACCCCCCTTTATACTTAACCAATGAAACCCCAAAACTAATCAGGGAAGCGCCTTATGAGAATGAACCTAAAAAATTTTTTGAAACAAATCGGATATTTCTATCAAGAGTTATCGTATTACGTACAGAACCTGCGGGCACATAAGCTCTCAGGCTTTGATAGACTGTGAGCTAAAAAGTGCTCAAGAATCTCCCAGATGAGTTGAGACTCCTCGTGGTATTCTAAGAAGAAATTGTATGTATCTGCGTGCTACTATGGTTCCAAAATCTTTCAGATGGGAGGATAGTGACATTCCAGTGACAGAGAACGTCGTTCCTGATGATATATCCAAGAAACACTGCCCCCAGGATACAGAGTGTATGAGTGATCCTGTTACCGTCAGTCATTCTTTTCATGCTGTGGTTCTACAGACCAATCAGATCAGTCCATTTAATACTCGTAGTGGCAGAACTGTTCGTGCTCCTTCAAGAAATATTGGCGAGTAATTTTAAAGTGGGAGACGTGATGTAATGTATCTGGCACAATAGTTTTAAAGGAGACTTCTCGAGAACTACGGGTTCGAGGCTAGCTGAGTTTCTTTATATTCAAAGCCCGTAACTACGCTGTACATATCGAGCACTTGAGATAGTTCGATATAATAAAGTAGTTTAAAGATCTTCCAAGTTTTTTTTACGTATAATGCAATCCCTCCTTTTTTCCATACTTACAAGAAGAAAGTATTGAATTTGTAAAAAAATTCGACTTCCAGTTTTCGTTGAATTTATATGTTTTAGAAGGTCCTAAACACGATTTGATGGTTTTTAGAAGACGTCTGTCTGTGAGTCTGTGAGCCTGTCTGTATGTATGTGACAAAAATTTTGTGGGTGATCTCAAGAACTATTGTATGGATTTCACAAAACTTTAGATTCAGTTAGACCTTGATATATACTGGTGCTAATTACTTTTTGGTGTATATCGCCCAACAGGTGGTGCTGCTATGTTACATTTTTTGCGATTTCGTCTAACTGAATCTGAAGTTTGGAGAAATTCCGTGCATTAGTTTTCGAGATAGAAAAAAACTAAACCTGTGGCTATACGATCGATGAAAGATCAGGTCCTACAGTGCCCAACTCTGTTTACTTGACATTGATCGCCGAGGTGCTATCAGCATGTTCCCCGGCAAGGTGGTCAGCCTAACGCGAGACCCTCGGTGTTTAGTTCCCAAGCAAGTTTGGTACTCATTTTATCGATCCGGCAGTGATGAAAGGTTGAGTGAACCTTGCTCAGCCGTGAGCGGAACTCGCGACCTGTAGCATGGTAGACAGGCTTGCTGACCACTATGCTACTGGGCTTCTTTTTGAGATAGAGCTATTGCGAAAATCATGAAAACTCTAGCGTAGCAGCGCCACCTATTAGGCGATTAACACCAAAACCTAATCAGCAACAACTTGTGTTAACATCTAACTAAATTTGAAGTTAGATAAAAATTCGTGCGTTAGTTCTTGAGATACAGCAATTGCGAGAATCGTGAAAAATGCAGCACAGCAGCACCACCTGTAGGGCGATTTACACCAAAACGTAATAAGCACAACTCATATCAAGGACTAACTGAATCTGATGTTTGATGAAAATCCGTGCATTAGTTCTTGAGATAGTGCTATTGCAGAAATCGCGAAAAATGCAGCATAGCAGTGCCACGTGCTGGGCGATTAACACAAAAAACTACTCAGCACTAATTTATATTAGAGACTACCTGAATATAAATTTGTATTAAATTCAATGCAAATAGCTCAATGCTCGGCTATCCCCGTAATACTTTAAAAAGTGCTGAAATATTGGATCCCTTACATGTGAAATGATACTGAAATCCAATGAGTCGATGACAGCGACATCTGCAAGATATTTTCTAAAACTCCAAGAGGATTTGGTCTAGACACTGTAATAATACGATGTTTACTTTGAAATCTGAAAATATATCGCAGATGTCGCTGCGATCGGCACTCTTGATTTCAGCGTCATAGCACATTTAAGGAGTACAACATTTTAGCTCTGTTGGGAAAGCAGATTTCCACGCTATGTATTCTAGACGCTGTAATTTGGTCCAGCTCTAGGCATGTTCACAATACCTAATGGGTTCCGATCCTGAACCGTTCTCATTGGTTCCCCAGATTCAGATATCCAGAACATATTGAGTGACTATCGCAGTAGTACTACAGCGCCTAGAAGATACAGTGTGGAAAACGGCTATTCCTATAATCTCTCTATTCTAAAAAAAAAGTAACTACCGCTGTCACCGCCACCGGTTTTGAATATTTTGTGACCGGAGGTCTTTCTTCGTTAATATGATATTGAGAAAAATAATGCATACAAAAATATGAAAATCGGTAGTATTATAGAAAAATGTTTGATAAACACGCTGATGCAGACAGTTTTCAAATCGAAGAATTATTTTAAGAGATATTTAATGCCAAAGTTAGACAAAATCGTTCCATTAAAAAAGTTTTATAGCAGCAAAAACTGTACATAGGAATTTAATCATTTTTAGACCATTTTATGCGACAGAATTTCCCGGTGTGCAGATTGCAGTTAGTTTTTTAATTTGAATAATTTTTCGAGGTTTTATTTCTATTTTAAATTCAAATTTTCAGCATTTCGAGAGATATTTTTTACAAATTTTAGAAAATTGTATTAATTTAAACTGTTACCAATTATATAAACAGCGCAACCAGTAATGTTTGCTTCAAATTAAAAATTTATTTTACACGTGACTATTATAAACAAAAAATATAAAAAGCAGGAACTCATTGAAAATTACGTCATAAAAACTATAGTTACACGGGAATTTTAAATGAGAAAGAATATTGTAAAATAATAAATTCAGTAACATGCGTTAGAAGTCCTAAATAGGAGAATTTACGTCATATTACACTTATTACGTAAAATGAACAGAAAATAACATTGCAAAACAGTTTTAATTTAAAAATTGCGCGAGACATTTACTTGACATTTTAAGATGATCATAATATTTCATTTCTAACAAAAGTATTTTGACGTGAATATTAAAAAGAGAAAGAAAAGTTTGGTGAAAATTACGTCAGATTATAATTGTCAGATTCAAATTATAATTCAATCTTCCGAAATCTTTTTAAAGCCGATTAAATTATCGTGCTGTTAGAGTCTGCGGTGTCTGAACGCGGGTTGACGAGCGTAGCTTGTAGGGGGCAGAGCCCGCTAGTAATGTAAAACGAAAACATTTCTTTTAAATATAAAAACAATGTTTTGCACGGCTTAAAAAATGTTTTCATTTTCAACGGTTTAAATTTCAATTTTGTGATTTGTAGTTTGCTTCTGGAGAAGAAAAAAAGATAGGTACTTTTATGTTAGTCATGTGCAAATATCGCCAATAACGTTTTTGAAATCGCAAATAACAGCACTTACATATTTACACATCATCGAGCGTAGCTCGTAGGGGGCAGAGCCCCCTAGTGCTTTAAAAAGTGCTAAAAACTTGTATCCCATAAACCTCCAACAATGCTCAGCGGCAATATGCTGATACGAGCGCCATCTCGTAACTCTTTTCAATATAAACCCTGTGTTTTTAAAAATTATAGAATTTTAAATATCGGAAACTATAAATATAAGATATTTTAGTCTGTTATAAGCTAATTTAGTTAAGGAATGACGTGAAATAGGTTAAAGAGTCTCTTTTAGAATGACTATCATTTGTAAATCACTACGATGGCGCTACGATCGACATCTTGTTATTCAGCATCGTTGTACATTTATGGGATTCAATTTTTTAGCACTATTTTGTAGCCGTTTTCCACACTGTATCTTCTAGGCGCTGTAGCTGCATTTTTGCAAACAGCGAAAAGTTCACAAAACTGCAGGCTTCAGATTGGTCAATCTCGTTTCACTACCAGAGAAAAATCTATCTGGATCTCGGCCCTTATCCAGCTAAGTTTTCGCACTTTGAAAGATCTCGTATCTCTGTAAGAGTAACAGTATGGAAGATGAATGCTTATAATGGGCGACTGCTTCAAAAAGGATTTGAATTTTAAAGTTTTTATTTTTTTTTCAATCTTCTAATTCTCAGATTTTTATAAAATTGGAATGGGACCAAATGGGTGACTTACACTTTCAAACAAAATAAAAATTATCAAAATCGGTTCATATTTAAGAAAGTTATGCGTGAACATGAACAAACATACATACAGGTCGAATTGATAACCTCCTTTTTTTTGAAGTCGGTTAAAAAACTATCCAGTATTTTGCTTTAAATTAAACATAAAAATAAATTATGACCTGCAGATTTGCACAATGTTATTTTTTTTTTTTTACAGAATAACCTTCAAAAATGTATTATTTTATATTATTTATTTTACATGTTTTTCCATTACGGACGCACTTTTGCAAATAAAAAATGAAACAAATATATTTTCAGAAGAAAAAATAAATCATGGAGATAGTCATACATAGAATCATGATTAATTAAATAGTTTCACGATTTCTATTATGAAATTTTTAAAATACCTTTTTTATGAAAATTATGGCATATTTTTAATGAATTAAAATTTCTGAAAATTCAATTATTTATATTCAATTGTAAAAGTATTTTCCAGTGCTAGAAATTCCAATTCACAATTTATTCTTATTATTTGAAATCATTTACGCAGACGATACTTACGCATTTTAAAAGAATTATATCAAGACTCCCTTATCATATAACAGACTTGTCAGTCGCTACGTTTTCTTTGTCCGCTGTACACGTAGTCAGAAACCACATGGCTGTCCTATTACCAGCGCCATCTAACATGAGAAATAGAAATATTTTTAAATTTGTTTTCATATCTGTCTTCCCATTTTCTTTAGGATATGCTGAATATTTGTAGCTTACAAATGATAGTTGTTAATTTAAAAATTTTCATAGGTTCTGGACATTTGTTTTAATAATGTGGGCTTATTTTACTGTTAAACAAAAATGTTTATTGGTGAATTCCGTTATGTAAATAGTAATAATAATCAGGAAAGAAAATATTTTCCCACAAATTCGTCAGTGATATTACATTAACTTTTGAAATAAATGGATAGCATCTAGATCCCGAAAAAGATAATATTTTAATATACTTTCTCTTTTATATTTTCAAATATGTGATTTACTTTATTGCTGGTGCTTTGCATCTTTTCACAGTTAATTTCATTTTACAGTATTAGGGGGGTCGGCCCCCTACGAGCTACGCTCGCCAACCCCCGTCCAGACACCGCAGACTCTAAATGCACGCTAATTTGATCGGCTTTAAAAAGATTTCGAAAGATTGAATTATAATTTAAAAAACAGTGGCGATCTCCCTATAAACGAATTTCTATTCATTTCTCTTTGATTGGGGAATTTTAACGCCAAATCCGCTGCGGTACTACTTGATTATCCTGTCGACCAATTTCGCCAAATTATACAAATTGATATAATTTTTATTTTAAATAACGAAAGAACAAATAAATTCGTACAACATTAATAAAAACACAAATAAAACGTCGAAATAAAAATAACTTGATGACGTATACACGTGTAACAACATTTCAAAATAAGCTAATATAAAAGGAATTAAGTGAGTCTTTGTCTCCTGGTATTTTTTAACAAAGCGAAAAGAAAGTTCTTTTAAATGAGACATTTTAAATTAATTCTCAAAATATCAAATAAATGTCTAGCGCAATTTCTAAATTTAAACTTTTTTGCAATATTATTTTGTGTTCATTTTATGTAATAACTATAATGTGACGTAAATATGACGTAATTTCTCCTAAGACTTCTAACGTATGTTAATGAATTTATTATTTTACAATATCCTTTCTCTTTTAAAATTCACGTGTACACTTTTTATGACGTAATTTTTAATACGTTCTTGCTTTTTATACGTAATTATTTAATTCTAATTTGAAAGTTTTTTTTCCTGTTTATAATAGTCACGTGTAAATAAATTTTTAATCTGAAGCAAACATTATTGCTTGCGCTTTTTATACAGTTGGCAACAGTTTAAATTAGTACAATTTTCAGAAATCTGTAAAAAATATCTCTAGAAATGTTGAAAATTTGAATTTAAAATAGAAATAAAACCTGAAAAAATGAGTCAAAATAAAAATAATTAATGCAATCTGCACTCCGGCAAATTCTAACGCATAAAATGATCTAAAAATTATTACACTGCCATGTATAGTTTTTGCTGCTATAAAACTTTTTTAGTGAAACGATTTTGTCCAACTTTAGCATTAAATAATTCTTAAAATAATTCTTCGATTTGAAAACTGTCTGCATTAGCGTGTTTATCAAACATCTATGTATAAAACCACCGATTTTCATATTTTTGTATGCATTATTTTTGTTAATATTAACGAAGAAAGGCCTCCGGTCACAAAAAAATCAAAACCGGCGGCGGCGGTGACAGCGGTAGTTACTTTTTAGGTAGATTTCGTAAGAAATACTACCTATTGCAGTCGTTACCATGGTGCGACTTTTGAAAAATTCCTTCATAACTTTTCATTATAGGACCCCAGGAACCCAAAACCACCCCCACCTAAAAAGTTTATATATATATATATATATATGTATGTATGTATGTACTAAATTTTGTCCGCACGATAAAAGTCGCAATTATGCACGGATTGTCCTCAAACTCGCCAACAACTTTAATATGGCTAATATCTCGGGGGGGGGGGGGGGGTTGAAAATGGGCGAAATCGGTCCAAGAGGGTGGAAATGGGGAGGGTTCAAAATTTTGAATACTGTCTTAACATGATTCTGATAAAACCAGCTCTTACACAACAATGGCAGGAAAAAAATAAAAGTTTTTCGTTATAGCAGTTGTCAACAATTAAAAAAAAAAAAAACAATAAAATTCTCACTACAACAAATACTTTTCTAATGCAAAATTTTCACGTGTAAAATTAAATAGTTTGACAAATTGAAAACAAATTGAATATTACGTCATAAGTTTTCTAGAGCAACATTTCAGCATGAAAACTCAAAATAAAATAAATAGTTTGACGAATTAAAAAAATATGTATATTGCGTCATATTGGAAATATAATGGACCTCAGCAGGTGAATATGTAACGCCATGTGAGTTTGAAGAAACGTATTAAAACATGATAAAAACCCGACTATGGAAACATTAACATATTTTAACACTTTAAGGTTATCTGAATTTTTTGTAGCCATTTTTTAAACCTATTCCATATACATGTGTGTGTGTATTCGTGTATATTATAATTTTCACAAAAAGTTTAGCTCCCTACAGCTCACTCTTTGTGAAGAAACTGGGTTTATCTCTAATCTTGATTTAAGTTTTGTTGGAGAATTTAGTACTTAACTTTGAAATCTATCTCCGCCTGTAGGCCCGAGCCGGCAGGGATTTTTTTTTAAATGCACACTTTCGTTTATTTATTTATTTATTTATTTATGATTTGTTTTATTTTTGAAGCAATGGGGGATCATTTCAGCTTAACATACTTTAGGCGCAAGCTTCACTGTTTTTTCATGTAAGGTTTGTATGTATTAATCCATGAAAAGCTTCATAATCGGGCCCACAGCAAATTGGCATATATTGGCGCGCATGGTTTGGCACATAATTAATATCTTTGTTGTAACTCACATGTGTTATGTGGGTTACTGTGTATATGAGACGTTATGCACGTCTGTATATGATATATTGAAGTTCAGTGCACTTCATAATGTACTAAAATTTATCTAACTTCGAATCCAGCAATTACTATCCTTAATAATAACAATAATGGTAAAACTTAATAACATATATAAATTTTGCAGTAATCAAAGTATTTTAGGAAAGTTAGAACACGGATAGATAGACAAACAAACAGACTGAAGCCATAAACACTTTAAAAAATTTGGAAACATAAAAAAGTTTAATAATCACTTTAATTTATTCATGTCCCTCAGCTTTTCTCCCAAAAGATCAAGTATTGTCATGCTATGATTTTGTGTTTGTAAATCTTCGTTTGGGATTCTTCATTAATCCCTACAGCCAATTGGCTTATTACAGTAAGTGTAGTTTGGCGCAAAACTAATTTTGCGCCAAATCGTATTATTTAAACCGTATAAATGATACCACATTCTTCAAGCATCGCGCTTTTTGCAGCTAACTTTGGCTGTAGAACAGATTACATAAAATTTGCTAATACTACATTATATAATTTATATAATAAAAAAACGGTACTTTTCATATTCCCCCACAAGTATTGCGAGCTCCGCCCCGTTCGTGTTATCCATTTGCATCAAAAAATAATACAAGACGATAACGAAAACCAACTCAGGTGATCCCCTCTCTCAGCAGAGCGAAATTTAGAAGGCTTACGCAACATTACTATAAATTTAACTCATTGGTTTCTGCTTTGAAAGACGCTCGTTGCAAGAATTTTTTTAATTTTATTCACGAATGTGTATTGGTATCAATTTGAATTCAAACTTGCTTAAGAATACCATTTTCTAAAAAAGCTGGCATCCATATTTTGCAACTTTTCCGATCCTGTGATTTGATCTTCAAGAATTGTCCTTATTGCACAAATTAAAAGTTAAGAATTTTTTTCATGTGGTTGTCATTTATGAGAAATGGATCAAGAAGTTGGAGGTAAGGCTGAAAATTCAGCAAGTAGTTCTGACAGAAACACAGAAGTAATTAGCGAAATAATGGATTTCGAAACTACACCTGTTTCTGAAGATGATTGTGAAGTAATGGAAATAGATTTGGCGGCTACACCTCTATTTACTACAGAAGAAATCAGTGACATACTGGATCAGTTAACTGAAGTTATTAATGATAGCAAACATTTGTTAGCTATTACTGAAAAAGCAACAGAAGGAAGTATAAAAATGGATTTTGAAATTACACCTAAACAAAGCACAGAGAAAGTTACTGAAATAATGAACCAAGAAACTGGAGGATTTAGTGTGGTAGAAATCAATGAAATACTGGATCAGGTAATTGAAATTATTACTGATAGTAAATATTTGGCAGCTATTACTGAAAAAACAACAGAAGGAAATATCAAAATGTATTTAGAAACTACACCTATGCAAAGCGCGAAAGAAGTTACTAAAATAATGAATCAAGAAACTAAAGGATTTAGTATGGTAGAAAGAGTTGGTGAAATATCTACGCCAAATGAAAATACCACCAACATTGTGTCTGCTAAAGAGATAAGCAAAATGAATAATGGGACTGCAACAAATGAAAATGAAAAATCGAAGACACTGAATGGTGAGGTCGATATGCTGAAAGTTATTTCTGGTTCTAAAAAGAGAAGGTTTAAAAGAAAATCTCCTTCAACTTCCGACATGGTAATGGATGTGCTATGAAAATGTGCAATGGAGCGTCATTTGAAGACATTAAAAAACTCAATGTAAATTCAATCATTCAAAATATTCGTAAATTCAATGAAATGATTCCTGATTGATATTTGACACCAAACTTTACTGTAAATCACAAATAAAGACGTCGGAATGGTTTCTTTTTTATAAATTACAATTTCCACAAAAAATCTTTCGTTTCAGATTTCTCTTACAAATATCGCAGAAACCCGGTACGCGAGGAGGTTTTTTTCGGTACTTTAAAGTTAGCCCGGCCCAAATCTCGCCAAAAGCATTTTTTTCTCGACAATAGCATATTTTATTTTTTCACATGTGTAAATTCGAAACAATACTAGGATTAAGTAATTTAAGTACTACTTAGTTATCCCGTCAACCAATTTCGCCAAATTATACAAATCGACATAATTTTTATTTTAAATAACGGAAGAACGAATACATTAGTATAACATTAATAAAAATACAAATAAAACGTCGAAATAAAAATCACTTGATGACGTAAACACGTGAAACTTGCTTAAAGTCAAGTGAATGTGACATTTACGATCAACCATTATTGGCTTTTAATCTTACAATTTGGCGACTGTAATTTGGTCGACGGGATAACTAACAAGTACCGTAATTTTTTATAGTATTATTTGTTATTTTTATCCTTTTGAATTTTTAATGAAATGGCTGAAAGGCGAATATTTTAAAGGTATGTAATATTCATCTGTGCCGTGTATTTGGTACAGATGTCATATAGGCGCGAATTTTTCCGTTGCCAATTTGGCAAAAACATCAACAGCATAAGCAACATAATCCGGGTTACCATATCAAGCAAAATAACGACTCTTTGGCGCCAGTTAAGTACCCGTAGCGTATATGATATTGGCGTCAGTAAAAAATCGCCCAAAATATGTATATGACATCTGTGCCGTGTATTTTACATGCATGTATTTTAAATGAAATAAGTGAAAGTTTTATATTTTAAATGAATGAAGATGGGAACCATATTTGGTTATTTATCTTTGCGGCCGGCTAACATAAAGTAAGCGGGCTCTCATGTCAAGCACACAAATCGTATGTTTGTTGTTCATTAAATAAATAAATAAATAACATAAAGTACCGCTTTTCCTTGAGATTTTTCAAGCAACCTATCTCGGAAATAATTTGAAAAAGTTATTGGTGTCCAAAAAAACGCCACTCCTGGGATTGTTAATAATATCAGAAATACTGCTAATATTGAATATTATAATAATATTTCGTAGGTCAAGCTAAAATACCGCGATAATAATACTCATATTTACATCTAACTGTAACCATTGACAAAAAAAAAAATCAGGACAATTCGGTACTTCTTAGTTATCCCGTCGACCAATTTCGCCAAATTATATAAATCGCCAAACCACTCGCCAAGTTATGCACATTGACATATTTTTTTTATTTTAAATAACGAAAGAACAAATAAATTAGTAAAACATTAATAAAAATACAAATAAAACGTCGAATTCATGGTTTTATTGCCCATTATTGGCATTTAATCTTACAATTAATTAATTAATGGCAACCATTATTGGCAATTAATCTTACAATTTGGCGACAGGAATTTGGTCGACGGGATAACTAAGGAGTACCGAAAATTCTAAAGCAGTTGTAGTTTGTAAAGTGTATTAATTAAAGAGATAAATTACGGGTGTCCCAAAAAGGACTGACTGATTTTAAAATTCAATAACTTCCAAACGGTGACAGATATTAAAAAAATTCTTGCAGGAGGGTTATGCATAAAGTCAAAAGTTTTTTTACAGTGATTTTCGATTTTAGTTCGAATTACAAACAATAGATGGCGCTGCGATCAATAGAGGCTAAATTCAGGCTGGATGTTTGGTACTTCGTGGCCCGGATAATACATTTCCATCTCCTTTTTCTGCATGGAACAACAGAAAGGACCAAAAATCGAGCCTGTATTTAGCGACTATTGCTTACAGCGCCATCTATTGTTTGTAATTCGAACTAAAATCGAAAATCACTGTAATAAAACTTTTGACTTTATGCATAACCCTCCTGCAAGAATTTTTTTAGTATCTGTCACCGTTTAGAAATTATTGAATTTTAAAATCAGTCAGTCCTTTTTGGGACACCCGGTATATATATATGTATATATTCACACATATATATATGTATATATACATACATGTATACATACATATATATATATATATATACTTATATATGTATATAATAGGTACTTGTTAGTTATCTCGTCGACCAAATTACTGTCGCCAAATTGTAAAATTAAATGGCAATAATGGTTGATCGTAAATGTCACATTCACTTGACAACACGCGTTTACGTCATGAAGTGATTTTTATTTCGACGTTTTATTTGTATTTTTATTAATGTTATACTAATTTATTTGTTTTTTCGTTATTTAAAATAAAAATTACGTCAATTTGTATAATTAGGCGAGAGGCTTGGCGATTTATATAATTTGGCGAAATTGGTCGACAGGATAACTAACAAGTACCATATAATATATATGTATATATAACACTGGCGCCCGGCTAACCGAAAAGTACCGATTTTTTCTTGGCGTGAACACTCCTTTTCTGCCAAGTAGTAAATGTCGCCTGGTAGCGATTTATGCGCATGTTAGGCTTAACGAAAATAATCGTCAGTGTTACCATATCGATAAAGATCGCCAACAAAAAATTGCCAAGAAATCCAAGATGGCGGCCGCGAGAATATACAGCATCTAAGCCCTAAAAAAAAGATTCCTTTGTATAATCCTGCCATAAAACAAAGCAGATGTATCATTGTATGCTTAAACACTGTACTGCAGTTTTTGGCACAGATGTCATATACGTATAAGCGCGGTTTTTTCTGACGCCAATGTCATATACGCAACGGGTGCTTAACTGGCACCAAAGTCTCGTTATTTTGCTTGATATGGTAACCCGGATGTTGTTATTTATGCTGTTGATGTTTTCGCCAAATTGGCGTCGGAAAAAATCGCGCCAATATGACATCTATGCCCAATTTTTTAAACTTCTAAGCATCGCTCTTGTTCAATTCTTATACCGTCGTATTGAGAAAAAATGTACTTATAAATGCAATTTCTTTGAAAACTGAATCTCAATTCATTTTTGAGATATTAATTTTTGGCGCAGTTGTCATATACACACCACGCTGGCGCAGTACAAAACATATTTCAATTTTAAGACTTAAAAGCACACGTTTTATTTTATGTAAAATGACGTCATTCGCATCCGCTTAAAAATTCCATATTTGCGATCTACTCTTAAACATCTACGGTAAAGCATGCATAGCACATCACTATCCCGAAATAATGCACAAATGCAGCAAAAAGATTCCGTCATTGTAGAAAATCGAAAAAAAAACGGCTATCTAATGATTCATAGATACTTACAATTAAATATATTATATAATAGCTTTTAACAGAAATCATTCGTTTATGTCTTTTTTTTTTTTTTTTTTTTTTTTTTTTCAAAATAGCACGTATTTTATTACATTTTCTTTCGGTTGTTACGAGAAAATGGCAACAAATATATATAATTACTATCTTAAAACTATTTTTCCTTTACTTTCTGCAGAAATGGAGTACTTCCGTTGGCAATATTAAGCAAATGGCTCCAAAAACTACAAAAAAATTAATATTTCAAAAATAAATGGAGATACAGTTTTCAAACAAAATGCATTTAAAAGAACTCTTTTTGTTCCAATACGACGGTATAAAAATTGAAAATGTGCGATGCTTAGAAGTTTAAAAAAATTGCTAAAGAGTATTTAATCGTAATGCTTTGCTTTACGGCTAGCTTCTGTAAGGTAACGTTATTTTTTGGTATACACAAAATAAGCTGGGAGAAAGAAATAGCATATCGTACCGGAGGCTAATAAAAAATTTATTAATAAATGAACAACAACATCCGGGTTACCATATTAAGCAAGATAACGACAGCCTGGAGGCATTTAAGTACCCCGGTGCGTATATAACATTGGCGTCAGAACAAAATCGCGTGGCGCGTACATGACATCTGTACCGAAAAAATAGTTTTTGAAAATAATAATTATATCTTTTTGTTGCCATTATCCCATAACAAAGTAAAACAAATGTAATTAAAATACGTGCTATTTTGAAAATATATAAATGAAGGATTTCTCATAGAACATGAAGCTATTATTAACTATATTTAATTTTTATTATGTATATTAATATTACATACAAATGAAGTCATATGAATCATTAAATAACCGATTTTTTTTCCAGTTTCTTTAATGAAGACATATCTTTTTTTGAATTTGTGTATTATTCAGCGATAGTGACGTTATATGCATACTTTACTATAGATGTTGTTTAAAACTGAATCGTAAATGAGAATTTCTTCAGCGGATGCCAATGATTCGCCTTTTTAAATGACTGTGCTGAATTTATTTCGGTAGAATTTGCACAGTTAAACAAGTTTTAGTATATAATATTTGGCGCCCCTTATCAATCCCTAAAAATTGGCTAAGTATTATTTTATCGCATCCAGCACTTCGTTTAAAATTAAAACAAATTTTTAGCTTTTTAATGGACCTATCAAACAATTAGTTCTATATCTCTTACCTTAAACAGTTGTCGTGTTGGACATACTATCGCCCCTTGTCGCGTTTTGGGGCGATCTGGTCAACGACCATAATCTGTAATATCTCTATGTATCTTACTTTTTTTTATCCTTCTAAAAGTCACCCATTGCTCACGTTTTATTTTCCGCTGGCTTGAGTCTACAGACTCATTGATGTAATCGTTTTTAAGACCTTAATAAAGGTGTCCGGGGGAACATCTGTGCCCTACAGATGTGGTTTCCATGACTGAGCAGTTCCCCTTAGGCAATCAAATATACCTCGGTCAAAATTATATTTGTGTTTATCTCGATATATTATTCCCGCTAAATCCTTTTTGCTATTTTAGATACAATTAGCTTGACCCTGAGCTACAATGACCCAAAATCACCCACTAATTTTTTCGACATGCGACCTAACCCTGTGCTCTTCTCGAGCCTGAAAACGATGGAATACAAAATTTAGTGAAAATCGATACTCGTTTTCTAGATAAAATTAGCTTAACGCACGTTGCTCCAAAAATGAACTACTAATTGAAATTTATCGAACATATGACCCATTTGGCCTATTGTTTTGTTAGCCCAAGAATACTATTTCTTTCAGGCAACAATTAAACTGCAGCCCCTAAAAAATAACGTTACGCTACATAAGCCAGCATCAAAACGAACCAGATGTATTATTTTACGGTTAAATACTGATAACCTCTAACTGCAATTTTCTAAACTTTTAAGCATTGCACATTTTCAGTTTTTACACCTTCGTATAGGAAAAAAAGGTAGTTTTAACTGTAATTTATTTGAAAACTGCACCTCAATTTATTCATTTTTTTTATTTTTTTATTTTTATTTTTGTAGTTTTTAATGCAATTTCTGTAATGGTGGCACTCAAGTACTCCCTTTCTGTAGAAAGTAAAGGGAAAATAGTAGATTATATATCGTTCTGTTGCTGTTTTCTCATAAGAACTGAAAAAATAATTGTAATTAAAATTCGTGCTATTTTGAAAAAATATAAATGAAGGATTTCTAATAAAATATGGAGCTATTATAAACTATATTTAATTTTAAGTATTCTTATTAATGTTATAATCAAACGAAGACATATGAATCATTAGATAGCCGATTTTTTTTTTTCTCAAGTTTACGGCATCTATTTTTGCTGGGTTTGTGTATTATTCCGCGATAGTGACGTCATATGCATACTTTTCTATAAATGTTGTTTAAGACTAGATCGTAAATGTGGAATGTATGTGGCACAACTTCGATAACTATAGCATATGTACTTTTATAGCGGCTTACTTTCTATAAGTTGGCGCCACAATTTAATAATAAACACATCACTTCTAACGGACACTCCACTCTAGACTTTAGTAGAAAAGAATGTTTAATGAAACTTCTGTACTACACGACATAATTCTATTTACAGGATAGATGAACATATTTACATAACTCAGTAATATTAGAAGAAATTTTCTCGGGTAGAAAAAACAACACGCGTACATTCTTCATCACCCCACCTACCTCTCGCCTCTCATGAACATCTGTGCGAGGAAATAATAACGCGAGACTCGTACATATCACAACCTCTTCGAAACGCGTCTCGTAGAAGAAACCTGCCGGAAAAACTAACAGCAGATAAGAAAGGGAGATGGGGGAATATGCTGGCTAGTGCTGCCACCTATTGTAATGATCTTTAAATATTACCAGTTACATTTTCTAATATATACTCGCTGTCTGTATCGTTTATCTTCCAGTTTTTTCACTATACCACTGAGAACTTTTTCCGCAAAGCTCCGTAACTAAGCAATTTAGAATGACGTGATAAGTATTGAAAAAAAATCCCTAAATATTATCTAACTAACTGTGCAACTGTCATTAAAATCCATTAAGTAAAACTTGAACTCTTTCATAATCAATTGGAATGAAATAGGAATTTGCGTTTTACATATATAGTAAACGATGATGTGTAAATATGTAAGTGCTGTTATTTGCGATTTCAAAAACGTTATTGGCGATATTTGCACATGACTAACATAAAAGTACCTATCTTTTTTTCTTATCCAGAAGCAAACTACAAATCACAAAATTGAAATTTAAACCGTTGAAAATGAAAACATTTTTTAAGCCGTGCAAAACATTGTTTTTATATTTAAAAGAAATGTTTTCGTTTTACAATACTAGCGGGCTCTGCCCCCTACAAGCTACGCTCGTCAACCCGCGTTCAGACACCGCAGACTCTAACAGCACGATAATTTAATCGGCTTTAAAAAAGATTTCGGAAGATTGAATTATAATTTGAATTTGAGAATTATAATCTGACGTAATTTTCACCAAACTTTTCTTTTTCTTTTTAATATTCACGTAAAAATACTTTTGTTAGAAATGAAATATTATGATCGTCTTAAAATATCAAATAAATGTCTCGAGCAATTTTTAAGTTTAAACTGTTTTGCAATATTTTTTTTGTTCCTTTTATAAGATAAGTGTAATGTGACGTAAATGTGACGTAAATTCTCCTGTTTAAGACTTCTAACGTATGTTTATGAATTTATTATTTTACAATATTCTGTCTCTTTTAAAATTCACGTGTAATTATAATTTTTATGACGTAATTTTCAATGAGTTCCTGCTTTTTATATTTTCTGTTTATAAAAGTCACGTGTAAAATAAATTTTTAATTTGAAGTAAACATTATTGTTTGCGCTGTTTATACAACTGGCAACAGTTTAAATTAATAACATTTTCTAAAATTTGTAAAAAATATCTCTCGAAATGCTGAAAATTTGAATTTAAAACTGAAATAAAACTTCAAAAAATGAGTCAAATAAGAAAAATAAATACAATCTGCACACCGGGAACTTATAACGTATAAAATGATCTAAAAATGATTAAATTCTCATGTATAGTTTTTTCTCCAATAAAACTTTTTTAATGGAACGATTTTGTCCAACTTTAGCATTAAATATCTCTTAAAATAATTCTTCGATTTGAAAACTGTCTGCATCAGCGTGTTTATCAAACATTTCTCTATAATACCACCGATTTTGATATTTTTGTATGCAACAGTTTTTTTAATATTAACGATGAAAGGCCATGCTTAAGCATTCAAATTGGATGTGGATCTCCCCGGAATATCTACGCAGGTTTTCATTGGTCCATTTCCAAATCAAAACTTTTTTATATATATAGAAGGACTAGGGGGGCTCCGCCCCTCTGCTCTCTAAGCTCTCTGCACTCACCCGCGTAATCGTTTCGGGATTCCATTCGGTATCGCGAAGCAATCTCTATTTTCTAGCCAACCCCAGACGTAATTGTTTCGCGTTTCCATTCCGGTTCGCTTTGCGATTCCTTATTTTCTGTGCATTCAAAATTTAGATTCCACTTGATAAAAACGCGCTCCTCCCCAATTCCTGATAATTTTATTTTCTTATCTCCAAGCACATAATCATTAGAGCTTACAGAGTTTCATAATTATAAGAATTATTAAATATAAAATTATATATATAGTGTTACGAATATTGTAAATAGTTAGTGTTTGTGCTTAAAAATAATATAAATGGTTCAACTAAGCTCTATTCATAAGCTAATATTAGTTTTTGTTGCATTGAAATATCTCAATTTGTTGATTTTCTGCAAGCAAGTAAACCCTAATAGATTTCAATGGGAGTGTATGGAAACTTGGCGAAATACTACAAATAGCGCCAAGTTGGCGTCGCTTTTGGCGACAAACTTGGCGACAGAGACTCCCCCCTCGTAACCCCCTCTTATAGCGTCAGAAAGTTCTGACCAATGAGATGCGTTTCGCGGTATCTATGCAGATTTTCATTGGTTCATTTCCAAATCGTTACTTTTTTTATATATACTAGTTGAGTAGCAACCCGTTGTGTTGCTTTTGAATTGCAGGAGATCATTCGATCCTTTTGCAAAAAATGAAATCTATCGTTATTGTAAATTTAGAAAGCAATTAAACTATTAATTTTTATTAAATACAATATTTCAAATAATAAGTTATATTTACACTTTAAGTCAAAAATTTCCCGAATAAAAATGCACATATACCATAACTTTATTTGCCTAAAGATTTTCGCTCTTCCAAGATTTTGCTTCGAATTTCGGAGTTGATAGAAATGTTGTCATTTGGGTGAACTTATACAAAAATGAATTTGTTTTGACGAATTTATTCAGAAGCATTTTATATTTTATGAATTAAAATAAATATTTAGAGAAAAAAAATTCTCGCTAAAACATTTCGTTTCTAATGTCCGCTTCTGAAATGTTTTAATAGCCATCTTAAGGCAATAGCTGTAAATCTACTTTTCGACTTAAAAATAAATATGTTTGATTACGATGTTTTTTTTTTCCCTTTGACGTCAACAGATCTCAGTGTTCCAGTCGATAGTCGAATTTATGTTTCTAACCTAAACGGATTCCTGAAGCTTGAATATGAGAACATAAAATAAAACACACATACACACTACAATATATAATAAAACACAGATACACAGATAAATAACGCCTGTATTCAACTGTTAACGGTATATATAAATATTAAACAGACGTACAACAATAAATACAATAAACCCAACTGGAGTGAAAAATTAGCCAGAGCAAGGAGTCGAACCCGGGACCACAGCATTCCAAGCTGTCACTCTAAACACTGAGCTACTCCGTCCGATACCTGAGTCGTTGTCCGGTCGTATAGGGTCGTATGTCCCGTCATCGTTGATCGGTCATCCAAGGCTGTCGTATAGATGGCTGGTGACTCCCCCAACATGGCTTATTAGTGAAAAAGTGCAGACTCGGGTATCGGCCGGAGTAGCTCAGTGGTTAGAGCGACAGCCCGGAATGCTGTGGTTCCGGATTCGATTCCAAGCTCTGGCTAATTTTTCACTCTAGTTGGGTTTATTGTATTTATTGTTGTATGTCTGTTTAATATTTACACATGTGAACATAAGTTTGTATTTCGTGAAGTTTTCTTGAAAAATACTATTCAATCACATTATTATTTTCCCTATTTATTCAAATAAACGTTAATTTCAATTTAAAAATAATGTCAAACAATGATATCTAATAACCCTTGTCATTTTCTGTTTTCTTTTTTTTTTATTAGAAAAATGGAGGAATTTAATTTCTATCATTGCATAAATGTCATTAATATATATATATCGAAAACTAATCAAATTTTAAAATTATACGACAAATTTTGACATTCTTGGACCCATGTGGATAACTGGCGTCAATTTGATCACCTAACATTCCATATTCTAGGGGAGACAGCTGTGAAATACAAACGGACATTCACTTTTTAATATAATAGATTGATGAAGTTTTAATTTCACTTTGAAATATTATTCAGGGACAAATGCTGAACTATTTATATTGTTTTACGTGGAAATGGTTTATTTCGTAATGGAGCCTGCACGCAATGCAGATAAATTAAAAAACGTTATGCTTGAAAATTATTTAAAAAGCCATGATAAATAAATCAATTAAAATAAAGTTTTCAAGCAAATTGCATTTGGAAGTAGATTTTATCAGCATATAACGGTGTAAAAATTAAAAATGTGTGATGTTTAGGAGTTAAAAAAATTGCAGTAGAAAAAATTGGAAAACCGAAATTTAAATGTCAAGCGTCGCCATTCTTAAAATGACGTCAGCGTTACGCACAGACATATTTTCCTTTATAAAATGGATAGATTTTCAAACGTGAAGTCCCATTTGTCAGCTACAACTTTGCATGTGTAAATTTATTCTTTTGGCTTGAGATTCTAATTTCAGTACCGCCGACTACAAATTCCAGAAACTGGCGTCTTTTAGATGTATTTGTAGTAAAATATATAGTTTTATCTAAGAAAAGGGTTGTTTTCTTTTAAATATGGCACTTACTGAAGCATTACGCCAAGTGTCGCAAATTCGATATCAGCCGAAAGAAAATATATTGAAATGTAACATAGCTTTATGAGAGAAAATGCATGTTTTTTAAAGCGTGACGTCATTTTCTGTTGAGATTTAAAGTTATTTTTAATTGTAATGATGAAATGGCATCAATAAGGATAAATAAACCCCAACATTTCTTTTTTTCTGCAACAGTGGAAATAATACGATTGCTACTATTTTGATGAAATTTCAAAAAACTTTTCATGTTAAATTTAAAATATAAAAGTGGGAATATTTAGAAAAATAGCTAGTGCGAGTTCATCTACAAATTGAACAGTGTAAAAAAGAATATTAAAAATTTTTAAAAAAGAATAATTAGCAAAATTGGTTCAGTAGAAAGTTCAGGGAAGATGTCTAAAAAAGCTGTCATTTGTTTTTAATATGTAGATTATTCTTTCCTTTTACTTTAACAGTTGCCTAGCAACTGTATTTCAAAACTTATCTATTTCATACAAATTACATTTAAAAGCCCATATTTTTCCTAATTCGGCTCTAGAAATTTAAATTGTTCGATTACACATATGTTAAATTCGTGCTTTTTTTATATATTATTCTTTTACTTATTGTTTGATGAAGCTTTAATTTCATTGCAGAAAATTAGCCGCAGATAAATTCTGAACTCTTTTTTATGTGCAAATTGTTTATTAATATTTCGTAATGGAGCCCGCCGGTGCGCAATAGAGATAAATTTAAAAAAATCACTCTTGAAAATTATTTTATAAACCATAATAAGTCAGACCATTAAGATATCGTTTTGATACAAATTGCATTTAAAAGTAGATTTTTTTTCCTATACGATAGTGTAAAAAATTATAATGTGCGATGTTCAGAAGATCAAAAAATTTGAAAACCGAAAGAAACGATGCTATTTGCAAAATGACATCAGCGTTACACACAGATTATTGTCCTTTGTAATATAAATGGAGTACTTATGTTGCCACAATTACAAAATTGGTACAGAAAACTATTAAAAAAAATAATATCTCAAAAATAAATTGAGATACAGATTTCAAAGAAATTGCATGTAAAAGTACATTTTTTTCCTCATACGATGGTATAAAAACTGAAAATGTGCGATGTGTAGAAGTTTAAAAATTTTCAGTAGCGAAAATTGCAAAACGAAAATTCATTTCAAATTAGAAAGTGTTGCCATTCGCAGAATGACGTATGCGTTACGCACAGATATGTTTGTCCTTTATAATATAGATAGAAGGGTTTATTTCTCATTAAATCTTTTTTCTTTGCACTTGAAATAAAATCAGTAACTGTTTTGGTATTTTTCCATTATGTCAGCATCATTGCCGCCAAGCGTAATAGTTAGCGCAAAATGAAATGAAATACAGTGGAACCCGGTTAAGACGCTCACGGTTAATACGCGATCCCGCTTAATACGCGGATTTTTTCTGGTCCCTTGAATTTCGCCCATAACGCTAATGTAAAAATATCACGTTTAATACGCGAACGGTTAATATGCGATCCCGCTTAATACGGGAGATATTTTCGGTCCTTTGAGGCAAAAAATCACGCTTAAGACGCGAATTCATTGATCAAGATGAGAATTCCTTGTCTCTTCTTCAATGTTGACAATTTAACAGATTTTTTTTTTAAATATTCAAATAAAAAACACTGCTTACAAATAGTAATATTTACTTTATTTAATAACAGATTAATTAAGGCGAACATTTCTAATCGGAAATAGTGGCAGATATTTGAATTTTAAAAAACCCCGCTAAATTAGCAACACTACAATTCTTGTTTGATCCCGCTTCCTAACATTTTTTTATCTCTCGCTTCGTGTATGTTTTTTACTGTAGTAGAGAGAGATAGACGAATTCAGGATACTCAGATATGTCATGAAATTATTATGATTAAAGTTTGGTATACCTATTGTTAGTGAAGTTTTAAATGTACGTTATATCTCTACTATGTTTCATAATACATATTATAGGCAAAAAATGAAATTCGTAAAGATTAAATAAATACGACTGCGGTTGTTTAATTATTTTATGCTTTCTTTACTCCTACTATGCTAACGATGTTTTTTATACAAATACTAGTAATAAGGATATTTTTTTGTTATAATGGAAAGGACAAATTATAATTGTATTCATTATCACAAGTACTAAATATGATTTTAACAAGTGCTTCAAAGGTTTAATATGGTTTTTTAGTTCTGTTAAAAAAGTTAATCCAGCAGGAAATTACTTTTTTTTATTTTTGGTTGCAGCATATTAACCTATAATAAAGCCGTTCGAATTCACTTTTTATTTTCAGTTATTATTCTATATGGTTCTATAAAAAGAAACAATGAGTTAAAGTTGAATTCAATTAAATTTTAACATAAATATACCTAAAAGATACAATTTTCGATCATAAACATATAAATGAAAGTTCTAAAGTTCATTTAAACGATTAGATGTTGTAAATAAGTCCAGTTCCTGCAACATTATACAAATCACGTTTAATACGCGATCCCGCTTAATACGCGACTTTTGTCTACTCCCTTGAAACGCGTCTTAACCGGGTTCGACTGTACTTAAAAAAAAATGTTGATAAAAAAATGAGAATTTAGAAAATATAACTTTTGAAAATTACAAACTTTGACCTACCATTTTTTTAAGTCAATAAAAATAAGTTCTTAAAATAAAAGAACAAATAAATATTTTGCAAGTAATAAAGTATAGTCAATTGAAACTGCAAGCTTGAAATTGTAAATGTCTCTTAGTACTGCAGCCTGGCGTACGTAATACGTACCAGGTGTAATACGTCCCAAAAATGACTGATGGATTTTAAAATTCAAAAACTTGCAAAAGGTGACAGATATTTTAAAAAAATCTTGCATTAGTGTTATGTAGGATGTCAGGAATTTTTATGCTGCGATTGTCAGTTTTAGTTGCAAATAGCATCGATAGATGGCGCTGCAAGCAATAGCCGCTAAAACCAGGCTCTATTTTTCGGTCTCGCTCTTCTTCCATGCGAAAAAAAAGGAGATTAAAATGTTTTGAATGGATCCCGAAGTACCAAACATCGGGTCTGGACTGAGCACTGATTGCTCTCAGCGCCATCTATTGTTGAAATTCGAACTAAAATCAAGAATCACAGTAAAAAATCTCCTGACATCATACACAACTCTCCTGCAAGAATTTTTTAAATATCTGTCACCGTTTGCAAGTTATTGAATTTTAAAATCAGTCACTCATTTTTGGAACACCCGGTATGTCTCACATTGCAGTAAACATTTCATTTTTTGAATGAAGACATTTATGATTTTTTGAGCAAAACATTTTTATGTATAATTCCTAAGGTCTGAAATAATTTTATTGTACATTCCTCATCATCAGATAACTGCCAAATGGTAATATCCCATGTCATTACCAGTAATAAATGTAAGTTATAATTAATAATAAATATTTTCTATTAAAAAATAACAAATTAAGAAGTTTTGTGAGATTACGATTGAATAATACTCATAAAAAATATTCACGTTCAGTCAATAGCAAATATTAATGTTTGGCAAGATTTGCAATAAAAATCCTTTGCACGATTAGGGTTGAAAAAAATCGCGCGATACCATGTATTTTGACACGGTGTTAGTAAAACAAAAAAGTACCATGTTTTTTTTTTTTTTAACCATTTGGAAAAATGGTTATTGTCCTCGGTCAGGGTAGGAAATCAAAAACATATCTGAAGCGTTTTATTAGTTGAATATTCGTTTTCTGATTGGTCTATACAGTAATCTGTATTTTCCCTTTATTTTCAACAGAGATGGGTACTTCTGTTGCCACTATGACAAAAAAGTATTAAAAACTACAAAAAAAAATTAATAACTTAGAAACGAATTGAGATACAGCTTTCAAACAAAGTGCAATTAAAATTTCTTTTTTTTCTCTATACGACGATATAAAAAGTAATATTGTGTATGTTTATATGTAGATGTTTATAAGTTTAAAAATGAAATTTCATTTAAAATTGGTCCACGAATATTAATGTTAAATCCATGGCGTACGTAAGGTATGACCAGCTCCGTAGAAGTTTAAAATTTTACAGTACAGAAAATTGTAAAACTGAAATTTCTTTTAAAATTTGTTCATGATGAGTCCAGGAATGTTAATGTTTAATCTATGGCGTACGTAACGTATGATCAACTCCGTGCGATTTTTTATGTCTTAAGTTTTAGTCTTTGAAAAAAATAATTTTTCAGATGGTCGTTGTAATTTGTTAAATTGCTTTTTTTTTAGATTGTTCTATTTCTGCCACCGTTTTTTTTTTTTTTGTTTGTTTGTTTTAGTTTTAGTTTTAGTTTTTCAGGCGTTCCTAATTTTTTTCTTAACTGACATAGTTGTCTTAACTATTTAACCAAAATAATTGATTAAAAAATTATTCAATTTGAATTTCCTCCCTTGCTATAGTGACAGATGTATTTTTAAAAATTATCATTTGAAAATTTGAGGTTTTGGCGCCAAAGACATCGCCAAATTAGAAAAATATAAAGTACCTCATGAACTATTAGACTTAAAAGAATTTGGTTAGTACCATTCGATTCAGCATACAAAAGTACACTAAAATATGTTATCAGTTGAAAAATAACTATAAAATCAGATTTTTAAGGAATTTTTTTAAAGTTCGTTCTTCTTTTTGCCTCCCTTAGGGGTGGCATTTTTCTAAGCGACACTCTATGTCATATGAAGGATTTTTACCCCAGTTTTCAAGATTTTAGGTTCAGTAGTTTGGGCTGTTCGTTCATTAATCCTCAATGCAGACTTTCTTTTATATATAGATTATTTAACGTTCGACGTTTTTATTCGACGGTGTAAAATTTGAAAATGGGCGATGTTTAAAGGTTTAAAACTCTGCAGTAAAAGCGAAATTTAATCGTCTGCGGTTGCCAACATCGAAATGACGTCAGCGTTACGGACGTGCAAGTTTGTCCTTAATTATAATATATAGATAGATGGTGCAATATGTTACATATGAAATCAAATTCTTTATTACACCTAATTCTAAGTAATTGTTATTCTCTCTTTAACATAGAAATTTTTTCATAATAATAAGTTTAATATTACACAATCATATATAGAAATTCTGTTAAACATCCAATTTTTTTTTCCCTTTAAGATATGTTGAGTTGAATGAGCTGCAGTTTTCTAGTTCTAAGTTTTAAGTCGATAAAGATTACTTTTTAAATAATATCTTTGCTAAACGAAGTGTGTAAAGACGAAAATAAAAATTAGTTTTTCTTTGTATTCATTTTCTTCTATTTTTGGGGAAATATGTCGCTCATTAGCGGTATTTTATTACAAAATTGTTTTGCGTGCATTAATTAACTAAAATGTCATTTACGCTAGAGTTTTACACCAATGAAAAAAAAAACAAAAAAGAAACTAGTGTCTTAGTTATAAATTGTTTAAAAAAACGAAAAAACTGCTCTTAATTAGCAGTTTTAATTTACTAAGATGAGATAACTTCTTTTAAACATTAAATGCATTTTTTCTAGGTTCTGAAAGTAAGTCAAAATTAATTTACACTTTTAGGAAAAACCCGGCTGTTATCAAGATTAAAAGAATTAGAATCATTATCTAAGTTATGAAACATTTAAACAAAAACTTCAGATAGAAATGATAATATTTTCGCAGCCGTTTTACTTTATTCATCATTAAAAGAAAAGTGCCATCTACAGCTTAAGAAGTTATGATTTCTGGTTATATCATTTGTAAATTAAATTATTTAAAGTTCGACGTACTTATTCAAAGGTGTAAAAATTGAAAATGTGCATGTTTAGAAGTTTTAAACTCTGCAGTAAAAACGAAATTTAATGGTCTGCTGTTGCCAACATCAAACTGACGTTAGCGTTACAGACGTACACGTTTGACCTTTATAATATAGATAGATAGTCCAATATTTTACATATGAAATCAAACTCTTTATTGCTCCTAATTCTAAGTAATTGTTATTCTCTCTTTAATGGAGAGAAATGTGCGTTATAACAAGGTTAACGTTACACAAACATAGTACATAAATTCTGTGAAATGATTGATGACTGTGAAAAGATTATTACTTACCCATCATACGTAGTATAGGGTAAATCTTGTAATCGTTTTAAAAAAAATTGACGGATTTACACGTTTCAGACACTCGAGATTCTGAAAAACATATTTTTAGAAAATAAAATTACTGTCCGTCTATCTGTGTGTATGTTTGTCTGTGTGTGTGCCTGTAAACACTATCACCCGAACAAATTGAGAAAGCGACTTGAAATTTCGTATGTACTTCCAAGAAAGGTCTCCATATTCAGAACATATAACCGGGACATATTCAGAAAAATCTGAAAAAATTACAGAGTGTTCTTCTTATGTGGATATATATGTTTACAAAAAAAAATTTTGGCGGAACCTCGATAGAACGTCCGTAAAAAAATAATGAAAATTTCGTTTATTTGGCAATTTATCATCGGTTGGCGATGAAATGAAATTTCGAAAAATGCTTTTTTATGTCGAATATTCTTTAAGATAAAAATGTTTCATATTAAACTTGTTTAAATAAATTTAATGTAAATAACTTCAGTTTTGGCAATTTTAGTTTGATTTAACTATAGTTTTGTCATGTATATATATATATATATATATATATATATATATAATGAAAGTTAAATATCAAATTTTATGAATTAGAACAAAATTAAAATAAATTAAAATTCTTTCAATATCGCAAAATTAAGTCCAATTGAGCAGTGTCGAGTCGATTCAATTTTGTTGCTATGGAAACGACAAATTCTTTGATATTGAAATCAATAACTGGTAAATGAATCTTGTCTTTATTTTGGAATACGCTTAAATATATGAAAGTATTTTATATATGAAATTGTTTAGTAATAAAATTAAATAACAAGCAACATAAATATGTAATACGAAAAAATGCATTTATTAAACTCTCTCATTGTTTATATTTAAATTCATTAAATACTTTTTACAGGCATTCTAAAAATAAATTAACAAACAATTTTCAGGTGCATTAAAATCGTTTGCTTTTGGCGAGGAAAAGTACTGCTCGCCAAATCGCGTGACACTCTCGTCTTTTCGCGCCAAATACTCGAAAGTATTTTATTATTTTATAGACTCTCTACTGTAATTCCGCCGCTAAATTTGACTGATCCTTTATTACATACATAAGTAATTTAATTTGTATTTTTTTTTCAAAATATCCTGAGTATGCCCAGTAAGGAGGCCTTCCTTGTTAGTATGTAATAATGAGAAGTACCTATTGAATTTCAGTAACCTCGAACATCCGGAACTATTTTCTTCGGACTCTCGAAATATTCATTCTGATAAAAGGTATATAAAAAAAAATCGAAATTGTTTATTTTAAGGAATGAATATAAAAAACAATAAAAAACCATAAATTTTGCATAAAAAATGAAGTCGATCGGATAATTAGTTTCCGAGATATGTGTAATCCTATTTTTCTCACTCTTCGATTTTTCATGAAATTGTATTTCATTCAAATTTAAATTCAAAGCTATATTTTATTTGGAAATGAGACGCTTAATCCGACGCAGTAAACTGTTAATTAATAGGATTATCATTTTAGGAGTTATAAGGATTTTTTTTTTTTTTTTTACGCAATTCAGTAATAGAGCTTTTAAAGTTTATGACGTCACCAAGCCACGATTTTAAACACTCTATCTACCGAAGAAATTGACAATAAATACGTTTAAATTTTATTTTGGAATAGCAATACTTTTTATAATATAGTTTACACATGTTATATTTTCATATTTTACATTATGCATATCCATGATGGGTAAGTATACACGGTGGACCCCAACGACTAGTTTTTTCTTCTGTTTTTTTTAGATATGTTCTATTGAATGAACTGCAGTTTTATGGTTCTAAGTTTTAAGTCGACAATTATTACGTTTTAAATAATAACTTTGGTAAACAAAGTGTGTAAAGATGGAAACGAAAATTAGGTTTTCTTTCTTTTCATTGTTTTCTATTTTGGGGGAAATATGCCACATGTTAGCGGTATTTTATTAAAAAATTGTTTACCGTGCACTATTTAACTAAAATGTCATTTACACTACAGTTTACACGAAAAAAGAAAAAAAGAAACAAGCATTGTCTAAATTGCTAAACATTTAGACAAAAATTTCAGTTAGAAAGGATAATGTTTTAAGCAGTCATTTTTCCTTCTCGTCATAAAAAAGTGTCATCTTCAGTTTAAGAATTTATGTTTTCTGGTTATATCATTTTTATATTAAACTAGGGGGTTCTGACCCCTCCAAGCTACGCTCGCCAACCCCCGTTCAGACACACCAGATTCTAAAAGCACGCTAATTTTGTCTGCTTTTAAAAGATTGAATGATAATTTAAGAAAACAGCGGCGATCTCTTTGTAAACCGGTTTCCATTCGTTTTCCTTTGATGGGGGATTTTTAAGACCAAATCAGCTGCTGTTAAGTGATACAATCGCTGTTTTCGTCTTTGATTTAAAAAAAGAAACAACGCTATAAGAAAATTATTTTAAATAAGTCATTTTAAATGCATCGTTCTAAATCTGACGCAATTTTCACCAAAGTTTTCCTTCTGTTATTAATAGTCACTGGTAAATACTTTTTTTGTTATACGGTAAATATTATTTGTGCTGTCATGGAATTCACAACAATAGTTGAAAAATTATCTCAACATATTAAATAAATGTCTCGCGCAAATATATTTTTAACTTTAAACTGTTCAGCATTATTATTAATTGGTCATTTTAAATATAACGTAATTTCTCCCATTTACGACTTTTAACGCATAATAATAAATTCATTATTTAAAATTTTTCTTTCTCTTTTATAATTCAAGTATAAATATTGTTCTTAAGACGTAATTTTCATTATTTTCCTACTTTTAACATGTAGTCATTTAATTCTAATTTAAAAGTTTTTTTCCTGTTTGCAATAGCCATGTGTAAATATTTTTTTTTATTTGGAAATATCATTCTTTGCGCTGCTTTTTAAAATTGGCAACAATTTAAAATAATACCCTTTTCTAAAATATGTAAAAATATTTTTCTAAATGCTAAAAATTTGAATTTAAAATATAAATAAAACCTCAAAAAATAGATTAAATTTTTTTAAGAAATGCAGTCTGCACACCGTCAACTTCTAATGTATAAAATGATCTACAAATAACTAAATTCCTATGTATAGTTTTCGCTCCTATAAACCTTTTTAATAGCACGATTTTGACCAACTTTAGCCTTAAATATCTCTTAAAATAATTCTTCGATTTGAAAACTGTCTACATCAGCGTGTTTATCAAATATTTTTCATTAATACCACTAATTTTCATATTTTTATATGCAGTATTTATCTTAATGTTAACGAAGAAAGAGGTCACAAAAAACTCATTAACGGCGGCGGTGACAGCGTTAGTTACTTTTTTTAGAATAGAGAGATAGAGAGATATTATTTATCGTTCGATGCATTTATTCGACGGCGTAAAAATTGAAAATATGCGATGTTTAGAAATTTTAAACACTGGAGTAAAAAAAAACAAAAAAAAAAACACTGGAAATGTAATCGTCTGCTGTTGACAACAGCAAAATGACGTCAGCGTTACACTGTTTAAAAAAAAAAAAAAAAAAAAAACGGACTAAAATACGGAAATACTACTGGCAATCTAGACGCCAGTACTATTTCCGTATTTTAACGGAACTTTTTACCGATAAATTACAGAATATTTTCCGTTAAATTAAAAAAAACGGAAAATTTTCTGTAATTTACCGGGGAAAATTCCGTTAAAATCCGGAAATAGTACTAGAGTCTAGATTTCCAGTAGTATTTCCGTATTTTAGTCCGTTTTTTGTTTGTTTGTTTGTTTTTTTTACAGTGTACGGACGTACACGTTTGTCCTTTACAATATATGGGGCATTCTCAAAATCTTTTGACTTTTGGGGGAAAAAATCTGACAAAATTAAACTTGCCAAAATAACATTTTAATCTGATAGACGAATGCCTTAATGATTCAAAATAAAGAGAAAATGGTCAACGGCGAAAATTTTTTTATTTAACTGAGTTTTAAGTTAAACTTGCGAGTTTAATTTTCCTTACCATTTTACCCCTATAACTTTTTATTTTCTTCTAAATTTTTACTTATAATGAATTTGCATTGTACCCACAGGACATTCAAATAAGAAATAATAACAATGTAGTACTTTTAATACAGAATTTTTGTATAACATTGTCTTAAAGGGGTGTTAAAGAAGAGACGTTAAGGTAAAAAAAGGGGATGGCATTGGAAAAAAGGGACGGTAAGGATGGAACGCTAAGGAAAATTACTACCTATTTTAAGAAAATCGTGTTAAGACTAAGTGACAGCCACAATGTTCATTGATTTTTAGAAACAGTTGTTAACATTGGATTAATTTTTTATTATTATTATTTACCTCGAAAAGTGCAGGAATAAACTTTCGGGACGGTGAGACTACCAATAAAGCCATGATGCTTGAAATTGATATTTAAATGCTGATTTAAATTCTACAGTAAATTTCCTGCCAAAGAATTTTAGACATTATTTCTCTAGCATACTTCTGCATGAGAAAAAACTTGAAAAAAATTCTGTGGCTGCATCTGAAATGATTTTCTCTATAATTTTAGAAGAAGGATGGTAAGGAATCTAAAACCCAGGGACAGGGTTTAAAAAATAATAATAACCCTAAAAATGTGTGGCGGTTAATTTTTAGCTAGTTATTTATATAAAACAGTAGTTCCAGTTTCAGAAAAAAATTACATCGAATTATTTTTATTGAAACATTTTTATCCAGACAGTTCCAAATTTAAAAATCAGCTTTAGGGACACGGGACGGTATAGGAGTTTTCCAGGTATTTGGATCCCCAACATCGTCCAAAACTTATTTATCTCGTTAATATTGTTGTACAATCATGCAATGGGATGTTCCCCATTATATGAAATAAAAAAACACAAAAAAGTGTATTAAACTAAAAATTATTATTCAGGGACATGAAAGTCAAAAGATTGTGAGAATGCCCCATATATAGATAGTCAAATATGCTAAATATAAAATCAAATTCTTTATTGCACCTAATTCTAAGTCATTGTTATTCCCTCTATAATGTAGAAAAATCCACATTATACCAAGTTTTATGTTACACAATCATATATAAATTCTGACAAATGTCCAAAGATTATTTTTTCTTTTCATTGAGATATGTTATGTTGAATGAACTGCAGTTTTATGGTTTTAAGTTTTAAGTCGATAAAGATTACTTTTTAAGTAATAACTTTGCTAAACGAAGTGTGTAAAGACGGAACGAAAATTAGTTTTCTTTCTCTTCATTGTTTTTTTTTTTAATTTTTGGGAAAATATGCCGCTCATTAGCGGTATTTTATTAAAAAATTGCCTTGCGTGCATTAATTAACTAAAATGTCATTTACGCTAGAGTTTACGCGAATGAAAAAAAAAAGAAACTAGTGTCTTAGTTATAAATTGTTAAAAAATAAGAAAAAGCTGCACTTAATTAGCAGTTTTAATTTACTAAGATGAGATAACTACTTTTAAACATTAAAAACATTTTTTTCTCATTTCATAAAATAAGTCAAATTTAATTTAAACTAGTAGGAAAAACCCGGCTGTTAGGAAGGTTAAAATGAATAGAAGCATTATATCTACGTTGTGAAACAGTTAGACAAAAACTTCAGTTATTAGAAATACAAATGTTTTAAGCAGCCATTTTTCTTTCTTTTCGTAAAAGTGCCATCTACAGGTTAAAAAGTGATGTTTTCTGGTTATATAATTTTAATATTCAATTGTTTAAGGGGAAAAGGGACCTTCAAACTCATATTAGATGTAAATTTCCAACTGGGCGAAAAATGTCCGGACCAGGATTCGAACCCGGGATCTCCTGGCTGAAGCCGCCAGTGCTCTGCCATCTGAGCTATCCCGGACGATTCTGGTCGAACTTTTTCACCCAGCTAACCTTGATGATTACAGCATCTGGTCTGAAACCTGGTTCAGCTCAACAGAATAAATCTCAGGTAAAGGAACTCCAGAAATCGCTGGATACGAAATTACACTAGATTAATATTAGCACAATTATTCTAATTGGTAAACAAATCATATTAGATGTAAATTTCCAACTGGGCGAAAAATGTCCGGACCAGGATTCGAACCCGGGATCTCCTGGCTGAAGCCGCCAGTGCTCTGCTGAGCTATCCCGGACGATTCTGGTCGAACTTTTTCACCCAGCTAACCTTGATGATTACAGCATCTGGTCTGAAACCTGGTTCAGCTCAACAGAATAAATCTCAGGTAAAGGAACTCCAGAAATCGCTGGATACGAAATTACACTAGATTAATATTAGCACAATTATTCTAATTGGTAAACAAATCATATTAGATGTAAATTTCCAACTGGGCGAAAAATGTCCGGACCAGGATTCGAACCCGGGATCTCCTGGCTGAAGCCGCCAGTGCTCTGGCCAGAGCACTGGCGAATCCTGGTCCGGACATTTTTCGCCCAGTTGGAAATTTACATCTAATATGATTTGTTTACCAATTAGAATAATTGTGCTAATATTAATCTAGTGTAATTTCGTATCCAGCGATTTCTGGATTTCCTTTACCTGAGATTTATTCTGTTGAGCTGAACCAGGTTTCAGACCAGATGCTGTAATCATCAAGGTTAGCTGGGTGAAAAAGTTCGACCAGAATCGTCCGGGATAGCTCAGATGGCAGAGCACTGGCGGCTTCAGCCAGGAGATCCCGGGTTCGAATCCTGGTCCGGACATTTTTCGCCCAGTTGGAAATTTACATCTAATATGATTTGTTTACCAATTAGAATAATTGTGCTAATATTAATCTAGTGACCTTCAAACTCATTTTACGTAAATTTCGTATTACGTAAATTTCGTAAGAAATACTACCTATTGCAGTCGTTACCATGGTGCCACTTTTGAAAAATTCCTTCATAACTTTTCATTATATGACCCTAGGAACCCAAAACCACCCCCACTTAAAAAGTTTATATATATATATATATATATATATATGTATGTATGTATGTACTAAATTTTGTCCGCACGATAAAAGTCGCAATTATGCACAGATCGTCTTCAAACTCGTCAACAACTTTGAGATGGGTAATATCTCGGCGGGGATTGAAAAGGACCAAAATCGGTCCAAGGGAATGGAAATGGGGAGGGTTCAAAATTGTGAATACCGTCTTAACGTGATTCTGATAAAACCAGCTTTTACACAACAATGATAGGAAAAAATAAATATTTTTCGTTATAGCAGTTGCCAACAATTTTAAAAAAAGCAATAAAATTCTCACCACAACAATTGCTTTGCTATTGCAATATTTTCACGTGAAAAATTGAATTAAATTAAATAGTTTGACGAATTGAAAACAAATTGAATATTACGTCATAAGTTTTATAGAGCAAGATTTCGCATGAAAACTCAAAATGAAATAAATAGTTTGACGAATTAAAAAAACAAACAAAATATTGCGTCATATTGGAAATAACATGGGCCTCAGCAGGTGAATATGTAACGTCATGTGAGTTTGAAGAAACGTATTAAAACATGATAAAAACCCGAGTATGGAAATATTAACTTATTTTAACACTTTGAGGCTCTCTGAATTTGCTTTAGCTATTTTTTAAACCTATTCCATATACATGCGTGTGTGTATTCGTGTGTATTAGAATTTTCACAAAATGTTTAGCTCCCTAGAGCTCATTCTTAATGAAGGAACTGGGTTTATCTGTAATCTTGATTTAAGTTTTGTTGGCGAATTTAGTACTTAGCTTCGAAATCTACCTCCGCCTGTAGGTCCGAGCCGGCAGGGATTTTTACTTTCTTCTATCTTTACAAGAAGAAAGTATTGAATTCGTGAAAATTTTCGAATTCATGTTTTCGACGAATTTACACGTTTTAGGGGTCAGAGATTACGAAAAACATGTTTTTACAAAATGTCAGTCTGTGAGTCTGTGACTCTGTCTGTCCGTCTATCTGCCTGTCTGTATGTGATACAAATTTTGTGGGCGCTCTATCTCAAGAACTAATGCACGGAATTTAATAAAAATTTATATTCAGTTAGTCCCTGATATATATCGGTGCTGATTAGTTTTTGGTCAAAATCGCTCGACAGGTGAGGCTGCTATGCAGCATTTTTCACGACATCCACAATAGCTCAATCTCCAGAACTAATGTACAGATTTAAACCAAACTTCAGATTCAGCTAGTCCTTGACATGACTTGAAGTTTTATACATTTCGGTGTGAATCGCTCAAGAGGTGGCGCTGCTATGCTGCATTTTTTACGATTTCCACAATAGCTCGATCTCTAGAACTAATCCTTGGATTTTCTACAAATTTCAGATCTAGACACACGACAGTGTGTCAGCCAAGTTCGCCTGACATAGCCGTGTGTTATATTACACGAACCATTTCGACCTGTTTTCGCCAAATTTCAATGCTCTACTTCTGAAAATCTATGAGACCTACGTACTTGTTATACGAAATGTGTAGTAAGGCCACACTAATTACCTAAAATCCAAAATTTTATAAATAACGCATAGTTAGTTTCCGAGATAATGACATTTGAAAATGTCTGATAATCGATAATTTTACCACTGACTGACTGACTCACTCACTCATCAAAAAGATCTCATATATCTACTACAGGTACATACTTCAAATTTGGTGCGAAGTTTGTTTACACTACAAAACTAAGGAATAAAATAAAAAAATTGTGAAAATCGATGAATTACCCACCTAGGGGTGTCCATTTTTACTTTAACATTACATCTATTAGGCGAAATTTTAATTTGCCGTAGGAGGGGACACTGTTCTGTCGCCAAATACCGCCAAGTTTGTCGCCAACATGGCGATATATCGTAAAAGTGACGCCATCTTGGCGATATCTCTAATATTTCGCCAAATTCCCATAGACTTCCATTTTAAACCTATCTACTTACTGGCGGTTTATCTGAGTTTACTTCTTTAGAGAAAATCAACAAATTGAGATATTTTAATAATTGACATATTTTAAACAATTCTTTCTAAGTGAGCCCCTAATTAGGTTGGAGGAGTGAAATTTTGCATACTTATAGCTGAACACCTCAAAACGACAAATCATAAAATTTTGAAAAAGGCCGTAGATTTAACCCTTTGCGCTCCCACATGTGTATATTAAACAATTCTTTCTAAGTGAGCCCTAATTAGGTTAAGGGCGTGAAATTTTGCATACTTATAGCTGAACACCTCACATCAAACGACAAATCATAAAATTTTGAAAAAGTCGTACATTTAACCCTTTGCGTTCCTACATGTGTATTTTAAACAATCCTTTCTAAGTGAGCCCCTAATTAGGTTGGAGGCATGAAATTGTACATACTTATAGCTGAACACCTTACATCAAACGACAAATCACAAAATTTTGAAAAAGTCGTACATATAACCCTTTGGCCTCCCACATGTGTATTTTAAATAATTCTTTCTATGTGAGCCTCTAACTAGGTTGGAGGCGTGAAATTTTGCATACTTATAGCTGAACACATCAAATCAAATGACAAATCATAAAATTTTGAAAAAGTTGTAAATTTAACCTTTGGAGTCTCACATGTGTATTTTAAACAATCCTTTTTAAGTCAGCACCTAATTAGGTTGGAGGCGTGAAATTGTACATACTTATAGCTGAACACCTCACACCAAACGACAAATCATAAAATTTTCAAAAAGTCGTACATTTAACCCTTTGGGCTCCCACATGTGTATTTTAAAACATTCTTTCTAAGTGAGCGCCTATTTAGGTTGGAGGTGGGAAATTTTGCATACTTATAGCTGAACACACACCAAATGACAAACTATAAAATTTTGAAAAAGTCGTACATTTAACCCTTTGGGCTCCCACATGCGTATTTTAAACAATTCTTTCTAAGTGAGCCCCTAATTACGTTGGAGGCGTGAAATTTTGCATACTTATAGCTCAACACCTCACATCAAACGATAAATCCTAAAATTTTGAAAAAGTCATACATTTAACCATTTCGGCTTCCACATGCGTATTTTAAGCAATTCGTTCTAGCTGAACCCCTTATTAAACTGCAGATTTGAAATTTTGCATATTTATAACAGAATACCTGAGGCCAGGCGACAAATCATAAAATCTTGAAAAAGTCTTACGCTTGACCTATGAGCTACCACATATATATTTTAAGCAATTCTTTCTAATGGAGCCCCTAATTAAGTTGGAGACATGACTTTTTGCATACGTATAGCTGAATACCTCAGACCTCACGACAAATCATAAAATTTTCAAAAAGTCATATTATTTACTCCTCGGGTCTCTAACTTGTGTATTTTAAGCAATTTTTCTAACCTCCGCGCTTTTCACCCGGGGTGCACTTTTCCAGCTTTTGCCGACAACCCTTTGACCATTCTTTCATATTATGCACCATAGCCTTACATATTTTAGTTCCACTTTTTACCGCCAGGGGCGCCTACTTATCTCGGGTGCAATGGGCTCAATCCGCTCGACTAATATATCTACGGATAGTACATAAAACGGAATTTCGTTCGGTTTGAGGTTTGTTTAGAATAGAGTGCGCCCCTGGTTGCGAAATGTGGAACTAACAGATTTTTCAAAAGGATAAAGTGTTTTGAAAGGAATATTAAACGAAACCCTCTGTGCGAACTCTGATCACACTTACCCACTTGTTATTTTGAAAATCATCAGAGAAAAGGATATTTAGTTAATTAAATTTGAAAATCCAGGGAGGGGCTATAACGATTATCTCGTTATATATGTTTACATTCACCCCCCCCCCCCAGCAGTTTCAATTAAAATTCTGTTTAAGAATTTATTTATTTTAGTGCGCTATAGTCAAACAGTGCAGCCCCTAAATTAAATTCAACATTTAAAAACTAAATCGATTGTATTAACAGCCCTTCACATTTAAATTAAATTATTCTAGTTACTCATCTCTTTAATAAAATAAAATCAGTGATTCAGTCTTCAATTTTTACTTTAGCATGTTTCAAACATACGATTTAACCTTGTAGAAAATTCGTTACGGCTGACTGTTAGTTTCAAAAGCATTTTAACTTCGGTCATTTCCTTATTTGGGCATGAATATATCTCATCATTTAAAATCACTTTACATGCAATCTATTCATTAGAATTATCTTCGCTTCACACCCTTTTGTTCAGATTTATGGCAATTCTGCATTTTTGTGGTAAAGCGGTTTATCTTTGATCTAACATCTGCTCTAGAAAAATACATTCTCATGCCTTTTCGCCTAACGAATTCGGTCTGTTACTATGCCCTATCCAGAACACAATTTTTATTTTTTTAACCGCAGCTGTATCAATGTACAGATTAGTCTGCGCCTATCATGAGTCAAGAATGTTTGCAGCCCACAATCTCCCCCCCCACACACACACACACAATTAATATGGTAGAAGCCTACCGTATGTTTTTGGTGAACATACCAGCCAATGTTTCCCTTAGCCTCTTGTGCATGGCGCAAAAATACTTTTAGATTGGCGATATTGTAGTCTGCCAAGCAAGAAAGTTGTAACTGTATATTCGATATATTCCTGCTCTGTCTCTAGCCTCGTGATGACGTCTTAAAAGAGGCTCTTTATTGCTTCCCCCTGTACCTCTCCCTTGGACTTTCATCATGAAATAAACAAACTCTTCGTTTATCCGAAGTTGGAGTTGTTTTTTTTTTTTTAATAGGACCTGGTGTTAAAAATTTCACTACTTTGTCAACACAAAACGGCCATCTCTTTTCTAGTGAAAACGTCTTCATAGGGGCAATGTCCTTCCTCTGCACTGCCTCTTTGCCGGCACCCTTGAAGGAATGATACATAGTGTGGCATAAGCACATAACTTTATTTTTCACTTTCAGTACAAAAAAGCAGGCCCAGCTATAGGATATTTAATTGGAAAATTTAATAGGAAAATTTAATATAGGAATTTAATAGGAATTGTTGTTTCAGAAACAATAAAAATTTTGAATCAATACATTTCGTTTCAAAACATGCATTCAATGTAGCAGTATTAAAATATAGATTTCTACCGCAAATTGACAGCCAAATAGTTTGTTGTAGGAAATTAAAATTAAAATTGAATGTTGCTTGGTGAACAAAATAGTCACATGTAAACACATTAAAAAGCATTAAGTAAAGTGCCTAAATACATTGTAACTTTATAAAAAGTAATGATATCTAACAAAAACAAAGCTGTAAAAAAAGGGAGCTAAGTTCTGTAAAGACAATAGCAAGAAAAGAAGTGATATCTAAGTGGGTGCCAAGTTCAAATAAAATTCACTCAAACTTATCTACTGAAGTATTATAGCATTTTTTAAATTGTTTAGAAATAAAATTATTGATAGCATATTAATAATAAATCTAGAACTTGGCAAGTTTTAAATAAATGTTATGCCTATCAATTTCATGTCTTAATAAAATGGTGATGTTAATATTAATTTCAATGGCATTACAAAAGAAATCAATATAGTTATTAAAACTTTAAATTGACATGGGGCCGCGGCGAGAGGCCCATCTTCGTCCGCAGCCCTTTATTCTTCTACTCTAGTCCGACTCTTTTGCGGAAGCAAGATTCTTAGGTCCCCAGCCACGTCCCGAATGAAAGACTCTCTAGCGAAAGCCAGATTGAAAAAAAAATCGAAAATTGAATCCGGACAAATTTAAAAGGGAAATTACACAAATTAAAGACACCGAAAAGCGGGAAGGTATATTTTTTTTTCATACCTTTATATTGAAATATATAATTCGATGCACAGTTTTATTTGTACATTTAAACCAAACAGGCATAAAAAGTATTGGGGATTTTAATTCATATGGAATGCGCATGGGGTATTTTGAAAAGTTCTTTATAACGCTTAAAATAGTCAGAAAAATTTCTTTTTTCTCCAAAAAAAACTTTTTTTGCTAGTGTGATAAATATATGCCGTAATTCATATAGTATACCCTTGAAAAATATTTAAAGTGCAATTTAAAAACAAAAATTAGAAGAATTAACTTGAAGGTTCCTTGTCCCTTTGACATTCACCCGGGTACTTTTACTTTAACTGGATGCAATTGATAAATCGACAAACATTGTGTCGGTTGCCATCACTGGTATTAAAAAGAAAATTAAAAAATAAGAAACAATACTACAAATAAAACATTTAATTTCATCTTCAGAGTACTATTTCTAATTTACATGCACGGAAATTGAAAGCTGCAATTGGCAAGAAAAAAAAATTATCGGCGAAAATTGCGCCCAGCTAACATTAAAGTACCATATTCTGTTGCGATCACCGTGTAGATTCTGATTAACATTTTCCGACATACTTTAAAAGTATTTAGAAATCATAATAACTCGACAGAGTTTCTCGCCAAGCAAAAGAAACAACAGTGCAATGAACCGCAAATGAAAGGAACTTCCACCAATTGATGCCAAACGATTTTTCAAAAATTTTTTAGTACTCTGTCTACTTTATATTTTCCGAAATGACTAAAGCGGGATTTTGACACCTCTATATCTCCGGTTCTATTTACGATAGAAACAAAATTCTTGTTTCAAAAGTAAAAAGGTTCAAAAGTAAAATGGAATCCGGCCAATAGATTTTAGCCCAGTGGTTAGAGGGTTGAATTCGGAATTAATTAGGGGAAAGCTGGAAATTGATTTAATCCCTTCAGTTTAGGTCTAGAATGAATATGCTATGTTTTCCCCCTCGTACTAGGTGAGCGTATATGTATAGATTTATAGTCAAAAAACACATTTTTTTACAAGCCATAACAGTATCTCCAAACAGCTAACTCTGTCAAAAACATTGTCAATACAAATGATGTAGAGCTTAAAATTCTGAGTAAAATGAATCTACACTTAATATTTTTGTTGAACATTAAGGTCACAATTCCACTTTAAAGTTTTAGACCCGTAGTCAGAGGGTTGAACTCAGAATTAATTAGGAGAAAACTGGAAATTTTTTTAATCCCTTCAGTTTAGGTCTAAAATGAACGTACTATGTTTTCTTCTTCGTACTTGGGTGAACGTTAGAAAATATGTACATATTTATTTTCGAAAAACACGTTGTATTTACTTACCTTACCAATATCTCAAAACAGCTAATATCTATAACAAACATTGTCAATACAAATGTTGTAGAGCTTAAAATTCTCAATAAAATGAGTACAATCATTAATATTTTTGTTCAACATTAAGGTCGCAATTCTATTTCAAAATTTTTCAAATCAAGAGCCTTGAAGGGAGAGACCAAGTTAGCTTAACAATATCTCAAAACTGCGGCCTTAATATTGAACAAAAATATTAAGTGTAGGTACTCATTTTAGTCAGAATTTTAGGCTCTACAATGTTTGTACTGACAATGTTTTTGATAGAGTTAGCTGTTTTGAGATATTGTTAAGTTAACTTGGTCTCTCCTGGCTTCAAGAATTGATTAGGGATTAAGGCAAAATTTTGAAATTGAATTGCGACCTTAATGTTGAACAAAAATATTAATGATGGTACTCATTTCATTTAATTTTAAGCTCTACAACAATTGTTTTGACAATGTTTTTTATAGAGTTAGCTGTTTTGAGATATTGTTAATTTAATTTTAAAAAAACGTGTTTTTCGAAAATAAATATGTACATATTTTCTAACATTCACCCAAATACGAGGAAGTAAACATAGTACGTTCGTTTTAGACCTAAACTGAAGGGATTAAAACAATTTACAGCTTTCCCCTAATTAATTCCGAATTCCGTCTTTTTTTGCTCCCGTACCACGGGGCTATTTTAGTAAATGCGATTTTAAAAGTGCTGTTTTTTGCACTTTTGAAATTCATGTTCTGAACAAAATCTGTTAACAGGGCTACAGCAATGTGTAATTATCGGATTTTTACGCGGTTTACGCCATTTCAATTGCTTTTATGAGCAGTCCAAACCTTTGAAAGTTTCATGTAAAAATATTAATTAGTTTTTGATTTATACCAGTTCAAAGACTTTTTATTATTGAAGCGTGGCGTACGTAATATGTAAGGCATTCTCACAAACTTTTGACTTTTAAGTCCCTGAATAATAATTTTTACTTTCTTCTATCTTTACAAGAAGAAAGTATTGGATTCATGAAAATTTTCGAATTCCGGTTTTCGACGGATTTACACGTTTTAGAGGTCAGAGAACCCGAGAAACATGTTTTTACAAAATGTCTGTCTGTGAGTCTGTCTGTCTGTCTGTCTGTCTGTCCGTCTGTCTGTGTGTCTGTGTGTGACACAAATTTTGTCGGCGCTCTATCTCAAAAACTAATGCACGGAATTTAATAAAAATTCATATTAAGTTAGTCACTGATACAAATTGATGCTGATTAGATTTTGGTGCAAATCGCTCAACAGGTGGCGCTGCTATGCTGCATTTTTTATGATTTCTGAAATGGCTCTATCTCAAGAACTAATGCACGGATTTTCATCAAACTTCAGATTTAGTTAGTCCTTGATATGACTTGATGCGGATTACTTGTTGGCGTAAATCGCTCAAAAGGTGGCGCTGCTGTGCTGCATTTTGCACGATTCCTGCTATAGCTCTTTCTCAAAAACTAATGCACGAATTTTCATCTAACTTCAGATTTAGTTAGATGTTAACACAAGTTGTTGCTGATTAGGTTTTGGTGTTAATCGTCTAATAGGTGCGCTGCTATGCTGGCATTTTCATGATTTTCGCAATAACTCTATCTCAAAAACTAATGCGCGGATTTTCCCCAAACTTCAGATTCAGTTAGACTTTGACGTAAGTGGGTCTTGGTAGTTTTGTTTAACATAGGTTTTGGTGTAAAGCACCCAATAGGTGGGGCTGCTAGGCTGATTTCCGCTGCATTTACACGATTTCGTAGATAGCCATATCTCAAGAACTAATGCACGGAATTTCATATCTATAGAATCCTCATGATGGGCATAGATTGCCGTTTAATTTTGGTAGTGTGGTAGCGAATTTTCAAGTATTAACCTGCATGAGATAGAAGAAAGTTTTGGGATTGGTATATCCGAGTAGTTATTTTAGTAAAAGAATTATCATAATACCTGCTAGCTTCTTATTTTTGCAGCGTGGCGTACGTAATATGTGAGGCATTCTCACAATCTTTTGATTTTTAAGTCCCTGAATAATAATTTTTACTTTCTTCTACCTTTACAAGAAAACATTAGATTCGCGAAATATTTCGACTTCCGGTTTTCGATGGTTTTATACGTTTTAGAAGGTCCTGAACACGATTTGATGGTTTTTAGAAAATGTCTGTCTGTCACTCTGTGAGTCTGTATGTGACAAAAAATTTGTGGGCACTCTATCTCAAGAACTAATGCACGGAATTTCACAAAACTTTTGATTCAGTTAGATCTTGATATAAACTGGTTCTGATTAGTTTTTAGTGTAACTCGCCCAAAAGGTGGCGCTGCTGTGCTACATTTTTCACGATTTTTGCAATAGCTATATCTCAAGAACTAATGCACGGGATTTCATAAAACTTCAGATTCAGCCAGTACTTGATATAATTTGGTGCTGATTACTTTTTGGTGAAAATTGCCCAACAGGTGGCGCTGCTATGCTGCATTATTCTTGATCATCGCAATAGCTTTATGTCAAGAACTGATGCACGAATTTTTATCAACCTTCAGTTTCAGTTAGTCCCTGATATAAATTACTGCTGTTTAGTTTTTGGTGTAAATCGCTCAACAGGTGGCACTGCTGTGCTGCATTTCAATGTTTCCGCAATATCTGTATCTCAAGAACTAATGCATGAATTTTCATCAAGCTTCAGATTCAGTTAGTCCCTAGTATAAATTGATCGTAATTAGTGTTTGGTCTAAATCGTTCAACATGTGGCGCTGCTATGTGGAATTTTTTTACAATTTCCGCAATCGCAAACTATGGCAAAAAATAATGCACGGATTTTTGTCAAACTTCAGATTCAATTAGAAGTTATCATTAGTTGTTGATGATTAGATTTTGATGTAAATCAAGTTACCGGTGGCGCTAATATACTGCATTTTGCTTGATTTACACGATTTTAGCGATAGTACAATCTCAAGAAATAATGCACAGAATTTCATGTCTTTAGAATCCTCATGATGGGTATAGATTGCCATTTAATTTTGGCACTGTACTACAGAATTCAGTATTAAAATGTATGAAATAGAAGAAAGTTTTGCGATTGACATTGGCTTATCAGACTAGTTATTTTAGTACATATTGTTGTGTTTTTTTTAAATCCAGCAGGATGGTCGTTCTGCCAAGCCAAGCTATAAAAAAATGCTAACCCCGCCAAACAAACAAACGCCAAGAAACAAAAGCCAGAACAGCGTAACTGCTTATTATACTGAACACAACTTGTCCATGTTAAATCGGTCAAACGTGGCATTTTAAAATTTCAGATATTTAAGAAAGCAAGTATCGCAGAGAAATAAAATTAAAACTAGAAGAATCTACTGAAGAAAAGCTTCAATTTGAGACCAAACTCGTCTCTATAAAATAATTATAAACAAAGATACAGGATTTTTTAAAAAACGTCGAGATACTGAAAATGATCAAAAAATCCTTCGTCAAACATATATTAATTCAATTAAGCTACAGACTTAAATAATGGACAGAAAAAAGTATGGAATGCATTTTCGGACTGGTAATTACTCGATCTACGTGCTTTTGTAAAATTTAGTTAAAAAAAAAATAAAATTTCTATCCTTAATATGCAAAAAACTGTTAATTCATTCTAAAATTATCCAATTGTGCCAAACAGTGATAAACCCGCCAACGAGCGCGTACTATCCACATTATAATAGCACAAATCCACTTCAACTTCAATCTGGTACATGAATATTTTTCATCAAGATTACTTTTTCGAATAAAACTGCATAAAAGTTAATTTTTAGAAAGATTTTTAAAATAAAAATGATTTTATAGAGAAATGGTACCTTTTAAGAAGTATGCATTCAAAGTTATCGGCATTTTAGGTTTCATTCCTAATGTAAACAAAGCTTTTGAAAATGAATTGAGCTGAATATGAAAAGGTTTTCAGGTAAAAAAAAAACAAACACAGAGGTCATATACGCATATTGGCGCGATTTGTTTCTGACGCCAATGTCATATACGCAACGGGTACTTAAATGGCGCCAAAGTGTCGTTATTTTGCTTGATATGGTAACCCGAATGTTGTTGTTTATTATGTTGATGTTTTCGCCAAATTGGCGTCGGAAAAAAATCGCGACAATATGGGGCGTATATGACATCTGTGCCAAATCTCCCTATTATTGAACTTATTTCAACATATGAGCAAACGGGGGCAAAGACGATGTCTCAGACGCATTGGGGTATCCTTTTAGGGCCAAAATGGTAATTTTATTCCATAGCAACCCAGAAATTTTGATGATATTATCCTTCATATGACAATTCAATAGAAGAGATTGCGTGTGTTTTACATTAAATCAAACTTTGTGCATTTTACAATAAAATAATTTGTGTGTGTTTCTAATAAAAGTTTTGGCACAGATGTCATATACGCCCCATAATGGCGCGATCTTTTTCTGACGCCAATGTCATGTACGCAACGGGAACTCAATTGGCGCCAAAGTGTCGTTATTTTTCTTGATATGTTAATCCCGACGTTATTGTTTATGCTGTTGATGTTTTCGCCAAATTGGTGTCAGAAAACAATCGCGCCAATATGACATCTGTGCCATAGTTTTGTGTATTTTATAATAAAATTGTGCTTTTATACCAAATAAACAGTTTCTTAATAAATAAAACCAACTTGTTATTTTCGCCAGCTAGGTCTAACAAGGAAGAGGTAACAGGTAAAAAAGCTGAAGAATATGAATTTGGGACTACTACACACAGAAAACCGGGAAATAAACCATTGAACACCAATTAAGTTAAAAATGAAACAAGATTAATAAGGATACAGGAAAAAAAATTACCAAATTAAAATCCATACTCTCATAGCATTAGGTATAACAAATACACTCATTATGCATTTTATTCACATTAAAGATAGTATACTATTAGAAATTAATATGATATTGTCCTGAGTAGGCGAAAAATTAAATATAATTTAATCGTTAACTTTATTATATTAATGAATATGAATATATACACACACGCATATATATGTATACATATATATATTTATATATAAGCTGCGTTGGCGTTATTACGTAAGTACCCCCAAAAATATATTGCGCCAACCACGGTGCGTTTGAGATAGCTGTGCTCAAACGAACATGAAGCATAAATGCCTACGAGAGTTAAGCGGTTTTCTCAAGAAAGATGAAATACATAACAACGAAAAAGCTACACAATGCTGACATGATCCGAACAAGTTCTTGATACTTTTATGTTAGCCAGGTTCAAATCTCGCCAAAGGTATTTTTTACCTCGCCAGTAGCAGTTTTTATTTTTTGTGTGGTAAATTAAAAACAATGCTTTGATAATGAAATTGGCATTTTTTTATAATTAGCCTCTGGTACGGTATGCTATTTCTTTCTCCCAGCTTATTTTGTGTCCAAAAAATAACGTTATCTTACAGAAGCTAGCCGTAGAACAAAGCATTACGATTAAATACTCTTTAGCAATTTTTTAAACTTCTAAGCATCGCACATTTTCAATTTTTATACCGTCGTATTGGAAAAAAAAGTTCTTTTAAATGCATTTTGTTTGAAAACTGTATCTCCATTTATTTTTGAAATATTAATTTTTTTGTAGTTTTTGGAGCCATTTGCTTAATATTTGCCAACGGAAGTACTTCATTTCTGTAAAAAGTAAAGGAAAAATAGTTTTAAAATCGTAATTATATATGTTTGTTGCCCTTTTCTCGTAACAACCAAAAGAAAATGTAATTAAAATACGTGCTATTTTGAAAAAAATATAAACGAATGATTTCTGTTAAAACAATGGAGCTACTATATACTATATTTAATTGTAAGTATCTATGAATCTTTAGAAAGCCGTTTTTTTTTTTTTTCGATTTTCTTGAATGACGGAATCTTTTTGCTGCATTTGTGCATTATTTCGCGATAGTGATGTGCTATGCATGCTTTACTGTAGATGTTTAAGAGTAGATCGTAAAAGTGGAATTCTTAAGCGGATGCGAATGACGTCATTTTACATAAAATAAAACGTGTGCTTTAAGTCTTAAAATTGAAATATGTTTTGTACTGCAGTAGAGTCCCGCTTAACCGAGTTATTTTCTTCTGATGGACTGGTGGCTTCTATTATTATGAAACAGCCATTATAAATGAAGTGTTAGGTGAATATGAAAGAGCAGCCGTAAAAAAAAAATTATGCCCTCCCCCACCCCCATTCTGACCAGAAAATCAGAGTTCTAACTTTTTACGGCTGCTCTTTCATCTTCACCTAACACTTCATTCATAATGGCTGTTTCATAATAATAGAAGCCATCAGTCCGTCAGAAGAAAATGCAGTAATGGAAACGCCGGGGGCGACACTAAATTCTGAAAAAGCAGAATTCCTGTTCTCTAGTTTTTTTCTTTTCTTTTCCTTTTTTTTTTAAATTAAATAATGAAAGGCATGTATCTTAAACGTTTGTATTTTAAATTACAGTTATGCATTTTATATAAAATAAGTGAAAAGATTAAAGTTTAAGTAAAATTAAGGCAATACGAATGCATGAGAAGGAAACAATAATGGGCGATTTATCACCTGCGCCCGCTAACATAAAAGTAAGGAGTTCATGATTTCTCTATCAGAATCTTCCTACTTGGCGAAGGATTGAGATAGTTAATTAAATTATGAATAAAAGTAACATGATGTAATGCTTAGCATACATTTAACGGGCATCAAACTGCTAGACAGAGGCGAAAATAATCTATTAAATTCGAAACTGAAAAGAATAGAAAAGAAAAGAATTTCCTAAAATTGAAATTTCTGTGATACCGTTCGGAATAGAAACCGACAATTTGGCACATAGTGGTTATTTTAAATACTCGATAAGAATAATTTCTAAAAAAGGTAGAAATTAAAAATTCGAAACGACATAAAAGCATTCTATGAACGTTCTAAATTATGATTTATTTGCAATTGTTAGTCTGCAACAATTGCTGAATATGCAAATTGTTAGAAACATGAAATTTGATGTACTTTTTACTTATAAGGCGTAAATGATCTCACAGAAAAGTTCCTAAAATATTCGAAATTTGAATGGATGCAGGCGTAAAAAAAAAGTTCTAAAATTGCGATTTCTGTAATATCGTTCGGGATAGTGGTCTGAATTTCGGCATGGCGATTTGTTTAAACATGTAAATGCACGCTAAGAACTGTTAGTAGAAAATCGAAATGTTAAGAGGTGAACCGAGCGGAAAAAGTTTTAAGAACAGTTTGCATTATGATTTTAATGAGATTGTTTGGGCTAGGAACATAAAATTTGACACAGATGTCATTTTCTAAGCCGTAAATGCTTTGCGTTTCCTAATACATTAGAAATTTATAAGTGTACAAGAGCAAAAAAATTCTTGTATTTTTGAATCTGTGATACTGTTTGGGATAGAATCCTTAAACCTGGCATGGTGGTCACTTACAAGATGTAAATGCTCATTAAAAACTGTTTCAAAATAAATCGAATTTTAAAAGGTTGAAATGAGTGGAAAGCTTTTTAAAAACTTTCTAAATTCTGGTTTGAATGGAATTGCTAGAGCGTGAACTTGAAATTTAACATGATTACGGCTACTAAAACGAAAATGCTCGTCCTAAGCAATTTCTAAAAAATTCGAAATTTAAGAGGTTGCAAGAGCAAAAGTCATTCATAAATTAAGATTTCTGTGAAACTGTTGAGGGGAGAAACTTAAAATTTGATATGGTGATTACTTTTAAGATGTAAGTGCTCGCTAAATGCTATTTCTAAATAAATCGAAATTTAAAAGGGTGAAACGAGTAAAAAAGCTTCCTAAAAATGTTCTAAATTATGATTTATTTGGAATTCTTAGCCTTAAGGAAATCGAAATTTGACATAGTTGTAACGTTTAAGACGTAAATATTCACCATGAACAGTTCCTTAAAAAAATCGAAATTTTTAACGGCGCAGGAGCAAAAAAGTTCTAAAATTGGGTTTATCTTGATATCCTTGAAGATTGAAACCTGAATTTTGGCAAGCTGTTAATTTTAAGATCTAAGCGCTCGTTAACCCTCTCGATCCGCAGCCTGAGCTATGCTCGGGCATGCATTTTCCCGTCAAATTAATACTACTTGGTTATTCCCACTAGTTATCCTTTAAAGAAAACTTTCTCTGATTTAATCAGAACATTTTCCCCGATTACGATAATCAAAAATTTCTGCTTTAAAGAGCCGGTGATAAACGATTAAAAATTTTGTAAAAGACGCTCATCGCGAAGAATTACTTACACAGCGAGAGTGTTAAGAACTGTTTCGAAAAATGAAGTCTATCTTTAAAGAGATTAAACAAGCAGAAAACGTTCTAAATAACGATTTAAATAGAATTGTCAAAGCACGACCTTGAAATTTAACATGGTTGTAACTTTTGAAACATTAATGCTCTCAGAAATAATTTCCTAATAAGTTCAAAGTTTAAAAGGGTTCAAAAAAAAAAAAAAGTTCTAAAATTCCAATTTTTGTGATACCGTTCGGGGTAGAAGCCTGAATTTGGCATACTAATTATCTAAAATATGTAAAGGTTCATTAAGAATCGTTTCTAAAAATATCTGCATTGTTTTGTATGTCGTCCTTCATTCTCGGATTAGCCGTAGATATTTGCAAAGGTAAAACAATTTTGCAAAAAATAAAATAAAAAGTTATCTTTAAACAGATATCTGACTAAATATCTAACAATAAACAAATATCTAACTAAAAAACCAACTATTATGTCTATATGTTTTTTCGACTCTATCATTTTTTTTTACGAAATTTTCATTCTTCATAAAAATTAAAATACCATATAAATTGAAGAAAATTGATACTTTGAGAATAGAAGTTAGCTTTCATTGCTTTTAAATCCTTAATTACTCTAAGAAATGAATGATATGTAAACAAAATGTACACATATTGGGTTTCCTTTCTGCTTACAAAGGTTCTAATAAAACTCATTTTAATTTAAGTGAGTAGATTATTTAAATTATACATAATTTGTTTAAAAAAAAAAAGAAATTATATCTACTAAAAACCAACTTTTCAAAAGTAAAAAAAAGCCAAGCTAAAAAAAAAAAAAAAAAAAAAAAAAAAAAAAAAAAAAAAAAAAAAAAAAAAAAGATGAAATTTCTGGCCAAAAAAATGGTGTGATGTCATATTTCCAAGCTTATATTATGGTACTTTTTTAACATTTTCCACTAAAAAATTTACAATTTGTAAGTCGAGTGACTTCGTATATGTTGATAGAAATCCTTTTCTCCTGTACTAAATACATCATAACGTGTTTCTGAAAATTCAAATGTTTTAAAATTATGCATCATGGGCTTGGCGGCCATCTTTCCATATTTTACACAAATTTCTATGTACCCTAATCCGTAGTTAAAATCCGAAATTCAAAATTGTTACTTAAGCAGACATTATAAGCTTTTCCGTTACGGACTTTTATTCGGAGAACTTTGAGTCTTAAAATAATAGTGACCTAACTAAAGGATTCATCTTATGATTTATTTCGTAAAATAATTAATCATTTAAAGGCAATAAAAAATATTTCTTTTCTCAAAATATTAGTCTTTTTCAATTTATCAGCTGTTTGCAGTTGAAAACCAAAGTTCGACATTGTTACCAAAGCACACATTTTATGCTTTTCCTTCGCGGAATTGTGTGCTTAGAAATTTGTGTGTTAAGGTAATGGTGACATATCTTCGCCATTCCTCTTATGATTACTTTTTTAGAGTAATTAATCATTTAAAAGCAGTAACAATGAACTTTTTTTTCTCAAAATAAGTCTTTTTAAATTTATTTGTCCGTAGTTAAAATCAGAAGTTCTAAATCGTTATTAATGCAAAGTTATTACCCTTTACAGACTTGAGTGCTTAGAAATTTGTGTAAAATATGGAAAGATGGCCGCCAAGCCCATGATGCATAATTTTAAAACATTTGAATTTTCAGAAACACGTTATGATGTATTTAGTACAGGAGAAAAGGATTTCTATCAACATATACGAAGTCACTCGACTTACAAATTGTAAATTTTTTAGTGGAAAATGTTAAAAAAGTACCATAATATAAGCTTGGAAATATGATATCACACCATTTTTTTGCCACAAGTTTCATCTTTTTTTTTTTTTTTTTTTTTAGCTTGGCTTTTTTTTACTTTTGAAAAGTTGGTTTTTAGTAGATATCATATACTGAAGAACATCCCATTGCATAACAGTATTAACGAGATATATAAGTTTTGGACGATGTTGGGGGTCCAAATATCCAGGATGCTGATTTTTAAGTTCGGTGCTACCTGTATAAAATTGTTTCAATAAAAGTAATTCGATGTAATTTTTTTTTCCGAAAATGGGATAATTGTTTCATATAAATATGTAGCAAAAAATTAACCTGCACACAATTTTACGGTTGATGTTATTTTTTTTAAACTCTGTCCCTGGATTTTAGATACCTTACCATCCCTCTTTTTAAATTACTAGGGGGCTCGGCCCCCTACGAGCTACGCTCGCCAACCCCCGTCCAGACACCGCAGGTTCTAAATGCACGCTAATTTGATCGGCTTTAAAAATATTTCGAAAGATTGAATTATAATTTAAAAAACAGTGGCGATCTCCCTATAAACGAATTTCTATTCATTTCTCTTTGATTGGGGAATTTTAACGCCAAATCCGCTGCGGTACTACTTGATTATCCCGTCGACCAATTTCGCCAAATTATATAAATCGCCAAACCACTCGCCAAATTATACAAATTGACATAATTTTTATTTTAAATAATGAAAGAACAAATAAATTCGTACAACATTAATAAAAATACAAATAAAACGTCGAAATAAAAATAACTTGATGACGTAGACACGTGTAACAACATTTCAAAATCAGCTAATATAAAAGGAATTAAGTAAACAGAGTCTTTGTCTCCTGGTATTTTTTAACAAAGCGAAAAGAAAGTTCTTTTAAATGAGACATTTTAAATTAATCGGTTTTAATCTGACGTAATTTTTACCAAGCTATTCTTTCTCTTTTAAATAATCGCGTGAAAGTACTTTTGTTAGCAATGAAATATTATTTGCGCTTTCCTAACAAAAATAGTTGAAAATATTTTCTCAAAATATTAAATAAATGTCTAGCGCAATTTCTAAATTTAAACTTTTTTGCAATATTATTTTGTGTTCATTTTATGTAATAACTATAATGTGACGTAAATATGACGTAATTTCTCCTAAGACTTCTAACGCATTTAATGAATTTATTATTTTACAATATCCTTTCTCTTTTAAAATTCACGTGTATACTTTTTATGACGTAATTTTTAATAAGTTCCTGCTTTTTATACATAATTATTTAATTCTAATTTGAAAGTTTTTTCCTGTTCATAATAGTCACGTGTAAATAAATTTTTAATTTGAAGCAAACATTATTGATTGCGCTTTTTATACAGTTGACAACAGTTTAAATTAGCACAATTTTCTGAAATCTGTAAAAAATATCTCTAGAAATGCTGAAAATTTGAATTTAAAATAGAAATAAAACCTGAAAAAATGAGTCAAAATAAAAAAATTAATGCAATCTGCACTCCGGCAAATTCTAACGCATAAAATGATCTAAAAATGATTACACTGCCATGTATAGTTTTTGCTGCTATAAAACTTTTTTAGTGGAACGATTTTGTCCAACTTTAGCATTAAATATCTCTTAAAATAATTCTTCGATTTGAAAACTGTCTGCATCAGCGTGTTTATCAAACATTTCTATATAAAACCACTGATTTTCATATTTTTGTATGCATTATTTTTCTCAATATTAACGAAGAAAGACCTCCGGTCACAAAAAATTCAAAACCGGCGGCGGCGGCGGCGGCGGCGGCGGCGGTGACAGCGGTAGTTACTTTTTTTTAGAATAGAGAGATACAGAAAATCACTTCACATGCAGTCACAGAATTTTTGTAAACTTTTTTTCTCATGCTAGTATGATAGAGAAAGAATGGCTAAAATTCTTTGACGGAAATTTTCTGCAGAATTTAAATCAGCATTTAAATAACAATTTCAAGCATGGTAGCTTTATTGTTAGTCTTACTGTCCCCAAGGTTTATTCCTAAACTTTTCAAGGAAAATTATTTTTTTTAAATTTAATCCAATGTAAATAACTGTTTCTAAAAATCAATTAACATTGTGGCTATCACTGTGTCTTAACATTATTTGCCTGAAAACAGGTGGTAATTTTCCTTACCGTCCCATCTTTACCATCCCTTTTTTTTCCCTTGCCGTCCCTTTTTCCCTATACCGTCCCCCTTTTTTTACCTTACGGTCCCTTCTTTAACACCCCTTTAAGACAATGTTATACCAAAATTTTGTACTAAAAATACTACATAGTTATTATTTCTTATTTGTATGTTCTGTGGGTACAATGCAAATTCATTATAAGTAAAAATTTAGAAGAAAATAAAAAGTTTTAGAGGTAAAATGGTAAGGAAAATTAAACTCTTAAGTTTAACTTAAACTTCAGTTAAATAAAACAATTTACGCTGCGTTCCATTTTTCTTTATTTTGAATCATTAAGGCATTCATTCGTCTATCAGATTAAAATGTTATTTTAGCAAGTTTAATTTCACCAGATTTTTATTCGTGAAAGTCAAAAGATTTAAAGAATGCCCCATGTATATTAGGGTGGAGCGCTCGCCTATTTAAAAAAAAAAATTCTTCAAATCAAAATTGGCCGGGGTGGAAAAGTTGCTCTATCCGATCCTCATTCTGAATATAAAATATCTTTGAAAAATATTAATATTAAATACTGCCCCAAGGTCATTGAATATTGAGAAAAAACGTAAAAGCGCTCGGCTATGGAAAATATTTTTTTTTTTTTTTTTTTCAAATCAAAATGAGGCGGTGTGGGAAAGTTGCTCTATCATATCCTCATTCTGAATAAAAAATATCTTTGAAAAATATTAATATTAAATGCTGCCCCAAAGTCATTGAATATTGAGAAAAAACGTAAAAGTTGTGCATTTTCTCATTTTTTTCCTCAAATATACAAACTATTTTATTAATTTGATTTAAAAGGATAATCATCGAATTATTATTATTGTTATTATAAATTTATAGTAAAATTATGTAATATTTATATCAAGTTCGCTTTTATTATGCTTACTCAACGACTATACTTTTTTTTAATATATGAAATTTGGGTAATTGTAATTGTTTTATATTTTTTACTTAACCTGTGTAAAAAAATATAATTTGAAATTATTCTTAAACAACTACAGTAATAAGATAAAAATAATTTACTATTGCAATTTACAAGCAATGAAGTTACTATTTTATAGTAGTCCATACTGTTTTTTAGTTTCAAAAACTGTCTTTTTTTCCGAGACTCCAGACAAGTTTTAATGAATTCAACGCATCTCAAAGGAACACAAACAGCAGAAGAAGCCTCCGTAACAATTTTCACATATCTTTCAGTGGCTTGATTGTGACAAGGGAATAGTTTAATCTTAGGTAAGGTGTCTTCATTTATTGTCTTTGGATTTAGGATACATTTTGTAAGAATGTTATGATCTAAGATCTTAGTTAATGGTAATTGTATCACGGTCACTTCAGCCCAATTTATAGAATCTATATAGACTTTGGCTTCAAAATTTATCCGTATGTAAAGAATTTCTTGACTTTCGAGATTTTATTGTTCTGCGTAGTACCAAATGTCTTACATAGTATGTAAGAGTGTTGGCACTACACATAATAATAAAATCGTGAAAGTGAAGACATTCTTTACGTACGTTCAACTTACCTGGGATCACGTACGTAAAGAGTTTTTTGACTTTCGAGATTTTATTACTCTGTGCAGTGCCACTTTTATATAGTATATATGAGTGTTGGTACTATGTAGAACAATAAAAGTTTCACGAAAACAAACGATCAAATTACCTGAGAGACCAAAGACTATATCGATTTCATAAATTAGGCAGAAGTGACCGTGACAGAACCACCATTAACTAAGTTCTTAGATCATAACATTCTTACAAAGTCTATCCTAAATCCAAAGGCAATAGATGAAGACATCTTACCTAAGATTAAACTATTCCCTTGACACAATCAAGCCACTGAAAGTTGTGTGACACTTGTTACGGAGGCTTCTTCTGCTGTTTGTGGTCCTTTGAGATGCCATAGATTCATTAAAACGTCTGGAGTCTCGGAAAAAAATGCCAGTTTTTGAAACCAAAAAACAGTATGGACTACTATAAAATGGTAACTTTACTGCTTGTAAATTAAATAGTAAATTATTTTTACCTTATTACATTAGTTTTTTAAGAATAATTTCAAATTATATTTTCTTACACAGGTTAAGTAAAATATGTAAAACAATTACAATTACCCAAATTTCATATATTTTAAAAAAGTATAGTTGTTGAGTTAGTATAATAAAAGCGAATTTGATATAAATATTACATAATTTTATTATAAATATATAATAATACAGTCGAACCTCGTTGACGCGAACACTCAAGGGGAATTTTTTTTTATTCGTGTTAAAAGTAGTTCGTGTTATCCGAACTTAAATACATTACATACAACTGGACGGGGCAATCAGAAACAGTTCGTGCTAAAAGTAATTCGCGTTAAGCGTGTTCGTGTTAACGAGGTTTGACTGTAATAATAATAATTCAACGATCATCCTTTTAAATTAAATTAATAAAATAATTTGTATGTTTGAGGAAAAAAATTGGAAAATGCACAACTTTTACGTTTTTTCTCAATATTCAATGACCTTGGGGCAGTATTTAATATTAACATTTTTCAAAGATATTTTTTATTCAGAATGAGGATATGATAGAGCAACTTTCCCACACCGCCCCATTTTTATTAGGAAAAGAATTTTTTTTTTCCACAGGCGAGCGCTTTTACGTTTTTTCTCAATATTCAATGACCTTGGGGCAGTATTTAATATTAATATTTTTCAAAAATATTTTATATTCAAAATGAGGATCTGATAGAGCAACTTTCCCACCCCGGCCGATTTTGATTTGAAGAAAAAAAAAATTTCGCTCCACCCTAATGTATATTTCACATTGCAGTAAACATTTAGACCTGGTTAGAACTCACGGGTTGAACATAAAAACGACAAAAATTCTCCAAAAATATAAAAAATATATATAAAAATAATTTCAAAATTTTCGAATTTTTGGCCCCAGTTGTTCGTGATCTTCCTACAAGCAACCCCTGTGCCAAATTTCGTACCCCTACGCCCTGTGGTTTCCGAGTTTTTAAGGTTACATAGATAGATACGCTCACGGATTCTAATAGGGTAGATGTTATTGCATTCGAACCAGTTGAGCTCTTTATTATAAGGCGGCATTGAAGCGTTTACGGTTAGTGACAACGTCACCTAAAACATCTTGATTACATTACAACCGATGGATGTTTATTGAGTAGCATGTATTTTAATGAATTTGTACTATTTCAATCTCTAGAAAATTTTATCATGTTACTTGAAAGTAGAATATGAATTCAATTTGTTCATCTAAAGCTCGACGATCCAGGTTTCTACTTTATGAAAGATATTTCTATTATTCACTTTATTAAAGATGCTTCTAGATTTCAGCACCCATCCTTTTAAAATTCCAATACTATGGGTATTTTTGTACACAAAATTTAGATAACAATTAAATGAAATTTTATTTTGCACGAAATCGGAATGATTTTTGACGAAAGTACTGCGCACAATAATCATCGCGGAATGTCCTGCGGTTATTTGAGGAGAAACTAGATTATAGAAACGTGCCACCGGACCTAGATTATGGAAAAATTCTAGGTAAACACTGACTAAGCAGAAACCACAGAATATGCACAGAAAGATAATGTAAGCACTTTAGTGAATCACAGAGTACTTATAGTCATGAAAACAATTCGACAGAACTTAAGGTTCACTGAATTTTGGCAGTTTTATTGGAATTTTTCCTTTTCTTTTCATTTAAAAATATTAATAAGGGGATTTATTAAACTAATCGATTCTGTTATTTTGGACTTATTAATTAAAGAATGTTATCAATATACCATAAATAGCTTTTAGTTAATTTTTAATCAGATAATAGAGCTACTTAAAAATTTACAAATATGACTGAAATTAGGGAAAATCATTTCATAACGATGAAATATCGAATTTTGAACTTTTATTGAAATGAATTATAATTTATCATATGAATTATCCGAAATATATGAAAAAATACTTGGAAGGCATATGACTCAATATGTCCTGTTCGTCACCTAAAAAACAATTAGGAATTTAGAAAGTACATGCATTGAAAATTTAGAAAATTCAACAAGTGTTATGAGCTTATGAAAACATAAAAAAAGCTTAATCACATAATCTGAGTTTCTGCCGTGCTTATCGGAAGAACGTTGGATTTCCTGAAATAAAATAAACTAATTTTATTTAAAAATTACTTCAGGTACGTCCGGTGATAAAACAAATGCTCATTATTCAACCTATTTTTGTGTTTATATATTTTGTGTAAAATTATGTGAATTTTGAAAATGTAAAGGCAGTTTTTCAAAGTTATTAGGATAAAATCTTTGCTGAGTTAATTAATGAATCGCTATATATCTTATAGAACAACAGCAAAAATATTGCTTGTCAGTTCGACACATTTTATCATTTCAACAAATAAATGATTCCTTCTGAGATCTGTAATGATCGATAAAATGGTTTTGAATTATTTTTAAAAAGTTCAACATTATGTCTTTCTAGATAGTATATTACACTTTTGAAAAGTTTATACCATCACTATTAAATTATGTTTTTACTTCTATTATCTTTCGTTTATCTTTTCTTTTCGGAATTAAAATGGGATATGTATAATGCAAACGAAATACCTTACAAAAAGAAGTGATATCTAATCAAAAACAACTCGTTGTAAATGATCCCGCCAAGCCACAAACCTAAAACGTCAGTCATAAAAAGAAGTGATATCACATAAAAAGAAGCGATATAGAAGTGCATACTCCGAGTGTCGTGTAAAAATCTATCACTACTCATAATGTTTTCAAAGGACTCGGAATGAGGTACAGTGTTTGAAAACTGCTTGGCGAACTGCAGGCGTATATTTAATATATGCAGTACCAATATAAATTTCGAAAAAATTGTGAAAGTCGAAAAATTAATTTTGATTTTTCATTCTATCATCCTTATAAATAATTGTAAGAGGAAGATCTGAAATAAATCAGAAAGATTTGTAAGACAAGCAGGAAATGGCATGTAATTGTGGTAATCATCTATTATTACAATTATACTTTTCAGTATTTTAAACATAATTTTTAATTATATAAATACATTTAATAATACACTGTTTCAGAATTAAAGGAAAAACTTGTCAAATGGATCCTGTTTATGACAGAATTATTTTTTAAACGTAAAATGTCGTGTTTCCAACATACGGAATATTATATAATACTATTGTAAAAGGAGTCTTACTAGAATAGATTTTCCCCCCGTCATGTGCAATTCCGTTTATGCAGGCTTTACTGCAATATATCTCAGTTTAATTAACGTCTATTATTAGGTGCATTGTTAGTAATAATGTTTATTACATGTTTACTTAGAAAATCCTTCTCATAAAAGTGCTCTTTCTCGTTCAAATAACGGTAAATAAATTCAACAAATCGATCCCATGATTTTAAATAAGACTGGCATGTAAACAACAAAAGCTTCAACTTTTCACAATTTAATGGGATCAGTAATACAAGAAAAAAAATGGTAAACAAATAGTCATATGTAAGTGCAGGAAGAACAAACAAAAGACTGCAGGTCGACAAGCAGTTTTCACATACTGTACCTCACTCCGAGCCTTTCGAAACATTATGAGTAGTGATAGGTTTTTACACGGCACTCGGAGTATGCACTTCTATATCGCTTCTTTTTTTGTGATATCACTTCTTTTTCTGATTGACGTTTTAGGTTTGTGGTTTGGCGGGATCATTTACAACGAGTTGTTTTTGATTAGATTAGTTTTATCTGGGTTCGTTTTATCTCGTCTGTGCATAAATATATTCGGATGGCCGTGTAATTTTTAAATGTTATTTAGGTTCACTATAGAATCTTCTGTATTGAAAAAGAAGTGTTTAATATTTATAGGGACACACAAAAGAATTCTGTTATATTAAGGTCTATGGCGGAAAATCGTTTGTGGTGCAGTTTAATGATTTAAGAAAATTATAACATAATGATAGATATCACTTATGTGGACTACAATATAGTTTCTGTGTAGTATATGAATAAGTAGCATTACAGTTCGTTTACAGTGATGCACGAGAAAAATCCGTTACAGTATGATATGCAGGGGAAACGCATTTGTGGTGCATTAGGGGTCTTGTACCTTTTAAACTCGCTGAAAATCAACAAAAACATTCAAAGTCTGAATTAGTGTACCTTTAAAGCCTTTTTATGTATAAATATGAAAATTTGACTATTGATTAACCAGATTTTGCTTTGTAATATACTACCATTAGAAACTGACCATTCTTTCACAAAATATATGTTTTGTTCAAGTTAAAATAGCTTTTTTTTTTTTACTCCGTCACGCATAGCTCAAAATTATTTTATTAACAAAAAATATATACATGCGCAAAAAAAAATATTTTTGTGAAGAAAAATCAAAATTTTGTATTTTTAATGAATAAAAATAGTTATAACTAAAAATCATACCATTGTAAATGCTTAAAAGTAGGTCATTTTAAACGCACAAATGTGCTTATCATCTATTTCAAATTTTATAACAATCCATACATACGTTCTCAAGATATCATGCGCGCAATAACTTACAGAGTAATACAAAGAGTTATTTCAACTTCAAATACCCATAAATTCTGTAAAAGGCTAGTCACTTTCTAATAGTAGTATATTAAAAAATCTCTGTTTTTTCAATACTCAAAATTTCATGTTTATACATAAAAAGGTTTTGAAGATACACCGATTCAAACTTCGAAAGTTTTTGATGATTTTTATCGCGTTTAAAAGTACAAGACTAATGTTGCTACATACCTCAAGCATAATGAAATAATTCATACCATTCATAGTTCAATAAAGTTCATAGAATTTATAGAGACACTAAAAGAATTTGCTTGCAGGTCGGACGATGAACAATAATTGCTGTAAGTGCGTTTTTATATTTGGTATATATTTTTGGTACTTGTTAGTTATCCCGTCGACCAAATTACTGTGGCCAAATTGTAAGGTTAATTGCCAATAATGGTTGATCGTAAATGTCATATTCACTTGACAACACGTGTTTACGTCATCAAGTGATTTTTATTTCGACGTTTTATTTGTATTTTTATTAACGTTATACTAATTTATTTGTTCTTTCGTTATTTAAAATAAAAATTGTGTCAATTTGTATAATTTGGCGGGTGGTTTGGCGATATATATAATTTGGCGAAATTGGTCGACGGGATAACTAACAAGTACCATATTTTTTAACTCCTTTTTAATAGACTAGGGAGCTCTGCCACCTACGAGCTACGCTCGTCAACCCCCGTTCAGACACCGCAGACTCTAACAGCACGCTAATTTGATCGGCTTTAAAAAGATTTCAGAAGATTGAATTATAATTTGAATCTGACAATTATAATCTGACGTAATTTTCACCAAGCTTTTCTTTCTCTTTTTAATATTCACGTAAAAATACTTTTGTTAGAAATGAAATATTATGATCAACTTAAAATATGAAATAAATGTCTCGCACAATTTTTATTAAATTTAAACTGTTTTGCAATATTACTTTTTGTTAATTTTACGTAATAAGTGTAATGTGACGTAAATGTGACGTAAATTCTCCTATTTAAGACTTCTAACGCATGTTAATGAATTTATTATTTTACAATATTCTTTCTCTTTAAAATTCACGTGTAAACATAGTTTTTATGATGTAATTTTCAATGAGTTCCTGCTTTTTATATTTTCTGTTTATAATAGTCACGTGTAAAATAAATTTTTAATTTGAAGCAAAAGTTGTTATTGTTTGCGCTGTTTATACAGTTGGCAACAGTTTAAATTAATACAGTTTTCTAAATTTTGTACAAAATATCTCTCGAAATGCTGTAAATTTGAATTTAAAATAAAAATAAAACCTCAAAAAATGAGTCAAATTAAAATACTAAATGCAGTCTGCTCGCCGGGAAATTCTGACGCATAAAATTATCTAAAAATGATTAAATTCCTATGTACAGTTTTTGCTCCTATAAAACTTTTTTAATGGAACGATTTTGTCCAACTTTGGCATTAAATATCTCTTAAAATAATTCTTCGATTTAAAAACTGACTACATCAGCGTGTTTATCAAACATTTCTCCATAATACTACCGATTTTCATATTTTTATATGCAACAGTTTTTTTTTTATATTAACGAAGAAAGGCCATGCTTAAGTATTCAAATTGGATGCCGATCTGCCAAACAATAAACATAGTAAACAATGTCATGAGACATGATGCATAATGAAAAACATTGCAAACATAAAATCAAATTAAAATTAAATTAGCTATTTGTGAGCGTGAATTAATTTTCATATAATTTCACAAAACAATAACATGGTAAACAATGTTCGAGGCATCATGCATAATGAACAACATTGCAAAACATAAAATAAAAATAAAATTATCTTGGCTATTTGCGTGCGTGGATTAATTTTTACTATTGTTAATAAAACTACATAGCATCTCTTTCCAATTTTAGGTAAATCAAGGGACACTGAATCATTGCAAATATTCTTGTTGCGTAAAAATATCTCTATTTATTCTCGGATTATGGATTTTAAAATTAGCAAGTTAATCTATACATCAAGATTTTATTTACCATCCATAATCCGAGAATCAATAGAGATATTTTTACGCAACAAGAGTACTTGCAATGATTCAGTGTTTCTTGATTTACCTAAAATTTGGAAAGAGATGCTATGTAATTGTAGTAACAATAGTAAAAATTAATCCACGCTCGTAACTAGCCAAGTTAATTTTATTTTTATTTTATGTTTTGCAATGTTTTTTATTATGCATGTTGTCTCGTGACATTGTTTACCATGTTATTGTTTTGTTAAATTATATGAAAATTAATCCACGCTCACAAATAGCTAATTTAATTTTAATCATGTCTCGTAACATTATTTACTATGATTATTGTTTTTATATTATGTGAAAATATTTTCTATCGTGAATGATTTTGAAACCTTTGGTACGACGAAACGATCGTCAATCTTAATAAAGATATTTTATCACTTTTTATAGCATTATTAGGGGGCTCTGCCCCCTGCAAGCTACGCTCGCCAACCCCCATTCAGACACCGCAGAATCTAAAAATCTAAAAACATGCTAATCTAATAGGTTTTAAAAATATTAGAGAAGATTAAATTACACTGAAAAAGCTGTGCAGATCTCCCTGTAAACGGGTTTCCATTCAATTCCCTTTCATTGGAAAAATTTAACGGAGAATCAGTTGCTGTTAAGACATCCAATAGCTGTTTTCGTTTTTGATTAAAGAGGATCAGTTAAACATTTGAAAAGAAGCTAAAATAAAATGAATTAAGTATAGAGTCTTTATCAACCGATATTTTAAAACAATCTGTATAACAATAGCCTAAATCATGTGACTATCATCAACAGTTCCGGGCGGAACACTTTGCATTTTATACTCTAGGTGCCATTTTGATACTTTAATGTTATCCAGGCACAGGTGATAAGTCGCCAAATATTATTCTATCCCCAACATTTCATCTATATTATAATAGTTCAAGTCATCAAATGCCATAAACAAATACGATCTGATCCCTTCGCCTTTCATATGAAGGTTTGGAACAAACCCCATATTGGCGCGATTTTTTTTCCAACGCTAATTTGGGGAACGCATCAACAACAACATTCGGCTTACCATATCAAGCAAAATAACGATACTTTGGCGCTAGTTAAGTACCCGTTGCGTATATGACATTGGCGTCAGAAAAAAATCGCGCCAATATGGGGCCGTAATATGACATCTGTGCCGAAAGAAAAAAAGCCCGGTGCAAATGTCGCCAATATCTTTTTTTCAATTCGCCAGTTAGCATTTTTTTTATTGTTCGAGTGGTAAATTAAAACATTGATTTGAAGTTGAAATTAAATGTCTTGGTTTGTTACATAATTTAATATTTCGCCAGATGTTTGGCATGATTTTTTTTTTTTTTTTTTTTTTTTTTTTTTTTTTTTTTTACGAAAATTTGGCGAAAACTCCGTTTTCGAATATCAGTTACATATGTATTTTTGCTACTTAGTTATCCCGTCGACAAAAAATCTATCGCGAACTATAAGATTAAATGCCAAGAATGCTTGATCGTAAATGTCACATTCACTTGACTTTTAGCAAGTTACACATGTTTACGTCATCAAATTATTTTTATTTCGACGTTTTATTTTTATATTTATTAATGTTATACTAATTTATTTGTTCTTTCGTTATTTAAAATAAAAAAAATTTCAATCTGTACAATTTGGCGAGTGGTTTGGCGATTTATATAATTTGCGAAATTGGTTGACGGAATAACTACTACATTGTACCGTATTTTTTAATTATTTTCTATTATTTTCAAAAGGAAATAGCAAAAAATAATTAATAACTATAGAACAAAATAATTTATATAAATTTTTTAAAAAAATAAAAGTGTAATTTTCGGTTAGCCGGGCGCCAGTGTTCTATATACATATTTATATACATATGTATGTGTATATATACATATATATTTACACTTATATATATGCGTGTGTGTATATATAAAATATGTTTATATGTATATATATATTGTGGCGACCGATTTTGGTTCAGTGGATTTCTTAAATTAACTAACACTATCTTAAAAATAAATCAATTGGCACTTACTCAATTAATTCCACGGGATATCAAATTTTCTCTTCTTTTAATTGGAAGACACATATTTACATCTATTATACACTATAATACATTTTATTTACAAAAGCGAAACGCGTTCTTAAAAACAGAATATTCTTTCAACAACACCATCTCGAAGAAAACGAGAGAGAGCGCGCGCGATGAGCCCAGGAGGGGTTACCTTACGTAAACAATAGATCCATTGCTGTCCCGTTATCGCCCATTTGGCGTCAAAACATATAATTCTCCACACACTCCCCACCTGGACTCATGAGAGTACATAATGATAAATCAACATAAACATTCTTATAATAAACTTGACCTTAAATGACAACTCAAATGATAAAATAGAAAATTTTCAATCTACAGGCGTTGAAGTATAAAGAATTAAACATAAAATAATAAAGTCATGATCAATATTAATAAAAAAGAAAAACGATGCTCTTATAACATGTAGCTACATGAACATATCTGGCCAGATATTTTACCTGAATAAGATTAACTGAATATATATATATATACATAATATAAACAAATTAAATACCATTATTAATTCAATTATCTTTTCAATTTGAAATAAAGTACAATTATGCATAAATGAAAGATTTTTACTAAATAAACAACAAATTGCAAAACACCCCCCCCCCCCCCCCCAAAAAAAAAAAAAAAAAATTCCAAACATGAATTTATAAAACAAACACACTTTGATATTCAAACACTAGTAGAAAAAATAAATTTCAAATCAAGTACTGAAATCACTTATCATTCAGATATCTAGTTCAAAAGGATACAAAATTTGTATTGGTTTTCTCAGCAGTCCTTTAGCAGTTTTTATTATGCAAGCACGAATAAGTTTATCTCTGCCAATAATGACTTCCTTAACCATTCCTAAGTCCCACAACAGTTTAGATTTAGCAGTACCATCTACTAAAACAACATTGCCAATTTTTAAGTTTTTGTGTCTTTCAGGAGTTTTAAATTCATGAACTGAACTTAAATTCAATAAGTATTGTTCCTTCCACTTAATCCAGAGCTGTTTCAACAACTTACTTTGATATCGTTTTCTCCTTAACAAAGTTTCTTTAGTAGAAATTTTATTTTCTAATTCGGCAAAATGTAGAGGAAAACTGATGTTCTCTCTTCCTAGCTGAAGGAAATGGGCCGGGGTAAGTGGCTCTGGCTCGCCGAAATCACTTGTTGTGTAGGTTAGCGGTCTCATATTTATTATGGCTTCTATTTCTGTCAAGATTGTTGCCAATTCTTCAAATGTGATGAGAGCTCTTCCCAAAATTTTTCTTAAGGGTTCTTTTACACATTTTACGAGCCTTTCGTAAAACCCTCCTCACCATGGGGCACGCTCGACGATAAATTTCCATGTCATACCTTTATTCGATATAAAATCCTGGAGTTCTTGATCTTTAATGATTTTCTCAAATTGTTGTAATTCTTTATCAGCAGCCTTAAAACTCTTTGCATTATCCGAAAAAATCATTTTACAGTTTCCGCGTCTTGAAATAAATCGACGAATTTAGATTTTGTAGTCGTATCCCTGGCTGCTTCCAGATGTATTGCTCTTGTTGTGGCACAGGTGAACAGTACAATATATGACTTTGACGTCTCTTTATTCTCTGTTCTTACGATTATCGGTCCTGCAAAATCCAATCCTATAACGGTAAACGCAGGAGATTCTGATATTCTTTCCTTCGGAAGTTGGCCAGTTAGTTGGTCAGCTGCTTTCGCATTGTATTTTTTACAAATTAAACATTTCCTGACACTTTTCCTAATTAATTGTCTTCCTTGAGGAATCCAAAATTTTTTTCGGATTTGTGCAAGTGTCAAAGAAACTCCACTATGCAACAATTTTCTGTGTTCTTGCATAATCAGCAACTCGGTAAATTTTTCATTCTTTGGCAATATGACTGGATTGCTTTCATTTAAACTAAATGAGCCTTCATTAAGTCTGCTTCTGATTCGTAAAATTTTATTTTTATCCAAATATGGACATAACGAATAAATTCTTGAGGTCTTCTTAATGGGATTTCCTTCTTCTAATGACTCAATTTCTTCCTTATAATTTTTCATTTGTACTTCTTTAATTAATAATTCTTCAGCTTCTGTCAATTCTTCAGCAGATAATACACCTTTATGTTTAATTGGACTTCTTAGATTGAAGACAAATCTTTTAATTCTTGCCACTGTTCTAATTGCCTTCAATAAAGAACTAAAACGCTCAATCTCTATAAGTGGTTTCTGTTGTTCTGATGAACAAAGGTTTTGGGAAATTACTTTTCCTTTAGCTTCTAGTTGCTTCATATCTTCATCTACTTCTGTATCTTCCTTGAGCCATAAATTTGAATCCTTAATTAACCATGGAGGCCCTGACCACCATAGATCATCGCTCTCGAGGTCGAGAAGTGAGAGTCCTCTCGTAAGCCGGTCAGCAGGATTTGAGCTACCGGGACAATGTCGCCAGTTCATCGGATTTGTCAAAGTTTGTATTTCCGATACTCTATTGCTGACAAATGGCTTCCAAGTACTAGATGAACTCTTGATCCAGTGAAGTACGATGTTCGAGTCAGTCCAATAGTGTACTTTATTTTCACTTATCTTGAGAATGGACATTACTCGTTTTCCAAGTATAGCTCCAATCATAGCACCCATTAACTCCAAACGTGGTAAAGTTAACTTTTTTATGGGAGCTAATCTGCTTTTTGATGTAACAAAACTTGTCTTTATGCTATTATTGTTGTTATATCTAAGATAAATAACACTTCCATAGGCTTTAATACTTGCATCACTAAAACAGTGGACTTCTACATTATCAAAACATTCGATGTCCTGGAAATAATACCTTGGGATTTTTATTTTACTAAGATATGGAATCTGTGAGCACCAATTATCCCATTTTTTCTCTAAATGTTCTGGCAATTTCTGGTCCCAATCGATACCGTGTTCCCATGATGATTGAAAAATCATTTTTATTAAAATCGTGAATGGAGATAAAAACCCAATGGGGTCAAAAATTCTCCCAGCCGCTCGAATTACAGTTCTTTTAGACTTTTCCTGACAATGAACAAATTCTAAAAGACTATGATTATCAAATCTAAAAATGTCTTCTTCCGTGTCCCATATTAAGCCTAAGATTTTAAATGGAATTGTATCAGCTGATGTATCAGGGCAAACGTTCATATCTAATGATTTTAAATGTTCCTTTAAAATAGTAGAATTACTTTGCCACTTCCGCAAGGACATATTTGCTTGTTGAAAAATATCTAACGATTCTTTTGAAAATTTTAAAGCTTCACTAACAGTATCTGCTCCTAACAAAAGGTCGTCAACATACATGGAAGATTTAATTTTGGAACAAGTTTCCGGATACGAAGTTGCATACTTTTTCACATGATGCTTAATTACTGCTCCTAACAGGAATGGACTCGAAGTAACGCCAAATAATACGCGGCACATTTTCATAATTATAAAGTTTAATGGAGCATTTTTATCTTGAGGGAGTTCTTCGATCCACAAAAATCGTGTCATATCTCTGTCAGTCTCAGCAAGGCTTATCTGCAAGAATGCCTTTTCAATGTCTGCCACTACGGCAATCTTATTGCTTCGAAATTGTAAAATTAAATCAAATAAATCAGAGTTCAAATTCGGACCTGGAAAGAGCATATCATTTAGAGAAGGTTCAGAAGGAGCGTGAGATGATGCATCGAAAACGATGCGCAGTTTGGTTGTTTGTTTGTCCGTTCGAATCACAGGGTGGTGGGGTAAATAGTATGTCAAATTACCATTGGTCGAATTTATTTCCTGGGGTTCAACAACTTCTACTATTCCCAAAGCCTTATATTCATTAATTATATCTTTATATTCTTTAAACAATGCAGGATTATTCATAAATCGTTTAATTAAACTTTCAATTCTCTTTTTGGCAATTTCATAATTATTAGGAAGATCAAGATTATCATATCTCATAGGTAGTTTAACTTCATATCTGTTGTTCTTAAATTCAATCGAATTTTCAAATTGTTCTAGTATTTGTTTATCACACAAATCTTTGTTCGTATTATCTTCTTGAATTCCCAACCCTTCTATAGTCCAGAATTTTTCAAGTTGAACTGAAATTTTATCATCTTTATTATTATCCCAAATAGATATGTACATAGCGCTTACTAAATTATTTCTATTAACTTCCTCTGAGAATTTGCCGTGAAGTGTCCAGCCTAATTTAGTTTCATTCAGAACAAGAGTTGGTGAAATACGTTTATATTTTCCTGTCATAATTGACCAATAGTAATCGCTACCAATCAATAAATCTATTTCATTATCACCATCATCTAATTCATTAGAAACGTCTGATAACTCTATACCCATATTTTTAATTTTTTTATATAACTCAGAACTTGGTGCTCGTATTATATCGGAACAGATTCTCTCCGTTTCTAACGCTTCCAGACATATTATATTGTCCGAATTATTGTCTTTTAGGAAAATCTTTACTCTATTATGATTATCAACAATAGGTTTCTTTCCAGCAAAGGTATGAATTTTTAATGATTCCTGCCCTGTCACCTCTAAATTTAAACGATTAGATAAATTCTTCCCAATAAATGTTCGCTGCGAGGCGCTATCTAATAATATTCGAACATTAATATTTTGATTCTTTCCAATCATAATTCCTTTCAATGTTTGAAAATAAATATATTCATCTGGATTACAACAAAGTGATGAAACTGTTATTTTTTCATATTTCTTATTTTCCTTTCCCCCCGGTTCACGCTCAGTCGAAAGAAGGTCAATTTTATTTTCATTCGATGATCTTTCTTTTTGTTTTTTGTTACAAAGAGAATTTTGATGCGTTCTCGAAAAACAAATTGTGCAACGAATTTCAGTGTTTCTGCAATTCTGTTTTCGGTGGAACCGTTTGTAACATCTGAAACATTTAGCTTGTTTTAATAAAGATTCTTTTCGTTGTTCCAAATTTAACTTACACGAATTTGCGTCGTGTTTTTGAGAGCAAAAGGGGCAAAGGTTTTCAGTAATTGTATTTAATGTGAATGCCGAAGGATTTTTTATTTTTCCTTGGTGAAAGTGTTTGGGAGAATTTTGTTTAAATTTATTTTCATGGGATTTAGTATTCTCAAAACTGATAGAAGTAACATTAATAGCCTTTTCTCGCGCTTCTGTTTCACGTTTCAGAAACAACAATAAATCCTTTACACTAACATCCTTTTTATCGCATTGTTCTCTGTGAAATTGTAATACGAGATCATTCGGTATACATTTATAAATAATGGGTAATAATAAGCAACCATATTGGTCTGACTTCACATCAAGCGCTTCGAGGCATCGTATTTGTATAGTTATCTCATCAAATAATTTTCTCAAAGAATGTATGTCATTTGATCTTCGTACTGCTTCTAAGTTTAATAATTTGTTAGTGTGCTCGGAAATTAAAACATCTCTTTTCCCAAAACGGTCCTTTAATATATTTATTGCCGTTACATAATTTTCACTTGTTAATGGAAGCCCATTAATAGCGGCAGCTGCTGAATCAGAAATTAAAGATTTTAAGTAAGTAAACTTTTCAATTTGCTGAAGAGCTTCATTTTCGTGAATAGCAACTTTAAATTGAGGCCAAAATTCTTGAAATTCGCAAATGTCGCCTGTAAATTTATTTAAAGAAATTCGCGGCAATTTCGTATTCGACTTTAATTGACTGTCTGATATGGAGGGCGTAGTTACTTTTGGTTCACTCGTGATAGTTGAATTTATGTTTAATTTTTTCAAATATCTACTGGCTCTAGATTTGCAAGTCACAATAGCTTCCTTATATTCTATCGAAGTTTCTATATCTGTTTCTAAATTATCGGTTTCAATTTCCGATTCAATTGACTCATCCAATTTTTCTAATGATAATTTGTGTTCAAGTAATGCTTCTAAAGAGTCCTCAACTATTTCCGGTTTGGAATCACTTTCTTTTTTAATTTCACTATCAATCTTTTTTATCAATTTCGTTACTGTGGTTCTAATTGATCCGCGTTTTGCTATGTTTCGTTTTAAAACTTCACTTTGATTCATCTTTATATTCACTCATTCAAAGAATTATGTCTTCCAATATATCGAAAGTTTAAGAGAAATTTTAAATAATTTACCCGTTTAATGAAATGCCAGTAGCGTAGTTATCAATTTATATTCCCGGCCGATGCACCAGTGTGGCGACCGATTTTGGTTCAGTGGATTTCTTAAATTAACTAACACTATCTTAAAAATAAATCAATTGGCACTTACTCAATTAATTCCACGGGATATCAAATTTTCTCTTCTTTTAATTGGAAGACACATATTTACATCTATTATGCACTATAATACATTTTATTTACAAAAGCGAAACGCGTTCTTAAAAACAGAATATTCTTTCAACAACACCATCTCGAAGAAAACGAGAGAGAGCGCGCGCGATGAGCCCAGGAGGGGTTACCTTACGTAAACAATAGATCCATTGCTGTCCCGTTATCGCCCATTTGGCGTCAAAACATATAATTCTCCACATATATGTATCTATATATAACACTGTATATATGTATATATAATACTGGCACCCGGCTAACCGAAAAGCACCAATAAAAGTAAATAAACATTTATCTATATATATAAAAGAAAGTCTGAATTTCGTATTAATCAACGCGCAGCCAAAACTACTGAACCTAAAATTTTGAAAATCGGGGTAAAAATAGTTCTTATGGCATTGAGAGCCGCTAAGAAAGGATTTTCTAAAATTCCACCCCTAAGGGGGGCAAAAAAGAGAACGAACTTTAAAAAAATTCCTTAAAAATCTGATTTTATAGTTATTTTTTAACTGATAACATATTTTGGTGTATTTTTGTATGCTGAATCGAATGGTACTAACTAAATTCTTTTAAGCCCAATAGTTCGAGAGATATTTTATATTTTCTAATTTGGCACTATCTTTGGCGCCAAAACCTGAATTTTTCGAGTAATAATTTGTAAAAACTCATTCTCTTCATTCTGTAGCAAGGGAAGAAATTCAAATTGAATAATTTTTTAACCAATCTTTTGGTCAAATAATTAAAACAACTATGTCAGTTAGGAAAAATAATACAAACGCCTCAAAAACTAAAACTAAATAAATAAATAAATAAAACCTGTGGTACTTTTTCGTTCTAATTCTCGTCGCGATACCATGCCAAAATGTAGGTATCGCGCCATTTATTTCAACCCTAATCGTGCAAACGATTTTTATTGCAAACCGTGCCACACATTAACATTTACTAATTATTGAACGTGAATATTTTTATGCAGGAATTTTTAATGATGGAATTCATTTTATTCCATCATAATCTCGCAAAACTTTTTAATTTGTTATTTTTTTAATAGAAAATATTTATTACTGATACCGATATAGATTTTACCATTTCGCAGTTATCTGATGATGAGGAAGCTACAATAAAATTATTTCAGAAGTTAGGAATTATACATATAAAAATGTTTTGTTCAAAAAACCATGAATGTCTTCATTGAAAGAATGAAATGTTTACTGAAATGTGAGACATACGTATTACGTACGCCATGCTTCAGTAGTAAAAGACATTTACAATTACAAGACTGCAGTTTAAATTGGCTATATTTTATTACTTGCAAAATATTCATTTATTCTTATATTTTAAGTATTTATTCTGGTACCCGTCGACCAATTTCGCCAAATTATATAAATCGCCAAACCACTCGCTAAATTATACAAATTGACATAATTTTTATTTTAAATAACGAAAGAACAAATAAATTAGTATAACATTAATAAAAATACATTTAAAAAGTCGAAATAAAAATCACCTGATGACGTAAATACGTGTAACTTGCTTAAAGTCAAGTGAATGTGACATTTACGATCAACCATTACTGACCTTTAATCTTATAGTTTGGCAATAGATTTTTGGTCGGCGGGATAACCAAGTAGTACCATTATTTTTATTGATTTAAAAAAAATGGTTGGTCAAAGACTGTAATTTTCAAAAGTTGTATTTTTTAAATGCTCATTTTTTTATCAATATTTTTTTTTCAAATGTATCATTTCATTTTTGTGCCAACTAATACGCTTGGTGACAATGGTGTTGGCATAACAGGGAAATACCAAAACAGTTACTGATTTTATTTCAAATGTAATGAAAAAAGGTTTAATGAGCAATAAATATTGTAAATATGACTATAACTCAGATTCTTCTGAACAGAATTTTGTAGAACTTACACTGTTAAATAGTAAATTTGGTTTATAAATGGTTTAATGTACAAACCATCATTCTAAGTTGCTACGGGAGTTCTAAAATTAGGTGAACTCGATTATTAAAGATTTCAAGTCAACTAATTAAATGCACAGTAAGTTGGATAATATTTCAGGGATTTTTTCAATATTTATCATATCATTCTGTGTTGTTTAGTTACGGAGCTATGCGGAAAAATTTCTCAGTTTTACAGGAAAGAAAATTGGAAGCTATACGCTAGAGAGATGGGGTATACTAGAGAGTATATATGCTATAGTTATGGAAATTGAGCTGAGTTCATTAAAAAATTCATAAGTGATGCAGTATATACCTACCCCTACCTCCCAGAGAGTTCTATAATCAGGTTAACGCATATAATGAAAGTTACATTTAACTATCTCAATATATATATATAATGCAAAGAGAAATTTCATTCCGGCCGCTTATATCTTGAGTTCTGCTGAATAAATTTTGACGGGATTTGCATTGTTAGTTAGATAATTTTTCAGAAAAGATGTTAGTATAAAACATAACGTTCTACGTTGCTTAGTTAAATAATTATGGGGAAAGTTCTAAATCAGATAAACCCAATTTTGAAAGATTTGCTTTTTTTAAAGGTTCACTGAATGAATTTTTATGGGATTTAAACTGTTAATTAGATCATTTTTAGGGAAGGTTTCGGTATATTTTCCGTTTTAAAAGATTCTGGTAAGTGGATTTCGATGCAACTTGATCGGTCAGTTAATTTTTCAGTGAATGTTTTAGTATAAAGCACATATCATTTGCTGTTGCTTGGTTGTTAGGTTGCTTGATTGTAGAATTGTAGATGAAAGTTCCAGAATCAGGCGAACCCAATTATTATGAACGATCAGCCTTTTCAATAAGTCCAATTAACAGATTCTGATGAGACTTGCATTGATAATTTTTCATCAACGCTTTTAGTATATTACATATTGTTCTATTGTTCTTTACCGAATCGTACACTAACAGATCAAATAAAAAAATTGGTCCTTAACTGTCTAAATTTTGTATGACTCAATAAAAGATATAATACTGTAATGACATTCATGTTGCTTTCAGCAATTCGGTTGGATACACCAGGTATATATCCATATTGCTTTAAAACGCATGATCAAATTCACAAATATATTTTGTTTCATTCAACATTTCTTTAGAAAAACCGACCAGCGTAGCGGGCGAAGGCGGCTAGTTATTAAATAAACAACAATAGCCGGGTTACCGTGGCTATCAAAATAATGCCATTTGGGCGCCAATTAGGAACCCCGGTGCGTATATGACATCTGTGGCTAATATTTTTCTTTTCGTTTTTTTTTTTTTTTTTTTAAGAAGTGAAAGCCATCAATTTAAATGTTTCATTTTTAAATGAAAGTTTTGCATTCAATAAAATGATAACGAAATACTAAAAAGCATTGTTCTTAGCATAGATTTAAAGGAGGCCAAACTGGTCGCCAAATTAATTTAAAATAGTAATCTTTTCTGAATTATGAAAAAAAAAATTCTGTTATGATTAAAATTTGAGTTGCCATCATCAGAAAAAATGTATTTAAAATTAGAAAAAAAATTAATATTTCGAAAACTAATTCGAATTTAAAAATTCTGATACCAGTTTTGTGATCTCTGGATCAACACGGATTTTTGGTGTTAATTTCATCGCAAAGTAGTCCATATTTTAGGAGAAATCGCCGTGAAACAAAATCAGTTGTTTAATCAGTCGATTCAAAGAATCGATATATTTCAGCCGTTTCATATATTCGTTTCATAAATTCGTTTCATTAGGATTTTATATATATAGGGTAGATTTTACTTAATCTGTTTATAAGTGATTACGATTCATGTTTTTATAATCCTTTTTAGGTGCGTTCGTAATTATATAAATACGTAGCACCTATAGTCGTTCAGTCCGTCCGTCCGTCTGTCCGCATATAACAGAGCAAAAACTACCCAACCGAATGGTCTGAAATTTGAAATATAAGATTGTTGCAAAATTTTGTCGAGCCATTTCAAATTTTATGAAAATCGGATGTATAGTTTAACTAGCAGGCTACACCCGCTTCGCTGGTCCATTTTCCAAATGATCATTGATCAAACAAAATTATGAATTCGACCTTGTATTTTAAATTAATATGGACCTTCACCGGGAAAATCTTTCCGCATTTGCTGAATACTATGCGAACGCTATTTAGCTATTATAATATCTTATGGGTTAGGCAAAATTCGGACTATTCAGAAGAAATTCTTTTTACAGTATATATTTAAAGTAGAGGTTGGGAAGAAAATACGGCCGTTGTGATAATCAGAAATGTTAAAATGTTCTCTAGTCACCACACTACTAAAAGGAGAGATAATTACAATGACTGCAGAGAGTGACCACTGAACATTACTTATGTTCGGATTATTCACTTTCGTTTGATAGTTCTTGAACTCCGGGCTTCTCAGCTTGGTACTATGTGTGGTTCTGGTAGCTTAAATACAATTTCTCTCTACGTTGCATTATATTTTGTAATACACGTATTAGCAGGTCTACTGCAGTTTTCTATCTTCGGATTACAGCAGAGTAAATACGGTAAAAAAAAAAAAAAATGTAATAAATTGTTTGCACACAAAAAGTCTTTAACTTTCATTAAAAGAAATGTGAATCACATAAAAGTGCATATTTAAAAATGAAGTGTTTGAATAAAATTAAAATAATGTCATTTTCATTACCATTTCCTTTTTATATATACACCACTTGCAACTATGTAACTGTTAACCTGAAAAAAAACCTCGATAACTCATTATGATAGAAAAATAAACCTCTTGTTTTCATCCAATCAAAATCTTCCCAATCGTCCATAATCGGGTGCACAGCTAAGTTTTACGGCAAACATTAGAAGTGTTTGCAAACTATATGGTTACAAATTTACCAGAGTTAACACACGTAAAACATACGTAATTATGCGCCAGACTACATCCCATTAAATAAAGTCAAATTGCTGTTGGCTGAATTATAGATTTTTCGCCAAAAATACTCTTTGTAAATGACAAATAAAGTCAGTTATACAAAACTTAATAACCTAACACGTTATAATATAACGAAATAATCTTTTTGATGCACCGAAGACCTTTTTTAATCTCTCTAAAGAGTGCAATAACACGGAGAAATAAATACACTTTTTATTTTCAAAATTACATTATTCTTCAGTCTGCTGCCTAAATAAATCTAAAATCGTTAATATTTTCCTCAGTTTAGCGAATAGGATTGTGCGTCAGAAGAACTTGCTTTATAATGATTTCTATTTTCAATTTTATCTGCATTTCAGGTACTTTTTTTCTTATCCAGGCTAAAATGATAAATCAACAAATATTGTTCCACCAGCCACCATTGGAATTTCAATTTTTTTCCCCAAGTATTTATTCTTTAGTTACAGTAAAATAACTGCAAATAAAAAAATATATAATACTAAATCTTCTGTTTTCCGTTTGCTTCATAATGAAAAAATATAAATTTACTAATAACTAAGTACAAATTTTATGTAATCTTCTACAATCGCGATCACTGTCTCACAGTCACTGTCTGATCACTGATCTGACTCTTTCAAATATAAAAGAAACATCTAAATAGTTCAGTTAATACACTAATTAGCAGGTAACCTGATTACGAAAGATTAATCCAATATCAAAAACCTTAAAAAAACTGAAAATGGGATGACGAATTAAAAAGACAATCGAAAATGTATTTCAGTAAGCAATTTTTATTCAGTAAGCAAAATATTTTCTTTTGTGGTATTAATAACGCAAAATTGCATAAATTTTCTTAAGAATAATCTTTAGTACTTAACATTTGAAACAGTAGACTTTTCTAAAAGAAATATTGGCGATATATGTAAAAAAAAAAAAAAAAAAAAAAAAAAAAAAAAAAAAAAAAGAGAGAGTGGACAATATTTGTTGATCTGAGTTCGAGGTTATAAAAGTCATAAGTTTGGGGGAAAACAAAATAGCATGTATCCGTAGTAAAGTACGCGAAAAATATTTTAATATTTTAAATATCTGAAATTAAATTATTTATAATATGTGTGTGTGGGGGCGGGGGGCAAACGTTTGCATTAAAATTTAAATATTTGACTCCACTTTTATAATATTAACTGCTATTTATGTAATATCATTATTTTTATAATTACATCTGCTAGTTTTTTCTGTAAGAGATACATAATAATAATAATAATAATAATAAAAATTTTACTCTCAAGGAAGGACTCCTTAAAACGCATACTCAAAATATATTGAAAAAGGAAATGCTAATAAAATGACTCATGTATGTAAAAAAGATCGGTAAAAATATAGCGGTCGAATCGCAGTAGAAAATCTGTAAAAAAATATTTTTTCGAGTATTTGGCGCGAACAGACGAACGCTCGACGCTCTTTGGCGAACCAATAGGTTTCCTCGCCAAATGCAAGAGATTGAAATGCATTTATAAATTCCTTGTTAAATAAGTAATTAAATGCCTAATGCTCAATGAATTTAAACTTAAACTGTGGATTAGTTTACTATTTTTGCTGTAAGCTTATATAATATATGCAAATTGCGTGTTACTTGTATTGAGCCATTTAATTTTATACGGTGTCACCGGCTGGATAAGTTTTAAGGGTATTTTAATTAAGAATGCTATCATTAAATATTTCGATATTAAATTGTTGTTTCCATGGCAATAAAACTCTCTTGTTGTCTCTGACACTAACAATATCGAAGTCAAATTGCCAATGCTCAGAATCGGACCTTAATTTGAGTTTGAAACACTTTTAATCCAATTAAATTTCATTGTAAACGGCATAAATACGATCGTTAAATTTCATTGTTACATATATAAATGTATATGACAAAACTGCAGTTATAAATATGTATTTATTTAAGTTAAACTTTCTTAAACTAACTTCGTATCGAGAGTTGAAAAAGTTTTTCTTAAATAATATTTATCATAGTATTATTCAAAATTTTATCGTGTCGCCATCCAGCGCTAAATCGCAAAAAATGAAATTTTCATTGTTTTTTTAGGAATGCTAAATAGAGGTTCTGCCGATTTTTTTATGGATATATATATATTTATGAGAAGAATATTCTATAATTTTTTTCAAATAATGCTGAGCATGCGCTTATGGGGAACTTCCTTGATATCATTTTATCAATTTTCAGATGCATTTTTCTTAACCTGATGCAAAAGATAAATCGCCAAATATTATTTCAATTGCAATATTTCAACTGAGTAATTCTTTAAGTATTACGAACATTCTCTTTCATGTTTAAATTAAATATAATCGTTTTTTAATATTATCACTCATTAAAATGGATTTCTTTTTTTTTTCTTTTTTAAAGATTTTAAATAAAATTAGTAACAGTTTTTTGTCTTTTATTTTTCTAGGTGTAATAGCCGTTTCAATTTTTTCAACAACAAAAAACTTCGCCAAGAAATAAAATGGTAACCTTATCGTCCAAAATAACAGAACATTCCGTCATACTTCTATAACTAATCTAGGTAGAATGATGTGTTATAGCTTAAAACCTTCCCTGAAACGATACCTATCTAACGGTATAAGTTCCGTAAAAATCCATGCAGTAGAACTCGAAATCTAGGCGTTCGGAACGAAATTTCCGTTTGGATTTTATATATACATAATAGATAATAGAATAGATAATAGATTTTATATATATATAATAGAATAGATAATAGATTATGTGTTATGAACTATCTCAGAGTTTAAAACAGATCGCATTGTTAGATTTCCTAATTTTAACAATATCGCGTTATGTTAGTTCCACATTCCACCACCAGGGAGCGCACTCTATTCTTAACGAAAGCGTATCTGAACGAAACTCCTTCATGCAACCTTTCCGTAGATACATGAATCGGGAGGGTGGTGGTCTTAACCAATAATTTAAGATAATTGCTGAAATTACTACGAAAAATATTTTAAAGGGGCTCTACGCGGGCCCCTAATAGAGTTAGAGAAAATCGGAAGACGGCAAAATAATCGCGGGGAAAAGTTTGCTTGGGTGCTTCGGAGCTACTTTTGGCGCGAGATCTAAGCTCTACGACCAATAGGAGCCCAGATATTTAAGGAAATATGAAGTAACAAAGACCAAAATAATAAAATTTTCCGTAATAATTCTATAACTAATCTAGGTACAATGATGTGTTATAGCTTAAAACCTTCCCTGGAACGATACCTATCTAACGGTATAAGTTCCGTAAAAATCCATGCGGTAGAACTCGAAATCTCGGCGTTCGGAACGAAATTTCCGTTTGGATTATATATATATAATAGATTACAGGGACAGTCAAAAGTTTTTCTTTACATTACGGCCAATGGGGAAAATTATTGCAAGTGCATTTTATTGATGTTACAGCCTTCCGAATGGTCTGAAATTTTAAAGATGTAATTGTTGCAAAATTTTGTCGAGCCATTTCAAATTTTAGGAAAATCAGATGTATAGTTTAATTACAGGGACAGTCAAAAGTTTTTCTTTACATTACGGCCAATGGGAAAAATTATTGCAAGTGCATTTTAATGATGTTACAGCCTTCCCAATGGTCTGAAATTTTAAATATATAATTGTTACAAAATTTTGTCGAGCCATTTCAAATTTTAGGAAAATCGGATGTATAGTTTAATTACGGGGACAGTCAAAGTGTTCGGGGAATGGGAAAAAATTATTGGGAGTGCATTTTAATGATGTTAAAGACTATGGACTTTATGAAGTGCAAAAAATTATACATTCAGTACAATATGGGGTACAAAAAATAATTATAAAACTTGTTATAGTACGAACGCACCTCATTTGCCACGTTTGACGAGCAATTTCCAACTTGTTAATATATAAAGTGTATAAAATTCTGGAAATCGCATACAAGACCACCAACTGCAAAAATTAATTGTTTCTAAAAATATCGTAAGACGAAACGCAATATTTCCCCTGGATTCAAACATAAAATACATTATATGAACTGTAAAAAGTTCACTGTTTTACTTAAAATGTGACTAACATAATAAAAGAGATTTTACAAGTTAAAAAATATACATTTTATTTAAAACTTCATAGTACTTTCAAGCTTTTCCAAGCTCTTCATCAGAGAATATTTTAATAACCAATTCGTGTAAAACAGGAAACTTTTTAAAGTTCATATAGTATATTTACAATGTTACTGTGTTAATGTTTTTTTTTTTTTTTTTTTTTTTTGTTATTTAGATGAATAATTTCATTGTAAATGAAATAAGGACATTTATTAACAATATTCTGTTAGTATTATAAAGTGATTCATAGTCTATTCCGGAGGTAAGATTTTTCGTTTTTGTTTAAAATTTAAAACTTCATATACTATACTATATGTTTATATACTGGGTATAACTCCCTCCCCCGCTCACTATGCACACTCACACACCAAAAGCATAAAAACTTAATCATAAAAATATTTAGTAGGCTTAAACATTTTTGAGTAAAATAACACATATAATTGTTTCCCCCTAGTGCAGGGATGGCGAACCGTTTTGAGCATACGTGCCAAAAAATTCAAAATTATTATGTATCAACATTCTAACGTGCCAGAGACATTTAAACTTAGATAAAATCCAACAATTAATTTTTATAGAAATTTTACTTAAATATTTTTACCCATACTAAATTCGATTCCTAATTTATTTATTATACTGTATTTATTCACTAATATAGCTATGTCTTATCGAATTCCTTATTAATAATCTATAAATGAATTTTTCAATTATTGTATACTTCTGAATTCGATCATTTTTAGTTCGTCAGGCAGAGGCAGGTTCAATAGATACATAATTATTTGCACTAAAAGTTAAAATTCATTTTTCAAAATCAAAACCTAAGTATAAATAACTTAAAATAACTTAAAACCATAAACCCAAATAAAATTAAACCTAATCTGAAGTAGAAGTGTGTCAATTAGGTATGTTACTATGCAAACTATCTCTTAAAATTCAATTTTTAAAAATGAACCTTTTGAAATTTGGTGGAGAAGCAAAACGATTTGAAAAACACTACAATGTTAAATCATTTGGTGAGAAAATGATGCTACAGGATGCTTTCATGTATGTATGTAACGAGAGGGGGAGGGGGGCGAGCGAACGACTAAAGATGATAATTCGAAATTAAATTTTGTTTTTTCGAATCAAATTTTTAAATTATTATAATTTTTATTATAATTTTATAAATAATTTTATTAAATTATGTTCTTATAAGTTCTTCCTTATAAATACATTAATATTTATTTTAAATAACATTGGAATTGCTAACAATTGAAAGTGCAAAAAGCTAAATGTCAAGAAAAGAATACAATTTAAAAATATATTTACCCGAGAGATTTTATTTCATTTTCGAAAAAAATCTTTTTTCCTGTTGTTGACAAATTTAAAACAGCGCTAAAAATAATATTTTTTTTAAATTAAAAAATGTATTTTTAAGTGAATATTAAAAAAAAGAAGGAAAATTCGGTGAAAATTACGTCATATTTAAAACATCTTATTTTAAACAATTTTCTGATGGTGTCGTTGTAAAATTCCGGAAGGCGGTGATATTATTTATTTAGCCGTTTTATACAAGCTGATTTTCAAATGTTTAATTCATCTTATTTAATTTATCACGAAAACAGCCGTCTGTTGTCGTAAACGGCAGTTGATTCGGGCTTAAGAACCGAAAAATCCTCTAATCAAGGGGAAATGAATCACAACCCGATTACAGAAGATGACCACTGGTTGCTTAGTTATAATCCAATCTTCCTTAACCTTTTCCAAACAGAGCAAATTAGCGTGTTTTTAGAGCCTGCGGTACCGGAAGAGGTGTTGGGGACAGTAATTCGTAGGGACAGAGACCCATAAAAAACAAAACATTTTTCAAAATCTTTCATAATCTATGCCTGGCGCAAGTTTTTTCTTTCTTGTTATACAGGGTGTCCCAAAAGTTCCTGACACATTTTAAAATTCAATATAAAATCAAGTAATTGTCGTGCAGGGCTTTCTTCAAGGGAACGAAAATATTTAGTCCCAAACTTCAATCATTGATGGCGCCACTTGTCCGTATGTTGTGGCCACCTCGTTCTTCAGACTTAAACTCACTCGATTTTTTCTTGTGGGGTTATGTCAAGGAAAAGGTGCTTCTGCTGTGGCTGACATTAAAGTACTGGAATCCCGCATGTGATCTACGTAGTCAATTCCGCAATCAACGCGATCGAACACGTGGCTTGAACTGGAGTTCCGTTTGGATGTGGCTCGAGTTAGAAATTGTGCACACATTGATCTATGCTAATGGATTGCATAAATTATTGGTCTGTAACTGCTTTCGACAAAATAAAATGATCTGTAACTGAGTCTTAAGTTTTTGATGCTTCTTTCTGATAATTTAAGGTACAGTGCCATCTATTTGCGAAGTTTTGAACATTTTTTTTTATTATTATTCGCTTGAAGAAAACTTTTAATCGTGAGAAGCATTTTAGTCCAACCCGCACTCTTGTACGACAATTACTTCAGTTTTATTGAATTTTGAAATGTGTCAGGGACTTTTGGAACACCCTGTATAACTGCAAAGTTGTAGCTGAAAGCAGGCACGTAGCCAGGGAGGGGGCTAAGGGGGCTGCATCCCCCTCCGAAATTTTAAGAAGACTTTGCAAAGTTATCTCTAATGAGAACAAAAATTTACAATGTTTCCCTTGTTTTTATCTTCGATTACATTAAAACTACGTAGATTTTTAGTTGTAAAAATATAAGTTTATTCAATTACAGTTACAGTAATCCCTCGTTATGTTGCTCATTCGGATATATTGTTCTTTATTCGTATCTATCACTAAAAATGCAAGTTCTTAAAACACAGTTTTAACTACCTTTATCCACAGTAAAATTCGATAAGTAATTCCGTATCAGGTAAAGGAAGTCATGATAAATCAGAAAGACTAGTTTCTAACGTGTTTCAGAAATTGGAAAAAGGCTAAATATGTTTTCTTAAAATGTGTGCAATTAGATTATCACAAAAAGTGTGTTATGTTAGCAAACAAATTTCTTGAGATTTCTTCAGGGAAAACAGAAAAATATCTCACTGTTAGTGTTAGACTTTCAAAGAAGCTTCAGAAACAGAAGAAACAGAGTAGCTTTTAGAGCAATAATTGAAACATTCTTATTTTGCGCACAGCAAAAAATGCCACTTAGAAATGTTAATGATAGGACGTTAGGGAAACCAATAAAAACTAGTATCTTGTGGCCATCACAAAACTTTCTTCTATATAAATCACGTCAATTAAATCATTTAAATAGTAAAAGAAATTACATCAATTTAGAACCAATTCGTAAGCAGAGCAGCGCCACCTGTTGAGTGATTTGCACTCAAACACAAACAGCACTAATTCATATTAAGGTATACCGGAATCTGAAGTTTGATGAAAATCGGTGCATTAGTTCTGGAGCTAGAGCTATTGTGGAAATCACAAAAATGCAGCACAGCAGTGCCACCTGTTGAGCGATTTACACGAAAAGGTACAAAACATCAATTCATGTCAAGGACTAACTGAATCTGAAGTTTGATGAAAATCCGTGCATTAGTTCTGGACATTGAGCTATTGTGAAAATCGTGAAAAATGCTGCATAGCAGCGCCACCTGTAGAGCGATTTACACCAAAACATAAACAGCACTAATTCATATCCAGGTATACCTGAATCTGAAGTTTGTTGAAAACCCAAGCATTAGTTCTTGAGATAGAGCTATTGCGGAAATCTCAAAAAATGCAGCATAGCAGTGCCACCTGTTGAGCGATTTACACCACAAGGGGCAAAACGTCAATTCATGTCAAGCACTAACTGAATCTGAAGTTTGGTGGAAATCCGTGCATTATTTCTTGAGATTGAGCTATTACGAAAATCGTGTAAATGCTGCAAAATGCAGCATAGCAGCGCCATCTGTTGGGCGATTTGCACCAAAACGTTACCAGCACCAATTCATATCAAGGATTAACGGAATCTGAAGTTTTATAAAAATCCGTGCATTAGTTCTTGAGATGAACAACGTCTTGACATGTCTAAATGCGTCGGCCATGCATATGATGGAGTGGCCAATATGGCTGCTTATGTTAGTGGGGTACAATCTAGAATTCGTCAGAAGTACCCCAAAATTAAATATGTCCGTTGTGCAAGCCACCACTTAAACCTGGCACTGTCCAACAGCATGCTTATTCATAACATCCGAAACTAACTTGGAACTTTTAATAAAGTGACAATCTTTTTTAGAAATCACCTCAAGGCAAATTTAGCCCTTCAAGAAGCAATTTCATTATATTTCCCAGAAAACAGAAGAAAACAACCTCTCCGCATTTGCGACACAAGATTTATCGAAAGGCATGAATGCATATTAATTTTTGTTGAGCTGTTTAATTGCATTAGCATAGAAAATATTTCGAGAAAAACATGGAAGATTTCTTCAACAGCTACAGCTTTTTTGGCAGTCATGGAGAAGAGTGATTTTCTAATATGCTTGTTTGTCTGTCACAAGCATTTCAGACTGACAAACCCATTGTCAATTATTCTTCAAGAAAAATCTCGTAACATGATATTGGCTGTAACTGATGCTAAAGATGTCCTAATTATTTTACAGAAAAATAGAGAAAATGCAATAGAATATTTCGTGAGATTATTTAATTCTGCATCAAAACTTGGGGAAGGCATCTTCCAAACTGAAATAAAGATCCAAATACTAACATTTAGACAGACAACACGCGCAAACCCTCAAATTAAATCCTCTGAAGAGTATTACAACGTCACGGTCTTTATTGCCTGTGTAGAAAGTCTTATTCAAAATTTTAATGACAGATTCATCTCAAATGAAGACATTGTAACAGATTTCCAAGTACTTTTTCTAGGATTTACCTCTCCGGCAGAAGCAATTATGAATTATGATGCGAGAGAATTGCTAATGTTTACATAAACACACAGGTCGTAAAACTTTTAGAGTGCTGTAATGCAAAGTATTACAATACGATCAAACAAATGCTGAGAGTCTTGCCTACAATCCCGGTAATAACAACCACTGCTGAAAGGTTTTTTTGGACAATGAAAATAATTAAATCTTTGCCTCGAAGAGTTATGGTGATGAGAGACTGAGTAGCCTTGCAATGATTTCGATTCATTACGACATTACAGTTGATCCTAATAAGATAATCAGCCTCATGGTTCAGAAGAAATCACAAAGATTGTTTCTGTAACACTAGTAAATTTACTGTACCAACAGTACTGCATTTATAATTATTGTAATCAGAGAATGTGAAATTTAAATATAATTTTTCTGATTACATATATCTGTAGCAATTAATTTTTCCTTTGCAAAAAAAAAGGCGTGTAATTAATTTCCTCTATGGATTAATCATTTTAAGACCCCGCTCTCGTAATGCGACACACTCGCACGCTAATATTAATTCTGAGTTTTAAATCTATTCAAATTACTTGTTCGCATTTCAATATTTTTTAACTTTTTGTTTTATAGGATACATGAGGCTTATCTCAAGCATTGTTAGTTTGTGCTTTTTAGGTGCGTTAGTAATTATATAAATACGTAGCACCTATAGTCGTCGTTCAGTCCGTCCGTCCGTCTGTCCGTCCGTCTGTCCGCATGTAACAGAGCAAAAACTACCCAACCGAATGGTCTGAAATTTCAAATATATGATTGTTGCAAAATTTTGTCGAGCCATTTCAAATTTTATGAAAATCGGATGTATAGTTTAATTACAGGGACAGTCAAAAGTTTTTCTTTACATTACGGCCAATGGGAAAAATTATTGCAAGTGCATTTTAATGATATTAGAGCCTTCCGAATGATCTGAAATTTTAAAGATATAACTGTTGCAAAATTTTGTCGAGCCATTTCAAATTTTAGGAAAATCGGATGTATAGATTAATTACAGGGACAGTCAAAAGTTTTTCTTTACATTACGGCCAATGGGAAAAATTATTGCAAGTGCATTTTAATGATATTACAGCCTTCCGAATGGTCTGAAATTTTAAAGATATAATTGTTGCAAAGTTTTGTTGAGCTATTTCAAATTTTAGGAAAATCGGATGTATAGTTTAATTACAGGGACAGTCGAAAGTGTTCCGTTACATTACGGGGAATGGGAAAAATTATTGCAAGTGCATTTTAATGATATTACAGCCTTCCGAATGGTCTGAAATTTTAAAGATATAATTGTTGCAAAGTTTTGTTGTGCTATTTCAAATTTTAGGAAAATCGGATGTATAGTTTAATTACAGGGACAGTCAAATGTGTTCCGTTACATTACGGGGAATGGGAAAAAATTATTGGAAGTGCATTTTAATGATGTATCAGACTATGCGCTTTATGAAGTGCAAAAAAGTATACATTCAGTACAATATGGGGTGCAAAAAATAATTATAAAACTAGTTATAGTACGAACGCACCTCATTTGCCACGTTTGAAGTGCAATTTCCAACTTGTTTATTTTCGTTGCACAGTTGTTTTTTTTTTTCTAGAAACACTACCGGTTTCCAAACCGGTTTGGAAACTAGCTCTTGAAAACCAAAATTGTAACAGAAATCTAAAAAAATATGAAATAACAATTTTTGACATGGACACAAAGTATCCTATGCAGGAACTAGGAACATACTTTAGGTTAAGCCTTGTTTATTTTTTTATTTACGCTTTAAATTAGGCAAATTACTGCTGTCAAATCAGAAAAAAAAATCACGACTCAGCCCCTCCCGAAGGAAAATCCTTGCTACGGTACTGGCTGAAAGGAGTCTAATTTTTCTAGGACTCCGGGAATTTTTTCCACCACCTATCCCCTTACCTCTGCGTCAGCGAATGGCGATAGACTTTATTCGATTGATAACGATATTGCTGTTCTACAAGTATGTTTATTGTAACAAACTTATAGGAGGTAGATTATATTTCTAGGATCATCGGTGAACGTTCAATTGACCTATTTATTCAATTACTACACGACACATATCCACATTTTCTTTATTTTATTTTTTTAAAATGCTATAATGAAAAGATAAAAAAAAAAAAAAAAAAAAAAAAAAAAGAACTTTTATCTGTATTTTAGTTCATTCATTAAAGTACTTTTTTCCATGATATTTAGTTTTCTACGTGATTTTATTACTACCATTCAAAAATTTTTTCTTTTATTTACACCAATTGTATTATTTGAAGTAATTATCGTAAATAGCTAAATGAAAAACAAATACCTGCCGGCCCGGCCAACAGGCAGAGGTAGATTTCGAAGTTAAGTATACTAATTTCACCAACAAAAACTAAATCATGATTAGAGATAAACCCACTTTAATAATTTTATCTGGCCGCTTTTGACGAGTTTTTATTTCATTTTTATATGAGAGCTGGTTTTATCAGAATCATGTTAAGGCAGTATTAAAAAAAAATACTTTTCCATGCTCAACAACTCGAAATTTTCTGGCACACATTCAGATTCATTTTTAATAGAAAAAATATGAAACTTACTGACGTAATTTTTGAAGATATTCATAACGTCCCGTGCTTTTATTTTTCGTTCAATTAATTAAAACTTCATTTATAAACAATTATTTTCTCAGTGGAACAATATTTTTCGTCTCTAACACAATCGCTTCAGGAAAGTCGGTTCAAAATGCCCACTTTGACATCATTTTTTGAAATATATTCTGCCTCTATCAGAAAATCGATCATTACGGTACATTATATAGTTTCTGAATAAGAGAATCTTACAATTGGATGCGCTTGAGAGCAAAAATGAATTTAAAAATGAGTCAGAAAATAAGCAGTTTGGATTTGAATAGACCCTTAATACGATGATTTTTTTCTTCAACCGCTATTTATTTTTAATTTGTTTTTGCCGTAAAAATTTGTCCTATCAAAAACTTGTCAATATAAATGTTTTAGACAATATTAAGAATATATATTATAAATTCAAGCGGATTTTATAACTTATAGATTTTTTCTTCTTCAACTCCCCCTTTTTGTTTTTGTTTTCGTTTTTATTTTTTTTCTGCGGTACGAATTGGTCTCATCAAATACTTGTCAATATAAAACTTGTAGATAATATTAATAAGCTTTATAATAAATTTAATTGGATCTGATATCCTGAGAATTGGCGAAGTTATGAATTTTTTTCTCCCTAAAACCCTATTTTTGGGGCCCCTTGAGCCCATTTTTAATTTTATCAAAAATCTATGATACATAAATTTTTGGTCTATTTTTTAGAAGTAATAAAAACTTTAAATTGATTTGATATGTACAAAAATTAAGAAGTTATGGGGGGTTTTTCGGTTTTCACAAAACCCCTCTCTATTTCCATCCCCTTGGTCCAATTTTGCCCATTAACGAACTTGACCGAGATTTTATGCCACTTGATTTTATGTATCAGTTTGGAAGAGATTTGTGCAGAAATGTGGAAGTTATCGTGTCCAGAAGAAAGTGATATATATGTATAGATAGATAGATAGATAGATAGATAGATAGATAAAGTTTTTTACTAAGGGTTGTTTTGTGTTCTAGAAGTCATGATCGGTGTAGATCTGCAAAAATTTTTCAGAAATTCCAACATAGGGGAGAATGTAATAGGTAGTATTTCATACGAAATCTACCTAAAAAATTATTAGCGCCCCGATATGCTATTTCTTTCACGCAACAATTAAAGAGACGTCACTGAAAAATAACACTACGTTACATAAGCCAGCTGGAAAACAAAGCAGGTGTAACATTGTAGGGTTAAATACTGATAATCTCTACTGCAATTTTTTAAACTTCTAAGCATCGCACATTTAAAATTTTTGCACCTTCGCATAGGAAAAAAAAAACTTTTAAATGCAATTTGTTGGAAAACTACATCTCAATTTATTTTTGAGATATTAATTTTTTGTGGTTTTTAATGCCATTTCTGTAATGCTGTCAACTGAAGTACTCCAAATCTGTAGAAAGTAAAAGGAAAATAGTTGGAAAATCACTGGAAAAATATAGATTACTATATCTTTTTGTTGCCCTTTTCTCATAACAACTGAAAAAAAAAAAAACTGTAATTAAAATACGTGCTATTTTGAAAAAAATATAAATGAATGATTTCTGATAAAACATGGAGCTATTATAAACTATATTTAATTTTAAGTATCAATATTAACGTTGCAAATAAATGAAGCATTAGATAGCCGATTTGTTTTGCTGAGTTTACGACATCACTTTTTGCTGGTTTTGTGTATTATTACTCGATAGTGACGTCATATCTATACTTTTCTATAGATGTTGCTTAAATCTGGGTCGTAAATGTGGAATTCTTCAACGGATGCGAATGACGTCATTTTATATAAAATAAAGGTGTGCATTTTAAGTCTTAAATCTGAAAAAAGTTTTATAGAAGTGCATAATTTTCATTTCAGCGGCTTTGGAGTTCTTCACAGATGGAAATGTTTCACTTTTGAAAATAGCGTAATTGAAATCACATACTAATAAAACGAAAAATTAAAAAAAAAATTTAAAATGTCTTTATAGAAAAGCATGATATTTAGGTTAAAATAATGTTTATTTGAGAGTTAGACAAACCAATATAAGATGCATTTTTTATTGTAACTAATTTTGTAGGTTTATTAATAAATAAATGAAACAGTTCTTCCTTAAAATTTCTCTTTTGTCGAAATTCGACGGGTTGCACCTCATAATAATATATATATATATTTTTTTTTTTTTCATCGTCAGGGGCGACAGTGCGACACTAAATTCTGAAAAAGCAGAATACCTGCTTCCTGCTTGTTTCCAGATTTCTCTCTCTCTCTTTTCTTTTCTTTTTTTTTTTTTTTTATTACCCTTTAGGAGGTAAGTATTCAAATAGCACTTTCGAAAGATTTCATATTAGGTACATTTATTACAGTTTTCTGAAGGAGAGAAAATCCTTCTTTTGAATTTTCTTTCCCAGAGTTATTTCATAGGTAGAAAAGTAAAATTTCTGTTTCACTGCTGCCATCTATGAGAAAAAAGGTCAAACACTCATTTTTGATTACGCTTTTTAGGTGCGTTCCTAATTATATAAATACGTAGCACCTATAGTCGTCGTTCAGTCCGTCCGTCTGTCTGTCCGCATGTAACAGAGCAAAAACTACCCAACCGAATGGTCTGAAATTTCAAATATATGATTGTTGCAAAATTTTGTCGAGCCATTTCAAATTTTATGAAAATCGGATGTATAGTTTAATTACAGGGACAGTCAAAAGTTTTTCTTTACATTACGGCCAATGGGAAAAATTATTGCAAGTGGATTTTAATGATATTAGAGCCTTCCGAAAGATCTGAAATTTTAAAGATATAATTGTTGCAAAATTTTGTCGAGCCATTTCAAATTTTAGGAAAATCGGATGTATAGTTTAATTACAGGGACAGTCAAAAGTTTTTCTTTACATTACGGCCAATGGGAAAAATTATTGCAAGTGCATTTTAATGATATTGCAGCCTTCCGAATGGTCTGGAATTTTAAAGATATAATTGTTGCAAAATTTTGTTGAGCTATTTCAAATTTTAGGAAAATCGGATGTATAGTTTAATTACAGGGACAGTCAAAAGTGTTCCGAAAAAATTATTGGAAGTGCATTTTAATGATGTATCAGACTATGCACTTTATGAAGTGCAAAAAATTATACATTCAGTACAATACGGGGTGCAAAAAATAATTATAAAACTAGTTATAGTACGAACGCACCTCATTTGCCACGTTTGACGAGCAATTTCCAACTTGTTTAAATGCTACATTTCACATAATTTCATTTGAAAATATTTTTTTAAATATGAAATAGTCCATAATCTTAAATTCAAAATTAGAAGAATGATTTAAGTTTTTATCATGTTTATCCCCATTTTTTTTATAATATTATGCAAAAAAAAAAAAAAAAAATCTTTCAAGGAAGGTCTTTCAATGCGAAATTCTCCATTTCGTTGAAAATTTTACCGGCATTAAAACAGGCCTAAATGTATCAATTTTTTTAAATTTAACTGTAAAAATAAAAATGGAAGGCCACCAGAAACATAAGTATAAAGTCAGATGTGGCAATCCCACAACTTTCTTCTATCTCATACATGTTGATACTTCAAAATTCGCTATCATTCATTCAGTGCCAGAATTAAATAGGAATCTATGCCCCTCATGGGGATTCTAAAAGTATGAAATTCCATGCCCTAGTTCTTGAAATAGGACTATTGCGGAAATCGTGAAAAATTCAGCATGACAGTGCCACATGTTGGGCAATTTACACCAAAACATAATCAGAAATAATATTTATCAAGGTATATTTGAATCTGAAGTTTGATAAAAATTCCTGCATTAATTCTTGAGATAGAGCTATTGCGGAAATCGTAACAATGCAGCATAGTAGCACCACCTGTTGGGCGATATACACCGAAATGTAAACAGCATAAATTCATGTCAATAACTAACCGAATCTGAAGTTTGATGAAAATCGGTGCATTGTTCTTCAGAGAAAGCTGTTGCGGAAATCGTAGAAAAGGCTGCATAGCGATTTGCACCAAAAACTAATCAGCATCAATTTATATCAGGGACAAACTAAATATAAATTTTTATTAAATTCCGTGTATTAGTTCTTGAGATGGAGCGCCCACAAAATTTGTGTCACATATACATACAGACAGACTCACAGACATACATTTTGTAAAAACAAGTTTTTTTTTTTTTTTAATCTCTGACCCTTAAAACGTGTAAATCCGTCAAAAACCGGAATTCAAAGATTTTCACTAATCCAATACTTTCTTCTTGTAAAGATAGAAGAAAGTAGGGATGGGCATTATTTAACGTATTAGGATAAAAAACACTGTTACTATGTTGAAACCTAATATTCCATTAATATGTTACCGAAAAGACCCTGTTAATTAAATAACATATGGTTTTAAATGGCAGCGTCTTCATTCATTTGCCTTATTCAAGAATTCAATTTCGTGTCTCTAAAATAGAACAACATTCACTAAAATCGTCCTCAATCGTTTCTTTTGAGACGTGCGCATCTTCACTCTCTAGTTATAGGTGACTCTGTTAGGTGTGTGGTGCAAAAAAATTATTTTACATTTCATCAATCCCCAATGCATGTATAGTAACAACTTGCACCACTAATTAAACGCTTTTCCGGCTTGGTGCCTGGTGCTAGGTCACCACCATCACTTTCTCCGATTCTGACTGTGCAAAGCAGAGCATAAACGAAACACTGAAACAAATAGTAGATCAGAAAAACATCTGAAAATTGGTAAGAAAAAGGCTCATGCTTGACATGTTTTGTACGCATAAATCGTATATATATATTAATATATATATATTAAATGTTTTCGTTTAGCATTTCCTTAACAAAACGCTAAGTTTGACTTTCTAAAACCCAGAAAAGTTTTGTCTAACTTTTGACCTAACCAGTCTTTTTCCTACTAAAAAAACACTTTCGTGCTTTTTTTTTCTTGTTTTGCTTCTAATTTTCAATGAGTAAATTAAAAAATTTATATACCTATGAATTATATTGCCAAATATATAGCTCAGTTACACATCAGAAATGAGGAATAGGAATTACAATGAATTTCTTTGAACATGGAGTTTCAAAAATTCAGGGATTTTTTTTTTTTTTTTTTTTTTTTTTTAAGATAGCACAACAACGCCCTGTTCAATATTCCATACTAAAATTAAACAATTTTACATAATTTAAAAGCATCGATTTTTACCCCCTCCCTCCCCCCCCCCAAAAAAAAAAAAAAAAAAAAAAAAAACTTAGCAAAACTCGAGTTTAGAATCATTAAATTTATAAAAAGTACCTTTTTGAAACGTTTAAGTAAAATTCATTTATTTATAAATTTATGCCTTAAAAATTTTAATTCTCGATTTTGGATAGAAAGTCCATTTCAAAAATTACGAAACACTATTTGACTGCATCCAAATAAAATGCAGGAATTTATAATTTTTTAATTGATTACCGCGTTTAAAACGTGTGCATTAGAACTTAGATTGATTTCAATTGAAAACAGCAATGGAAAACTAACCGCAAATAATTCCTCAATTCATTCGGAAAATTTTTCATTACGCCCTCAGTAAATCTAGTTCGTAACGTATAAAATGATCTATTATCGTTTAGTAAGCATCTGAATAAACTGAGGTAATAGAACATATTTACAATTATATTTATCTCTTAAAATTTTCTGTGGCCAATATAACTTTTGTTTATTTTGAAACATTTGTTACCAAAGTGTTTCAGGTTAAAAAAATACGCTAAAGGATAATTTTGTCTCAGTGGAATGAATGAAAGAGTGTTTTGCACATCGAGTAATTATTATGAGGAAGTAATGGGAAAGGATTTAATCTGTGTTGATATTTTGAATGAGAGATATTTATGGACAGTTTCTTTGAATATTTAAAAGGGTTATTACAACGTACTCATGGAGGGGGGGGGGGGGGGTTGGGGGGAGAGGGGGTTGAGGGGAGGGGGGGGTGATTCTCGCACTATAAATTTCGCTTTTTGGCCAAGTATTTTTAATATTTTTGTTTTATCATTGCGTTTAATGGGAGCCGGAAAACATTTAATTTCTGTGATTTTATTTCGCTGAAAAAAAAGAAAGAAAATAGCCTCCTATAATTTGTGAGTAAACTTAATTTTATTACAGTTATAATTAATTTGAAAAACATATTTGTACGAACGAAATTTGTTTGGACGAATTTCATTTGATTAAAAGTATATAAATAATATTTTTGTGTTCTTGTGAAATTAGGTTTGAATATGCGTTGACAGATATGGCTGCTATGAAGTCGGGGATCAAATTTCTCTTTTTTAGTACTTTCCACCGTAGTTGAAAAGAGTTTATGAATTCGGTTTCTTTGTCCATCTATCTGTCCTTGCTCTAACTCGAGTAAATATTGTCCGATTGCTATGAAATGGATATATGTTATTCTTGGGCTTTAGTATGACTTGTTCGGTATTGAAAAGGAAGTGTGTAGCATTTTTGGTTCATTTACAGGGCCATTCAAAAGAATTCCGTTACATTACGGTATATGGGGAAAATAACTTGCCGTGTATTTTAATGATATCACGGTATTTAAAACACATTTAAATTGATATACAGTCAACGCTCGTTTTTACGAACTCGTAGGGAACACCCAAATAGTTCGTAAAATAGAAAAACATCAAAAAATGATATGAATACGTACATTATTTATGTCTATTTTTATCAAACTGCCTCCTCTTCATAGATGAAGCAGTATTTCAATATTATTTATTATTTAATAAAGTTATACATGTATTTTTAAATATACAAGAAATAAATGCAAATTTATGCACAAAAAATAATTTTAGTACACAAAAACATACGTTACCATGCTTTGAAAATATTGCATATGAAAACGCAGACTGTATTACTACTTAGTTAGATGAAAACATAGATAAAAAATTAGGAATGGAAATAATCACTTATCTTTTTTTTAAAAATCACATTTTGAAAAATGTTTCCATTTTATCTATGAAAACTTTTACTACCTTTACCTTTCAAGGTTATTGTTTCCTTCAAAAAAGTGCCTTAGTCCTGACAATCACTACTTGAAATTGTTGCAATGCCACCTCCCTACGAAAGAGATTGGGGAAAATCAACACATTCTTGGACTGTACCTGATGTCTCATTCTACCTGTATAGAGTTTAACTGACGTTGGCATTGCATTCCGATACTTTAAAAAAAAAGAAGTACGAAAACTGAGTTCGCAAAAAAGAGATTTTCATAATTTGTAGTTCGTAAATGGGAACGAAAAATTACATTGATTCTATGGGAGCGTATTCGGGACCACTCTATAGTTCGTAAAATCGCAAGTGTTCGTGAAAAAGAGGTTCGTAAAAACGAGAGTCTACTGTACATCACTGAGGTGTATTGCAAGGTTCTTACTATAGAATATGGTGTGCATAGAACTTATCGTTTATTTACAGGAACACACAAAAGTATTTCGATACAGAAGAAAATGAGCAATAATTGAACTATTGAAGCCTACGCATAATAATTGCTGGAAGTGCGTTTTCATTTTGAAATTTAACTATTTTTTAAATATTACTTGGTGTGTATAAATTCTAAATCATATACAAAGTCGAACAAAAGTTCTCAACAACATTAGTCTATTAGCTGAAATTGCTGAGCGGAAATTTTTAACTATGCTATGCGTTTAACTGGACTGACATTTAGCATATTATGTAGTATGCATGCATATCTGTAGAACATATACAGGGCTGCAAAAAAAATAGTATATTTTAACGACTATTCATGGTAATAGCAGAAATCGTGTTTTCAAATGCATTCTGCATTTTCCAAATTGTTCATTAAGACGTCATCTTCCACCTTTGTAAATTGTGAAATTTTGTTATAGTATTCTGAATGTGCTGGAAAGTGTTTCATAATCTAAACTATATGCAATTTTTTTTAGAAATCGTGTTTTTAAAACTGTGTTTAATATTATACAGTGCGTGTTTCTTATCGTTTACCAATAACTAATTTCTAAGCCATTAGCTTTAGAGGCATAGCCAGTTTCAAAAATGTTTCAAATTTTGTTTTGCATCCCATAAAAATCGATTTACATTACAACAATTACTTTTTAAATAGGTAAGGAATTACAAATTTTATACATATGCCTGTATCCTATAAGTTTTATTTACAAGAAGTTTTTCCATGTTTTAACAAGTAAAACAGCAAAAATTTATTCTTGTATGGTCAAAACTGACTCAGTTATTATGAATTTTCAGTGTTTTAATCACCATAAATGGAAAAACATGTTTTTAGTGTCAGAAAACGCGAAAAATGCATGAAATTCAAAGTATTATAACTAGGTAAGTTTTTGTCTTGCAAAAATTAAGTTTATAGCCACAAACTGATTCTGATTCATCTGAATATAAAACAGCATTTATAATTATGTCAAAAAATTACTTCAGACATTTTTTTGAAAGGCCTTCTAATAAAAACATCCGTCGACCGGATATACAGCGATTAGTTATATGTTATAAAAATAACAGGTTGTTGGAACCTGTTACTTGTACAAGTGTGGAACGATGTAACCTGTTAACCAAAAGTAACTATATTTCCCATCTCTAGAAGAAAGTAAAAACACTCTTAAGAACATTCAATGTTTAACTTGAAAATGACCCTTTATTTTTTGACTGCACATGATGTTTTGTGCCAGACGTTTCCGTTCGAATACATTAATTTAACGTGGGCACCGAACTAGATTATGTATGCAAAACTGTTTTTTTTTTTTTTTTTAACCCTTGGTAGAAAGCGCAAGCAAGTGAATTTATTTTAAAATATATAACTTTTGTTCTGTTTCTTTTTACTTTCTTCTATCTTTACAAGAAGAAAGTATTGGATTCGTGAAAATTTTCGAATTCCGGTTTCCGACGGATTTGCACATTTTAAGGGTCAAAGATTCCAAAAAAACATGTTTTTACTAAATGTCTGTGTGTAAGTTTGTCGTATGTGACATAAATTTTGTGGGCGCTCTATCTCAACAACTAATGCACGAAATTTAATAAAAATTTATCTTCAGGTAGTCCCTGATATAAATTGATGCTGATTAGTTTTTGGTGTAAATCGCGCAACAGGTTAGTTTTGGGGCGCTGTTATGCTGTATTAATTTACGATTTCCACAACAGCACTATCTCATAAATTAATGAACGGATTTTCATCATACTTCGGATTCGGTTAGTCCTTGACATGATTTGATGCTGTTTATATTTTGGTGTAAATCGCTCAACAGGTGGCGCTGCTATTCCGCATTTTTCACGATTTCCACTATAGCTCTGTCTCAAGAATTAATGCACGGATTTTCATGAAACTTCAGATTCAGTTAATCCTTGATATTAATTATTTCTGTTTACGTTTTGGTTGTCAATCGCCCAACGGTTTGTGGTCAATCGCTGCTATGCTGAAATTTTCCCGATTTCCGCAATAACTGTATCTCAAGGACTAATGCATGAATTTTCATCAAACTTCAGATTCAGTTAGTCCCTGATATAAATTTGTCCTTGTTATTTTTCAATTCCTACTATTAGCTCACACTCTCCCTATATTTATTTATATATTTATATATTTATATATTTTTCTTGTACAAATTTTCAATCGTTAATAAAACACTTATTATTCATCCTATCAGGTTGAAATAATTTTTTTTTTAACTTGTACTGGATGACAATTGATGTTAATAAAGTTTTTTCAAATATTAATTAATTAATTAAATTTTAATTAATTAATTTTAGTTTTGCATGGGAAACAAAATGGCCGCCATTGGTTATTGAATTTCAATGAAATTATTTTCAATAAGGGGTTACCATAAGGGGGGGACCCTGTTCTGTCGCCAAATACCGCCAAGTTTGTCGCCAACTTGGCGATATATCGCCAAATTTGGCGGCCAAAATGAGTCGCCAAAAGTGAAGCCAACTTGGCGATATCTGTAATATTTCGCCAAATTTCCATAGAGTTCCATTGTAAACCTACTTGCTTATAGAAAATCAACAAATTGAGATATTTTAATGCAACAAAAACTCATATTAGCTTGATTATATTAAATTTTTCTTTGATGGCCTAAGTAGGAATTGACTTTAAAAACAAAATTTTTATATTACTTGTTTGGAGTAAATTGACAAACAGGTGGCGCTGCTATGTAGATTTTCCTATGATTTCCGCAATAGTTCTACCTCAAAAACTAATGCACGGATTTTCATCATACTTCAGATTCAGTTACAACTTGACATAAGTTGTTGCCGATTAGATTTTGGTGTAAATCACCTAACCGGTGACACTGACATGCTTCATTTTTCAGGAAATATTAACATGTATGAGATAGAAGAAAGTTTTGGGATTGTCACATCCGACTAGTTTGAGATAAGGCAACAAGAAAGAAAAAAATGAGACATTAAACATTATGTAACAGATATATTTTTGTGGGACCCTGTAAATGAATGACAAATGCTTTGCACTGCATATTCTACCGAAGGCATATTTTAGCCTTATGCATGGAAAAGTGTAACATTGTTAAAATGTACTTCAAATGATTTTTCCCTATTGACCGTAATGTAAAGGAATACTTTTGAGTGTCTCTGTAAACAAACTATAAATGCTACGCACTCAACTACGCTGGAAAGCGTAAAAGATTAAAAATAGTGTTACAAATAATTCTTAAATGTAAGACAGGCATCAAATTTGTTACAATGACATAATATTTTCAAAGATTAGGCTTATTTTGAACTGTAGTATCAATGTATATATATTTTTTAATACCATTTTAAATTGAAGTTATTCTAAAGCGTATTCGTAATAGTGTATAAAAATTACTCATACAGCTGAGTTATTCAAGTAAACGTTTGATCTTTCTAAAAGGCAAACCAACATATTAAAACATTCTTTAACAAAATAATTAAACCTTTTAAAGTCGGTTGTATGTTTATGAAACCACTTAATTTTAATTCGCAAATGCCACAATGGTGCCAGAAATTTTGTATACAATTTTCCGTTTATTATGCAAGTGAAAAATACCTTTTTCTTATTTCCAAATAAATCTGTTCGTAAAGTCTGGTGTTACTCATTCCTTTCATCATTCTAGCTCTGGAAGTGCTTTGCCCCTGAAAGGATTAACGTTCGCTTACGTAAAATAGAACTGCCTAATCTGCAGGTTTTATTTATGTTTTTTTTTTTCTTTTACTTTGTTTCAGCGCCGCGGCTATTCTATTTAGCGCCTGGTGCGAACTATTCAGCGATGCATTGATCGTAAAAATTTAAGACGCACTTTGAAGTTTTTGAAGATTTTTGGTTCTATGGAGAGAAACTTTCCTGCGACAGTCAAGTGATAGTGACAAAAAATAAATAAAAAAAAAAGTCACTAGAAAAAGCTTAGATAATTCCCTCCGCTGTTACAAAGAGCTTCTAAAAGTAAAAAAGAAAAATTTGTCTCTTCAAACTTCATTGCAAGACTTTTTTTGCACCCTCAAAGACTCATATGGGACAGCTAGAAGAACAATAAATTATAATTTAACAACTTATTGATTTATTCAAATTCTTGTATTGCAAACGCATTTTTTGCTAATGTTAAATGTATGTAACATAATCCCTAAATGCAATAGAATATGTTCGTTAGATTTTGAAGAATTTTTATTACTTATATCTTATTGCTTATCGAAGTATATCTCGACTTACGTCGTTTTCGAGGTCGCTAGTCAAGGAACGAATTGCTGACGTAAGTCAAGGTATTACTGTATGGAAACATTTCTAAAGACTATTTACATTATAAGGTATGCTGTATGACGAAATTCATAATAAATCAAATGACTGAGTTGTCAGAGTAAAATTATTCTGATACCAGAGCTCATGATTTTCATCGAAGGGAAATCAACACATCAAGACATATCTATAACACATATCGCATAACTCTTTGAAGGAGAGTCTAAATTTGGTAAATATACGATAATTTCTGGGCAAAATTTTTTACCTAGATTTTCGGTGTCGTTGTACATATTTTGATCAAAACTTAAAATTTTCTAAAATTTCGTAAGAAAGATTTATTATGTCAAACCTTTATAGTATTTTATGTTTAAATTTTTTTCGTATGAAATTTGTTTTTTCTTTTTCGTTTATTATAAATTCTAATTAATGAATATTGTTTTGCAGCTTATTCATATTTCAATTTTTTTTTTTTTAAGAATAACAAAGAAAAACCCATGTGCCATGCATTATGAAACACTTTCCAACACCTTTAGAATACCGTAACAAAACTTAACCATTTAATAAGGTGAAAAATGATGTCTAAGTAAACAATTTGAAAACCCATAACACATTTAACTAGTCGGATGTGGCAATCCTAAAACTTTCTTCTATCTCATACATGATAATACTTCCTGAAAAATGCAGCATAGCAGCGCCACCGGTTAGATCATTTACACCAAAATCTAATCAGCAGCAACATTTGTCAACTTCTAACTGAATCTGAAGTTTGATAAAAATCCGTGCATTGGTTTTTGAGATAAAGCTATTGCGGAAATCGCAAAAACTTCTGCATACTAGCGCCACCTGTTGGGCAATTTTCACCACACACTAATCAGAACCAATTTATATCAGGGACTAACTGAATCGTAAGTTTGATGAAAATTCACGTATTAGTTCTTGGGATACAGCTATTGCGGAAATCGTGAAAAATGCAGCATAGCAGTGCCACCTGTTGGGCGATTTACACCAAAAACTAAAAACTGTACTAATTTATATCAGGGACTAACTGAATCTGACGTTTGATGAAAATCCGTGCATTAGTTCTTGAGATAGAAATAGTGTGGAAATCATGAAAAATGCAGCATAGTAACGCCACCTGTGGGCCGATTTATACCAAAAACTAGTCAGCACCAATTTATATCAGGGACTAACTGAATCTAAAGTTTTATTAAAATTCGTTCAATAGTTTTTGAGATAGAGCGCCCACAACCCGTAAGGCATGGTGACGTCACGGCGACGTCGTTGTGAAGTCACACTGTGATTTTGTGACCGTCGATGTGGCGTCACGTGACGTCGATGTGACGTCATAGTGACTAGAATGCGAGGTCGTTATGGCCGTTTTAGAGGTCGTTTGTGACGTCACATTGTGACCACTCTGTGAAGTCACGGTGTGACAAATTTGTGAAAAGTATGTCATTTGTGACTATTTTGGCATTAACTTTGTGACGAACCTGTGACGAAAGCGACAATGCTTTGAAGTCACACTGTGACCAATTTGTGAAATATGTGTCATTTGTGACGAACTCGTCATAAACGCTGTGATTTCAAATGAAAATCAAATTTCAAATTAATTGCTTAAAAGACGCAAATAGTGAAAAAGATTCCATGCTGGGACTCGAACCCGGGCCATTAGTACAGCGCACTGACATTCTACCGACTAAATCACATGGAACGATACCCAGGCTGGAAAATTTCTCACCATTACATGATGGCGAGGCTACAAACGCAGCACAAGATGGAATATTTAGCGTGAGCCACCAACATGATGCAAACACGAAACTTAATTAAATCCAGCATCGATTGAAATTATATTAATACTTGGAAATTTTTCCAGAGAGAACCATTCGCCTTGCATACAATATTTCAAATGAAAATCAAATTTCAAATTAATTGCTTAAAAGGCAATTTTAATTTGAAATGTTGTATGCAAGGCGAATGTTTCTCCCTGGAAAATTTTCCAATTATTAATATAGTTTCAATCGATGCTGGATTTCATTAAGTTTAGTGTTTACCCCATGTCGGTGGCTCACGATAAATATTCCATCTTGTGCTGCGTTTGTAGCCTTGCCAACCTGTAATAGTGAGAAATTTTACAGACTGGGCGTCGTTCCATGTGGTTTAGTCGGTAGAATGTCAGTGTGCTATACTGATGGCCCGGGTTCGAGTCCCGGCATGGAATCTTTTTCACTATGTTGGCCTTTGCGCCTTTTAAGCAATTAATTTGATATTTGATTTTCATTTGAAATATTGTATATAAGGCGAAGGATTCCCTCTGGAAAAATTTCTAAGTATTAATACAGCGATGAATTTTGAAATAACCTTTTGCTGTAAATATAACATCTTATCTTTTTACCGTACTTTTTAGCAAAATATCGCTATTTTGGAGTCCTATTCTTCTAAAACATTTTAAATTTTTCCACTTAAAAAACAATGCTTATCTACTGACATATTTTTTTATTCAGTTCTATGCTTGATATTAAGTTCTATGCTTGATATTGAGTTCAAGCTTGATATATAGAATGTGTAATTTTTTTAGGTGCGTTCGTAATTATATAAATACGTAGCACCTATAGTCGTCGTTCAGTCCGTCCGTCCGTCCGTCTGTCCGTCCGTCTGTCCGTCCGTCTGTCCGTCCGTCTGTCCGCATGTAACAGAGCAAAAACTACCCAACCGAATAGTCTGAAATTTCAAATATGTGATTGTTGCAAAATTTTGTCGAGCCATTTCAAATTTTATGAAAATCGGAAGTATAGTTTAATTACAGGGACAGTCAAAAGTTTTTCTTTATATTACGGCCAATGGGAAGAATTATTGCAAGTGGATTTTAATGATATTAGAGCCTTCCGAATGATCTGAAATTTTAAAGATATAATTGTTGCAAAATTTTGTCGAGCCATTTCAAATTTTAGAAAAATCGGACGTATAGTTTAATTACAGGGACAGTCAAAAGTTTTTCTTTACATTACGGCCAATGGGAAAAATTATTGCAAGTGGATTTTAATGGTATTAGAGCCTTCCGAATGATCTGAAATTTTAAAGATATAATTGTTGCAAAATTTTGTCGAGCCATTTCAAATTTTAGGAAAATCGGATGCATAGTTTAATTACAGGGACAGCCAAAAGTTTTTCTTTACATTACGGCCAATGGGAAAAATTATTGCAAGTGCATTTTAATGATATTACAGCCTTCCGAATGGTCTGAAATTTTAAAGATATAATTGTTGCAAAATTTTGTTGAGCTATTTCAAATTTTAGGAAAATCGGATGTATAGTTTAATTACAGGGACAGTCAAAAGTGTTCCGAAAAAATTATTGGAAGTGCATTTTAATGATGTATCAGACTATGCACGTTATGAAGTGCAAAAAATTATACATTCAGTACAATATGGGGTGCAAAAAATAATTTTAAAACTAGTTATAGTACGAACGCACCTCATTTGCCACGTTTGACGAGCAATTTCCAACTTGTTTAATTTGTTGTGGTTTGTCATTGCTTTATTAAATACGAACATGGAGACTAACGGATATTAATACAACTATTATTTATAGAGCGGCATGATAAGCGATATTTATTTAAATTTTTTATTCCCGTGTATATTGTATTTTGTGAATATGAGCTAAATAGATTTGGTATGTTTTATAGGAAAAGACTGATCTGGGAAATAGAAAAAAACGAGTAAGAAAAATCATGAGTTAATCATAGATTATAAAATACTTTCCAACACTTTCTGAATGCTTTAACAAGACATCGTAATTTAGGGAAATGACGTAAATAAGATAACTAAGTAAACATTTTAGAAAATTCATAAAACATTTGAAAAATTGATTTCAGCAGTTACCGTCCATAGCCAAATATGTTTTCCAATTCTTTTGAACAGCCCTGTATTTGATCTGTAGGTTGATACACTGAGAAAAATGAGTACTCAAAAATAAGTAAACCGACGTACTCATATCGAATTGAATATTTTTGGATCAAAAATGAACCCATGCTTTCTCTATTTTGAAACATCACATGTTATCAAACCCAAACAAACGAATAGTTTTGTACCCTGTAATGGTTCATTTCATTTATGGCGGCATAAATGATGTTTATTAATGTAAATATTAAATTATGCACAGCATTTTAAAAATAATTTAAAAGTGCTTGGAAATAATGCTCTTGTCATAAAAATATTCGATTTGAGTATCTTGTTAAGAATTTTGCTATTTTTCTTAATAAATAATCAATTAAACATTTCTTGTTAAATACTTTAAACGGGAAATAAATGTCAGTACATTTTTACTTTAAATTATAGGTTTTTCATTTCGTTTTTTTTTTGGGGGGGGGGGGGGGGGGGCAGTACATAACGATTCATATTTGATCACAACCAAAGAATAAAAAATGAGTACATGTTTTTCTCAACTTTGAGTACATTTGGATCGGAGCTATTTTGAGTATGTGACGCATTTAAAATTGAGTACTTTTTACTTAATTTTGACTTCCCATTTTTTTAAGTGTATATATACTATATAATGGGAAAATCTAGTTTAGCAAGAAAACGCCTAACAGGTTGAAATTCTTTTTCAGCAATTTATACTAATGTATGGAAACATACTTGAATACTTTTGTACAACCCTGTAGTTTACCTAGAATCTTTATTACACGCCACTATTTAGTTAAAATTTAATTCAAACTAAGACACTCTTAAAACTGCTGAAATCACATTTCCAGAAATTATAATTTATAGACGGCCATGTATCCAATTCTTTACGTGACCCTGTATATCATTTTATCTATATTCTACAAACATTTCTTGGTAAATTAAATGCAGTTCAGCAAAAAAAAAAAGCATAACTCATTTAAAAACAACCTTTAAGCAATTTGCGTCCATACCCAGTAATCCTTACGAATACTTTTGTGTAGCCTTGTACAGGAATTATAGCATTTATATACACCATATACTATGCATAAATATAGTGAATCATAAAAGCGCACATCATAATTAAAAATACATTTCCAGCAATCATCGCTAATGAACAGTACTTCGGATACAATATAGTATCTGAAATATTTTCTGTGTCCCTGTAAATGCTATATACGTATTATTCGTATTATACATGAAATAATTTATAGTATGTAAACCTCAGCGACATATATCAATTTCATTATATATGAAATAGATTAACATAATTAAAGTATGCCGCAAACAGTTCCCTCCACCCCTATATCATTATGTATTTGAATTCCTTTTTTAGCCCTGCAAATGAACAATAACTATTCTTTGCATCGCATAGTCAACAGAATGCATATTTTAGTGCACTTCATAAATGCATACAAATTTTATTCTGTTTGAAAGCGTGCGTAAAATCATAAAAAATCATTTGAAACGATTTTTTCCCATAGGCTGTAATGTAACGGAAAACTTTCGGCTGTCCCTGTAAATGAACAAAGCATGCTACAAACTTCATTACAAATAGGTACCGTGCTATGGTAAACGTCAATAACATCCAAAAATTTCAGGGCAATCCGAGTATATTTTCGAGAGTTAGAGTGCGGACAGACTGCTAGACGGACAGACGGAGAGACAAACCGAAGTCATAAGCACTTTTCAACTTGTGTCCTATATTATGTATCCTGTATTATATGAACTTTTAAAAAATATATACTAAAGCAGTTTAATCTATAACTTCCCATCAGGCATGAAAAACACTTTGTTTCAATGCTTAAATATCATATTTTACTTTTTAGTGCCAATAATTACGCGTATCATAAACGTAGAAAATGAATTTACAATAGAAGAAAATTTAATAACCGATTCAGAATGTCTATAATTAAATGTTTGATTAAAATCACAAACAGAAAGAATGCTTACATACAATTTAAAAAAATAAATATACCAATTTGAAAAACACTAAAAATAATAATTAGTATTTATAATTGTACTATTAAACAACAGCAAACTCAATAGATAAATTAAATGCATTATTAGATTTAACAATATCTCAAAAATATTTCCATATGGTATAAGGAATTCCTATTATTTTATAATTTCGGCAAATGTTAAATCTGAAAACATTGGTTTGAAGATTTAGGATTTTGAAAGATAATTTAAAATATTATTAGCACCGAAAGAAAATTCTTTCAAATGTTTCACTACTGTAATATGTAAAAATGCATTTTCCCAGTATAATGTTAATTTCTAATCTGAAACAGTTTCGTAATCTCATGATAATCGAACATCATATTTAACCCCAAAATAATAATAACTATAAGTGTTAGTAATCAAAAAATAGAAAGAAGCCGATAAAATAATTCCAAATCATTGTCGTTCCATACATTTTCAATCTCAAGTAAGAGTAAATTAATGTTTATATTAATTCCAGTGTGAATGTAGGCATGCACAGTCTCTGCGCAGTTTTTTTTTCAAGCGATGGCAGATTAAGATATTTTTCTTTACAGTTATCAAATTTGAAAATATCGCTTCTGACAGTTAAAGATCAGTCTTTTACAAATATAACATAAAACTATTTAACTCATATGTACAAATCAGGAATAAAATATTTAAATTAAATAAAACTTACATATACGTTCTATTACTATCCGTGTATCCTAAAATGGTCATTTCCTTATCTTAAAGTGTTGTAGACGTGATGAAGGTGATGTTCTAAAAACAGTGAACTATTTATTTCCCGCGTCTTCTCATGTTTATTTTTTTGTGGGCAGACGATTTTCAAGCAGATGGTCTGGTACAGATTATTTGTTTTTGCATGCAAGAGATATGAAACTTGAATGCGGAGTAATTTTCTGAAAGTATGGTTAATTAAAATTTTGTATTTGAAGAAATGTCCAATGTATTTAACCTTTTCTTTTTATCCGTACCAAATAATTGAAGTTAAAATGTATTGTAAAGTTCCTTTTTTCTAAATAATTATAATAATATATTCATAATTAGAGTTTATTAGATATACCATTGTTTAAATTTTCAAAAGGTGTAGAAATAAATTTAATGGTAATAACGACCCCCCCCCCTTTTTTTTTCTTTTTTTTTAAAGTAAAGTTTGTTTTGCACAAATTTTGTATATTTCTTTTATTTTCGGAAAATGCTAATTTTATTTAAAAAGTCTGAAAGAAGTAGAATTTATGACTTGAATACAAATTATAAAAATATTCTAAAGCAAGAAATGCATAGATGACTAAACTCTGAAGACTCTTTCTACGTGCTCATTAAAAGGTGCAGATTTAACTGTAATAGAAATTTTTTATTTTGAAACCACAGAAGTGTTTCGAATAATCCTGGTCGGTAAAAAAAGAAATAAATAAATAAATTTCCTCCTAGCAAACTAAATATGTAAAGTGTATAAATTTAATATTCCTAATTCTAAATATATTATCCAAATGCTAGATAAAATTGAAATCATGAAAAAAGTATACATTCACTATCTTAGATATCAAATTGATAAAATATAGCCTGAAAATTTAGTTTATTAATGCTTGTATCATGCACTTTATTTATTATGCCCCTCCCCCCCCCTCCCCTTTAGTGACAGAATTTACCATTTGCTATCCACTAATATATTTTATTCCTTATGCCATGTAACTCGTGACTGTTTAAAATATTGCTCTTCATTTTCAAAGATTTTTGAAGTTCATATTTTTGTCACACTGTGACTTACAATATGGTGGTTTTTTTGTCACATATGTGACGTGACGTACGTTACATAGCAGTGACATAACAGTGACCTCACAAATTTTTTTAATTGCCAGAAAAACATAATTTTACAGTAAATAACATGTTTTAAAGAATTTTCGTAATTTTTTTAAGTTTTCTAAGAAGTTCACATCTCAGTCACAATGTGACATCACTGAGTGGTGACATTTTGGTCACAGATGTGACGTGACCACAGTGACTTACAGTGACGTCACAACGACGTCACAACGACGTCACCGTGACCATGCATGCTATGAGGGAAAATTTGTGTCACAGACAGACAGATCTACAGACAAACATTTTGTAAAAACATGTTTTTTAGGATCCCAGACACCCAAAACCTGTAAATCCGCCGAAAACCGGAATTCAAAAATTTTCACGAATGCAATATTTTCTTCTTGTAAAGATAGAAGAAAATAAAACGCCAATTTCAATAATTACCATGTATAGTCGGAAAAATATACGAAATCTTTTGTGCTGTCTTCTGTATAATGATCTATAGACATTATGCACATATTACAGATGCACTATACAGATGTACATTATGCACAACATAGTACGCCAAAATTTATTTCAGTTAGGAAATGCATAGCACAGTCGAGCACTCCCGTTCAGCAATTTCCATCAAAGCTGAAATGTACTCGAATTCTTTGGTGCAGCCCTTTATAAGAATCTATACAAATCATATAATATACAAAAAATTAGTTACGTTTAATGACAATTCAAAACGCACTTCCAGCAATTATTGCTCACAGGCAGTTCTGTAGATGAATAATTTTGTGTGCCATTATTATGCACACCTTATTCTACAGTAAGCATCTTATAGTGCACCTCAGTTCAATTTTAATATACTTGACTAGGGGGCTCGGCCCCCTACGAGCTACGCTCGCCAACCCCCGTCCAGACACTGTAGACTCTAAATGCACGCTAATTTGATCGGCTTTAAAAAGATTTCGAAATATTGAATTATAATTTAAAAAACAGTGGCGATCTCTCTATAAACAGATTTCAATTCATTTCTCTTTGATTGGGGAATTTTAACGCCAAATCCGTTGCGGTACTACTTGATTATCCCGTCGACCAATTTCGCCAAATTATATAAATCGCCAAACCACTCGCCAAATTATACAAATTGACATAATTTTTATTTTAAATAACGAAAAAACAAATAAATTAGTGCAACATTAATAAAAATACAAATAAAACGTCGAAATAAAAATAACTTGATGACGTAGACACGTGTAACAACATTTCAAAATAAGCTAATATAAAAGGAATCAAGTAAACAGAGTCTTTGTCTCCTGGTATTTTTTAACAAAGTGAAAAGAAAGTTCTTTTAAATGAGACATTTTAAATTAATCGTTTTTAATCTGACGTAGTTTTGACCAAACTATTCTTTCTCTTTTTAATATTCACGTGAAAATACTTGTGTTAGAAATTAAATATTATTTGCGCTTTCCTAACAAAAGTAGTTGAAAAGTATCCTCTTAAAATATCAAATAAATGTCTAGCGCAATTTCTAAATTTAAACCGTTTTGCAATATTATTTTGTGTTCATTTTATGTAATAACTGTAATGTGACGTAAATATGACGTAATTTCTCCTATTTAAGACGTCTAACGCATTTTAATAAATTTATTGCTTTACAAATTCCTTTCTCTCTTAAAATTCACGTGTAATTATAGTTTTTATGACATAATTTTTAATAAGTTCCTGCTTTTTGTGCATAATTATTTAATTCTAATTCCAAATGTTTTTTTCTGTTTATAATAGTCACGTGTAAATAATTTTTTAATTTATTTACACGTATAAATATTTTTTTTTTTTTTTGAAGCAAACATTATTGCTTCCGCTGTTTATACAGTTGGCAACAGTTTAAATTAATATCACTTTCTAAAATCTGTTAAAAATATCTCTAAAAATGCTGAAAATCTGAATTTAAAATAGAAATAAAACCTCAAAAAATTAGTCAAAATAAAAAAATTAATGCAATCTGCACTCCGGCAAATTCTAACGCATAAAATGATCTAAAAATGATTAAATTCCTATGAACAGTTTTTGCTCCTATAAAACTTTTTTAGTGGACGATTTTGTCCAACTTTAGCATTAAATATCTCTTAAAATAATTCTTCGATCTGAAAACTGTCTGCATCAGCGTGTTTATCAAACATTTCTGTATAATACTACCGATTTTCATATTTTTGTATGCATTATTATTCTTAATATTAACGAAGAAAGACCTCCGGTCACAAAAAATTCAAAACCGGCGGCGGCGGTGGTGACAGCGGTAGTTACTTTTTTTTTAGAATAGAGAGATATATTTTAATATGATTAAAGTAAACTGCAAATGATTTTCCGTATCGATCACAATGTAACGACATTCTTTTGAGTACACCTGTAAATGTTACACACTTCATTTTAAATATCTAACAGGCCTTAGTAAATATCAATAACATTTATCAACTGCATGGCAATCCGACTATATTTACGCGAGTTAGAGCAAGGACAGACAGAGAGAAAGACAGTCAAGCTGAATTCATAAGCTCTTTTTCAACTATATTGGAAAGTGTTAAAAATTATGTTAAAAATATACTATGTTCAAAGTAACATACTACAGCGAATAATGCTATAATTATTATTATATTTGAAGATAACAATAACTGAATTATTATTAATATAACAATAATAATTAATAATTGTAATACTGATATGCGCGCATATTCGTAATAGGAATAATAGTAGTAACAGCAATACGTCAGAGCAATACATGAAAAATCACCATGTTGAAATAAAACGTTCCCCAATTGAGGTTTGTAAAACTATCTCATTAATATTTTAATATTAACATATTAAATAAAATCTAATTTGTATTGTAAAATAAAATTTATTATTTTGTTTGTATGTAACTAGGCGGTCATGTCCCCTGCGAGCTACTCTCGACAACCCCTGTTTAGACACCGCATACTGTCTGTTTTAACCCTTAAGTGCCGTGTGTTGCCTTTCGGCAACATACCCAATTTAGTCTTCTAAAACACAATTAGAATAAAATTGAAGCTTAAATGCCTAATGTTTCCAAAAAAAATACATATTGAAAATGGCAGCAATAGTGTTGTTTAAGAATAAAGATTATTTTTTATAAGAATAAAGATTATTTTTATAATGTAATTTTCCTCATTTACTGCTTTTAAAACGTGATCATTTAATTTTTATTTTAAAGTTTTCTTTCTGTTTTTGTTCTGTTGTCCGCCACATATAAATGGAATTTTTAATTGGAAAGAAATATTATTTGCGTTGTTTTATAATTTGGTATCTAATATAAAAAAAATGAGCTTTTCTAAATATGAAATAATGATATTTTGGGAAATTTAAAAAAAAAAAAAAAAAAACTCAAAAAATTAGTCATATAATTTTTTTAAAAAAATCGCACACTGCACACCGCAAGCTTGTGCAGTACGTCTTTACAAAAGATGATTAAATTGCTATGCACAGTTTTTGTTCCTATAAAACTCTTTTAACGGAACTATTTTGACTCACGTCAACATAAAATAGCTATTAAAATAATTCTTCGATCTAAAAATTGTGTCTTAAAGCCTGTTTATCGAACATTTCTCTATAAAACTACCGATTTTCAAAATTTTATATACAGTAATTTTTATAATATTAGCTGAGAAAGACCTCTGGTCACACAAAAAATGATTTAAGGAGGCAGCTTTAGTAATAATAGACAGATAATTAATATTAACGTTGCCTAAAGAATAATTCATGAGAATAAAAAATAAAGTAATATTTCTCAGTTGTTTAAAAAAATATACTCAGACTTTATATAATATAAACGTACTCTATGAATATGTATTATTTTGGGAAATATAATCCACATATTGAACATTAAACCAGTAAGTAAGCTACATTTTAATATTCAAAGACTTTAACTTCCGGAAAGAAAAGTAATAATGTTAACTTGAGATATCAGTTTACTTCACAATTCTTGCCAGTTTTACTTTCATATGAAGTTACAAAACAAATAATATACAAAGAAACTTCCGCAAAAGCGTTATCGAGTTTAGTGTTAACCTTATTGTATTTCGAAATTACCAACATCTTAGCAGCTAGCAAAATTTTATACGACTTGAAAGATAACGTTACAAAAGACGCTCTGAAGATGTGACTACTCTGTTTGAGTTTTACAACATTTTTGATATTTCAAAATCGCAGAACATTGTTCTAGAAGTGAAATAAGAGTTACGATATATATTGTACCAAATACTATAGTATTTTTTTTTAAACAGCTCTTTCAGATTTTTTATTATTATTATCATTTGTCAATTTAAATATAAAATCTGTTATCTTGATTAGATGTGTTGTCGTATATATTTCGATTAAAGCTGACTGAAAAGTTGTAAGAGAAACGTATTTTGTTATAGATTGTTTTTGATCACTTGCCTAATTACGCCCAATTACATTGAAATCACATGATTTGTCAAAAAATAATAACTTTTAGTTTACTCGTATTGTCACATCATGAAACGAATTTTTCTTTCATACTAGAATTTGTATTTCACTTATTATTATTAAACTAGAAGATTAGCCCGTCAGAATAACGTGTTTGCATTTCTAAAAGAATGATATAGCATTATAAAAATAATATTCGCATTACAAAAACAATTATTAAGTAATAAATTTCATCTTTTTTGGCTAATAGGGTCAGGTGGGGTAAAATAGTTCTAAAAACAGTCTATTTTTCATTTTTCATTTAAACTTAATTTGCAAGAAAACTTTTTAATTGAATTTCTAAAAGCCGTCTTCTTGCAATGGAACTTTCGTCTTCGTTCATTGCATTAAAAAAATCTATAACCTTCAATTTATAATAAATAAAAAACTAGTATGTTGTGGCCATCACAAAACTTTCTTCTATATAAATCACTTCAATTAAATCATTTAAATAGTACAAGAAATTACATCAATTTAGCACCAATTCATATCAAAGTATATCTGAATTTGAAGTTTGATGAAAATTCGGTCTTTAGTTCTTGAAATAGAGCTATAGCGGAAATACCGAAAAATGTAGCATAGCAGCGCCACCTTTTGAGCGATTTACACCAAAACATAAACAGCACTAATTGATATCGAGGTATACCTGAATCTGAAGTTTGTTGAAAATCCAAGCATTAGTTCTTGAGATAGAGCTATTGCGAAAATTGCAAATAATGCAGCATAGCAGCGCCACCTGTTGAGCGATTTAAACCAAAATCTATAAAACGTCAATTCATGTCAAGGAGTAACAGAATCTGAAGTTTAATGAAAATCCGTGTATTAGTTCTGGAGATTGAGCTATTGTGGGAATCATGGAATTTGCTACATAGTAGCGCTACCTGTTGAGCGATTTACACCAAAACTAAACATCACTAATTCATATCCAGATATACCTGAATCTGAAGTTTGTTGAAAACCCAAGCATTAGTTCTTGAGATAGAGCTATTGTGGAAATTACAGAAAATGCAGCATAGTAGCGCCACCTCTTGAGCGATTTACACCAAAATGTATAAATAGTCAATTCATGTCAAGGACTAACTGAATCTGAAGTTTGATGAAAAGCCGTACATTAGTTCTGGAGATTTGACTATTGCGGAAATCGTGAAAAATGCTGCATAGCAGCGCCATCTGTAGAGCGATTTACACCAAAAACTAATCAGCACCAATTTGTATCAGGGACTAACTGAATATGAATTTTTATTGAATTCCGTGCATTATTTCTTGAGATAGAACGCGCACAAAATTTGTGTCACATACAGACAGACAGACATACTCACAGACTCACAGACAGACATTTTGTAAAAACATGTTTTTCGGATTCTCTGACCCCTAAAACGTATAAATCCATCGAAAACCGAAAGTTGAAAATTTTCACGAATCCAATACTTTCTTCTTGTAAAGATAGAAGAAAGTAAAAATCTGTAAGACTTCAATTCCTAATAAATTTGTTAGCTAAAAATAAACTAGTATGTTGTGGCCATCACAAAACTTTCTTCTATATAAATCATGTAAATTAAATAGTACATCGATTTAGCACCAATTCATATCAAAGTATATCTGAATTTGAAGTTTGATGAAAATTCCTGCATTAGTTCTCGAGATAGAGCTATAGCGGAAATTCTGAAAAATGTAGCATAGCAGCGCCACCTGTTGAGCGATTTGCACCAAAACATAAACAGTGCTAACTCATACCAAGGTATAATTGAATCTGAAGTTTGTTGAAAATCCAAGCATTAATTCTTGAGATAAAGCTATTGCGGAAATCGCACAAATTGCAGCATAGCAGCGCCACCTGTTGAGCGATTTACACCAAAATGTATAAAATGTTAATTCATGTCAAGGACTAACTGAATCTGAAGTTTGATGAAAATCCGTGCATTAGTTCTGGAGATTGAGCTATTGTTAAAATCGTGAAAAATGCTGCATAGAAGCGCTACCTGTTGAGCGAGTTACACCACTACATAAACAGGACTAATTCATATCCAGGTATATCTGAATCTGAAGTTTGTTGAAAATCTAGGCATTAGTTCTTGAGATAGAGCTATTGCATAAATCGCAAAAAATGCAGCATAGCAGCGCCACCTTTTGAGAGATTTACACCAAAATGTATAAAACACCAATTCATGTCAAGGACTAACGTAATCTGAAGTTTGATAAAAATCCACGCATTAGTTCTTGAAATAGAGCCATTGCTGAAATCGAGAGATATGCTGTATATCAGCGCCACTTTTTAGGTGATTTACACCAAATCGTAGTAAACACCAAATCATATCAAAGACTATCTGAATCTGAAGTTTGAGGAAAATCCGTGCATTATTTCTTGAGATAGAGCCATTGACGAAATTGTGAAAGATGCAGCATAGCAGCGTCACCTGTTGAGCGATTTCCACTAAAAACTAATAAGCACCGATTTATATCAGGAACTAACTAAATGTAATTTTTTATTAAATTCTGTGCATTAGTTCTTGAGATAGAGTGCCCACAAAATTTGTGTCACATACAGGCAGGCAGACAGACAGAATCACAGACTCACAGACAGACATTTTGTAAAAACATGTTTTTCGGAATCTCTGACCCCCCCCCCCCCCCCCCCTAAAGCGTGTAAATTCGCCGAAAACCGGAAGTCGAAAATTTTCACGGATCCAATACTTTCTTCTTGTAAAGATAGAAGAAAATAAAAAGGACATACACTATACAATTGAATAATCAAATCTAAACGGTAAACATTCACTCGTGATGCCATTTGAAAGTATATATTTTTTTTGGAATAACAATAGAGTCACTCACTCTCAAGAGTCATTCACGACTGTGAACAAAAAATTAAAACAGCCCGAATATAAAAATTCTAACAATATTGCATTTAATACACACCTTCGCTTTCCTTAAATTGTCATTTTTACTTTCTGCTATCTTTACAAGAAGAAAGTATTGGATTCGTGAAAATTTTCGAATTACGGTTTTCGACGGATTTACACGTTTTAAGGGTCAGAGATTCCGAAAACCAGGTTTTTACAAAATGTCTGTCTGTGAGTATATGCATCTGTGAGTCTGTGCATCTGTGAGTCGGTTTGTATGTGACACACATTTTGTGGGCGCTCTATCTCAAGAACTACACAGAATTTAATAAAAATTTATATTCAGTTAGTCCCTGATATAAATTGGTGCTGATTAGTTTTTGGTGTAAATCGCTCAACAGGTGGCTCTGCTATGCAGCCTTTTTCACGATTTCCGCAATAACTCAATCTCCAGAACTTATTTCTCAATCTCCAGCACGGATTTTCATCAAACTTCAGATTCAGTTAGTCCTTGACATGACTTGAAGTTTTGTACATTTTGGTGTAAATCGCTCAACAGGTGGCGCTGCTATACTGAATTTCTTACGATTTCCGCAATAGTTCTATCTCAACAACTAATGCTTGGATTTTCATCAAACTTCAGATTCAAGTATAGTTTAATATGAATTAGTGCTGTTTGTGTTTTGGTGCAAATCGCTAAACAGGTCGCGCTGCTATGCTGCACGTTTCAGAATTTCCATTATAGCTGTATTTCAAGAACTAATGCACGAATTTTCATCAAACTTTAGAATCAGTTAGTCCTTGACATGAATTGACATTTTATACAGTTTAGTGTAAATCGCTCAATAGATGGCGCTGCTATGCTGTTTTTGTGATTTCCGCAATAGCTCTACCTCAAGAACTAATGCTTGGATTTTCAACGAACTTCAGATCCATGTATACCTGGATATGAATTATTGCTGTTTATGTGTTGGTGTAAATCACTCAACAGGTGGCGTTACTATGCAACATTTTTCAGAATTTCCGCTATAGCTCTATCTCAAGAACTAAGGCACGAATTTTTATTAAAATTCAAATTCAGATACACTTTGATATGAATGGGTGCTAAATTGATGTAATTGCTTGTACTATTTAAATGATTTAATTGATGTGATTTATATAGAAAAAAGTTTTGTGATGGCCACAACATACTAGTTTTAATGCATGGATTTCGTTCAGATCGCTATATTGCCAATGAGGTCTATGGTTTCTGTTTTAATCCGAAACATTCATAGTTAGACATTGTTTTTGAAATTGTGAAATGATTGCAAAAAGCAGTAAAATGTTTTTAAGTTTTGTATGCTTTTATAGTGCCATTGAAATAAATTTTTGCATCCATGGTCTATATTTTAATGAATTTCAAAGGAATGAATCGCATATTGTTTAACATTGCATACTTCTGGATGATACAATTTTCAACGCAAGATCTGTCGGAAAATATGTAGATCATCTCTCAAGTTCTTTTTGTTTTTCACAAACTTTCTAAACAGGTTAACCTTATGCAGCTTTACTGAAAAAAATTAAATCTCTGAAAATTAAAATAAAATGGCTGATTTTAACGAAAGGTTATCGGGATCCGGATGTGTTCCCTCCAGAAGTGTTATACACTTAGCGCCATTATATAAATAATGATCTTGTTTAACACAATTTATTCTTTGTATTAGGGGTTTATCGTAGAAAAAACCGGAAGATTTTGATTGGCGCGACTTAGTTTTGTCTTATCGTCCTTTTTTACATCATATTAAACTAATGTGCCAGTAATTTTTTCGGTAACAAACTTGCTTCGAAAGAGGTTATTAACTAATCGTTAATTGTTCCTGAACTGTATTTGTATAGCATTATTCTGTTAACATTGTTTAACTAATTTTGCCGTCATATATATATCCCATTATGAATGAAAAATTAATTCAATTCTAGAACAAAAATAAATCAAAACATCCTATAATTCAATGATGATCATGAAAATTTCAGTAATTGACCCCCTACAAAAATAAATGTTTGTATTTAAACGTACAATAATAAATCAAACATGATAATAAATCATGAGATAATAAATCAAACAAAATATTAAAATTTAAGATACAGATAAAGTAAATTAAAACTTCATAATATTGATACTTATAGTCTTCAAATAATGTCAAGTTCAGATGATCTAATGCTACACAAGAGTTTACGAATGCGCAGTTACACTGTAAAAAAAGAAAAAAAAAAAAAACGGACTAAAAAACGGAAATACTACTGGCAATCTAGACGCCAGTACTATTTCTGTTTTTTTACGGGAATTTTTACCCATAAATTACAGAAATTTTTTCGTTTTTCTGATTAAAAAACAGACTAGATTGCCAGTAGTATTTCCGTTTTTTAGTCCGTTTTTTTTTCTTTTTTTTTTTTTTTTACAATGTAATATTATACAACTGTTCCAAGATTTTTGTCAACAAGCCATTTTTAGGGTTTCGTTCATCTGACGAAACCCTATTCGTCTCACTCCTTTGTCTGTCTGTCTGTCCGTCTGTCAGTCACAGAGCCCGTTCTCAGAAACTATACATGTTAGAGATTTGAAATTTTGGGTACTTATAGATGAACACATCACATTAAATAACAAATCATAAAATTTTGAAAAAGTTGGTAATTAACTGAATTACGGGCTAATTAACTTCTAAAATTAACCAATCCACCTTTTTAATGCAGATTCAAATGAACTTTCTCCAAATCATCCGTGTTTCTCCTATGGGTTGCCAGTAAAATCAGCCGATGCATGGTTACCACGGAGGAAATTAAGCCGAAAAATGAAGTGGGCATTTTAAGTCGAAATCGCATGTCAGAAAATATTGGTCCGAGAAATTTGTAAATGGAATAGACAGACGCAGAAAAAAATCTATTTTCATTTGGTATAAAGTTCACATTTCTGCGATGTGTATAAGTTAAAATATCCACTAAAAATCGATCGATAAAAATTTATTTTCTTTAATTGGAAAGACAAGGAAAAAAGATTTCAATTCAAAAGATTTCAAAGCAGGTAGACATGACGACGCTGCGGTTTTTCTTAATAGCATATTTTAATACGGAATTTTAACTTTTTAAATATTAAATTTTTTGATTAAATTTTATGGCATCCCGATGTCAAATTTCTCGCTGATTTTATTGATACCTATTTCTAAGTCCTACCTTAATTACAAGCTGAAATATTAATTATTATTTAATTAATCGGTTTAACTCGCAGAAGAATAAATGTCGGTAACTCCCACGTGTGTATTTAAACAATTCTTTCTAAGTGAGCCCCTAATTATGTTGGAGACATGAAATTTCGGGTACTTATAGCTGGACACCTCACATCAAACAACAAGTGATAAAATTTTGGAAAAAGTCGTACATTTAACCCTTTGGGCTCCCACATGTGTATTTTAAACAATTCTTTCTAAGTGAGCCCCTAATTATGTTGGAGACATGAAATTTTCGGTACTTATAGCTGAACACATCACATCATACGACAAATCATAAAATTTTGAAAAAGTCGTACATTTAACCCTTTGGTCTCCCACATGTGTATTTTAAACAATTCTTTCTAAGTGAGCCCCTAATTATGTTGGAGACATGAAATTTTCGGTACTTATAGCTGAACACATCACATCATACGACAAATCATAAAATTTTGAAAAAGTCGTACATTTAACCCTTTGGTCTCCCACATGTGTATTTTAAACAATTCTTTCTAAGTGAGCCCCTAATTATGTTGGAGACATGAAATTTTCAGTACTTATGGCTGAACACCTCACATCATACGACAAATCATAAAATTTTGAAAAAGTCGTACATTTAACCCTTTGGGCTCCCACATGTGTATTTTAAACAATTCTTTCTAAGTGAGCCCCTAATTATGTTGGAGGCGTGAAGTGTTGCATACTTATAGCTGGACACCTCATATCAAACAACAAGTGATAAAATTTTGAAAAAGTCGTACATTTAACCCTTTGGGGTCCCGCATGTGTATTTTAAACAATTCTTTCTAAGGTGAGCTCCTAATTAGTTTGGAGGCGTGAAATGTTGCATACTTATAGCTGAACACCACACATCATACGACAAATGATAAAATTTTGAAAAAGTCGTACATTTAACCCTTTGGGCTCCTGCATGTGTATTTTAAACAATTATTTCTAAGTGAGCCTCTAATTAAGTTGGAAGCGCGAAATTTTACATTCTTATAGCTGAACACCTCACATCAAACGACAAATCATAAAATTTTGAAAATGTCGTACGTTTAACCCTTTGGGCTCCCACATGTGTATTTTAAACAATTCTTTCTAAGTGAGCCCCTATTTAGGTTGGAGGCGTGAAATTTTGCATACTTATAGCTCAACATCCCAGATTACACGTCAAATAATAAATTTTGAAAACGTTTTATGTTTAACCCTTTCAACTCCAGCTCGTGTATTTTAAGCAATTCTTTCTAACTGAGCCCCTAATTAAATTGGAGATTTTAAATTTTGCATACTTATAGCAGAACACCTGAGGCCAAGCGAAAAATCATAAAATCTTGAAAAAGTCTTACGTTTAACCCTTTGAGCTACCACATATGTATTTGAAGCAATTCTTTCTAAGAAAGCCCCTAATTAAGTTGGAGACGGGAAATTTTGCATACGTATAGCTGAATACCTCAGACCACACGACAAATCATAAAATCTCCAAAAAGCCTTATATTATTTACCTCTCCGGGCTCTAGCTTGTGTATTTTAAGTAATTTTTCTAACATCCGCCCTTTTAACCAGGGGAGAAATTTTCCAACGTTTGCCGACACCCCTTTGACCCTTCTTTCATATTGTGCACCATAGCCTTACATATTTTAGTTCCATTTTTAAACCGCCAGGTGCGCCTACTGATCTCAGGTGCTATGGGACCAATCCCCTCGTCTAATATATCTGCGGATAGTATGTAAAACGAGATTTCGTTCGGATAGATGTTTGTTTAGAATCGAGTGCGCCCCCTGGTTGCGAAATGTGGAAGTAATAGATTTTTCAAAAATATAAAGTGTTTTGAAAGGAATATTAAACGAAACCCTCTGTGCGATCTGTGATCACACTTACCCACTTGTTACATTTGATGTGCATGTGTATAAATTTTTTTTCGGTAAAAAGTGAAATTTTGAAGCAAATTAAAAAATAAAAAATAAATTGAAACTTTACTTTAAAAAAAATTGTGGTGAAAAAAGGAAGAAATCGTCGTACGGAACAAATTTTTAACGTACACTGTACAATAGGCCTAAAAAACGCTAAAAAATGGATAACTTACAGGAAAAACGTACAATTTGGCAACCCTAATGTGAAGCTGGAAATTTGTAATCGATTTTTAACTCACTTCGTGATGTGCTAGGATTCTAAAAAAATATGTACAATGATGTGTTTCCGATGAAAATACAACATTTTAATAGTTTTAGAAATTAATTATAAATGAATAAATCAATTTTAAGGAATTTTCCCGCTACTCGACATAGCTGAAAAATCGTCAAATACTCTTTAAGGTTACAATTGTTTTCGAGTTGCAACAATGGATTTAATAAGAAGAATGCGCACAACTACGCTCGCTAAAAAAGCCAACTGTCTCGGTTGCAACAACGAAATATTTTAAAACCTAAAAAGTTGAAAATATAAATTAAAAATAAAGAGCAATATGTATATATTTAGGAGCGTTCGTATTATTTAAAAACGTTGCACCTATAGTTGTCATATGGTCCGCCCGCCTGAGCGCACGTAACAGCACAAAAACTATCCAACTGAATGGTTTGAAACTCAACATATATAATCGTTGCAGAATTTTGTCGAGCCATTTCAAATTGTATGAAAATCGAATCAAAACTTAAAACGCTATTAATAAAAGTTTTCTTCGTTCTATTAAATCCCATCATACGTAATTAATTCAATAATATACCATCATAGTTAATGATTCTAGTTTGCCATGGTGATTATGTCCTATTTAAGATAGAATCCTATTACTTTTTGTATTACAGAATTTAATACATAGTATCGTAATAAATCTTATTAGCCCTCGGGACGGTATGCTATTTCTTTCTCCCAGCTTATTTTGTCTACAAAAAATAACATTACCTTGCGGAAGCTAGCAATAAACAAAGCAGATGTATCATTATACGATTAAATGCTGTATAGAAATTTTTTAAATTTCTAAGCATCGCACATTTTCAATTTTTATACCATCGTATTGGAAAAAAAAGCACTTTTAAATGCAATTTGTTTGAAAACTGTATCTCAATTTATTTTTGAAATATTAATTTTTTTGTAGTTTTTAGCGTCATTTGTTTAATTTTGGCAACTCAAGTACTCCATTTATATAGAAAGTAAAGGGAAAATTGTTGAAAAATAGCAATTATATCTTTTTGTTGACCTTTTTCTCATAACAACCGAAAGAAAATGTAATTAAAATACGTGCTATTTTGAAAAAGTATAAACGAATAATTTCTGTTAAAACATTATAAACTATATTTAGTTTTAAGAATCTGTAGACGCTTTCGGTGTGACGTCAGTCATGACGTTTTTGTTGGAAACTGACTCTAAACAAGTGGTTGCTATGCGTCATTTCTTTTTAAAAATAAATTGTGGAAAATGCTACCAGTACATATCAAGTATTAAAACACTTAGGTGTGAGATATAGATATAAGATGTAGCTGCAACACATAAACAAAATAGAAAATACAACATAGCAACCGTTTGTTTGGGGTCAGTTTCCAACCAAAACGTCATGACTGACGTCACGATTGAAATCGTCTATATTAATGTTACAAACAAATGAATGCCCATGATTCATTAGATAGCCTTTTTTTTGTCGAGTTTGTTTAATGACGGCATCTTTTTGCTGCATTTGTGCATTATTTTGCGATAGCGACATCCTTATACATGTTTTACTGTAGATGTTTAAGAGTGGATCGTAAATGTGGAATTCTTAAGCGATGCGAATGACGTCATCTATTATATATATAAAATCCAAACGGAAATTTCGTTCCGAACGCCTAGATTTCGAGTTCTACCGCATGGATTTTTACGGAACTTATACCGTTAGATAGGTATAGTTTCAGGGATGGTTTTAAGCTATAACATGTCATTCTACCTAGATTAGTTATAGAATTATGACGGAAAGTTCTGTAATTTTGGACGATAAGGTTTACCATTTTATTTCTTGGCGAAATTTATCGTTGATAAAAAAAAATTGAAACAGCTATTACACCTCGAAACATAAAAGAAAAAAACTGTTACTAATTTTAATTTAAAAAAAAAAAAAAAGAAGGAAGAAAAAAAGAAGAAAAAATCCGTTTTAATGAGTGATAATATTAAAAAACGAAAATATTTAATTTAAACATGAAAGAGAATGTTCGTAATGCTTAAAAAATTACTCAGTTAAAATATTGCAATTGAAATGAGATTTGGCTCTTTATCTTTTGCGTCAGGTTAAGAACAATGCATCTGAAAAATTGATAGGATGATATCAAGGAAGTTTCGATAAGTGCATGTTCAGAAATATTTGAAAAAATATCTTCTCATGAGGAATATATAGAAGATTCTTCTCGTGACATATAATATGTTTATAAAAAAAATCCGGAGTACCTCGATTTAGCGTTTGTAAAAAAATAATGAAAATTTAATTTTTTGGCGATTTAATGCTAGTTGGCGGTTAATAAAATTTTGAATGATACTTTTTTTTTTATCATAAGTAATTTTTAAGTAAAACCTTTTTCTACTCTTCATACGAAGATAGTTAGATTAAGTTTAACTTAAATAAATACATTTTTATTACTACAGTTTTGCAATATACCTTTATATGTGTATATAATAAAATTTTATTATCGTAATTATGCGGTTTAAAACAAAATTTCAGTTTATTAAATTTTTTTCAAATTCAAAATTAATGTCCGATTTGGAACATTGGCAATTTGACTTCGATATTGTTAGTGTCAGAAAGAAGAAATGAAGGTTATTGTTGCCATGGAAACAAGTATTTAATATAAAATGTTTAATGGTAGCATTTTTAATTAGCCAGCTACTTTTAAAACAAACTTAAAACGGTACTACTTGATTACCCCGTCGACAAAATAACTATCGCCAAACTATAAGATTAAATGCCAATAACAGCTGATCGTAAATTCTCCACTCACTTGACATTAAACACGGTATACGTGTTTGTTGCGTCATCAAGTGTTGCGTCATCATTTTTAATTTCACTTCTATTTGTAATTTTATTATTGTTTAAAAATTTATTTATTCTTTCGTTGTTTAAAATAAAAATTTTGTCAATTTGTTTAATTTGGCGAGTAGTTTGGCAATTTATATAATTTGGCGAATAGTTTGGCAATTTATATAATTTGGCGAAATTGGTTGAATGAATAATCAAATAGTACCCTTAAAACATTTCCAGCCGGTGAAGCCATGTAAAATTAAATCAATACAAAAACCCTTAACGGGTTAAAAGTTTGTGACGCAGCACTTTATCTTATGCTCTAAGAATTTTAAATATGGAACTTAAAAATAATGATATTAAATTTTGAGTGACGCTATGCTATTAATTATAATCTCTCTATATATTATTTATTTCATCTTTTTATTTTTTTATAATCGCATGTGCAAAAATTATGTTCAATTTAAAAAAAATGTATAAAAGTTTATTCATTGATGCTTTAACATTTACAGCTCTCATAAATTCCAAGTATGAGTTTTAAAAGATATGATATCAAAATTTTAGTGACGCTTTGATGTTACTTTAAACGATTTGTTTTAAGATTAAATTTAAATTATTTTTGTTTTGGCTAAGATATATTCACACATCTAAATAATAGTTTTAATTTTCCAATATACTTTAAATATGTCACTTTCACTGAATTTATATAATGCATTTAAATGTATTTATTTGAATAAATTGATTTATCCTTTGTCCAATGCTATTAAAAATTTAAAATAAGATTTACGTAAATAATTTTTTTGCCTCATAGTATCCATTTGAATACATTTCCCTTAGTTTGGATACAATGACGCAAAAAAATTATTTACGCAAATCTTATTTTAAATTTTTAATAGCATTGGACAAAGGATAAATCAATTTATTCAAATAAATACATTTAAATGTATTATATAAATTCAGTGAAAGTGACATATTTAAAGTATATTGGAAAATTAAAACTATTATTTAGATGTGTGAATATATCTTAGCCAAAACAAAAATAATTTAAATTTAATCTTAAAACAAATCGTTTAAAGCCACATCAAAGCGTCACTAAAATTTTGATATGATATCTTTTAAAACTCATACTTGGAATTTATGAGAGGTGTAAATGTTAAAGCATCAATGAATAAACTTTTATACATTTTTTTTAAATTGAACATAATTTTTGCACATGCGATTATAAAAAAATAAAAAGATGAAATAAATAATATATAGAGAGATTATAATTAATAGCATAGCGTCACTCAAAATTTGATATCATTATTTTTAAGTTCCATATTTAAAATTCTTAGAGCATAAGATAAAGTGCTGCGTCACAAACTTTTAACCCGTTAAGGGTTTTTGTATTGATATTACTTTTTTGAGGTTATTGAAAAAAATAAATAAAACAATAAACACACACAAAAAAATTAAAGACCAATACAAAGAATTCATAGTCAGGATTTCAATTCACCTTCAATCTCTCCCCCCTCCCTCCCCGCAAAAAAAGATGACCATACTTCAATTTTAAAGAGCACCGTGCAATGAAATTTTTATAAGAACTCTTTGGTAAGATATGGAAGTAATGCACAACATGCATGTTTAGAGGGTATTTTTGTTGGTTTGCTTCAGAGATATAAAAAGCTATGTTAAATTTTACTATATAAAAAATTACTTTGTTAAGAAAAATAGCAAGAAATATTACTCTTTAACCTTTATATATATATATATATATAACAATCATCGCTCCACTTATAAAAGTAATTCCATACATTTATATTAAATCCAAAACTACAAATTTCTGCTTCTCCTTTTTCTCATTCCTAGCGCAAAAAAATTAAACATTCTTTAATTTTATATAAAATAATCTTTCACCATCCCTATTTAAAATTCTTTATTAACAATAATAATAAATCATATAAAATAATCCCCTGAGCTCCGAAGATTCCACTTCTGCTTTTGCACCCACCTCCCCAGCTTACCTAAATAATAAAATCTTTCAAAAATTAGTTTGAAAAAAAATCTGCAACATTTGTTGCTCATTAACATAAATAAATAAATAAGCACTAACTTCCCTAATGTACAGTCATGGAAAAAAAAAAGTAAACACCCCCTACCAACTCCTCAACAAATTACCGTAGAAAAAAGTTACTGGTACCGAACGATTGGAAATAAAGTCTACTTTTAAATGATGTATATAAAATTTGCTTAAGGGGTTATCTACATATTAAAACGAACCATAACTTTGTTTTTTTCAATAGCAGTACACAATTTTTACAGCATAAATGAATTCTACACCATTTATTAGCCTAAAAACAAATTTTTATGCAATTCGTACTATAAGTTCCCGAGAAATTAATTATTTTAAAACAAGCTTATTTTAAGGGCTGTATCCAAATTGAAGTTCGGTACTCGATTGTTAACCGAGAGAGCCCCCTTCTTGATCAAGGCACCTTAAGCGTCACTCAAGCAGTCAATGAAGTCTGCTAGATTACAGGACAGCGTAAGACATTTCAAAATATCTAGTCACTTCTATCTAGTCACGGTCCCTTAAACCATAATTTTGCCGTTTTTTACGCATAATTTGAAAACTATTTGGAAGAAAAATGTGAAATTTTGGATTTCCATAAAGCAGGACTTAATAAATCTAAATCCATCAAAAAAATTTTAGGTTACAATTCAAAATTTTTTCGAATATTAATTTCATAATTCCTATCATAAAATTATAAAAATTGCAAATTCAACGTATTTATGTTTGTGTATGTTAGTATTACTGCTACACAAAAAATTAGCACATTAGGAGCATAATTTCAGGAGATATGAATAAAAATATGAAAATATAATTTAACATTAGAAGCACTAAATTTTGAATGTTTATAATTCAAAAACTTATTATTCAAATTACTTGAAATTTGATGCCTAGGCATAGTTTGAACCGGAGATTTGAAATATCTCGTTAAAATTGGGTATTGCCATTGAAAAAAATGAAGTTTGGATTTGTTTTAATATGTAGATGGCCCCCTAAGCAAATTTTATATACATCATTTAAAAATAGACTTTATTTCCAATCGTTCGGTACCAATAACTTTTGTCTACGATAATAATTTGTTAAGGAGTTAGTAGAGGGTGTTTACTTTTTTTTCCCCACGACTGTACATTTCACCTCTTCTCCCTCCCCCTACTCCCCAACATTAAAAAATTTTAAATCTTTTTTTTTATACAGAAAATTCTTCTATATAAATTATCCTCCTATTCCTCAAAATTACCACTTTCCCACTCCAGCCTAGAGATTTCAATCTTTAAAGCTTTTTAGAAAATCGGATCTGCAAAGTCTGTTGCTTAATAATAAAATATATAATCATGTACACTTTTAATTATTTTTCACACAATCAATTGATGTCATGATAATAGTTGTTCTGAGCGAATATTGTGTTGGCTGGGCTGTCGTACAGATAGCTCAATTGGAAGAGTATTGGCAATTAAAGCCAAGGGTTATTAAAGTTCACTGTAATTCAAGATGTTTAACTCCTTCGCGACAAGTGCCCTTTGGTTAATTTTAAACCTTTCACTACAGGTTTTTAAAAACAGAAAATTTTCTGTAATTGAATCATAGAAATGCTCCCATTAAAGAAGGTAAACTTTACAATTAAAAGTAAGTGGTGAGAATAATGAAGGATTCTGAACACCTTAAGTGGCCAAGTATACCGGTCGCTCATTCCCAAGGGCTTAAAGATGCTTTTTTGCTATTATAACCTTTAGGATTTACAATATAAAAAAATCTTAATCACTTCTGAGGTAAATAAAGACAGTGGAAAAAAATCAAGATGGCAATGTTTTGATTGGCAAATTCTAAGCTGAGTAATTTGTGCTACAGAATGAAAAAAAATATAAAGTTGTAATAATGTCCTCTTACAGATACTAAATCTTTAAGGTTTTTGATGTGTGAACTACATATGAATACAGTAGAAGATCTTTATAATGCACACCTTGGTATGAGAAGTTGTGCGTATTATAGAATTTTGCATTATATAGATCATATTTCATACATCATTAAATTTACTTCGTATACATGCTTTAAATTACATTCCTTGGAACCAGAAAATGTGCAAATTATGAAATTTTACATAATAGGTATAGATCACACATTATTAAATTACCTTAAAGTTATTACCTTGAAATATAACATCCAAATATGCCTGGGCAAAATCATTATAAACAGTGGTAACTCATGACTGACAGTTTTGGGAACACTAAATGCATGGCTGGCCAATTTATTCTTTTTCACTATTTTTAATAATGAAATCTTTGCCTTATTTGTAGCAGAATTTTCTTTCATTAAATAAGGCAAAAATTTATAAAAAAAACACCAAAAAACTTTTGGAAAGCATGCATTTTAGTGCTGCAAGAAAAACCTGTCATGAGCTGCTCTAATTATAACACTCATTTACAAAAAATTTTAATATAATAACAATGTTTTCATTACTCCAAAATAATGTGTTAAAGGCGATAATGTATCATATTTAGTGTTCCAAGAAATAGCAATATTTGTAAAATACATGTGCTTCTTAACTGAAAAATTCATTGTTGATATCTGAGAAATACATTACATCTGCTGCATTAAAAATTTTTAGTGGCAGGCTTTTGTGATTGAACAAGGACTGCTTGCAGAGTACTTTTAAGGATTTTACAATATAAAATTATGGCTCTTGAACTACTATTAATCAAATACAGTAATAGGGATAAAAAAAAAATCATTAAATAGTTTATTTTAAAAAATTACTTGTATTTTCATCAGATATACTGATTATTACTACCATATGTTATATGTAACATATTTATTAGAAAAGTTACAACTATTTTCATGAAGTTTTGGATTCCTCCCCCCCCCCCCCTCCCCTGACATACTGTCAAATTTCGCGAGGTTTTTCTTTCTTGTGATGTTCCTCCCCCGACCGAGAATGGAGCGGGTTTTTTAGAATCAACTGATTAATTTTGTTTTTCTTTTATTGCTACTATTTTATGTTAGTGTGGTGATCTTTCAAATGCTATTGCACAACGAGGCGATAAACGCGCTACTCTGTAAGTGGCACGGCAACCCTCCAGTGTACAGGTGGAATTGATAAAAAGAGTTTTTGTAGTCGGAATATGCGGAATGTTACAGAATAGTGAATGGTTTAATGAAAGCAGAATAAAAACTTAATATTTAATTGAAGATGCGAGTCAGATTAATATATTAATTGAAATGGTTACTGAGTAATCACTTTATTAGTTTATACAAAGTCTAATTATCATGACAGCTACAATGCAGCTGCTAGTGAGATTTTGTGAAACCAATCTTTTCTAAATAGTAACATGTTCTGAATTGTTCTTATTTACAATAATACTTCATTACCACAAATACCATATAAGGGGGCTACTTTTATATTTTTTAAAAGTAAATTATTTAAAGCTTTCTTTTAGGCATATTAACTTTAAAATTAAATAAAAACAAGTATCTTACTTTTGCAAAAAAGCTGTTTTATCTTATTTATCTATAAACTTTAATTACTAAATAAGAAAAGTATCATGATGAAAATTTTTACTTTTAGGAGCTCAAAACAACCAGTCAGGATAAAATGGTTCATTTTGAGCTAATCGTGATAATTTAAGTATATAAAGTAGAATTTACTATCAGTCAAAAATATGTCCAAGACTGAAATCAATCCTGAGACTGAAGGTCTTGCACCCATGGCTGTAATCAATTAGCCTAAAAGAAATGCTTCAGGTGTTTGTTTTTTTTTTCCTCTTGTTTTTCTTTTGTTACAGAGATAAACGGCAATAAGAATTTTTTTCCCCTTTAGGTTAAATTTTATAAAAATAAAATACTACGATGCTTTAATTTTTGAAGCTGAAAAGAGTTATATTAAAAAAACATAAATAAACGAAAGATGTCATTTTAAGTCAATTTTCGTTTATAATATTATTAGAAACGATTCGCAAATGAATCATTTTATAAACGGGATTGGAAATCTTAATTTTGATTTCGTCATACCTTTTATTTAAATTGTGCGTTCTTTAAAAATGAAAGATTTTGTTTAATTTCTTTAAAAGAAAACTCAGAATTAAATTAGTAATCTATCTGTATTACACTCACATATCACAAGAAATACCTATGCCACACATGAACGTTATTTTGTAAGGAAAACAGTTATAAGTATTATTGAAAATAAAAACAATTCAGAACATTATACTAATTAGAAAGGATCGGTTGCAAAGAATGCTGTCTGGATAATTAGAAATTGTACTCACTTTCTCCCCTTGGAATACCATTTCAAGATCTTTGATATTTCTTATTTCTTCAGTCAACTTCGCGTATCGCGTAGTGATACATGGCGAAGTCTTATGGCGAACGCGATGAATTTTCATTTCGATACGAGAATTTTCGATAAATATCGAATTTCGATACGAGAATTTTTTTAAAAATGTGAAATATTTTCTCCTTAAAAAATGTTAACTTACTATGAATAACAATGAAATAAAATACCTATAATTACAAAATACTGCTCCATTTTAAAAAATCAGTCTAAGTATTTTAAAGCACATAATAAACTGTTTTCGTAGTTTAAAAAAAGATTTATTGCCAATATTCAGATTTTTAACTGTGACCTAAACCGCGCAAAACCGATGTGCAACGTTCTGTCTGCTAGCCCATAGAATAACGTGTAATCCGCGATCCTAAGAAGTCCATTTTTTCATGCGGATTATATAAAAATTAAGAGTTTTCCTAGATACTAGGTTAGTCTTATACACTTAGTCAAAAACAGATTCATTTTATATATTAATGTTTTTAAAAAAATCTAGACCGTTTCGGAGAAGAAAAAAAAGACAAACTTACACCATCGAAATTGCTTTCAAAATGGGTTTACAGATCTGAAAATATACTGCACGTAGAATTGTAAAAAATTCAGAATAGGATTAGACTGCAGATATAAGACTGTTTTAAAAAAATCAGAACAATAGGACCTATATTTGATGAGTTATTAACAGGCGGCTTTTCGCATTTTCTTTGATGTCGAGTTAGCTGTATATATGAGTTCCGCCATCTACGAATTCTACGATACGATTTTAGGCTTAAGGCTGCGTCACTCGGAATACTACCGTCTTCCATGATAACTACTGCAACACGCTATTTTTTATATTACGCTTTTTATATACGCTTAAAGATAAAAAATAATACGCTAATCCTTCGTTTAAGTTTAAATTCATTGAGTTTTATGCATTTAAACACTTATTTAACAAGAAATTTTCAAATGCATTTAAATATCTTGCATTTGGGATGGAAATGTGTTGGCTAGCCAAATAGCGTGGAACGTTCGTCTTTTTTGCGCCAAATACTCGAATATATATAGATTTTTTTTCAGATTTTTACTGAGATTCCGCCGCCAAATTTGACTGATTATTTACTACATACATGAGTAGTTGTAAAAGCATTTTTCTTTTCAAAATAATTTGAGTATGCTCTTTAAGGAGACCTTCCTTGTGGTAATAATTTTGTTTTTGATTTGTTCTTTTTTATTTCTAACCCTGCCATCATGTGACTCACAGACGAAACTAGCAGATGTAATTGTAAAAATGATGGTACTTATGATTTAGATGTTATATGTTTGTTGTGATTTTTGAGTTCACTTTTGTCGCCAAGCAATTTGATTTTAAGCCAAAAAGACGTAAGCGTGAATTGGGTTCAAGCGATGTTTACAATAAAGGTGATTTTGCAAGTATACGAAAGCATTTTTTGAGTATTTCTAAAAATTCAAATGTACAATATATAAATAGCAATTAATATTTTAAAAATTGAGTCAAATATTTTGATTTTAGTATAAATGTCTCCCACACACGCACATATATATTGTAAAATAATTTAATTTTAGACATTTAAAAAATTTCTCATCATATTTTACTGCGAAAGCATGTCGGTTTGTTTTCCCCAAATTTGTTACTTTTATAACCTCGAAGCCAGATTAGCTAATATTGTCCATTCTTTTTTTAATAAAAAACATATCGCCAATTTCCCTTATACGAACGTTCAATGTTTGCAATGTTAGGTAGTACAGATTATTCTTAAGAAAATGTAATCAATTATGCCTTATTTCTATCACGAAAAAAGACATTTTGCAATAAAAATTGCTTTCTGAAATCACTTTTCGATATTCCATTCCATTCGTCATTTCTTTTTTTTTTTTTTTTTTTTTTCATATCTTCCCTTCTTTTAGAAATGTTATAAAAAGATATTGGATGAATCTTCCATAATCAGCTACCTTACAATTGGCGAATTTACTCTATAGTATTGGAAGATTCGTTTATATTTGAAAGGAAACGTGGACGGTAAATCCGATTTCAGAAGATTACCCGAAATTTGTACTTTTAATAATTAGCGATTAGTAAATTTATGTTTTTTTATTATGGAGCAAACGGACAAAAGAAGATTTACTAATAGATAGTTTTCATGTGCAGTTATTTCACTATCACTAAAAAAGCATTAATTTGAATGTACAAAAAAAATTTTTCAAATGCCAAAGGTATCCAATGGAACAATATTTGTTCATTTAGCCTAGGTTTTTTAAAAAAAGTACCTCAAATTCAATTAAAATTTCAATCATTATAAAATTTTGGCTGATGCACAGCCCGAGCAACTGATAGTAGTGACAAATTTTAGGTTTATTTTACTATCACTAAAAAAGCATTACTTTGAATGTATAAAAAAAAACCCTTTCAAATGCCAAAGGTGGCCAATGGAACAATATTTGTTCATTTACCCTAGGTTTTTAAAAAAAAGTACCTCAGATTCAAATGAAATTTCAATCATTATAAAGAAATTTTGGCTGATGCACAGCCCGAGCAGCTGATCATAGTCATAAATTAACGTTTTTAGTTTTATTTAGGCAACAAACAGATGAATAATGACGTCTTGAAAATAACAAGCATGTTTATTTCTCCGTCTTATTACGCTCATTAGAGTAATGCGAAAAAAATCTTCGGTTTGCCAAAAAAGATCACAACTAAAAATTTTGCATAACTAGCTTTATATATCATTTGCAAAAAGTTTTGATAGTGAAAGATCTAAAATTCAATCAACAGCAATTTGACATTATTTTATGGAATGTAGTTTGGAACGTAATTAACTCTGTTTTGTAGCTAACTGTGGTACATTTTTATCCATACCGTCACGAACATTTCTAACGTTGCACATCAAACTTGGTTGTGGATCCGATTACGGATGATTTGGAAGATTTTATTGAATGAAAACTAGAGGTTTAGTTTTCTATTTGAATTAGTTATCGAGGTTATTTTCCTAGGTTAATAGTTGCATTATTGAAACTGGTATGTAAAAAGAAACGGCAGTGAAAATGACATTATTTTAATTTTATTCACACAATTCCGCTTTAAATATCCACTTTCACATGATTCACATATTTTAAAATATAAAAGTTAAATACTGTTTTGATTGTATTTACTCTACTGGAAATCGAAGATAAGAAACTGTAGAGAAAACCTTGCAAAAAAAGACGTATATTACCAAATATAATGTAACGTAGAGAGAGATTGTATTTATGTTATCAGATCCGCACAAAGTACCAAGCTGAGAAGCCCGGAGTAAAAGAACTAACAAACGAAAATGAATAACCCGAACATTCTTTAAGTTAAATGGTCAATCTCTGCAGTCATTGTAATTCTCTCTTTTTTACTTTCTTCTATCTTCAATAGAAGAAAGTATTGTATTCGAAATTTTTTTCGACTTCCGGTTTTCGACGGATTTGCATGTTTTAGGGGTCAGAGATTCCAAAAAACATGTTTATAGAAAATGTCTGTCTGTCTGTGTGTCCGTCTGTCCGTCCGTCCGTCTGTCCGTCTGTCCGTCTGTCTGTCGCCATTGTACCATCAAAAAGTGTATGAAGTTATGTATAGAATTAAACCAAAATTTTATTATAAGTTTTTGGCTATGGCAAGCAGGTCCTCCCGGAATTTGGAAAAAATTCGCCGGTAGGGGGCGCTGATATAACAATTTTTGTGCGATTTTGAATATTGTACCATCCAAAAGTGTATGGAGTTATGCATAGAATTGAACCAAATTTTTATTTTAAGTTTTCGGATATGACAAGCAGGTCCTCCCTGAATTTGGAAAAAATTCGCCGGTAGGGGGCGCTGTAAATGCGATTTTTGTGCGATTTTGAATATTGTACCATCGAAAAGTGTATGAAATTATGCATAGAATTGAACGAAATTTTTATTTTAAGTTTTTGGCTATGGCAAGCAGGTCCTCCCTGAATTTGGAAAAAATTCGCGGTAGGGGGCGCTGTAATAGCGATTTTTGTGCGATTTTGAATATTGTACCGTCCAAAAGTGTATGAAGTTATGCATAGAATTAAACCAAATTTTTATTTTAAGTTTTTGGATATGGCAAGCAGGTCCTCCCTGAATTTGCAAAAAATTCGCTGTTAGGGGGCGCTGTAATAGCGATTTTTGTGCGATTTTGAATATTGCACCATCGAAAAGTGTATGAAGTTATGCATAGAATTGAACCAAAAAAAAAATTTAAGTTCTTGGCTATGGCAAGGAGGTCCTCCCTTAATTTGTAAAAAAATCGCTCGTAGAGGGCGCCGTAATAGCAATTTTTGTACAATTTTTGTGCCCTTTTGAATATTGTACCGTCGAAAAGTGTATGAAGTTATGCATAGAATTGAACCAAATTTTATGTGTTTATTTTTTGTCATGTCACGAAGGTTCTTCCTGAATTTGGAAAAATTCTGCCGGTAGGGGGCACTATAATTGCGATGTCTGTACAATTTTCATTATTGTACCATCGAAAAGTGTATGAAGTTATCCATATAATTGAACCAAATTTTTTGTGCATGTTTCTGGCTATGGCAAACAAGTCCTTCCTGAACTTAAAAAAATTCCGAAAGAAGGGGGCGCTATAATTCTGATCTCTGTGCCATTTTCATTATTGTACCATCGAACAGCGTATAAAATTAGGCATACAATTGAACCAAAATATTTGTGCTTGTTTTTGGCTTTGGCCAACAGGTCCTCCTTGAATTTGGAAATATTGCGCGGTAAAGGGGCTCCGTGTTAGCGATTTTTGTATACTTTTATGATTTTTCGTAGTTCTATTGTGCATCGGCGGCTCATGCAGCGGCGGGAACTCGCTTCCTGCTAAGCCGGCTATTCGCAAACAGCTGATAACAACAGAATAAGGAAAAACTAACAATTTTAACAAATATCATGATATAGATTAACTCGTTTTTAGTCCGTTTAATTGACTTGAGCAGAAATTTAAGATGAAAATTAAAGTTGGTATAGTATTGAACTAATAATATTGAAGTATTAACATGTGTAACTAGGTTTTGAAATATTAAGATGTATAAGATAGAAGAAAGTTTTGGGATTGGCACATCCAACTAGTTTTTTTAAGAAAACAAAAAGAAAAATATTAGGCACAGATTTCATATTCGCGTAGTAGTTATTCATAGTAGTGTTGTGATATGATCGTAATGGCCGCATTTCCCTCCCAAACTCTACATGTGTACTAAAGAGTTGCTTCTGGATTGCCCGTATTTCGTCTAATGCATCAGATAATATAATAACGCAATTGCGTCCGATGCGTATTCAGAAAATGCGGAAAGACCTTCCAGGTGAAGGTCCATATTAATTTAAAATACAGGATCGGATTTTCCATTTCGTTTGATTGAAGGTTTATTTGAAAAATGGTCCAGCCCAGCGGGCTCAGCCTGCTAGTTTCTCTCTATTCTAAAAAAAAGTAACTACCGCTGTCACCGCCGCCGCCGCCGGTTATGAATTTTTTGTGACCGGAGGTCTTTCTTCGATAATATTAAAAAAACTGTTGCATACAAAAATATGAAAATCGGTAGTATTATAGAAAAATGTTCGATAAACACGCTGATGCAGACAGTTTTCAAATCGAAGAATTATTTTAAGAGATATTTAATGCCAAAGTTGGACAAAATCGTTCCATTAAAAAAGTTTTATAGGAGCAAAAACTGTACATAGGAATTCAATCATTTTTAGATCATTTTATGCGTCAGAGTTTCCCGGTGTGCAGATTGCAAATAGTTTTTTAATTTGAATAATTTTTCGAGGTTTTATTTCTATTTTAAATTCAAATTTTCAGCATTTCGAGAGATATTTTTTACAAACTAGGGGGTTTGACCCCCTACGAGCTACACTCGCCAACCCCCGTCCAGACACCGCAGACTCTAAATGCATGCTAATTTGATCGGCTTTAAAAAGATTTCCAAAGATTGAATTGTAATTTAAAAAAACAGTGGCGATCTCCCTATAAACGGATTTCTATTCATTTCTCTTTGATTGGGGAATTTTAATGCCAAATCCGCTGCGGTACTACTTAATTATCCAGTCGACCAATTTCGCCAAATTATACAAATTGACATAATTTTTATTTTAAATAACGAAAGAACAAATAAATTAGTACAACATTAATAAAAATACAAATAAAACGTCGAAATCAAAATAACTTGATTGATGACGTAGACACGTGTAACAACATTTCAAAATAAGCTAATATAAAAGGAATTAAACAGTTTTTGTCTCCTGGTATTTTTTAACAAAACGAAAAGAAAGTTCTTTTAAATGAGACATTTTAAATTAATCGTTTTTAATCTGACGTAATTTTGACCAAGCTATTCTTTCTCTTTTAAATATTCATGAAAATACTTTTGTTAGAAATGAAATATTATTTGCGCTTTCCTAACAAAAATAGTTGAAAAGATCCTCTCAAAATATCAAATAAATGTCTAGCACAATTTATAAATTTAAACTTTTTTGCAATATTGTTTTGTGTTCATTTTATGTAATAACTGTAATGTGACGTAAATATGACGTAATTTCTCCTATTTAAGGCTTCTAACGCATGTTAATAAATTTATTATTTTACAATATCCTTTCTCTTTTAAAATTCACGTGTATACTTTTTATGACGCAATTTTCAATAAGTTCCTGCTTTTTATACGCAATTATTTAATTTTAATTTGAAAGTATCTTTTCTATTTATAATAGTCACGTGTAAATTAATTTTTAATTTGAAGCAAGCATTATTGTTTCCGTTGTTTATACAGTTGGCAACAGGTTAAATTAGTACAATTTTCTAAAATAAGTAAAAAATATCTCTCGAAATGCTGAAAATTTGAATTTAAAATAGAATTAAAACCTTGAAAAATGAGTCAAATTAAAAAAATAAATGAATTCTGCACACCGGGAAATTATAACGTATAAAATAATCTAAAAATTATTAAATTCCGATGTATAGTTCTTGCTCCTATAAAACTTTTTTAGTGGAACGATTTTGTCCAACTTTAGCATTAAATATCTCTTAAAATAATTCTTCGATTTGAAATGCATCAGCGTGTTTATCAAACATTTCTGTATAATACTACCGATTTTCATATTTTTGTATGCATTATTTTTCTTAATATTAACGAAGAAAGACCTCCGGTCACAAAAAATTCAAAACTGGCGGTGGCGGCGGTGACAACGGTAGTTACTTTTTTTTAGAATAGAGAGATTTTAGAAAATTGTATTAATTTAAACTGTTGCCAACTGTATAAACAGCGCAAACAGTAATGTTTGCTTCAAATTAAAAATTTATTTTACACGTGACTATTATAAACACAAAATATAAAAAGCAGGAGCTCATTGAAAATTACGTCATAAAAACTATAGTTACACGTGAATTTTAAATGAGAAAGAATATTGTAAAATAATAAATTCAGTAACATGCGTTAGATGTCCTAAATAGGAGAATTTACGTCATATTACACTTATTACGTAAAATGAACAAAAAATAATCTTGCAAAACAGTTTTAATTTTAAAATTGCGCGAGACATTTACTTGACATTTTAAGATGATCATAATATTTCATTTCTAACAAAAGTATTTTGACGTGAATATTAAAAAGAGAAAGAAAAGTTTGGTGAAAATTGCGTCAGATTATAATTGTCAGATTCAAATTATGATTCAATCTTCCGATATCTTTTTAAAGGCGATCAAATTAGCGTGCTGTTAGAGTCTGTGGTGTCTGAACGGGGGTTGACGAGCGTAGCTCGTAGGGGGCAGAGCCCCCTAGTTACATAAAATAAAAGTGTGTGCTTTAAGTCTTAAAATTGAAATAGGTTTTGTACTGTTTATACACACACACATATATATATATATATATATATATCGGGGGCGACACTAAATTCTGAAACAGCAGAATTCCTGTTTTCTAGTATTCATGCATTTCCTCATAAGAGTGCAACAGCTATTGCATCAAGATCTGAATATTTATAAAACTATTTATAGTACGAACATAGCTCATTTGCCACGTTTAATGTACAATTTCCGACTTGTTAAAGTATGCTTTAATCAATTATTAGTTCCACATTAACTCAGTTATGTATGTTCGCTGTGAAATTATGTTAGAAATACAAAAAATATAAATAATGCCTTTTTTCTTCCTTGTTGCCGTATATTAAAAAAGAAAACAGCAAACAGTCCAGTCATTCGACCGTTTTTATAAAAAAAAAACTGTTACATAACCGTAATTTAACTTTATTCTGACCATAATATATGGTAGGTAATAGTGTCAGATATGCTTATTAATATGGTCAAGTAGCCGTTATGTTTAAAAGCGGTCGAATAACTGGAGAGTTTGCTGCAAATTTTTAACAATGTACTGTACTTTATACTTAAAAATGTCTTTAGAAATCAATAAATTTAATTTAAGAATTGGAAAAACAAAACATAATAATTAAACCTTTACAACGCTTTTCCGTCTTATATTAAATTAATAATTTTTTGCTAAACTTTAAAAACAAAAGCGGTCGAGTAATTTAATAATTATTATTCAAATATGTTTATTTAAAAAAGGTTTAAATTAAAATATTATTTTTATTTCCGCTTATTCCTTTTTTATTGATATCAACAAATTATTAAAATATCAAAATAATAAACAATAAGCAGCAAACGCTTTAAATTGTCATGTGGAAGAAAGATTTTTTATTTATTAATTAAACTGTTTATTCTCTAGTTGCTGAAGGACAAATTTGTTTTTGTTTTTTATCTTGTTTTTTTTTCTGCGTCTTAATGAAGTTTTATTTTAAGATCATTTATTAAAGAAAGAATACAACAATTAAATTAAACTGATAATTAAGTTTGAACAATTAATTTTTTAATAATTTTCGAGAAACGTTAAGTATTCAGAATAACTTGATGCTGTTTTTAATAACTCATCTGAAATTTTAAAAAAGATAAAGTTGTTGAATTAATTTTTATTTTAACAAATTTTCTCAATAGCTTAGAGATAAATCAACAGTAGGTGTTTTCATATCTCATTTCATATATTTGTTTTTGTGTTCATTAGTGGATGTAGAGATGAGACGGGCTCAGCCCGGGCCCGACACGGGCTCGGACGGGCTGGGGCTCATTTTTTTTTTACCTGAAAATTTTATTTATTCCCGTATGGAAAAAAAACTTTTTAAAAAATATAAGAAGTAATATATTAATATATAATCATCAAAATTTCTTGTGTTCCCTATATTATTCTGTTAATGCTTTTTAAGGTGTGTTAATATCTAAAATTTATTTATGTTTTTAAAATAAATTCAGTATTCCTTATTTTTATCTCTGTTAAAAAGCTGTTATTCTTGTAAAAGTAATTTAATTACTCCTTTTATAATAATCATTAAACTTTCAGTTTTCTGTGGTTTCAATAAATAAATGAGGTAGTGATGGGCGATTTCGATTTTTTTAATCGATTTAATTGATACTATGGCCAACTCGATTTAATCGATACTATGAATTTTTTAATCGATGTCTCTAAGACAAAACAAGGTAATACCATTTTCATTTTCCTCAAAAATTGAAGATAAAGTAGTTGGATGTGCCAATCCCAAAACTTTCATCTGCCTCATAAATGTTAAAACTTCAAAATTCGCTATCACGGTGTCAAATTTAAATGATAACATATGCGCATCATGAGGATTCAAAAAGCATAGGTTCGTTGAAGTATGTGCCTTTTAAAAGAAAATATAAGCATTGCATTTTCCTAACAAGTCATTGAATTTCGGCTCTCACCCTCTTAGGCTAATGTCAGACGAACCTCTTTTTGCACGCTTTTTTCGCTCTTACGCCATCCCTACACCTTCGCTAGCATGTGTAGGGACGGTGTAAGAGCGAAAAAAAAACGTGCAAAAAGACGTTCGCCTGATATTAGCCTAGATGTCCGCAACGGAAAATCCCAGTTCAAAGAGCATAAAAGTGACAGCTGTTGGGCAGTATACACCCAAGCCTAATAAGGATCTATTTATCTGAAAGTGTAACAGAATATGAAGTTTGATTAAATTCTGTGCATTAGTTTTGAGATATGGCTATCACGAATATCATGCAAAAAAAAAAACAGTATAGCAGCGCAGCCTGTTGCATGATTAACACGAAAAACTCAGGAACAACTTATGTCAATGACACATAATATTAAGTTTGATGAAATTCCAGTCATTACTTCTTGAGATATTATCGCTAATATCTTGTAAATTCTGAAAAACAGTGTTAAATTCAGGGGCTGGTACTGGTAGACACCCCCCCCCCCAACGGAACATTGAAATTTCCCTCATGAAGATTTCAGATTTTATGCTTAAGGGACAAAAGTCCAATTCCCCCCCCCCCCCGAAACTCTAGAATGTCCCTCTCCAGAACCATAGAAATCCCTCCCGGAGAAAAATGTCTGAATTCAACACTGCTAAAAAAAAGCAGCATGGCAGAACAACCTGTTATATCATTTACCCGAAAACTTAATCATGAACAACTTATGACAGAATATTAAGTTTGATGAAATTCCGTTCATTAGTTCTTGAGATATGATCCCTAAAATCGTTTAAATCTAGAAAAACGTGTTGAATTCCGGGGTAGTCCGGAGGGACATGCGCTCCCCCCCCCCCTGTGCAACATTCAAATGTCCCCCCAGAAGGTTTGAGATTTTATGCTTAATGTACAAAAGTCCAATCCCCTTCCCCTCTGAACTGTCCCTCTTTGGATCCGCAGAAATCCCTCCCGGAGAAAATTGTCTGAATTCAACACTGCTGATAAAATCTACATAACTGTCCCTGTTCTACAATCCCTGTCTACAATCCCTGTTGGGCGATTTACACCGAAATCTAATATGCAACAATTTATGCCAACGTCTAACTGAATGTGAAGTTTGATGAAAACCCGTGCATTAGTTCTTGAGATAGAGCTATTGCGAAAATCGGAAAAATGCAGCATAGCAGCGCCACCTGTCGGTAGATTTACATCAAAAAGTAATCAGCACCAATTTATATGAAAGTCTAATTGAATCTAAAGTTTCAACAGATTCCATGCATTAGTTCCTGAAATACACCGCCCACAATTTTTTTGTCAGAGACAAACAAATAGACAGACTGACAGACAGACAATATATAAAAATAGTCAAATCGTATTCCAGACAAGATCTTTTAATACTATAAATCCTTCGAAAACCGGAAGTCGAAATTTTTCACGAATCCAACGCTTTCTCTTTCTAAAGACAAAAGAAAGCAGGAAAAAATGGCCGCATCGATTCTGCCCATAAATTAAGATCAGAAATGGCAAATCGATTCAGTTCAGATTCGATGCCGATGTCGATCTTTAGATGCGGGCAGAATCGCTATATTTTGATTTACTTCAATTTTTTAGATTCGGGAGAATCGATTCAGTTCAGATTCGATGCCGATTTTTAGATGCGGCTGAAATCGTTATATTTTGATTTACTTCAATTCAAATCGCATCATCCACGATTCGGGTTGAATAAATTCCTCCAATTTTACTGTTTTAGTGGCAGAATTGCTGTAAAATTTTGTATAAGAGCCTTTTTTTTTTTTCTTTCTTTCTAGGTTCAGTGTTGAATGGCGGGTTGATTTCTTGACTGCTCCGGTCGGAATGAGGGTGGGGGGGGGGAGATTTTAGAGTTCCGTAAGGGGGGGATGCACATTTTTCCATTAAAAAGCATAAAATCTCAAAACTTTCGGGAGGGACATTCCAATGTTCCCCCGGGTCACCCCACCGGGTCCCCCTGAATTCAATACTAGGTTAAATCGTTATACTTTTGTTTAGAAGCCTAGTTATTCGGGTTACTAGTTTATTATGTTGTATTTTTCAAGTTCATCCCTTCTAATCCTTTCCGCCCCCCCGCCCCCCTTCCTCGCCAATCTTAATTTACAGGGCCGTTCAAAATATGCATGCTATTTTAAAAATGCCCAATTCTCGTTCTATTTTATTATAAATCCACATTTTGAAACCTTGACCAAAGATACATTTGAGGTCGCTCCTCCCACCGTTTGAAACTTACCTGCCCCCCGGGGGGCATATTTATTGTTTCTTCCAAACCATCTTGTGTAACATATTGTTGGAAAGCTTTTAACGCCCTCTTTTATTTTCTGGCCTTCCTCCTCCCTCCCTAGTTACACGCTCTTGGCACTTTTTAGCTCACAGGCTATCAAAGCCTGAGATTTAATGCGCCCGTCGGTATTGTATGTATGTATGTATGTACGTAACGCGATAACTCTTGATAGAAATATCCGATTTGCTTCAATTTTTTTTCTATGTTTAATTTTGATAACGAGTTTCTCTGATTATATTTGAAGGTTCATTGTTATAGTCTAAAGGGGGGAGGGGGGAATCCGATTTACTTCAAATTTGGTATACCAGTTTATTCTGATAAGACGCTTCCCTAATTAGATTTGGAAGTTCATTGGTTAACTATAAAAGGGAAAACGGGGGCTAATACCCCCTTAATTTAGATAAATGGGTTTTTGAATCCGATTTTCTTCAAATTTGGTATACCGATTTATTTCGATAAGGCGCTTCCCTGATGACATTTGGAGGGTCATTGGTTAAATATAAAGAGTGGAAACGGGGAGGGGCAATTCCCCCCCTCCCCTTAGTTTATTTTTCGAGGGGCATTATTCTTTGAAATAAGAGCATAATGTACAGTTAGTGTGAATAGCCTGTGAGCTCAATGCCATCAGTTTAACTGGGCACTTTTCTTTTTAGCTCACAGGCTATCAAAGCCTGAGAGCTAATGTGCCCGCAGTTTCTGTATGTATGCATGTACGTACATACGTAACACGATAACTCTCGATAGAAATATCCGATTTGCTTCAATTTTTTTTCTAAGTTCATTCTCTTAAGGCGCTTCCCAGATTAGTTTTGGGGGTTCATTGGTTAAGCATAAAGGAGGGGGTACGGGGGCTATTCCCCACACTTAGATAAATGGGTTTTTCATGCAGAATTATCACATTTGCTTCAATTTTGGTATACCGGTTAATTCTGATAAGACGCTTCCCTGATTTGGAGGTTCATTATTTAAGTATAAAGGGAGGAACAGGGGCTAACCCCCCTTAATTTAGATATGTGGGTTTTTCTATCTGATTTGCTTCAAATTTGGTAACTAGTTTATTCTGATAACGCGCTTCCCTGATGAGATTTGGAGGCTTATTGTTTAAGTATAGAGATGTGACGGGGGGGGGAGGGGGGTGCGATTCCCCCATAATTTATTTTTCGAAAGGCATTCTTTGAAGTAAGAGTATAAAATACAATTAGTATGAATAGACTGTGAGCTCAATGCCATCAGTTTAACTCGATACTTTTCTTTTTTATTTATTATTGTTTCAGTGAGTGCACTCTGCATGTCAGCGAATGAGTCAATAACTGTTTATGGTTTTTAGATTACTGCTGGGAAAAAAAAAGAAAAAAAACATATAATCAAGGAATGTACTTTTATTTATTTGTTAACCAGAGAAAAGTATGTTATTTCATTCTTAATGGCTCTAGGATGAGAACTTTTTTTCTTTTTTTCTTAACAGCTAAATATTTAGTAAACATTAAAAAGAAAGATATTTATAAACTGTAAATGAGATAAGGAGATATATATTTTAAAAAGGGAAAGAAATTTTAGTTAAATATATTATTAAAAGGAGAATTTTGATTATTAATTGGGGGATAATTAGTATGTGATACTTGGTTAATTACATTCATCACAGCTATTTTAAAAGAAGATTTGCAATATTTGCATTCCCCCACACTTATAGAAGACCCTAAAAAGACTGAAAAATCATTTAAGTTTTTAAATAAATTTAGAGCCTTCAAAATTTCGCTCATCTGCGCATTTTTAAGAATGACGTTTATAGGAAGAAAGTCCCCATCTGTTTGGTTGAAGGAAATAAGAGTTAGAGCAGAAAGTACATCTTTTCCGGATGAAAAAAAAAATCATTTCTTTCTTTTTTTTTATCTGACCGAGATCTTTTTTTAAAGATAAATTTAAATATAATATAAATTATTATCAAAGTTACATCTTAACTAGTATGTTGTGGCCATCACAAAACTTTCTTCTATATAAATCACGTCAATTAAATCATTTAAATAGTACAAGAAATTACATGAATTTAGCACCAATTCATATCAAAGTATATCTGAATTTGAAGTTTGATGAAAATTCGTGCATTAGTTCTTGAGATAGAGCTACAGCGGGAATTCTGAAAAATGTAGCATAGCAGCGCCACCTTTTGAGCGATTTACACTAAAAATAAACAGCACTAAATGATATCAAGGTATACCTGAATCTGAAGTTTGGTGAAAATCTAAGCGTTAGTTCTTGAGATAAAGCTATTGCGGAAATCGCAAAAAATACAGCATAGCAGCGCCACCTGTTGAGCGATTTACACCAAAAATTAAACAGCACTAATTTACACGTCAATTCATGTCAAGGACTAACTAAATCTGAAGTTTGATGAAAATCCGTGCAATAGTTCTTGAGATACAGCTCTTGCGAAAATCGTGAAAATGCAGCACAGCAGCCCAACCTGTTGGGCGATTTACACCAAAAATTAAACAGCACTAATTTATATCAAGGACTAACGAAATCTGAAGTTTGATGAAAATTCGTGCATTTTTTCTTGAGTTAGAGCTATTGCGATAATCATGAATAATGCAGCATAGCAGCACCACCTTTTGGGCGATTTTCTCAAAAAAGTAATCAGCACCAAACTATATCCTGGACTAACTGAATCTGAAGTTTTATGAAATTCCGTGCAGTAGTTCTTGAGATATAGCTATTGCAGAAATCGTGAAAAATGCCGCATAGCAGCGCCACCTGTTGGGCGATTTTCACCAAAACCTAATCAGGTCTAGTTTATATCAAGGTATAACTAAATAATAAGTTTTGTGAAATTATGTGCATTAGTTCTTGAGATAGAGCGCCCACAAAATTTTTGTCACATACAGACTCACAGGCAGAGTGACAGAGTGACAGAGTGACAGAGTGACGGAGTGACAGACAGACTCACAGACAGACATTTTCTAAAAACCATCAAATCGTGTTCTGGGCATTCTAAAACGTGTAAATCCTCCGAAAACCGGGAGTCGAAAATTTTCACGAATCCAATACTTTCTTCTTGTAAAGATAGAAGAAAGTAAAAATAATAATTTTAAAAGTTAAAAAACCTTATTTTTTGACTCAGAGGTCTGTAGTAGCTTACTTCTGGGCCGTTAACATTGTCTATGACCCACATAAATGGAGGTGAGGGATAGTCGTTACGACCCTGTTGATTCGCTACGTTTTGGAATTGTACTATTTTTCAGCTTATCTGTGTGAATCTGTGAACATCAAAATATCGATTCAAGTATCGATTCTAGAATTTGGGAATCGATTCTTATTGCGATCGATTCTGTTTTATACGATGTCGATTTTAATCGATTCTCAAATTTTCCAGAATCGCCCATCACTAAAATGAGGCATCTGTCTATTATCGCCAATTTCTCTATCGCCTGGGTTGAAAATTGCATTTTCCATAAGAAATTATTTTGATGTTATTTTCATAAGAATGGTGAAAGCGAAGTATCAATAACTGTTTAGGTTATTGCACAAAATAAAAGAAAATGATAAAAAAATAGTTTTATTTATTGGTGAACGGAAATAAAAGCATTTAACTTTACTGTTCGTTAACGAGGGTGAGAAAGTTGATTTTTTTTTCCCTTGCTTTATTTTGTTAACAGCTGATAATTTGGTAAACATTGAAAGGAATATTTATTAGCTGTATAAGAGATAAAGCGGATATTAACATGTTATGAGAATGTTTTTGATTGATTAATGTTACAACATCACAGCTATTTTAAAAGAAATTTGCAATATTTGCAGATTTATATCATTGACGCTAAGGCGCCAAAATAGTAGAATATTTTAAAATTGGATCGTTTATTTTATTTTATTTTATTTTATTTTATTTTATTATTTGACAATCTAGGCGAAATATGGCAAAATATGAGAATCTTTTTAGGGACATCTTTTCATGAGATTAAATGTAAATGTCATAAAACTAATTATGTGCTAGGGATGAGATATTTCATTCAGAACAACTTTTATGCAATTTTTATTAAACTTTTTTTTCGGTTTACATGTTCGGTATCGGGCTCAGGCGGGCTCGGGCTTTAATGACGAAAAAATGTTTCGGGCTCGGATTTAAAATCGTCGGGCTCGGGCGGGCCCGGGCTTCGAAAAGTGAGCCCGAACTCATCTCTAGACAGACTGTCTATATTATAAAAGACAAACGTATCCTTGCATAATGCTAACGTGCTTTTGTCGGTGGCAACAGCAGACGATTAAATTTAACTTTTATTAACTTTTACTGAAAATTTTTTAACTTTTAAATACTGCACATTTTGAATGTTTAAACCGTTAAATAGGGGGAAAATGTGCTGTCAAATTCAATTTGTCTCAAAACTACATCGCAATTTATTTGCAAACGGTATCGTAATTTAATCAATTTTTAGTGTTTTAAATTAATTTTCAAGCATGATTTTTTTTCCAATTCTGTCTCTATCACGTGCAGACGATTACGAAAGATAAATCCGTTTGTACTTAATATAAATAGCTCATCCTTTGATTCTGACTTATATTCCATAATGAAATTAAAACATTCGTCAATCAATAAATAAAACAATAAAATATAAATGAAACACAAATTTAAGACATGTGATCCAATTTTGCGCTTGATCCACTGATATGAACCGAATCAAAAAGGTTGATTGTAAATACCAATCTTTGGATATTTCTTCGGCTGTTATGTGAGGCCATTGCTTTTAATACGTTTCAAAACTTTATTTGAAGATATTATTGTTATTTTTCATATAAGTATGATTTTTAGTGTTGATAATGGGCATTCTAAAAAATAAATGTAAAAAATCTATTAAGTTATCAATTAAAAAAAAAAAAAAAAAAAAAAAAAAAAAAAAAAAAAAGATCCTTGCGAGGTTTTCTCATCGCAATTTTTGAGATTATTTGCTGATACGATTTTTCGTTAATCTTTGATTAACTGCAATTTTCTTTATCATACAGAGTATTTAAAGGGGTCTCAAGACTCTTAAAGCTTCCAAATTTCCGTAATTTTAATTTTCTTAGATGTTAAATTACTATATTTTATGAACATTTTAATATAATTGTTTCCTTGAAATTCTCATTAGAACAAAAGTTATGGGTTTTAGAATTATATCCGCTCAATAGCTGAAACGACGTTTCCGAAACTTTTAAATCATTTTTTTCCAAATGACGTCCTTGGGCATAACGCGTGCGATATCTCAAAAACTTCTAAATATTTTTTCATAAAATTTTCAAAACATACGTTTCATGTTAATCCGTATAAACTGAACCTAAAATTTCCCTTTTATTGTTCAAAAAAATTTTTAAGTGATTATGTTCTTGAAATTTTCAAAATTTTATATTTGTTAAATATAACTTTGTATAAAAAATGTATAATTGATTTAAATGCACATTTATTTAGTTTCAGAATAATTATTACAATCTGGTGTATAAGTAGACATCAAAATTTTCATTCTAGTTGCAAGAATTATTTCGTGATCGTGCGCATAAAATATTATAACAATTTTCTGCTCGCCAAATATCTGACAGTTTGGAGTCCCCAGTAAATGCTAATTCTGCACCTTGTAATGTTTTAAAGACATAAAACGAAAGAACATACTTTATCTTTCATCTCAGTGAAAATCGTCCTTTAAAATCATATACATTTTAAGATATTAAAAGTTGAAAATGGTCTCTTTTTTCATTTTTTCCGATTTTAAGAGTCCTGAGACCCTTTAACGATATATAAGTACTGTACTATGTCAAAAGTCGCTTGGAGGACCTTTCGAAAAATACCTCATTCATCACTGTGCCTATAGTATGTGAAGAGAAAAACGTGTTAAGATCAGAAATAATATATATGACGGTTTTCACCTCTATTCTGTCGCCCGGGTTTAACTACCCTTGTATTTTTAATGTAATAATTATAAATATATGTGTGCGTGTACGTGCTAAATGTGACTATTTTTAATAATTATTGAAAAAGGTATTTTATAAAAGCTTGAAACACGTCATTCTGTTTATAAGCAATGTCGTAAATTGAACCACAATATAGCATTTTTCAAAAAACAGAATTTTTTATGAAAAATATCTTTCTCGCAATCCGGTATGGGAAAGTTATACGAAAGTAGAGATGTTACAGTTTTGTGTACGTATGACCAGATAAATGTTCGAAGTAATTATTGTGTGAAAATGGATCAAATATAAGTTAGTTTTCACTTCCATCCTATTCAGAAGTAAAAACACGGAGAGAAAGCCTTGTACCTTAAAGTTTTATATCTACATACTTTGAGCATTCATAAATAATGAGCCATTTCAGCACACTCTGTTCACTAAATTTTTTATTATTTCTGTAGTGACTTCATAAAGGGTACCTCACTTTGGGTCTGTGCATATATAAAGTTATCATTTTAGGTGGGGAGAGGGGTCTGGCACATGATATCGTAATATATCTCTGGAGGGAGGAGGGATTTGTCTTTTGAAATCGATATCATTTTTGATCCAACCAAAAAAAATTTTTTTTATTTGTAACATGGTCTTTACATCAAAATAATATGTTATCTTTTTTTAGTCTGTTTAGTATTTTTATGAAAATACAAAGTTATTATTAAAATCCCTAAATTATTATAAATATATGAAATAACGCAACGCTTGGCATTCCCATTCTTCTTCATAAGTGTATACATATATAATCGCAGTTCAAGAAACCATATGCGAAGTATATTTGAAATGAAACTTGTGTTTACTAATAAATAAAAGAGAAAGATAAAGAATATTGTTCACCAGTTTTGTTGATAAAAAATTTCTACCTGACCCCCTCCTCTTCCCTGCCGGGCAAGTGCAAGAAGATATTATTAGCGTTGAATGCATTATGTAACATAAAGCTATTATAAAATAATTTTAAATAGTAATTATTTCTCTTAAATGCTATTTGCTATAAAGTTATTTCATATATAAAGTGGTATTTTATTTACTTCTCCTCATTTGAATCAATAAAGTATGCGAAAAATAAATGTAACCATTTTTGTATATCACTACAAACAAAAGCAATAAATTACAAAGATAAAAAAAAAATTATAGACATTGATAACGATATCATTACGGGGTAAAAGGGGCGTCGAGGGATGATAACGTATGAAATCGGAAAGGTGGCAGGGGGTCTAAAATTACCAAAAAGTTGATAATGTTATATATGCACGACAATGATACTGTGAATGAATGAGATTGTACTGTGCATGATGAAAATGATACTGTGCTTACTTGTAATACCATATATAGAGTACCAGTCTATGATCAATTTGTGCTAACTTTGGAGATAATTTATAATTTTCTATTTACTATACTAATTTTAATTGCTAAAAGGTGTAAATTAAAACTTAAAAAACAGTAAAACTATGTTTATTCGGCTGTTTACATGTTTCGACCCTATTCGAGTCATTGTCAAAACAAATAAATAAAAAAAATCTAAAATTTCACGGTCTATAAAATGCCATCATTCAATTTTTCATATTATGCACGTTATTTTTTTTTATTTTACTTGGATGTTTTTATTATTATTATTATTATTCGTAACCATTGATCAGCTCGAGCCATAATTTTGGTAAATTAAATGATACTGCATCGTTACATATTGAGTTTTTGCAGGTTACAATCTCTATGATTTCTCTTATAATGGACGGATAATATAGACAGTCAATTCTAGAATATTTTTATTTATTTGTTTTACAAATCACTCATGTAGAGTCGAAACATGTAAACAGTCGAATAAAACTATTTTTACTGTTTTTTAGTTTTGATTTACAACTTTTAGCAATTAAAAGTAGTACATTATTACGAGGTGTTAATTTGTTATATATTTCTATTTACTTGCAAACATTTCAATATCAAGACTTTAGTACTTTTGCACTTAGAGTTAAAGTTATTTATATTTTCAAACCTTAATTTAATAGTTAACAAACATAGGAGTTTTTATGAAAATTTAATACGGGAAATAAAATGAGAAATAAAATTTAAAAAACAATGAGATATAAATATGAAAACCTTTTCCATACTTCTTCTGTACCTATTAATAAAATTTAATAATGCGAAAATATTAAAAAAGCGAGTAGTAGTGACTTCAAGTAGTGTGTTTTTTAAATATACTAGAAACAGGTTTAAAAATATGCAGAACATATATAACATCAAGCTTGTTTTTGATAAGATAAGTGCTTTTTCATGAATATGGCTAATAAATATGTGTTCATTTATATGAAAACGAAATAGTTGCTTTATAAACAATATACTTATTTTTATTATTATATACCGGGTGTCCTAAAATGGACCTACTTTTTTTTTAATTCAATAGCTTATAAATTGTGACTTTTTTTTAATCTTGCAAGGGGATTATGTAAGATTTCATGAGTTTTTTTAGTGCGATTTCCGATTTTAGTTTCAAATGGTAGTGATAGATGGCGCTGCAAGCAATAGGCGCTCAATCCTGGCCAAAACTGAAGTCATCCAGCATTGGTGTGAAGGAAAGACGTTAAATATATGGAATGGGTCTCATTCGCCAATGCAATCTTGTTTTTATTGGCCCATTCCATACTATATTTAACCTCTTTTCTTCCCATCAATACTGGGGGATTTCGGTTTTGGCCTCCATCGAGCTCCCGTTGCTTGCAGTGCCATCTGTCGCTGTTATTTAAAACAAAAATCGGAAATCGCTGTAAAAAAACCCTGACATCTTACATAACCCGCCTGCAAGATTTTTTTAAACAGCTATCACCATTTACAAATTAGTGAATTTTAAAAACAATCAGTCCATTTTAGGGCACCCGATATATACATTTAAACAGATTTTTATTAACCTTTTTTAAATGTTTATGGCTTATAATTCTATGTCTGATCATACATGCAGTTTTTTTTTTCAAGAAAATTGAGGAAAATAATATCATATTTACATATATAGAATTACTATAACATTATATTATCACTAATGCATTATATCTAATACATCAATGTATTTAACACAGAATTGTTATTTGATTGGGACAATATTTTCATTTTAAATGGTTATTTAAAATGTCAAATAAATCTTTTAAGAATTGCTTGACCTAAATGCTCATATTTTTTTTATGAAAAACCTCTGTGTGGTTGATTTTGTTTAAATCAAATTTATATCGCATTAAAATTTCGTTATTTTCTAAAACTACAACATCTCTATACAAAGTTTATCTTCAACGGAAAATAAGGAAACTTGAGTATTATATAAAATTTAAACGAAATTAAACTAAATACTCGTACATAACATGGATTATTATAAATGTATCTTTGTTTCCAGTGGCTATCACCGCTTTCTTCTGCCCGTATGATTATTGAAGTAATGGTATTTTATTTAGAAATAGCATTTTATAAACCCACAGAGTACATATTATAGTAAATAATGGCACATCAATCATCTGAGTAACTTAACCGAAATTTTCATGCACAGATGAAAGGACATGTGCAGATAGGGATCATTTTTCGTTTCTCTCGAGGTCAAAAATGTTTTCTTTTTTACACTCTTTTCTTTGACCTCACTTTTTTTTTTTAGTATGAAAATTTGATTGCTTGGAATCTTGCAATCGTATTTAATTTACTTTTTGTTTTGCAAGACTTATAATAATTACATGCAAAGGTGTATTTTCGTTGAAAATACAACAGTTTAATATTTTTAGAACTTGATTATCTACCCTATCTATATTATAAAGGACAAACATATCTGTGCGTAACGCATACGTCATTTTGCGAATGGCAACACTTTGAAATTTGAAATGAAATTTTGGTTTTGCAATTTTCTCTACTGCAAATTTTTAAACTTCTAAACATCGCACATTTTAAATTTTTACACCGTCGTATAAGGGAAAAAAAATGCTCTTTTAAATGCAATTTGTTTGAAAGCTGTATCTCAATTAATTTTTGAGATATTAATTTTTTTGCAGTTTTTAATACCATTTTTCTTATCGTGGCAACAAAAGTAGCTTATTTCTACTGAAAGTCATTGAAAGTAAACGGAAAATAGTTGAAAATAGGAGATATTGTATCTTTTTGTTACCATTTGCTCATAAAACCTGAAAAAAATAGTTGAAAATAAAATATGGGCTATGTCAAGAATATTGTCTGTTATACCGTGATAATGACGTCATATGCACACTTTTCTATAGACGAAGTCTAAGACTGTGTTGTAAAAGCAGATAGCTTTAGCGGCTGCAAATGACGTCATTTTATAAAAAAGCGTGTATTTTAATTCTTAAACCTGAATTATGTTTTGTAGAGGTGCGTCATTTTCACAGCCCAGCTGCTTTCAAACTCTTCACAGGTGAAAATGCTTCACTTTTGAAAATAATGTAATTGAAAGCACACTGAAAAACGCAATGTTTTACAAAAATGTAGAGTGTCTTTATAAAAGAGAGGTGACAAGAAAATAATAGCGATTTATATTAGAGAAATTGATGATTCTTGCCTGGATGGATTTGCTTCGCCGAGTTAGACAAGCAAACAAATAATTCGTGGTTTAAAATAATATCGTGTTCCTTAAGTTTTTGTCGAAAATTCTCTCGAATAATAAAATTTTAATGCTATTCTTTAGGACATTCTACTATAATTTTATCAAAATAACATAATTTGCTTAATTTAATTTTTCCTAATTTTATATAATCTATATATTTAAAACACAAGTGTGTTTTTTAGTCATCTGCCCTGAACTTTCTGCTGAACCAATTTTACTAATCCATATATTTTTAAAATCTGAAAGCTCTTCCTTTGTAGATGTGGTCGCACTATCTGTTTTTTGTTTTAATATCCCCACTTTTATATTTTAATTTTAAAAGCATTTTATGAAATTTCTTCAAAATGATGAAAATTAGATAGCTTTCATTGCTGCAGACAAGAGAGAAATAATGTGGTATTTTAAACTTTATTCATGTTATTTTCTGATAAAAATTCAAAATTGTTGATAAAAATTGTTGTATAGGGTTTAGTGGCGCAAATTCCCATTAGGAGCAGAATATTATATTAGGGGCATAATAACGGAAATTCACATACTGCTTTTGAAAACACACATTTTTCCTCATAAATTTTCTATATTGTTTTTCCTTCTGCATGTGTACTGATACTAAGTTTCAGACACTAGGCGAAATACTTATTTAAGTGAAAATGAAGTCATATTTAAAAGAAAACGATCATTTTCTTCGATAAAACTAAGCCTTTTAACACAAATGCGTCTAAAAAACATAAATTACGGAAATTTTTACTCTCCAAAATTGAGATTAGAATCTCAAATAAAGAGTGCGTCTGTTCACATAAAAGATGTTGCTGACATTCATGACTTCAAGTTTTGAGTTAAAATGATTTTTAAATGATCAAAGAAAATACAATTTTTTTTAAATGATAAATATGGATATGAGAAGTGCGTATGCAAATTTTGAGAAGGAGAAAATTGCTGTTTTCATTCCGCAAATCCAAGCATAAGAGCTTCAATTGATAACCACATCCTAATAACTGATCTTTATTATATTTTACTGATTATGTATCTATATTATAAAGAACAAACGTATCTGTGCGTAACGCTGACGTCATTTTGAGAATGGCAATACTTCACGATCAAATTTCGGTCTTGAAATTTTCGCTACTGCAATTTTTCAATCTTCTGATTATCGTACATTTTCAATTTTTGTCGCATAGGGAAATAAATGTACTTTCAAATGCAATTTGTTTAAAAATTGTATTCATTAACTGATGTATTATATTTTCTAAAATAATTTTTAAGCATGATTTTTTTTAAGTTTATCTTATCACGTGCCGGTTTCAATACATAAAATAATAAACATTTTGCACTATAAACAACAAACATTTTTCAGTATTTGTTTCTGACTATTTTTACTTAATGAAATTAATACTTCCTTTATAAACAAATAAAAGAATAATATTAAAAAAGCCACCAAACTACTATATTTGTGAAAGACAAATTAACGAAATTAATACTTCTTTTATAAACAAATAAAAGAATAATATTGAAAAAACATTGCTGAAATAAATAAAAAGGCAGACATAAAGGCATGGATCGAATTGAGTATATTTGATATTAACAAGAACAATTACACAAACATACTGTACAAAAAGAAATTAATAAGAATTTAATGTAATGCCATGATTATTTTCAACACCCGCCCATAATCTATCATTATATCAGAAAACAAAGAAATTTCTTGAAATCAATCATTAATAATAATATGATACAATTTAAACATTACTTGTACAAACAACAAAGAAATAATAGTTCATAAAATTTAACTTTAGGTAATGCCTTTGTAAATAAATCAGCAATTTGCATTTTCGTAGGAACATATTCCATTTTTATGTTATTTTCTTTTATAATATTGCGAACAAATTTCAATTTGATATCAATGTGTTTCATTCTACCATAATTACTCTCATTACTGATACATTTTATACATGATTGATTATCCTCAAAAATTACTAAATCCTTAATATTTACAATTTCACTAGCAATATTTTAAAACCATAACAAGTCTTGCAAACTTTTAGTTAAAGCAATGACTTCAGCTTCAGTTGATGATAAAGCAACTGATTTTTGTTTATTACAACACCACAGAACAGGCATGTTACAAAACATTAAAATATAACCTGTTACTTATTTGCGGTCATTTGTGTTAGCCCCCCAATCAGCATCAGCATACATGGATAATTTAGGATCAGAATTTTGCTTTTTATACACAAGTTTTAAAGACAATGTTTCTTTTAAATATCTTAAGATTTTCTTAAGTGCTTTCCATGCAATTTCAGTAGGATTTTCTTGCAATTGACTTAAACAGTTAATAGCATACAAAATATCAGGTCGAGAAATATAAGCTAAATATAATAAACAACCTACAAGTTCACGATATGGACCATTAAAAGGTTTACCATTTTTGAAATCAGATGGGGTGGACTTAGGAGAAATAGGAATGTCACTGGGTGCTGGGCAACATATAACAATATGTTCCCGCACCATGTTGGTTAAATCAAAGTAAAATTGCGTAATTTGTTATTTCTGTTTGTATAAATATTTTTTTATAAAATATAATTATGAGTGTAAAATTATAATGTTTATATATTTAAGTAAAATAGGAGTGTAAGTTCATACAAAAATTATTAAGTTGATTTTAAATATTAAATATATATTTTTTTTTTAAATTGTTGTATTGTAAAATGAATGTATAATATTGAATGTAGTTCGGATCTCAGATAACAACAATAGCCAGACGCCATGGTGTCGTTTTATGACAAGCCAGTGGAAAGTGGTGTATAATTAGAAATCGTAAAATAATAAAAATGTTGGAATAAATTTATGGCCTTAATAAAAGTGTTGGGATAAATTTATGGCTTTTCAGACCACCCAAAATTTAAGGCATATAATAATATTAAAGTATATGTAAGGGGCCATTTGCAAACTGTTAGCTAATAGGCCTATCGAAGGATAATGCAAAATCTTCACACATCCAATAAGGGTGGACTAGACAAATAGTTCCACCCTCTGCAAGAGTTGGTGTGCCAGAAGAAAAAGGTTGGAAAAAGAGAGTCTGAAAAAAGATGTCGAGGACGCAGGAGCTCTCCTGAAAGCCCGTGCAATGAATCCTGAAAGCCCGTGCAATGAATCCTGAAAGCCCGTGCAATGAATCCAGAAAGCCCTAGTAATGCACAGGCGAGATGGACATATCGGAGTGAGCCTAAGCAAGCCTAATTGAGGACGTCTTCCTGATGTTGAAATAAAGTGGATTGTTCTACTGAGGTCCGTAGCTATGCATCCTGCCATCCCGATATCGCCGCTCTGATAAGAAGCGGATTCCAGATGACATATGGATATGATCCTTAGCAACGCGACAACTCTGAATTTGATGAATAAAGGCCACCATCCCGTTTATGATATAAGGTATTACCTTTATCTTTTTCTTTTACCACTTTAAAATCATATGAGAAATTATAAATATCCTTTTCTGATATTTTATGGTAGAGAGCAATCTGAGATCCAACTAAACCAATAATTAAATATAATTAAGGTAATTTAAAAATGAAAGAGAATTATTCTTTTTTGCAAAAAGAAAAATATATAATAATAATAAGTAAATGAAAACATTGTCTTTTTTTTTAAAAGATTAAATATACATGAAATAATGAGCAGCAAACAAAAGTGTTGCTTTCTTTTTTTTGAATTAATATTATGTGTTTCTGTATATAGTTGTGTTCAATGTAAATAAAATATTTAATCCAGTTTTTAAAAGTTTCTGTAATTTTTTAATTGATAATGTTTAAGGTGTGTCAACTTATTTTTACAGCTTAAATTTTAGTTTAATTCATAAGTGGAAGAGTTCGTCTAAATAATTCACAACGCAAACTCTTAATTTTATTCGTAATTAACTAAATTTAATAATTACATTTTTACGCGGATTATAGTTTAATTTTATTAATGCTTCGCGTTGCTCTTCTACTAGAATTACGTAATTACGATCACTTATGTTATTTGAATTTATCTAAGGTATATAAAATTATATACCAATTTACTATGAGGTTGCTTGGATGATTTGGACCAATTAACAATTTTGGATGTAAATTAAATAGGAAATAAACAAGTGTAATTATCTGTCCAGCATCCCCCCCTCATTAAAGTAAAATGGTGCTATGACTCAGGAACGTTCATCTGAGGTCATTAGAAATAATAATAATAATAATAATAATAAAGGAAAATAAATTTAAGTATTATTTTAATGTCACAATTTTAAAGATATTGTAGGTATGTAAGTTTAATTGATTAAGGTTTTATTAAAATTAATTTTATTATTGTAACAATAATGACACACATATAATAATTTAAATAAATAAAATGAATAATATATGTTAGCCAAAAAAAAAAAAAAAGAAACAAATGAAAAAAATAATTCTGGGATTTATAATAGGTAAATTTAGGAATTACAATTTTTTTTTCCTCTCTTTTCTCTTTTGGTTGGATCTCAGTTACCATTGAGAAATAATGGCATTCACATCACGGATGACACATTTGTAAAAATATTTTTTTTTTTATATATACTGTATAAATAATAATAAGAAGAATAATGAGTAAAATTTTATAATATGACTGGTATAAAAATGATTGAAATGTCAATAGATCATGATTTTTGAAATTGTATCAAGGTGATACAAAAGAAAATTTATGAGTCGTACTACGAAGTAGTGGTACAATATTTACATATAAAAAAATAATAAAATAAGATTGTTGTTTCTGTAGTAAAAGACAGATACTTTTCTGTTAAATGAAATTATGCTGTTTTTATATATACGTGTATTATAAACATTTTAGGGGTATTTATGTGTGTAAAAGAATAATCTACAAAACAACTTCATCTCCTAAGAAATTTTTTTAAATTTTAGTGCTGTTGTTTTTATGTATTTATGCAATTTAGAATATTTTCATACATATGTTGTAATATAGAGAAAATAGTATGAGATGCAAAATATTCTTTTAAGAGGTATAGGATCTATTTTGAATTGATATTTTGAAAAAGTATACATTGATTACTAATATTTGTTAAAAATGACTCAGACGCTGGATATAGATACACGTATTAAGTTAGTGTCACCATTTGATAATAAAAAGAACAAAAACATTATATTTTTCTTAGATGAATTTGATAATATTTTGAATTCGAAAGATATACAGGAAGAAACTAAATTATTAATTTTAAAGGCTAAAATTACTGGGGACGCAAAACATATTTTAAGTAAACAGATTGAAAAATATAATGAGACCAATTATAATTTATTTAAAAATAATTTGGTGGAGTTATTTGGTACTAAACTAAGCTTCCTTAATGCTCAGAGCAATTTCCTAAATTTAAAACAGGCCGCAAGTCAAACGATAGAGGATTTCATTTTGGAGTTTAAAAAGGGTGTAAAATCTTATATCGAAAGTGCAGGCGAAAATGTGGATAATAAGGAAGAGAATTTTATCGAAATCTTAAAAATGTCGAATTTTTTAAATGCAATTAGACAGGATATTGCACTAGACGTTCGTAAAAATGCGCCCAGGTCCTTCAAGGAGGCATGCGAGTTAGCAAAACTTATGGAAAGTGCGTATAATGAATCAAAGTTTGAGGAAATTAACGCAATAAATAAAGAAAACAAAGATCATTATGAGAACATTATAGAATCAAGTAAGCAAAACAAAGAGCTAATCGAGAAATTAAAAGGGGAGATTGAAAAACTAAAAAAATCAAAGAAAAAAAACCATGCAATTAGAGATGATAGTGTTCCGCGGAATAAGAAACTCTTTAATAAACACAATAATTATCAGGGTCCCCATTTCAATAACAATTTTCATTATAATGATTATGAACGATATTATAATGATTACTACAATTCCTTTAATTACCCGACGCATTATGGGATGTATAATTATTCACAACCTAACTGGAATTCGGGAAATAGGGATTTTGGATATATTGCTGAGATTTATGATCAAAATGGGTATCAATTTGAAAAGCGCAAAAAGAAAAAAAAATGGGCAAAGAAAACAGCGAAACCGGATCAAGATTCGGGATTTTCAGAGACGGAAATCGATAAAATAAATAAAACAATCGCAAATATAACAAATGCAGACAAAGATAGTCTGCCAATTATATCACTAAGTATACAGGGCGTCGAAATACAAGCTTTATTGGGTACTGGAGCTGCCGTTTCCCTTTTATCACCTTCTTTATTCAAAAAAAATTAAAGATACAAACGTCAAAATCAAATATTTGGGCAATCAGATCCAAATTAAAACTTTAACGAATTCAAAGATTTTTTTTAAACAATGTGTAAAATTAACTTTTCGATTAAAAGGTATATTCACAACAGGCACATTTTATGTCACTAATGATGATTTTGATAGGCAGTACCAAATGTTATTAGGGTACGATTATCTCAAAGAAAATCATATGATTTTGGATTTATGCAATAAAACCTTAAAATTTAAAAATCAACAAATTAACTTAAACGTTGCAAGTGAAGTAAATAATTATGAAGTGAATAACATTACGCCATGTAATTCAGGGGAACATTCAAATAAAATTATGTTTGCCATTACTAAAAATAGAATTTTTCTCCAACCTGAGGAATCGAAAATTGTAAAATTAAAATGCCCAGAGGATATAAATATGTCAGATGTGATTATTTTTGACCCCATTCAAGAAAATAGTAAATTTTCATGCGAGACTTCGTTACACGAAGTTCAAAAAAATAATAACATAAATATTATAATAAAGAATAAACTGTTAGAAAAGTTAATTATTCAGAAAGGAACTAAAATGGGGGAAATTATAAAGAACTTTGAGTGCAAGCAAGATGACCCAACTGATAATATAGAGAAAGGGACATTTTATGAAATAAATAATTTAAATATAAAAGATGTAAGAAAATTGCGAGAAGCAGAAATTAAAGAGACGGATTTCGATGTAAGCCATTTATCAGAGGAAGTACAACAAAAATTTCGAAAAATTTTAATGGGCAATGTTCATGCATTTTCAAAAAGTTATCAAACATTGGGGCAATCAGCGTTTGTCGCACCAAGTTTTCAATTGAATCATGAATTCCCGGTACAAGCTAAGCCATATAAATTGCCTCAGGCAGTAAGACAGTATGCGAAACGGGAAATTGAACAATTGTTACAGGCTAAAATTATAGAGAAGACTGACTCCGAGTATGCTTTTCCAGTTATTTTCGTTAGAAAGAAAAATCCGAGTAATAACCCGAATGCAGAACCCAAGTTTAGAATGGCAACGGACCTAAGACTATTGAACCAAATTTTACAACCGTACACTTATCCGATGCCGGACGTAAAAGACTTATTACAAAAAATAAGCGGTAAGAAATATTATACGGTGCTAGACTTACATAGTGCATTTTTTCAAATAAATTTAAAACCAGAAGATTGTAGAAAATTAGCTTTTATTACGGAATTCGGAAAACATATGCCGCTTCGTTTAGCTTTTGGCACACGAAATTCTAGCGCAATTTTTGCAGAAGTAATTGATAAAATTCTGGGACATTTTGATAAAAGCAAAGTATCATACTACATTGATGATGTGTTGATATCTGCAAACACAATAGCAGAGATGATGAAAACCTTAGAAGAAGTTTTACAGGTATTAATAAATCATAACATGACAATCGAACCTTCAAAAATGCAAATTTGCAAAGCAGAAATAGAATTCCTAGGATTTAGGGTGAATCAAATGGGATATTCTCCATCACAAAAGAATATAGAAAAAGTGAAAAATTTAGTCAGACCAAAATCGAAAAAGGGGGTCAGATCTTTATTGGGTTTAGCGAATTATTTTCGGACACTAATACCCAACTATTCAGACAAAGTTAACCCTTTAGTAAAACTGACTAAAGATAAAGTTAAATTCAAGTGGAGTCCAGAAGAAGAAAAAGCTTTTCTGATAATTCAGGAAGAAATTGTACAAAAACCAACACTCAGACCCCCCGATTTTAACAAGGAATTTTTCTTATTCACGGATGGGAGCAAAGTCGCAATTTCAGGTGTTCTAGCTCAAGAAAAGGATGGTCATTTGCTACCTGTTGAATTTTTCGGGAGAAAACTTAGAGAACCGGAAAAAAATTATCCGAGTATTAAATTTGAGTTATTAGCAGTGCATGAAGCAATTATGCATTTTAAATATATGCTTTCGGGTAGAAGATTTACTGTGTTAACTGATTCGAAAGCACTAACTCAGCATTTACATTTACAAGATAAATCGGAAATTATAAACAGATGGGTAGCAGATTTACAAGACTTTAATTTCGACTTCGAATTCGTCGAAGGAATTAACAATCCAGCAGACTATTTGAGCAGGAATTTAGATAATCTTACAACAGACAGAGAACTCCAAAATAATTTGTTTGCAAGTAACATAGCACTTACAGACGAAAATATTAAATCGGAGCAATACGCAGACGAAAAATTAAAAATTATAATAAATAAAATCGAAAAAGATAAAAATAATAGAAGCACGAAGAGATTTACTTTAAATCAAAATAAATTATTAATTTTAAAACCTGGTTCAGATAAAAAGGAGCTTTTAATTACCCCGGATTCATTAAAAATTGCAGCCATAGAAGAAGCTCATAAAGCGCATTTCGGATTTCAAAAAACTTATGATAATGTGAAAACAAGGCTTTTTTGGCACGGAATGTAAAAAGATATTAAACAATATTGTGCAAATTGTGTGTAGTGCCTCACATCTAAACAACACACCACAATAAAAGTCCCTGTTAAAAAAATGGTGAAAGATCACGAAGTCGGTACAGTCCTGCATGCTGACGTCATTGGACCTTTAAACCTCCCGTTAAGGAAAAACAGATACATTTTAATTATAATTGATTCGACATCGAGATTCCTGGAAGCTGTTCCCCTACGAAACGTAGAGTCACAGACTATATTAAATGTACTAAATAAATATTTTGCAAATTATGGGATTTGTAAGGAAATTATCTTTGATAACGCAAAATATTTACGAAGCGAAATTATGAAAGAATATTTGGAATCTTTAAACATACAAAGGAAATTTGTGAGTGTATACCGTGCGCAAGGAAATGGACTTTGTGAAGTTACCAATAAAATATTAAAAACATCAATTGTAGCTATGTCGAAACGCACTACGGAATGGGACATAAGACTGGATTTTTTTAAACTAGCGTATAATTCCTCGAAACACCGCGCTACGGGATATAGTCCCTCACTGCTATTTTTCGCAAGGGAAATAAAAAATCCCTTCACAGCCCATATTCCTTCCGAGGAAATATATACCCACTCTTATGTTAAAAGCAGAATACAGCATATGAAGGAAATCAAAATTCAATCCCTTGCAAACCAGGAGAAAATAATGCAAGAATATATAGATGAAGAGGCATACGAAAAAGTAAAGGATTTAAATTTGGGTCAAACAGTATATTTAAAATGTATTGGAAAACCAGGCGCATTAGAGCCAAAATTTCAAGGACCCTACGAAGTTACTAAAAAGTTTAGAAACTTTAATTATTTATTACAATATGTTCCAGATAAATCAATCGAGCCGATCAAACGACATATGGATCAGCTGTACGCTCCGAAATATGCAACAGGTCATACAGAGGCGGAAATTACGAATTTACAGGGGTCTCAGAAAAAAATTAAGGGTGATAAAAATTACAAAAATAAATGTGGCATTTGTCAGAGAAAATCACACTCAACTGAAAATTGTTGGTTTGAATTAAACAACAATACGAGTCAAAAGGGTGACAAAGTTACTAAAAAGTATTATAAAAAAAATAATAAATATTCTGAGAATGTAGACCCATATTTAAAGTATCAAAGAGATTACGATGATAAAAATATGTCGTTATATGGTTATACACCATATACAAACTTATACGGGGATGTTATACAAGATCATTACCTTTTCCCCCCTCCCCAATATTATCCATGGGATATGAATTGGTATTAAAAATAAAACAAAATACATAATTAATCGAATTTCAAAATTTAAAAAAAAAATTTCAAAATTTAAAAATGAATTTTTCTCTTTTAGGTAAAAAGGGTTGAAACAAAATTAATAACTTGCCTTTTTAAACTTCAAAATAATAATAAGAAAGGATAGGAACATGGGAACGCCAATTTGTCTCAGGGTTACAATATTGAGCAAATGTGCAGGGCGCACCCGAAAACATACTTATAAAATTATGTAATGTGCTTCACAAAACTTCACTGGAGCAGTGAAATATTTCTCTCCAGGCAAAAGTTATATTTTTTTTTTTTCGAATATGAATTAGAAAATATAAAATCTTAACAAAGCCAAATAACATTAAAACTTAATTAATTTAATAGTGAATAATGTTGGAGTAATTTTCAAAAAAAAAAAAAAAAGAAAAAGAAAAAAAGAGAATTTTTTTTTGTTTTCTATAAGGGTAGCCTTTGCTAATAACCTTACAATTTAGATGACAGAATTTCAGAATTACTCTTTAAAATGAGTAGGTGTAAGCTATTAGGTTCAGGGTAGTTAGAACAGATTTATAGCATACTCATATATATATTTTATTTTCTTATATAAAAATATGGTTGACAAGGAATAAATTATTAGTGAACTCTATATTAGGATAGCGGTCAGCTATAAGCCTAAATATAATAAAATATACAAAAAGTGCTAAGATTTATTCCGGTAGTTCAATTACAACTTATATGCTAAAGTCTAGAATTTAGACAGCAGGGATAAGTTTTATGAACAAAAGTGTTATAAAAAAAATTTAAAAAAAAAGGATTTTGGTGTAGCACATTGGTTTTTAAAAAAACATATATATATATGACAATGGACAAGGCAAGTTATTTCAATATGATTGCACACAAAATTATAGTAAACAAATACACAAATAATTAATTGAAGCAAAATTAAAATTTTCTCACCAAAGGCTTTCTGTATAGGGTGCAATTTTGGCCTACGGCTGGGTATGCACCAACACCAACAAAATATTTGTAGAAAACTTATTCATCAAGGTAAATCAAGGTCATCACTTAGGCATAAACTTCAGGATTCTTGGCTGAAAAAGGAATCGAAGAAAAAATTAAGTATGGTATAATTACTAGATGTTATGCTCAGAAACAATAAAATTAGTAATATTATATTGTAAAAAGCAGCATTTTGAGTTTTATTTAGGAAAACTTTTGATTTTTAGGTTTTACACATTTATGGAGTGTCTAGCTCAGTGTATAGTTCCTAGATTTAATAAAAAAAACAATAAATAAAAATATAAGTTGGTGTTGTTTTCAAAATAAATAACAAAATGTATAGCAATTAGCATTTACAGTTAAAATTTATGGAATTTTCAGCAAAATTAACATTAGACAAACATAGTTTATATTATATTTAACTTGATAAGCTAATTTACTTTTATTAACGGTATTCAATTAGAATTAAAGTAGGCTTAAATCCAAGTTAAATTAATTAATAACATTGTTATAGTGTAAAATTTTATGTAAGACTATTATATTTTTATTGTATATATAAAAAAATATGCGAATTTAATAATTAATAAAATGTATTAGAAAAATTATTTAATATAAATATTAAATGACATCTTGCTGAAATCAGCTAGAAATTAGATTTTTTTTTTTTTAAATAAAATATTTTATAAATTTATGTTATTTTAGAATTTCAGCATTTTTTTTTTCTCTTTACTTTCCCTTAGAATTAAATGCAATTCTAAATTTAACACATATAAATATACATAGTATTGATAAATTTGAGTGTGTGAGTTCATAAAATTTTTTTTATATAATTTGGCCAATTTTACATAAGGAAACAAAATAAATAAATAAATATATTTATATATATTGGCCTTATTTTTATTAAAATAGGTAGTATGGCTTAATAAATTAATTTACTTAATTTTTTATAGTACGTACAGTAATTATTTTAAAAACTTAATAAAAAAAAAAATTGGATGTGGTTGTTTGTGAATATACAAAGATTTTTTCTGCTGGCAGAAGTTCTTTGGTCCGGCCGGGTACTCATAGATGGCTGCATACGATTTTACGTAGTAATTATCATTTGCTTTTGTATTTTTAAAATTATACAAGTATATTAATAACATTTTTTTTTTTATAATTAAATAATAATTATTAATGTTTGATTAATAATAATAATTTATTATCTTTTATTTTTAAACATATCATTAAAGTTTAGACAGTAGAATTCACATACGGAATGTTAATGATAAATAAAATTTTGAATAAATAAATTTTTATTTCATTCAGTAAAAAAAAAAAAATGAAAATTTAACAATCTTTTAAGATAGAATTGTTGGCTAAATAAATAATAATTAAAGACAAAAAAAATTGTTCTCTTCTTCGTCAATGGCATTTTCTGACAACACTATTTAATAGTATTAAATGAAGGTGCATTTTTAAGGTCAGCGTAATGCATATTTTGCATTTTGAGAGGCCGTAGAAGTAATATTTCCGTGTTGTTTACATTTTAATAGTAAACAATATCATGAATCAAAATTTGTGTTTGTTAGAAAGGTCTAAAAATATACAATGTAATCAGTTAAAGAAAATTATATGCATTTTTTTCTTAAATCCTGAAAGGCAAATTTGTTTAGATTTGAACCTGACAGTATAGGGGGCACGCTCGCTTCAGTTGCGGTGCGGGGCAGGAGAATTCAAATGCTGGAATCGCCATTTTCCCCTGCAAAATAATAAAAAAGATATGATACAAATACATACACTGTTTATACATAGATTATGTTACAAATTACATACAGGCATGCACAGTTAGTTAAGAAGAAAGTATATCAAGAAATTATACTAATTAATAAGGTAATTACAAGCATGAAATGGTTTTAAATACATACTTTTGGAAGTCGTAAAATTTTGTCACAGCCCAAATCACCTCAGCAGAAAGTGATTAGTAGCTTGACCGACCCCTCGTTTTAGGAGGATGGGGGAAGGTCAAAAAACTGGTTTTATTCTCTTTTCCTTCCTTTTTTTCTACCCTGTTTTGATTCTCGTCTCGGGTAAAGAGGGAGAGCATTACGTAATGATATATTAAAGGAGATGAAATAGCTTGTATATTTTGACGTATCATACAAGTTAGTAGTAACAAATAAATAAATAAAATAAGGTAACCAGTTTGTATACAATATTTTGCTGAGTATGCTTTGAATACATCAGATTAATTATGTGAAAATATAACATGTCATACTACAAGCATTGTATTTACTTTTATTCAGCATAAAATGTGTTTTAAATGAAGCACTGTGTCATAAGGTTATATGTGATAAAATGATATGTCAAATGTGTATGCCATTATTTTTCCTGTATTTAGGTTTATTTCGGCATATTAGTTTCATACAAAATTATAGCTTTGAATGTATTTTTGGGCACTTAAACTGTAAAGTTACAAAATTATTAAACATGTGTGTGGTAAAGAAAAAAGGCTTCGAGGAAGATGTCAGATTTTCAGTACAGATGTCTTCTATAAATGTGAATGTCAACAGACAACTATGCTATCATGTGTTGAACTTTCTGTTATGAAAAATAGAAGAACTTCTTATAAAATATACCAGAACCATTGATAATTGAACTTTACAGACTTAGCTCAAAAACTGTGTAGATACACAGTCATATGGACACGTACATTCTTTTATGCTTTACAAAAAAAATAAAACCACCAATCAGTTTTTATTTTTTTTTTCTGACCACCGTGAGAGATGCTGGGCAACATATAACAATACGTTCCCGCATCATGTTGGTTAAATCAAAGTAAAATTGCGTAATTTGTTATTTCTGTTTGTATAAATATTTTTTTATAAAATATAATTATGAGTGTAAAATTATAATGTTTATATATTTAAGTAAAATAGGAGTGTAAGTTCATACAAAAATTATTAAGTTGATTTTAAATATTAAATATATATTTAAAAAAAATTGTTCTATTGTAAAATGAATGTATAATGTTGAATGTAGTTCGGATCTCAGATAACAACAATAGCCAGACGCCATGGTGTCGTTTTATGACAAGCCAGTGGAAAGTGGTGTATAATTAGAAATCGTAAAATAATAAAAATGTTGGAATAAATTTATGGCCTTAATAAAAGTGTTGGGATAAATTTATGGCTTTTCAGACCACCCAAACTTTAAGGCATATAATAATATTAAAGTATATGTAAGGGGCCTTTTGCAGACTGTTAGCTAATAGGCCTATCGAAGGATAATGCAAAATCTTCTCACATCCAATAAGGGTGGACTAGACAAATAGTACCACCCACTGCAAGAGTTGGTGTGCCAGAAGAAAAAGGTTTGAAAAAGAGAGTCTGAAAAAAGATGTCGAGGACGCAGGAGCTCTCCTGAAAGCCCGTGCAATGAATCCTGAAAGCCCTAGTAATGCCCAGGCGAGATGGACATATCGGAGTGAGCCTAAGCAAGCCTAATTGAGGACGTCTTCCTGATGTTGAAATAAAGTGGATTGTTCTACTGAGGTCCGTAGCTATGCATCCTGCCATCCCGATATCGCCGCTCGGATAAGAAGCGGATTCCAGATGACATATGGATATGATCCTTAGCAACGCGACAACTCTGAATTTGATTAATAAAGTCCACCATCCCGTTTATGATATAAGGTATTACCTTTATCTTTTTCTTTTACCACTTTAAAATCATATGAGAAATTATAAATATCCTTTTCTGATATTTTATGGTAGAGAGCAATCTGAGATCCAACTAAACCAATAATTAAATATAATTAAGGTAATTTAAAAATGAAAGAGAATTATTCTTTTTTCCAAAAAGAAAAATATATAATAATAAGAGTAAATGAAAACATTGTCTTTTTTTTTAAAGATTAAATATACATGAAATAATGAGCAGCAAACAAAAGTGTTGCTTTCTTTTTTTTTGAATTAATATTATGTGTTTCTGTATATAGTTGTGTTCAATGTAAATAAAATATTTAATCCAGTTTTTAAAAGTTTCTGTAATTTTTTAATTGATAATGTTTAAGGTGTGTCAACTTATTTTTACAGCTTAAATTTTAGTTTAATTCATAAGTGGAAGAGTTCGTCTAAATAATTCACAACGCAAACTCTTAATTTTATTCGCAATTAACTAAATTTAATAATTACATTTTTACGCGGATTATAGTTTAATTTTATTAATGCTTCGCGTTGCTCTTCTACTAGAATTACGTAATTACGATCACTTATGTTATTTGAATTTATCTAAGGTATATAAAATTATATACCAATTTACTATGAGGTTGCTTGGATGATTTGGACCAATTAACAATTTTGGATGTAAATTAAATAGGAAATAAACAAGTGTAATTATCTGTCCAGCACTGGGTTTACAATCTAGCATATTAAACTTACTTAACAATTTAATTATGTAAGACTCTTGATCCATTATTAAACTATCAGAATTGAATTTCATTTGAATACCTAGAAATTCTGAAACACTTTCCGATTTTGACATGTGAAACTCGTTATGTAATAGGGAAATAACTACATTAGTTTCATTTACATCTGAACCTGCAATTAACATATCATCTACATACAAAGCAATAATTATTTTATGATCATTATTATACCGAATAAAAATAAAAGGTTCATTATCACAAGATTTAAAATTTAACTTTGAAATAAAGTCATGAAACCTTTCAAACCATTGTCGTGGGGCTTGTTTTAGACCATATAAACTTCTTTTAAGTTTACACTTTCGCCCACTTTTATCATCATAGCCTTGCGGCTGATCCATAAAAACAAGTTCATTTAACTTACCATTCATGAACGCTGTTTTAACATCTAACACAAATGCATATAAGTCTTCATTTAAAATCAAAATAAGAACCAAACATAAAGCTGGCATACTTATTACAGGAGAAAAGGTTTCACTATAGTCTAGCCCTTCTTTTTGCATAAATCCACGAGCTACGAATCTCGCCTTATGTCGACCATCTCTTTTGATGGTAAATACCCATTTGCAGGAAATAGGTCGTTTGTCAGGTGGTAATTTTTCAAGATCCCAAACATCGTTGATTTTCATACTTTCAATCTCCGCGTCCATAGCTTCTTTCCACAAGCGTTGTTCATCACTAGGGAGGGATTTGATATCATCAAACGTTAATGTTTTTTGTTGGCAAAGTAATGCTTCGTAAACTTCAGGATCTGGATACCGTACAGGTTGCTTTTTAAATCTTTCAGATTTTCTTGTTTTGTCTTCTTTCTCTTCAGGATCACCTAATTCATCACTCGTATTTTCTAGAACATCTGGATCAATTTCATTATCGACTGGTTCTGAATTTTCTAGAATGTATTGTTTCGATTGAACATTTTCCTTTTTCTCTTCGTCGAATTTCACATTTCTTGATACAGTTATGCGTTTCGTTTCAGGATCTAGTAATCTATATCCCATTGAAGAATAACCAATGAAGATCATTTGTTTAGACCTATCGTCAAGCTTCTTTCGATGAACGGAAGGAATTAACATGTAAGCACTGCATCCAAAAACACGTATGTGCTTGAAATCGGCTTCTTCTCCATATTTCAGGAAGTACGGAGTTTTGTTCTCAATAGTGCTGCTTGGCATTCGGTTTTTCAAGTAAGCTGCTGAAAGGATAGCTTGACCCCAAAAAGTCTTTGGTAAATTTGATTCAGCAATCAAAGCACGTCCTATATTCAGAAGCGACCTATTGCAGCGTTCAGCTACTCCATTCAAAGATTGCGTGTATGGAGGAGCGGGATCGATCACTATACCAAGATCTCTAGTAAAATTCACTAAATCATTAGAAAAATATTCCTTCCCGTTATGACATCTAATTTTCTTCACTGTAGGGTTGGATTTCAAGAACATTTTTAATTCTTCTGAGACTTCACTTTTATGTTTCAGTAAACGTACTTCAGTAAAACGAGAAAAATCATCGATAAGAGTCATAAAATAGCACTCGCCAGAAAAGGTTGTCGGAAAAATAGGTCCACAAATGTCACTATGAATCAAAGTCATTGGCTTGGTTTCTCTTTTTCTTGGTCCTCTTCCCATTGGTGTTGCACTCTGTTTTGCCCGAGCACAAATATCACAAAAAGAATCAGGTACCGGAAGCTTCATATCTTTCAATACTTTGTCACTCGGATGACCAAGTCTGCGATGCCAGATATCACAATGATTTTTCTTTGAAGTAAGAACGGTTTCGTAAACAGGGACAAAGTCACTTACGTATTGTCCATTCCAATCACGTTCACCGAAGTAAAAACGGTTTCTCCCTTTTTCGATAAATAGTTTTTGATTCTTGAAAATAACTGTATAATTTGCACTTTCAATTTTCCTAACGGAAATGAGTTGCCCGTTTAAGTCTGGAACATAAAGGACATCCTTTAAAGTAATTTCCATTCCATTTGACAGTTTTCCATTAATATTTCCAATACCTTTGATTTCTAGATTCGTTGTTTTTTATGCGCATTTAATAGTTCCTGAAGAAGGTACTAAGGATGCGAAATAATTCTCATTAGAACACATATGGGAAGTTGCTCCGGAATCTACTATAAATTCATTCGTTTTAATGCTTCCAGCAACGAAAGAAACAGCTGAAGAGGCAAATTTTTCTTCATTTGAATTTTTAACAGCTTTACAGTTACGTTTTATGTGTCCGAATTTTCCACAAGAATGGCAAGTAATTTTCTTTCCACAATATTTCGCTGTATGCCCTTTAGAGTTGCAAATTTTGCAAAAAAATTCTTTGCGAGTCGACACAAATGCAGTATTATCATGAGCAGCCTTAGTATATACTTTTTCTTTCTTTGAATCCAAAAGAAGTGCTTCAGCATCTAATAATCTTTGTGTCACGAAATCTAATGTCAAAACAGAATTCGGTTGGTTTTCTAAAGTAATCTTAACATTTTCAAATTCCTGAGGCAATGACATCAAAATATAAACAATAGTATCCGTTTCATTAACTTCTGCCCCAGACAGCTTAAGATCCGAAATTAATTTATTTATTTCATCAATGTGATTTCTCATAGAAACTGTACGATCTTTCTTAATCGTTGCCAATCTCTTCCGAATTAAATTTTGATTCACTGCACGCTTTGTATCATAAGTGCGTTCTAATTTATTCCAAATTTTATGAGCTGTATTTGCATCTTGAAGTGATGCAAGAACATTATTACTTAATAATGATAATAATAAAGCGTAAGCCTTTTTTGCTTTCACGACATCGGCGGCATTGTCTAGAGCCGCTTCATTTTCCAGGAATTTTCCCAATTCTTTAGCAGCAAAAATTGCCGTTATTACTCTTCGTTTCCATACCGAAAAAACTTTTCCATCACCTTCAAAAAGAGGGATACCGTAAACATCTTTTGAAGAATCCATTCTGCTCGATAAAATATATAAAAAGAAAGATAAAATCTTTTTCACTCAAAATTCCAGCAGAAATGAAAAACAGAAAGATAACGGCGTCAGTATGTCTCGCAGCTCATTTCAACACTTGCTAGAACCAACGCTCTGCTGTTGAAATAAATAAAAAGGCAGACATAAAGGCATGGATCGAATTGAGTATATTTGATATTAACAAGAACAATTACACAAACATACTGTACAAAAAGAAATTAATAAGAATTTAATGTAATGCCATGATTATTTTCAACAAACATAAATCTAACATATTTGTAATCGTACAATTTAAATTTTTAGATCACCAAATAGGATATTTTTTTTTTCAAATGGAATTTGTTTGCAAAGTTCATCTCAGTTTACTCATTGTCGCTTTTGATAAATTTCAAAAATGTATTTGATTGCGTAATTCGTATTTTCCATATGAAAAATGCTTTTTTAATGCAAGTGGTCAATCTAAAAAATTTATTGCATATAAAAAAATTATTAGTTTTCAATTAAGAAAAATTGTTTTCCCTTATATTCTTTAACCCGGGAAGCCCGGGTACGACCCCCTAGTATATATAAAATCCTAATGAAACGAATTTATGAAACGGAAGTATGAATCGACTGATTAAACAACTGATTATTTTTCACGGCGATTTCTCCTAAAATATGGAATACTTTGCGATGAAATTAACACCAAAAATCAATATTGATCCGCAGATTTCAAAACTGGTATTAGAATTTTTAAATTCGAATTAGTTTTCGAAATATTAATTTTTTTCTAATTTTAAATACATTTTTTCTAATGATGGCAACTCAAATTTTAGTCATAACAGAATTTTTTTTTTCATAATTCAGAAAAGGTTACTATTTTAAATTAATTTGACGACAGTTGGGCCTCCTTTAAATCTATGCTAAGAACAATGCTTTTTTTTGTATTTCGTTATCATTTTATTAAATACAAAACTTTCATTTAAAAATGAAACAGTTAAATTGATGGCTTTTTTTTTGGGGGGGGGGGGGGAGGTGGGAGCTTTTTGCATAAGCCGGAATATTGTCTACCACAGAAAATTTTCTCAGTCCCAGCCGATTCCGCCTTAGACAGAGTTTACTGTATATGAAATTACCACTTAGATGGGTTATAAGTACATTTGCGCAATAAAGTGTTGATGCGCGCATTTCGAAATTAAACGGTTTTTTTGTCGTTGTGCGGTCAAAATGGACCCACGATTCCGGTTAAGTGTTAAAACAGAAAGGAAACTTTAAAATAATAAATACATTAATATGCGTTTAACCCTTTCAGGGGCAAGGTACTTCTATTCGTAAAATATTGAAATCAGTGAATGGCACTGGAATTTACAAAAAAATTTCGAAATACGAAAATGCTTTTGTTCACTTACTTAATAAAAGAAATTTTTCCTTCCGATATTCTGGTGCCAATTTGACATTTAAGAATTAAAATTAAGTGGTCCAAAAATGAACTACCGCCCTTGAAGGGGTTTAAGCAGTAAATTGTATTGTGTCAATCGTTTTATAACGTTGTTAAAAAGTACCGGTCGGCAAAGACTCTGTTTACTTAATTCATTTTATTTTAGCTTCTTTTCAAATGTTTAACTGATCTTCTTTAATCAAACACGAAAACAACCATTGAATATCTTAACAGCAACTGATTTGGCCTTAAATTTTCGCAATCAAAGGGAATTGAATGGAAATCCGTTTACTGGGAGATCGCTATAGGTTTTTTCACTTTAATTCAATCTTCTCTAATCTTTTAAAAACCGATCAAATTAGCATGATTTTAGATTCTGCGGTGCCTGAACGGGGGTTGGCGAGCGTAGCTTGCAGGGGGCAGAGCCCCCTAGTATAATAAAAACCTAATTTTAAGACATTTTTACGCTTCACCTGCTATCACCTGCCACAAGTGATAGATAAAAAAATCATTTTAAATTATTATGTATTAACTAGGGGGCTCTTCCCCCTGCAAGCTATGCTCGCCAACCCCCGTTCAGACACCGCAGAATCTAAAAACACTCTAATCTGATGATTTTTAAAAATATTAGAGAAGATAAATTATACTGAAAAAAAGCTGTGCATATATCCCTGTAAACGGGTATCCATCCAATTCCCTTTGACTGCAAAAATTTAACGGCGAATCAGTTGGTGTTAAGACATCCAATGGTTGTTTTCGTTTTTGATTAAAGAGGATCAGTTAAACATTTCAAAAGAAGCTAAAATAAAATGAATTAAGTATACAGAGTCTTGGTCTCCCGGTATTTTAAAACAATCTCTATAACAATAGCCTAAGTCATGTGGTTATCATCAACAGTTCTTTGCGGACCACTTCGCTTTTTATACTCTAGGTGCCATTTTGGTACTTTAATGTTAGCCAGGCACAGCTGATAAGTCGCCAAATATTATTCTATCGCCATCATTTCATCTATATTATAACAGTTCAAGTCATCAACTGCACTAAACAAATACGGTCTGAATTCTTCGCCTTTCGTATAAAGTTTGGCACAGGGGAACGCATCAACAACATAAACAACAACATCCGGCTTACCATATCAAGCAAAATAACGATACTTTGGCGCCAGTTAAGTACCTGTTCCGTATATGGCATTGGCGTCAGAAAAAAATCGCGCCAATATGGGGCCGTAAATTTTCGATTTTGCTTAAAAAATCAAAAAAAAAAATTTAAATAAAACTACAAAAAAGTTGCCATGGTCGCAAAGAATTCTTGATACTGTTACGCTAGCCGGATGCAAATCTCGCCAATAGCTTTTTTCAACTCGCCAGTTAGCACTTTTTTTTTCGAGTGGTAATATTTGGCCAGATGTCATATATGCACCGCAGGCTTGGCGTGATTTTTTTACGAAAATTTGATGAAAACCTCGTTTTCAAATACCAGTTACATATGCATTTTTGGTATTACTTATTTATCCCGTCGACCAAAAATCTATCGCCAAACTATAAGATTAAATGCCAATAATGGTTGATCGTAAATGTCACATTCATTTGACTTTAAGCAAGTTGCACGTGTTTACGGCATCAAGTGATTTTTATTTCGACGTTTTATTTGTATATTTATTAATGTTATACTAATTTATTTTTTCTTTATTTATTTAAAATAAAAATTATGTCAGTTTGTACAATTTGGCGAAATTGGTCGACGGAATAACTAAGTAGTACCGTATTTTTTAATTATTTTCTATTATTTTCCAAAGGAAATATAAAAAAAATAATTAATAACTATAGAACAAAATAATTTATATAATTTTAAAAAAGAAATAAAAGTAAATAAACATTTATTATTAAATAAACAACAATAGCCGGGTTACCATGTCAATCACAATAATGCCATTTTGGCGCCAATTAGGAACCTCGGTGCGTAGATAACATCTGTGCCTAATTTTTTTTTCTTTTCGTTTTGTTTTAAAACAAAGGAAGAAGTGAAAGCCATCAATTTTAAATGAAAGTTGTGTATTTTAAATAAAATGAATGAAAGGATTATATTTTAAATGAAATTAGTGAAATATAAAAAAATGTTTTGCGAATACGGGGAAAATGTTTTGCGAATTATCACCTGCGTCTCGCTAACATAAAAATACAATCAGAATTGATTTCTCTATCAGAATCTTTCGATTTGGCGAAAGATTGTTCAAGTAAATTGAATTATGACTAAAAGTAGCATCATACATTTCTTAGCATACATTTAAGGGAGGCCAAACTGGTCGCCAAATTAGTTTAAAATAATAACCTTTTCTGAAATACGAAAAAAAAAATCTGTTATGATTAAAATTAGAGTTGCCATCATTAGAAAAATGTATTTAAAATTAGAAAAAAATTAATATTTCAAAAACTAATTCGAATTTAAAAATTCTAATACCAGTTTTGAGATCTGGGGATCAATACTGATTTTTGGTTTTCATTTCATTGCAAAGTATTCTATATTTCAGGAGAAATCGCCGTGAAACATAATCAGTTGTTTAATCAGTCGTTTCAAAGAATCGTTACATAAATTCGTTTAATTTCAGTCGTTTCATATATCCGTTTCATAAATTCGTTTCATTGGGATTTTATAAATATATGTTAGATAGTCTGTAATTGCAATAATAATTACTTGATTACATTATAAATTATTATTGTAATGTTCGTAAAATAGCCCTGTCCCTTCCTTTTGCAACCTAAGGTATGAACAAAATAATGAAGTTCTTATAAACAAAATTGAACTTCTCGAAAAAGTGCAGATTGAAAACAATCTTCGACAGGAACTTCCGCTTGAATGAATTATTTAAATATTAATTGGTATGGTAAAATGTATAATATTTCAGATTAATTTCTTAAAAGGTGTGCAGCCAACAGAGTGAAAAATTGTCTAAGCCGTTAATCGAACTCGTGTCATCGGTATAGTGCACCGACGTTCTACCAACTGAACCACTTGTAACGATACCCAGCCTGGCACTTCTCACTATCAAATGTTGGCAAGACTACAACCGCAGCACAAGTTTGAATATTCCATCTTGTGTTGCGGTTGCAGCCTTGCCAACATTCGATAGTGAGAAGTGTCAGTCTGGGTATCGTTCCAAGTGGTTCAGTTGGTAGAACTCAGTACGCTGTACCGAGTACGCTGAACCCATGTTCGAGTCCCGGCTTGGACATTTTTTCACTCTGATGGCTGTACGCCTTGTAAGCAATTAAAATTTGAAATATTATTGAATGAAGGCGTGAGAAATTATCTACAGAAAAATTTCCAAGAATTATATAGATGTAATAGGTATACTTCGTAATCATTTAAGATAAAATGTACAATCATTAAGAAAAGTTATACATTATAATATATATATACATATTCTACCGTTTTTTTCAAAAAGGGGTGGGAAGAATAATTTATGATGAGTAGCGTGTTTTTCGTCAAAAAGGAAGGGGTTTATAAATGAAACTTTTGTAAAAGAAAATTAGGTGAAAATGAGGTTGAATTGCTTTTATTTCAATAGTTTTCAAAAAACTTGACCTGCAGGTCAAGCAAATTTTGTTTCGAGATACATTTGTTTTGTAATATAACTACTTAATGACTTTTTAAAAACACGCAAACCCTTCATAATTCATATTAAGATTCATAATTCATATAAGAAACGAAAACTACAAATGTATTCACAAATTTTCATTTCCGTTTCTGATCTATGCAATCATGATTAATGAACTACTGATTATTACAAGCACCTACGATTAAAAGTATTATGAAGTAGTCATGATTGAAAGTAATCACGATTACTTGTTACTACGACTACTTTAATCTCGATTACTAATCTGATTGCAAAAGTGATCGATTGCGCCCAACACTGCCTGCTGTCTCAAAAAGAATTTTACTTCTCTTGTTCCAAATTGTGTTTCAGCAGTTTTTACTTTGTTTTGGAACAGTTTTCATAAAATGAATAAATAAATAAAATTAATGAAAAACTTATCTTTGGAAAATTATTAAATTCTTTTTCAGGAATGTATTTCTATACTATACTAATTAGTGCTCATCTTGCAAAAACATCTTTCCCGAAGTAAATTAAAATACCTTCTAAATAGAACAGGATTCAAATGAAATTTCACTTAAATTTGTTTAATTAAAACTTCACATTATAATATTCAATTGTAGTCACTTCTGCAAAATAACTCGACTACAGACATCGTGCTTTAAAATTTCGCTTTTTCAAATGCTCAGATTGACATTTACGATGATACTTTCCTTTTAATTATTCATTTTGGCAGAGAGTATTTCACTCTAAAGAAGTTGTCAGGTGCATTTGATTCAGTTTAATTCCGTTTTAAAGCTAGTACGCAACAATCTATATTTTCAATTCTAACAATTCGAAATTACAATTTAATCAGAATTTCTAAACAGAACTATGCATTTTCATTTTTAACTCTCTTATGATTGTGGTTAAAAGTAACTATAAAAAAATAGTTTTATTTTAAACTAGCTGTTACCCGTGACTGCGTTCACGTAACATTTAAAGAAGAAGAAATTCATCAATTAAGCAAAAAATTTCGATATTTAAAAGCATATATAATTAACCTTTTATCACATTTTATAGTAGAAACGCTTCTGATGATCCCAATTTGCTTATTTTTGTTTATGTATATAGGACCATTTAAATTTCTTTTGTGAGCATGAAATTTCATACACCTTTTCTAAGATTAAATGAGGAATAAATTAATTCTCTTTTATTCTATTTTATTATTTATATTTATTTTATTTTATATTTATTCCGTTCAAGGATATTGATTTATTTTATGTTTTCGAGACAAAAAATATTATTTAAAGATATATATTAATAAAGAATTTTAAAGGAAAGTGGTTATTAGTAGGTCACTTCAGACGTGACTTTGAATTGATTAGAATAAGCGAAAAATCAACATGCACCATTATAAGGTTATATTCCAAAAAAATCACATTTTGGAAGAGAAAAAAAAAGATAAATGGTATTTAAAAAATAATCAAACGTGGTGATAAGATAATCAAAGTTCAAAGTAAAAAAATAATCAAAGTTCAAAAATAAATAATAAGAGCACGGGAAATATCTTTAACTTTCAAATATTTATTACATTTTAATTTCACGGTACCACACTTTTATGAGCTCTAGATCTACCAATAATATCAAAACGTTTATCACGCTCCAAAGACTCTTGAGCCTAAATACTTATTATTAAAGCAATAGAGTTAACTTATTGCTTTCGAGGAATAAATCGATTTATGTAAAAGCACCACAATTATGAATAAACATTTTCATATCTATTGTGTGTTGTAATTTTAGCTTATGAAAGCTTTGAAATTTGCAGGAATATGCTCCAATGGGGTAACAGCGATAGATTGTGTTTCAGAGAGATTTTTAACTATAGATTTCGATAATTTAAAATCCTAAGAAAATTTCCCTTCTTGCTTTGCGCTTTTCGATAAACACGGTGCCTTTATACATTAGAGTGATGTCAAGTGAAAGGCAAATTTATTGCTTAGTTAAGGTTTTGGCTCTTGTGTACACGTAAATGATGTCACATGTAAAGCCTAATCTCAAATTGAAATTACTTGCTAAACTTTTTTAAGTTGACTTTCCTGTGCCATTTATTAAATTTTATTGAAACCAGTGTTATGGGAGATTGTACTGTAAAAGGATGTTAAACTTATATATTTGCGATTTTAAATTCTGTGCAAATCACGCCATTTTGTATAAAAACTGCTATAAAATGCTAATATTTCCTGAAAGAAAAGCAGCTAAGACTAATGTCAGACGAACGTCTTTTGCACGCTTTTTTCCTTGCGTATTATCCCTACACAATGCTAGCGGCATATACGTGAGGAAAAAAGCGTGCAAAAAGAAGTCCGCCTGGCATTAGTTTCGTGATTTAAAATATGACGACACTAGGTTAGTTTTTCCTACGGAATGTTACTTGTCGAAATAAATAAATATATATATATATATTCTTACACTTCATGAATCATTTAAAACTATGCATTTTAATTTATTTAAAAAAAAGGGGGAAACCGATTAATGAAATCCAATATTATTGTACATTTAGAAAAACATTGAAAAATTATTTTTATTAAATATACTAAATTTCATGTAAGAAAATGTATTTAAAATGTAAGCTAAAATTTCATTTTCAAAGAATGCGACTTTTGATACAAAATTTTATTTCTGAAAAGTATATTGTTATTTTAAGATTTCGTTTTAACTTTCGAAGCTGGTGTAATGAAGACGACATCGCTTTGACTAAAATAAATCTATCTTAATGTTTTCGTATTAAAATTAATGCTTTCCATGAAAAAATATTACATCATTTTTAACCGATAAAAGCTTTTACTAAAAACGCCTTTGTGACATGTTTTAACTGCCATCTTTTAAAATTAATCAATTAAAATAGTATATTATTATTTTAATCAAGGCCTCCTGATAAGGGAGTCTTTATTTTAGTTTTAATTCGTATGAATAGTGGGCAATAACTATCCACTTAAATGTACAGAATTGTATTTACATCCTTGGTTGTGTCAATATGTTGACAGACGATTTTCCCTTCTGTGGAAGAAATTCATTCATGAAACTTCGATGTGCGTAAATATGTTTTCAATTTTGGAAAATTTACTTTCATCATGTTTTAGTACCATTTATACTAATTGAAATTCAATTCTTTTTAATTTTAATGAGGAAATAGCGTCAAAAAATATATTAATCCGTTTTAATTCCCCTTTTTTCCACCAAAAATATCTTCTCCTTATAATCATAACGTGAATTTTGAAAAGAAAACTCTCATTTGTATGCAACTTACATTCAAACTTTTTAATCAGTATGGACAGTATTCCTGTGACGTCACAATTGGTAAAATAGCGGTTTTTATAGCCTCGAATCAAAAGCGAGAATAGGGTCCATTTGTAAAAAATATTTCTGTTATTCGTTTTGATATGACGTCATTATTTATCTATTTTCATTAGTTACTGATATTGATGCCCATTGTATTTTTAACGAATATTTGCAAATACCTGTTTTATTTCAAATTTGACGTCATATTTTTCCAATCGAATAACTTAATTAATAATATTATTCTTTTTCATTCTTTTTCCTTCTAATTATGACACCATTTTTGGCAGAAAACCCCTTATTAACGTAACCGATATTCATCCTTCATGCATAATAAAAAATACCCCATTTTTTGTTTCAAGTATGACGTCATATTTATTTTCTTTTGAATTCTTTTTATTTTAATTTTTAATTGTCGAGGAGAAATTATTATTCCAGATTTAGTTTTTCTTGGCAACAAGAAAGAAAGATGGTTAAATTTATCGGGAAAATGTCAATTGATTCTGTATGAAAAAGAATGAAATTTTGAATTATTAAGATAATTATTTGAATAAATTAAATAAACTATAGCCTATGTTCATTTCCGGGTTGTAATCCATCTATATCAGAAAAATACAAAAGCATTAATTCATCCGTTTAGATGCTGACTTCATTCAAACATTCGGACACACATTGACATTTATAATATTATAAGGATTACGTCTAATTGCATAACTGTATTTTATTATTTAAAAAAAAAAAAATCTGTTACAATAAATTAATTTTGTGCGTTCACTCCGAACCCGATTTTGTAAAATTCGCCGTTTTATTTTTTATGATAGTTAGAAAGCTCGAGATAGGGAATTTGTTAAAATATATATTTTTTTCACCTATTTTAAAAAAGCATTGCAACAAGAACGAAAAAAAGCATAATTTAAATAACATATTCGGATTTGTAAATGGTTTTCTTAATGTACACCGACTTCCAAAAGTTACGGAACAGTGACTGGATGCTTTCGATTGCACACGGTTTGTCGAATATCTACCAAAATTATTGGGGAATTGTTCTTGAACTTCTGGGATGTAAAGAACATGTATGATTTCATATTTCTCGTTGAAGATTTAGTCGGGAGGACAATTAGGGGGCTAATAATAAATTTAATAATAAAATAATATTTGCAATCACTCATGCAGCAGAAAAGGATTAAATGACTATTTGGGTCCTGTTCAACGTTTGTGTGCATTTGTGTAAGCATACCACTCCTATTCGTGGAGACGTTATTGTGTCTGTGAAAATTCAAAACCTTTTTGTTTATAGCATACAGAGTTTTCAACCAAATTTAACACAAGTTTCCGGAAACCTGACAAAGAACAGTAGCAACAGTATACTGCAATTAAAACATGAATATATTGAATATTTGATGAGATATGGACATTTGTATGAAATAATTTTTAACTGCTCATGCGTGGAAGATTTCAAAATTTTTATTTCATAATTTGGTAATCAGCTATTTCGGGCAACTTCTATAAAAAAATCCAGTCAAATATTGCAAAAATTCGCAAAGATAGGGGCGATATAGTGAGTTGCTTTCTAAAAATAGCTTTATTATAAAACATTTTCCACAACTTTTCAATCAGCTCACTATATCTTTCTGAGTTTTCAGAATATTTGACTGGACTTTTTATCGAAGTTGCCTAAAATAGCTGACTACCAAATTATTAAATAAAAATTTTGAAATCTTCCACGCATGCGCAGTTAAAAATTATTTCATACAAATGCACATATCTCATCAAATATTCAATATATTCATGTTTTAATTGCAGTATACTGTTGCTACGAATAGGTGTGCTATGCTTACACAGATGCAAACAAACGTTGAACAGGACCCAAATAGTCATTTAATACAATGACAAACCATTTTCAGCCTTTTCTGTTACATAGGTGATTGCAAATATTATTTTACTATTAAATTTATTATTAGCCCCCTAATTGTCCTCCCGACTAAATCTTCACCAAGAAATATGAAATCAAACATGTTCTTTACATCCCAGAAGTTCGAGAACAATTTGACAATAATTTTGGTAGATATTCGACAAACCGTGTGCAATTTAAAGCATCCGGTCCCTGTTCCTTAAAATTTGGAGGCCGGTGTATAACGGCAATTTAATTAACTATCATTTGTAAAGTTATATTTTTTTATTCACTCTTAATTTTTTTTTATTAATATTCTACTTTTTAATGTTTAAAATAATGCATTGTTGTAGTTACACAGTCAGTTGCCCTTTCTTGAAAAGTGTATTTTGCACCATTAATCCATTGTTGTTGCAACTCGTTTACAACAGTAATCGTAAAGAATATTTTACGATTTATCAATTATGACGGGTTGATGTAAAAATGCCTTAAAATTAAGTTACTAATTTACATTTAAGTTAAAAAAAAATTAAAAAAAAAATTTGCGTGTTTAGTAAAAATTAGTTATTACGTAACAAGAATATTTGCAATGATACAATAACCCTAGATTTGCCTAAATTTTGGAAAGAGATGCTATGTAATTTTAGTAACAATAGTAAAAATAAATCCACGCTCGCAAATAGCCAAGATAATTTAAATTTTTATTTTATGTTTTGCAATATTTTTCATTATGTATGTTGTCTCATGACATTATTTACCATGTTATTGTTTTATTAAATTATATGAAAATCAATCCACGCTCACAAATAACTAATTTAATTTTAATTTATTTTATGTTTGCAATGTTTTTCATTATGTATCATGTCTCGTGACATTGTTTACTATGTTTATTATTTTTTAATTATGTGAAAATATTTTCTATCGTGAATGATTTTGAAAATGTCGCCATCGGTGCGACGAAACGATCGTCAATCTTAATAAATGATATTTCATCACTTTCTAGCATTATTTTACTTAATCTGTTTATAAGTGATCATTATACATGTTTTTATGATAATAGCATTCAAGCAAAGTTTTGCCATGATTTATTTAATTGAAATTTCACATTCGCTTCAATTGCGGTCATTTCTGCTCATTAACTTAACAGTGGGTTTAGCCTTAATATTTTGCTTTTCCGAGCGCTCAAATCAACACAATGGAACTTTCCATTTAATTATTCATTTTTTCTATGGATAATTTATTTCGAAATCATTTTCAGATATCTTTAATATAATTAAGTTCTGGCTAGTCTGCAACAATATACAGTTTCAACATTGAAAACACATTAATCAAAATTTTTAAACAGAACTGTGCATTTCCAATCAAGCACCTTTCATCGTTATTTTCATTTATGTTTTATTTTCGAAAGCGAAACTCCTTATGTTTTTTTTTTCAATTCCTACTATTAGTTCACATTCTCCCTATATTTATTTATTTATTTATGTATCTTGTTCAAATTTTCAATCGTTAATAAAATACTTATTATTCATCCTATCAAGTTGAAATAAATTTTTTTAAACTTGTACTGGAGGACAATTGATGTTAATACAGTTTTTTCAAATATTAATTCATTAATTAAATTTTAATTAATTAATTTTAGTTTTACATGGGAGACAAAATGACGGCCATTGGTTATTGAAGCATTTAATGCATCTTCATATCTATAACGGGAGTTACTATAGGGGGACCCTGTTCTGTCGCCAAATACCGCCAAGTTTGTCGTGAATTTGGCGATATATCGCCAAATTTGGCGACCAAAATGAGTCGCCAAAATGACGCCAATTTGGCGATATCTCTAATATTTCGCCAAATTCCCATAGACTTCCATTGTGCTTACTTGCTCCTACTTGCTTATAGAAAATCAACAAATTGAGGTATTTTAATGCAACAAAAACTAATATTAGCTTAAGGGATTATATTAAACTTTTCTTTGATGACCTGAGTAGGAATTGACTTTAAAAACAAAATTTTTATATTACTTGTTTTTTGTTAAATGTCATTCTTTTGGTTTTTTTTTTTTTTTTATGACCACGTTTATATTATGACTATCACTGAAATTAGATCATTCTAATTCATGTTAGTGCATACAGTTCGGCGCAAAAGTTTATTCTCAAGTTAAATGTTTTTATAAATGACAAATATACACTGGAAGACTTTGAAATTTTTATTGTATCTAAACAACTGTATTACAAATTCATGTTTAGAAATCGGAAACTCTTCATTATGAGAGTAATAATAAATTATAGAAAAATCAAAATTGTGATGTCGCAAAAATTTATGCACAAAAACGAAATATTTACATTTCACAAAGCACAAAACTTCTTTTGTAGTCTATAGTGTTTCCATTACATCTGATGAGATCGAATACACGATTTTTCATTGATAACAGAAGAGTAAGGAAGGTTTCGGGAATGAGTCTGTACCAGGTTTTCTCCATTGCTGATTTGAGCTCTTGCACTGAGTAATAATGCTTCCAATTCTTGTCGATATCACCTGAGAGGATTCCCAGATGTTTTCTATCGAATTGCGATCCAAGCTGAATGATGGCCAGTTCATCACACTAATATTCTGAGATCTAAGTCATTCTTTTGTTCAAAGAAGTGTGCATCGGTGCGTTGTATTGCTGAAAGGTTGAATTGGGACGACCTAGGAATTCACCAAACGGCAACAAATGCTTACTCAGAGCTTCCTGATACTCTTGTGAATTTTGTCTGTCATTTGGGAAGCAAAGAGACGTTTGTCCATTGTAACCAAAAGCATCTCATATTATGAGCGAACCACCACATTGTTGCCTGTTCAATATGCTCTTCGAATCTTTCCTCAAGCCACCGCCAATAGAATTTGAACCCATCTGAACCATCAAAATTCTATTTGCTTTCATCAGAAAAAATAACACTAATTCATTCGTCGCGATAATACATGTGCTGCTTTGACCATTTAAGCCTTGTTCATTTGTGACTCTGTTTCAGAAAAGGCTTACGAGCTAATTTTTGTTCTTTGGTGAATCCTAGTTCAGTTATTCGTCTACATATGATGTCATTAGATATTTTAATCCAAGCCGATTTTTTTATCTGATTAAGAGACACATTGCCAGTTACAGCCATTCTTTTATTTTTTCTGTCCTCATGAAATATGTTTTTTCTCGGCCATCCTAAGCAACACGCATTTTTGAATTGTTTTCCACGTTGCAAAACACTATAACTATCACTTTTAGTCCGATTTAAAATAAGTGAAATTTTCATAACGTATTTTACCTCCAACTTTCATTATCCACGCTTCCACAACTTCTTCAGGCGAGAACTGCAGAGATTTTGTCATTTTCATAACTCGTACAGCAATTGCTACACTTTATGCTCTATGAAAAAAGTCTCGCCGATCCTCCACCTATCATGTTTAAAGAGATATTTGCATAAAATCTCATTTGTGCATAAACTTTTGCGACATCAGAAAAAATGTTTTTCTGTAATTTCTGATTTTTGTAACGATGGATGTTTTCTAAACTTGAAATATATATTTATGATCCTAGTATTCAGCTACAGTGGGTATTTGAAAACATTCCGAAGTACAATTTTATTTTTATTAAAATATATGCGTTGTGCTTAAACTTTTACGCCGCACTGTATCTCACTGTGTAGACTATCGCACTGTATACAGTTACTACAGAAAATTGATGCCTGCCAATGTTCAGCTGTTGCTAAACATTCGCCAGACAACTTTATAATGATTGCGTTCATATAATATTGTATCGATTTTTCGAATAAAACTAAGTCATATGAGAAAGTTTTGCGTCTCTTTTTTAATGCGATAGATGATGTTGAATGATTAAGATATCCAAACGCTAACACATTTTGATAGGCATCCAAATTAATGTTTTAATAAATGCCGAAACCAAATTGACCAATTGCAAGCCTGCTTTTTCGAAATTTTTTCTAAAACTATATTTGAAACGAGATTAACCAATCAGAAATTGTACTTTTTCGAAAGTTTAGTTCATTGCGAAAATTTTCCAAAATACCTGCTTGCAATTGGTCAATCTGGTTTCGGCACTACACTGTAAAAAGAAAAAACAAAACAAAAAAACATTGGAAATTGCTCCTCAAACGTGGCAAATGAGGAGCGTTCGTAACTAGTTTTATAAATATTTTTTGTACCGTATATTCTATCGAATGTATACTTTAATGCACTTCAATCCATTTCATACTGTTCAAAAGGCTATAACATCATTAAAATGCATTTGAAATATTTTTTTTTTCCATTGGCCGTCATGTAACGGAAAACTTTTGACTGTCCGTGTAATTAAACTATCCATCTGATTTTCATAAAATTTGAAATGACTCGACAAAATTTTGCAACAATTATATATTTAAAATTTCAGACCATTCGGTTGAGTAGTTTTTGCTCTGTTATATGCGGACAGACGGACGGACAGACAGACTGACTGAACGACGACTATAGGTGCTGAGTATTTATATAATTACGAACGCACCTAAAACCGGACTAAAATACGAAAATACTACTGGCAGTCGAGACACCAGTACTATTTCCGTATTTTAACGGAAGTTTTCCCCGTAAATGACAAGAAAACGGACTTTTTCTGTAATTTACCGGGAAAAGTTCCGTTAAAATACGGAAATATTACTGGCATCTCGATTGCCAGCAGTATTTCTGTATTTTAGTCCGGTTTTTTTTACAGTGTATGAAAACATTGATCGGGATGCCTATAAAAATGTGTCATCGTTTGGATTTCTCAATCATTCAACATTATACATCGCATTAAGAAAGTGACGCAAAGCTTTCTCATATGACGTAGTTTTCTTCGTAATTTTATTTGAAAAATCTATACAAAATTATATGAACGCACATATTGTAAAGTTGTCTGCCGAACGTTTAGGAACAGGTGAACGTTGGCAGACATCGATTTTCTGTACTCTCTATTTAAACTTAATTTTAAAATACAAATTATCCTTGTGCTAGATAACATAGGTTTTCGTTAAAAATAATTGCGATAAAAGTACGTCTGCCATGCGTTTCGAACCGGCTGCACCAAGTCAGACCAGGATATTATTATAGTACTAAATGAACTCAACATTCTCCATAATTCATTTTTCTTGTGCTCTATACCTTAGGATAAGCCTTTAAAAATTCACCGGAAGTGGTATAAATTTTTGACTTATGCACCACTTCACTTCCGGCAGACATGGATCATTAGATTGCTCTATTTCTACTTTTCCATAAAATAAAGGTTTTTTCTTGTACTTGATAACATAGGGTTTTGTGCTGTCGGCTCTTGCACTATAACTACGCTACTTAAATTACAGACAAATATTACCTTAAAATGACGATGATGTATTTTTGCTTAGATTACAGATGATAATTCTATTTCTTCAAAACAAATTATTTTCGACTTAAAAGCATAATAATCAATAAGTTTTTTGCTATATTTGGCACTTTACATTTAATGTGAAATATAGTTTAAATATGATAAGCTTATGAAAAACAACATCGCATTTAAACACCCTACCTCAGTTATGCTGTGTTTCGCTCATCTACTCAACAATAGATATTAGCTTTAAAATTTTGCTTTTTCCAACTCTCAATTGAACATTTACGATGATATGTCCAAATAATTATCTATTTTGCCAAGGAGTGTTTCATTTTGAAATCAATTGCAGATGCATTTAATTCCATTTAGTTCTATTTTAAAGCTAGCTGCGATTTTAGAATCTATAACAATGAACTATTTAAACGTTGAAAATAGAACTTCGATCATTTTCTAAGTAAAACTCTGCATTACCAATCACGTAATTTTCAATATTCTTTTCATGTATTGTTCGGGAATAAAACTGAAGTCTTTTATAATTATATTATAATACTAGCTGAGTTTCTCCCGCTTCCCTGGTCGGTTCTATCTATACGAACCACGAATTAAGCGAAACTGGGTTTAGAGACAGCACTGGCTAAGGCGATAGCGTACACTACTCTGTAAAAAAACGGACTAAAAATCGGAAATTGTACTGGCAATCGAGAAACCAGTACTATCTCCATATTTTAACGGTAATTGTTTCCCATAAATTACAGAAAATTTTCCGTTTTTCTTGAAATTACGAGCGAAATTTTCCGCTAAAATACGGAAATAGTACTGACGTCTCGATTGCCAGTGCAATTCTGTTTTTAGGTGCGTTCGTAATTATATAAATACGTAGCACCTATAGTCGTCGTTCAGTCCGTCCGTCTGTCCGTCCGTCTGTCCGTCTGTCCGTCCGTCTGTCCGTCTGTCCGTCCGTCCGTCCGTCTGTCCGCATGTAACAGAGCAAAAACTACCCAACCGAATGGTCTGAAATTTCAAATATATGATTGTTGCAAAATTTTGTCGAGCCATTTAAAATTTTAGGAAAATCGGATGTATAGTTTAATTACAGGGACAGTCAAAAGTTTTTCTTTACATTACGGCCAATGGGAAAAATTATTGCAAGTGCATTTTAATGATATTAGAGCCTTCCGAATGATCTGAAATTTTAAAGATATAATTGTTGCGAAATTTTGTCGAGCCATTTCAAATTTTAGGAAAATCGGATGTATAGTTTAATTACAGGGACAGTCAAAAGTTTTTCTTTACATTACGGCCAATGGGAAAAATTATTGCAAATGCATTTTAATAATATTAGAGCCGTCCGAATGATCTGAAATTTTAAAGATATAATTGTTGCAAAATTTTGTAGAGCCATTTCAAATTTTAGGAAAATCGGATGTATAGTTTAATTACAGGGACAGTCAAAAGTTTTTCTTTACATTACGGCCAATGGGAAAAATTATTGCAAGTGCATTTTAATGATATTAGAGCCTTCCGAATGATCTGAAATTTTAAAGATATAATTGTTGCAAAATTTTGTCGAGCCATTTCAAATTTTAGGAAAATCGGATGTATAGTTCAATTACAGGGACAGTCAAAAGTTTTTCTTTACATTACGGCCAATGGGAAAAATTATTGCAAGTGCATTTTAATGATATTAGAGCCGTCCGAATGATCTGAAATTTTAAAGATATAATTGTTGCAAAATTTTGTCGAGCCATTTCAAATTTTAGGAAAATCGGATGTATAGTTTAATTACAGGGACAGTCAAAAGTTTTTCTTTACATTACGGCCAATGGGAAAAGTTATTGCAAGTGCATTTTAATGATATTAGAGCCTTCCGAATGATCTGAAATTTTAAAGATATAATTTTTGCAAAATTTTGTCGAGCCATTTCCAATTTTAGGAAAATCGGATGTATATTTTAATTACAGGGACAGTCAAAAGTGTTCCGTTACATTACGGCCAATGGGAAAAATTATTGCAAGTGCATTTTAATGATATTAGAGCCTTCCGAATGATCTGAAATTTTAAAGATATAATTGTTGCAAAATTTTGTCGAGCCATTTCAAATTTTAGGAAAATCGGATGTATAGTTTAATTACAGGGACAGTCAAAAGTTTTTCTTTACATTACGGCCAATGGGAAAAATTATTGCAAGTGCATTTTAATGATATTAGAGCCGTCCGAATGATCTGAAATTTTAAAGATATAATTGTTGCAAAATTTTGTGGAGCCATTTCAAATTTTAGGAAAATCGGATGTATAGTTTAATTACAGGGACAGTCAAAAGTGTTCCGTTACATTACGGGAATGGGAAAAAATTATTGGAAGTGTATTTTAATGATGTATCAGACTATGCACTTTATGAAGTGCAAAAAATTATACATTCAGTACAATATGGGGTGCAAAAAATAATTATAAAAATAGTTATAGTACGAACGCACCTCATTTGCCACGTTTGACGAGCAATTTCCAACTTGTTTAGTCCGTTTTTTTTTTTTTTTTTCACAGTGTGGTGGGGGGTACGCCTGCTCCAGTCTTATATCAATCGAATCTTGAATTAGTGTGATTTTTCATTTCGACCCAAATTAAACTCAGATTTTGAATAGAATCGTTCACGTTGGTATAGTAGCCAATTTGGCATTCTTTCATCTTGAACTTAATCGAGGCTGTAGCGCAATTTACCAGAGAGTAAGTTCTTTCTGTTTCAGAAACAAAATTTCAAAAAATCGCCTCGAAACGCAAAAAATCGCCTACAAATTCGGAAAAATTTCAAAAATCGCAAAGAACAAAATTTACTACTTTGAGCTAAAAGATTGAAAACGGTTTTCTTTTGCTAATATCAAAATATTTTCGCATAACGCGAAAAAACTCTAGATAAGCATAAAAATATTCGCTAAAGAGTCAGAAATCGCAGTACGAATTTCGATTAAACTTCGTGGAAAAGAGGACAAAATTTACTATATTGGGCTAAAAGATTGAAACCGGATTCCTTTCCGGAATGACAAAAAATCTGCGCGCAGTACGGAAAAACTCTAAACTCTCATAAAAAAACTCACGAAAAATTCAAAAATATGTTTAACGAATTCCAAATAAATTTTATTGAAAGGAAGACAAAATTTGCTAAGTAACACTAAAAGATTAAAACCGTATTTATTTTCCTAATGTGGAAAAACTATTACAAAACACGAAAAAACGCTAAAAAGTTAAAATCATGAAAAATTAAATAAGGAAAACTTGGTCAAAAATTTTTTTTAAAAAATTCCAAAAACTAGCTTTGAGATGCATTAACTTCTGACATACAGGTACAGTCGTGGAAAAAAGAAAGTAAACACCCCTTAAACAGTTATGGTTCATTTTAATATGTAGATTGCCCCTTAAACAAATTTTATATACATCATTTAAAAGTAGACTTTATTTCCAATCGTTCGGTACCAGTAACTTTCTTCTACGATAATTTGTTGAGAAGTTAGTAGGGGGTGTTTACTTTTTTTTTCCACGACTGTACCTTCCTGACACATGTTCTAATCTCTGCGCCTCTTCAGAAGACTGTTCAAAAACGCACACACAAATATCAATCTTTAATATTATAGATTATTTAATTAATATTATGCTATTTTCCGGTTTATGTCATTCGTTCTGTTATTATTAATAATAAAAATCTCTAATTCTGATTTATCAAGCTGCATCGTATTTAAATAGCATATATTTTTTAATTGTTAAAATATTCCAATTTTACAAATATATGAATGAATAACTGGTTAATATTGATGAAAATTTTTACATTTTCCAGCATAGTTAAAAAGTGTTTATGACATCGGTTTGTCTGTCCGTTTGTCCGAGATCTAACTCAAGTAAATATACTCGAATCGTCTTGATAATTATGTATGTTATTGACGTTAGCTTATACCCCATTCGCAATTGAAAATGAAGTGTGTAGCTTTTATTGTTGATTCACAGGAACAATTAAAAGTACTCCATTACATTACGGTGTCAATAATAAATAATCTTTTCAAGTGCATTTTAATAATGTTACACAATTTTAAACATTATGAAATTGATATGCATTTATGAGACGTACTAAACTATGCATTCTGTAGAATATGGGTTACAAAGAGTTTATTATTCATTTAGAAAGCTACACAAAAGAATTTTCTACATAATGGTATAGGGAGAAAAACTGTTTGCAGCCTATTTTAATTATGTTACTCTATTTCAAGTATAATGACATTGATATAAGATCTGAGGTTTAATATAAGTTATTTGCTGTTTACCATTCATTTACCGGGACATACAAGAGAAAATGGATACAGTACTGTATTCGAAGTGCCATATTTTATGGGAGAAACGCCGCATCCGTCGTAAGTGCCGCACTCCTCAAATTGGCCTCAATAAGCTAAAAAATATCGTAATCGCTGCACCCGTCGTAAACGCCGCAACCGCGGGAACGTGACTTATGTCCACACCAACACAAGTTTAATCAAAGTTTTTTGACAGTGTGAGGTGCCTCATTTTTAATAAGTTAAGATGTCTAAAATTTTATTTAAAATATTTAAATCAGGTTTTAAATATTTCAATATAATTTTTTAATTAAGCAGACGTCAGTTGGTATTTTAACCTTCCAGAGCGTGTTACGTGGACCCTTCTTAGGCGCTCCACTTTGTTTAAGTGGTCCTCGCCACTTAGCACGCCTTTCATGAGTGGATCGCATCGACTTTAGCCGCCATTCTTTAGTTTCTATTCTAAGCCCTCAAAATCTGAGTCGTTAATATCAGAGTGTAAGAGTTGTAATTTTTCTTCGTCCAAGCTGTATGGTTCGGCATCATCATCGGATATATGTCACAGTTTTCATTACCGGCAAATGATGTAATGATTCCAGCAACCTGTTAAAAATTGGATTTTATTGAAGAAACAGGCACATCTTTGAAAGCCCATTTTGCTACCTCTTCCAATAAAGCTACTTTATGACACATTTCTAAATTATTTTTTGTTCGGAAATGCACGTAATTCGCAGATTTTCTTATTCAAAAACTATGTAATCGCAAGGCTGTTTCCCTTTTTTGATAAAGAAAGGAGATATTTCAGAAAATAGAGTCAAAGTGGACGTTTTGAACCGAATTCCCGCTAAGGCAGTCCGAGAAAGGGGAAAAACTTGTCGTCACGTGACCAGAATAGCTTATAACTCAATAAGTAATTTATTTATCATAAAAGAGAAAATGTGCTACGATTTCAAGTCGCTTCAATAGTCAGACCTTTCCAATTTATGCCGTTACGTTTAAAAATTAATTAGAAAATGTGTCAGAAATTTCCGCGTTGTTAACCAGGGGATTCGAGAACAGTCTTAAGGAATTTTTATTTTATCCCAATTTTATGCGCGCGGAAAAAATAATCGTGAACGCCGCGCATGGTGTAAACGCCGCACCTGAAAAGAAATTAACTTTCAAGCTCGTAAACGCCGCAGCTCCATAAAATACGATGCCTTATATTAGCGATAATTGCCGGTAGTGCATTTTCAGTTACAGTATGCGTTTTTAAGTTTAACTAAATTTTTGCATATTACGTAGTGTGTATAAATACTGCAGAAGTGTAGCTCATATAGAAGACTACACAAAAGAATTCGTAAGAATTGCTGAATTTCAGAGTAGATTGCTTAAAGGTGCTTTTTAATTGAGTTATGCATTTTCAAGCTGAACTATATTTAATATACGTAATATATTTGTAGAATATCGATAAAATTATATCCTCTTGAGACCCAAGCTCGCATTTTTCGCACAAATTTAACCATTTTTAGGATTAAGGCTCTTTATGGGGCTAGAAATTTTTTTATATGTATTCATTTATTTTTAAAACTAAAAAATATAGAGAGTTTTGGCGTGTCCAATATAATGGACATTGGGTCCTAGTCCTGTAAAAACTATATTATTGAATTACATGATTCTGAATAATAAATTCTTAATTGCAAAATTTTCTTTCATTATAAATGTGTTTTTATCGTTCATACATCACATTTAAATATTGTACAATTTTAATTTTTTTTTCATTATCAAAGAGAAAAAGTATTTTTGGATGAAATTTATTTGAAAAATATAAATCAATTTAGTGACTTTTTAAACAATTTTTTAAAAAGGAATAAAAAAAATCTATCACATCAATAAAAGATTTTTCTATTAAAAAAATTTATAAATAGTTAGTGGCACGGTTATCGCAATTGACATTTGGATGGTAATAGGAAATTAAAAAGAAATAAAATGCAGTTTATTTATGCTCTTAAATTAATATCTTCAGTTATATTGTCTTTAAATTTTTAAATTCGATTAAATTAACTAATTAAATTATAAACAACATACGAACAGTAAAATAATAAAAAAGCTTGCAATAATTTTTTTTTAGTTAAACGAATATACGAACACAAGTGGTATTTCATGCACACACCTTATTTTATTTTATGCTTATCAAGTAGAATAAGATCGCTACATACGCTTCAAAAATCAGATTATTAGCATCAAGTTCATATTTCTTTCATTACAAACTTTGATGACATCAGAAGAGTGTTTTTATCGTTCATACACCACTTCCAAATGTCACATAAATTCAATTTTTGCATCATCAAACAGAAAAAATGTACTTTAAATAAGAAATGCGTTGATCAATTTAGTAATTAAAAAAAAATTAATAACATTTTGTTTTGTTTTTAAACTCTTCTCAACACCAGTCATTTGTTTGTTAGAATAATGATATTAATTAGTGGCACAGCTACCACAATTGGCAAGTAAGTGCCAATAAGAAATTTAGCTAAATGAGTCTATTTAGAATCTTATACCGTTATCTATAATTATATTTCCCTAAAATTTTTGTTGCTAATTATATATTATTAAATTTATTAATTCAATTATAAATAGCGTACTAACAGAAAAATAATACTAAAAATAGTTACAATGAATAAGAATAAAATATAATAAAAGCTTTATTATCTATAATTACCAGACGCTGAAAAAAAAATATTTCACTGAAATCAAAAATTTAACAATGTACTGATTTAGATCAAGAATTTTATCAGTAAAATTATACATTTTCAGACTAATATTTCAATATTTTTTATTTATTTATGAAAATATATTATCTACTTCTGAATCTATTATTTGTTTCAATATTGTGTTGATTTTTAAGTAAAAACTAATACTTCTCTTCAGTATACAAAATGAGACTAATATGAATAAAAACAACTGATGAAGACCCAACGTCCAATAGAATGGACATTAAAAAAATAAATTGTTTATTCTCTAAAATATACATTAGGTTACTTAAACTGCGGTGTCACTTCATTGATACAACACTTAAAATTAAATTACTGTAGCATTAATATCAAAATATTTTTAAAAATACATATAAAATTAGCGTTAAAACTGTCTGCTTGCCTTCAACAGTCTTTCTCTTGTTCCCTACCACATTCAAATAATTAAAATACATATTTAGTTGCAATTTGTTTATTATTTCGGCATACAGATAGCAGCACCAGACTATCTAGTATAATGAACAGCAAGTATTTACAAGTTCCAACTGAAATTAAGTATTTTATATAAAAAATAAAAATGTCCAATAGAATGGATGCGGGATCTCAGGAGGATAAACAGGGTCACTCAAAGAACTGAAAGCACGGCTTCCTAAGAATGATAACTTCCGGAAGTGTGATTTCAGTAGTTTTAAGTGTGTTTTAACCTAATTTAAATTTTAGCTTATTATGTGGAATGTACAAAAAGCTAGTAGGTTAAATACAATGCTGTACAAAAGTATCCACATATGTTTCCGTCTATGGCAGAAGTTACTGAAGCGGAAGTTTCAACCTATTATGCTAAATTTTAACATACACTGGTTTCCAAAAATTAAGGAAAAATCACAAAAAGAGGATAACTCGTTCAAAAAGAAACCTATCCGTATTAAATTTGCATATGTTGATAACTGAAAGATGCTGAATAAAATTACAAAATACAAATTAGTGGCGCTGCAATCGGATTGCGTCATCAGTGAAGAGCATAAAAATGTATGCTAGAATGTACGGCTGCAGGTCGCTGTGTTTATCAAATAAAAAAACTGAGATAGCCAATTCCCATTAGTATGACCTCGAGGTATCATTTGTCTACAGAACTTCAACATAGAGCTATTGGAAGATTGGACGCAGGTCAAAGTCAGACAGAGGTTGACAGATTGCTAAATGTGAGACCTTCTACTGTTCATAGGCTTTGGCAACGATTTCAAAACACGGTTTCGGCCTCCTGAAGGATCAGCCAAGGACGGGCAAGAGCTAAGACAAGCACCGACGACTAATATTTGCGATTATGTGTACGAAGGAATAGAACAGCAACCTCCCCCCCCCCCCTCATCTTAGAGCCTCCCTTGCTAAAGCCACTGGAAGGTTGGTATCAACGTCTACTGTACGCAGAAGGATTTACGAAGGTGGACTTTACGCGAGGCGACCAGCCATTTGTGTGCTGCTCACCTCATGTCACCGGAGAGAACGTTTCACGGGAGCGCGCCAACATGTCCACTGCACTGCTGATCAATGGAGGTGTGATCTCTTCACGGATGGGTCCCGATTTAGCTTCCAAAGCGATAGTAAGCGCAGCTTGATTTGGAGAGAACAGGGATAACGCTGTCATCCATCAAACATTCGTGAAAGAGTTTCATATGGAGGAGGCAGTGTCTGTGTTTGGGGTGATATCTCTTTGGGTGGACGTACAGACCTCCATGTCTTGCCACATGGAACTGTGAATGCTCAAGTATATAGAGATGACATTATTGATGCTTATGTGCACCCTTGTGCTGGCGCAATATGTAATGATTTCCTATTACAGGACGACAGCGCTAAACCACACAGGGCTCGCATGGTGGAAGATTATCTTCAGCACCAAACAATTCAGCGCATGGAATGGCCAGCACAATCAAAGGACTTGAATGCCATCGAGCATGTCTGGTATGCTTTAGGAAGATGTGTTGCTGCTCTCAATCCCCCCTCCTCAGACCTTTGCCACGTTTACAACTGCATTACAAGAGCAAAGGATCGCACTTCCCAGCGATATTATCGATTGCAAAATTGACATTATTACGCATAATTGACATACATCACAGTATGTGCTGTATTCCTTCTGGGGCCATCACACTCCATATTAAAGATACTTTACCTATACCAAACTGACACATTTATTTTATTTATTTTATAATTGTGTTAATTTCTGAAACACCACAATCGTCTGGCAATTTCTTTTAATGTTATTTTATACCTTACTATGTGTTCTACATTGTGGCTCAGTTTTATTAAAATCTATATGTTACAGTTTGAGTAATCGCTATTTTTGTTGTTTTTCCTTAATTTTTGGAAACCAGTGTACTATGTAGAATGTATGCGAATCTATATATCAAGACACAAAAGAAGTTATGTACTGCACAAAAGAATTCGAGTACTTTTTTCGGCTATGGACGGTAATTGTTGAAATGTCTTCCAAACGTGTTATACGTTTTCTAAAATATTTTCTTGGGTATCTTATTTACCTTATTAAAGAGTGAAATTTTGTTAAAATATTCTGGAAGTGTTGGAAGTGTTTCATAATCTCTGCTTGAAACATGATTTGTCCTTCTTGTATTAATTGTTATTTTATTTTTCAATTGGTATATTTTGCTGTAATAATTAACACTTTATTTACAAAACTAGGGGGCTCTGCCCCCTGCAAGCTACGCTCGCCAACCCCCGTTCAGACACTGTAGAATCTAAAAGCACGCTAATCTGATCACTTTTAAAAAGATTAAAGAAGATTGAATCATACTGAAAAAACCTTTAGCGATCTCCCTGTAAACGGGTTTCCATTCAATTCCCTTTGATTGCAAAAATTTAAGGCAGAATCAGTTGCTGTTAAGACATCCAATGGTTGTTTTCGTGTTTGATACACAATCTGTTGCCCGAAAACAGCGATTGTATCTTTGGTACTACTTAGTTATCCCGTCGACGAGAAATCATTCGCCAAACTACATGATTAAATGCCAATAATGGTTGATCGTAAATGTCACATTCACTTGACTTTAAGGAAGTTTCACGTGTTTACGCTATCAAGTGATTTTTATTTCGACGTTTTATTTGTATTTTTATTAATGTTATACTTATTTATTTCTTCTTTCGTTATTTAACATAAAAAATTATGTTAATTTGTATAATTTGGCGAGTGGTTTGGCAATTTATATAATTTGGCGAAATTGGTCGACGGGAGAAGAAGTACCATTAAAACATTGCTTTGAAGCTGAAATTAAATGTCATGATTTTTTGTATTGTCATATACGCACAGGGTTTGGCGTGCATTTTTTTTTTTTTTTTTTACGACAATTTGGCGAAAGCCTCGTTTTCAAATACCAGTTACACATGTACTTTTAAATTATTTTCTGTTATTTTTAAAATGAAATAACAATAAATAAAAAAAAATTAATAACTATAGAACAAAACAATTTATAACAATTTTTTGCAAATAAAAAGAAAATAAATTCAAATAAACATTTATTAATAACTAAGCAACAATAGCCGAGTTACCATGTCAGGCAAAATAACGCCATTTTGGTGCCAATTAGGTACGCCGGTGCGTATATGACATCTGAGCCTAATATTTAAGTGAAAGCCATTTATTTTAAATGTTTCAGTTTTAAAAGACAGTTTTGTATTAAATAAAATGATAATGAAATACAAATTGAATTATGAATAAAAGTAACATGGTACATTTCTTAGCATACATTTAAGGGAGGCCAAACTGGTCGCCAAATTAGTTTAAAATAATAACCTTTTCTAAAATCCTTCTATATATAAAAAAAAGTTTTGATTTGGAAATTGACCAATGAACATCTGCGTAGATATTCCGGGTTGATCCGCATCCAATTTGAATGCTTAAGCATGGCCTTTCATCGTTAATATTAAGAAAACTGTTGCATACAAAAATATGAAAATCGGTGGTATTATAGAAAAATGTTTGATAAACACGCTGATGCAGACAGTTTTCAAATCGAAGAATTATTTTAAGAGATATTTAATGCTAAAGTTGGGCAAAGTCGTTCCATTAAAAAAGTTTTATTTGAGCAAAAACTATGCATGAGAATTTAATCATTTTTAGATCATTTTATACGTTATAAGTTCCCAATGCGCAGATTGCATTTATTTTTCTTATTTGACGCATCTTTTGAGGTTTTATTTCTATTTTTAATTCAAATTTTCAGCATTTCGAGAGATGCTTTTTACAAATTTTAGAAAATGTCATTAATTTAAACTGTTGCCAATTGTATAAACAGCGAAACAAATTATCATATCAAATATTTCTTCAAATTAAAAATTTATTTACACGTGACTATTACAAACAGAAAAAAAACTTTAAAATTAGAATTAAATGATTACATGTTAAAAGCAGAAAAATTACGTCATAAGAACATTTACACTTGAATTTTACGTCATATTTAAAATGCCCCAAAAATATGGTAAAACAATTTAAATTGAAAAATATATTTGCGTGAGATATTTTGAGATAATCTTTTCAACTATTATCGTGAATTCGAAGACAGCGCAAATATTTCCTTCTAACAACAAAAGTATTTTTACGTGAATATTAATAAGAGAAATAAAAGTTTGGTGTAAATTACGTCAGATTTGAAACGATGCATTTAAAATGAATTATTTAAAAGAACTATCTTATAGCGCTGCTAAAAAATACCGGGAGACAATGACACTGTTTACTTAATTCATTTTACATTAGCTTATTTTCAAATAACTAATGTGTTTAATTAAATACGAAAACAGCCATTGTATCTCTTAACAGCAACAGATTTGGTCTTAAAAATCCCCAATCCAAGAAAAACGAATGGAAACCCGTTTACAGAGAGATCGCTACTGTTTTTTTTTTTTTTTAATTTTAATTCAATATTTTTAAAGCCGATCAAATGCGTGCAATTAGCGTGCTTTTTGGATTTTGGCGTGCCTGAACGGGGGTTGGCGAGCCCCCTAGTATGGAAAAAAAATATCTGTTATGATTAAAATTTGAGTTACCATCATTAGAGAAAAGTATATAAAATTAGAAGAAAAATTAATATTTCGAAAACTAATTCGAATTTAAAAATTCTAATACCAGTTTTTAGATCTGCTAATCAATACGGATTTTTGGTGTTAATTTCATCGCAAAGTAATCCATATTTTAGCAGAAATCGTCGTGAAACTTAATCTGTTGTTTAATCAGTCGTTTCATAAATTCGTTACATTTCAGTCGTTTCATGAAATCTGTTTCATAAATTCGTTTCATTAGGATTTTATATATATAGGTAGATAAATGCAGCTTTTCCAAGTTAAATCAAAATTTTTAACAAAAAAAATCAACGTTCAAACAAAATTGCCTTAAATTATTTTTATATGTATAATTAAAGCTTCATAATTACTTCAATTTGAATCATTTTTGCTCTACTAAACAGTGGATTTCCAACTTCAAAATTAGTCTTTGTCCAATTTTTAAAGTAACATTTACGATAATATTTTCCATTTAATTATTATTTCCCTCAACGAGTATTTCAATTCGAAACCATTTGTAGATGCATTTAATTCAGTTTAGTTCTATTTTAAAACTTCTACACAATTCATAATTTTAACTCCAACAACAATTGAAAATCGCAATTTAATCAAAAATTCTAAACGAATTCTGCATTTCGAATTACACACTTCTCAATGGTCTTTTCATGTATGCTTCAGCAGTGCTGTAGTTGGGTGGGAACGCTGTTCCCAGAAATATTTTGTTTGTTACCGTAAAAAAAAAAAAAAAAAAAAAAAATCGCGAACGAGCACAATTTTTTTTCTTTTTCTTTTTAAGCGAAACGGTAATTTATGCTAGTTTTAAGAAGATGAGTTTCACTTATATTCATAAGCCGCTTTATCCGAGTTATTTTCCTCTGATGGACTGATGGCTTCTATTATTATGAAACAGCCATTATAAATGAAGTGTTAGGTGAAAATGAAAGAGCAAAAAAGTTAGAACTCTGATTTTCTGGTCAGAATGGGGGAAAAAATGGCCATAACTTTTTTTAAATTATGGCCTTTTTTTCCCCATTCTGACTAGAAAATCAGAGTTCTAACTTTTACAGCTGCTTTTTCATCTTCACCTAACACTTCATTTATAATGGCTGTTTCATAACAATAGAAGCCATCAGTCCATCAGAAGAAAATGATCCATTCCAAAGATGTAAGTTCGATTGAAAGAAAACTTTTTAATACTTTGAGCAGAATGAAGAGTCTACAACTGCAATTTTCATGACACTAATGGAATCGCATAGCTGCAATTTGGGACGGTTTTGTTACCTCTAAAATTTAATACAAATTTTTGCCTTATTTAATCATTGACAATTGTTAGCTTTCGGCGATTGAATTAGGTAAAATTTACTAGCAGCTTTTAGTGGTAAGAAAAAATCTTAGAAATTGGTAGTTATGCAGTAGTGTAATACTGCAGAAAAATTGACATTCAACAAACAAAAACTATCAAGGGCTTTTTTAAATAAACAATTTCATTTCCTGTTTTTCTTAAAAGTAACGGAAATGTACATCAAAGAAATGTTACTAGTACAATAAAAATTAATGAATAAAGTGAAAATTTATAATTCATCTCCTTAGTGGGTGCCGATATGTGTATATCCGGTTTCGTGAGCTTGGCCCATATTAACTTGGATAATCGCGAGTCTATTGTAATAATTATAACTGTTAATTGAAAAAAGTTGGCTTTTGGGTAAATGTTTCAAATTGGATTTTGACTTAGCAAAAATCCGGTAGTATCACATCTACTCTATGAAAAGGTGAGTTCCCACAAATATTTTTTTTCCAACTACAACACTGTGCTCCGGGTTCAAAAGTGAACACGGTATTCTATATAATCATTTTGTAGTGAACTTCAGTAATTTGCGTCAATTTCAATATAGTTGAAATACTTTTACATCATTAAAATATATCCAAACAATTTTCCCCATTGACAATAATGTAGCGGGTTTATTTTATTGCCCTGTAAACGAACTATAAATTCTGCACATTTAATTTTCAATATCGAATATGCGATGGTAAATCTCAATAGAATACATCAATTACATGACAATTCGAGTCTATTTATGCGAGTTAGAGTGCGGACAGGCAGACAGATGGTCATAGACAAAACGGATTCATAAACGCTTTCCAACTATTTTGTAAAATGTTAAAAACGAATATGGTAATTACTTTTTATAAAAGTAAATACAGTAGAGCCTCTTTTATCCGAAACTCTCGTTTAACCGGAATATATTTTTAAAGCTTTTTTTAACAATCACATTCTTTGTGTGCAAGTGGTTCCTTCCGAAACACGAGTAGAGATAAATATTTTGGATCCCCTTTCTTAGAATTCCTTTGAATTTAACTTGAGCTCCCATGAACTGCGAAGTGAACTAGAACACACTAAGAGTAGGGGATTCGGAATGTGTGAATATGGTCTAGTAGGCGAAGAAAACGAACAAATTAGCAATTCTGAAGCTTTTGAATGTTTTGCAAAAGGTTTGTCATGTCTGGAACAGCAGAAAGACTGTGATACCGGTAAACTAATAGTACTATGTGGTAGACTTGCAAAGCAAAGACAATCGAAAGTGCGACAAACAAAACTTTGTTTCAAAATTTTGTGAAATATGCAAAAGGTACTTAATTTCAAAATTAAAATTCAGGTAATTTATTCTTGTTTCTATTTTGCTATTGCTTTATTTTTATTAAGCACTTGTTACCATAATAAGAAAAAGCGCATATACTTCTCCTTAATCTTAAAATTAAAGCATTCTCGATTTTCCGAAAGAGGGTCGGTCCCAATTACTTCGGATAATCGAGGTTCTACTGTAGAATAAAATGATCAGTTGTTCTAAGCAGTTAAGACGAAAGAAGAAAAGTTCATGAATGCAAGACACTTTTCAGTGCTTGCCATTGAATTAGTTTTTGTTAGGAGTGACAGTGTGAATATAAAATGGAAAAAACGAGTATAATAATCTTATATATTTAATTATTTGGTACTACTTAGTTATCCTGTTGAACAATTTCGCCAAATTATATAAATCACCAAACCACTTGCCAAATTATTCAAATTGACATAATTTTTATTTTTAATAACGAAATAACAAATAAATTAGTATAACAATTAAAATAATAAATCTTTGTCTTAATCTCTTAATTTGCCTCTCTTAATTGTCTTAAAGATTTATTAAAATAATAAACCTTTGCCTAAATCTTAAAACAATAAAACTGTTTCATATCGCCAGTTTTCGGTGCTGTTTCGCTGTATTTAACCAAATTAGGATAACATTAAAGGGACAAGGGACCTTAAAATCCTTAAAAATAATTTTTTTTATTTTTTGTAAATTTCACCTAATTATTATTCAAAGGTACTTTATATGCATTATAGCATGCATTTATCACAAAAAAAATATTTTATTAAAAAAATGTAATTTTACGTCGTCTTAGAAATCTTCGAAATGTCGCTTGCGCATTCCATATCAATGAAAATCCCCCAATATTTTTTATAAAAGTCTGTTTCATATATATAAATAAAATAGAGCATCGAATTTTATATATTTCAATTTAAAGGTAAAAAAAAAAATAATAAAAATTTTGAAATTTTTTCGAAAAAATTTCAAAATTTTCGTAAAATTCCATTTTTTTCTCAAAAATAAAATTTTTTAATTTTTTTTGTGATAAATGCATGCTATAATGCATATAATGTACCCTTGAATAATATTTAAGGTGAAATTTACAAAAAATAAAAAAAATTATTTTAAGGTCCCTTGTCCCCTTAATAAAAATACAAATAAAACGTTGAAACAAAATTCACTTCATGACGTAAATACGTGTAACTTGCTTATACTCAAGTGAACGTGACATTTACGATCAACCATTATTGGCATTTAATCTTATAGTTTGGCGATAGATTTTTGGTCAACGGCGGATAACTAAATAGTACCAATTATTTTTAATACACAATTCACTGAAAAAGATGCTAAGAGAAGTTTTTCTTCTCATAAAATTTAAATATTAAACTAATGTTATACTATTCATGCTGAAAGGGAAAACAACCCATTTTATGGCTTATAAATAGCTTTAATAAACATGTTTCATACTCACAATCGGTGGCATTATCGAGATCTATACTGATAAATAAATTGTTTTCGCAAAAATTTGGAAAATGAACTTCGTTGCGTTGTGTTTTTAAGCTCGTAGGCTATGAAAGTCTGAGAGCTAATCTGCCCACAGGTTCTGTATGTACAGTCGTAGAAATAAAAGTAAACACCCCCTACTAACTCTGCAACTAATTATAACAGAACAAATTTACAGATATCAAACGATTGGAAATAAAGTCTACTTTAAAATGATGTATATAAAATTTGCTTAGGGATCATCTACAAATCAAAATCATACCAAAGTTTGCTTTTTTCAATGGCAACACCCAATTGTGACAATATATTTTACCTCTTCCGTTCAAACTATGCCTAGAAATGAAATTTCAAGTCATTTGCATGATAAGTTTTTCAATTATGAACATTCAAAATTTAGGGTTCCTAATGTTAAATTACATTTTCATATTTTTATTAATACAGAATAACTTCAAAAAACCGGCATCATCGGGGCCGAAACTGTGCCGGATTTTTGAAGGGCTATCAAAAGTAGTAACTATGAATATCAAAAGTAGTACTATATTTTTAATGGTGCCTTTAGCCATAATTTAATACATTATTGAGTGATAATTATGTAAAAAAAAAAAGGAAATTAAATATTAAAAAAAAAATCTTACTTTATATGATATTTTCTATGTTACAGGAAAAAAATTCTAATAAAGAGTGAAATTATTTCTTCTCTTGTAATTTCTGAAACATCGATGTTAACTTTATTTGCTTCAATTTTTTAAGCCGTTCTTTACCAAGATTTTTTTTTTTTTTTTTTTTTTTTTTTTTGTATTTTATGCAAATGAAGAATGTCTATTTCGGAAATACAGTCTTGTTTCTCTAAAGCATATATTAATACGCCAGTCAAATTTATGCATTTTTCTAGTGACACTTTTTTTCCGCCGGTTGTTCATCCTCGTCTTCTGAGCTGCCACTAGCATTATCGGCGGTTTTATTTAGCACAGCGTCAGAGATATCGCTGTCCATTAAATTGTTTGTTGTTGATGTATTTTCGTTAATGCTTAGCTAATCTTTTATATACCTTTTTTCGACCCTTAATGCATTTTCAGATTTTGCATGGTCAATCAGCTCATAAATTGCAGCCTTTTCACGACAAATTTGAAAGCCTGAAAATTCTTCCTCATCATTGATGTCGCCGTTGCCGAAAATTCGTCCCAGCCTTATATTGTGCCATGCATTCTCCAAAGTTGTCCCCAAAGTTGTTCCCGTTGCTAAATTACAGTGCAGCTCTCGGAAAATTTGTTCAGAAAACAGTCGCCTCTGACAAATAAAAAAAAGTCAAACATTCTTTTTTTGCCTTTTTACTTTCGATCTTGAAGTCTTTAATTCATAAAAAATTGCTATTTTTCTTCTCCCATAACTTGAAAGTGTAAAAGAAAAAGGAAGGGAAAGATGGTTTTGATGCCGGATTTTTGAAGTCTCACTGTATCGCCTGAAATTTTAATCCTAATGTGATAATTTTTTTGTTTAATTATAATACTAAAAAATCCAAACATAAATACATTGAATTTGTAATTTTAAAAGTTTTATAATATAAATTATGAAATTAATATTCGAAAAAAATATACCTACATTGAACCTACATTTTTCTCGATAGATTTATATTAATTATGTCCTGCTTTGTGAAAATTCTCAATTTCAATATTTTGTTTTCAAGTAGTTTTCGAATTATGAGTAAAAAACGTCAAAAAGACGATTTAAGGAGCCGTCTATGATGTGCAGACAAGCATAATTTGAAAAGAAAAAGTACTTTACTCATTTAATGAAACATTTGGGCTGTTAATAGTCGAAATATATTAAGCGAGGGAGATGTCAGTATTAGCAATAAATAATACATTAAAAGAAGTGAAATAGTCATTCTGTAGCATTTGAAGAATCGAGTATCAAACTTCAGTTTGGATACAGCCCCTAAAACAGGCTCATTTTAAAATAATTAATTACTCGGAAACTAATCGTAATTTCATGCAAATCTGGATTTTGGCTAATTGAAGGATGTAGATGTAGAATTTATTTTTGATGTCAAAGATGGGTACTGCAGTTGGAAAAAACTAAGTTTGGATTCGTTTTCATATATAGATGACCCCTAAACAAATTTCTATACATCATTTAAAAGTAGACTTTATTTCCGATCGTTTGGTACCAGTAACTTTCTTCTACGATAATTTGTTGCAGAGCTAGTAGAGTGTGTTTACTGTTTTTTTTTTTCCACGACTGTACGTACGTACAGTAAAACCTCCCTAAAGTGACCACGTTCCGTTCCAACAAAAATTGGTCGCCCCGAGAGGTGGTCTCTTAATGGAGGTCATGTTTAAATCTAGATTTTAATTGTTGAAAAAAGGTAACAATTAATGTTACTTAAATTTATTTTTCACATTAGGAAAAAATATGAAAATTTATGTACCAAAACAAAAATTAATTGCATAAGTTAATTACTATACAGTTTAAAAAAGGAAAACATTGACGTTTGCTTTGATTTTACGGTTTTATCTTTTATAACTTTTATTTCCAAGTCCCTTTGAAGTTCAGTAAAAAAAAAAAAATGCTTTTTTTTCCTTTTCTTGACGGGAACAAATAATGACGATTTCATTAATTTATCTATTTTGTTGAGAGTTTCTTGACAGAATAGGGCAGGGAAGTTTATTGACCGTCATTTTTAATTTGTCATCTGAGTTAAATTCATTTCGCTAAAAAGCCACAAATGTGTTTAAACACTTAAAAGATACCGGAATAAAATAATTTTAAACTTAGTTTAGAAGTTTGATGAATAATGCGCTCTCCGGAATTATTTTTCTAGTAAAACCTTCTTCAAGGGACCAGGAAAAAACAGAATTTGTTCCATTTTCTTCATTGAAATTGGTCGCTCATGGAGGGAGTTCAACGGGGATGGTCTCTGAATGGAGGTAAAATTAGTATTGAGCCTATGGGAATACATTTCGTTCCATGAAAAAATGGTCGTTCAGGGAGGTGGTCGCGCAGGGAGGTTTCACTGTATGTATGTACGTAACGCGATAAGTATTGAAATATCCAATTTCCTTCAAATCTTGTATATAGGTTCATCCTGATAAGGCGCTTCCCTCATCAGTTTTGGGGTTCAGTGGTTAAATATGAAGGGAGGGGGGCTAATCTCCTCCCCCTTAATTTAGATAAAAGGGTTTTTCATGCAGAATTATCCGATTTGCTTCAAATTTGGTATACTGGTTTATTCTGATCAGGAACTTCCCTGATTTGATTTGGAGGTTCATTGGTTAAGTATAAAGGGAGGAAATGGGGGAGAAATCCCCTTTAATTTGGATAATGGGGTTTTCATGCAGAATTATCCGATTTGCTGCAATGCAAATTTGGTATACCGGTTTATTCTGGTAAGGCACTTCCCTGATTAGATTTGAAGGTTCATTGATTAAGTATAAAGGGGGGCGGGGATTAGGCTGCTAATCCTCCCTTAATTTGTTTCTCGAGGGACATTATTCTTTGAAATAAGAAGATAATATACAATTAGTGTGAATAGCAGGTGTGCTCAATGCCATGAGAATAACTGGGCACTTTTCATTTGACCTTTTTAAAATTCAAATCAGTGTTAATGATTTTGTTAAGAGTTGACTCTTGGCATTTAACGATTTAGCAACAGTGATTTGACGCGAAGGATTTACTTTTGTCGTAAAAGATCTTACCTTTGCAATATTCGAAGAAGTCCTCCTTTTTGTTCTTGTGTGCGTATTTGGAAATGTTTCCACTCGAAGTCAGATATTCACGTTTTTTCCATGTCTTATTGGTAATATTACTTACTTTGGCTTTAAATATAGAAAAAACATTACTTTCACAGCGTTTTTTAATAACCGAATACGAAAAACTCACTTCTTAAAGTGCAGAAATATAGCCTACCATCCACCGATACTTTAAAAGCGCCATTGTCTATATAAACAGAAATTTCAGTTAGTAAAAGAGTTTATTATTTCAGAAACATATTAACTCTAAAAAATAATTTCTGTATGCAGACGATTTTTTCTTTCTCGTCTAAAAAGTGTGCGAACATCCTCTATATTCTCGTTCACAGAGTAAAGATAAAGAATAGAGATGAAGTGTAGTGGCTGGACGTGATGTCAAAAATGCAACCCTAAAATCCTTTACGTTCTACGCAAACACAATCACGTAGTAATTCAGGTCATAGAATTCGTCTAATTAATATAAAATCCCTCCCTTGTGAAATGCTGCTTTAGAAGCTTAAAAACAGATCACTTTCATTTAGAGAAATACACGGGAGGCGTCAAAAAATTCGGCCCCTTTTCAACGTGCTTGTTTTGTTTGGGCCGAATGAGGAGATTTAAATTTGAGCAATGAACGGCTTCATATTGCAAACCATTTTTTTCAGATTACTGCATCTTTATTCTTCCTCTTTAATCTGTGATTTTTCCCGGCGCATGTAGATTTCTATGATTTGGATGGGAAATAAAATTTTGATGGATAAATTATTTTACTATTTTTTAAATTAATCTGTAAAGGAACGTTGTTATATAGTTTGGCTAAAGTTGTTTTTCTCTTTTGTATTTGATATCTGCCATATGTTCTTTGATCATCTTTTTAGGGTTTCGTTCATCTGACGAAACCCTATTCGTCTCGCTCCTCTGTCTGTCTGTCCGTCACAGAGCACGTTCTCAGAAACTATACATGTTAGAGACATGAAATTTTGGGTACTTATAGCTGAACACCTCACATCATACGACAAATCATAAAATTTTGAAAAAGTCGTACATTTAATCCTTTGGGCTCCCGCATGTGTATTTTAAACAATTCTTTCTAAGTGAGCTCCTAATTAATTTGGAGGCGTGAAATTTTGCATACTTATAGCTGAAAACCTCACATCAAATAACAAATCATAAAATTTCGAAAATGTCGTAAGTTTAACCCTTTGGGGTCCCACGTGTGCATTTTAAACAATTCTTTCTAAGTGAGCCCCTAATCATGTTGGAGACATGAAATTTTGGGTACTTATAGCTGAACACCTCACATCATACGACAAATGATAAAATTTTGAAAGGGTCGTACTTTTAACCTTTTGGGCTCCCACATGTGTATTTTAAACAATTATTTCTAAGTGAATTCCTAATTAGTTTGGAGACGTGAAATTTTGCATACTTATAGCTGAACATCTCACATCAAACGACTAATCATAAAATTTTGAAAAAGTCGTACATTTAACCCTTTGGGCTTCCGCATGTGTATTTTAAACAATTCTTTCTAAGTGAGCTCCTAATTAGTTTGGAGGCGTGAAATTTTGCATACTTATAGCTGATCATCTCACATCAAACGACAAATCATAAAATTTTGAAAAAGTCGTACATTTAACCCTTTGTGCTCCCACATGTGTATTTTAAAAAATTCTTTCTAAGTGAGCCCCTAATTAGGTTGGAGGCGTGGAATTTTGCATACTTATAGCTGAACACCCCACATCCAACGACAAATCATAAAATTTTGAAAAAATCGTGCATTTAACCCTTTGGAGTCGCACATGTGCATTTTAAACAATTCTTTCTAAGTGAGCCCCTAATTATGTTGGAGACATGAAATTTTGGATAGTTATAGCTGAACACCTCACATCATACGACAAATCATAAAATTTTGAAAAAGTCGTACATTTAATCCTTTGGGGTCCCGCATGTGTATTTTAAACAATTATTTTTAATGGTGTTATTACACGAGGAGTCAAAGACGCTTGAAATCCCAGGCGTCTAGCGACAACAGCCCCTCACGGCCCGTCTTTCCCAAGCATTTCATTGGCTGTTCCGGAAAAGGCTCTTCTATTATAAGATTTCCAAGCATTTGATAGGCTGTTACTGGCTACTCGCCTCGTTTCGGGCGTCAAAGATGCTCCGACAGAAAAAAGACGCTCGCGCTCCAAGCGACTCCCCTGGAGCCATAGGAATACATGGAGACGCCCGGAATCTGAAGCGTCTTTGACCCCTCGTGTAATAACACCATGAGTGAGCCCCTAATTAGGTTGGAGGCGTGAAATTTCGCATACTTATAGCTGAACACCTCACATCCAACGACAAATCATCAAATTTTGAAAAAGGTCGTGCATTTAACCCTTTGGGGTCCCACATATGCATTTTAAACAATTCTTTCTAAGTGAGCCCCTAATTATGTTGGAGACATGAAATTTTGGGTACGTATAGCTGAATACCTCACATCATACGACAAATGATAAAGTTTTGAAAAAGTCGTACATTTAACCCTTTGGGCTCCCGCATGTGTATTTTAAACAATTATTTCTAAGTGAGCTCCTAATTAGTTTGGAGGGGTGAAATTTTGCATACTTATAGCTGAACACCTCACATCAAATGACAAATCATAAAATTTTGAAATTATAGCTGAACACCTCAGATCTCACGTCAAATAATAAATTTTGAAAAAGTTTTATGTTTAACCCTTTCAACTCCAACTTGTGTATTTTAAGCCATTCTTTCTAACTGAGCCCATAATTAAATTGGAGATTTGAAATTTTGCATACTTATTGCAGAACACCTGAGGCCTGGCGACAAATCATAAAATCTTACGTTTAACCCTTTGAGCTACCACATATGCATTTGAACAATTCTTTCTAAGAGAGCCCCTAATTAATTTGGTGACATGAAATTTTGCATACGTATAGCTGAATGCCTCAGACCACACGACAAATCATAAAATTTTCAAAAAGTTTTTTATTATTTACCCCTCTCGGCTCTAACTTGTGTATTTTAAGTAATTTTTCTAACCTCCGCTCTTTTAACACGGGGAGAAATTTTCCAACTTTTGCCGACACCCCTTTGACCATTCTTTCATATTATGCACCATAACTTTACATATTTTAGTTCAATTTTTTTCCGCCAGGTGCGCCTACTTATCTCGGGTGCTATGGGTCCAATCCCCTCGACTAATATATCTACGGATAGTATGTAAAACGGATTTTCGTTCGGATACAGGTTTGTTTAGAATCAAGTGCGCCCCCTGGTTGTGAAATGTGGAACTACAGATTTTTCAAAAGGATAAAGTGTTTTGAAAGGAATATTAAACGAAACCCTCTGTGCGATCGGTGATCACACTTACCCACTTGTTAAACTTAATATTAGTCATTCATATTGCAATGGGAATTTATTATACGTTATAAGCCTATTAAATGTATGGTTTTCATTTTTAGAGTGTACAACTCTAGTTTAATGATAATAAGTGGTTTTATTACATAATTACATTAATTTTCCAAAGGAATATTTTATGCTATAATAATTTAACGCTTCCATTATCAAAACAGTTTCTTTAAAATAACTGAAAGCTTTTAATAATTCGAATAGCATTCAAACGAAATTTTGCTAATATTGGTTTAATTGACTAGGGAGCTCTGCCCCATACGGGCTACGCTCGCCAATCCCCGTTCAGACACCGCAAACTTTAAAAGCACGCTAATTTGATCGGCTTTAAAAAAATTTCGGAAGAATGAATCTCTCTATTCTAAAAAAAAGTTACTACCGCTGTCACCGCCGCCGGTTTTGAATTTTTTGTGACCGGAGGCCTTTCTTCGTTAATATTTAAAAAAATAATGCATACAAAAATATGAAAATCGGTGGTATTATACAGAAATGTGTGATAAATACGCTGAGGCAGACAGTTTTCAAATCGAAAGAATTATTTTAAGAGATATTTAATGCTAAAGTTGGACAAAATCGTTCCACTAAAAAACGTTTTATATTAACAAAAACTACTCATGGGAACTTAATCATTTTTAGATCATTTTATACGTTTGAAGTTCACAGTGTGCAGATTGTACTTTTTTTTTCTTAATTTGATTCATTTTTTGAGGTTTTATTTCTATTTTAAATTCAAATTTTCAGCATTTCTAGAGATATTTTGTACATTATTTTAGAAAATGGTATTAATTTAAACTGTTGCCAAATGTATAAACAGAGCAAATAATAATGTTTGCTTCAAATTAAAAATTTATTTACACGTGACTGTTATAAACAGAAAAAATCATTTGGAATTAGAATTAAATAATTATGCACAAAAAGCAGGAACTTATTAAAAATTACGTCATAAAAACTATACACGTGAATTTTAAAAGAGAAAGGATATTGTAAAATAATAAAGTCATTAACATGCGTTAGAAGACTTAAATAGGAGAAATTACGTCATATTTACGTCACATTACAGTTATTACATAAAATGAACACCAAATAATATTGCAAAACAGTTTAAATTTAGAAATTGCGCTAGACATTTATTTGATATTTTGAGAGGATCTTTTCAACTATTTTTGTTAGGATAGCGCAAATAATATTTCCTTTCTAACAAAAGTATTTTCACGTGAATATTTAATAGAGAAATAATAGCTTGGTCAAAATTACGTCAGATTAAAAACGATTAATTTAACGATTAATGTCTCATTTAAAAGAACTTTCTTTTCGCTGTGTTAAAAAATACCAGGAGACAAAGACTCTGTTTACTTAATTCCTTTTATATTAGCTTATTTTGAAATGTTTAACTTACATTACTTAATCAAAGACGAAAACAGCGATTGTATCTTTGGTACTACTTAGTTATCCCGTCGACGAAAAATCATTCGCCAAACTATAAGATTTAAACGCCAATAATGGTTGATCGTAAATGTCACATTAACTTGACTTTAAACAAGTTCCACGTGTCTACGTCATCAAGTTATTTTTATTTCGACGTTTTATTCGTATTTTTATTAATGTTGTACTAATTTATTTGTTCTTTCGTTATTTAAAATAAAAATTATGTCAATTTGTATAATTTGGCGAAATTGGTCAACGGGATAATCAAGTAGTACCGCAGCGGATTTCACGTTAAAATTCCCCAATCAAAGAGAAATGAATAGAAATCCGTTTATAGGGAGATCGCCACTGTTTTTTAAATTATAATTCAATCTTTCGAAATCTTTTTAAAGCCGATAGAATTTACGTGCATTTAGAGTCTGCGGTGTCTGAACGGGGGTTGACGAGCGCAGCTCGTAGGGGCAGAGCCCCCTATTTATAATTTAAAAAAAACAGTGGCTATCTCCATGTTAACGGGTTGTTTTCGTCTTTGATTAAATCAGATCAATGAAACATAATATATAATATATAAGGTAAATATAAGGTCCTAAGGTAATATAAAATGATTTAAGAGCAGAGTCTTTGTTTCCCGGTATTTTTTAACAACGCTATAAGAAAGTTTCTTTAAGTAAGACATTTTGAATGTATCATTTTAAATCTGACGTAATTTTCACCAAAGTTTTCTTTCCTTTTTTAATATTCACGTGAAATTACTTTTGTTGTTAGAAGGGAAATATTATTTGCGCTGTCTTAGAATTCTCAACGCAAGAGCAATGCGACTCTTGCAGGCACTTCAATAACATCTGCATTGGTTCATTGGTTCAAAATATCTCAATTTGCTGATTTTCTGTAAGCAAGTAAACCCTTTTGGTTTACAATGAAAATCTATGAGAGTTTGGTAAAATATTAGAGATATCGCCAAGTTGGCGTCACTTTTGTTGACTAATTTTGTTCGCCAAGTTGGCGACAAACTATTTAGCGACACAACAGGGTCCCCCCTATGCTAACCCTCCTTATAGGTATGGCGATGCATTAAATGCTGTTCAATAACCAATGAGATCGTTTAACACATATTAATGAATTTATTATTTTAAATTTTTCTTTCTCGTTTAAAATTTACGTGTAAATATAGGATTTATGACGTAATTTTCAATATTTTCCTGCTTTTAATACGTAATCATTTAATTCTCATTTGAAAGTTTTTTTCTGTTTATAATAGTCACGTGTAAATAAATTTTTAATTTGAAGGAAATATTATTCTTTGCGCTATTTTTAAATTTGGCAACAATTAATGTAATATTAATATAATCGTAATATAATACCCTTTTCTAAAAGTTCTAAAAAAATATCTCTCGAAATGCTGAAAATTTGAATTTAAAGTAGAAATAAAACCTCAAAAAATTAGTCAAATTAAAACAAGTAATATAAAAATTTTGTTTTTAAAGTCAGTTCCTACTTAGGTCATCAAAGAAAAATTTAATATAATCCCTTAAGCTAATATTAGTTTTTGTTGCATTAAAATATCTCAATTTGTTGATTTTCTGGGAATTGGGCGAAATATTAGAGATATCGCCAAGTTGGCGTCACTTTTGGCGACTCATTTTGGTCGCCAAATTGGGTGATCTATCGTCAAGTTGGCGACAAACTTGGCGGTATTTGGCGACAGAACAGCCCCCCCCCCCCTAGGGTAACCTCCGTTATAGATATGAAGATGTAATAAATGCTTCTGTACGGAGGTGTACTAAGAAAATTAAGCGGACTGTATTTCACTAACAAAAACAAAGTTTTATTTTTCAAAGATAGAAAAAGAATATGGCTAGTTGCCAATTTTGAATTTGAAATTTTCTACAAAGTTGAGAGAATGGCTTGTTGCCATTTTGAGATTGTTTTTCCTTCAAAAAAATAACTACGCAATAAATACATGAACTAGGTTGCATAAAAAAGTGTTACAAGAAACGATGCCAATTGGCACAGATGCGGGAGTGGTGTTCCGTCGCCAAGGGCGAACAATGAGATTACAAGTACGGAACAGCTTCAATAACCAATGACAGCCATTTTGTATCCCCTGTAAAACTAAAATTAATTAATAATAAACACACATACTACAATATATATTAAAACACACATTCACACATAAATAACGCCTGAATTCAAGAGTTAAAGGTATATATAAATATTTTACAGACATACATACAATAAATACAATAAACCCAGCTGGTGTGAAAAATTAGCCAGAGCCAGGAATCGAACCCGGGACCACGTTCCCCCGGGACCTGGCTCGACCGACCGTGACGAACCCGGGACCTGGCTCTGGCTAATTTTTCACTCCAGTTGGGTTTATTATATTTATTGTATGTATGTATGTAAAATATTTATATATACCTTTAAAATTAATTAATTAAAATTTAATGAATGAATTAATATTTGAAAAAACTGTATTAACATCAACTGTCATCCGGCACAAGTTTAAAAAAAATATTTCAACTTGATAGGATGAATAATAAGTATTTTATTAACGATTGAAAATTTTAACAAGATATATAAATAAATAAATAAATAAATATACGGAGAGTGTGAACTAATAGTAGAAATTGAAAAAGTAAATGCAGTCTGCACACCGGGAACTTCTAATGTATAAAATGATCTAAAAATGATTAAATTCCTATGTATAGTTTTTGCTCTTATACGATTTTGACCAACTTTAGCATTAAATATCTCTTACAATAATTCTTCGATTTGAAAACTGTCTGCATTAGCGTATTTATCAACCATTTTTCTATAATACCACCGATTTTCATTTTTTTGTATGCAATATTTTTCTTAATATTAACGAAGAAAGACCTCCATTCACAAAAAATTCAAAATCGGCGGCTGCGGCGACAGCGTTAGTTATTTTTTTTTCTTTTAAAACAGAGAGAAAAGAAACTTCGCATTCACTCAATTTATGGTAATTTCTGCACATCGGCTTTGATTTTTTTTATACACACAATTCGCTGAATAAAATAATAAGAGAAGTTTTATTTCTCATAACATTTATATTGTTCAAATGAAAATAATTGTTTCCTAATTCTGTTAATATGTTATATTAATTTTCCAATGAAATATTTTATGCTATAATAATTTAACGCTTCCATTATCAAAACAGTTTCTTTAATAGTGTTATTACACGTAAAAATTCCAAGCGACAAAAATCGCCTGGCACTCATCCTATTTCCCGCTTTTGAAAACTATTTTTTTCGTTTTCGAAACATTTCATTGGCTGTTCGAGAAAAGGCTTTTCCATCGTCAGATTTTCAAGCAATTGATTGGCTGTTACTGGCGACTTTCTTCGTTTCAGGCGTCAAAGACAAAACTTCATATATATTAAGCGCACAATGTCAATACTGGAATCTGGGGTATATTGACACAGCTGCGCCATCTGGTGGACGGGGTGTATAATGGAAATGGGCTGGTTTTCAGTATGACTTCATATATGACAGAATATCTACTATCTGCGCATCTCTTGCGCATATTTTCTGAACCTTTACTCACTTATGGAAGATGAATCTTGTTTTATTACATAATTATACACATGTAACAATTATGTACATTTTAATAAAAAATAGTCGCGATATCATTTTAATTTCGGGAGAAAAGCACTAATGCTACGAAAGCATTACTGCCTTTTGCCCTTAAACTAAAATGACATTTTTTAAATACACATATTTTTATCAAAATAAGCTGTAACAAAAATAATTTGCAATAAATTTGGCAAACAAGCTTCATCTTCTGTGAGTAAGTAACAATCTGAAATTCGTAATTGAATTTTTAACAGGGACTCTCTAAATGGTTTTGTCTGTTTCAAAAAATAAATAAATAAATAAATAAATAAATAAATCTAATCTGGCAATTTTAGAGAAATTATTGAAGTTATTGCCTAGACTCGCAAAATATTTAAACAAATAAATGAACAACACTTGCTCGTTTAATAGTACAACATTTAATGAAAGCATTTTAAATTAAAGTGATTCTAAATATAAAATGAAATGAGTTTTAAATTAAATGAATGAAATAGTTAAATAAGATGATTGCAATGCGATTGAGAGAATATTGGAAATTTACCGTTTGCGCTGGATAAGCGAACAAAAGGACTTAAAATTGAATATTTTATTTATAATTAAATTCTATACGCATTCTAAACATTCATAAACGTTGTATTCTCATCGGGAATACAACCGTGTAAATCATTTTTTATAACTTTAGCACATCAAGAATTGAGTAAAAAATAAGACTACAAAATTCAATCTTTACACATTAACTACTTACTAATTTTTATGCGTCATTTTTCATTTCATTAAAAGAAAATAATTAAAATCAAGCGCATTTAAATCAACAACATTTGATAATATATATTAATTGATATTTTATCTTTTTTAATAAATTAAAGTACCAACCAATACGTAACCAACTTGTTTTACTCTTTGGAAAAGGACAGATATGAATTCTATAAGAAAAAGAATTTTCTTACAATTTCGAAAACTACAGCTATACGATAGCCAACATTTTGCCAATTTAACAAATAATATTAGTTCTAAAAAGAACTGTTTTTATTTAAATAATTAGCTATAAAAAAATTAGTCAAAAAACACGGATAAAAATTAATAGAATATTCTATTGCTGTCAGAATATAAATGTTACAAACAAATGAAAACACGACGTTTGCGCTTGCGCAGCTATTTCATAGATGTGCAATTAATAGATTAGCCATAAAGAAGAAAACAGTTAGGCATTTTTCTGTAGTTCGCCCCGTCCGCTACGTGGCGTGCGACCTCACCTTTAATCTTGCGGTTACCTCTCCCATTTAAGATAGTACGCTTACTTATATCGCTTTGTCAATGACAGAAAAAAGTTGCTTGCTTTTGAAGCGACTCCCCTGGAGGCGTAGGATAACATGGAGACGCTTGGAATTTGAAGCGACTTTGACCCACTCGTGTAATAGCACTTTAGAATAACTGAAAACTTTTAATAATTCGAATAGCATCTAAGCGAAATTTTGCTTAGTTTAATAGAAGATTCGCATTCACTTCAATTGTAGGCAATTCTGACTAAACAATGAATTTTAGCTTTAAAATGTTGTTTTTCCCAACACCGAAGAAAACAATTAAGATGATAATTCCTATTTAATTATTCATCTTGACTACGACAAATTCAATTTGAAATCATTTGCAGATGCATTTAACTCAATTTTGTTATATTTTAAAGTTAATCTATAACACCGGCGAAACTATGACACGCGCGCCGTAGGTGGCACATGTCACAATATTTACGGCAAGGCGTTGATTGAGGATAAAAGAAATAGAATGAAACGGAACAAAATACACGAAGCTGAGCCTTTTTAATTTTTAACACTTTCCACTTTTTCCTGAAAAATGTTTATGACTTCCGTTTGTCTGTCCGCCTAACCATGCTCTAACTCTTATTAATATACTCGACTTGTCGTGTAATTTTAATGTTATTTTCCTTTACTATAGCATGATTTCTACTGAAAACTAAGTGTATAACATTTATAGTTCGTTTACAGGATAAATCAAAATATTCCGTTACATTATGGTCAATGGAAAAAAAATCGTTTAAAGTAAATTTTAATCATGTTACACCATTTGAAACATAATGAAATTGTCATGTATTTCTGAAGTGCACTAAAACATGCTTTCTGTAGAGAATGGGGTGCAAAGCATTTATTATTCATTTACAGGTTCATATAAAAGAATTATGTTGCACAGTGGTCTACGCAGAATAATCTTTTTCAGTGCATTTTAATCATGATACACTATTTCACACATAATAAAACTTTTATGAATTACTGAGGTGTACTATAAATTGCTTACTGAAAAGTACTATCTACATTACATTTATCGTTTATTTATTCGGATACAAAGGATTCGATAAGAGTGCAATCTATGAGCAATAATTGCTTTCAACTTTGGTTTCCGTTTTTAAGTTTAACTAAATTTTTGCATAGTACGTGATATGTATACATTATATAAATAAAATACAGTACTACACAAAAGAATTCGAGTACGTTTCCAATTATTGACGGAAATTACTAAAATTTTTAACTTTGCGATGCGTTTCTTAGCTGAACTAAGTTTTTTCTTACAATGATCTATCTATACATATCAACAAATTATTTACAGAACTGCGCAAAACAGTTCTGATATTTTATCACCTACAGATGGTAACTGATGAAATTGAGTTTTGAAATGCGCATTGCTTTTTCTAAATATCATCTTTCACTTTATTAAACGTTATTAAACGGGAAGTTTTGCTACAGTAATTTGAATTTATTGGAAAGTGTTTAATAATCTATGTTTGACGTATCCTTTTTTTGTGAAATTACATTCAGATACAACTTATTGATTTCCAATCTATTCCATATGAACTTATTAATTTATTACATTCATACCTGTCCACCTACTGAGTGCAAAACTCCAATAAAAACCACTTGTTAGGTGATCCAATACTGATTGCATTCTGTTAAAAGTAACCTGGTGATGAACCTTATATTAATTATTTGGCATATTAATTAATTCTACATGAAAACCAAGTTATCTAAATTAAGGGGGGGGGGGGTTAACTCCCCGTTCTCCCTTGCACAACCAATAAAACACAAAATTAATCAGGGAAGCACTTTATCAGAATGAACCAAGTTACAAAATTTGAAGCAAATCAGATAATTCTGCATGAAAAGCCCATTTATCTAAATTAAGGGGAGATTAGCCGCCCCCCCCGTTGCCACTTTTATGCTTAACTAATGAACTCCCAAAATTAATCAGGGAAGCACCTTATCAGAATGAACGTATTTACAAAATTTGGAGCAAATCGGAAAATTCTGCATGAAAAACACATTTATCTAAATTAAGGAAGGATTATTCCCCCTGTTCCCCTTTTATACTTAACGAAGGAACTCCAAAAACTAATCATGGAAGCGCCTTATCAGAATGAAACTATATACAAAATTTTAAACAAATCGGATATTTCTGTCAAGAGTTATCGCGTTACATGCATACGTACATACAGAACCTGCGGGCACATTAGCTCTCAGGCTTTAAAAGCCTGTGAGCTAAAAAGAAAAAAACACGAACTAAAAAAAAAAAAAAAATGTAATTTAATAGATTACAACGACCATTTGGAATTTATTTCGTCCACCAAATTCCGTCGCATCCTCTTCAACAACAGATCACAAAGATCAAACTTCAGACGACCAAAACCTTTATCGATGAACTCTCCAAGTCCTGTTTCGAGAAAAAACACAGTTTACAAATTGAAAGCAGTTCCACCAAATCATCCACAGATTGCGACAAATTACCTACGTTGAGTTCAATTTTTCCCGGTTTGAATCGACCGATTGTAAAACGCCGTGGCTAGTGGATTGGAACCCTTCGAGACATGGCCTTTTACTATCAATCGATTAAACATTAGATTGGTTCCTTTTTCGCGTTCGTCTTTTATTCTGTAATCGATTTTCATGGGCTGCATAATCAGTTGAAGACCTCGATTTTCATGGGCTACATAATCAGTTGAAAAACTCGATTTTCATGGCCTACATAATAAGTTGAAGACCTTGATTTTTGCTTTGAAAGACGATTTTCATTTCGGCGTCGCTCTTTGGCTTTGGATTTTTCCATATCTGATAATTTTCGCCTACACATTTTGTAACTTTTTCAATTTTTAACGATTTTATGCCTTTCTATTACCTATTCAAATAAAAATTCTTATAAAAGTAAAGAACATCGTTGAATTTCGTTCAAAAAAATAAAATGCGAGCATCATTTGGCCCCATCCTCTCCCGAAAACAACAACCATTTCAAAATGGTTAAAAAACAAAGATAAAACAAATATAAAAAATACGAAATATCTCAGTAATGTGTCCCTCCGGAGGACATAGTGAGGGGAGATGCATAATATGAAAGAGTGGTCAAAGGGCTTTCTAATGATATACCACATAATGGGTGTCAAAAAATATTTAAAAAGTGCCTGGGGGATGAATTTGGGGGAGGGGATGCGAGATTCATAATAGTAACATAAAAACACGCGCGCATTCAAATACAACGCAATCGGTGAACTTCAAAGGAATCGGTGAAGAACTTTCGGAGGTTTAAGATTTCGTACAAACGAACATTTACATTTTTTTTTATATTGAAATGTGCCCCCACGTTGGGAAAGTGGGATGAGGGGAATGGTAGGTGCATGATATGAAAGAGCAGCCAAAGGCCTATCTAATGATATGTTACATGACGTGCGTCTGAAAACATTTAAAAAGCGCCCCCCTGGTGGTGGCGAGTAAATTGGAGGCGGGAGGAGCGAGGTTCGTGATAGGTATATAAAAACATGCGCGTATTTGAATACAACGCAATCCGTGAATTTCAAAGCAATCGGTGAAGAACTTTCGGATGTTTAAGATTTTGTACAAACGAACATTTATATTTTTATTTATATAAAAATGTGCCCCCATGTGTGGAAAGTGAGGGGGGCGAGATGCGAGGTGCATAATATGAAACAGTAGTCCAAGGGCTTTCTAATGATATATCACATGATGGGTTTTGGAAAAAATTTAAAAAGCGCCCCCTGGTGGGTGTGGTGGCAAATGGGGGGGGGGGAGCGAGGGTCATAATAAGTATATAACAACACTTCCGTATTAGAATGCAACTCAACCCGTGAATTTCAAAGCAATCGGTGAAGAACTTTTGGAGATAGCGATTTTGAACAAACGAACATTTACATTAAAATAAATAATCATTGTTTAACGTCTGATATACGATTTAAACTTAAAAAAATATATTACAACTCATCAGACATACAAGTAAAAATTACATAAATACATTTAATACAATTAAAAAGCAAACGTTTCGAGCTAAATTTTAACCCCTCATTAGTGCAATAAATAACAATCAAATGACAGAAAACTATATATCATGTTTACAGTTAAAAATTACTAGCAGTTAAAATTAAATAAAGTATAAAAATTTCAAAACAATGCTGAGTATTCAGGAGGAAGTGCATATGATTCATTTATCGGCGACGTTTGCTTACGAGTGATCACACCTTCCAGAAAAACTCTACTTTTAATATTATTGCAACCGGATCTGATAACTTTCATATTTGCGAAATCTGGGATATGGTCGGTATCTAAAGAATGCTGTACAATTTTAGACTGTAGGCTTCCAGATTTGTAGGCACGTTTATGTTCGGCAAGGCGAATGGCGCAAGTACGATTCGCCGATATATACCGAGTCGCAATCTTTACATGGGATACTGTAAATTGAACCGATTCTTAGTAAGGAGGCAATTTTTGGTTTAGATTTGTAAAGTAAATTTTTCAAAACATTTTGTGGCTTGAATGATGTACAGATATTATGAGACTTCAAAAGTCTAGAAATTTTTTCAAAAAGATATTTGTTGTATGGTAGAGATATGTAATTCCTATTTACAGAATATTCCTATTTATAGAATAAGGTGTGCATAATATTTATCGTTTACTTACAATGACACACCTAAAAAAGAATACGTGCGTTTGTAATTCTTGTATAAATTCTATAAAGATCATCAGTTAAATCAACTGTTATCAGTGGAGCTGCTAGGTATGAAAAAACTGCATTTTGTGATAAAGATATCCCGAATGGTCAGTATCTACTTCATATTAACACAATGCATATAAAAAGTTGAGGCATCGTGCAAATTCATAGGAATTCAAGATGGCGGCTGTTATTCAAAATTGTTTGCATTTTTATTCCTAGACATCATATAAAAGTGTCTATGATGTCAATTTCGATATTTTTAAACTGAAAATTCCCTTTTTAATATCAGAAATACGCTTACAATGAAAATAGGACAATTATTAAAGTATTTTTGTATTTTATACTGAGGAAAATGAAAGGAATAAATAAATAACAAAAATGCATTTTTATTAATATCTTAATTATACAAGATATTAAAATTGCATGTTATATTTAAAGTTAGAGAATATAAAATCTTCACTTTGTATCATCATATTTCTCACATTCGTTTTTGCACAATAATGTACAAGAAATCCAACTTTTCTACAGCCTAATTGTGGCTGTAGAAACAGATACACATTTTTACAGATTTCGCACATATATTTTACATCAAACACACTTTTATACGATGAATAGTATGAAAATTGCAAGAATTTCAGAAAATGACGCCATTTTGAATAACCGCCGCCATCTTGAATTCCTACGACTTGACGCGATGCCTCCCACTTTTATATGGATTGTATTAATATAAAGTAGATACTCACCAATCAGTATATTCTTCTCACGATGTGTAGCTTTCTCAACCGTAGCACCCGCACTAATAGACAATAAGGTAATAGAAATCTTTTGAGGAACCTGTAAACGGACTATAAAAGCTATACACTTCAATTTTTATTCAGAACATGTTATTGTAAACTTCATTAACATACATAAATTACATGACAATCGGAGTGAATTTAAGCGAGTAGTGTTATTTAAGCGAGTTAGAGTATGGAATGGCAAGCAGACAGACAGACAAACTGAATTCATAAACTCACTCAACTATGACGGAAAGTATTAAAAACAAAATTTTCGACGTTAAAAACATCGAAATCGACGTGAAACACACATTTATATGATGCATAGTAAGAAAATCCAGAAAATGACGCTATTTTGAATAACAGCCGTCATTCTGAATTCCCTACGACTTTACGCGATGCCTCCCCCTCTTATATGGATTGTATTAATATAAAGTACATACTCACCAATGAGTATATTCTTCTTACGATTTGCAGTTTTCTCAACCGTAGCATCCGCACTAACAGACAATAACGTAATGGAATTCTTTTGATGGCCCTGTAAACGGACTATAAAATCTATACACTTCATTTTTATTCGGAACATGTTATTGTAAACTTCAATAAAATACATAAATTACGGGACAATCTGTGTGAATTTAAGCGAATAGCGATATTTAAGCGAGTTAGAGTAGGGGATGGCAAGAAGGCAGACAGACAAACAAACGGACAAACTGAATTCATAAACACATTCAACTATGACGGAAGATATTAAAAACGAAATTTTTGACGTTAAAAACATCGAAATCGACCTGAAATGCACATTTATATGATGGATAGTAAGAAAATTCAGAAAATGACGCCATTTTTAATAACAGCCGCCATCTTGAATTCCCACGACTTTACGCGTGCCTCCCGCTCTGAAATGCATTGTATTGATTTAAAGTAGATGCTGACCAATCGGTATATTCTTATCACGATTTGCAGTTTTCATCTTATTTTGGTCGTGTAGCACTCGGACTAATCCGAAATTATTGAACATTAAATAAGTGAATTTTTCACATTACTAACTAAGCGTAAAATAAACAGAGTGAAAAATGTCCAAGCAGGGAATCGAACCCGTGTCCTTCGAATAACGCTCTAATGTTGTACCTTTTGAGAGGACGGTACCAGCCTGGCATCTCTCATTCACATATATTGGATATGTCACTTATGTCTCTCACTCGCATAAGTGAGAGATGCCATGCTGGGTATAGTCCTCGTAACTCAAAGGAAGAGCGTTGGAGCGTTTTTCCAAGGATACGGGTTTGATTCCCGGCTTGGGTATTTTTCACTCTGTTGGTTTTACGCTTAGTTAGCAATGTCATAATTCACGCTTTCAATATTGATAAATAAAATTTTGATATGATAAATTAACTCAGTTGAGAATTCGATGAACAATTTATATTAACTGCTATATTGGCAGACAACAGCAATAAATAAAATCGTCTTTTAAAAATCCTTGAATAAGTAATATTGATTCTTGTATAAGTTACGGATATCCAACGCGGTATCCAACGGTAATACAAAGGGTTAAGGAAAGTGGTTTTAGAAAACTACTACTGAAATTTTTCTAAAATGTAATTTTATCCTGACGCATTAATTGCAAATGCGTCAAAAAATTTATGCTCAACGAAAATTTTGTGAATGAAAACAGCATTCACGTAAAATTTCTAGGACATTTATTGAATTGAAACTGCGCATTCACTCCAATTGTGGGCATTTATGTTTATCAACTCAACAATAGATTCAGTATCCTTGAAATTTTGCTTTTCCCAACGTTCAATCCAAAATTTACAATGACATTTTTCACTTAATTATATTTTCCATTTACGACTATTTCATTTCAAATTATTCGTTACCATGTTTAATTTAATTTAGTTTTACTTCAAGTAGAGTAATGCATTATTTCAACACAGAGAGATTGAATTCACAATTGTATCAAAATTTCTAAATTGAATTCTGCATTTCCTATCATTGTATTTTTCGCGCTTGCCCGGGTTCAAAAGCGAAATTAATTTTTTTTTCGTTAATTATTATTCATTCTTTTCTTTTCCATTAATGCCACGCGTGCTATCATCAGTACCACTGAAGAACCCAAATTTTAATTAATCGTGGTGCATGCATATTTGACAATTTACTTAAAAGAGGCAATAACACAAAATTATCCATGTTCCTAACGATCAGTTTATTCAAGTGAAAAGAATAAATTTCTAGTATAATTAAAGCATTCCATGTTTGTTCTAATTATACGATGTGGCTAAATTACGATTATATTTCTAACCCTTAAACGCCTGATTTTTCAAAAATCACTGTAGTAATGGTTTTCGGCTTTCACTTTTTAAATAAATCATGGGAAAACTAATTAAAAAAATCATATTTTGTTTTAAGTATGGTTTACGGCTAAAAAACAGTTTGTTACTAATCAGCAATACTGGTCATTAATTGAAAAAATAATTTTCCTTGATCAAATTCTATATTATTAAACACACAAGAATTTTAGGAACTATAACAAGAAATAAATTTTACTTGCTCACTGCAGAACAAAATAGGGTATTTCGCAAGCTTCCAAACAAAACAAAAAGAAGAAGTAGCAACAATTGAAAAAAAATCTATCTTTATTCTTAAACAGCACAAGTGTTGCCATCCTCATGTTGAAAATCGATTTAATAATATTTTCAAAATGTATTTTATTGGCAACATTGGGCATTATAGCTTGAATATTGTTCTAATAGTATTTTAGAGCCTAAATTGGGTATGTTGCCGAAAAGCAACACCCGGCATTTAAGGGTTAATTGTGAAAATATTTTAAATGGCACGCCAATATATTTCTTCACCGCATTTAGTCTAAAAATGGTATACAGAAGAAAGAAACAAGTCAGAAATTGTACGTCAAGCGTTGCAAATGAGATACGTTCGTACTATAACTAGTTTTATAAATATTCAGATCTTGGTGCAATAGCTGTTGCACTCTTGTGGAAAAATGCATGAATACAAAATCTATTACCATTATATATATTAAATTCAGCAAAACGAAAATAATAGGACTCCATCTTAAATAGGACGTCATGGCAACCTAGAACCATTACCTATCATGGAATATCATTGAATTATTTATCTATGATAGGATTTAACAGAATGAAGAATTTTTTTTTATTTTTTTTTTTAAGTTTTGATTCGATTTTCATAAAATCTGAAATAACTCGACTAAATTCTGCAACGATTATATATATTAAATTTCAAATCATTCGATTGGGTATTTTTTGCGCTGTATATGCGGACAGTCAGGCGAACCAGACGACGAATGTAGGTGATACGTATTTATGTAATTACGAACACACCTAAAATATTCTCATTTTACACATTTCTCGAAAACGTAATCTCTGTCATAAAATTTCGTTATTGTAAAAGTTCAAAATAGTTTTTATTGAAAAATATGATGCCTTGTATTTGAGGCAAGTGTGGAGAAATTGTTGTTCAAAATATACATATGTACAGTGTTAAAAAAAGACAATTGTTTCGTAATCTAGGAAAATATAATTTAACCACGAAAGAAAATGTACAATAACCTCATCCGAGTAACGCACGATTCCCTTAAAATGACAGTGAACCTTTATATGTAAATTTCCAACTGGGCGAAAAATGTCCGGACCAGGATGCGAACCCGGGACCTCCTGGCTGAAGCCGCCAGTGCTCTGCCATCTGAGCTATCCCGGACGATTGTGGTCGAACTTTTTCACCCAGCTAACATTGATGATTACAGCATCTGGTCTGAAACCTGGTTCAGCTCAACAGAATAAATCTCAGGTAATGGAACTCCAGAAATTGCTGGATACGAAATTACACTAGATTAATTTTAACACAATTATTCTAATTGGTAAACAAATCATATTTGAATGTAAATTTCCAACTGGGCGAAAAATGTGCGGACCAGGATGCCATTTTTCGTCCACTTGGAAATTTACATCTAATATGATTTGTTTACCAATTAGAATAATTGTGTTAAAATTAATCTAGTGAACCTTTATTTGAGCAAAAATCGACCCAAAAATCAAAAATTACACCAATTTCTTCAGAGCCATTTACGAAAAACCGCATGCAGATGCGAATATTTTTCGAAAAGTTACAAGCATTGGAATTTTGTACACAAACAACTTTTTGTCCTTTTACTAAATGTTAAATCTGTTTTACTCAAAACTGATTTTTCAACGTTTTTAGATTTTTGAAATGCTCCCACGCGTCTTAATTTTTGATCAACACTCATGAAATTGATAAGGAAGAATCCTGATATTGCTTAAAAAGAAACTGTGTGTGCATGTTAAAATTCGACTTCATTATGATAATTAAATTTGATTTTTAACTTATTAAAATACAAAATATTGATGAAAATTGATATGGAGTTTATGAAAAATATCTCTAAACTAGTTGGATGTGCCAATCCCAAAACTTTCTTCTATCTTATATATCTTAATATTTCAAAACCTAGTTACACATGTTAATACTTCAATATTATTAGTTCAATACTATACCAACTTTGATTTTCATCTTAAATTTCTGCTCAAGTCAATTAAACGGACTAAAAACGAGTTAATCTATATCATGATATTTGTTAAAATTATTAATTTTTCCTTATTCTGTCGTTATCAGCTGTTTGCGAATAGCCGGCATAGCCGGAAGCGAGTTCCCGCCGCTGCATGAGCCGCCGATGCACAATAGAACTACGAAAAATCAAGAAAAGTATACAAAAATCGCTAGCACGGAGCCCCTTTACCGCGCAATATTTCCAAATTCAAGGAGAACCTGTTGGCCCAAGCCAAAAACAAGCACAAACATTTTGGTTCAATTGTATGCATAATTTATACGCTGCTCGATGGTACAATAATGAAAATGGCACAGAGATCGGAATTATAGCGCCCCCTTCTTTCGGAATTTTTTCAAGTTCAGGGAGGACTTGTTTGCCATAGCCAGAAACATGCACAAAAAATTTGGTTCAATTATATGGATAACTTCATACACTTTTCGATAGTACAATAATGAAAATGGTACAGACATCGCAATTATAGTGCCCCCTTCCGGCAGAATTTTTCCAAATTCAGGGAAGACCTTCCTGACATGACCAAAAATAAACACATAAAATTTGGTTCAATTCTATGCATAACTTCATACACTTTTCGGCGGTACAATATTCAAAATGGCACAAAAATTGTACAAAAATCGCTATTACAGCGCCCTCTACGAGCGATTTTTTTTACAAATTAAGGGAGGACCTCCTTGCCATAGCCAAGAACATATTTTTTTTTTTTTTGGTTCAATTCTATGCATAACTTCATACACTTTTCGATGGTGCAATATTCAAAATCGCTATTACAGCGCCCCCTAACGGCGAATTTTTTGCAAATTCATGGAGGACCTGCTTGCCATATCCAAAAACTTAAAATAAAAATTTGGTTTAATTCTATGCATAACTTCATACACTTTTGGACGGTACAATATTCAAAATCGCACAAAAATCGCTATTACAGCACCCCCTACTGGCGAATTGTTTCCAAATTCAGGGAGGACCTGCTTGTCACATCCAAAAACTTAAAATAAAAATTTGGTTCAATTCTATGCATAACTCCATACACTTTTGGATGGTACAATATCCAAAATCGCACAAAAATTGTTATATCAGCGCCCCCTACCGGCGAATTTTTTCCAAATTCCGGGAGGACCTGCTTGCCATAGCCAAAAACTTATAATAAAATTTTGGTTTAATTCTATACATAACTACATACACTTTTCGATGGTACAATGGCGACAGACAGACGGACAGACGGACACACAGACAGACAGACATTTTCTATAAACATGTTTTTTGAAATCTCTGACCACTAAAACATGCAAATCCGTCGAAAACCGGAAGTCGAAAAAAATTTCGATTACAATACTTTCTTCTATTGAAGATAGAAGAAAGTAAAAATTAACTATTCAAGCGATTAAAAAATAGATACACAGATTCGTTTGCAATAGAGTTTTAAGTGAACAAAAAGCAAAATCAAGGAAATACTCAAAAATTAAGACGCATGAAGCATTTTTAATTTTAATTTTTTTTTAAATCTTAAAATTAGAATAAGATTGGAAATTTCTTTTAGGGTGTTCTAAATACTTATGGGGAATTGTATATTTCCACAAAATTTCATATCTCTATGATGAAAAAAAAAAAATGTCCACCGTCCCCTTAAGCGCTTTATATCTTTAGAAAATTCAGTAACCAATATATTTTGTTTACTTAAAGATGTATTTATAAAAAAAAAAGTTTCTTTTGTTGCCACTGAGTTTTCTCAAACGTTTTTGGATTGTTTCCATACTGTATTAATCAACTTTCTCAACCCGGAATATAAATACTTCAGATGCTATCGATTTTTCTGTAAACATTTTCAAGCATAACAAAACAGTTTTACATACAGACATCAATTAACAGCATTAATATTAACATAAAAGTTGATTAAAACTCATATGAAAAGCACAAATAAAAAGCACTAAATTGCTTGCAGTTGCATACATATAATACGAGGTGTGGAAATTAAATAACGAGACTGGTGTGAAAAAAGTTCTTTACTACAAATGAACTTACATTTAGTTCCCCTTCAACATACTTTCCTTTCCTATCTATACACAAATGCATACGTGATTTCCATTGTTGAAAACAATGCTGCAGGTCTTCAGTTGTCAGCCTCTTGAACAACTCTGACGTTTTTGTGTTTACATGTTCAACAGACTGAAAATGCGTTCCCTTCATTGCACTTTTCCCATATGGGAACAAGTAGAATTTACATGGCGCGAGATCTGGTGAATAAGGAGGATGATCAAGCGCATCAGAACGCTTGTCCACTAAAAACTGCTTAACAGATACGGCATTGTGGGCAGGCCCGCTGTCTTGGTGCAGAATTCTTGCACAAATTCGGTCTTTTCTTCCTTACTCTTTCCCTCAGCTTGGTTGGGACTTGTTTGTAGCATTTCTGATTAATGGTTTGATCGTCAGGCACTCAGTCAATCATGATAACTCAATTAGTAATGAAAAAACGATTAGCATGGCATTTAATTTCGACTTGCTCATTCGTGCTTTTTTCTGTCTTGGCGATCCGGGAATCTTCCAGTGCGTCGATTGACGCTTTGTTTTCAGGTCATACTGAAAAATCCGTCTCATGACATGTGATGATTTTTGTAAGCAAGTTTGGCTGTTCTGTGAGTCATTCCGTGATGTCAGATCAAATGGTCATAGATATTCTTTTTGTTTCTTGGTGATGTTTTTTGGCATCGGTTTTGAACTAATTTTTGTCATGTTTAATTCATCTAGGAAAAATGTGTCTTACTGTTTTTTTTTTGTTTTTTTTTTTTAGTGTTTACCATATCGGTTATCATCCGGATACTCAGACGTCTGTTTTTCGGCACACTTTCATTAGTTTTCTGAACGTTCCCTACAGTTCTTGAGGACACAGGTCGACCAGGACGTTCATCATCTTCGACCTCTTCCTGTCCTTCAGAAAACCGTTGTGGCATTCAAAAACTCGTGCACGTGACATAACATTATCGCCAAACACTTCCTTTAACATTTCTAAATACTTTGTTGGATATTTTTACTTTCTTCTATCTTTACAAGAAGAAAGTATTGGTTTCATGAAAATTTTCGAATTCCGGTTTTCAACGGATTTATACGTTTTATGGATCAGAGATTCCAAAAAACATGTTTTTACAAAATGTCTGTCTGTATGTGACACAAATTTTGTGGGCGCTCTATCTCAAGAACTAAAGCACGGAATTTAATAAAAATTTATATTCAGGTAGTCCCTGATATAGATTAGTGCTGATTAGTTTTTGGTGTAAATCGACCTGCAGGTGGCGCTGCTATGTACCATTTTGCATGATTTCCGCAAAAGCTCTATCTCAAGAACTAATGCACGGATTTTAATAAAACTTCAGATTCCGTTAGTCCTTGACATGAATAGATGCTGTTTACGTTTTGGTGTAAATCGCCCAACAGGTGGCGCTGCTATGCTGCATTTTTCAGGATTTACACTATTTTCACAGTAGCACTATCTCAAGAACTAATGCACACATTTTCATCAAACTTCGGATTTAGTTAGTCCTTCATATGAAATGATGCTGACTACGTGTTGGTGTAAATCGCTCAATAGGTGGCGCTGCTGTGCTGCATTTTGAACTATTTCTTCAATAGCTCTATCTCAAGAACTAATGCATGAATTTTCATCAAACTTCAGATTTAAGTATAACTTAATTAATATTGCTGCTGATTATGTGTTGTTGCAAATCGCTCAACAGGTGGCGCTTCTATGCTGCATTTGTCATGATTTGCGCAATACCTCTATCTCAAGAACTAATGCACGAATTTTCCTCAAACTTCATATTCAGTTACACGTTGACATAAGTTGGTGATAATTAGGTTCTGGTGTAAATAACCCAATAGGTGGCGCTGCTATGCTGCGTTATGCTGTGATTTACACGATTTCAGTGACAGTCATACCTCGAGAACTGATGCACGGAATTTCATATTTTTAGAATTCTCATAATGAACACAGATTGCCATTTAATTTGGCACTGAGGTAGTGAATTTTGAAGTATTGACATGTATGAGATAGAAGAAAGTTTTGTGATGGCCACAACATACTAGTTTTAATTTAACAAAGAATTTCAGGTTAGTTCGCTGCTCGACTTTTATGTCAACCATTATCACGGCACTGGTAAACAAAAGTGCTCTCTACAATCAACGTTCGAAAGCAGAAGGACAGACGAAACTACGGGTTGTTCTTTGGGAAGTATCAAGGTCATTGTCTTTCCAATTACAGCCTGGCCCGGTACTGCTGCGCCGTGGAAGGTGCTCAGTTTCATTATTTAATTATCATACCTCGTATAAATTTTTTAAATGCATTAAAAATACATTAAACGTAGATTAAAATTACATTAAAAACACAAAATGTTTTCGGCCAATTCACAGGGCCATCTTCCATGGTTATTTAAATGCTGTTATTTCTCTTCACGCTTATTCATCTAGGCAAGACCATTGTAATTTAAGGATGGTACGGAAGTTAAGGTGAAGCAACAAGGTATTCAAATTTCTAACAAAACAGGCCTTCATCTTTTATATAGCAATTTCTTCCAAACTCCATGGATGCCATATTACATACTAGATGAAGGCTTTTTTGTTTGAAATTTGAATACCTTTTTCTGCCACCTTATCTTCTGTACCACACTTAAATTATAATGGTCTCTCCTAGAATATTTAGCATTGCTTATAGACCATATAGCTTTGCATTTTCGCACGGGCACGTTTGTCTTTTATAATATAGATAGTCTGTTAGGGTTCGAAACTGTCTCATAATCTATGCCTGATGAATGATTTTTCGTTCTTGTTTAATTCTCATTTTGATAATACAAAGCCTTTTTGTTCGTTTTTTCATGAGAATTACTGATGGTAAAATGAAAGGACGGTCTTTACTCTTAAAGTTTTGAAATATATTTTCCCAATAAATATAAAACAAATTATATGCACGGAGCTTCTCTAAAATAAGTCAGAATCGTTTACAATGACTAGAATTCAATTGAAATTTCCCTTAGAATAATTTAATTAAAACTTCGCGTTCACATCAATTGTGGTCATTTCAGCTCATCAACTTAACAATGGATTTCAGCTTTTAAAGTTTTGCTTTTTGAAACTCTCAAAATAACATTTACAATGATACCTTTGACTTAATTATCCTTTCTGAATTGCGAACTTCATTTTGAAATCATTTGCATCTGGGTTTAATTTAATTCTGGTTTTAAAGCTGCTCTAGAAATGCATTATTTCAAACAAAAAGGGTTTTTAAATCAGAATTAACTCAAAATTTTGAACGCATGTTCGGAATTTAAAAAGCATTTTTTCTTATACTAAGATGTGGTTTATTTTGTTCTTTCTGATAAATGTCACAATTTTTTTATTGCTACGAATATATTGAAATTATTCAACTCTAATTCATTGTAACGCACGCTGATTTACATTTGAAAAAGTTAGATGATATTATGTAAGAAAAATTAAATTTCGAAAAAATTGAAGTGAAAATTTATTGCAGGAAATTTTATCGATTTATGGTCTTTTTGGGGAATGTAATAAAACACACATCTTTTTTTAATCTTGGAAAATACAATATAACCACGAGCGAAAATACACGATACCTTCTTCCGACTTACCCACAATTCCAAAAAGAGTTCTTTATATTCAGAAACCTCGGAAGGCAATATGAAGTTCAAATGAAAAAGTACGAAACGTCATAGCAACCAAACCGGTTGAAATTTGAATATGACACTTTGAGATAACGTAGTGAGACATCGAGGGACACGATTGGAGTATTCGGCGTGGTTGTGCGCATGCGTGGGGGCCCGCGTATGAAAGAGGGGGGAAGCAGGATGTGTCAATTAACGCGGCAGTGCGTGTGAGGACATCATGGCTTTTCCAATGCAAAATTCGATGATTGGGGAGCAACGAGGTTTTAGCAGATTTCACGCTGCACCAGACTTTAATTAGACACCTCGCTGCTCCTTAATTGGCGAATTTTGTAATGGGAAAGCCATAATGTCCTCATACGCACTGCCACGCCAATTGGACGGAACACATAACTGCCTGCTTGTCCCCTCCTTCATGCGCGGGCACCCATGCATGCGCACAACCACGCCGGATACTCCAATCGCGTCCCTCGATGTCTCACTAAGTTATTCCAAAGCGGCATATTCAAATTTCAACCGGCTTGGTTGTTACGACCATTTCGTACCTTTTCATTTGAACACTCCTATTATTTTGAGATTTAAAGAAATATTTATAGAAACAATGTTTCTTTTGCGTCAACAGATTTTCGGAAGCATTTCAGAGTAGTTTTTATAGTGTATTAATCAATTTTCTCAAACCGGAATATAGGTTTTTAGGAAGCTATAAAATCTCAAGTCAACATTTTCATATTCTACAAACATGTTTTACTGATAAACATGATAAATTAAAATTAATATTATATTGTTACTTTTGCACGTATATATTCATTTATGCAGCTCAAAATGCTAAATTGAGAATAAATAGTATATTAGAATAATTCTTTAAATCAAGACTTCGTTGAGACTTCTGAAATGTTAAGTTTAAAATGACCAATGACCGGTTTAAATATGTCACTTATCGCTTCGATAGTTTCACAGCTTCTTGTGAAGCTATTTTTAGATGTAAGACACCTTTTCATACTAAAAGATGCTCTACATTTTTATAATTGGCATTTTGTTGCTGTCTCTCATATTTTTCGAGACTGGGTGGACAATATCTACATTTCGCCGAAAGGGGGCTTTGTAGCCACTCTCATAAGATAGCGCATAATCATTTTACGATAGGTAGACACTTGTGGCAAGAATCTAGCTATATCCGTTCAACAGGTATTTGAGTGTTTCCAGGGATTATGTTGCATCCGGAAAGAAACATCCAGCCAAGAGCCCCAATGCCAGTCGATATAAAAAAGCCCATTTATTTCTTATATTTTTATGTTATTCTTTCCCTACTGCAGTGTTTTCAATCTTTTCGACTTCCTGAGACATGTACTAACTGTAATCAAATCAGAAGTGTCCATTCTAAACTATACGAAGATATACGCTGCTGATTATGGGGTTGAATTAATGAAGTTATTTTGAAGAAATTTCAAAGATAATAAAGACATATTTAAGTAGGGGAGAAATATCTTCAGCAGTTCTACAAAATTTCCATAAGTAATTAATTGGTTAAATGACAAACTTTTAAAGCAATTTGTTCTGTTGTTACAGCTTGTTAAAGTAAATCTTAAATTCATCGCAACAGCCTGTATGGCCTAATTTGAGGCTGATCAGAAATACTGTAATACTGTAATTTCTGATCAGAAATACTGTAATTATCTTTTTAAGCACAAAAAGTTATATTGTATCACCAAATTTTCAACAAGTAAGGTTTCTTGTATCTTCGAGTAATAAGAAGACAAAACTGGTGATTTGAGCGTTTTTATGCGACTGTGAAATAATGAACTTTACAGAAGAATTCCTGTTGACCCAACCAGTGTTGAATTCAGACACTTTTCTCCGGGAAGGATTTCTGTGGCTCCGGGGGGAACACTATACAGTTCCGAGGGAGAAATTGTACTTTATGACCATTAAAAGCACAAATTCTCAAATATTCCGGGAGGGGCATGTCATTGCTCGGGGGAGAAATCCCCCCCCTACCCGGCCACTCCCTGAATTCAACACTAGACCCAACTATGTTAAATACGACTGCGACAGTTTATAGATATCCATCTTAGACCTGTGTAGTTTCTTTTGCGATTCCATCAAAATTATGGAAGTTGAGCAGGAACCGAATCCACATGTATACCACTTGATATGGAATGATCTTTCTTTTTTCAGTAGGTTTTGTTCAACTTTCACTTATTCCGTCAATCGTTTTTAGCGAGCTTTCATTCCTTTAATCAGTCTTTTTTTTTTAACAATCATGTTTTCTTTAGTTTAAATAGATTTCATTCTTTTTATCAGTCCTTTTTATCAGTCCTTTATCAGTCGTTTTATCCAGGTTTTCATTTTGTCTAATCGGGATGCTGAACCTTCTAGAAGATCCTTCATTACATCCTCAATACCATCCAAATTCTATCTAGTATCAAATTCTATCCTGTACTGGAATTTTTCCGACTTCATGATTCGTTTAGATTAAAAATCAAATAATAGAGCAGTTCTTAGGACTACACAATGCTAATTTCGATAAAATTTCAGAAAAAACAAAAATTTTTAAAAGTACATAAATATTACTATGCAAGCAATCACAGCGTAATACAATAGAAGTTTCAAGGATAAGTATTCCAAAACAAAGACATACATTCTCTTAGATAAACAGCTTCGATCTATAACAATCTGATCTCTCTCAAGAAATGAGCTAAACTATCGCTAATACTCTATATATAGTGCCTGAGAAATTACAACAATGCGTAGTGATGATGTCATATCTACAAATAAGCAAAATTTTAGATTCTAGAACCGTCCACCGATGCTACACTTCTAGTGGGCTCCATGATGTTTCGCTACGAGTCTAATAGACCGGTAAGCGACAGCACAAAATGTCATCTCATCGAGTTCACTGCTGAAATTCCAGAATTAGTTAAAACTCGATTCGCATATCAAAACGCAACCGGCCTGCCAAATCCATATCTTGGTGGAAAACACCTGAAAATTAGATTTTAGCGGTTGACTCGTAAGTTTACCATTGTGTTTTCCTGCTCCCAGTCCTCCATGTATGCATAATACCTTTGGGTGCAGGAAAACACAATGGTAAACCTGCGAGTCAACCGCTAACATCGTGTTTTCAGTTCTTTTCCACCAAGATATGATTTGGGAGACCAATTGCGTTTTGATATGCTAATCAAGTTTTAACTAATTATGGAATTTCATCCGTGAACTCGATGATGTGATATTCTGTGCTGCCGCTTCCCGCTCAATAAGTGTGCGTAGTCATTTTTGGCTACGCTTGCATGACCACACATATGCAGATTTCGCTCAGTCAACATTGAGAAACTAGTTGGATGTGCCAATCCCAAAACTTTCTTCTATCTTATACATCTTAATATTTCAAAAACTAGTTACACATGTTAATACTTCAATATTATTAGTTCATTACTATACCAACTTTGATTTTCATCTTAAATTTCTGCTTCAGTCAATTAAATGAACTAAAAACGAGTTAATATATATCATGATATTTGTTAAAATTAATAGTTTTCCTTATTCTGTTGTTATCAGATGTTTGTGAATAGTCGGCTTAGCAGGAAGTGAGTTCCCACCTTTGCACGAACCGCCGATGGACAATAGAACTACGAAAAATCAAGAAAAGTATACAAAAATCGCCATCACAGAGCCCCATTACCGCGCGATATTTCAAATTCAAGGAGGACCTGTTGGCCAAAGCCAAAAAGCCCAAAAAATTTGGTTTAATTGTATGCATATTTTATACAATTTTCGATTCTACAATAAAGAAAATGGTACAGACATCGTAATTATAGCGCACCCTTCCAGCGGAATTTTTCCAAATTCAGGGAGGACCTTCATGCCATGAACAAAAAGAAACACAAAAAATTTGGCTCAATTCTCTGCATAACTTCATACACTTTTCGATGGTATAATATTCAAAATGGCACGAAAATCGCTATTACAGCGCCCCCTACTCGCAATTTTTTTCCAAATTAAGGAAGGACCTGCTTGCCATAGCCAAGAACTTAAATTAAAAATGTGGTTCAATTCTATGCATAACTTCATACACTTTTCGATGGTACAATATGCAAAATCGCTATTACAGCGCCCCTAGTGGCACTTTTTTCCCAAATTCAGGGAGGTGCTGCTTGTCATAGCCATAAACTTAAAATAAAAATTTGGTTCAATTCTATGCATAACTTCATACACTTTTGGATGGTACAATATTCAAAATCTCTGTTACAGCGCCCCCTACCGGCGAATGTTTTCCAAATTCAGGGAGGATCTGCCTGCAAAGGCCAAAAACTTAAAATAAAAATTTGGTTCAATTCTATGCATAACTTATACACTTTTGGATAGTACAATATTCAAAATCGCACAAAAATCGCTGTGACAGCGCCCCCTACCGGCGAATTTTTTCCAAATTCAGGGAAGACCTACCTGCCATAGCGAAAAACTTAAAATAAAAATTTGGTTCAATTCTATGCATAACTTCATACACTTTTTGATGGTACAATATTCAAAATCGCACAAAAATCGCTGTTACAGCGCCCCCTACCGGCGAATTTTTTCCAAATTCAGGGAGGATCTGCTTGCCATAGCCGAAAACTTAACATATAAATTTGATTCAATTCTATGCATAACTTCATACACTTTTTGATGGTACAATGGCGACAGACACACGGACAGACGGACACACGGACACACGGACAGACAGACATTTTCTATAAACATGTTTTTTGGGATCTCTGACCCCTAAAACATGTAAATCCGTCGAAAACCGGAAGTCGAAAAAAATTTCGATTACAATACTTTCTTCTATTGAAGATAGAAGAAAGTAAAAATGCTTCTAAATCTGTAACAATATACAAAAAAATTTTTAGTTTATGTTTTTCACATATATTTCATTAAATCAGAAATTTTTACTTTGTTTAAAAAAATTAATCTATTAAGAGACATTAGTGCAAAATATTCTAAACTTATCACTAATTAAATTATTAAAAGAAAGGGAATTTATCTTACAAAATTATTATGTAAAGTTTTGAAAGACATATTTATATGCTGTTAGTAATTACAAAGGCTGGAAAAATATCTAAATCTTTTGCAATGAGAATAGCATTCAAATGAAATTTTCCTAAAATATGTTTAATTGAAACTTTGCATTATCTTCAATTGTGGTCATTTTCGCTTATCAACTAAACAATGGATTGAACGCTTTAAATTTTTACTGCTTTACAATTATCAAAATAACATTTAGAATGATGCTTTCCATTTAATTATTCTTTCCGCGCACGTCTACTTGATTTGAAAATCATCTGCACCTGCATTTAATTTAGTTTAGTTCCATTTTAAAGCCGGTCTATTAATGGATTATTTTAATATCACGAGTTTGAAATCCTAATTTAATGAAAACCTCTGAAGCATTTTAATTATCGTTCTTTTCGTCAATGCTCGAATTCAGAAACCAAATTCATTATTTTTTGGTTAAATATTATTTATTAATTTCTTTCTCATTAACGACTTGCTTTCTGTTATAAATAATGCAAATTCGAATTCTAATTAATTGCCGAGTACTAACTCACTTATAAGGCGTTCATAACCAAAATCGAGCAAATACATTTTGCCATTTAACCAAGTTTTTTGCTCAAGACACAATAACACTGTGCTACACAATTGAATCAATGAGTGCTCTCTGAAATATTTTAAATGTTGAAACAGAAATTGCAGGCAAAAATTATCTATCACGTCACATTTTCTAGTTATACAACTTTGAATAATCCTATTATGCTGGTTTTAAAATAGATAATAATAATAACAGTAATAATATAATATATAGTACTAGAAACAATCTGCTATATTATACAAGAAAGAAAAATCATGCGTTAAGCATAGATTATGAAACATTTTCCCAGACTTCCAGAACACTTTAACAAAACTTTGTTATTTAGGGAAATAAAGTAAATAAAATACCTAAGTAAACATTTTAGAAAACGCATAATACTTTTGAAAAATTAATTTCAGTGATTATCGTCATCAGCCAAATATGTATTCCAGTTCTATATTTGATCTATAGTTTGGTATATACACTATATAGTATGCGAAATCTTAATTTAGCAAGAAAACCCATAATAGATTGAAATTTCCCTTTCAGAAATTTACACCAATAGATGGAAACATACTTGAATACTTTTCTACATACTACCTTTAAATACACAACACTATTAGCTAAACTTGAATTCAGTCTAAAACACGCTTAAAACTACTGAAATCACACTTCTAGAAACTATATCCATAGACGGCCATATATCCAATTCTCTGCATGGCCCTATATATCATTTTATCTATACTCCACAAACATCGCTTAGTATATTAAATGTAATTCAGCATAAAAATGCATAACTCATTTAACAACCATCTTTAAACAATTTACTCTTAACTCAGTAACCCTTATGAAGCCTTTTGTGTAGCCCTATATATGATCTATAGCATTTTACACACCACATAGTGTGCAAAAATTTAGTTAAAAACGCATATCATAACTAAAAATAGACTTTCAGCAATCATCGCTAATATAAATCACCTCGCATATGGCATAAACTATCTCTCGCCGCAAAGAGGCGAGCCTTCGTCAGACGATATATGATCTGTGAAGGCCAGAAATGCGCAGAAATCACACGAGATGGGCTTTGCCGCGTGATGCCGCTGTAACCCTGCAATCGTCCAATGAGGTGCACTGCCCACCACATGTCACACAGCCTGAGCCCAAATGTCTGGTTTCCGGTCGATAGGACAGAAACTCCACCCAGCTCAAGGAGCCAAGCGGTCCGTACGCTTGCGGCGCCGCCCCACCGCTCACCCCAGCAACCCACACGAATCGAACACCTACAGAGGAGTCGAGCCCATGAGCCGTTGAAAAGGATCCCCGAAGTGGAGTTGCTTTACGAAATCCTTCCAAGATCAACTGCTATTGTGAACAAAGACGTTTTTGGTCTATAAACTGAAAGGAGAAGAAGGTGCCACTAGCTACCTCGGGAGATTCACGGAAACTCTCTCCCCAACGGTATAGGCGCCGTCTCACTTAGGGGTAAACGGTTCGGAGCCCAACCGACCCCAGGCGGGAACCGCCTAGGACCGGCCGAACTCCAGCTCGCACTTACCTTACCTCACGATCGCCCTTGGTACCTGAGTACGAATACCCCGAATCGTGCAATGGCGACCTCTACCAGACGTGTAAAGGTGCTGTTAGCCGCCCATAAGGGTCGTGGAAAGCCCCCAAAAGAGACACAGGGACTCTCTGCTCGGATATTAGTTACGTGAAAGTTAGTTAGAGACACTACTTAGTTCTCACCATCAGGCACAGAAAGTTATGGCTGTACACATACACGCAGAAATAGGTCGGATCGAGACTTCATATTTGACTCCAGACGCCACCGCATTAGCCAGTGAGCCCCCGACCCGGTTCCCTGCGGAGGCGAGATCCCGGAGGCGGACCTGCCGGCCGACCCCCACCCGGGGAAAAACGGCTCGACGTTGGGTACAACTCCCACAGTGGCTGTCCACCGCGACCGCCCTCTGGTCGAACGGGTGCACCTCCTTTCACCGTTTACCTAGGGAACGGCTCACAACTGCTCCAGCTACAGAACACACCTGATGAAGGGAGCACGTCCGGTGCTGTCCGAAACCTCTCCCGAAGGAAGTCCTGGAAGTTCTTGCATGACTACAAATTCTGAATAATATGGTATTTTTAAGGAGTGTCAGAGTGCCGCTATTATGCTTACTGTATTTTAATTTTGACGATTTGGCCAGTGAAGTATTACTGTGGTATATGTTTATATTGTGATTCTTTTTATTATGCTGATCTTCCATGTGAGTACCGATGATTTCATGTTTAACTGTCATCAGACGGGTTTTTTTTTTCGTTTGGTCAACTATTACAATAACAGCATCAGAGTGGACATAGGTTACATTTAGTTCTGACTGTGATTTTACTTATCTATATCTCATAATTTACCATCAAAAATTGTTTTATGTATTGCTAGCAAAGTTTGAAGATTGTACTTCTGCTTGAGCAGTTTCTGCACGTATATAAATCTTATAATGATGATGAATGTCTTTACGTTTTATTGCTATGGTATTCTACATTATTCTGTGGGGTCCAGATGTCCAACTTGCTGGTGCTATATAGGCTTCGTGCTCCGTTTTAGCGTTACATCAGTGCTTCTCTGCATGTTGGCAGGCACATTAATTTTTCTTTGTTGCTTTGAACAACTACTGAATGGGACAGATGCTGCTTTTCTACAGGATGCGGAAAAAGTATTGATATTTTTTTCGTAATGTTTTTGTGCGTTATTTAAATGATGTAGAATTTTTTGTGTATATTTGTTCTTTATAATCTAAATATTACAAAATTTACAAGTCTCCAGGATTGACGGAAGCCAATAAAAAAAGTGCAGAGATGCAAAGAACTTCTGAAACGCACTGGAAGAAATGCTCACCGGCATTTCATCTTCTGTGACGAAAACTGTTCACTATTGAACAATCTGTTAACCATCAGATTGACTGCATATTAGCCTAATACCGTAAAGCTTCATATTGAAGTGGTGAAATAGTTGCCAGAAATGCTCATCCAGCCAGCGCGATGGTTTTTGGCTGCATCACAAGCAATGGAAAATCCCCTTTGGTCTTTGTTGATGCTGTTGTCAAGATTAATCAGAACAATTATCTCAACGATATTCTGATAAAGGAGGTCCTTCAATGGCTAAATTCTCATTTCGGAAACAATCCATATGTGTTCCAACAAGACTCAGCAAAAGGCCATAAAGCTCGCCAAACGCAACAGTGGTGCCAAGCAAATCTTCGCGATTTCATTTCTTCTCAAGACTAGCCACCAAATAATCCGGATTTGAATCCACTTGATTACACAGTATGGGGAGTGTTGCAAGCAAACGGACTACTTGCGGCGAGCCATGGATGCCTTCTCGCGCAGTCTCCGCTAGTGCATCAAGGCAAAAGGAGACAGAATCGAAAATTAATGATAGAATATCAATTGTTACTTAGTTGTTAAACTTACTCAATAAAAAGTATTGAAATAATTGTATATATGGCGTTGTAGTAGAGATTGATTTTACTATCAATACTGTACATGTGTTAGTTTACGCTGATACGTGGTTACAGTGCCTAGAAGTATATAGTGTGTTTATCACCAATGGAACTGTAATGAAAAAAATTATCCTTGAAAGGAGGAAAACCAGCTTCTCCACGAGAGGGCGTCGAGTTCCCACCGTCGTTGATTAACGTTTGAAATCGCATTTAAAGAGCTTGATCTTAATGTTAGTGGAGAGATAATTAACGCTACATTTTGAAACAAATTATACAAGTGTATCTATTTTTTTAACATTTTAAAGTAAAGGCATATTATGTTTGTTTAATAATAAATCATTATTGATATGTACCAAAAGAAAAGAAACGCTGGTCGAATATGCTTTGTTCCTGGATGCATTAGTGGATATAAATGCAACAAAACTAAAATGATTCTATATTTAATTGAAGAATAAATATTCAAAATGACCATTTATCTAGGTATATCCCCTTAAAAATAAATACCCATGTATATTGCATCAGTGGTTCCTTCCAAATATACATGCATATTAAATTAACTTTAGAAAGACCACTACTTAGGAAGAATTAAACTTTTTATAACAAAATTATGTCTTTAGTCAGCAGTACTTTAAGATATATACATAAAGTAATAATTAATTTTTCTTATTTTATCTAACTTTAACTAAAAAAAAGGAATATTTTAAAGAAAAATCATCCTACTAGATTTGAAAAATCATTAATTTCTCATTTGATTTTTTGCTAATATATTTTAAATTATTTTATCAAAAACTAAAGCTCGGAAATGTAAGAAAAATTTAAAAACTCAATTTACTCTTAATTTATTAACTGGCTGTAAACAAGTAATAATTAATATTGATTAAAAAGTTGTCAAAATGGAGGAGAGAATATTTTAGCTGCACAAAAGAAAAAAAAAAGGGGGGGGAGGGTGAGAAGGGGGGGTGGGGGAAAGAAACCTATGTTTTTACAACAATCCATCATAGTATGATATATATTCCATATATTGTTTTAGAAATAACGAAATATATTACTAAGAGAAACACCTTGCCCTATTACTAAATCAACTTCAGAAAGACCTCTACTTAGGATGAATGAAACAACAAAATAATGCCTTTAGTCAGCAGTACTTTAAGATATATAAATAAAGTTAATAATTATTTATTCTGATTTTATCTAATTTTAACTAAAAAAAAAAAGAATATTTTTGAGAAAATGCATCCAACTTTCAAGAAATTTTTATTTTCTAGTTTTCAAAATATCAATAATTTCTCTCTCTCTCTTTTTTTTTTTTTTTTTTTTTTTTTTTTTTGCTAATATACCTAATATACCTTAAATTATTTTACCAAAAACTACAGCTCTGAAACATCAGAATTTTTTTAAAACTCAATTTACTCTTAGTTTATTAATTAGCCGCAAAGAAGTATTAATGAATAGTGATTAAAAAGTTGTCAAAATGAGAGTAAATATTTTTTTTTTTTACATTTATCATAGTATGGTGTACATTCAATATATTGTTTTTAAGATAACATAATGTTAAACAAAGAAAAACTTTGTTCTATTATTAAATTAATTTTAGAAAGACCTTCACTTAGGATGAATGAAATTTAATAAACAAAATGATGCTTTTAATCAGACGTAATTTAACACATATATGAATAAAGTTATTAATTATTTATTCTGATTTGATCTAATTTTAACTAAAAACAAAGAACATTTTAAAGAAAATGCATCCTACTTTCAGGTAAGTATACATATATACATTCTAGATTTCAAAAATCATTAATTTCTGATTTAATTTTTTGCTAATATATCTCAAAATATTTTATCAAAAAATAAAGCTCTGAAATATCAGAAGTTTTTAAAAACTCAGCTTAGCTTATTAATTGGCTGTAAAGATGTAATTATGAATAGATTAAAAAGTTGTCAAAATTGGGGGCTGGGAGGGGGGTGTATTTTAGCTACACCAAAAAAAAAAAAAAAAAAATTACAAATATGTTTTTACAACAATTTATCATAGTATGATGTATATTCAGTATTGCTTTAGATATAACGAAATATTGTACAAAGAAAAGCCTTGTTCTATTATTAAAGTAACTTTAAACGGACCTCTACTTAATTATGCATTTAGTCAGAAGTACTTTAAGATATATAAATAAAGTTACTAATTATTTATTCAGATTTGATCTAATTTTACCTAAAAATAGAAAATTAAATAGAATAGTTTTTATATGTTTAATTGCATTACAAACTAGGCATGAAATCATTTAAATTCCTCTTCAACTGCATTTTCATTATTACAAAAAAAAAAAAAAAAAAAAAAAAAAAAACTTCTTGTGTATTTTTAATCTAGAGATTTTAAAGTATTGATTTAACAAAAAATTTCTTGTGTATATTTAATCTAGAGCATTTCAAAGTACTGATTTATTACAGAAAAAAATAGATTTAAAAGGATGTTCATGTGAAAAAGACAGATACTATAGCGGAGGTGGGAGCGCTAGCGCCATCTTCCGTGCCCTTAGTTTCTGAAGTATCATTTTGATGCTGATAATAACACTATTCACTTTTAGGCACTATAACGTGGTGCTCATGCCAATAACTTTGCTATTAACTCTGTAGTGTTATTACGTACTTTATAGACTATATTTATCACGAGAACTTTGTTTTAAAACTATACATCCAAAAAGAACTACATTAATATCCGCAAAAAACTACCTGTTTTGGTCAGTTTATTTGGATTTTCTAATGACTTTTATATGGACATTGAACTTTACAAACTTTCTTAAATCAACAAGAAACATTTTATTTGTTATTCTGTCATGGTTGATATATATTTTATTCTGTCATTTGTTTCGTCTAGTGGGCGATGTCGCCAAAGCACTGTGGTCCTGTTGTAAATATTACTTTACTTTAATATTTTGTATTTTTGAAAATAAAGAAGAAAAGGGATTTTTTTATGATGTCGTTGTCTCGAGCCTGCTTCTTTTGGCTGAGTTTCTCTGAGTAATAGCGGGGATCTTTCCACTGGGGTTTTTTGCTCCATAAACCTTAATAGGTTGACGTCCCGTTCGGTTGTCCTTTGTCCTTTGAGATCCTGCATGGTCACATCTGTCGACACTGGAGAGTCCCTGGGTCTTGTTCTACAGATCCCGCTCGCGTCTCTGAATCCGTCTCAATCAAAAGGTTGGATGCGGTCCTACCACATTGGCTAGTCGTTTCCAGCGTCACCACCCGACCCGTAGGCCGCAATGGCATTACCATATGAACGTCGCTGTCCAACTTGCTCCGAAAACCAGGGTATTGGGTGTACATAGGCCCATGTTACCCTCCTATGGGAGACAACTGACGCCTCAACATGACGTCCGTTACCCGCGGCTGCCAGACTCATAAATGAGTCACTCTTGGAGGCTATGGTTCGTCCGCATCCTCCCTCCTCACATTCGTGTACTACGAACTCAGCTGGGCTCCAGGTCACCTCCTCCACCGAAGTAGTCGGGTTCGGACCACGGGCCGGGTTCGGAGTGGCCGCCACCTTCGGATGTGGTATAGTATCCGAAATCTTTGTTTGTTCTTGAAACCGCTATGCACTTTATATTATATTGGAAGTAACTTGTAGTAAACCTCAGCAACGTATATAAATTTCATTATATATGAAATAGTTTTGCATAAGTAAAATACGCCGCAAACATTTTCCCCCTACGCCATTGTGTAACGGAATGCCTTTGCGTGAACCTGTAAATAAATAATAAATATTCTTTCCATCGCATATTCTACAGAATGCATATTTTAAGTGCACTTCATAAATGCATATCAATTGTATTATATTTGTAAGGGTGTAACGTCATTAAAATGCACTGGAAACGATATAATCCAATTGGCCTTAATGTAAAGGAATACTTTTGACTGTCCTTATAAATGAACTATGCATGCTACAAACTTCATTTTCAATAGAGATCGTGCCATAGTAAACATCAATAACATACAAAATTATAGAGCGTCCTTCCGACGCAAATCTTTCACATTCAGGGAGGACCTGGTGGCCATAGCCAGAACCATACACAAAATATTTGGTTCAATTCTAAAGTATAACTTCGTACACTTTTCGACGGTGCAACATTGAAAATGGCACAAAAATCGCTGTTAAAGCGCCCTTCCGGCAGAATATTTCTAAATTGAAGGAGGACCTGCTTGCCACAGCCAAAAACATGCAAAAAAATTTGATTCAATTCTATGCATAACTTCATACACTTTTCGATGGTACAATGGCGACATACGGACAGACAGACAGACATTTTTTGAGGATCTCTGACCCCTAAAACGTGTAAATCCGTCGAAAGCTGGAAGTCGAAAAAATTTTCGATTACAATACTTTCTTCTATTGAAGACAGGAGAAAATAAGAATTGCGTTGTTATCAATTAATAGTTTAATATTAATTAATTTACAATTATATGTTGAGAAATAAATTCAGAAATCCTAAAAAGATAGCTTAAATAAGGTTTCATTTTTATTTTCGTCTGTCTTCACAACAAGAAAGTATTAAATTCGTGAAAAAAATCGACTTTCAGTTTTCGACGGATTTATAAGTTTTACAAGGCCTTGAGCACGATTTGACTGTTTTTAGAAAACGTCTGTCTGTCTGTTACAAAACTTTTGTGGGTGCTTTAGCTCAAGAACTAATGCACGGAATTTATTAACGCTTTAGATTCAGTTAGTCCCTGATATAAATTGGTGCTGATTAGTTTTTTGGTATTAATTTCCCAACAGGTAGCGCTGCTATGCTGCTTTTTTCAAGATTTTCGCAAAAGCTCTATCTCAAGAACTAATGTTCGGATTTTCACCAGTTAGTCCCTGACACAAATTAATGCTAACTTAGTTTTGTTGTAAATCGCGAACAGATGGCGATGCTAAACTACATTTTTCACGATTTCCGCAATAGCTCTCTATCAAAAACGAATGCACTGATTTTCATCAAACTTCATTTTCCGTTAGATGTTGACATAAGTTATTGCTGATTAAGTTTTGGTGTAATTCCTCCTACAGCGCTGATACGATGCATTTTTCAGGATGTACACGATTAAAGCGATAGTCATGTCTCAAGAACTAATACATGGAATTTAATCAAACTTCATATTATGTTACACCTTCACATAAATAAATCCTTATTTGGCTTGGGTGTATATTGCCCAACATGTGTCGCTATTATGCTCCTTGGGTTCAGAATTTTGGTTGCAGACATCTAAGAAGGTGGGTGCCGAAATGCGATTTGTTGAAAAAGGCGATGCTTATATCTTCTATTTAAATTCACACAGTTCAACGAACCGATGACTTTAGAATCGTCATGATGGGCATAGGGTGAACCCACCAGTAGTTGATCAAACTTTTGGAATATTGCGCCATTTCAGGCGTAAATATGTTTTATACGTGGCACTAGACATAATATATTTGTTTGAATGTTGTAGCACCTGTTGTTACATTGTTGTTAGCTGCCTGCTGTAAAAGAAGACATTTTGGGAAATTTTTTTATTAGAAAGTGTAAAAATTTAGTTTTTGATTAGTTGGAGACAATTACGGTAAGTTAGAATAATCCACTTTTATCTTGCTTATTTCAAATAATAGTTTAATAAGAATTATTGTAAATCACATCCCAAAAATGACATTTTAAAGATTAATTTTAAGATTTTCGATTGATTTCTTCGAATGATCAACTACTGCGAAAATGATAATTAAAGAAACTATTTACTTATAATTTTGTTGCTATGTAATTTCAGCAGATTTCATTTTTCCCATTATGCAACATTTTTTAAGGGTTGTGCAAACATGTTAGTTTACTTCTAAAACTTAAAAGGAAGGAAATATAATAAAAACCACATAGCACTGACTTTATTTTATCAACGACTGGCGGGGTCACCCTAGATGGTCATTTAACCCTTAAATGCCGGGTGTTGCTTTTCGGCAACATACCCAATTTAGGCTTCTAAAATACTATTAGAATAATATTTAAGCTATAACGCCTAATGTTGCCAATAAAATACATTCTGAAAATATTATTAAATAGATTTTCAACATGTAGATGGTAACACTTGTGCTGCTTAAGAATAAAGATAGACTTATTTTTTCAAATGTTGCTACATGTTCGTTTTGTTTTGTTTGGAAGCTTGCGAAATACCCTATTTTGTTTTGCCGTGAGCAAGTAAAATTTATTTCTTATGATAGTCCTGAAAATTCTTGTGTGTTTAATATTATAGAATTTTATCAGAGAAAATTATTTTTTCAATTAAAGACCAGTATTGCCGATTAGTAGCAAACTGGTTTTTAGCCGTATGCCATACTTTAAACAAAATATGATTTTTTTTAAGTATTTTCCCATGATTTATTTAAAAAATGAAAGCCAAAAATCATTATTAAAATGATTTTTGGAAAATCAGGCATTTAAGGATTAATTTTGGCACTGTAACAGCGAAATTTGAAGTATTAAGATGTGTGAGATAGAAGAAAGTTTTAGGATTGACACATCCGAGTAGTTTTCTCTCCCGTTGCCCTATCTTAATTAGAATCAGTGCTAAAGTTATACAGATTTTAATAAATTTGTGTTTTCTACAAAGCGTAAAAAAGCCTTGATTTTTTCATAATCGAGTTTTGTGCCTACGGCGAAATGACTGTATTTTAACAGAATTTTCTGCGAAAAAACACGAATTGCAGCGATGAAATTAGGCGTGATTTTCAAGATGAACATTTAATGCTTATAAAATGTAATTTTTTTAACTCTTTTTGCTTTTATACTTACAAGGGGATAAATCCGTTCTTCCTGATTTACTAAATGTAGGTGAAAACTGTCATATATATTTTTTTTTTTTCTGTTTTTAACATGATTTTTTCTCTGCACAGCGATGAATGAGGTATTTTCGAAAGGTTCTTGCATACGTTGTTTGATTATTAGGTAGGTTTCATTACAAAATCTATTGCAGTCGTTCGGGGGAAAGCGATTTCAAAAAATTTTGGTATATTTTCATCGATCATGACCCCCCCAGACCACGAAACCACCCTCCGTTCAAAATTGATATATATATATATATCCATTTATATATATGTATATAATTCAAATTTTAAAAAAAAATTTAATTTAAAATGGTCGCCATTTTGAAACAAAACGGCGGATGAAGCTGGCAAACGAACTCGGTTTAGACATTGGTATGTACTATGTACACACCGAATTACATCGAAATCGGATATATATATATATGACATTTGTCACACTGTAACTCTCGTATTTATGAACCGATTTCGATGTAATTCGGTGTGTACATAGTACATACCAATGTCTAAACCGAGTTCGTTAGCCAGCTTCATTCGCCATTTTGTTTCAAAATGGTGGCCATTTTAAATTAAATTTTTTTTTTTAATTTGAAATGTGGTACCAAAAAATTCAAAATAGAAAAATATTTTTTTCTTATGTATTTGACATTTATACAAAGATTCCGGAGCAGTTTTTGTTTCTTCTATATCTTAAAAAATGGCTGAGTAATAGCATTTTGAATTTCTAGCGTGGCTGACATTTTGAAACGTCCTGAATTTTGTCACGCGATAAAAGGCGTATTTATGAACCGATTTCGATGTAATTCGGTGTGTACATAGTACATACCAATTTCTCGACCGAGTTCGTTGGCCAGCTTCATCCGCCATTCTGTTTCAAAATGGCGGCCATTTAAAATTTAAAAAAAAAATTAAAGTTTGAAATGTGGTACCAAAAAATTGGAAATGGAAAAATATTTTTTTCTTATGTATTTGATCTTTATACGAAGATTCCGGAGCAGTTTTCTTTTCGTCAATATCTTAAAAAATGGCTGAGTTATAGCATTTTGAATTTCTAGTGCTGCTGACATTTTGAAACGTCCTGAATTTTGTCACGCGATAAAAGGCGTATTTATGAACCGATTTGGATGTAACTTCGTTTATACATAGTACATACCAATGTCTCGACCGATTTCGTTGGCCAGCTTCATCCGCCATCTTGTTTAAAAATGGCGGCCATTTAAATTTTTAAGAAAAATTTAAATTTGAAATGTGGTACCAAAAAATTGAAAATTGAAAAAATATTTTTTCTTATTGTTTGACCCTGATCAAAAGATTCGGGAGCAGTTTTTGTTTCGTCTATATCTTAAGAAATGGCTGAGTAATAGCATTTTGAATTTCTAGCGTGGCTGACATTTTGAAACGTCCTGAATTTTGTCACGCGATAAAAGGCGTATTTATGAACCGATTTCGATGTAATTCGGTGTGTACATAGTACGTACCAATGTCTCGACCGAGTTCGCTGGCCAGCTTCATCCGCCATTTTGTTTCAAAATGGCGGCCATTTAAAATTTTTAAAAAAATTAAAGTTTGAAATGTGGTACCAAAAAATTGGAAATGGAAAAATATTTTTTTCTTATGTATTTGATCTTTATACGAAGATTCCGGAGCAGTTTTTTTTTCGTCAATATCTTAAAAAATGGCTGAGTTATAGCATTTTGAATTTCTAGTGCTGTTGACATTTTGAAACGTCCTGAATTTTGTCACGCGATAAAAGGCGTATTTGTGAACCGATTTGGATGTAACTTCGTTTATACATAGTACATACCAATGTCTCGACCGATTTCGTTGGCCAGCTTCATCCGCCATCTTGTTTAAAAATGGCGTCCATTTAAATTTATAAGAAAAATTTTAATTTGAAATGTGGTACCAAAAAATTGAAAATTGAAAAAATATTTTTTCTTATCTGTTTGACCCTGATAAAAAGATTCGGGAGCAGTTTTTGTTTCGTATATCTTAAAAAATGGCTGAGTTACAGCATTTTGAATTTCTAGCGTGGCTGACATTTTGAAACGTCCTGATATTTGTCACGTGATAACAGGCGTATTTATGAACCGATTTGGGTGTACCTTGGTGTATACATAGTACATACAAATATCTCGACCGAGTTCGTTGGCCAGCTTCATCCGCCATCTTGTTTCAAAATGGCGGCAATTTAAAAAAAATTAAAAAATTTTAAATTTAAAATGAGATACCAAAAAATTGGAAAATGGAAAAGATTTTTTTCGTATGCGTTTGACCTTAATACAAAGATTCCTGAACAGTTTTTGTTTCGTCTATATCTAAAAAAATGGCTGAGTTGTAGCATTTTAGGTAGCTTTCTTTACAAAAAAGCTACCTATTGCAGCCGTTCGGAGGAAAGCGATTTCAAAAAATTTTGGTATATTTTCATCGATCATGACCCCCAGACCCCGAAACCACCCTCCGTTCAAAATTGATATATATATATATATATATATATATATATATATATCTGACCTATGTCACACTGTAACTCCCGTAATTATGAACCGATTTCGATGTAATTCGGTGTGTACATAGTACAAACAAATGTCTCGACCGAGTTCGTTGGCCAGCTTCATCCGCCGTTTTGTTTCAAAATGGCGGCCATTTAAAATTTTTAAAAAAATTTAAAACTTGAAATGTGGTACCAAAAAATTAAAAATGGAAAAATATTTTTTTTTTATGTATTTGACCTTCATACAAAGATTCCGGAGCAGTTTTTGTTTCGTCTATATCTTAAAAAATGGCTGAGTTATAGCATTTTGAATTTCTAGCGTGGCTGACATTTTGAAACGTCCTGAATTTTGTCACGCGATAAAAGGCGTATTTATGAACCGATTTGGATGTAATTCGGTGTGTATATAGTACATACCAATCTCTCGACCGAGTTCGTTGGCCAGCTTCATCCGCCATTTTGTTTCAAAATGGCGGCCATTTAAAAATTTTTTAAAAATTTTAAATTTGAAATGTGGTACCAAAAAATTGAAAATGGAAAAATATTCTTTTCTTATGTATTTGACATTTATACAAAGATTTCGGAGCAGTTTTTGTTTCGTCTATATCTTAAAAAATGGCTGAGTTATAGCATTTTGAATTTCTAGCGTGGCTGACATTTTGAAACGTCCTGAATTTTGTCACGCGATAAAAGGCGTATTTATGAACCGATTTGGATGTAACTTCGTTTATACATAGTACATACCAATGTCTCGACCGGGTTCGTTGGCCAGCTTCACCAGCCATCTTGTTTAAAAATGGCGGCCATTTAAATTTTTAAGAAAAATTTAAATTTGAAATGTGGTATCAAAAATTGAAAATTGAAAAAATATTTTCTTCTTATGTATTTGACCTTGATAAAAAGATTCGGGAGCAGTTTTTGTTTCGTCTATATCTTAAGAAATGGCTGAGTTATAGCATTTTGAATTTCTAGCGTGGCTGACATTTTGAAACGTCCTGATTTTTCTCACGTAATAACAGGCGTATTTATGAACCGACTTGGATGTACCTTGGTGTGTACATAGTACATACAAATATCTCGGCCGAGTTCGTTGGCCAGCTTCATCCGCCATCTTGTTTCTAAATGGCGGCCATTTAAAGAAATTAAAAAATAAAAAAAATTAAATGAGATACCAAAAAATTGGAAAATGAAAAAGATTTTTTTTGTATGTGTTTGACCTTAATACAAAGATTCCGGAACAGTTTTTCTTTCGTCTATATCTAAAAAAAAAATGGCTGAGTAATAGCATTTTGAATTTCTATTGTGGCTGACATTTTAAAACGACCTGATTTTTGTCACGCGATAACAGGCGTATGTATGGACCTATTTGGATGTAACTTTGTCTGTACATAGTACATACCAATGTCTCGACCGAGTTCGTTGGCCAGCTTCATTAGCCATCTTGTTTCTAAATGGCGGCCATTTAAAGAAATTAAAAAATAAAAAAAATTAAATGAGATACCAAAAAATTGGAAAATGAAAAAGATTTTTTTTGTATGTGTTTGACCTTAATACAAAGATTCCGGAACAGTTTTTCTTTCGTCTATATCTAAAAAAAAAATGGCTGAGTAATAGCATTTTGAATTTCTATTGTGGCTGACATTTTAAAACGACCTGATTTTTGTCACGCGATAACAGGCGTATGTATGGACCTATTTGGATGTAACTTTGTCTGTACATAGTACATACCAATGTCTCGACCGAGTTCGTTGGCCAGCTTCATTAGCCATCTTGTTTCAAAAGGGTTGCCATTTAAAAAAAATTAAATTTAAAATTCAAAATGATGTATTAAATAATTGGAAAATGAAAAAGATTTTTTTTATGTGTTTGGCCTTGATACAAAGATTCCGGAGCAGTTTTTGTTTCTGAAAATTTGTTCTTTTGTTGATATCTTAAAAAATGGTTGATTTATAGCACTTTGAATTTCTAGCATGGCTAACATTTTGAAACGATCTTGTATTTGTCACGCGATAACACACGTATTCGCCTATTTCGATGTAAGAAGGCATGTGGATAGTATACATCAACACATCGACCAAGTTCGCTGGCCAGATTCATCAGCCATCTTGTTTCAAAATGGCGGCCATTAAATTAAAATATATATATATATTTAAAGTGAGGTGCAAAAAAATTAGAAATTGAAAAAGGTTTCTTTCTTAAGTATTTGATCTTGATATAAGGATTCAGGAGCATTTTTTGTTTGTCTTTACCTTAAAAAATGGCTCAGATATAGCAGTTTCAATTTCTATTGTGGGTGACATTTTGAAAAATCTGATTTTTTGCATGCGACAGCACTCCTATATATTAACCGATTCCGATGTGAGTGAGCATGTGCACAGCAATTACTAAGGTCTCGACCAAGTTCACTTCTTAGCCTCATCCACCATGTTGTCTTAAAATGACAGGCACTTTAAGAAATTGCCGAATTTGGCAGCCAAATATAAGTTACTTTAAAGAAAAGCAGCTTGGATAAAGCTGACTAATTTCGCGAAATTCTCATTCATTATATTGATAAAAATTAGTAATTGAATCTCCTATATTCGGTTTCCACTAAATTGAGCTTCGTGTGTTTGCATGATATAAGTTGGCTTTTTTTAAATAAGGATTATGAAAGCTACCTCTTCCTCCCGGCACTGGCTGGAAGGACTTTTTAATTTCTATTGTGGCTTACATTTTAAAACGACCTGATTTTTGTCACGCGATAACAGGCGTATTTATGAACCGATTTGGATGTAACTTGGTTTATACATAGTACATACCAATGTCTCGACCGAGTTCGTTGGCCAGCTTCATCCGCCATCTTGTTTAAAAATGGCGGCCATTTAAATTTTTAAGAAAAATTTAAATTTGAAATGTGGTACCAAAAAATTGAAAATTGAAAAAATACTTTTTCTTATGTGTTTGACCCTGATAAAAAGATTCGGGAGCAGTTTTTGTTTCGTCTATATCTTAAAAAATGACTGAGTTATAGCATTTTGAATTTCTAGCGTGGCTGACATTTTGAAACGTCCTAATTTTTGTTACGTGATAACAGGCGTATGTATGAACCGATTTGGATGTACCTTGGTGTATACATAGTACATACAAATATCTCGACCGAGTTCGTTAGCCAGCTTCATTCGCCATCTTGTTTCAAAATGGCGGCAATTTAAAAAATTTTTAAAAATTTTTAATTTTAAATGAGATACCAAAAAATTGGAAAATGGAAAAGAGTTTTTTCGTATGCGTTTGACCTTAATACAAAGATTCCTGAACAGTTTTTGTTTCGTCTATATCTAAAAAAATGGCTGAGTTGTAGCATTTTGAATTTCTATTGTGGCTGACATTTTTAAACGACCTGATTTTTGTCACGCGATAACAGGCGTATTTATGAACCGATTTGGGTGTAACTTGGTCTTTGCATAGTACATACCAATGTCTAGACCGGGTTCGTTGGCCAGCTTCATTCGCCATCTTGTTTCAAAAAGGTTGCCATTTAAAAAAAATTAAATTTAAAATTTAAAATGAGGTATTAAAAAATTGGAAAATGAAAAAGATTTTTTTTTATGCGTTTGGCCTTGATACAAAGATTCCGGAGCATTTTTTGTTTCTGAAAATTTGTTCTTTTGTTTATATCTTAAAAAATGGTTGAATTATAGCACTTTGAATTTCTAGCATGGCTAACATTTTGAAGCGATCTTGTATTTGTCACGCGATAACATACGTATTCGCCTATTTCGATGTAAGAAGGCATGTGGATAGTATACATCAATATCTCGACCAAGTTCGCTGGCCAGATTCATCAGCCATCTTGTTTCAAAATGGCGGCCATTAAATTAAAAAAAAATTATATTTAAAGTGAGTTACAAAAAAATTAGATATTGAAAAACGTTTCTTTCTTAAGTATTTGACCTTGATATAAGGATTAAGGAGCATTTTTTGTTTGTCTTTATCTTAGAAAATGGCTCAGATATAGCAGTTTCAATTTCTAATGTGGGTGACATTTTGAAAAATCTGATTTTTTGCCTGCGACAGCACTCGTATATATCAACCGATTCCGATGTGAGTGAGCATGTGCACAGGAATTACTAAGGTCTCGACCAAGTTCACTGGTTAGCCTCATCCACCATGTTATTTTAAACTGGGAGGCACTTTAAGAAATCGCCGAATTTGGCAGCCAAATATAAGTTACTTTAAAGAAAAGCAGCTTGGATAAAGCTGACTAATTTCACGAAATTCTCATTCATTATATTGGTAAAAATTAGTATTGAATCTCCTATATTTGGTTTCCACTAAATTGAGCTTCATGTGTTTGAATAATATAAGTTGGCTTTTTTAAAATAAGGAATATTAAAGCTACCTCTTCCTCCCGGCACTGGCCGGAAAGACTTTTTTTTTAATTCAGTTGATCAAAAATAAATGAAAAAACGCATTAGCAAATATCAAAGATTGCGGCGAGAAAGCCTAAGCACGGGTTTATCGGATTTTTTTTTTAAATGGTAACTTTAATAGATTTTTTACATGATATATATATTTTTTTATAATTCCCATTAACAATACTAAAAATCATATTTATTGGAAAAATAGCAATAATACGCTAAAATAAAATTGTGAATCATTTTAATATTGGCCTTGTGCCAGATGTTAACAGATGAATAAATCGCTATTTACATAAAGCATTTTTTATTGTTTTCATTTCAGTGGTTTAAGCTGATACGGTTCGATTACATTAAAGAGTCTTAAATTCGTGATTTCTTTCTATTTTATTGCTTTGTTTTTGATTGAGGAATGTTTTAATTTAATATGGAATATAAGCTTGAAACAAATGATGAACTATTTCGATAAATTTAAATGTCAACCTATTTGTCTTTCCTAATCGCCTGCACGAGATAGAGATAAATTCGAAATAATTCGTACTTGAAAATAATTTAAAAAACAATAAAAAATTAGTAAATTGTGATACAATTTTCAAACAAACTGCATTTAAAAGTACATATTTTCCCTATTCGACAGTATGAAAATTGGACATGTGCGGTACTTAGAAGTTTAAAAAAATTGCAATAAAACTTAACAAAAGCTAAACTTAATCGTCTGCTGTTGCCACCAACAAAATGACGTCAGCATTATGCGCGTCTGTTCTTTATTATATAGATTCATAATTAATATGTAAAACATTAATTTCAAAGTAAGCGTTTTAGAAACGCATTACTTAATTTTTTTCACAAACAAATTCTTGCGCGATTACATTAAGGTAGTAACGACAAAAGCAATTTTCTCTTAAAGAACTCAATACCCTTTATAATAAGAGTAGCATTTAAACGAAATTTCGCTTAAATAAGCTTAATGCGAACTTCGCATTCACTTCTATTGTGGTCATTTCTGCTCATCAACTAAACAATAGATTCCGCGCTTTAAAATTTTGCAGTTTTCCAACTCTCAGGCTTACATTTACAATGATACTTTCCATTTAATTATACTTTCTGTCTATCAGCATTTCATTTTGAAATCATTTGGAACTACATTTAATTTAGTTAAGTTCAGTTTTAAAGCTGCTGTAGTAATGTATTATTTTAACGCACAGTGTTTAAAATAACAGTTTAATACAAATTTCTAAATAGCATATATTTCCAATTACGAATTTATCAACGTTCTTTTCGTATTTACGGGTATTCAAAGAAAAATGCATTTCTTTAATTAAATTTATTTTAATCATTAATTTTTTAATGCGTTCAAAATATTAAAAATTTGTTTATGATTTTGGTTTACAAAATGTTAGTCTGTCGGTCGATTCGCACTTTAACTATCATAAATATGCTTCATTTACTGTGAAATTCACATATGGTGTGAAAGGTCACTATGCACTGTTATAAAAGACAAGACTTTTTTAACCTATGAAAACAGAGTAAATGCGGGCTAGATGCCCCATCGGGTTAGTTCCCACAGTCTCTTTATTTCAGACATGTGCCGGAGCTAGTTTCGTTCTTTTACTCTCAATTGTTATAAAAAAAAAAGCGTAGTAGACGAAATTACAGCGATTTATTTTTTGAAATAGAAGTTGAGGCATTCTCACAAAATGTTAACTTTTAAGACACTGAATAATTTTTTTATTTTAGTACAAATTCTTGTATTATTTTTATTTCTTATACTGGAAAACATCCCATTGTATGACAGCATAACAATATTAACGAGATAAATAAGTTTTGGACGATGTTGGGTGTCCAAATATACCACGAAATTCCTATACCGTCCCGTATCCCTGATGCTGATTTTTAAATTTGGAGCTGTCTGTATAGAATTATTTCAATAAAAGTAATTCGATGTAATTTTTTTTTCAAAACTGGGACTATTGTTTTATATAAATATGTAGCAAAAAGTTAACCTGCACACATTTTTACGGTTGTTATTATTTTTTTAACTCTGTCAATGGATTTTAGATTCCTTACCGTCCCACTTGCTAAAATTCTACAGAAAATCACTTCAGGTGCAGCCACAGAATTTTTTCCGTTTTTTTCTTTATTTTGGATCATTAAGGCATTCGTCTATAAGTTTAAAATGTTATTTTACTAAGTTTAATTTCACCAGATTTTTATTCCTGAAAGTTAAAATTTTGTGAGAATGCATCGGTTATACTCATCAAAAAAGGTAATTTTGCCTTCTCTTGCATGTTCTCATGAGATAGCAGCAGATGATATATAATGTACTTCCTAGAGATTTTTCGTGGAATATTTAGCGAATATTGGTGAAACAGATACCGAATAATGTGTTAGTTTATAGGTTGCAGCCACATTTCTTCCTACTTCCAGAGCTACTTTCTGGAGCATCTATTCCGATCAAGTGGGGCGTCTAATCCTGAGATGGACAAAATCAATTGTTTCCATTAAAAAAGTTTGTGACTTTATTTATTCAATTTATTTAAAAAATTTAGTGCCGAAAGCTATTCCGAAGCTAATTCCGAAAGCTATTTTAATTTTATGAAAATGCTGTTCCAGTAGCGTGTTACAGATGAAAACAACATTCACAATTAAAAAGAAGAAATGTTTATTTCACAGAAATACCGCCTAAAACTGCGGAAAATATTTTAATCATAACAGTATTAAAAGTTTTCAAAAGTTAGAACCTTTTTACTACCAAAGAAACAAAATCAAAATTTTATAAGTGTTAAAGAGATAAAATCTAATAGATGTATATGCGGTCTTTTATTGTGTTTTTTAAACAGTAAAAGTTATTTTTGGCTTTAAACATAATCTAAAGAAACAACAAATATAGTATATACAGTCGAACCTCTATTTAACGAAGTCGCTAAATCCCGGAAAAAAGTTTGTTATATCGAAAATTCGTTAAATAGAGATTTACCTTTTAAAATACTTTAAACTACATAACATAGATTTTAAATTCATAAACACTAAATATTTTTACTAAAAGTAATTAATCACATTTTTTTTTATAAGTTATATCGATTTCTTTTATTTATTTTATCCACCAATATCCCTTATCAATTCATTTTTTTCTATGTGTTTAAATGTTTGAAATCTGCAAGGAAAACAAAACATTGCCCGGGAATACACTGTATTTTCTGTTTAAAGTAAATAGTTTTACATTAAAATTAACGAATTTTAATGACATTATCGTATTTATTGTTATTATAACAAATAATTTTAAACATACATTAACATATGCGTCCTTAAACTTAATTTCTGAAAAACTCTGTTAATTTTGCCTGAGGTTTTTTTTTTTTTTTAAGTGCTTTTTCTTATAATACGTCTCGCATCTTTGCAATGCACCAAAAACCCCTTCATGCGTATTTTCTTCTAACTATAATCCGCGTCGGATTTTTTCAAATAATTTTAGCATTTCATCATTCGAAGTTTTGTTAATTCCTCCATCATGTTCATTTCCATCATCATCATAATCATCTTCATCGCAATTCATTGCTGTATTGGTTTTATTTTTCACACTGTCGAAAATAACCAATTTGGATAGTGTTTCCGAGATCTCAATTTCAGAATTAAGTGAAATACAATCATCAATCAGCACATCATGGTTAATTTCTTCTTTTTTTCTCATCTGTATCCACATTTTTTTTAAGTTAAAGGAATTATCGTCTTCGTCTTCCGTACTTACCGAATTCTCACTGCTGACAAAGAAAGCGCCTGGTAAAACCAGTTCAAGGCCATTGAACATCATAAAATGTGTTTAAACAGATAATAAGTCTGAAACGTCCAGAAATATTTTGAGAAATGGGGAGAAAAAAAATTTAGATCACGAGAAAAAGTTCGTTAAATAGAGAATGCACTTCGCTATTTGGAGGTTATTTTACGAAGAAATTCGCAAAATGTTCTTGGTTCCAAGGAAAATTTCGCAAAATAGAGAAATTCGTAAAATAGAGGTTCGTTAAATAGAGGTCCAACTGTATATTAGGGTGGTCACAAGAAATCAATTTTCGAATTTTTTCCGGGTGACACCCCCCCCCCCCAAAAAAAAAAAAAGTTGCAAATTGGCTAGAAAATTGAGACTGGCAAAGTTTTATCTCATTTGGATAATGTTAACCCGTGCCTCATTGATGTCAAAGTTCGAAAAAAAAACATGATTTCTTCGCAAAAAATGCTGTTTTTACTTCATAAAATGCATACAAGTAAACCTAGAAACATCATACTGGTCTCATTTCATAAAAAATGTTTTTGTCTTGAAGAACCACACACCATTTTCTTGTAAAGATTTATAGATTTGAACATATGCGCTTTTTTCAGGACCAGACTCGATATGAATCCTAAAAATTGACTTTTTATGAAAATGCGAAAAAACATTGTAACATTCCATTTCATCTGCTTTTCACCTTTTTGGTTTCATTTTGTACATAATAAAGGGTTCAATTAAAAAAATTCCAATGTAAATGAAAAAAATCGAAATCTCAACTCAAAGAATTAAAAGAAAAAAACGCCAAAGAAAGTATAAAAATGAGAATAAATAATCTTCAAATGCATTTTATTATTAAAGTTGTGTTAGAAGAAAGGAAACATTATTAAGAAAATAAATTATACCTTACGATTGTCACAGTAAGATGGTAATGGCTTAGATAAAGTGCCTTTTGAAGAGTCTTGAAAAGTTTTTCTACATCCAGATACAACTTTTAGAAAAACTGTTTCTGTTCTTCGTCTTTTGTTAAACAGGAATTGAAATCTCAGATTAATTTTATTGCCCATTCAGCTTTATCACTGACAACCTTAAAACCATTCACTATTTTTTTCGTCTTTTAAATAATGTTTATTTTCACACCATATATTGGGATCGGTATTTAAAAATTGCATATTAATACTAAATTTCTTAAAATTTTTAATTTGAGATTAAACAAAAACATCAACTACTTTTCCAATAAATAATACACTTCGTTGAAACATTTTGTTGTTCTTACATTAAAGCCATCATCAAAAGTTTCTTCTTCAAATGACATAAAAAATGACTTTAATAACATTAATTTTACAGCTATGCTTATTTTAACTTTTTTTTCCAAAGTATCATCTAAAAATGAAAATGCAACTTCAACCTAGTTAAGATACCAAAGGCGGTTTATCATTTTAGTGACTGCTTTGTCTGTAACCTATTTATCAATTTTTCTGTAGTCAACAAGTCATTTTATTAAATCCAGGTCTTGATTGGGGGCAAAGTGGCAGTGGGAGCATTGAACCATGATTTGACAATAAATATTTATTATAAATAAGCAAAATAAGCTCTATATACCTTCTTTTTCTAAATGGTCTGTGCCATCCATCTGGCATGATGAATAGTACCAGATTTTCTGAAAAAATGTTTGTTGGAGGAAGATGTCTTATAAAAATTACACAAAATTGGATAATTTCTTTATAAAATCATAATCCCGCGCAGTTCATTTTTTAAATGTTCTGTAAGAAAACAGGAAATTTCTTCTGAATTAAGTATTTTGTATCTGGATAGCATAGGTTAAGGATTAATTTTGAATAGTTCGAATTTAAATTAGGGAAAAGAAATATGAATAAACTGACGAAAGAATGTGACTTAACAGAATTCAATTCACGATTCGATTTTAAAACAAAAACTGTGATTTTAGTTAGAAGTTAGAATTAAATTTAAATTTTCGTTACTTACCCCATTTTCCCAGAAATTCAGGCAGACACTTACAATAAAGGAGCAGCAGGATATATAACACGACACACATTTATTATAATACAAAGAACTGATATAGCCGCAAGTATATTGTAGATTCTAGTTGAATACACTTATAAATGTTCGAATCCCGTTGAGCTGGTCAAATTAGTAACACCTTCGATTGAATTCTTGACTTGTCATTTAAAAACGACGAATTACATAGTAAATGAATATAGGTGAATAACTTGTTAACTCCGCATCGAATAATAAATATTAGACTCAAAGAATAATACATGCCTTAGCATACTTCCTTTTCACCGTTCGAATTCCGAAAGTTTGTTTTTAAAGATTGTACCTGTAAAGGCTGACGTCACGTTCTTACGTCAGTTGCTCGGTTGCCAAGGTAACCAGTTTTTTCCCTCGAGAATCGTACTGATCGTCCATAACCTCCGGGGGGCCGGCATGGACTTCAGGTAAAGCAGCAATCTGCTGAATCGGACGCTTGAATGTACCTTCACCGGTACGGATAGTCACAACTCTGACCACACCGTCAGCACCAGGATGGATGTTTTCGACCACGGCTAATTTCCAATGAGTTGGATGAATTGAAGATTCTTTTACCAAGACTAGTTGACCAATCTTGATAATATGATTGCCCTTTTTCCATTTATGCCTTAAGGACAATGTTTGGAGATAATCTTTAGTCCAGCGGTGCCAGAAATTATCTCGAATCTTGATACACTGTTTCCACCTGGAAGAGAGACTAATACATGGATTATTATGAGATGACATGTCAGGTAAAGCAAGTAATGGATCACCAATAAGGAAATGTCCTGGAGTTAAAACGGATAAGTCATTAGGGTCGGTTGATAAAGGAATAAGTGGACGAGAATTTATACATGCTTCAATAAGGCATAGGGTTGTGGATAGTTCCTCAAAAGTCATAAGAGTACCTTGGCATACTTTGGTTAGATGACGTTTGGCTAGCTTTATGGAAGACTCCCATAATCCTCCAAAGTTTGGACCATAAGGAGGTATGAAATGCCAAATAATTTGGCGTTGTGCGCAAAAGTCTTGGACTTTTGATTCTTTAAGAATTAGGAACAGTTTTTTAAGATATGGGGCTGCACCAACGAATGTTTTACCGTTATCAGAATAAATGTCTGTTGGATGTCCTCGGCGTGATATGAAACGCTGTAAAGTGCATATAAAGGCTTCGGTGGTAAGTTCTGAAACTAATTCAATGTGTACTGCTTTGGTGCACATGCATATAAAAAGACAGATATAGGATTTAAAAATAGTTGACTTTCGTTTGTGTTGGCATTTTGTATTGATTGGTCCTGCAAAATCAATCCCTGTGCGCTGGAACGCTCTACAAGGATTAATTCGTGAAGAGGGCAAGTCACCCATGATTTGAGTAAGCGGTTGGGCAGATATTCGAATGCAACAGATACACTTTCTTAATTCTTTCTTAACTGTTGATCTGCCATCTGGAATCCAAAATTTTTGACGAATTAAGGAAAGAACTTGATCAGGACCCGCATGCAGACTATAGAGATGGAAGTACCTGATAATAGCTTCTGTTAAGGGATGGGTTTTAGGGATGAGCATTGGATGTTTGGAATCGAATGACATGGTGGTGTGTTTGCTGAGGCGTCCACCAACTCTCAAAATATTATCTGCATCGAGAAAGATGTTTAAAGAAAGCACTTTACTGGATGTTGGTAGTGGTTTGTGTTGTTTAAGTAGATTAATTTCATCAGAAAAGGCTGACTGTTGTAAGCACTTGACGACAGTTTTACAAGCGTTGTTAAGTTCAACTGCATTTAATGGCCCTTTCCCTTTTAAATGGAATTTTGTGTTGTAGGCGAATCTTTGAATCCAAGCAACTACTCGGATTACTTTTGTATATGAAGAAAATCTGGTAAGAATGTCTATATCGTTGTCTAGTTGATTTATTAAACAAGAACTTTCGGTGGGTAAAGACTCAACTGCAAAGTTTGAAGTTGGAGATGGATCATCAACGAAAGGATTAGAAGACTTGTAGAGCCATGTAGGCCCAGACCACCAACATTCGCAATTTTTTAATTGATAGGGATAGACCCCGTGTTGCACAATCGGCTGGATTATGTTTACCAGGAATATGATGCCAATGTTCAATTGAGGTCAAATCTCTGATTTTATTGGCACGGTGAAGCACGAATTGGTTGCCTTTGGTTGGAGGTTTCACAATCCAGCTTAATGTAATGGTCGAATCGGTCCACAAGAATGTTTCGTGGAAAGCGTTAAGTAATGCATCTTGCACAACTTGAATAAAGTTTGCTAGCAAAAGAGCTGAAAATAGCTCTAACCTTGGCAATGTTATTGCACTGGCGGGCGCTATTCTTGTTTTAGCAGCGAATAGCATTACCGTGACAGGATTAAAGGTTTTTATATAGACAACCGCAGCGTATGCACGTCTAGAGGCATCACAGAACCCATGGAGTTCGAAAGGTGATGATGTGCTGAAATTCATAAATCGGGGAATGTGCATAGAATTAAAAGCATTTATTTCAGAATAGAATCTATTCCACGTTTCTAGAATATCTGAGGGAAGAGGATCATCCCACTTCAAGTCTGCCTTCCACACTTCTTTCAATAACATTTTCAAAATAACAGTGGAAGGTGACAAAAGACCCAAAGGATCAAAAATGCCAGCGATTACGGATAATAATTGACTTTTAGTCTTTACTGTAGGTTTTTCTACAACTTGTACTCGCAGGAAATCTGTTTCCTGGTTCCACTCTAACCCTAGAAAACTTTGAGATGAATTCGGATTGAAAGAATGGGTTAAGTTATTTGCCTTTAAAGAATGTGGCAAACTATCATCTTTTGCTATACTGGCAGCGACAGGAAAATTAATTTTTTCCTCATCACAAACTTGTTTATTTTGCCGAATTGAATTGTGATACAGTTCTTTAGCTGCATCCGATTTAATAAACTCCTTAGCTTGAGGAACAGGCTCTGAGTTGAAAAAATCAGTCATGTCTACTGAATGGCAGACCACGGTCGTGGCCGGTTTAGACGAATAGGGTACTGGACCACTTAGAATATATCCCAGTTGAGTTGGGATTGCAACGGGTTCACCAGATTGTCCAAAAATGGGTGACCCTAATAACAGATGTGCAAAAACATCTGCTCCTAGCAGAATGTCGATTGACTTGGAGATATAAAACTCAGGATCCGCCAGCTGTAAGTTTGCCATGTGTGGCCATGAATGCCTTTCAAGCCTGAAGTTAGGGAGTGGGGTAGTAACCTGATTGACTACAAGGGCTTTTAAAGAATTGTAATTATTTTCAAAATATGGCGAGTAATTAAATTCAGTGAAATTTAGGCAGGTTTCAGCCGAAATGCCATTTATACCTACAAGCCTATTGTTCGTTCTGCCAACAGGCAAATTCAACCTTTCTACACAATTTTTTGAGATTAAAGAATTTTGAGAAGCATTGTCAATAAGTGCTCTGCACTGAATAACATTACCTGTGCTAGATTTTACATTAATAAGAGCGGTAGATAATAGAACATTATAATTCTGCAAAGATGAATGACACTGCGCACTATTAGAAACAGAAATTTCTGGTGCATTATCATTAACAAACTCTCTATTAGTTTGACTAGTCGTATACACATGTAATAATGTATGATGCATTTGGGAACAATTTTTGCATTTAACATTAATTCTACACTGCCCTACTTGATGGTTTTGTCTAAGACAATTTTCACATAATTTGTTTAAATGAACGATTTTCCACCTCTCCTTCACTGGTTTTGAATTAAATAACGGACATTTGAATAACGCATGGCTTTCATTACATAATAGGCAGTTATTACCATTCCTAACAAACGCGCTGTTCATTACGTTGGTTTTGACTCGACTAGGATCTAGAGGCTTTTTTGCGAAATTGAATTTAGACTCTACTTTAGTACATTTTGACTCCTCTACACTTCTAGCTTCCCGCTCAACAAATTTTCGAAATAAATCCATATCCGGTATTTTATCATTGTCTAACAACAATTCCCATCTTTGTTTGAGAGGCTGATCTAATTTATTCAACATAAAATTTATTAACATTAAATCACTCAAAGCATTAGATTCTAATCCCAAAATTTTCAAATTCCGAATTGCTTCATTACTTGTATCTAGCAATTCTAACAAGGATTTTGAATTACTAGCTTTAATAATCTTTATCGAAAATATTTTATTTATTTGACTTAATGCCAATTGTCTTTTATTTTCATATCTTTGATTTAACAAATCCCAACACTGAACTAAATTTTCTGCTTTTAAAGAAAATCCTCGAATTAATTTTGCGGCATTTCCGCGAACAGATGAATGTAAATATTGTAATTTCTCAATATCAGATAACTTTTCATTCCCCAAAATCGTAGACTGAAATAATTCTTTAAACGAAATCCATTGTTCCGAATCGCCGTAAAAATGGGGAAGATCGAATTTGGGCAATTTAACTTGCGAATAATTCTGTTTATTTTGAGTTTCTACACGAATTTCCGTCGGAGAATCAACTGTGGTTTTCTCTTCTAAATCGACTAACAAATCACAAATAATTCCCTGATACTTCAAAAAAGTATCCAAATTCTCATTATTTTCTTTCGGCGAAAGTTTATCAAATGCTTGCGCAAGAGTATTTTCATAAGAAGATATTTTCGATTTCAAAACTTTAATTTTTGCATGCTCATCTGAATTCGCATTTTGAACTTTATCCTTAATTACATCTATTTCCTTACAAATTCGCTCAAAATACAGCTCCTGTTTAGTTTGTTTAGTCATTTTTAATAATTACAAATAAACAATATAAGAAATGAATAACATAAAAATACGAAAATTACACAATCTCATACAAAATGCACCATAATATACAAAATATAAAAAAAAAACAAGAATTGAATAAATAAACACAACCGTTTTTACTTTTTTTTTTTTTTTTACGTTACATCTAGCACAGATAAATTAATTGACAGCTACGACTTGAGAACAGATTCCATCGTAGCTCAGGCTCGGTACGGACCAAAATTTATGGATAGCATAGGTTAAGGATTAATTTTGAATAGTTCGAATTTAAATTAGGGAAAAGAAATATGAATAAACTGACGAAAGAATGTGACTTAACAGAATTCAATTCACGATTCGATTTTAAAACAAAAACTGTGATTTTAGTTAGAAGTTAGAATTAAATTTAAATTTTCGTTACTTACCCCATTTTCCCAGAAATTCAGGCAGACACTTACAATAAAGGAGCAGCAGGATATATAACACGACACACATTTATTATAATACAAAGAACTGATATAGCCGCAAGTATATTGTAGATTCTAGTTGAATACACTTATAAATGTTCGAATCCCGTTGAGCTGGTCAAATTAGTAACACCTTCGATTGAATTCTTGACTTGTCATTTAAAAACGACGAATTACATAGTAAATGAATATAGGTGAATAACTTGTTAACTCCGCATCGAATAATAAATATTAGACTCAAAGAATAATACATGCCTTAGCATACTTCCTTTTCACCGTTCGAATTCCGAAAGTTTGTTTTTAAAGATTGTACCTGTAAAGGCTGACGTCACGTTCTTACGTCAGTTGCTCGGTTGCCAAGGTAACCAGTTTTTTCCCTCGAGAATCGTACTGATCGTCCAGTATCTAATATTTCATCTTCAATAGCATTTTTATACTTAGTCTGAACTAACTTAGTCTGAAACCCAGTCTGAAACTTTTTAAATGTTCTGTAAGAAAACAGGAAATTTCTTCTGAATTAAGTATTTTGTATCTAATATTTCATCTTCAATAGCATTTTTATACTTAGTCTGAACTAACTTAGTCTGAAACCCAGTCTGAAATTATTTTTAAATATCTGGCTGAGGGACAGTAATTGTGCCCACTTTACAATAAAAGACAGCTTTTAGGATAATTTCTAACTTATGGTGGTGACATGGTAAATATAGAAAATATTTTCTTTAATAATTGCTATAGCAAAATGCAGTCTCTTCTGAGGCGACCAGTGTTTACCACAGTGGTATCAAAACCCATTGCCTCGATTTTACCAACTTCCTCCCACTCTTCAGCTGCTGAAAATACAGCTTTTGCCTGAGTTATTTCTATACTGCTTTCAATCTGAAGAACTTCTATTAACTGTTCTTCATCTCCACAACTAATTAAAACTGCTATCCTCTCTACATTTTCTTTGTTCAAAAAATGAGGAAGTAGTTTTCCATCATCCCTGTGAACAACAACTCCCTCTAAATTGGAATTTTTATATCTGTTTTTGATGAGCCCAGTTCTTTGTTTTCGAAATAGTTGCTTGCGGAGTCGTATTACAATTCTACTTAAAATTAAAGTCTGTGGTTAACTGTTGGGTATACTGTAATTTTAGCAGCTTTTCTGATGTTCTGTTTCTCTTGGTGAATATTATGAAATAAAATACGTAAAACTTTACAACTACTTGGTAACTTACTGCCAATGATTTGATGAGGCATGTGGCCAATTAAAAAAAATCTTGCATTTCTGCCATCATACCGAAAGTGGATGGGTGCCGGAATGAATGATAATACATAACGCTAGTAGGTAACAAAAACAGCCTTGTAATAAGAAGAGAAATTCAGATTTTCCGTTTAAATACGCTTCAACTGCAATACAAATTGAGGAGAACTTTCTTTCCAGGTACAGAACTAGATAATTAATAATTAACTAAAATTCATGAAATATTTTTAAAGTTACAAAAGTTGTATAATTTCTTTTGCCTTTTAATTCAAATAATACAAAAAAAAATATCAAAAGTAATCAAAATAATTCATTTGTCATTTTTCAGTTCTTTTTCAAAAATGCCGAGTTTGAGAGTATGGTTCACCGAGCTGACCTGAAAAATACTAAATCTCATTAAATATAAGTTTTGATGAGAGTGAAAGTTCATGGCAACAACATTTTCTATGAAATAAAATAAGAATCAGATTTCTAAAACAAATAGTTTTCGCATAATGAAAGAAAAACTACAATTTTTCGCCAAAAATCACGATTTTTCATGAAATCAACCTCAATGAGGCACGGGTTATTATTATTCAATTGTGCTGAAACTTTGTCAATCGCATTTTCTAATTAATTGGCAACTTTTAGAGGAGGTCCCCCATAAGAAAAGATTAAAATATTTTTTCCCGTATAGCTTGTAACCATCCTAATATATATATACTATTTGCATCTCTTTTATATAATAGAAAGAAATTTAAGCATTTCAAAAACTGTCTGAATTTAAGTTTCTATACATAAATTTATAAATTTTTCGATAAATAAATGTTTAATATTAAAGCAATTCATTTAGAAGATCCTTTCATAACTTTATAAATTTATTCATATTTTTTATTCATATTGTATTATAATCATTTCATATTATTTGTTTTTAAAATTTTCTATACATAAATTTATAAATTTATAGATAAATAAATGCTTAATATTAAAGCAATTTATTTAGAAACCCCCTTTTTAGGCACACATTTTCATGCTACAATAATAACTCAGTAACAAATGTAACTTTCTAAAATAAAGTCCTTTACAATGGAAAGTATTTTCAAACAAAACTTTGCTTAGATGTGCTTAAGTGAAACTTCATTTCAGTTGTGGTCATTTTCACTCATCAACTCAACAATGGATTCCAGCCTTCAAAATTTTGCTTCTCAAACTCTCGAGCTAATAACTACAATGATACTTTTCGCTTAATTATACATTAATTTAATTTTGTTCTCTTTTATTGTTGATCTAGTAAAATATTATTTCAGCAGCAAAAGTTTGAAATCACAATTTAATCAACCTTTCTCACAGAACAATCACATAGCTGCATTTTCAATCAAGTACTTATCATACTTGTGTGTTTGAATTTCAAAAGCGAAATTCATTAATTTTCAAACAAATACCATTAATTCCATCCTGTTCAATTAATGTGATGCGTTCTATTATTAGAAAATTCAAAAAACCCTAATTTTAATTAATCATAATGTATAGTAATACACGTTTGACGGTTCATGGAATATGATAAGACGAAGTTTTTCATCTTCAAAACAAATAGTTTGTTTAAGAGTGAAAAATAATTTCTAAAATCAATTTATCTGTTTTTCTATTTAAATATGCGGTGTTTTTCCTCTCAAGCTAATAACTACATTTATACTTTTCGCTTAGTTATACATTATTTTATTTAATTTAGCTCTCTTTTAAGGTTGATCTAGTAAAATATTATTTCAGCAGCAAAAGTTTGAAATAACAATTTAATCAACATTTCTCAGAGAACAATCAGATCGCTGCATTTTCAATCAAGTACTTATCATACATCTTTTCTTGTGTGTTTGAATTTCAAAAGCGAAATTCATTAATTTTCAAACAAATACCATTAATTCCATTAAGTTCGATTAATGTCATGCGTTCTATTATTAGAAAATTCGAAAAACCCTAATTTTAATTAATCATAACGCACATTAATACACATTTGTTGGTTCACGGAATAGTATAATAAGACGAAGTTTTCCATCTATAAAACAAATAGTTTGTTTAAGACTGAAAAATAATTTCTAGAACGAATTCATCTGTTTTTTCTTTTTAAATATGCGGTGTTGTTAAACCTGTGTGACTCAACGACTCCGATTTCAAAAATATTTACACAGACGTTACAATACATCATTTTAAGCATGTAAAAAATAATTTAAAAAATTTAGAACATAAAAATTTAAAAAAAAATTACTAAAAGGTCTTTTTAGAGTTTCGTTCATCTGACGAAACCCTATTCGTCTCACTCCTCTGTCTGTCCGTCCGTCACAGTACCCTTCTCAGAAACTATATGTATGTATGTTGAGCCTTGACATTTTGCATACTTATAGCTGAACACCTTACATCAAATGGCAATTCATAAAATTTTGGAAAAATCTTATATTTAACCCTCTGGGCTCTAACTTGTGTATTTTAAGCTTTTTTTTCTAACTAAGCCCCTAATTAAGTTGAAGATTGAAATTTTGCATAATTATAGCTAAACACTTGCGATCACACGACAAATCATAAAAATTTCAAAAAGTCTTATATTTACCCCTCCAGTCTCTAACTTGCGTGTTTTAAGCAATTTTTCTAATTCAGGCCCTAATTAAGTTGGAGACATTAAATATTGCATACTTATAGCAGAACACTTTCGATCACACGAAAACTCATAACATTTTCAAAAAGTCTTATATTATTTACCCCCTGGGCTCTAACTTGTGTATTTTAAGCAATTTTTCTAATTCAGCCCCTAATTAAGTCGGAGACTTGAAATTTTGCATACTTCTAGCAGAACACTTGCAATCACACGAAAAATCATAAAATTTTCAAAAAGTCCTATATTATTTACTCCTCCGGGATCTAACTTGTGTATTTTAAGCAATTCTTTCCCTCCCCCCTTTTCACCCGGGGAGCACTTTTCTAACTTTTGCCAACACCCCTTTGACCACTCTTTCGTGTTATGCACCATAGACTTACATATTTTAGTTCCACTTTTTATCGCCAAAGGGCGTTTACCTATCTCGGGTGCTATGGCCCGATTCCCTCGACTAATATATTTACGGATAGGTTGTAAAACGGAGTTTCGTTCGGATAGAGGTTTGCTTAGAATAGAGTCTCTCCCAGGTTGCGATATGTAGAACTAACAGATTTTGCAAAAGGATAAAGTGTTTTGAAAGGAATATTAAACGAAACCCTCTGTGCGATCTGTGATCACACTTACTCACTTGTTTCTTGTGGTTTCGTTCATCTGACGAAATCCTATTCGTCTCACTCGTCTGTCTGTCTGTCTGTCCCAGAGCCCGTTCTAGAAACTATATATGTTGGAGACTTGAAATTTTGGATACTTATAGCTGAACACCTCACACCAAACGACAAATCATAAAATTTTGAAAAATCTTATATTTACCCGACTGGGATCGAACTTGTGTATTTTAAGCTTTTTTTTTTTTTTCTAACTGAGCCCCTAATTAAGTTGAAGGCTTGAAATTTTGAATACTTATAGCTGGACACTTGCAATCACACGACAAATCATAAAAATTTCAAAAAGTGAAATATTTACCCTTCCGGTCTCTAACTTGTGTATTTTAAGAAATTTTTCTAACCTCCATCCTTTTCACCCGGGGGGCACATTCTAACTTTTGCCGACACCCCTTTGACCACTCTTTTATATTATGCACCATAGCCTTACATATTTTAGTTCCACTTTTTACCGCCAGGGGGCGCATAACTATCTGGAGTGCTATGGGTCCGATCCTCGACTAATATATCTACGGATAGGTTGTAAAACAGAGTTTCGTTCGGATAGAGGTTTGTTTACAATAGAGTGCACCTCTTGGTTTCGAAATGTGGAACTAACAGATTTTACAAAAAGATAAAGTGTTTTGAAAGGAATACTAAACGAAACCCTGTGTGCGATTTGTGATCACACTTACCCACTTGTTTTCATATTTGCAAGAAACAGAAAATTACAAACTTTCTTAACCTTTAAGGGGTGAGGTGATTTTTTATAACGTAAGTGGTAAGGTGGGGTGTAAGTAACCCCAACATTTGATTTCTTGTGCACTCTTTAAAATTTAGCGAATTAAAATATGAAAATTTCCTGTGAATTTTGTATTATTTACTTGTATAAAAACGAAGGAAAAAGTACTGTAAGCGTACATACATATACATATAAATTCTCGAATCTAAATACCCCAAACATTTTATTTGCAAATATAGAGCACATATTCAATTTCTCCGGGGTGCAAAACACCTCTGTTAAGTGTTAAATATTTTCAATTTTCTAATACAAAATTGTAAGGTATACCAACTTACATTTGTAAAAATTCTTTTTTTGGACATCATTTTGTAAAAAACAATTTCAAAAATTTAGAATATAAAAATAAAAAAATTATTCACGAAAAGGTACTTTTTCACATCTTTAATAAACAGAAAATGGCATACTTCTTATAAATATTGTCCATTTTGTAATACAAAACAGTAAAGTATGCGAACTTATCTTTGTGAAAAATCTATTTTGGGGCATCTGCAGCCTTTTTAATTTTACATAATTTAAGAAGTTCATTTTAAAAGTAACGATGCGAAACTGTTCAAAGGGTAAATAAAACTTGGGCATGAAAAATTAACCCAGTATCGCCGTTTGTTGAAGATTGTATGAACAATTTATATTAACTGCTGTGTTGGGAGATAACAACAATAAAATAAAATCGTTTTTAAAGCCGACTGCATAAGTAACATTGACTTTTGGGCATGTTGCAGATATGCAACGCGATGATACAAAGGGTCAATACTTTTCATAAAAGTTGAAAAATGTTTATGAATTGGGTTTGTCTGTTTGTCTCTCTGTCTCTCGTCTCTCTGTCTATGCTGTAGCTCCCGAAAATATACTCGGATTACCATAAAAATTTTATATGTTATTAAAGTTTATTTTAGGATGTTCTGTATTGAAAATGATGTGTATTTATAGCTCGTTTACAGGGACGCAAGAAAGAATTCTGTTACTTTATGGTCTGTAGAGAAAAATGGTTTCCGAAGCATTTTAATGATGTTATAATAATTTAAACATAATGAAATTGAAATGCATCACTGAGGTGTCTTAATACATGCTTTCTCAGCAGTATTTAATAAATAGCATTTATAGTTTGTTTACAAGGAAGCAGAAAAAAATTCCATTACATTATGATCTACAGGGGAAAATTGTTTGCGATGCATTTTAATGATGTTATGATACTTCAGACGTAATGAAATTAAAAAGGGTCACTGGGGAACACTACAACTTATTTTCTATAGATTAAGGAGTTCGTATCATTTATATTTATTTACAAAGACGAACCGAAGAATTTGGTTACAGGATGGATTATGATCAATTTCATAGTATGAAAAAATGAATTTTCTTAATAATATTTCGTGAGTGTTAAAAAGAGCTTCATACTCTATGTCTCACGCCTGATTTTTCATTCTTGTAAAATTAGAATGCTATTATTAATTTCAAAATAGTTTTTGCAATGTATTTCCTGCAGCATTTAAAGTTGATCAGAGAAATGTATTTTTATGGGAACTAGTCGGATGTGCCAATTCCAAAACCTTCTTCTATCTCATACATCTTAATATTTCAAAAAGTATATATATTAATACTTATTAAAAGCGCATATATTAATATTTCAATATTATACCAACTTCGATTTTCATCTTAAATTTCTGCTTCAGTCAATTAATCGGAGTAAAAACAAGTTACACTAAATTAATTTTAACACAATTATTCTAATTGGTAAATAAATCATATTAGTTGTAAATTTTCAACTGGGCAAAAAATGTCCGGACCAGGATTCGAACCAGGGATCTCCTGGCTGAAGCCGCCAGTGCTCTGCCATCTGAAATATCCCGAACGAATCTGAACGAACTTTTTCACCCAGCTAACCTAAATTATTATAGCATCTGGTCTGAAACCTGGTTCAGCTGAACAGAATAAATCTCAGGGTAAGGGAACTCCAGAAATCGCTGGATGCGTAATTACACTAGATTAATTTTAACACAATTATAAAACAATTATAAATAATTGTGTTAAAATTAATCTAGTGTAATTTCGTATCCAGCGATTTCTGGAGTTCCATTACCTGAGATTTATTCTGTTGAGCTGAACCAGGTTTCAGACCAGATGCTATAATCATTAAGGTTAGCTGGGTGAAAAAGGTCGTCCATATTCGTACGGGATAGCTCAGATGGCAGAGCACTGGTGGATTCAGCCAGGAGATCCAGGAATTTACATCTAATATAAAGATGAGTTAATCTAGATCTCAATATTTATTAAAATCAATAGTTTTTCCTTATTCTGTTGTCACCATAGCCGATGGGCAATATAACTACGAAAAATCGAGAAAATTATGCAAAAATCACTATCACAACGCCTTGCAGGCTATAGCCAAAAACATGCACAAAAAATTTGGTTCAATTCTATGCATAATTTATACACTTTTCGACGGTACAATAAAGAAAATGGCACAAAAATCGCTACTACAGCGACCCCTTCCGGCGGAATATTTTCAAATTCAAAGAAAAACTGCTGGCCATAGCCAAAAACGTACACAAACAATTGGTTTACATTTTCGGCACCAGGTGCAAAACTGATGCTGTAAAATTCAATCTAATTTCATGCAACATTTTTTAATAGACAGATTAAAGATTTTTTTTTTTAAATATATATTTATGCTAAAAATCCTTTATGTGGTAAAAATGTCCATTAAATGTTAGTCAATCAGGTAAAAAATCCCTTTTCTTTAAGTTTCAATGCCTGTATCACTTTTCCATATCACCTGCAGTGCCACTTGTGCACCTGGTGCTGAAAATATCTAAACTATTTTATTTTGTTATAGATTGATTCCTCTTGGTTTAAATAGTATGTGTACGAAATAGTATTGCGTTTCCCGTGTTTCAATCTTCAGAATTAACCGCTAAACACCTATATATTAATTGTGGCTACCACCCTATTTTCATAAAAAGTAAAATTCTATTCCCAATGGAATGTTTATGTAATCTAATTTTTAATGAAATATTTATAAATATTCCATTCTTAATATTTATTTAAAAAAATCTGAAGTTTTTGCTTTATTTTGTATCATCTGTATGTACGCATTAATGTATGCACTAAAGCAGAGGCGGCTCGTCCATTGGCGCACATGAGCACGTGAACCACCAAAGGAAATTGAAGAAATAATTTAACAAATTAAATAAAATAATTATAAAAAATAATATAATTCTTTATCAATCTCCAATGCGAGTGTCATTCATTCACGTCCCCACCCCCTTCTAACTTTCTTTATATACATCCATAGCAAATCCTTACTGAAGAAAATTCGAAAGTTTTCAACACCTTCCAGTCCTTTCTTGATAGCACGTGTAAGCGGAGAAATGCTCTTTAAAATAAGCTTATGCGAACGGGAACCAGAGAGACAAAGCCCAGGGGGACGCCCCGGTGAAAAACTTCCATTCGCCCAACCTCCAACGATAGCATTGCATTTTTAGCTGTAATTTTCTTGTACGTTTTTATTTCTCTTGTGATTTGAATATTAAGTTGGATATTTATTTTAATAATTCTTAATCTGCCTGTTTATGTTGTTCTTAGTTTTATTATTATATGTAAGAAGTAGTTACAAACAGTTAACATGGAAGTTAGAAAAATTAATATTTCGGAATTTAAGATACTGCTTACACTTAATTTACAAAAGTTGTACTTTAATAACATTCAAAGGTAAATTGTAAGCAATATTGTTATTTTACGTTCTTTAGTAGAAAATAAAATGGGACCAGTTTTCCACCTATGGATGCTTTTTTACTTTTTTTTTTTAGTTGCAAATTTTTAAACTTGAAAAAACAAAAATTCAATGATGAATTCAGGGGAAGCCAAGGGGGAAACCCGCTGGGAAAGTGGAATTCTCCCTTGAAAGCCCCCTCTGCCCGAAATCTATATTGTCTTTCTCGAACGAGAAAAATTTCATCTACAGAAAAACGACTCTGAATCCAATATTGCGCAAATGTATTTTAACCTTTATGTTATGTCCTTCCTACAAATTATATTTTAGTATTTTTTATATTGTGATTGTGATTGTGAATCCGTTTAAATATAATCCACCAGCCGCCACTGCATTAAAGTATGTGTTAAAATATGCATTTGTACAACCATGTGCGGGTATACGTTTGTATGACATATTGTGAATTGATATATTTAATTTGGAGACAAAAATCATATTAATCTTAAAATGTTTTAAGATTAATTAAAACAATGGCATTATCTAAGGATTGTTCTATGATATAACCTAAATCAAAATTTCAATCACTTTATAAGTAACATTAGGTTATCTAAATAAAACTAGATATAACAAAAAAGATAGACTACATGCACTTAAAAGTTAACTTGTGATGATAGTTTTTGCTTTCAATATTGATAAACGATTAATCTTATCATTCAGGTGCATTAAAGCGACTAAAAGATAAAAATATCTGTATTCACAATAGGAAAACAGAAACGTGTTTCTTATTGCATAATTCTATTGTATTTTTATCACATAATATTGAGATTAAGATGTATACTTACAGAACGAAATAAATGAAAGTTTTAAAAATAAACTTTTGTAAAAATAATAGTTTTATTAAATACAGCTGACCTGCCCGGCGTTGCCCTGGCCCGTGAGGAATGACCTTTAAATGAACCTCAAATTTGTATGATTTTTTATCTTTAACTCCATTTTGTCTAAATTTATATTTTTAAATGAAAAAATCGTGAAATAGTATTGAATTGAAGGTACATTCTATTTTGAATTTTGGACTCTATGCGTACCAAAAGCGAGCGAAACCGCGACAAAGCACTCAGGGTTTTACTGATTTCGCCGACATTTTCACACATTTTATTTTGTAAAAAATGTTTCTACCCGTCCGAACGTTTCAAAGTTTTTAGTGCAGATGTAAATCTGGTCTATTTAGATACTCCGAAAAGATTGTGTTAAAATAAGGACGTTGACTAAAATAAGAAATTAAAAAATTGCTTAAATTACTATTCGAAAATAGTGGTTAGTTCAACCTTCCACAGACAGGGAGCGCAGTATGGTCTATACAAGCATTATAGTATAAAACAGTGGTCAAAGACCTTTACAATGATATATTTCATGAGAAGTGTCGGCAAAAGTTAAAAAAGTTCTCCCCCGGCAGGCAAAGTGGAGGAGGGGCACGGGAAGTGCATAATATTATGAAGAGGTGGTCACAGGGCTTTCTAACAATATATCACATGAGGGGTGTCGGCAAAATTTTAAAAAGTGCCCTCTGTTTCCCCCTCTCCCTCTCAAATTCAACGCATCCTCATTTTTTAAAATTTGTATTATGTTTTCTAAATTATCTGAAAGTTTCCAATCAATTTGTTAGTTAATTTTCCGAATTTTAACAAATTCGCGTTCATTCTCTATTCAAAAAAAGCATTTCTTTTTCTTTTTAAAAATCGATTTTTTTTTTTTTTTTTTACAAAACAAAAAGCTCTGAATCAAGTTTTTTGAAATTACCATATTCTTAATTGGCGTCCGAATATAGACCTAGGTGCATAAGTTTAAAATCTGTAAATGCTGTATTTTTAAAAAATTGATTTCGTGCAAAAGATTGCTAGACTAAAAATTATCCGTCCTTTTTTATTCGGATCCACATGTTACAAACATCTGCACTGTCTGTGAAATACTTCTTCAAAATCTGCATTTCTTTCGAGGGGAGTAAATGTAGATTTACAAATAGATTTTTCGTGGACTTTTTTGAGATTTGTAATAATACCGGAATAATATTTAAAATTTCTGAATGCGGGTTTTTTTTTGCGTCTGGCTGTGCAATTTTCGAGTTTTTAGTCTAGTCTAATATTCAGAAATAGATGCAAAAAACCTGCTAAAAAGTTTTATGTATTTAATCTGTTTATGGGTATGCTAATAACAGGAATTAATAGTTTTCCAACAAAATATTTTGAGGCTAAACTTTGTGGAGCCCAAAACCGCGAAATTCTGTGACTTAGTTCAGTTTTTTCTTATAACTCGAGAACTATAAAAGTTTTATGTACTATACTTAATTACAAAAAGAAAGAGCATTAAATTCTATACAAATTGTATTAAAAAACCATTTTTCTAAACACATTACTAAACGCGCTACAGCTTTTTTTAAATGACACTTTTTTTTTTTTTCAAATTTATGAAAAATCGCAAAAACCAACTTTTGACACCATTTTTTATTCATTTATCCTCTTTAATGTAAATTGTTTAGAATATGACGAACTATATTACTTGTTTATATTACTTATTTTTTAGAAGACAAGCAGATCTCTTGTTCTTCAAAAGCTTTGATCGTCTTCGAGCCTTTTGCGACACGATCGACCTGGTCGTGAAAGTCATCTTCGTTGTTGGTTTTGTCGATGGTTTCCCAGGCATCAGCTTCATCATCCTCTTCTTCTGGGTAAATAATGTCGTCCACATATATGCAGTTAACCCCGTTACACTTTTTAGAAATTGTCGAGCACGTGAGTCCTGATTTTTAACAAGAACATGCCCTCCTACATCCCTGTTTACAGCTACATGAGACAACATGCAGCAAGGATTCAGGTGCTGAGTTTTGGCACATTTGAGTTGGCTGAAAGAGACCGTCAGAGCTGCCAACCCACCCCCATTGTTTAGTATGAATGTTTTTCCCCTGGCAAGCTTGCACCTCAGGGTAACATCGAAGAAAATGATGCTTGCTGTGCAGCCTCTTGCGTTAGTGACAGCCTTGTAATATGAATTTTGCTTTCTGTGTCAGATTAAGCAAATAACTGGAACCTCGAGGTACTCAATGTCTGTGCGGTGACTATGCATCCACTGTACAGTGCAATAATGAATTTTTCCCCCAGCCTTGATAATTTCTTGATGAATAGACTCTGGTTTATTGAATACACAAACTATTTACTCAAGTTGATCATGTTTTTCCAAAAGGTTACTAAATTTTGACTTGCCTTGCCCAAAAAGAGCGGATCTTGTATCCCATCTCCTAATTGCATGAGTGAAACGAACATTGATGTAATTGTATTTGTATGACACAGTTTAAAACCACTTGGTTTCGATATTACCTCTTCCTGGTTTTTGGAAAAACAGATTTTTGTTTTGGTGTTCCAAGATCATCATGATCATGATAAGGTCTTCTCTAACAATTACGATATTTTCAGAAGCTTGAGCCCTTGAAATAGCTGAGATAAGAATCATGACATCGGCGTCTTCTTCTGCATTGTCAGCTTGAATTTTGTAATTTTAAAACTCTGTTTTATGCAGTGAATTAAAGCGGTTCTTGTTTCTGTCATTTGCCAGAAATTTGTCCTGGTGGATTTTGTTTAACATTTCTGCTGTAACTATGACTTCAGCAGAAGTGTGCATTCTAGATCGACGTATTCTTTCAGCAATTTTCGTTCCATTCTTTTCCCCCTTAGAAGCATACCCACAGACCACAACCACGACCTGTTATCCAAAATTTTTCTGATGCCAAGAAACATAACTTTTAGCAATAAATTTGGAGGAAACACTTCGAGGACAACTTACATTGTGAAGAACAACAAAAAACTTATCTTCTCCGATGAAATCCAGATTGTTTAACGGTTTGAATGCACTGTAAAACGAGGATTTTGTGCTTTTTCTCATCTGTTCGTTGGAGTATAGAGACATTGGATAGGGAGCAAGTTCATGTGTTAGTAGACCGTGCACGTCTTCATCACACTGATTCATTAAACAAACCTTTGAAAGAGAGGCAATGGATGAACAGAAAAAATTGTAACATTTCCAAATCTTAAACTGCTAATAACAGTTTCATTCTTCCTTCAAGCTACAAAATATCAAACATAAAATTCTTAAAATATATGTGCTTAGAAAAAAAAAGACAGAACAAAAGAAACGCGCAAAAATTTGTTAAAAAAATACATTTTTCATTGAGTTATACTTTTAAATTACTCTTTACATACTTTTTTAGACAAAACTTTTTAGTAATAGTCTTTTCTCGCATTCCGTAAAAAAAAAAAAAAGAAAAGAAAAGAAAAAAAAAAGAAAAAAAAAAGAAAAAAAAATCTTGATAGACTGTTGGTTGACAAGAATATCATAAATTTCCACAAGAAGAAGTAAACCTGAAATATTCTTGTTTTATCGGTTTTTCTCGGATGAATTGAGAAGCAGATGTACTTTTTTTTAGTTAAACCAAAGCAGCCAATAGCAGCACTCTGTAAAAACCTCTGGGGAGATACATTCCATCACAAATGGATATTTTGCTTAAAATTTATTCATGCTAACTTATTTTGAACGGAAAAATAATTTTCAGTATTTTGATTTTTGAACATTTTTTAAAGAAGTGAGTGGTGATTTTAAGTTCTTTTCCATTTTTAACACTTTCCAACAAAGTTAAAAAGTGTTTATTAATTCGGTTTATCTGGACGTCTATCTATCTACCCACGCTCTAAATCACGCAAATATACTTGGATTGGCATGTGGTTGATATATGTTATTGAGATTTAAGGCAACAGTTTACCTTTTCAACAATTTTCTTTATTTTTTAAAATATGGTTCAAATGGTGAACTCACTCCATTTCAGTGTTCAACTAAAAGTGAATTTTAAAAAAAAAATTTAACTGCATATTTAATTAAAATTTTTTAAATAAAAAAAATGATTTTTTTTTAAACCCTACTATTTTTTTAAATATTGATAATTTTGCCTATTTTTTAAAAAAGATTTTCAAATGTGTATTACACAAGGATTTTTAAATGCATCCAACATTACATTTAATGTAATTTTTTTACTGATATATATAGTATATATAGTGAAAAACGATGAAATCTAACGCATTTTCATATACTTTTACTTTTTTTTTAGTGATCATGTGAATGAAAAAAATACATTAAAAAATCATTAAAAACTTATTAAATAATTCAAAAAATAATTCATTAAATCATTAAAAAAATCATTAAATAAAAAAATCATTAAAAAAATACTTTTTCGTTACATTTTTACTGATATATATAGTATATATAGTGAAAAACGATGAAGTCTAACGCATTTCATGTACTTTTATTTTTTTTAAATGATCATGTATATGAAAAAAATACATTAAAAATCATTAAAAAAAATACATTTTTCATTGAGTTATACTTTTGCATTTTCATATACTTTTTTTTTTTTAATGATCATGTATATGAAAAGTTATACTTATGCATTTTCATATACTTTTATTTTTTTTAAATGATCATGTATATGAAAAAGATACATCAAAAAAATCGTTAAAAAATACATTCTTCATTGAGTTATACTTTCAAATTACTCTTTACATACTTTTTTAGACAAAACTTTTTAGCAATAGTCTTTTCTCGCATTCCGAAAAAAAAATTATCATGTATAAACGATCATGTACATTCCATCACGAATGGAGATTTTGCTTAAAATTTATTCATGCAATACATTGGGGAAAAGCAAGTTGTAGTGCAATCTTCACATTCACAGAATTAAAAATTCAGTTTTGCTATAGTTATCGATAGGGGGAGTGTTAGGCAATCCACGACAGTGACCAGTGGGGAACAAAAGGGAGTGAGGTCACTGGACCACATGCCAAGATGTCATTCTCACAATTGAGATTATAATGAAAATTTCTGTCATTCTTAGTTCTTGCTGGGGAGCAAAAAAAGTGTAAATTTTGTAGTGTGATACTTATTTTGAACGGAAAAATAATTTTCAGTATTTTGATTTTTGAGCATTTTTTAATGAATTGAGTGGTAATTTTCAGTTCTTTTCCATTTTTAACACTTTCCAACAAATTTGAAAAGTGTTTATGAAATCGGTTTATCTAGACGTCTATCGCTCTAAATCACGTAAATATACTTGGATTGGCATGTGGTTGATATATGTTATTGAGATTTAAGGCAACAGTTTACCTTTTCAACAATTTTCTTTATTTTTTAAAATATGGTTCAAATGGTGAGCTCACTTCATTTCAATGTTCAACTAAAACTGAATTTTGAAAAAAAAAATTAACTGCATATTTAATTAAAATTTTTAAAATTTTAAAAAAAAATAAATTTTTTAAAAACCCTTTTATTATTTTTTTTAATATTGATAATTTTGCCCATTTTTTAAAAAAGATTTTCAAATGTGTATTACACAAGGATTTTTAAATACATTCAGCATTATATTTAATGTAATTTTTTTACTGATATATATATAGTATATATAGTGAAAAACGATGAAATCTAACGCATTTTCATATACTTTTATTTTTTTAAATGATCGTGTATATGAAAAAAATACATTAAAAAATACATTTTTCATTGAGTTATACTTTTGCACTCTCATATACTTTTATTTTTTTTAAATGATCATGTATATGAAAAAGTTATACTTATGCATTTTCTTATACTTTTATTTTTTTTTAAATGATCATGTGTATGAAAAAGTACATTAAAAATCATTAAAAATGCATTTTTCATTACATTTTTACTGATATATATAGTATATATAGTGAAAAACGATGAAATCTAACGCATTTTCATATACTTTTATTATTTTTAAAGGATCATGTATATGAAAAAAATACATTAAAAAAATACATTTTTCATTGAGTTATACTTTTGCACTCTCATATACTTTTTTTTAAATGATCATGTATATGAAAAAAATACATTAAACAAATCATTAAAAATGCATTTTTCATTACATTTTTACTGATATATATAGTATATATAGTGAAAAACGATGAAATCTAACGCATTTTCATATACTTTTAATTTTTTTTAAATGATTATGTATATGAAAAAGTACATTAAAAATCATTAAAAAAATATTAAATAATTCAAAAAATAATTCATAAAATCATTAAAACATCATTAAATAAAAAATTCATTAAAAAATACTTTTTCATTACATTTTTACTGATATATATATAGTATATATAGTGAAAAACGATGAAATCTAACGCATTTTCATATACTTTTGTTTATTTTTTTAATGATCATGTATATGAAAAAATACATTAAAAATCATTAAAAAATCATTAAAAAATACATTTTTCATTGAGTTATACTTTTGCGTTTTCATATACTTTTATTTATTTTTTAAATGATCATGTATATGAAAAGTTATGCTTATGCATTTTCATATACTTTTATTTTTTTTAAATGATCATGTATATGAAAAAAATACATTAAAAATCGCTAAAAAAATACACTTTTCATTGAGTTATACTTTCAAATTACTCTTTACATACTTTTTTAGACAAAACTTTTTAGCAATAGTCTTTACTCGCATTCCGTAAAAAAAAAAAAAAAAAAAAGATCATGTATAAATGATCCTGTACATTCCATCACGAATGGAGATTTTTCTTAAAATTTATTCATGCTAAGTTATTTTGAACGGAAAAATAATTTTCAGTATTTTGATTTTTGAACATTTTTTTAAGAAGTGAGTGGTGATTATCAGTTCTTTTCCATTTTTAACACTTTCCAACAAAGTTGAAAAGTGTTTATGAATTCAGTTTGTCTGGACGTCTATCTATCTACCCACGCTCTAAATCATGTAAATATACTTGGATTGGCATGTGGTTAATATATGTTATTGAGATTTAAGGCAACAGTTTACCTTTTCAACAATTTTCTTTATTTTTTAAAATATGGTTCAAATGGTGAGCTCACTTCATTTCAATGTTCAACTAAAAGTGAATTTTGAAAAAAAAATAACTGCATATTTAATTAAATTTTTTTTAATTAAAAAAAATGAATTTTTTAAAAACCTTACTATTTTTTTAAATTGTGATAATTTTGCCCATTTTTTAAAAAAGATTTTAGAATGTGTATTACACAAGATTTTAGCGTGGATTTTTAAATACATCTAATATTAAATTTAATGTAATTTTTTTATTGATATATATAATATATATAGTAAAAAACGATGAAATCTAACGCCTTTTCATATACTTTTATTTTATTTTTTTTAAATAACAAAAAACCTGAAGGCTAATTCTATGCGCAGATTTATCACATATATAATAAAGTACATACAAAAAAAGTTTAAATCTCTATATCAAATCCAATAAAAGCCTTAGCATTTTTAAAACATGAAAGTGGAGAAAATATGAACATGGAGAAAAAGACATTTAAAGTTTTAATTTGTGTGCGGAATTATGTTGAGTGTAGTATTAACAAAATTTACAATATCTCTCGATATGATTGCCGTATGAGTAAGAATGAGGTTTCAAAATATTCACAATTAAACAAGCTTTCGTTTAATATTAAAAAAAGAAAATCGAGTTATTGATCAATATTGAGGTAAACTGTTCCCTTAACATGGCATGTTCGTTATTTAAAATGAAGTGTGTAGCCTTAATATTACGTTTGCAGGGGTACTCAAAAGAATTCCATTACATTATGTTCAATGGGGAAAAATCGTTTACAGTATATTCTAAAGGTGTTACACTATTCCACATACATTGAAATTAATATACTGGTCAATATCTGAAAATTGGACGATTTGCGTCCATTGCCAGTAATGTTTCATTAATTATATTAAAACTAAACACTAAAAAATGTAATACATTGTAACATTTGTTATAACTATTACCAATGATAAATGAACATATAATGATGGATAAATAATTAATTTTAAGCTTTAAACAAACGAAATCATCGTTTCAGTCCCTGTCCCCAGATACAAATATCCAACATTAAATGTAGCATTTCTATAAATGTTATTAACTTTTGCTATTATATATTTATACATATATATATATATATATATATATATATATATATATATATATATATATATATATATATATATATAACCATTAATTAAACATTACCGACCATCATCAAAAACTGCAATATTGTGAATGATTGACTGCACGCCATAAACCAACAATATAGAACTGTATGTGTAAAATAAAGTACCTTATACCTAATTACAAGAATTAACATGGAAGAAAAAAAGAAGAATATGGATTCCGAAAAAATTGAAAAACTTATATATTTATTTACGTTTTCAAGAGTACAGAATTCAATGATATAAGCAAATCGGTTGTTTTCCGTGGGAAAAAAGCTATAAGCTGAAAAAAAATTTTCCCTGTACTCAAACAACCAATATAATCAAAATAATAGTTTCAAGACGAATACAGAACATTATCAAATGGCATGAAATGGAAAAAAACTACAACCCATTAAATATTTAATTTATAGCAATAGAAATCTTACAAAAACATACCGTATTAATTCCCAGTAGATTTTCAAAATATATTCACGCACATGGAATCCAAAAAGCATGATAAGCTTAAGGTGAATAAAACAGTTAAGTTAACACAGAAATTAAAAGCTATGGAGTCAGTTAATTCATGTCGAAATATTGTGATAAATATAATTAATATAATATAAATAAAAAATAATTACATTATTTATAATATCTAAAAACAATTTTAAATTGTATAATAACAATTTTACAACATTGCCAATATTCACCGTTAATTACCACCTAGTGTAAAAAATTAAAATTATGACTTTAATATAGGCTATTTAAAAATACAAAATTTATGGTGCTGCCATCTATAATTTTATTTAAAAACTATTATGATCATACAAATGTCACAGTAAGTAGAACCTAATACATGCTAATGAATTAAAATGTATCAACTGCATTCCTACACACATCCCAATATAAACACTGTATTTCATTATTCAGAAATTATTTTTTTAAATATATTAAGTGTTAATACAATATATTCTATTACCATACCATTAAATCTACACTGAGAAATTTAGAAACTTTTTTTAACTTGATAATATATAGAATATAGGCTATATGCTATAAAATAAAATAAATTATATATTATAAAAATATAATAGTCTTAATATTTAGCTTTACATATAAAAAATGAACAGGATAGGAAAAAAAAATAAATAATTAAATAAATTATAAAATAAAACAATAAAAATGGATGTTTATATAAGATTGTCAGATACTAAAATTCCAAATAGCCTAAAGATCACATATATAGTGTGTGAATTATCCTTATATTAGTCATAAAAAAGCTAAAAAGATATAATTGTGCCAATCAAACATATAAACCGATAATCATGCAATACAATGTTGAAAATAAAACAATATTAAATAGTATAGAGGAATAATAATAATAAAAACTATTTACCCAATTTTAATACATACAGTATAACATTAGTTAATCAAATAAACCAATATGCATAATAATCACTAAAAAGTTGGTATACTATTATTAATTAATATGACACTGACCTGAGTAGACTAAATTAAAAATAAGTTAATATTGAATTTGATTAAATAAGTTAAATTTAATATGAAATTTAAAAAAAAAAGGGAAAGTCACCAATTACATATAAAACATCAAATCAACATCCATATAAAATACGTATTAGAAATGTAGTTATAATACAAAAGCCCATTTTTTTTTATAAATTAACCATTGCGTATTATCCAGACAACACCACCCTTCTCCGTACTCTAACATCTACCCACCCAACCATCCTATAGTAATTGTTTATTTTTATTTTACAATTTTTAATTTTTTATAAATATTTTTTTATTTTATAATTTTTTTGTAATTTTGTTTACGCATGTGTTAATTTATATATATATATATATATATATAGATCATGTAAGTACTAATTGTATATTAATGAATATATGAATTTTTTTGGACAACAATGATTTAATGCATCAGAAATTAGTTTTTTAATATATATATATATATATATATATATATACAGTATAATATAATTATCCTTTATTAGTATAGATTGCATAGTACAATATTGTAGTAAATATATTTGTCCCTGAGATTGATCATCATCTCAGTCCCTGTAAACACACATTTACGTTAGCAGGTACTAGCTGGCGCTGGCAGAATTATTTTCACTGCAACAGCAACTAAAGTTCAACTAGCCACCATTATATCTATAGATAGATAGATAGATAGATAAAGTTTTTTACTGGGGTGGTTTTAGGCTCTAGGGGTCATGATCGGTGCAGATCTGCAAAACATTTTCCGAAATTCCAACATAGGGGAGATTGCAATAGGTAGTATTTCATACGAAATCTACCTAAAACATCACCTCAGTCCCCATCATCTTAGTCACTAATTGTCATGTTACCAGTCACTTTCTTCCATAAAAGTTTATCCTACGCATAAAATATACATCCTTGATCTCAACACACTACAGCATTTAAATGACAAAACATGTATCATAGTATATAATTGTATGTGGTAGTTGGTACATTAATTTCAAAAAATAAAAATTTTGGAATGAAAGTGTCCGGTTTTCATATATTGACCCATACAACATAGAGCTTCACTATAAGATGCCTACTATATAATATGGTTTTCATACCCTTTTTCGTTCGTTTACAGGGACACACAAAATAATTCGTTTAGTGTACTGTACTTCAGCAATAATTTTTGGAACTGAGTTTACAATTTTGGTATGCGTTTTTAATTTTAACAAATATTTTGCATGTAAAAAGATGTGTATAAATTTTATAAACCAAATACAGGGATTCACAAAAGAATTCTAGTACATTTATACTTATTTCGGGAAATTGCTGAAGGGGAATTTTCAATTCGACTCTGCGTTTCTTATCTGAATTAAATTTTTCATAGTATGTAGTATATACACTGTAAAAAAAAGTATGTGATTTTACTAAAAAATACTTAGTATCATTACAGATATTATAGCAGTTACTAGAAAATTACCTGTAACCAATCACTGCTAGTAATATTTCAACGAAAATAGCTGTAATTGAATGCGTATTGCGCATGCGTCCTTCTCTGTCCTTAAACTTCATTATAAAATCTTAAATCCCACCTGAAATTTAATCTATCCAAAATACACTTCAAAATTGTTTATTTTTCTGCAATAAATAATTCAGAACATATTCAAACCATTCATCAAGCAAGGAAAATTCCGGTAAAGAATTATATTAATCAAGCCATATTCTAATCAACCATTAACCATAGGAAAACCCTGATAAAAAATTAAGCTTATTAATTGAAACTTGGAAGAATTATAATAGTATCAATAAATTTACGCTCAGTCCTATAAAAATATTAACACACAGCAGCATCAGCTTCATCCCCATTACTCGCATTTAAAACCGCTTACAAACACGACCCCAGATACTGAGTTCTGTCCTCCGCAGAGGAAAAAATTCCGACATAAATCTCCCCCACTAATAAATATAGGTGCTTCCGAAATTCTCTAAAGATGGTGCAACCAGAAACTTTTTTCACTTTTTATACACAATTCAATTCACACAATTTCTTAGTGAAGATACAAGAGAAGTATCTGTAATACTACTAACCATTTTTTAGTATACATGCTCAAAAAGTACCTGCAATGGCTACTAATGATTTCTCAGTATGTTCACTAAACAAGTCTATGTGCTGTTTACTAAGTTAAATGCAGTAATGTTACTTAAGAAGAAGCTGTATTGGTTACTAGTAAAGTTCATGGAATCCCAGTTGCCTAGAGATTTTCTAGTAGTACTACAGATTTTTTTTTTACAGTGTATACAAATCTACATATCGTATATAGTGTTGCATAAAAGATTTAGAATAATTTTCTGTCTGTAGATAATAATTGTTTACGCGTATGTTTAACGCGATTTCTAATCTGTTTAATTAGACATCTTTCACAGTGCTATACGGTGAAGTTTTGTTACATTACTTTGAATGTGTAGGAAACTGCTTCATAATCTATGCTTTACGTGTGATTTTTTTTTTAATTATTCTTTAAAGAATGTTTGTTTTTATTAATTAAATTTTACACAAGCTTAAAGCTGAACTTTTTGAATTCTGTGAATGAAGTCAAAAAGAAATTTAAATTTGCAGATTTACATTAAAATTTGTATTGATGTGCAAATTTTAATAAATCTGAAATCTAAAATCAACCAATACAACATTTGCATTAGTGTTCTTTGCTCTCAAACAATAAACGAAAAAGAAGAAATGTTTAGGTCTTAATCTATTAATTTAAAAATCCATTATATCAGGAATGGAGATATTGTTTAAAATACAGGGTGCAATATGTTATCCCTCGCCGACCTTTAATTTATCAACCGTTGGTCGTCGTAGACATATAGTTCCAATTACAAAAACGTTTCAAATGAGGTAAATATCCATGTTGTGTCATTATTTAAAGTAAAAAATCAATTTAATAAAAATTACGAAATCTAACTTTTTATACGGTCCCCCAGTCCCTATAGTTATATTTAGTAACAGTTTACACATATCATAACAGCTATAACACAAAAAGTTTGACATCTGTACTACAAACATTGACACAGTTATTAAATTTCAAAGTTTGATATTTTTTCGCAGGATTTTGCCTTTCAATGAGGGATCAGTTAAAGGATGAATTAAAGTAATTCGAGATCAAAATCTGGGTGCACTGTCCTTTTTACGGCGAAACCACCTTTAGCCGGTATCGCCAAATTGGGGTATCACCAAAGAGGGTTATTTCATTTAAAAATTTTAGCTGACTTTTAGGGGGTCGTATACAAAGCGAAGAATGAAATATTGAAAACAAACAGAAAAATAAATATCAATTTATTATAATATCAGAAAACGGTCTACTATAAAAATGAATACATCAAACGCCGGAATCTACTAGAGATACTGCTCAAAGTGTTGTTTAACACTTTTATGGGTCGAATAACATTCAAACGTCAAAGTAGGTAGAATCGACAACCGGAAAATAAAGCATACTCACTAAGGACTAGATAAATGGCAGCGGAATGCAAACGACCAGCCGAGCTATAACGAGCATGAAAACTGGTATTAAGCAAATTACAATAGTACCGCAGTGCCGCAAGTTTGGGATAAAACACGAACCATCTAGCAGTGGACATGCTAATCAGAGCTGGGATCGTGATGGCAAGCTACGCATACATACAATATGCCGAAATGATAGGGTAACTCCGGGAGAGTAGCCGCATGCGGGATAGATACCGCACTCCTTGTATTTCTTATAATTATCGATAGATGGTCGTCAAACGCACAGTATAGGTGCGCAATGAGATTATTTTAACCAGTGTATAGCGTGAATCCCATTTCGATGTTTACTTGTAGAAGTACAATCCTTATTTTGACGTAAGTGCAGGATTTCACTGTCCAAACTTTTAAACACGTTATGTTTAAATACTTTTCATACACTAATTATTAAATGCATGCATGATTTCGAAGTCAAAACTAAGTGTGGCGTTTGTATAGAGTACTGTGTCTATGGTTACGCTATTTCCCTTAGCGATGGCAGGTAACTGTGATGGCCGACGTCTGCACCATGCAAAATGGGATACATGCTGCACTTTAATTCCGGTATACATGCCGCACTTTCATTTATACGGAATGATTATCCCTTTGAGGGGCAAGCAAAAATAACTCTAAATAATGAATTCTCACCAGAATAATCGAAAATTTTTATTTTTAAATAAGGAAAAGCAATTTTTCAATGATTTTCCTCCAAAGTTAAAAATATAAAATTTAGTAAAAAATTTCTCGTGAGAATCTTGTTTAAAATAGGTGGGATATATTTTATCCCACCGCCCCTCAAGGGGTTATGTGTTATTAACTTTTCCTTTTCTTTTTGCACAGACTAACCAAGTTAGGCAGGTTATCAAGTTTACTAAAACCAAAGGAGGAAAAGGGAAAAATAAAAAGTAAGAACGGCAAGAAAGATGCAAGTCAAGATGATAATAATGAAAAATTGTATTACGCGTAACGCAGACGTTCTTTGCAAGGAATGTTTAGAAAACAACTCCAAAAAAGAGGAAGTGTAATTGGCTTCGTTGCATCATGTGTCAAATGCAGTTACATAAAGAATGTACATTTTCGACACTTTTTCTGTAGATTGTAGTCGAAAAAATCGGTCTCTTAACCCATTCGGGACCATAGGTCCATATAAGCAACTTCATTAAGAGCATACAAAATTTGTGTCTGGCACCAGTAAAAAAGAAAAATAATATTTGGTTTCTTTAATTAGAGCATTTTCATGATTATTTAAGTAAAGGTAACTTCTTTTAAAAAAGTGGTGCAGACCGAATAAAATTTGTGCCGAAATGGTTAACAAATAAATTATGTAAACACAATTTTTCTTTTTTTCTTTTTTCTCTCTAATACATTGATGTCACGTTGTTGCTGAAATAACAATTAAAATTTAATGTAAAAGAATAAGTCGATAATTTTAATAGTGAAAGTAGGCAAATATAGTAAGTAGTAGATAGTAAGTAGATAAAATACAGTGTAGTAAATATAGTGATTCAAATTATTAATTTGAATCTACTAATACGTTTCATGTACTCATTTAGTTTCTTTTTTTATTACATCGTTAATTATAGTCCAGATATGAATATTTTTTTTAATATTTTTATTAATAATTTCATTGTGTTCTTATTACAAGCGCGGCATAACTACTGCACAAGTGCGGCGTCTCATCCTGAATGAACGGGTGAAGCGCCGAAGTGTAATGTTTTAGAAAACAGTTGTTAAAAAATATTAATTATTTGTTTTGAAGTTTTTGTCGCAGTACACGCGTTGTATATTTCACATTGAATAGCACAGCATGATTTTTTTTTTTTTTTTTTTTATGTCCACCATGGGACTTTATACACAAATTCAACAAAATGAGCGGCATAAATCCCGGAATTACTCTACTTATTTATGGTGAGTGTGAAAGGAATGCCAGAGGGGCTGCGAGTGTTTGTTCAGAACGTTTCCCTAAGGATCTACATCCAACGCATGAAGCTGTAACTGATGCATTACACCATCTTAGAGAGACCGTCTCTGTTTCACCACGGGGCCCCACCAGTGGCCGAAAGGTTCTGCTGTCGAAGCTGGTAGACGGGAGGTGCTGGGTTCGATCCCAATCGCGCCCGTCGGCCTAGTCGTTCGGAGTTTTCGTGGTTTTCTTCGAACCTTGGATTTTCCAAGCGTTAATACGGGTTAGGTTCCCTTAGAAAGACCCCCACGAAGGGCACTCCCCCCCCCCGTAGGGCCTATATCCAGGGGTGGGATTCAGCCGGTTCGCACCGGTTCGGTAGAACCGGTTGTTAATTCGTGCTGAGTACGGCCGGTTGTTAAAATTATACTTTAAATGCGAAAATCGCATTTACCTACTTTCTTTAAATGTTTATCTGCACAACAGTGTTTTCTAAACATAACACTGTGACATGTTCTGATTTGTTTCATTCGCAAAAGCATATATTTTTTTCTTCATCAGCCCTATAAGAAGTAAATGTAACTTTTAAAAAAAATGAAATTTTAAAGTAGGTAGAATCGTCAAAGTAGGTAGAATCGACAACCGGAAAATAAAACATACTCACTAAGGACTAGATAAATGGCAGCGGAATGCAAACGACCAGCCGAGCTATAACGAGCATGAAAACTGGTATTAAGCAAATTACAATAGTACCGCAGTGCCGCAAGTTTGGGATAAAACACGAACCATCTAGCAGTGGACATGCTAATCAGAGCTGAGATCGTGATGGCAAGCTACGCATACATACAATATGCCGAAATGATAGGGTAACTCCGGGAGAGTAGCCGCATGCGGGATAGATACCGCACTCCTTGTATTTCTTATAATTATCGATAGATGGTCGTCAAACGCACAGTATAGGTGCGCAATGAGATTATTTTAACCAGTGTATAGCGTAAATCCCATTTCGATGTTTACTTGTAGAAGTACAATCCTTATTTTGACGTAAGTGCAGGATTTCACTGTCCAAACTTTTAAACACGTTATGTTTAAATACTTTTCATACACTAATTATTAAATGCATGCATGATTTCGAAGTCAAAACTAAGTGTGGCGTTTGTATAGAGTACTGTGTCTATGGTTACGCTATTTCCCTTAGCGATGGCAGGTAACTGTGATGGCCGACGTCTGCACCATGCAAAATGGGATACATGCTGCACTTTAATTCCGGTATACATGCCGCACTTTCATTTATACGGAATGATTATCCCTTTGAGGGGCAAGCAAAAATAACTCTAAATATTGAATTCTCACCAGAATAATCGAAAATTTTTATTTTTAAATAAGGAAAAGCAATTTTTCAATGATTTTCCTCCAAAGTTAAAAATATAAAATTTAGTAAAAAATTTCTCGTGAGAATCTTGTTTAAAATAGGTGGGATATATTTTATCCCACCGCCCCTCAAGGGGTTATGTGTTATTAACTTTTCCTTTTCTTTTTGCACAGACTAACCAAGTTAGGCAGGTTATCAAGTTTACTAAAACCAAAGGAGAAAAAGGGAAAAATAAAAAGTAAGAACGGCAAGAAAGATGCAAGTCAAGATGATAATAATGAAAAATTGTATTACGCGTAACTCAGACGTTCTTTGCAAGGAATGTTTAGAAAACAACTCCAAAAAAGAGGAAGTGTAATTGGCTTCGTTGCATCATGTGTCAAATGCAGTTACATAAAGAATGTACATTTTTGACACTTTTTCTGTAGATTGTAGTCGAAAAAATCGGTCTCTTAACCCATTCGGGACCATAGGTCCATATAAGCAACTTCATTAAGAGCATACAAAATTTGTGTCTGGCACCAGTAAAAAAGAAAAATAATATTTGGTTTCTTTAATTAGAGCATTTTCATGATTATTTAAGTAAAGGTAACTTCTTTTAAAAAAGTGGTGCAGACCGAATAAAATTTGTGCCGAAATGGTTAACAAATAAATTATGTAAACACAATTTTTCTTTTTTTCTTTTTTCTCTCTAATACATTGATGTCACGTTGTTGCTGAAATAACAATTAAAATTTAATGTAAAAGAATAAGTCGATAATTTTAATAGTGAAAGTAGGCAAATATAGTAAGTAGTAGATAGTAAGTAGATAAAATATACTGTAGTAAATATAGTAAGTAGATTCAAATTATTAATTTGAATCTACTAATACGTTTCATGTACTCATTTAGTTTCATTTTTTATTACATCGTTAATTATAGTCCAGATATGAATATTTTTTTTTAAATATTTTTATTTATAATTTCATTGTGTTCTTATTACAAGCGCGGCATAACTACCGCACAAGTGCGGCGTCTCATCCTGAATGAACGAGTGAAGCGCTGAAGTGTAATGTTTTAGAAAACAGTTGTTAAAAAATATTAATTATTTGTTTTGAAGTTTTTGTCGCAGTACACGCGTTGTATATTTCACATTGAATAGCACAGCATGATTTTTTTTTTATGTCCACCATGGGACTCTATATACAAATTCAACAAAATGTGCGGCATAAATCCTGTAATTACTCTACTTATTTATGGTGAGTGTGAAAGGAATGCCAGAGCGGCTGCGAGTGTTTGTTCAGAACGTTTCCCTAAGGATCTACATCCAACGCATGAAACTGTAACTGATGCATTACACCATCTTAGAGAGACCGTCTCTGTTTCACCACGGGGCCCCACCAGTGGCCGAAAGGTTCTGCTGTCGAAGCTGGTAGACGGGAGGTGCTGGGTTCGATCCCAATCGCGCCCGTCGGCCTAGTCGTTCGGAGTTTTCGTGGTTTTCTTCGAACCTTGGATTTTCCAAGCGTTAATACGGGTTAGGTTCCCTTAGAAAGACCCCCACGAAGGGCACTCCCCCCCTTAGGGCCTATATCCAGTGGTGGGATTCAGCCGGTTCGCACCGGTTCGGTAGAACCGGTTGTTAATTCGTGCTGAGTTCGGCCGGTTGTTAAAATTATACTTTAAATGCGAAAATCGCATTTACCTACTTTCTTTAAATGTTTATCTGCACAACAGTGTTTTCTAAACATAACACTGTGACATGTTCTGATTTGTTTCATTCGCAAAAGCATATATTTTTTTCTTCATCAGCCCTATAAGAAGTAAATGTAACTTTTAAAAAAAAAATGAAATTTTGCAGATTTGAAGAATCCAAGTCAGCAGTCCAGACTAATTCTAGTTATATGGCATGCTTATTCAACTTGTCAATTACTACTTATATTTAAATAAAAGGTACTTTGCTTTGTCTGCTTCTTTTGAAAACATACGGAACGTTCCCTCTGATTCCTGATCAATAGTTAATAGTTAAATCGTTAGATTTAGTGGTATACTTTGAAATGCATTTTTTTTTTTTAAATATTGTTCTTCATATGTTAGAAGTCATTTAAATCAAAGTAGTTATTTTTGTAAATGTAACAAATTTTAATGAGATCCTTAAGTCTTATAAGTTATATTTAGAAAAACATATTTCATGCTCTAAAAGTGCTATTACATTGGAAAATTCGAAGCGACAAAAACTACCTATGACTCATCAGTTTTCAAAGCATTTCATTAGCTGTTCAAGAAGAGGCTTTTCCTTAGTCAGTTTTTCCAGCATTTGATTGGCTGTTACAGACAACATTCCTTAAATACTTTAAAGTAGACATTGTAGGTGACAAAATTGCTCCGACAATAAAAAAGTGCTTGTTTTTCGAGCAACACTTTTGAAGAAATAGGTTTAACATGGTGTTGCTCGAAAGTAATGTCAACTTTGACGCATCGTGTGACAGTACTTTAAAAATCAAAAAACATTGTATGATCTAAACTTGCCAAGTCTTGATATTTGTATTTTACGACCTTCCGGCGATGTCTGGCCCGTTTTTTGTACCAAAAAGTGGTAAGAAATTCTTAAAATTCTAAATTTCATAACTCGAGAACTGTCGGTCGGGCAAAAATTTGTCACACTTGTTATATGGATAATGTTTTTCTAAATATGTTATTAGTACCCAAAAAACCGCATAAAATTTAAAAGTTTTAAGTTTTTTTCTAAAAAAAAAAAAAAAAAAAAAAAAAAAACGGTTTCTAAGAGGATGAAGAATTTTTCAGCATTTGAAATATTTTTTTAATTAGAATTATTCTAAATTTAACAATTTAGGAATTAATTCTTGGTCAGCGATAAGAAGGAACGCCAGGTATAGGTACGCCAGGATAAGGTATTTTATAACTGATATGGCCTTGATAGCTGTATATTTTAAATGAAATTGCTCGTCTTTCAAAAGCACTGCGAACAAGAAGAATACGCATCATAAAGGATGAAATCCTATGATAACATTTATTAAAATGTTCGAAATACTTCGAAAGGAAAAAGCATAATCAAAGGAAAGACGATAGGGGTTTTATGACTTCAGAAACTTGAAAAAATATCAATCTTGTAAAAGATCATATATTTAACCCCTTGGGGACGAGCGGCACGTGCCGCATGAAGCGCTCAGAATCTTTGTTTTTCCTCACCAGTAAAATTTTACTGTAAAATTTGCCTTATTTGATCAGCGTATTTTCTCGATTCAAGAAGACACAAATTTCTGTTTTTAAAAAACGGTGACAAAAGAGTAAAAATTTCGCGAAAGGCTCCCGTCCCGAAGGGGTTAAGTGAGTTAGGGAGCATGTTTTTAAAAAGAACGTAACGAATTTTAAAAAATGTTAGGCTACTGAATTCTGAACATTTAAAAACAAGTTGTAGCGAATTTGAATATAGCAATAAACTACAGTTTTTTCTCCGTCAGTTTACTGGAATATTGGTGTAGTAAATTAATATTTCTATTGAAAGCAGCTAAAGAATTATTATTTATATTTAATGACATTTATAATTAATATTAATGATTATTGAGGACTTTTTTACTATATTTTTAATATTTTTCTAAAACTATGGAAGTTTTGTAAAGTATTCAAAAGATTAAATATATTATATTGTCAAGATAATTGATGCAAGTTCAACAGAAATAGAAAAGGGGTTTTCAAAGATAAACATAATATGGTCAGAGAAGAGAAGTCGACAAACTCGACGTTTATCAAGAAATTATATGCAAATATCTCAAATAACACGAGTTATTTAATATTTTAAACTATTTTCTGTACTATAATCTAGTTTTTTTCTACATCCTTTATTGTTTTATTTAAGTATTAACTATATGAAAAAATATATTACCTTTTTGAAAACTTTTTTTAACTTTCAGCGTCATAAGTATAAAGTTATTTTCTATACTCGAGTTTATTTTTGCTGCATTCAATCCGAAAATATATAGAAACTTCATTGATATCCGAAGCTCTTGCTATAGTTAGTTATAGTTATAATTATAGTTATTTAAATATCTAGCTGATTGCAACTTTAGATCATGAGCATAAGTCACTTCTTAAGCTTAAATTTCCGCTATTTTTGTAATATCTTTATTGTATTATACTGTTTTGATGCATTTTATGACAGAAATTTTGATCAAAGTTTCTATACTGATAAAAGTTCAGACTGTCTGCGATGGCTAGCAAAATCTATGGCAGGTACAAGGCCGAATATTTGTGAGAGGTTAGTCAAAGGCTTAATGCACCTGCGACTCAGAATTTTAAATTTCTAATAATTAGCTGAGTTATTATTAAAAATTACAAAGAACTCTCATTAAAAACTCATTTCTGTTCTTTCGAGAAAGAAAAAGCGCTCGCACGTACGCAGGTGCCTTATTTACGTTATCGGGAGGGAAAAAGGAAATTTGGGTGATATTTTGTCATTTGGGTCATATTTTGTCTTTCATCGGCCAAACCACTTAGTAAAGTTAAAAACGGAAGATGACATTCTAAAAGATCACTCTCTTACGTCTCAAATGACACAATCAATTTTTAAAATATCGCAGTTAACCCTTCGTAAAAAAAAAGTTCAAAAAGGGTCGTTTCCCCCCTTATGATAACGTCTCTCCAGGCCGCAATTTTAGAGGTACCAACAAACCAAAAATATGTTTTTAAAGCAGAAGCCTTCTTTTAATCTATGGTGCAATCGGTTTCAAAAAATATTATTTTCAACCCTTACAAATATTTTGTCAAACGCAGGTCACTTTGCGCCTCACGGAGACGATATTTTTTCTACGCTAAACGTAACTAAAGGTCCGTTTAAACACCTTAACTAAACACAATATTTTTAAAGCATCTCAATAGATGAGATTCACATCATCAATTAAAATTTTGAACAGTTCGGATGAGTAAAAATATTTTTTACAAAATAAAATGTGTGAAAATTTCGAAGAAATCAGTAAAAATCTGCGTGTTTTGTCGTGGTTTCGCTCACTTTTTGTCATAGACTCCAGAAATCAAATTACGCAGAAAATAAAATACTAAATAACATATATGGGGGTGAGACTCCATACATAACTCACAACTCACTTTTAGGACGAACACTGACATTTATTGAGACGAGCACAAACAAAAAATACAGATATAAACACTCTTCTCGTTCTTTAATTAGCTTAAAGTCTATAATTCAGGACGTCGTTGAATATATTTCTGAGATTTTCTTACGTCGTATAAATATTCAATCTTATTTCTCCGAAATATGTTCTGTTCCTTTTTAACAAAACCTTCCGTCGTCGAACTCATTTCGTTCTCTTTACTTCTTCTGCATTTCCGCTTCACACAGCTTCGTTAAGGCTCGTTTCCTTTTTAATCTCGAAGCGGAAAATACGGAGACACTCAGTCTAATGCAGGTGTTGCTTGCGAAATCTCCACAAGCGGCCGTCCTGACATCTGGAGCTGCCGCAGCGACATGTGGTAAAATAGAATCTGAAAAACAAAAAACAAAAACCAGTAACTGTTCTTAGGGGAAAAGAAAAAAAAATTAATCTGCACATCATAGTTGAAGTAGCGTAACATCGTATTTTTTTTTTTTTTTTTTTTAAGTTTCAGTTTTCGTCAGGCCAAGGTTTCATGTATTCAGCACAGGAGCTAGTATTTATCGGTCCTTCAGTTGATGAGATTTTCGTTACGTCGTAGGTGTCGTTAGACTTCACTTTGATTACTTTATACGGACCTAAGAATTTAGATTTCAACTTTAAACCTGGTCCTTGCTGGGTTCTCTTAATTGCTACAAGGTCACCAAGCTTGTACTTACGGGGTTTCTTACGTCGTAAATTATAGTGCTTGCGATTTTCTTGTTGAATTTCCAGAATATTCTTCTTGGCTTCTTTACGGAGCTCTTCTCTGTCTTTCATAAATTGTTCTTCGACTGCACTGTTTAAGAGGTCAATAATTTGTACATCTTCTTTCTGTTTCATTTTTGTACCAAATAATATTTCAAACGGTGTTCTCTTAATGCTTCTTTGGTAAGTTGAATTAATGACTTGTTGAACTTTAGGAACATGTTTAAACCATTTGGTCGGTTCGTCTTTGGACATTTTAGAGATTACAGAAATTATGGTGGAATTAAGTCGCTCTACTTGACCATTGGCACGGGGAAGGCCAGTTGTAACTGTCTCGTGCTTTATATTTTCATCTTGACAATAATCAGCAAATTCTTTGCTTGTAAATGCCCTTTATCGCTAATGATAATGGAAGGATTGCCAAAAGTATGACTTTGTTGTCGTAGTTTTGATATAACTTCGGTAGCAGAAGTACTTTTACATGGATACAACCAGACGAATTTAGTAAATGCGTCTATTAAAGACAAAATATGTTTATAATTTTTGTTGGTTGTTTCAAGAGGGCCTAAATGATCAATGTGGTAGGTTTGGAGAGGAGTCTCTTCTTTAGGTAAGGGATGTAATTCACCTTCTTGTTTGCCACGTTTGCGATTATACAAAAGGCATGTTACACAATTTGCTATAATTTTATCAATTTTATTTGACATATTAGGGATGAGAAATTCTTCGTTAAGGAGTTCTTCACAGCGTTTACGGCCAAAATGTCCTTTGTCATGAACGTGTTTAATGACATTTAGCTGCATTTCATCCGGCACAACTATCAGATCGATACCTTTATGATTTTTATAGAGAACGTTATTTTTAAGGAAATAGTTGTCATATGGCTTTGTTTTCAAAATTTCTTTGATGGCCTGTATATGTTCGTCAGTGTTCTGTGATTGTATGATTTTGGTAGTAAAACTATCTTGAATGACCATACATATTGGATTTCTACTTAAAGCGTCGACATGGCGCATGCGTGTACCTTGTCTGTGTTCGATTGTATAGTTATAGTCAGCTAACATTAAAGCCCATCGAGCAATCTTGGTGCAAAGATCTTTTTTATTCATAGTAAGGGCGAATGCGTTGCAATCTGTGACTATCTTGAAAGGAATACCTACACTGTAAAAAAAAATGGTAACATTCCATGTAAAATCCAGGAACGTTTCGCCTTTTCTCAGGTTTTCAGAATAATTTAGCTCTTTCCTGTGAAATTCTGGTTTTCTTATCTGAAACGTTCCTGAACAAAAGTTGGAAACAGCAAAACGCTGCGGCCGCCATTTATTATTTTTTTGCTATAATCCGTTGCTCGCGCGCGAGTGTCGAAAAAGAATTCCTTAAATGAATGTAAAAAAAATCAATATGGAATGCAAATAAATCAATAGACGACATAATCCTTTACGTCTCTATTGTCAAGACAATTCAGAGGAAAATACAATACTTCCGTGACATCGCTAAGAGATTATCTCTCGTACTTGTCTGTGAAATGTTTAAGGAGCAGACCGTGTAAAAAAAATACACCTATTATTTGGATCTCCATTAACCAGGGGACCATCAAACATGATTCTCACCGATTTTGATTAATTTAAAGTATGTTTCAGAGTTCTTATCTCTAATTATTCTTGTGAAAGGATTTCTACAAATGGGACTTAGATTTTCAGAAATTAGATGCCGAGGTTTAGCATACGTTTCAAATACCCATTAGTTTGCAGCTCTCAACGTGTCTTTCGTGGCGTGGACGCAGAAAGCTCGCCCGCCACCCGTACGGCCCGAGTTCGATGCTACCTCTGGACATTTTTTTTTCTTTTTTAATTAATTTTATATTTTAACACTTTATTACAATTTGATTTAAATTTGATATATATTTGTCACTTTGAATTGCTGCAAATTTGAATTTTTTTTTTATTTTCGGAAAAAATATACAATTACGTTTAGGTTTTTTTTTTCATGAAAATTTATATGTATTTTATCTAACTTGTAAACTAACATAATTACTAACGAAAATCCAAAATATTTTATGTCTAGATTTTTTTCTAATTATTATTTACATTTATATATTTTTATATTTTAAGCAAAGTTCAGAAACAATATATCATATATATATTTACTTTATTGAATTTTAACTGAAAATTTATTTTTTCGTGTAAATTATAAATAATAATTTTGATGTCAATTTCAAAATATTTTTTCATTCTAACAAATAATGATAATAAAGCGAAAATTGTCAACTGGAAATGTAAAAATCGTCTGCGGATCCCGCATGCTGTGAAATGTCAGTAATGTTTTGCTGTCAACAGAAATATTCCTATATTAATACATGGAAATTATAATATATAATAATTGAAATTATACATGAAAATTATAATAAATAAATATACCATCTTGTGCTGCGTTTGTAGCCTTGCCAACACATAATAGTGAGAAATTTTCCGAGCTGTGTATCGTTTCAAGTGGTTTAGTCGGTAGAACGTCAGTGCGCTATACTGATGGCCCGGGTTCGAGTCCCGGCTAGGAATCTTTTTCACTATGTTGGCCTTTGCGCCTTTTAAGCAATTACTTCGAAATTTGATTTTCATTTGAAAAGAAATATTCCTGGTATTTCGCAGGAAACTTACTGGCATTTCTGTAGAAAGTTTTTAACATATACAGTAAAGTTCCAGTCATTTTCAAGAAATGTTTCTTGGAAATAATGGGCAACTCAGCTGCCCATTTTTTCCCAGGAACGTTGCGGAATTTTTTTTACAGTGTAGAATGTAAACGCGAAATTTTTTAAGGGCTTCTATGACAGCTAAAACTTCTAATTCATAACTCGAATATTTACGTTCGGCATCTGTGGTTTTTGATAAGAAAATATTCTTCTATTGATTCATTTTCTTGCAATTTTCGTTTATTTAATATATCATGTAACTCGGCAGAATTATAAGTGGTGCTAAATTCTGATATTAAGAGTTGTTTAAGTTTGTCATATGAATGAATATGAAATTCTGTTTGTGCTAATAACTGGGCTTTTCCTCGTAATGATCTTTTACAAAATATGAATTTATGAAAGTCAGATATATTAAACATATTAGTAACATCCTCAAAATTATTAAACCATACCTGTATATCACTAAAAGAACTACCATCGAAAGGAGGTATTACACTTTCAATATCAGTAAAATTAATAGACGATTGCATAAAACTTTGAACTGGAAATTGCTGTTGTTTGTCAAAATTTGATAATTGAGTGTTATTACTTGAAGTCATATTATTTGAAGGCAGTTCGGGTTCCGAGTCAGTGTCACTTTCATTTTGTATAATATTACTTTGTAGTAAGGTCAAGTCTGAAAGGTATGTCACTAATCGGGTTGCGAGATCGTTTAAAGATCCCTCATTATCAATACAAAGTAGATTGCACACTGTAATCAGATCATTTAATGAAAAATCAGTTTGAACTTTAGTTATTTTATTTTTGAATTCGGTGCTGTCGGTTTGAAAACGGAAACCAGTAAAATCACGTATTCTCTTTCTATTAGAGCGATTAACGTCAGCATCAAATAGGAATTTATGCAGCAATTTAATTTTATGCGTTCGTTCGTTTTTAAATGCAACTTCCAGTTCAGGTATCTCAACTAACTTCATAATCAAAATAATAATAATGAACTCACCGTTAGAATAATATCCGGCTTGAATATGTAGGATGAATAACTCTAATTAATCATATTGGTGGGTTAACTGTCACTTCTGACGCCAATTTATGGGGGTGAGACTCCATACATAACTCACAACTCACTTTTAGGACGAACACTGACATTTATTGAGACGAGCACAAACAAAAAATACAGATATAAACACTCTTCTCGTTCTTTAATTAGCTTAAAGTCTATAATTCAGGACGTCGTTGAATATATTTCTGAGATTTTCTTACGTCGTATGAATATTTAATCTTATTTCTCCGAAATATATTCTATTCCTTTTTAACAAAACCTTCCGTCGTCGAACTCATTTCGTTCTCTTTACTTCTTCTGCATTTCCGCTTCACACAGCTTCGTTAAGGCTCGTTTCCTTTTTAATCTCGAAGCGGAAAATACGGAGACACTCAGTCTAATGCAGGTGTTGCTTGCGAAATCTCCACACATATACTTTCAATTCAGTATTTTTTCGCGATTTTTTTATTTAAAAATATAACTTCAGACAAAATGGAGTTAAAGATATAAAATTATACAAATTTAACTGTCATTTAAAGTTATTATCACGGGCATGGGCAACGCCGGGCGGGTCAGTTAGTTTATTAACTTTGATATTTTAGTATAGTAAAAAAAAAAAAAAAAAAAAGCAATTTATCAAATTACAACGACCATTTGAAAATGATTTTTTCGAAGACTAAAATTTAAGACATAAAAAATCGCACGGAGTTGATCATACATTACGTACGCCATGAATTAAACCTTAATAGTGTTATGACACGTAAAATTTCCAAGCGGCAAATAGCGGTACGTATTATCCACCTGAAACTTATGTATTATCCAAGCATTTCATTGGCTGTTCGGGAAAAGGCTTTTCCATCGTCAGATTTCTTGGAAATCTGGAACCCATTTTAAATGAAATTTCATTCTTAAACTTCTAAACATCCCACACTATTACTTTTTACGCCATCGTATAGAGAAAAAAATGTACTTTTAAATGCAATTTGTTTGAAAGCTGTATCTCAATCTGTTTTCCGAGTTATTAATTTTTTTTTGTAGTTTTTATTACTTTTTTGTCATAGTGGCAACAGAAGGCATCCATCTCTGTTGAAAGTAAAGGGAAATACAGATTACTGTATAGACCAATCAGAAAACGAATAAAATGTGGATTAAACCAATAAAAACCTTCCGATATGCTTTTGATTTCCCATCCTGACGAGAACAATAACCATTTTTCCAAATGGTTAAATATATATATATATATCCTAACACAAAAGTTTTTAACAATATTCTTATAATATTGGAAAGCGTTTCATAATCTATGCGTGATACTTCATTTTCTTTTCATGTTCATACATCAACATTCGAGCAGCGAACCGGTTGTTAAATTATTTGAATCCCACCACTGCCTATATCCCTTGTGTTGATAATTGGCCGTCATAAACACAACCAACCAACCTGTTTCACCACGACCCAGAACAAGTGTGACAAGGTACAAGAACAAGTAGACAAGGTGTAAATTTCGAGTGACATCGGAGGAGGTGCTGGGATTCACCCTTTTAATTACACAACTGAGCACGGCGGAAATAAGTGGGGCATATGTCAGCATGTCTGGCATTTGTTATATGCACATGATGCGCATCCATACCATCCGACACTGGTGCAAGCATTGATGCTGGGTAACTACGCACGACGATTTGATTATTGTAATTTCATTCTCAACACTTGAGAGGAAAATCCGTCGTTCGTTTGCGACATTCTGTGGAGAAATGAGTCAATGTTTATACGGAGTGGCATTGTGAACGTGCGCAATATGCATTACTGGTTTCTGGAAAGCCTCCGCATCACCCGCACAGTACGACACGTGTGGTGCAATATATGGGGAACCCAGATTGTTGGACCCATCTTCTACGATGGGAGCTTAACGGGCGATCGTTATCTGCATCTTCTAACAAACACGGTACGTGACTGGTATGAAGAGCTGCCTCTCCGACATGCATGTCGGATGTGGTTTCAACATGATGGGACCCTCTCTGCATAAGACATCAAAAGTCCGGGCGTATCTGGCCACCGAATTCGGTCAATAGATCCTTGGATATGGTGGTCTGGTAGAGTGGCCACCGCGTTCGCCGGGCTTGACTCCCATGGACTTCTACCTCTGGGGTTACATCAAGGCATAGGTTTATGTGATTGAGACCACTTCTCTGGTTTATCTGAAGCAGCGCATCACCTGAAGCAGCAGATTGCACACTTGCTTTGCTCTAACGTGTTCAGGACCCAGTAGTGTCACGCATTCAATTGTGCATTGCCACCAACGGAGAACACTTTGAGCAGTATCTCTAGTAGATTCCGGCGTTTGATGTATTCATTTTTTATAGTAGACCGTTTTCTGATATTATAATAAATTGATATATATTTTTCTGTTTGATTTCAATATTTCATTCTTCGCTTTGTATACGACCCCTAAAAGTCAGCTCAAATTTAAAAATAAAATAACTCTCTTTTGTGATTCCCTAATTTGGCGATACCGGCTAAAGGTGGTTTCGCCGTAAAAAGGACATTGCACCCTGATTTTGATCTCCAATTACTTTAATTCATCTTTTAACTCATTTTTTCTCATTGAAAGGCAAAATCATGTGCAAAAATCTTAAACTTTGAAATTTAATAACTGTGCCAATTTTTTTAGTACAGATTTGAAACTTTTTGTGTTATATCTGTTATGATATGTGTAAACTTTTACTAAATATAACTATAGGGACTGGGGGGCTGTATAAAAAGTTAGATTTCGTAATAGTTATTAAATTGATTTTTTACTTTAAATAATGCCACAACATGAATATTTACCTCATTTGAAACGTTTTTGTAATTGGAACTATATGTCTACGACCAACGGTTGATAAATGAAAGGTCGGCGATAGATAACATATTGCACACAGTATATTCGTGCTAACTTATTTTGAGTGTGAAATATTTTTGTAACTAGGACTTCCCTCAGAGGGATTAGTCTGAGCGATATTACTGAGAACATAGATTTAATAATAACATGTGGAAGCAAAGAAAATGAGATGTTATCTTTAATTGTCCCTATACTGCGAAAATTTGAAATGATGAAAATAAACGAATTGTAGAATTACAAAATCTTATATAAAAATTCGTATACACTGTTTAAAAAAATGGGAAATCAATCCATTCAAGACAGCCATGCATGGATATAAAATTGAAAGTACGCAATATATTAAAAGTAAACTAGAAAATGAAACACTAATTTACTTATATCGGAATTTTAACTGTATAAAATGATGTCAAGAGCATAATCAAACGCTCCGCACCAATTTGAGTAACTTTAAATGACAAATATATGATGTTCAAAAAGATTGGACTATACTTTATATGGTGTGTGCTCCCCGTGTTGAGAATGCCAACTTGGCGATGCTTGCCATTTTCTGTTAGTCGGCATTGTGGCAACCCCCTTTTTATTGTTTTCCGATTTTCTTTTCAGTGTAGATGTAAAGTTTGTTTTGAACCGGTCTGACGGTAATAATGGAACTCTCAAATGAGAGTAATAATAATATTAATATACCTATATATTTGTAAATAAAATGTACATAGTTGCTTTTTAAGAAAGAAGTTTAATTTGAACTGTAGAGTGTGTTTACTTATTCAAGTTACGAATTTTATTTACAATATATTAGAACTAAGTTATGAAGACGTTTTTATTCTTCGAAGCACTATGAAATAATTTGAATTTACCGAACCTGCAGTCTGAAGGACAACGCAACATTTATCTGGCGTCAAAGCTCCAGGATGTCTGGATTTCATCATCGATTGAGGTAAGTACCTCAAATTAAATTATATTGAATAAATAGAATTATGAATATATTTATTAACTGAACTGTATTGAATAAATTGAATTCTTTATTTTATGATGGATTTCGAAACATTGAAAAAAAAAAGAGCTACGATTCGTAGTCAAACAACAAAAATATTTGATAAAATAAGGGATTTAATAGATAATACACAAGAATTAGAGCTTGAGAATAGAAAATCACAGCTGGATCTTTTGAAACAGCAATTGAATGACAAAATGAAAACTTTAAAATCATTAAATTCTGAAATTGAACCACTGGTTCCAAGTACTGAATTTGAAAAAGAAATCGAGAAATCGGAATCTTATAATGAGAATATTATTGAATGGAAATATAAAATTTCCAAATTTTTAAATGATAACACAGTTACTCCTGAAACTAAACAAGATTCTTCAGACATTGAAAGTGATAGTAGTAGCAACAATAGTTCTCTACTAAAAAGTCAGAAAATTCTGAATCAAAATTTGATTAAACTTCCTAAACTTAATATATCTAAATATTATGGTGATTCGTGTTTATGGCTCGAATTTTGGAGTCAGTTTTCGAATGCGATTGACAATAATGAACATTTAACTCCGATTGATAAATTTTCCTACTTAAAGTCACTTTTGGGCGGAAGTGCTGCAAATACTATAGCAGGATTTTCGCTGACTAAGGAAAATTATGCTCATGCTATAGAATTATTGAAAAATCGTTTTGGTCGTAATGACCTGGTAATAAATAGTCACATGACTAAACTGCTAAATTTGAAACCAGTACGAAATTCTAATAACATTAAGGCTTTTAGAGATTTGTATGATGAATGCGAAATTCAAATAAGAAATCTTAATTCTTTAGGTGTTGTATCAGGTTCATATGGGCACTTATTATGTCCGATTCTTCTGAGACTTATTCCATCAGATATTGCACTAGAATTTAATAGAAAACGAATTAAAAACACTGACTGGGATGTTAATGAGCTGATAAATTTCATTAAAGATGAAATTGAATCTCGCGAGACCACTGTCCAATTAAACCATTTTGAAAAAATCCCTGAGAAGCAGGAAAATTATACGAAAAATTATAAAAAATTCATTCCATCAGCTTCTGCCTTAACCACAAATATTAAAAATAACTGCATATTTTGTAATCAAACTGATCACGATACTGAAAAGTGTAAGTCTTTCACCATTCCGGAAATGCGAGAAAAATTAAAAAGGGAAGGAAGGTGTTTTAAATGCTTCCGTAAATTTCACATCGCGAATTTTTGTAAAATTTCGAATGAAAATTGCAAAGTGTGTGGTAAAACATATCATCATACTATACTTTGTAATTCTAATAAAAAAACAGAAGAATCAAAAAATTCAGGTAGCATTATTTCCTCCGTATATCATTGCAAAGGCAATATAAATAATATCAGTAGAGAAGTAATATTGCAAACAATTCATGTAAAAGTGGAAGCGGGTGAAAATTCAGAAACTGCTCTTTGTTTATTTGACTCTGCTAGTCATCGAACTTTTATTACAGAAAATTTAGTTTCAAAATTAAAACCTGAGGTCATTAGAAAGGAAAAATTAATTGTCTATACTTTCGGTTCGAGAAAATCTGAAGAACGATGTTATGATGTCGTTAAGCTAAAGCTAATTCACTTGACGAATAGAAAACGTAGTATAATAATTGAAGCATTAGTCACACCGCTAATAACCAATTCTTTGATACAAATTCCTCCTCTTCCAATCAAAATTAAGAGAAAACTTTCCAAATTTCGTCTTGACACGTGGGAACATTTGGAAAATAGTGATGTTGATATATTAATAGGAGCTGATTATTTATATCAAATTAATAACAAAACATACCCCATAAATAAATCATTGTTCGTCTGTGAAAATTTATTTGGGCATTCCCTCTGCGGGACAATTGACGTAAATAAAAATAGTGAGAGTAAGCAAGCTGGGGTCTTGTCCACTCAGGTTATGAAACCTATTCAAAATGATTTGAAAACATTGTGGGAGTTAGAAACTTTAGGGATGAACACTGAAGAAAATATTTCTGAATTAGATAAAGAGATAATCGAAAAATTCGAAAACAATTTGCATTTTCTTGAGCACCGATACGAAGCTAAATTGTTATGGAAAGATGATAGAAGAGATTTAGGAAGTAATTATAACAATGCTAGAAACCGATTTATTAACTTAAATCGAAAATTGCTTAAAGATAAGGAATTATTGCAGAAATATAAAGAAATTGTGATTGAACAGGAATTAAATAACATAGTGGAAGCATGTTCTAATAAAATTGTAAATAGCGGTTATTTTATGCCCCACCGACCTGTCTTGCGAGATGATAAACCCACAACTAAAGTTAGAATGGTATTTGATGCTTCCTCAAAAGAAAATAGCAAATCATTAAATGTTTGTTTGTACGGTGGCCCAAATTTGAACCCCGATTTATTAGAAATTATTATTAATTTCAGAAAATTCAATACTGCGTTTTGTGCAGATATTGAAAAGGCCTTTCTTCAAATTTCTGTAGCTGAAGAAGACCGAGATTACCTTAAATTTCTTTGGTTCGATAATGACGCAAACAACTTTTTCAAAATTTTAAGATTTAGACGTGTACCATTTGGCGTTACATGCTCACCATTTATTTTGGCTGCCACAATTAAACATCATATAAAGAAATATCGAGATCAACATCCAAATGTTGTATATATGTTAGATAATTCCCTCTATGTCGATGATTTAATTTCCGGATCAGATTTAGATAACGAAGCTTATTATTTATCAGTTACAGCTTCTGAAATTCTTAAAGAAGCTGGGATGAATTTGAGGAAATTAAAAACAAATTCTATTAAACTTAGGGAAATGTGGGAATCTGGTAACTTAGGTATAAGTGAGGAAAACACAGGTAGTATCTTAAAAGTGCTTGGACTGATATGGAATACTGAATCTGATATTTTGATGTTAGATGCGCAGCCCTTTGAAGAATATTACATCGATGATCCCACGAAGCGAACAGTTCTTAAAATGTTACTGAAAATTTATGATCCATTAGGATTTTTGAATCCATTTGTAATACGTATTAAAGCCTTGTTGCAAGAAACATGGCAAAGAGGTTTAGAGTGGGACAATAAATTACCTGAAGATTTGAAATGCGAGTGGAACACTTGGTGTTCAGAAGTTGTACAATTACGCACATTTGAAATAACCCGAAAATATTTTCCTAATATGATAAACATTTCTGAAAATTCACAAATTCACATATTCTGTGATGCTAGTCCCAAAGGGTATGGAGCAGTTGCTTATTTGCGTTCCATTTCATTAACTGGCGAAATTCAAACCAGTTTTGTTTGGAGTAAATGTAGAATAGCCCCCCTCAAGAAGTTAACTATTCCACGGCTGGAATTGATCAGTGCAGTAGTTGCCGCTAGAATGTGGAAATATTTAAAACAAAAATTACATATTTCGAATTTAAATATAAAATTATGATCGGACTCAGAGATAACTATTTGGTGGATTAGAGGTTCTACTACAAACTGGAAACCCTTTATTTCCAATCGTGTAACCGAAATTCAGTCATTGACAGATCCAAAGGACTGGAATTATTGTCCCGGAAAAGAAAACCCTGCAGATCTGCTTACGCGAGGGGAAAACTTATCGAAGTTAATGGGTAATAATGTATGGTGGTGCGGCCCACCTTGGTTATCACTATCAGAAGATTTGTGGCCTTCAAAAAGGGCTATAGAAATGGTTCCCGAAGCTTTTAATGAAATGAAAGCAAAACCAAATTTAACATTATTGTGTAACGAATCAAACTCTATTCCTAAGCCAGTATTTGATATGGCAAGGTTCAGTAGTTTAAATCGCGTGTATAATATTACTGCTTGGATAATGCGTTTTATTCATAATGCCAATTCGAAAAACCCTAAAATCTTAGGACCTTTAACTACCTCAGAAATAGAAATAGCAGAAAAATACTGGATTAAACAAACTCAGGAAACTTCATTTAAAGTTGAAATAGAAGCACTTAAACAAAAAAAACCACTTAATAAAGATTCTTCTTTGTACAAACTTAATCCACAATTCGATGAAAATGACTTACTTGTTTTATCCGGAAGACTTCAGTTTTCTGAAGTTACAGAGCAGGAAAAACATCCGTGGATACTTCCTAATAAATCTTATTTTGTAAAATTACTAATTAAGGATGCTCATGAAAGAATGTACCATTTTGGTGTAGCTGTCACTTTAGCTCACCTTCGTGAAAGGTATTTTATATTAAAGGGAAGAAGATTTGTAAAATCCGTCTTAAGATCGTGTGTGATATGTCGAAAACTTAATGCTATTCCTGGAAAGGTGGAAATAGCACCTTTACCGAAAGATAGAATCATCAAAACACCAGTTTTTGAAACCTCTGGTGTCGATTTTGCCGGTCCGATTTATTATAAAACTTCTGAAGGCACTGGGAAGGCTTATATTGTCGTATTCACATGTGCTGTAACCAGAGCGATTCATCTAGAGTTAGTCACCAATCTAAGTACTGAAACCTTTATCTTAGCACTACGAAGATTTTTCTCTAGGAGAGGTTTCTGCAAAATAATGTACAGTGACAATGCCAAGACATTTTCTAAGGCTGATTTGGTGTTAAAAGATGCTTGGGAAAGAATTTCTAAGCAAGAAATTTTTGATTACTTGAGAAAGAATAAAATAATATGGAAGTTTATAATTCCCAGGGCTTCCTGGTGGGGCGGCTTCTGGGAAAGGATGGTCAGATCAGTTAAAACACCTTTAAAAAAGGTTCTAGGAAAAACTTGTCTCCGTTATGAAGAGCTAGAAACAATACTTACAGAAATTGAAGCAGTGCTTAATTCACGTCCCTTATGTTATCTCTACGAAGAAAATGCTGAACCATCACCTTTAACGCCATCTCATTTTTTAGTTGGTAAACGATTAATGTCCTTACCTTCTTATGGATTACCAGTCTGTACGCAAGAGAAATCTAATAAGATTTTGTTGACGAGAAAATATAAATATAAGCAACAAATTACTGACCACTTTTGGAAAAGGTGGAGAAACGAATATTTGTTAGAACTTAGATCTGCTTTTCAAGTGAAAAACATAAATTCATCGCCTCAGTTCAAAGTTAACGATATAGTGATAATTCATGATGAAAAGCTCCCAAAACATATGTGGAAGTGTGGTCGTGTTAAAGAACTCATATTTGGTCGTGACTCGAAAATCAGATCATGTGTATTACAGACTGCAAAAGGCGATCTTAAACGACCTGTGCAATTGCTATATAATCTTGAATTGGACTTAGTGGACTAAAAGACACTAAAACTCTTACACTAAAAATAAGAACTATTATCGAACATTTAATTTGATTTGTTACTCATATTTACCCTTATTATTGTTTAATTTTCATACAATTCATGTGTTTTATTTTCTTTCGTAGATTGCAGCATTCTTATTATTTTTGCTTTTATATCTGTAGCTGTATGTAAGTATGTATCTGAAAATTTGTCATGTATGTAAGTATATTCTTATGTTTATTAAATTGTTTAATATAGATGCTGAACTAAGTGTTCAGCCCGGGGCAGGATGTTGAGAATGCCAACTTGGCGATGCTTGCCATTTTCTGTTAGTCGGCATTGTGGCAACCCCCTTTTTATTGTTTTCCGATTTTCTTTTCAGTGTAGATGTAAAGTTTGTTTTGAACCGGTCTGACGGTAATAATGGAACTCTCAAATGAGAGTAATAATAATATTAATATACCTATATATTTGTAAATAAAATGTACATAGTTGCTTTTTAAGAAAGAAGTTTAATTTGAACTGTAGAGTGTGTTTACTTATTCAAGTTACGAATTTTATTTACAATATATTAGAACTAAGTTATGAAGACGTTTTTATTCTTCGAAGCACTATGAAATAATTTGAATTTACCGAACCTGCAGTCTGAAGGACAACGCAACACCCCGGAATAGTTAATATTGTACAATATCTGTTTTCCACGGATGCAATGAGGTTGTCGATAACATTTAAGGAATTCTCTTCTCAAAATCTAATATAGTATCAAAGTACCGAATACATAATAAGTGGCATGCAATGCTTCGTTAGAGTTTGTTTTAGATATGCTCGATCGGATTTAAATGATGAGTGTATGCTGGCCACTACATACGCTGTATTGTTTTGTTTTCAAACATATTCTGCACAAGTTGAGCTGTATTTACCATGTATTAAAAAAAAGAAATCGTCAATGATTACAACATAAAGTATGGCACAAGATCTGAATATACCGTCTGCATAACTTTTGAGCTGTCAAAGTGTCATTTGAAGTAATTTACAAATCCATACATATTTATTCAGCAAATCATGCAAGCTAACATACGCCAATATGAACCCGATTACAAAATTTCACCAGAATAAGTTAATATATAAAAAATCTATTAATGATAATTCAGAATATGACCTTATGATAAAATGTCTAGAAAAATGAATCGGATAAAAAATACATATCACATTTAAAATGGCACTTCCCTCTGTTAGTGGCCTTGGCGAGTGAGAAAAGCCTAGAGAAGGAACACTTTAACAAGTACTTTCGGGCAACCTACGCACTGTTTCATACAGGTCTTTATTCAATATTTACACAATTTATTTAATGCTAGGTGGGTATCTATCAGTTTTGTTGCATTTAAATCGCATGTTTTACGGAGGAAATGCAGCATTATGAAATATTTAAAGTTGCTGTACCTAATAATTCCAAATTAATGGTAATTGAGATCGCTTTCCGTTAATTTCATCTTTTTAAATTTTAAATTTTTTAGAAACCATTCATAGAGACAATTGTATATTTTAAAACTAACCCGAAGCAAAATTTCAAGATTTTGTGCTCAGCAGTAACAGAGAAATAGACAATTTTTGAAAGTTTTTTGTTTCTGCACTGTTTTATATAGCGACATTTTTAGAAATTGTTCCATTGTGAGAATTTACGTCATGATAAATACAGTCATGTCAATTTTCATGTTTATATTCCTAACAGTTTCATGTTCTTCGTTACTTAGATCATCTTTAGATCTTTTTCCGCTTTGTTTAGTCTTTCTATTTTTTAGAATTCATTCTACAACGAGCATTTACATCTTATTAATTACTACCATGCCAAAGTTCTAGTTTCTAACCAAAACAGTATCCCAAAAATTTCAGAATTCCAAATAAATCATAGTTTAGAACCTTTCTAGAAATTTCTACGTTTATCCGTCAAATTGAACCTTTTAGAGAGCGTTCATTACGAGTATTTACATCTTAAAAGTAACTACCGCACCAAATTTAAAGTTTCTAACCCAATCAATATCGCAGAAATCACAATTTTAGAACTTTTTTGCTCCTGCAGCAATGTAGGTTCTTGCACTGACATAAAATAGTCTTTTTTTCGGAGCAGAGATGGCCACCAACATTTTTTTAAGTTGACTGTGTAGTTTCAGAGATAACACCTCACAAACGTACAAGCATTAATAATATTATATACTTTGTAATATTATAACGCTTTATAATATTAGCATTAGATGTACGGATACAAAAGCCATTTATCTGTTACAAACTAAAGTACCGGCGTTGCCCAGGATTTGAAGGATGTTTGTTCTGAAAAATCAATTTCAAAATTTGCCATACAACACAAAACAAACCTTAAAAAAAGCAGTCGAAATGTTGTTGAATGAATCATATGAAAACGCTATATAAAAATGTATAAATGTATATAACAGACGCAAAAGAATACAGCTATAAATGAACTTATTTCAATTTATAATTGGAGCAATAATGTTAAAATACGCCAATATTTCCCTAATCGGGTTTTTATCATGCTTCAATACTTTTTTCACACTCATATGACGTTATACTATATCCACCATGCCCTTTATATTTCCAGTATGACGTAATATTTTCCTCTTTCACGTGGAAACCTTGAAGTAGAAAAGTTATGAAGTTATATTCACTTTCATTTAAATTCGTCAAACCATTTATTTCATTTTCATATTTCACGTGAATATCTTGCAATAGAAAAGTTATGACGTAATATTCACCTTTTTTTAAATTCGGCAAACTATTTATTTCATTTTCATTTTTCACGTGGAAATCTTGCAGTAGAAAATTAATTGTTGTAGTAATAATTTTATTGTGTTTTTTAATTGTTGGCAACTGCTATAACGAAAAATGTTTAAATTTGATAAGAAATTGCTGTTAAATTGGTGGTTTTTTATTAATTAAAAATTAACTATAAGTTATTTCGATTCCGGATTACTTCAGTTGTCTCGGCCATGTTTTAATACACATGTACGTATCTCTTCACAATTTTGGCTTCCAAATTGTGGATTTTTTATAGAATTACAAACAGACAGATAGACAAGTTTTCATTTTTATATATCTCTCTATTCTATAAAAAGTAACTAACGCTGTCACCGCCGCCGCCGGTTTTGAGTTTTTTGTGACCGGAGGTCTTTCTTCGTTAATATTAAGAAAACTATTGCATACAAATATATGAAAATCGGTGGTATTATTCAGAAATGTTTGATAAACACCCTAATGCATACAGTTTTCAAATCGAAGAATTATTTTAAGAGATATTTAATGCTAAAATTGGACAAAATCGTTCCATTAAAAACGTTTTATAGGAGCAAAAGCTGTACATGGGAATTTAATCATTTTTAGATCATTTTATTCAATAGAAGATCCCGGTCTGCAGATTTCATTAATTTTTTTTTTAATTTGACTCATTTTTTGAGGTTTTATTTCTATTTTAAATTCAAATATTCAGCATTTTGACAGATATTTTTTACATATTTTAGAAAATGGTATTAATTTAAACTGTTGCCAACTGTATAAACAGCGCAAACAATAATGTTTGCTTCAAATAAAAAAATTATTTACACGTTACTATTATAAACAGAAAAAAACCTTCAAATTAGAATTAAATAATTAGGTATAAAAAGCAGGCACTTATTGGAAATTACGCCATAAAAACTATATTTACATGTGAATTTTAAAAGAGAAAGGATATTGTAAAATAAATTCATTAACATGCGTTAGAAATCTGAAATAGAACAAATTACGTCACATTACACTTATTATGCAAAATGAACAAAAAATAGTATTGCAAAACAGTTTAAATTTAAAAATTGCGCGAGACAAAATATTAGAGGTTAAATATTAGATTTTTTCGAAGTTTTATTGTTTGTCGTTTGATGTGAGGTGTTCAGATATAAGTATGCAAATTTTTATGTTTCCAACATAATTAGGGGCTGAGTTAGAAAAATTGCTTTAAATACACAAGTTAGAGCCCAGAGGCTAAAATATTAGACTTTTTTTCAAAATTTTATTATTTGCTGTTTGATGTGAGGTGTTCAGCTATAAGTATGCAAAATTTCATATCTCCAACTTAATTAGAGGCTGAGTTAGAAAAATTGCTTAAAATACACAAGTTAGAGCCCAGAGGGTTAAATAATAGACTTTTTCAAAATTTTATTATTTGTCGTTTGATGTGAGGTGTTAAGCTATAAGTATGCAAAATGTCATGTCTCCAACTTAATTAGGGGCTGAATTAGAAAAATTGCTTAAAATACACAAGTTAGTGCCCTGAGGGTTAAATAATAAAGTTTTTCAAAATTTTATTATTTGTCGTTTGATGTGAGGTGTTCAGCTATAAGTATGCAAAATGTCATGTCTCCAACTTAATTAGGGGCTGAGTTAGAAAAATTGCTTAAAATACACAAGTTAGAGCCCAGAGGGTTAAATAATAGACTTTTTCAAAATTTTATTATTTGTCGTTTGATGTGAGGTGTTCAGCTATAAGTATGCAAAATGTCATGTCTCCAACTTAATTAGGGGCTGAGTTAGAAAAATTGCTTAAAATACAGAAGTTAGAGACCGGAGGGTTAAATATGACTTTTTCAAAATTTTATGATTTATCGTGTTGTCGCAAGTGTTCAGCTATAAGTATACAAACTTTCAAGTCTCCAACTTAGTTCGGGGATGAGTTAGAAAAATTGCTTAAAACACATAAGTTAGAGCCCAGAGGGTTAAATATCAGACATTTTTCAAAATTTTATTATTTGTCGTTTGATATGAGGTGTTCAGCTATAAGTATGCAAAATGTCATGTCTCCAACTTAATTAGGGGCTGAGTTAGAAAAATTGCTTAAAATACAGAAGTTAGAGACCGGAGGGTTAAATATGACTTTTTCAAAATTTTATGATTTATCGTGTTATCGCAAGTGTTCAGCTATAAGTATGCAAACTTTCATGTCTCCAACTTAATTAGGGGCTGAGTTAGAAAAATTGCTTTAAATACACAAGTTAGAGCCCAAAGGGTTAAATATTAAGCCTTTTTCAAAATTTTATTATTTGTCGTTTGATGTGAGATGTTCAGCTATAAGTATGCAAAATTTCATGTTCTCCAACTTAATTAAATTAGGGGCTGAGTTAGAAAAATTGCTTAAAATACACAAGTTAGAGCCCAGAGGGTTAAATATTAGACTTTTTCAAAATTTTATTATTTGCCGTTTGATGTGTAGTGTTCAGCTATAAGTATGCAAATTTTCAAGTCTCCGACATATATAGTTTCTGAGAACGGGCTCTGTGACAGACGGACAAACAGACAGACAAAGGAGTGAGACAGGTAGGGTTTCGTTAGATGAACGAAACTCTAAAAACATGCTGCGGATGACTGTAACAACATCCTAAAATTACATTACCATCAGCGATCTACCAATCCCGAATTTAGAGTATATTCGTTTCATATATTCTTATTCTTTTGTGCGGCCCTGTAAAATAATTATCAATATTATATACAGTAAAACCTCTGAATAGCGGACACCCCGAGAATGCAAAATTTGTCCTCAATTTAGAGGTGACCGCTACTGAGAGTAAAACATGTACAGTTATTTAAGAGTTGGTAATCGAAAAAATGTCCGCTAAATAGAGGTATCCGCTAATCGGGTGTGTCCGCTATGGAGGTTTTACCAGTAAAACTTCTGAATAGCGAACACCTCGCGAGAGCAGAATTTGTCCTCTATTTGGAGGTGTCCGCTACTGAGAGTAAAAAATTTACAGTTATTTAAGGATTGGCAATCGAAAAAATGCCCGCTAAATAGAGGTGTCCACTAATCGGGTGTGTCCGTTATGGAGGTTTTACTGCATAATAATATCATCCTTTACAAGAAAATAGCATGCTGTATGATAGACAGACAGACATCCAGAGAAAGCTAACCTCCCGGATCAATAAACACTCATGTCTTTTGTTTTAATCATCCACAACTGTATGCCATACAACATGCCAGATTTTATACTACAGGCTAAAAACGGTCACCGTGGTACGGAATACTGTATTATTATTTGTTTGCCCACCAAAACTGGTTGCCACGGGTTGTTGCAAGGTTTGTGATCACGTGGTTGAAACTGATCTATTCAATATTACTGCGTGCGTATTTTTTTTTATTTGCTCCATGTGTTCAAACCAGTTGTCTACGAAAACATCAACCGGTGAAAGTGACGCACACCAAATTTCTGTGACGTATGCAGATAAATTGTGCTTTTTTAAGAGATTTTCTATATAATTTTTAAACGGTTTGGAACTTATTTTTCATAGTAGGTGCATTCAGTAGGCGACCCTCATAGGTACCTTCTGGTGCAATCAGAAACGAAATCCGACAAATATTTTTTGAGTTATGCTTGACGAAAGGTTTTTATTAGGCTTTTTTTTTAGTAGGACATGGCGTTAATATCCATCGTAGTAGTAAAGTGTCCGGACAGTTATATTTCGCTGAGTATTAGCCTTCGCTTCGCTCAGACAATTAGACAAATGTCAGACGAACGACTTTTTGAACGCTTGTGGTTTCAACAAGAAAAATAAACACCTGCGCTATCCCGGTCAGACGAGCGATCTATGAAACGTTCCCGCCACACAGAGCAGACGACATTATTCGCCGCAACAGAATGATTTCCATTCGATGTTTTCAATAAGCAAAATGGATCTTCTGCAGGAAATAAATGATTTTGTAATTTTATATTAGTTATTCAAGAAATTAGAGAAAAGAAATATACACAGACGGTACTAGGTTCATCCTATTTTAAGTAATCGGTAGAAAATTAACTTTGCTGTACACAAAATTTTACAAAAAAAAAAAAAAAAAAAAAAAGAAAGGAAAGAATATTATAAAATAATATAAAGGATATAAGGAAGGAAAGAAATTTATCTTATCCTTCCGTCACGCAAAAACCGCAATTTAGAACGTTTTTCTCCTGCAGCCCCTTTGTGGTAGTGGCACCGACATAAAACATAGCCTATGTTGGAGCAAGGATTTTCACCATCATTTTGACGCCATTATTTTTTAAATCGGTTTGGTATTTCATGAGATTGTGTAGAAACTACCATTAATATATAATGAATTATATATTAATGGTTTTAATTTGGAATTAAAACAATTAAATTGTTTTAATTTAATTTGGAACGGCCACTTTACCAAACTTAACTATATTTGCTTCAAAAATAGCAAAGAAGATAGATTTCCTTTTAACGAGGTTTATCAGATTTGAACCGGTATATCAGATTTGAATCAAATCGAATAATTCTGCATGAAAAACCCATTTATCTACATTAAAGGGGAACTATCCCCCGTTACCCGCCTTTATATTTAACCAATAAACCTCCCAACCTAATCAAGGTAGTTCCTTCACATAATAAACTGGTGTACTAAATTTGGAGCAAATCGAATAATTCTGCATGAAAAACATATTTATCTAATTTAAAGGGGGCGGGGGACTAGCCCTCTCTTCCCGATTTATACTTAACTAATGAACCTCCAACTCTAATCAGGGAAGCTCCTTAACATAATAAACCGGTATACCAAATTTGGAGCAAATCGAATAATTCTGCATGAAAAACCCATTTATCTAAATTAAAGGGGAGTCTAGACACCCCCCCCTCTTTTCCAACTTTATAATTAACCAATGAACCCCCAAAACTAATCAGAGGAGAGCTTTATCGGAATGAACGTAGACAAATTTTTTCAAGCAAATCGGATAAATCTGCATAAAAAAAACATTTATCTAAATTAAAGTTGGAATTAGCCCCACGTTGTCTCCCTTTATACTTAACCAATGAATCCCCAAAACTAATCAGGGAAGCGCCTTATCAGAATGAAACTAGAAAAAAAAAATTGAAGCAAATCGGATATTTCCATCAAGAGTTATCGCGTTACGTACATACGTACGTATGTATGTACGTAACAGAACCGGCGAGCACATTAGTTCTCAAGCTTTGATAGCCTGTGAACTAAAAAAATAAAAAATAAATTACAGTATTTTTAAAACTACATGCTCGCAGTAAATAGAACCGGTACTGGATATGACCACAGAGGCTCTGTTTTGCTGTCTCCTTTCCCATGCTGGATTTTCAAAACCACATATAACTTGTAATGATTTTAATTTCAAAGAATTATTATTAAGAATTCATTATTATTAAGAAATGCAACATTTGCTGTCTATTTAGGTCCCCGTCACAAAAATCCATTTAATAAAACAGGCTTCTCAAAAATCGTCTATTTAGGTCCCCGTCACAAAAATCCATTTAATAAAACAGGCTTCTCAAAAATCGTAATTATAAAACAGGCCCTTTCACAAAATTATATTCCATAAAAACATGCTATTAATTAATTATTTTAACATTGTTAGGTTTAAAAATCTGTAATTTGTAAAAAAAACAAGTTCACCCGAAACGAAAACTTTAGCATTTACTTTTCGCAAAATGCCTCCTTCGCCCCCTACCCCGCAAAGAAAAACCCCTGCAATTATCCATGAATTTAATTTAGTATACATACTAGGACAAAATAGTATTATTATTAGTAGTATTTGATAAAGATTACATTCAGTTTTTCCTTATAATAATACTTTACTATTATACTTTTCTTATAAAACGTTAACTTGCAACATTAGCATAATTTTAAATGATTTTTTAGGTGCGTTCGTAATTATATAAATACGTAGCACCTATAGTCGTCGTTCAGTCCGTCTGTCCGCATATAACAGAGCAAAAACAATAGCCTGAAATTTTGAATATATAATTGTTGCAAAAGTTTGTCGAGTCTTTTCAAATTTTATGAAAATCGGATGTATAGTTTAATGACAGGGATAGTCAAAAGTTTTTCGTCAGATTACGGCCAATGGGAAAAAATTATTGCAAGTGCATTTTAATGTTACAGCCTTCCGAATGGTCTGAAATTTTAAATATATAATTTTTGCAAAATCTTGTCGAGTCGTTTCAAATTTTATGTAAATCGGATGTATAGATTAATGACAGAGACAGTCAAAATCTTCCTTTACATTACGGCCAATGGGAAAAAAATTATTGCAAGTGTATTTTAATGATGTTACAGTCTTTCGAACAGAATGAAATTTATATGCACTTATAAAATGCACTCAAATATACAATCAGTACAATTCAGTGCAAAAAATATTTATAAAACTATTTATATTACAAATGCACCTCATTTACCACATTTGACGAGCAATTTCCAACTTGTTTGTTTATATGAAACAAAATTAATTCATATAATTTATCGATAACTTCCTAATCTTCTTTAGATTTTTCTGATTTTTTTTTTTTTTTTTTTTTTTTTTTTTTTTGTAAATCAGGGATGCCTTTAACCAAGTTATTATATTTTAATTTTTATCTTTATATAATGTAAGCATGAGGTGTCCAACTATATTGAATACTTTTGTATTTCAAAAATTAGTTAATCTACGTGTATTAAATCCATTTTAAATTCTAGCGAAAAAATTCGATACGCAACCAGAACCAACAACTTACGAATCACTGATAAAGAAACTTAAAGCCAGCGTCAAAACTTCGGTTCGTCTGGACAACATAGAAGAAACAAAAGACTTGAGCACGCCACCAGCTCCCAGCGAGTTGGGGGAAACGCCGAGCCTCGACGTACAGCTTTTCGGAATTTTTACCGCAACGATTTGTGGGCACTCGTCTGAACAGACCAGAAGATTCGTCTGCTCTCAAGAGAGAGCGTCGAAAATGCTGATTTTCAAAATCGCTCGTCTGACATCTGCCTTAAAGTGTACGGAGATTCTTTTTTTTTTCTTGGATTATCTTTATTAATTACTATTTTACGCATATTTTTAAAAAAGAGCTTTTATTAAAAAAATCTCCTTCCATAAAAATATTTATTTTTTCGAAAAACAGTTGATTGATGAGAATAACATTAAGTTTCTACTTCAAGGCGTAGAGCTTGTTTTTTTCGCGTGGTGAAAGGCAAAAATACTTATTTTAGTGAAACCAAAACAGCTACTGGCAGTACTTTTCGAGATGCATTCCAACACGAATGGAGGTTTTGTTTAAAACTTTATTCCTGCTAACTTTAAAAGGAAAATAATTTTGTAATTAAAGTGTATGGAGGTTCTCTCTTTTTCCCGGATTATATTTTGAATTAATCTTTTGGGCATATTTTAAACAAGAGCTTTTATTATGAAAATCTTATTCCATAAAAATATTTATTCTCTAAAAGCTGTTGATTAGTGAGAATAACATTAAATTTCCGCTTCAAGGCGTAGAACTTATTTTATCGTGAGGTGAGAGGCAAAAATATTCTTTTAGTCAAATCAAATCAGCCAATGACAACACTTTAGAAGAACCTCCAGAGAGATGCATTCGACCACGAATGGAGAATTTGTCTTAAATTTATTCATACTGACATATTTTCAGCGGGGAAACAATTTGTTATTGAAATATATGGATAGGTTGTTTGTTTTTTTTTTTTTTGGGGGGGGGGGGGTTACGGAATTATACTTTTAAATGAATCTTTAGACATACTTTTATATTGGGACTTATATTAAAAAAATCTTACTCCATAAAAATGTTTACATTATGTAAACACTGTTGATTGATGAGAATAACGTTAAATTTCCACTTCAAGTAGTAAAATTTGTTTTATCGGGTTTTCACAGTTGAGGTGAGAGGCAAATTTTTTTTTTTTTTTTTTTTTTTTTTTTAGTCAAACCAAAACAGCCAATGGCAGTACTTTTTGAGATGCATTCTATCACAAATGAAGATTTTGTTTAAAATTTATTCGTACTGACTTTAGTTGGAAAATGATTTTGTAATTGAAGTGTATAGAGCTTCTTTTTTTTTCACGGATTATATTTTTAATTACTCTTTTGGGCATATTTTAAACAAGAGCTTTTATTATGAAAATCTTATTCCATAAAAATTTTTATTCTCTAAAAGCTGTTGATTAGTGAGAATAACATTAAATTTCCGCTTCAAGGCGTAGAACTTATTTTATCACGAGGTGAGAGGCAAAAATATTTTTTAGTTAAATCAAACCAGCCAATGATGGTGCTTTATAAGAACTTCCAGAGAGATGCATTCGATCACGAATACATCAATAAGTTAAATAAATTTAAATAATTTTGTTTTAAATTTATTCATACTGACATAATTTCAGCGGGAAAACAATTTTGTTATTAAAATATATGGATTGTTTTTTAGAGTTTTTTTTTTTTTTTTTTTTTTTTTTTTTTTACAGAATTATACTTTTTAATTTATTCATACTGACATAATTTCAGCGGGAAAACAATTTTGTTATTAAAATATATGGATTGTTTGTTTTTTTGTTGTTTTTTTTTGGGGGGGGGGGGGTAGGGTTACGGAATTATACTTTTAAATGACTCTTAAGCATACTTTTAAATTGCAACGTCTATTAAGAAACTCTTATTCCATAAAAATGTTTATATTATGTAAACACTGTTGATTGATGAGAATAACATTAAATTTCCACTTCAAGAAGTAAAATTTGTTTTATCGGGTTTTCACAGTTGAGGTGAAGGGCAAATGTATATTTTTTAGTCAAACCAAAACAGCCAATGGCAGTACTTTTTGAGATGCATTCTATCACGAATGGAGATTTTGTTTAAAATTTATTCGTGCTGACTTTAGTTGGAAAATAATTTTGTAATTAAAGTGTATGGAGGTTCTTTTTTTTTTTTTCGGATTATATTTTTGAATTACTCTTTTGGGCATATTTTAAAAATTGCTTTTATCATGAATATTTTATTCCATAAAAACATTTATTCTCTAAAAGCTGTTGATTAGTGATAATAACCTTAAATTTCCGTTTCGAGGAGTACAACAAATTATTTTATCGCGAGGTGAGAGGCAAAAATGTTTTTTTAGTCAAACCAAACGAGCCAATGACAGTACTTTATAAGAATATCCAGAGAGATGCATTGGATCACGAATGGAGATTTTGTTTTAAATGTATTCTTGCTTACTTATTTTCAGAGGAGAAACAATTTTGTTATTAAAATATATGGATTTTTTTTCTTTGCCGAATTATACTCTTAAATGACTCTTTAGGCATACTTTTAAATAGGAACTTTTATTAAGAAAATCTTATTTCATAAAAATGTTTATTTTAAATAAACACCGTTGATTGACGAAAATAACATTAAATTTCCACTTCAAAGGGTAAAATTTGCTTTATCAGTTTTTCGCAGTTGAGGTAAGAGGCAAATGTACTTTTTTCAGTCAAACGAAAACAACCAGTGGTCGTACCTTTTAAGAACTTCCAACGAAATGCATTCGATCACAAGAGGGGTTTTTTGTTTTAAATTTATTCATGCTGACTTATTTTCAGAGGAGAAACAATTTTGTTATTAAAATATATGGATTTTTTTTTTCTTTGCCGAATTATACTCTTAAATGACTCTTTAGGCATACTTTTAAATAGGAGCTTTTATTAAGAAAATCTTATTTCATAAAAATGTTTATTTTAAATAAACACCGTTGATTGACGAAAATAACATTAAATTTCCACTTCAAAGGGTAAAATTTGCTTTATCAGTTTTTCGCAGTTGAGGTAAGAGGCAAATGTACTTTTTTTAGTCAAACGAAAACAACCAGTGGTCGTACCTTTTAAGAACTTCCAACGAAATGCATTCGATCACAAGAGGGGTTTTTTGTTTTAAATTTATTCATGCTGACTTATTTTCAGAGGAGAAACAATTTTGTTATTAAAATATATGGATTTTTTTTTTCTTTGCCGAATTATACTCTTAAATGACTCTTTAGGCATACTTTTAAATAGGAGCTTTTATTAAGAAAATCTTATTTCATAAAAATGTTTATTTTAAATAAACACCGTTGATTGACGAAAATAACATTAAATTTCCACTTCAAAGGGTAAAATTTGCTTTATCAGTTTTTCGCAGTTGAGGTAAGAGGCAAATGTACTTTTTTCAGTCAAACGAAAACAACCAGTGGTCGTACGTTTTAAGAACTTCCAACGAAATGCATTCGATCACAAGAGGGGTTTTTTGTTTTAAATTTATTCATGCTGACTTATTTTCAGAGGAGAAACAATTTTGTTATTAAAATATATGGATTTTTTTTTCTTTGCCGAATTATACTCTTAAATGACTCTTTAGGCATACTTTTAAATAGGAGCTTTTATTAAGAAAATCTTATTTCATAAAAATGTTTATTTTAAATAAACACCGTTGATTGACGAAAATAACATTAAATTTCCACTTCAAAGGGTAAAATTTGCTTTATCAGTTTTTCGCAGTTGAGGTAAGAGGCAAATGTACTTTTTTCAGTCAAACGAAAACAACCAGTGGTCGTACCTTTTAAGAACTTCCAACGAAATGCATTCGATCACAAGAGGGGTTTTTTGTTTTAAATTTATTCATGCTGACTTATTTTCAGAGGAGAAACAATTTTGTTATTAAAATATATGGATTTTTTTTTTCTTTGCCGAATTATACTCTTAAATGACTCTTTAGGCATACTTTTAAATAGGAGCTTTTATTAAGAAAATCTTATTTCATAAAAATGTTTATTTTAAATAAACACCGTTGATTGACGAAAATAACATTAAATTTCCACTTCAAAGGGTAAAATTTGCTTTATCAGTTTTTCGCAGTTGAGGTAAGAGGCAAATGTACTTTTTTCAGTCAAACGAAAACAACCAGTGGTCGTACCTTTTAAGAACTTCCAACGAAATGCATTCGATCACAAGAGGGGTTTTTTGTTTTAAATTTATTCATGCTGACTTATTTTCAGCGAGGAAACAATTTTGTTATTAAAATATATGAATTGTTTTTTCTTTACAGAAATATACTTTTAAATGACTCTTTAAGCATACTTTAAACTGGAGCTTCTATTAAGAAAATCTTATTCCATAAAAAATGTTTATCTTATATAAACACTGTTGATTGATGAGAATAACATTAAATTTCCACTTCAAGGAATAAAATTCGTTTTATCGGGTTTTCACAGTTGAGGTGAGAGGCAAATGTATTTTTTTTTTTTTTTTAATCAAACTAAAACAGCCAATGGCAGTACTTTTCGAGATGCATTCCATCAGGAATGGAGATTTTGTTTAAAATTTATTCATGCTGACTTTAAGTGGAGAATAATTTTATAATTAAAGTGTATAGAGGTTCTTTATTTTTCCCGGATTATCTATATATATATACTACGCTATCGTATGTGGCACAAAAATCGCAATTATCAGTAATTGTTTAATGGCAACGCCCGAATGAAACGTATCTCATTGGTTATTGAACAGTATTTAACGCATTTCCGTACCTATAAGAGGGTTGCTATGGGTATGGGGGGGGGGGCCTGTTCTGTCGACAAATGCCGCCAACTTGGCGATATCTCTAATATTTCGCTAAATTCCCATGGACTTCCATTGTAAACCAATAGGGTTTACTTGCTTACAGAAAATCAACAAATTGAGATATTTTAATGCAACAAAAACTAATATTAGCTTAAGGGATTATATTAATTATATTTAAGGATGTCCAAGTAAATTAAATTATGAATAAAAGTAACATGATACAGTGCTTAGCATGCTTTCCCAAACATAAATTTTAAGGGAGACCAAACTGGTCTCCAAGGACGGCTATTATTTTTGAATTACTCTTTTGGGCATATTTTTAAAGAACAGATTTTATTAAGAAAATCGTATTCCATAAAAATATTTATTATCTAAAAGCCGTTGATTAGTGAAAATAACATTAAATTCCCGCTTCAAGGCGTAGAACTTATTTTATCGCGAGGTGAGAGTCAAAAATATTTTTTTTAGTCAAACCAAAAGAGCCAAGGACAGTGCTTTATAAGAACTTCCAGAGAGATGCATTCGATCATATATGAAGATTTGTTTTAATTTTATTCAAACTGACTTATTTTAAACGGGGAAACAATTTTGTTATTAAATCCTTATGTTTTTTCCTTTACCAAATTGTACTTTTAAATAAATCTTTAGGCATATTTTAAAACAAGAGAATTTATTAAAACTAGGACTTCCCTCAGAGGGATTAGTCTGATCGATATTGAACATAGATTTAATAATAACATGTGGAAGCTAAGAAAATGAGATGTTTTCTTTAATTGTCCATATACTGCCATAAATTGAAATGATGAAAATAAACGAATCGTAGAATTACAAAATCTTATATATAAATTCGTATACACTGTATAAAAAAATGGGAAAGCAAACCATGCAAGACAGCCATGCATGGATATAAAATTGAAAGTACGCAATATATTAAAAGTGAAATAGAAAATGAAACACTAAATTATCTTATATCGGAATTCTAACGGTATAAAATGATGTCAAGAGCAAAATCAGACGCTCCGCACCAATTTCAGTAACTTTAAATGATAAATATATGATGTTTAAAAAGAATGGACTATACATTATATGGTGCGTACTCCCCCGGAATAGTTAATATTGTACAATATCTGTTTTCCACGGATACAATGAGGTTGTCGATAACAGTTAAGGAATTCTCTCTTCAAAATCTGATATAGTATCAAAGTACCGAACACATCACCAGTGGCATGCAATGCTTCGTTAGAGTGTGTTTTAGTTATGCTTGATCGGATTTAAATGATGAGTGTATGCTGGCCACTACATACGCTGTATTGTTTTGTTTTCAAACATATTCTGCACAAGTTGAGCTGTATTTAGCATGTATTAAATAAAAGAAATCGGCAATGATTGCAACATAAAGTGTGACACAAGATCTGAATATATCGTCTGCATAACCTTTTAGCTGTCAAAGTGTCATTTGAAGTAATTTACAAATCCATACATATTTTTTCAGCAAATCATGCAAGCTAAAATACGCCAATATGAACCCGATTATGGAATTTCACTAGAGTAAGTTAATATATAAAAAATTTACTAATGATAATTGAGAATATGACCTTATGATAAAATGTCTAGAAAAATGAATCAGAAAAAAAATTCATATCACATTTAAAACGACACTTCCGTCTGTCTGTTAGTGGCCTTGGCGAGAGAGAGAAAAGTCTAGAGAAGGAATATTTTAACAAGTACTTTCGGGCAACCTACTTACTGTTTCATACAGGTCTTTATTTAATATTTACACAATTTATTTAATGCTAGGTGGGTATCTATCTGTTTTGTTGCATTTAAATTGCATGTTTTTTGGAGGAAATGCAGCATCGTGAAATATTTAAAGTTGCTATACCTAATAATTCCAAATTAATGGTAATTGAGATCGCTTTCCGCTCATTTCATCTTTTTAAATTTTAAATTTTTTAGAAACCATTCATAGAGACAATTTTATATTTTAAAACTGACCCGAAGCAAAATTTCAAGATTTTGAGCTCAGCAATAACACAGAAATAGAAAATTTTTGAAAGTTTTTTGTTTCTGCAGTGTTTTATATAGCGACATTTTTAGAAATTGTTCTATTGCGAGAATTTACGTCATGATAAATACAGCCATGTCAATTTTCATGTTTATATTCCTAACAATTCCATGTACTTCGTTACATAGATCATCTTTAGATCTTTTCCCGCTTTGTTTAGTCTTTCGATTTTTTAGAATTCGTTCTACAACGAGCATTTACATCTAATAAATTACTACCATGCCAAAGTTCTAGTTTCTAACCCCAACAGTATCCCAGAAATTTCAGTATTCCATATAAATCATAATTTAGAACCTTTCTAGAAATTTTTACGTTTATCCGTCAAATTGAACCGTTTAGAGAGTGTTCATAACGTGTATTTACATCTTAAAAGTAACTACCACACAAAATTTAAAGTTTCTAATCCAATCAATATCACAGAAATCGCAATTTTAGAGCTTTTTTGCTCCTGAAGCGATATAGGTTGTTGCACTGACATAAAATAGAATCTTTTTTTCCGAGTAGAGATGGCCACCAACATTTTTTTAAGTTGACTATGTAGTTTCAGAGATAACACCTAACAAACGTACAAGCATTAATAATATTATACACTTTATAATGTTATAACGCTTTATAATATAAGCATTAGATGTACAGAGTGCCCGACGTTGCCCAGAATTTGAAGGATGGTTGTTCTGAAAAATAAATTTCAAAATTTAACATACAACACAAAACAAATTTTAAATAAAAAATAAAGCAATTTAACAAATTACAACGACCATTTGGAAAATGATTTTTTCAAAAACTAAAATTTAAGACATAAAAAGTCCCACGGAGTTGATCATACATTACGTACGCCATGAATAAAACATTAATAGTGTTATTACACGTAAAAATTGCAAGCGACAAAAATCGCCTGCGGTTCGTCAGATTTCCTGAAACTTACGTATTATCCAAGTATTTCATTGGCTGTTCGGGAAAAGGCTTTTCCATCGTCAGATTTCTTGGAAATCTGACGACCAATTTTAAATGAAATTTCATTCTTAAACTTCTAAACATCCCACAATATTACTTTTTACACCGTCGTATAGAAAAAAGAATGTACTTTTAAATGCAATTTGTTTGAAAGGTGTATCTCAATTTGTTTCTGAGTTATTAGGGGAAGTTGGCCTAAAATGATCCCCTTAAGGAAAAAACTTGTGTAAAATAACATAACTGTTTTAAAAAACCTTTTGGCCTTTGTTAGTATGTTTTACACTATATTTTGCATTAGAAACATACTTTAATAATATTTTAAACCCAAATTGAGTAGTGAAAAAAATAGATTTTAGAAAAAGTGTCCAAAGGATCATTTTACCCGCACCCAAGGGCAAAATGATCCTTCATTTAAAAATAATTGTAAATTGTTTTTTATAGGCAAAAGAAAGGTAGTAAAATTAATTATGACAATACATAAATAAATAAAATAAGTTTTACAATCAAGTAGCATACATAATTTATTTTATGCAAATTTTAAAATAAAAAAGTGTCAAATAATTTTGAAAAAAGAATAAAATGGAATATTTCAAAATTATGATCCAAAAATAATTGTCAACAATAAACGCAGAAATAAGTTAAATAATACCTATTTCCTCCCCATCCGAAAACTCCGTATATTTGAACACATATCGCAAAGATACACATCATCGTCATTTTCATCTATCCCTGCGCATGCATCATGCGCCCACTTACGACACTTGTGACACTGGATCCAACCTTCACCTGCTGCAGAGGAGGAAAATAGTTCATCGCAATAAATACACTTGTATTCATCTTCTGAATATGTTTCACTATATTCCATATATTGGATTTTAGGCACCCTTTTCTTCTTTATGGAAATACGTCTTTGCTTTGACTTCATGCTTTTTTCTTTGCTTGTTCTGGCTATTTTGTTTTCAGCTTTAGCATTTTTTAATTGAATTTTCTTAGCTGCAGCCTGTTTTGTAATCTCTTTCTGTTCTCTGTTTTTCGTTTCCAAGCTCAGTTTATTCTTATAAGGACTGCTTGTTAAGATGGCACTTCCCATCGATTTTTTTTTTTCTCGAAGTGCTTGATTCCGTTTTCCTTGGAAAAGGTATGATATCACGTGGACTTAAAGAGAAAGATTTGAGAAAGTCACACATTTTGAGAGCGGTTGAATGGCTCCTATGATGGCTAGGGCCCGGTACCGTATTTTTTTCAGACGATGTAGTAGCAGCTAACTGCAGTTCTTGAGAAATGCCTCCCTGTTCAACATTTCTCTCTTGTTCTTGACAGTAACCTGGTGTGACTAGATGTGGCTTATTTGTAACTTCTGCAGCAACAAAATCGATTTCAGAGAATACATCCGGGTTAAAAGGTACAATTCCGGTTTCCTTAAAACCATTGATGGCGTTTAATGGTACACAAGCATGCAAGTAAGCTTCACCAAAAATTTTTGCCATTTCATTTATTCCAACTCCCCCTTTTTTGTTACTGTTGGTCAGCCATTTTTTTAGCGATTTATCGTGCCTGTAAATGATCCTCTGTAAAATGATCCTCTGCGGGTAAAACGATCCACATAATGGATCATTTGTTAGGAAAACCACTTTTTCAAAGATTTTTCTTCAGGAGCGTGATAATGCGATCTCTTGAATATCGCCATTGCTTCTCCTTGAGTTAGCAGATCTAGTTTATGTGTTACTCGGTAGATAGCGCGACCTGTCTGGCTGAAAACATATGTGGATCGTTTTGCCCGCTAGGATCATTTTAGGCTAACTTCCCCTAATTTTTTTTTTTTTGTAGTTTTCAGTACTTTTTTGTCATAGTGGCAACAGAAGTATCTATCTCTGTTGAAAGTAAAGGGAAAATACAGATTACTGTATATAGACCAATAAGAAAACGAATAAAATGCAGATTCAACCAATAAAAAGTTTCAGATATGTTTTTGATTTCCTACCCTGACGAGGACAATAACCATTTTTCCAAATAGTTAAAAAAGCAGTTGAAATGTTGTATGCATGAATCAGATGAAAGCACTATATAAAAATGTATAAATGTATATAACAGACTCAAAAGAATACGGCTATAAATGAACTTTTTTCAATTTATAATTGGAGCAATAATGTTAAAATACGCCAATATTTCCCTAATCGGGTTTTTATTATGCTTCAATACATTTTTCACACTCATATGACGTTATACTATATTCACCACGTCCTTTATATTTCCAATATGATGTAATATTTTCCTCTTTCACGTGAAAACCTTGAAATAGAAAATTTATGAAGTTATATTCACATTCATTTAAATTCGTCAAACGATTTATTTCATTTCCATTTTTCACGTGAATATCTTGCAATAGAAAAGTTATGATGTAATATTCATCTTTTTTTAAATTCGTCAAACTATTTATTTCATTTTCATTTTTCACTTGGAAATTTTGCAGTAGAAAATTAATTGTTGTAGTAAGAATTTTACTGTGTTCATGGCAACTGCTATAAGAAAAAATGTTTAAATTTGATAAGAAATTGCTGTTAATTGGGTGGTTTTTTATTAATTAAAAATTAACTGTAAATTATTTCGATTCCGGATTACTTTAGTTGCCTCGGCCGTGTTTTAATACACATGTACGTATCTTTTCACAATTTTGTCTTCCAAACTGTGGATTTGTATATAATTACAAATAGACAGATAGACAAGTTTTCATTTTTATATATTAGATTATATACAAGCATAAATAACTTATCTAATACGTGTTAGCATATGCATTTTTAAATATATATATATAAATATATATAAACCAGTATATTTCATAGTAATTTATATCATTTGGCAAAAAATCTCACTTTTTTAACCCCGAATTGCGTGCTTTTTACAAAAGCGCCAAAGTCCATATAACAGCGAAGTACCGTGAAAATCATTAAGTGCATGGTAAAGTTGCCGTGATAGCAAAGAGTTCGTACTTTTATGTTAGCTGGGCGCAATTCTCGCCAACAGCATTTTTTTAACTCGCCAGCAGCATTTTTTATTTTTCGAGGGGTAAATTAAAACAATGCTTTGATATTGAAATGAAATGGTTTATGGTATTGTTTATTCTTTTTCTTTTTTTAAAGAATTTTTTTTTAAGTCATGAATTTTAAAGGTTTCATTTTTAAATTAAAGTTATCCATTGTAAATAAAATGAGTGAAATGATTATATTTTAATCTGAATTAACGAAATATGGGAAAAAAATGCGACGGGTACAATGTTTGGCGATTTATCACCTGTGCCCGATAACATAAAAGTAGGGAGTTCTCGATTCCTTTATCAGAATCTTCCAATTTGGCGAAGGATTGAGCAAGTAAATTAAATTATGAATAAAAGTAACATGATACAATGCCTATCATACATTTAAAGGACAGGAATTGGTCGCCACGGGAGACTAGTTATTTTAAAAACCATAATAACCCAATCAATTGAGATACAATTTTCAAACAAATTGCATTTGAAAGTAGATTTTTTTATCCATTTGATGGTTTAAAAATTGAAAATATGCGATATTTAGAAATTTAAAAAATCGCTGACATAGCACGTATTTTAATTTCATTTTTTTTTTCAGTTTTTATGAGAAAATGACAACAAAAAGGTACAGAAATATAATATTTCCTTTCCTCCGTGATTATTTTACCTTTACTTTCAATCATCCAAGACTTTCAACAGAAATGGAGTTCTTCAGTTGTCACAATTACAAAAAATGTATTAAAAATACAAAAAAATTAATATCTCAAAATTAAATTGAGATACAGCTTTCAAACAAATTGCATTTAAAAGAGCATTTGTTTCCTTATACGACGGTGTAAAAATTTAAAATGTGCGATGCTTAGAAGTTTAAAAATTTGCAGTTGAGAAAACTGCAAAACCAAAATTTTATTTCAAATTTCAAAGTGTTGCCATTCGCAGAATGACGTATACGTTACGCACAGATATGTTTGTCCTTTATAATATAGATAGATATATAGATAGTGGTAAGTGAAGAATAAATTTGGCAGCTATGGATTTAGTGCCCTTTAAAATGCCAGTCAAGAGCCACCACTGATGTAACCATATATAATGCTATTATAAATTGTTTTGTTCTATAATTATATCATTTATTGATTGTTATTTCCTTTTAAAAATAATAGAAAATATTTTGTTTATCACTTTATTTTGTTTTCATATTGAAATAAAAAATAACGTGTTATTATAGCACGCTACACGCTATATGTAACTGCTATTCGAAAACGACGTTTTCGCCAAATTGGCATAAAAAAATCACGCCAAACCCGGTGCGTTCATGGCACCTGTGCCATAAATATAAATATTTTAATTATATTTATAATATCATTGTTTTTTATATACAATTTACTTTTGTTTGTATATAAAAATAGGTAAGTGGCTTGTTAACACAAAATAAATTGTATAAATCTTTAAAAAATTGCTTAAGTATATGAAACAATGAATAAGTTGCACGAAAATACGCATAAAAAGGCTACTTGTCCCGCCAAACCTATTTTCTCTACCTCGTCAAGGTCCTTATACAGGAAAAGTACCAATTTCATTTTTAAAGACTAAAAAGAATTAATATAAATGGAAATTTTTTTTTGTAAATCATGCTTTCATTAAAATTCACAAAAATTTAGAAAATATATATGTTTTTTAAATGCACTAAATAGTAGAAAAGTCTTGAAAAAAACCTTAAATGCACGTAGTTTAAATTTAATTCGGTCAGTTCAATTATGGAAGATAAATGGATTTAAATGGGAATTTTGCCAAGTTAGCCAGCTATCTCCAAGTTGGCTTAATATATAGGAACTTTTTTGTTGCCGAATTTGGCGATATCGTGGTAACCCTGTCATTAGTACTTTTCTACAAATACTCATTGTTGAAGCTAATGCTGATTTCTCTATAGAAATTCAAACGTAACCATTAAGTAATTCACACACCACCACCGTTGCCCCCTTACGGATCTAATTTCAAAAAATCAATGTCCAATGCATATATTGCCCTCAGGAATACATATATATTCCGAATTTCAAAATTCTATGTCAACAGCAAGTGGGTGAAAAATGAATCACAAGATTTGAGTGCTGCAGACAAATATAATTGTAAGTTAAAAGAAAGTATGTACAAAAAAAAAAAGAAAATATGAAGAAATGATGCTATAAATCAAAATATTTTATTAAACATCATATAATTGTTTCTAATTTTCACACGCGAAATATAAAATATGCTTTTGGCTATTAAAAAATGCTATTGAGAGATTATCGCCAAATCTCAAGTCAAAGTTTTAATGCCTTTTTTCTTTTAACGATAAAAAACAAACAGATTTCTTTTCCTGTTTGATTAAATTTAAATATGTTTTATGCAATACAATATTACTGCGTGTATATATATATATATATATATACACGCACACATATGTATACACACACACATACATATATATATATATATATATATATATATTTTTTTTTTTTTTTTTTTTTTACGCTCCATGTGTTCAAACCAGTTGTCTAAGAAAACATCCACCGGTGACAGTGACGCACACCAAATTTTTGTGACGTATGCAGATAAATTGTACTTTTTTATCAGTTTTTTAATATAATTTTTAAACGGTTTTGGAACTTATTTTCCATAGTAGGTGCATTCAGTAGGCGACTCTCATAGGTACCTTCTGGTGCAATCAGAAACGAAATCCGACAAATATTTTTTGAGTTATGCTTGACGAAAGGTTTTATTCGGCTTTTTTTTTTAGTAAGACATGGCGTTAATATCCATCGTAGCTGTAATGTGTCCGGACAGTAATATTTCGCTGAGTATTAGCCTTCGCTTCGCTCAGACAATAATCTTATTTGATAAAAATATGTATTTTCTCTAAAAACTGTTGATTTATGAGAATTACATTAAATTTGCACTTCAAGAAGTAATATTTGTTTGATCGATTTTTCACAGTTGAGGTGAGAGGCAGATGCACTTGTTTTAGTCTAACCAATCATGCAAATGGCAGTACTTTTCGAGATGCATTCCATCACGAACGGAGATTTTGTTAAAAATTTATTCGTGCTGACTTATTTTTAATGGGAAAATAATTTTGTTATTAAAATGCATGCATATTTTTACTTTATCGAATTAAACATTTATATGACTCTTTAGGCATATTTTAAAACAAGAGCTATTATTAAAATAATCTCATTCCATAAAAATATTTATCTTATCTAAAAACTGCTGATTGGTGGGAATAACATTAAATTTCCACTTCAAGGGATAAAACTTGTTTTATAGGTTTTCCACAGTTGAGATGTCCGGCAAATTTACTTTTCTTCAGTCAAACCAAAGCAGCCAATTGTAGCACTCTGTAAAAGACTCCAGAGACATCATTCCATCACGAATGGAGATTTTCCTTAAGATTTATTCATGCTGACTTACTTTGAGAGGGAAAACAGTGTTCAGTACTTTGATTTTCAAACATGTTACGGAGGTGGGAAGAACTTTTTTAAAGAAGCAGTGAATGAAGATTTGCTTTTTTTTTCTTTCATAATCCTTTAAATATTGTTTGTTTTTAAGAATCAGAATTTACATAAGCTTAATGTTCACTATAAACAAGATATTAATGCATGTTTATGATGACTGAACTTTTTCAATTTCGAAAATGAAAATTCGAAGGTAATTTATACAATTTCATAAGTATTTTGAGCAATTGCAATAAATGTAAATTTTCTATTTACGTGCAAATCTATTTATTTAAAAGTTTAAAATCAACCAATACAATAATTCCATTGTTGTTCATCGGTAACAGTTTGAAATGTGTAGTTAGCTTCTCAAATTTTGAAAGTAAATAAAGTAACACTTGTCACAATCTATTAATTTTTTTAAAAATTAGTAATATTTAAAGCACATTTTTTGTCAATTCTTTAAGTTTACTCATTCAAGCTGAAAAATATATATATATCGAGATGTTTTAATCATTTAGTAAACATACCAATTGTGATAGGATATTTGCCTGAAAATGAACTATGAAACAAATATAACAAGTAGCAATTTGTTAAAAAAACACTTTGAAAAAACACACTAAAAAAAACTTTGTCATTTAATTGAGGATTTAAAAATTAATAACTATTGAGGCGCCTTCTATTTTTTTTTTTTTTTTTTTTTTGGTCAAACCTTTAAATTTATTTAATCAATCATTATATATATACTAGAAAGGTAGCCCGTCAAAAATGACGGAATATGAGATAAAAAGATATATATGTCGTAACAGATTTTAAAAACAAAACTCATTTATGAAAAACTATAAGCTTGTTTCAAAGTGTTGTGTGGATTTGAGAGTTTTTGCGGATTACAGGTCATGTCTATATTATAAAATTAGATATGTGGCTTCTTTATGATAAATAAATTGTATAAATATTGAACAAAAAAATGCCTGCGTATTTGAAATGAAACAGCGAATAGGTTGCCAGAAAATATGTTGCCAATTTTCCTTCTTCGCCAAGGCTCCTAAAGTGGAAAAGTACCGAGAATTTATCTTTTGTATCAGACTATATGAAGTGAGGTATTTTTCCAATATAGGGGCCTTGGCGGACTTTTTTAAAGTTTGTCATAATTTGAGCTTCAGAAGTGATATTTTTTGCCAAATGATATAAACAGCTATGAAAACAAAATTAATGAACTTTTAAGTTTACTTCTAAAATTTATAAACATTTTATTTATATCGATATTATTGTTATATACAGTTTACTTCAGTTTGTATACAAAAATAGTTAAATGGCTTCTTTATATTAAATAAATTGCATAAATATTGAAAAATTACTTGTGTATATGAAGCAGTAAATAAGTTGCTAGAAAATATGTTGCCAAATTTCATTTTCTCTATTTCGCCAAGGCCCTATACTGGAAAAGTACTTAAAGCACATTAAAATCGGGCAGTTATGAGCTCAGACAGTACGGCAATGTCTATTGGCTGTTATGTTATTAGTAGCATCGGGATGAAGATGTAAAGACGCACATTTTCGTTTATTACACTTTAAATTCTCACCCATAGATATCGAAAAAACAAAACACAAAAAAAACCCTTAAAAGCGCGGAATTTAAATAAAATTCCGGAGAGACCTCGATTATAAAATATTAATGGTTTTAAATGGGAACTTCGTCAAATTAGCTAGCTATCGCCAATTTGGCTTCATATATGACAACTTATTTTTCTCACCAAATCAGGCGATATTTCTCCAAGTTGGTTAACATTTGGCGCTTCTGTGGTAACCCTGCATTAGTAATTTTCAACAATTATTCATTACAATGAGGCGGTCCTACCGGAATTGTGAGGGACACACAGAGACTTGGATTTTATACAAATAGATACTAGGGGGCTCTGCCCCCTGCAAGCCATGCTCGCCAACCCCCGTTCAGACACCGCAGAATCTAAAAACACGCTAATCTGATGGGTTTTAAAAATATTAGAGAAGATTTAATTATACTGAAAAAAGCTGTGCAGATCTCCCTGTAAACGGGTTTCCATTCAATTCCCTTTGATTGCAAAAATTTAGAAGCGAATCAGTTGCTGTTAAGACATCCAATGGTTATTTTCGTTTTTAATTAAAAAGGATCAGTTAAACATTTGAAATAATTTATAAAAAGAATTTATATAATTTATAAAAAGAATTTATATAATTTATAAAAAGAAATAAAAGTAAATAAACATTTATTATCAAATAAGCAACAATAGCTGGGTTACCGGGTTTTCTGAAATATGAAAAAGAGTTGCCACCATTAGAAAAATGTATATAAAATTAGAAAAAAAAATTAATATTTTGAAAACTAATTCGAATTTAAAAATTCTAATACCAGTTTTGAGATCTGCGGATCAATGCTGATTTTTGGTGTTAATTTCATCGCAAAGTATTCCATATTTTAGGAGAAATCGTTTGAAACATAATCTGTTGTTTAATCAGTCGATTCATATATCCGTTTCATAAATTTGTTTCATTAGGATTTTATATATATAGGGTAGATATATATATATGTATATAATTAAAATATATCACAAATGTTTAGTTTTTATAACCTTTTTATTCTGACATTTTTAATGGTACTCTCTTTATCAAGTAAAAGGTAACTTTAGCTCGGTTAATTACTATAGTTTAGTTTAACTGTTCAATTTCATTTTATTCATTTGAAATGTGTATATATATATATATATATATATATATATATATATATATACACATATATGTATATGTG